>CM055885.1:9422728-11822728 GCA_029582165.1 Portulaca oleracea | reverse complement strand
AAGACATAGTATCAGACCGTGACCCTAGATTTCAATCTAGGTTTTGGAAATCCTTACAAGATGCTTTTGGTACTAAGTTAAACATGGGTACTACTTACCACCCTGAGACTGATGGACAGACCGAGAGGGTAAATCAAATATTAGAAGACATGCTTAGAGCTTGTGTCCTAGATTTTCAAGGAAAATGGGATGAGTTTTTACCATTGATAGAATTTTCCTATAATAACAGTTACCAAGCCACAATTAGGATGTCACCATTTGAAGCATTATATGGAAGAAAATGTTGAACCCCATTATATTGGGATGAAAGTCCTGAACCAATCATTGTTGGCCCCGAGTTAGTACAGGAGGCATCAAAAAAGATTCACCTCATCAGAAAACATATGATAGCAGCTCAAAACAGACAAAAAAGCTATGCTGACCTTAAAAGGAAACAAGTCGAATTTCAGGTCGGTGATAATGTGTTTCTTAAGGTTTCCCCAACTAGGGGTGTGAGAAGATTCAATGTTCGGGGAAAGCTAAGTCCTAGGTACGTGGGACCCTATGAAATCATTGAAAGGATCGGCTCAACAGCTTATCGCTTAGCCTTACCACCTGACCTTGATAACATCCATGATGTCTTTCATGTCTCACAACTAAGATAATATATCCCTGATTCTAGCCATACCTTACCTTATGAGCCCATAAACCTTGAGGAGAATTTGACTTATGAAGAGTAACCAATTCAAATTCTTGACCGTCGCATCAAGCAGCTTCGAAACAAAACCATACTACTTGTTAAGGTTCTTTGGGCCAACCATAACACCTCAGAAGCTACATGGGAAACGGAGGAGGATATGAAAAACAAATACCCGTATTTGTTTTAAGGTAATTGTTTCATTCAAGTTTCGAGGACGAAACTTATTTTAAGGGGGGAAGGATGTAACAGCCGAGTTTTTAATAATTTTTGATAATCTAAATTATTTTATTAAGTATTTTTATTAACTAATGTTACCCGGTCAAGTGTGAACAGTCGAATTTTACATCTCAAAATATACCAAATAACTTCCAGAAAATTATTTCTGTTACAACTCAAATTCAAAAAGATTATTTTGTAACATAATAATAATAATAGTAATAATAGTAATAATAATACTGATAAATTTTGGTATCAATATTTTTCTACTGCTGCTTCTTTTCTACTACTCCACCGCCCCTGCTCCTCTTTCTTCTTCTTCTTTTCTTCTTCTTTCCCTTTTCTACCGCCTAGTACACAAATTCAAACCGTCCAAAGATTTTTGTAGCCATCCCACCTCAATCTGAATATCCAACTACGATTTTTCTTCAGCAAATCTCCTATAAATACCCACGCACCCTCGTCCAATTTTACTCACCAAGTCATTCAAAAAATCTAGTTATATCGAAAACTGATTCATCAAATTCACATCCATCTACTACCACCTCTGCTGACCCAGCCACCAACGACCGCCATCTCTGCCACCATCTCCACCTACAAGAAACCAATAACAAAATACAATCCAATTTCATTCACCATATTCCCTCAAATTCGATCCCAACACCCCACCAAATCACACCCAATCACTCACACGAATAAACCCAATTCATCACTTTAAACTTATAATTACCGATTCCAGTTGATAACTCACCGGAAAACCACCCAAACCGCCGCCCGGAAAACCATACCGAGACCTCCTTTTGTCTCCCCTGAGTCGGGTCTCGGTCTGTGTGCCAACGGCTTCGCCGTCGACTCCCCGAACGCCGCCACCAGGGCCTCCGGCTAGCCACCCTTGTCGCCGTGTTGCAGTCAACCACCATAGCCAACTTGCCCCTTTGCTTGCTCTGTGTATGCCTGAAAACAAAAGAGAGGAAGAAAAGTTTTTAACTCCCCAATATCAATATTAATCCCAAGGTCAAAACTTTTAGGTTGGGCTTCAAAACACTAGTTGCCCAATTTACTTCTCCCTAGGTAATGTTTCCAAAATCTGAATTTTAACATTTATTTTCCATAACCAATTAGACTACATACTATTTAATATTTATTCTAATATTATTTTTATTTCCTATTTATTTACTAATCCAGACGAAAAGCCGATTTTTATTCGTGGGGAAGAATCAGGTATAATTCGATGACTGCACCTTCGCACTGTAAATTATCAATTTTATTATTCGTACAATATTTATGCGTTATTTACCATCTATTGGTTACACGTATAATTTTATGATTTTTAAAGTGGACCCTTAAGCATTCCTGGTACCGGAGATTGAGTTAGTAACCGACTCAACTATGCGCATAGCGAAAGACAAGATTTTATGGTTATAGCCGGCAACATCATATATATTTATAACAGTTGGTTTAATCCAACCAGGGTCTCACTCAAACATACATATATATCATCATATCAGATTTATTATTCCTCTCTTCTCCTGTTTTATAAATAAAATGAATTTCGAAATATAAGGAGGTCTTCCATATGTTTTAATTGAGCTCTTGATTTTATAAATTATTTTTACATTACAGTGTCGATTATATTGAGTTCCATCTCATTTTTCCTCCTGTGTTTTCATGTTTTGTTTTAGGTACCAATGCAAAGGGAAATCCACCATCACAAGCATAACTCCTACCACCTAGTAATTTATTAGTTTGCTTACGTTCGATAAACTCACATAGTTGGCTCGATTTAGTTCGTGTGTTTATGTATGCTATACTCATATTTATGTTTTGTAGTTTTAAATTAAGTTGTATTATGTAGTTTTTTTTTATATAGCAATTATATATATATATATGTATGAATTTATGTTTTATTTAAATTACCATGTTCACGTAATTTCACCAATTTTTCTTCATATTTCAAGTCGTCTTGAGATATTTTTGAATAACCACATTAAATATTTTCTAAAGTGTAAAAATCTCATTTTATTACTATGTACATTTATGAGTACATATTTCCTAAATTGTTTCTTCAAAATTTATGTGTTTTGTTTTAATTGGTCGTTTAAAGTTTTTGCATCATGTTAGCATCATACTAGTTCAAGCTTTACTTTTCCATTATGGAGAAGCGGCGATAACGCCCCCGGCTTTTAGGCTTCCTCTTAATCCAGATTAATTAAGATAAAATTTGGGTAACTCCCTGATTATGGTCGGGGCTGCTACAGATGGTATCAGAGCGTGTTCGAGCCTTAGGGTACAAAAATTTGAAAGTAAAATATTACAATTAAAATATGTAGACATAGGAATAATTAATAAATGAACTGGGGTAAGGGATGTTTATTAGGTGTAATTATGCACACTCCGTGTTTACATTTACCTAACTGCTATATTTTTGCATATACTATGTTTATTTGCTATGAAAACTATTTTCTGCTAACCATAAAATTTTTACATGACATTGTGCATGCATAATTATAAGTGTCTAGAAATTAGATCCCTACCCTAAGACCTACATATTCCTTTGTGCGCAGATGTCGGACCCGGAGAGTGATGTCAATGGCCTTAACCATGTGGTGTATGACCAACAAAACAATAACCAAACCCCACCTCAGCACCATGAAAGCCCTAACGCACCAACCCCTCCTAATGTCAACCCTATGGGAATTGATCCTATTGTTATGGGCCAGCTCCTTGTTGAGTTGTTAAGGAAGGTGGGTAACCCTACTAGTAGTACGATGGATGAGGATGGTAGGATGTTTGACCGGGTAGCTAGACAAAACCCTAATACCTACGGGGGTAGAGTCGACCCTGTTGAATTAGAGGACTGGATTAGATCCATGGAGAAAATCTTTGAGGCCATCCAAGTCCCCGAGCATAGGAAAGTCAACATTGGAGCATTTTACTTGAAGGGTAAAGCTGATATTTGGTGGAATACCATCAAACATAAACAACATGAGCCAGGGTATAATTGGGAAAAATCTGTTGAAGACTTAAGAGAGAAGTTTCACCCTATAGCCGTCCAAAAACAGAAGGAAAAAGTGTTTTACATACTATCCTAGGGCAATATGTCTGTTTTAGAGTATGCCGATAACTTCTTGGAGTTGTCCCGTTTCTGCCCCGAGTATGTGGCTAGCGATAAGATGAAAAAGACCAAGTTCTATAGGGGACTAGCTGAGTATATTCGTGGCCATTTAGCAAGACAACATATTAGCACCTACCAAGAACTTTACGACAAGGCTACCGATGTGGAAAGGGTTAAGGGGGACATTAGGCGTGCCAACTCAGACAAGAATAAGAGAAAATGGGATGATAAGAGAGGGTAGTCGAGCTCCAACCAACCTTTTAAAAAGCCCAACCATGGTCCCTCAAAACCCATCGAGCCCTGTAAGAAATGTGGTCGTACCAACCATGTGACTACAGTCTGCAGAGAAGGCCAAAATGTGTGTACTTGGTGTGGGAGCCACATCACCGAGTGTTCGATTGTCCACGAAGGTCGTCAGCTGTAGCTCAAGGTCATGTAAGGCCCTTACGTCAAAGTCAACCAACATCTCTACCCTCTTAAGCTGGCACTACGGGAAAATCCTTTGGCATGAACCGTAAAGAAGCAAATGATTCGGGTACGATCGTCTCGGGAACCCTTACTTTAAATTCTAAACCCTTATATGCATTATTTGATTCTGGTGCATCACATTGTTTTATTTCAAAATATGTCATTGATAAATTGGGTCTAGAATTTTTATTGTATGACAAGGAAAATCCACATAATCACTCAATTTTTATTGTAAGAAAAATGTGCCATATCACTAGTATGGTTAAGAAAATAAAACCATCATAGGGACCTTTCCACAATAAAATAAAATTTTAAGGACCTTTCATGAAAAAAATAAATTTTGATAAATATAAATTTATAAAAGTAAAGATCTCATAAAATAATAAAAGGTTCATTTTAAAAAATATTTATGTAAAAGTCAGATATAACTAAAAATAGTTACCGCCAAGAAGTTTTTTTTTTTTTCTTTTAATTTGAGGGAAATAACTATTTGGTTTGGCAACTCACTTTCCTCCTCTCCATTATCATTTGCGGTGGAGGATGTGGAAGTTTCCTCTTTTTTATTTTCTTTCTCTTTTTGGATAAATATATTGAATCTTATTTTTATTTTATTATTTATATTTACAATTATATGTATTTCTAAAACTAAATAGCATATTTCCAGAAAAAAATAAATAAATAACATATTATATTTAAATTGCTAAGCCTTCCTCATTTTTAAAAAAATATTATTTATATTTACTTAAATTTTAAAATAGTTTTTTATACCATTACTGTTTTTTGAATAAATATTTTTTACAAAAAAAATTATGTAATTTTTTTCATAAATTCAACGTCTCATTTAAATATTTTTCAAAATTTTCAAATTAAATAATTACAAAAACATTATTTTCAAAAATTTATTATTTCTCTTCATATTTATAACAAGGGCCCTACAATCAGGGACGGAACCCCGTTGGGGCAAAAGGGGCAATCCCTCCCCCCCTCCCCTTTAAAAATAAAAACAAAAGAAAATTTTATATTAAGTCTTGTAGCATTTTATTGCATGATTTCTTATTAGTTGAATTTGTAATCATGTATTCTACTAACCTTGAAATTCTAAGTTTAAATTCCGATGTTACAATATGTATAGTTTTTACTTTATGGAAGCAAAATCAAAGGTCTATCATATTTGTTGGATTCTCTTATATAGTTGTTTCCATAATTTGTTGTTGTTTCACATTATCACTATATGCACTATATAATTTCATCATATATTTTTATAGTTCAAACACAAATGATTTAGAATGATGATGTATTAAATTAATTATCGTAATTTAACTCATAAAGTTAGAGCATGTCGTTTATTGTAACTTTTCTTAGTTGTAAATTAAAAGTACATAACTACACTTACATCACATAAAAAATTCGTTCTTACTGTATCATTTTTTAAATAATAATTGAAATTTTGTTAACTATATATGAACTTGAATTGTTATTACATAGCAATTCTATTGTATTTATGAAAATTATTTTGCAATTTCCAAAATTTTCTAACTATTATTATTTATTATAAAATATTTCCATTTAATATTTTAGCCTCCTTAACATAAATTCCTGGTTTCGTCCCTGCCTACAATTTTATTTAAAGGTCTCTATGATCTGGAAAATATATTTTTATAAGAAAATAAAAGAAAATGTGATGCGGAATGTGACACGTCATGAACCATATTGTGGCAAGATGTTTATCATTTTTTTAAATAAAGCTTATTCAGAAGTTATGTGACACCCTAGGTATATGGTTAATTGTGGCTTAAAAGGATTGAACTGACTACTTATATTACCAAGGTGCACCATCTTTTAAGGTAATGCATACGTTAGGAACTCCTCAGTTAAGCGTGTTCGGCTGGGAGCTTGGGAGTTGTCTCAGGATAGGTGACGTCTTGAGAAGTTTTCCCCGGCATTGTGTGAGTGAGGACGGATCATGTTAGAAAGACTCGTGGTGATTTGTGGGATCACTCAGCGATCCTTGGGAAGTTGAAAGCTAGCAACGAGCTAATTTCATACTAACAAACCATGACTTAATTGTGATTTTCCCTCCTCCACATAAAAGTGGTCGACATAGGACAAACGAATTAACTAGTTGGTGGCCCCTCTTTTTTGGTTCCTAGCTTGTAATTTATGTATGATCAAGACTAAACACAACAAACATTTCTCTTAGCTAATAATTTTGTGCTTGCTTTCCACATTTCACCCATGAATTGAGCAATGCAATATGATTGATGACTTACGGTGGGAGGACATTCAGATTGCAAAGGCTGGAGAAAAAGAGTTGGAGAAAATATTTCCACATACAGAAGATGGAATAGGCTACATGCCTACATATATATTGGAGTTGTCTGCGCAGAAGAGGATGAAATACATCTTCTCTTGAATGTGGAAATATTTTTTTTAATTTGAGGGAAATAACTGTTTGGTTTGGCAACTCACTTTCCTTCTCTCCATTATCATTTGTGGTGGACGATGTGGAAGTTTTCTCTTTTTCATTTTCTCTCTTTTTGGACTATTACATTGAATCTTATATATGTATTTCTAAACATAAATAGCATATTTCCATAAAAAAAAAATCACACATTATTTAAATTACTATGTCATCCTCATTTTCAAAAAATAATGTTTTATTTATATTTACTTATATTTTAAAATGGTTTTTTATACCATTATTGTTTTTTGAATAAATATTTTTTACAAAAAAAATTATGTATTTTTTTCATAAATTCAACATTTCTTTTAAATGTTTTTCAATTTTTTCAAATTAAATAATTACAAAAATATTATTTTCAAAAATTAATTATTTCTCTTCATATTTATAACAAGGACCCTACAATCAAGGACGGAGCCCCTTTAGCGCAAAATGGGGCAATTGCCCCGAAAAAAAAAGAAAACGAAAAATTGATATTAAGTAAGTCTTGTAGCATTTTATTGCCTGATTTCTTATTAGTTGAATTGGCATGTATTCTATTAACATTGAGATTCTAAGTTTAAATTCGGATGTTACAATATGTATAGTTTTCACTTAATGGAAACAAAACCAAAAGTCTATCATATTTGTTGGATTCTAATATATTGTTGTTTCCATAATTGTTGTTGTTTCACATTATCATTTTTATTTTATTTTTAACCATTTTTTTATGATAACTATATGCACTATATAATTTCATCATATATTTTTATAGTTCAAGCACAAATGCTTTAGAATGATGACATATTAAATTATTTATCATAATTTAACTCATAAAGTTAGAGCATGACGTATACTGTAGCTTTTCTTAGTTGTAAATTAAAAGTCCATAACTATACTTGCATCACATAAAAAATTTGGTTTTTGGATGATAATATACCAACCTTTGGGGGTGTTGGATCGTAATATACCAACATTTACTATTGGACAGCGATACCCCTGACCTTTATACCTGAGTGACATTATTATACCAACAGTAACTAAGGGGCGGTGAACCGGTCTCCATGCGTGCTAACATGGTTGGTGAAGAGAAAAAAAATTGTCCCAAGCCAATAACTTCATTAACCCCTTAGCTTTTCTCACTAACCCACATTACAAGACATTGGTTGGTTGTGTTTCATGTCAGTATGAAGACTTTGGTTCACCACCCCATTAGTCACCGTGTTAGGGCCGATTTTTTTTAATGTGAGTTAGTGAGAAAAACGAAGGGGTTAACGGGGTTATTGGACAATGACCGACTATTTTTCCTCCGCCTATCACGTCAAAATCGAGACCAATTAACCAGTCACCACCCCCTTAGTCACTGTTGGTATAATAAATATAAAGATCAGCGATATTGTTGTCCAATAGTAAAGGTCGGTTTATTACAACCCAATACCTCCAAAGGACAGTATATTATCA
This sequence comes from Portulaca oleracea, assembly GCA_029582165.1. Taxonomy (NCBI): domain Eukaryota; kingdom Viridiplantae; phylum Streptophyta; class Magnoliopsida; order Caryophyllales; family Portulacaceae; genus Portulaca; species Portulaca oleracea. The sequence goes on along the minus strand of CM055885.1, from coordinate 11,814,349 downwards.
TCCAATATCCCTAAAAAATTCGTTATTACTGTATCATTTTTTAATAATAATTAATTTTTTTTTAACTATATATGAACTTGAATTGTTATTACATAGCCATTCTATAGTATTTATGAAAATTATTTTGCAATTTCCAAAATTTTCTAGTTATTATTATTTATTGTAAAATATTTCAATTTAATATTTTGCTACCCTTAACATTAATTCCTGACTTAGTCCCTGCCTACAATTTTATTTATTTACATAAAGGTCTCTAAGATGTGGAAAATATATTTTTACAAGAAAATTAAAAAAGGTGATGTGCAGGGAATGCATGTGCCATGTCATGAGCCATATTGCGGCGATATGTTTATCATTTTTTTAAATAAAATTTATTCAGAAGTTATATAATACCCTTAGTATATGGTTAATTGTGGCTTGAAAAGATTGAACTGATTACTTATGTTACCAAGGTGCACCTTCTTTTAAGGTAACGCATACGTTAGAAACTTCTCAATTAAGCCTGCTTGGCTGGGAGTTTGGGAGTTGTCTCAGGATGGGTGACCTCTTGAGAAGTTTCCCCAAACAAAATGTGAGTGAGGACGAATCACCCTGAAAAGACTCGTGGTGATTTGTGAGGCTAGCTAGCGATCCTTGGGAAGTTGAAAGCTAGCAACGTGCTAACTCCATACAGACACTCGTAATCATGACTTAATTGTGATTTTTCCTCCTCCACATAAAAGTGGTCGACATAGGACAAAAGAAATAACTAGTTGGTGACCCTCTTTTTTGGTTCCTAGCTTGTAATTTATGTATGATCAAGACTGAACATATCAAATATTTCTCTTAGCTAATAATTTTGTGCTTGCTTTGCATGTTTCACCCATGAATTCAGCAATGCAATCTAATTGATGACTTACGGTGGGAGGACATTCAGATTGCAAAGCCTAGGAGAAAATATTTCCACATACAAGAGAAAATGGAATAGGCTACATATACATTGGAGTTGTCTGCACAGAAGAGGATGAAAAAAGGAGATGAGTAGGTGGTTATCGAGAAATACATGAGAGATTATTTATGACATATACTATATTTTTATGGGTTTAGGTATATAAGAGAGAATCTCTAAAAAAAGATAGATATAAGAGAAAATATTTTATGGGTTTGGGCTTTGAAGGTTATGATGTTTTCGAGAAGAATTGAATAAAATGGAATTGCCCTAAAGGTTGGAGCAATGCCTAAAGTTCAAAACAATTTTTTTACACTATTTATCTGAATAGGACATCAAACTACACCTTTTTTTGTTGTGAAACTTGTGAATGTAAACTGCAAACTATGCATTTTTTATGAAATGTAAACTGCAAACTATCCATTGAGTGGTAGATCAAAATCATGAATTGACCGATATACCATTGAATTATTTGTTGTAGCCACCATTTTTTCCTATTATTACAATTGTCAATTTCGATGGGTGAGTTAAGTATGTGTTGATCTACATTTACTTAGGATATATACAAGTTGGACGTATTTTAGATTCACGTAATTAATATAGTAGAGTATATTCCATTTTTGGGTCAACCCAATAGATTATGGTCGTAGTTCTTTTATTCTTAAATAAAAACACGTTTGTCACACAGATAACTACTACTCCCTTCATCCCGTTTTATCTATCACGTCTGACCCAACGAAGTCTCTAATGCATCATTTTTAATCTTCACAAAAAAATTAAACATTACATAAATATATTCATGTAACAGTATTTTTAATGATAAATCTAATGATACTGATTATATATTTTAAATCATTATATTTATTAAATAAAGGATATCCTTAAATAAATAATTAGTACTTGCTATTTACAAAATTTAATTATATAACATTATAAGTATTAAAGCATGGAGGGAGTAAACCTAAATACATAAACAAATATAGTATATGCCATAAATAATCTTTCATTTATTTCTCTACTAGCTACCACCTACTCATCATGTCCTTATATCATTCTCTTTTGGGCATACAACTCCGATCCGTTATGTGTACTCTATTCCATCTTCTCTTGAATGTGGAAATATTTTTCCCGTACTCTTTTTCTCTACAACCTTTGCAATTTGAATGTCCTCCCACCCAAAATCATCCATCAAATAGCATTGCTGAATTCACACGTGAATGTGCAAAGCAAGCACTAAATTATTAGCTGAGAGAAATACTTTGATGTGTTGGGTCGTCTTGATCATACATAAATTACAAGGAACCAAGAAAGAGGGACCATGTTGGGTCGTTAATTGTTGCATTTGTCCTATGTCGACGACTTTTATGTGGAGGAGCCAAAATCACAATTAAGTCTTGATTACGAGTGTCTGTATGGAGTTAGCTCCTTCCCAGTTTTCAACCTCACCCAAAATGTTCCAGGTACTATATTTTCTGCACCTTGTTTAGTTTCAGTCTCTGTTCTTTGGATTTGATAAAATGAAGTTTGGATAGATTGATTGGGTTGGATTGAATTGAATTGGATTGGATTGGATAAGTTATTATACTTTTTTTGAGAAATTGTGTATTTAGATAAAACCCTTTTTGTGGGGAATTGTATAATGTTGGATTGGATTGAATTGGATTAAATAAAAATTGGCTGCGTTTGGACTCGCAGTACTGAAGCTAGTTGGTCTCTACCTGATAAACTTTTGCTTTCCAAAAAATTGCTTGGAGGTACCACAATATTTGGGGAAACTATTTTTCGGTACCCCAACTTTTCAAAACTTATTTTGAGATACCCTTAATTTTTGGATTAGTTATTATTAGGTACTTTTCCTGTCATCAATTTGATTAAGTGACCGAAATACGTTTCTTCTTCCATTCATGAAGAAATAGCTTTGAAAAAGAAGAATAAGGGTATTTCGGTTAAAATTGATGGTTGGAAAGGCACCAAATAATTGCTAACTCAAAAATTAAGGATACCTCAAAATGAATTTTAAAAAATTGGGGTACCGAAAAATAGTTTCCTCAAATATTGATAGACCTCCCAGGAATGTTTTGTTTTGCTTTTGGTACATATTTTAATTTTCCCAGAAATGTCAATTAGTATTGTTGCTTCGTTGGAGATCGAAGTAGACCAAATGTTCCACACCAAAGCACATATTAAAACGTAATTAGTAGGTATACAAATTTGTGAGTTAATCGTATGGTATATTGTCTATTAGTTTTGTGACTAAACTTACCTAAATTTGTGGTAGGTTTGGTTGATCTAGTTTCCTAGGAACTTCCATAAGTTTTTTTAAGTTGATTCACTTTTTTCATATTTAATAAAATTAGAAGATAAATTTTTACAGTGGACCAGGTTGTTCTTTATTTCAAGAGGAAAATAGTTTCCCATTAAGGATGGGAGAGGTTGGGATACTATTTCACCGAGCAAAAGGGAAACAACTTTTGTATATAAACTTCCAAAACTACCCCCACAAATTTTATTAAATACATTAATAATTGAGGGTAGTTTAGGCATCTAACATAAATTTTCTCAGGAACGATACGAAGTTAATCAAAATTATAAAAACTTTCCTATTAACCTTCCCATAATTTCCAATATAAATCAAATATATTGAAACATTCTTTCACAGAAAAAAAAAATTTCTAAATAGAACTTTGCTAGAAAAGCTTTCCCATATAAAATTTTCTGAGATAATTTTTTTCAAAATCCATTTTGTCCGGAAATAACAAAATACAAGCACCTGCAATGGTGAGCATGTGTTATACTCAATGGATGAGGTGAAATCAGTATGACCTACCAAGAGAGTTAAAGTTAGACTCCTCATATTGACTTGATTTCCAATAGTGAACGTGAGTTTAATTAAAATATTTTTTTAAAAAAAAGGTATAGACACTACAACAGAACAGGCATGCGGCGACCGTTACTATCGGTCGCAATCGGGCTGTATCGGTCGCAGCAGAGGGCGGGCGACCGATATCAGCGACCGATACGTATCGGTCGCTGCATATCTGTCGTTTGACGAACCGAGCGACCGAAAAATATCGGTCGCCAAACTTGCTTCCGATATACGATCGGGCGACCGATACCGTATCGGTCGCTGATTATCGATCGCAAATTTAGCGAATGATACACTATCGGTCGCCATGTATCAATCGCAAATTTAGCGACCGATACCCTATCGGTCGCCATGTATCAATCGCAAAATAGTGAATTAATCAGCGACTGATACATATCGGTCCCAGATTTTAATTTAATTTTTTTTAAAAAAATTCTGGATTGAAATCGACTAGATTCTAATCATACTGTATTTGTTGAAATATCGGTCGCTGCGATTATTATATTATCCATATATATATATATATATATATATATATATATATATATATATATATATATATCAACTGCGTATTTTTTCACCTGTCAGTTTCATACATAACATAATTAAACATATATAATATTAAACATTCATGCACAACTAAAAGTTCATACATATATATAATAGCTAAAAGTTCATAACTAAAGGTTCAAGCTAAGTTTCATACATACATACGTTTCATACTTAATATCCGTACATAAGTTCATAAAAGTTCATAAGTTCAAGGTTGAGGAGGGAATTGTGGTGATCCTGATAAGTTTAAATATTGAGATGGGGAAGAAGAACTAGCGCCTTGTTGTTGATGTTGAAAAACTTGGGTCAATGGGCTTTGAATCTATGAGAGGGCGGATGAGTGGGCAGCAAGTTGATCCCGCACAATAGCATCGGTGGGCGGTGTTGCGCGGGGATGCCTCGAAGAAGAAGAAGAACTACCCTAGGCAGGGCATGAAGTATCATAGAAGTGCGAGGTCGCACTCTCAAGACCATATACAGCTTGGTCTTTGGGTTTGTACCCCCCTGCCAGTTGGAGGTACAACTCCCTGGCTTTCAGGGAGTTCTCAATTATGCCACACTCCTCACACTTTTGGCGAAAAGTTTCCTGCAAGCATTCATACATAAGTAGCAAATATAACAAAAAAAACCGGCATAAAACATTCACGGCAACACGCCGGAGTTCAAATTCAATCCAAAACAGATATTAAACATGCACGGCCACATGTCGTAGCTCAAATACAATCCAAACACAACTTTAAACATTCACGGCCACACGCAGGAGTTCAAATTCAATCCAAAAGAAACTTTAAACATGCACGGTCACACGCCGGAGTTCAAATATTATCAAAAACTAACATTAAACATTCACGGCAACACGCCGAAGTTCAAATTCAATCCAAAACACACATAAAACATGCGCGGCCACACGCCGGAGTTCAAATTCAATCCAAAACACATATTAAACATGCACGGCCACACGTCGTAGTTCAAATACAATCCAAAACACACATAAAACATTCACGGCAACACGCCGGAGTTCAAATTCAATCCAAAACGCATATTAAACATGCACGGTCACACGCCGTAGTTCAAATACAATCCAAACACAACTTTAAACATTCACGGCCACACGCCGGAGTTCAAATTCAATCCAAAAGAAACTTTTAACATGCACGGCCACACGCCGGAGTTCAAATATTATCCGAAACTAACATTAAACATTCACGGCAACACGCCGGAGTTCAAATTCAATCCAAAACAAACATAAAACATACACGGCCACACGCCGGAGTTCAAATTCAATCCAAAACACATATTAAACATGCACGGCCACACGCCGTAGTTCAAATACAATCCAAAACACACATAAAACATTCACGACAACACGCCGGAGTTCAAATTCAATCCAAAACACATATTAAACATGCACGGCCACACACCGTAGTTCAAATACAATCCAAACACAACTTTAAACATTCAGGCCACACGTCGGAGTTCAAATTCAATCCAAAAGAAACTTTACACATGCACGGCCACACGCCGGAGTTCAAATATTATCCAAAACTAACATTAAACATTCACAGCAACACGCCGGAGTTCAAATTCAATCTAAAACACACATAAAACATGCACGGTCACACGCCGGAGTTCAAATTCAATCCAAAACACATATTAAACATGCACGGCCACACGCCGTAGTTCAAATACAATCCAAAACACCCATAAAGCATGCACGGCCACACGCCGGAGTTCAAATGCAATACAAAACACATATTAAACATGCACGGCCACACGCTGGAGTTCAAATAAATTCCAAACACACATAAACAATGCACAGTCACACGCCGTAGTTCAAATACAATGCAAAACACACATAAAACATGCACGACCACACGCCAGAGTTCAAATTCTATCCAAAACACATATTAAACATGCACGGCCACACGCCGGAGTTCAAATCCAATCCAAAACACATATTAAACATGCACGGCCACACGCCGGAGTTCAAATCCAATCCAAAACACATATTAAACATGTACGGCCACACGCCGGAGTTCAAATAAATCTCAAACACACATAAAGCATGCACGGCCACATGCCGAAGTTTAAATAAATTTCACACACACATTAAACATGGGCGGCCACATGCCAGAGTTCAAATAAATTCTAAACACACATAAACAATGCACGGCCACACGTCGTTGTTCAAATACAATCCAAAACACAAGTTAATGTTTATGAATATGTTTAAAGGAAACTTACAGCGAGTGTGGCATCATGTGGGGAACTCCAAACCGGATTCCCCGCAGGATCTCGCCCACAGTGAATGTGAGCGTGGACTTCAGACAAGGTCATGAATTTCCCCTCAGCCATCTACAAATTAAAATAGTAAATGCAAACAATTGTTTAGAGAGTTCGTAATTGTTAATGTATACATATAACTTTAATTTATTAATTGTGCCAGTATAGGATTCACCTTCTTCTTCATATAACTTGATGTCGAAACCAAGCCGACGCATGCAATTCGCGGAGTTTTCATTGTTCATGTTTGCTTTGGCGGCATTGGACCGCCGAATGAAATCCTCGGTTTGGGATTTCCTCATCTATTGCATCACGGTGCTCATTGCTCATATGAGGTACAGGGTCTATCCTCTTCTTGGTCCTGACCTTGTACCTCGTATCAGAAGACCGGTCGCACAATTTCGTGTGCCACCCACTAAACACATCTCTTGTTAATTCTTCTTCCCACACATAATGTCGTTGTATAAAGTAATTTATTAGTGATTAGTTAAACGACTATTACGTAAAAGAAAATCATAACCCAATTTGCATAATTACTTACACAGAATTCCCCCTACAAAGTTGTTTTCTCATCTTTGGACCATTGGGAAGCAGACTTCGGATTTGGGTGGGAACGAATTTGCCCTCCAACAAACCGTGCTAAACGGGGATCGGTGAACCTATGCAATCGTTACCAAAAAAAAAAAAGTTAATAAAACCAATTCTAAATAAATGTACATAGGATTTTGTGTGATCATCTTACTAATCCTCCCCCCGTTCAAGTCCTATACGGTTGGGGTATAAAGCAGGGTTGATCGGAGTAGCTCTTTGCCAAATGCTATGGGGTTGTCTCCCCCTAATATAATAGTTAATATCAGGTAAAATCAAAACACAAGTTAGTTCCAAACACACACACACACACACACATATATATATATATATATATATATATATATATCAAAAATGGCATGCGTACGAGTAGAATGCATTGGCTTCAACTAAGTACATGAAAAATTTGAACCAAGTTGTGAATATAATAAAAGTTCAATGTCTAGACCCCACATTTAATCGTTTAAATACACTACAATACAATTATAAAAAAAGAAAAAATACCAACAATCTCGTGTTCATACTCACGCGGTGAGTACGAGTTCAAGTTTTCTCATCACCGACACTAGTCCTCGGCGCTACATTGTCTTTCTCGTCCTCGCCCACATCATGTCAGCGCCATCTCACTTTTAAACTCGCCGTTGCGAATAATCTTATATTGAGAACTCGTAAAGGGTAGAAATTTCACACTCCCAGAATCCCCCCAGCTCCGGGCTCCAGCTGTAAGTGGGTTTGGCTATGATTAGCCTTGTCGAGCCAGGAGGATGTCCCATAGTTGGGATATACGTTGCCCTTGGTGTTAATTTCAATTAAAATCTGTGCAAGTACACACTGAAATTTCCACTGTATATGAATGTTGACAACAATAATTGAGACTTTCCTCCAAAATTAGTTTCGATTTATTATTCAGTCAAATAAGTTTGGAATATTTTTTTTTTTTTAAAAAAAAACTCTTATAATTGAATAAACTCATCAGAATAAATTTAATTAACAAATGCATTACACAAAATAGATATTGGTCGAACAAGACTAGATATAAGGTAACGGAAAAGAACACGACCTTATTAAATGGAGTGAACCTTTCAAAAATTGTAAACCTTTTAGGCATATACTAGTTTTTGTGCTTGTGCATCGTAATTTTCTCTTATTTGTCATTTTTCTATTTTTTGGAAGCGTTTCTTTTGTGTTTAGTGGTGGCTACTTACCCATAGTACTTGTTCATATTTTTTTTCCTTTTATTAGAGTTGTTTAAATTTTGTTTGACATGAACATTCAAATTTGTCTGATTTGGAAAAAATTAGATTTTGTCTAAACTTGAGTTTGACATTGATCAATTTGACCAAATATTCTTGAACAATATTACTATTTTTCAATTTCACGAACTTGGTTGTGATCCTAATTTTTTTCCCTCCGATTTGTCTGGCCCAAAAAAATTGCATGCAAACATCAATCAATTTCGAGTTTAAATTTGGACATTAACTGAATTTCATTGACCTAACCCAACAAAATTGTTTGACTGCACCATTCTTTTTGGTGTATTTTTAAATTATTATTCTAGTTTTTTCTATTTCATCATAATTTTTTATACATAAAATTGAGTTACATATTTTTCCTCGCATATTATTCATAAGCTCCACTAATTTAATAGAATTTGAAATTGATCTTTAATTTCTTGTATTTTTTAGATCTAAATTTTCATTTGGTGCATATTATACTTCTTGGTTTACATGTACTTAATTAATTATACATACCAAATTGTAGTGAAATGTGCACTGAACAAATTAAGGAAATATATATATAAAAAAACAAATTGGGGAAAATTTTGTTACCCAGGGAAGATGAAGTTGGGAATTTGTGTAGCTTTAACGCTGCAATTGCATGTCTTCATTGCCAGAACTAAGATTAAAATTGAATAAAAATTAGAGATGTACTATATTTTAGGTTGGGACTGAAAATTAAAAGAAGCTAATTTAGAAAGAAAAAAATAGTGAAATACAATACTGTTACCTTATGAGTGTGCCATATAAATTCTGGAACAACCATGAATGTTGTAACGCCCCAAAAATTCAATTCTAAATTTAAAGGTCAAAGTCAAATGTTGACTAACATTAACAACGGAAGACTCTTTTTTTTTCTTTTTATTAACTTGGGCGCTACTACCGTACCTCCGAAGAGATACAAGGCAAGGAAAGAAAACTAACAACTGATCATTAATTACTTCAATTTAACAACGAAACGAATTAATCACCTCATTCTGTCTTTGTTGATGCTCGAGCTGCTTTTGTTGGGACAAGAGCATGGCTTCCATCATAGGCTCTAAGTTGAGCTTTTGAGGGGCTTGGTAGGGTTGAGCAAGAGGTCTTTGTCCTTGTAGGTGACCCATTTGGTTCCGATAAGAGGAATTTGGATGGTGTCTCGAGCAAGAGTTATAACTGTTGGAGTAAGGGTCAAAAGGAAGTCTCTGGGTAGGGTTTCCAACATAGTTGGCTTGGTCAGGTTGGGAACTACTACCTATCCCATTAGGACAATAAAAGGTTTCATGCTCAAAAGAATTGCAAGAAGCACATTGAGGGGGAGGAGAGACATTCAAATGTATTCTTTCCATTTTCTCATTTATAGTGTTGAGTTTAGCAGATAACAATATAATAACATCGACAGAATACTTACCTCCCATTCTCGTTGAACGGGGTCTCGACCACTGGTGACTGTTCAACGCCATATGATCAATCAGCTCATACAACTCCTCCACCGTCTTGCTCATGATGTTCCCTTCAACAGCAGCAAGGATCGTCGCTCTCAACTGATCGTCCACCCCATTGTAGAAGGCTAGCTTGAATAGGGACCCATGGTTCGAATCCATGTTGGGGGCACTGGCGAAGCAAATCCTTGAATCTCTCCCATGCATCATATAAGTTCAAGTCCGGCTCCTGGGAGAAAGTAGAGATCTGATTCCAAAGGCTCGTCCGCTAGCTTGGCGGAAAATACTTATCCAAGGACGCATTCGCAAGCTGATCGAAGGTGTTAATGGAGTTTGACGGAAGGGAATCCAGCCAATCCCATGGTCGCTCCTCCAAGGAAAATGGAAATAGTCTCAGCTTGATCACGCGCAGCAAGGCTCTGCTGGTTTTGAAGGTGCCGCATGCTTGCGAAGCTGTGTAGGTGGCGGTTGGGATCCTCACTTGGGAGACCATGGAAAGGCGTAGCTCGCACCAGGCTGATGAGAGAGTTCTTCTTCAGCCATCTCAAACTCTTGCGCGGGTGTTTCTCGACTAGCTTCTTCAAGTCTTTGCATCTTCCTCCGGTGGAAAGTTCTCTCTATTTCTAGATCGAACTCGAACTTCGCAGTCTGTTGCATATACCAAAAGATCCTAGCAAAACAAAAACAGGAACACCAATGCAGTGAAACTAGGAAAATCAAAGATAAAAAGAATAGAAAAGAAAAAGAAAGAAAGAAAAAGAAAAACAGCTTAGTCAACCTAAAAGGGTTCGTTTAATGGCTACTACGAACAGAGTCCCCGACAACAACGCCAAAAACTTGACAGGGTCACAAGCGCACGGTGTAAGTAGTAGCACATCAAGGTCGATCCAACAGAGACTCAATTAGCAATGCATGGTAAACTATTTCTCTATGTGATTGCTAAGCCAACCGGGTTTTAGGTCTAACTGTTGGGATTTAGGTTATCTATTTCCTAAACAAATATTGATTAATTGGCGAAATATTCATAACAATTATAAAATAATTAATCACCCAAGAAAGAATACAATTGCAGAGGCTTATTAGTATACCTGATCGCTAATCCGGCTGATGCAGAAGTTGACCTTTAAGATTCCAATGCAAAAATCCTCTACTGAAAGTCCACGCAGCACTCCGAGAACTCGAATGCTAGATCGACCCGATGGAGACAAATCTCAATCTAAAGATGTATGTGTTTGGGTATAGGTGGTTGTTTCAAGAAACAAGGACTGCAAACTGAGAGAGAAGAACTCAGGAAATCACCCTGGTATCTCTCTGAAAGTCTCAAGCAGTTCCCTCGATAAATATCTCAGAGAGACTCCTATTTATAGGGTTCGGATGGCTTGGCGAAAGGGTTATTAAAAACCCTAATGGCCGACTTACTGAACCGTGCATTCTGAGGCCCAACACGGTCTGTGTTGAGGCAACACGGTCCGTGTTAGCCTCCTGAATGCCCTTTAAGTCAGCCCATTGTCACCACGGTATGTGGCAAATCACCACAGGCCGTGGTGACACCAACACGGACTGTGTTGGATTAACATGATCCATGTTGAGTCTAATTCGGTCCGTGTTGGACTGATCTCTTATAGAAATTAGTTCCCAACATTCCTAAACATAATACGATGTTACTTAGGTTACGCACATTGTTCCAGGGCGCTGACTTGTGTGACTTAGTAGGACCAAATAATATAGTTGTAATTAAACATAGTTAATTACCAAATATAGAGGTCTCTAGCAAAACATATAATCACTATATTATAATGGTTTAAACTTCATGTATATCGAACATTTTCGGGACATTCCCAACAATCTCCCACTTGTCCTACAAGTGTTCGATTCCTTAAATTCCCTTGTCACTTACTGTAACGCCCCGGAAATTCAATTATAAAAAGTCACAGTCACACTAACGTTAACAGACAAAACTTAGCGGAAGAATTCAAATTTAGTTTGGGCGTCACTGCTGTATCCCCGAAGGAATACAAGGCGAGAAAGGAAAACACAACTGTCTGCTAACGGTAACTACTAACAACTCAAAAAAAAACTTTAAGATTTCATAACGAAAACAATATAAAAAGATTCAAGGACTTCTAGACTCGTCGTCCTCACTTCTAATTCCCGTCCCCAGCATTTAGATCTTCACCTGAAAACAAAACATTTCAAAAATGAGGGGGACATCTCAATAATGTCTACCCCTAACGTTTAAAACAGTTTAAGTTCATTTCAATTCATTTTGGGGAGAGGGATCGAATCAAACGTTTTACAAACCTTTAATCCCATACTGTTTCCTCAACTTATCCAATCCATATTTTAATTTGCGGGCGGGATTCCAAATCCCTTAAAGTAACATCGCCTACCAAAGGCATAAATAATATCGCCCACCAAAGGCATCAAAACATCGCCTACCAAAGGCATCAAGAACATCGCCCACCAAAGGCATAAATAATATCGCCTACCAAACGCATCAAAAAAAAACTATCCTATATCAGGGAAGGAAGCCCTGATCTCCTGGTCCATAACCCTGCAGATTGTTACACCTGCACAACAGGTTATCCCCCGAAACCCGCTTAACGTGTCCACTTGAATTATTTATACAATTTTCAAATTCAACTCACGACTCTCAAGTCAAACCATCCCAAGTTATCAAAACCATTAACAAAACTTCGAATAAAAGACCATCCAATTTCTCAACTCAAATAAACCAAGATCACAATCGAGACAAAAAGATTATCAAAATAGATGGTCGTATTTCCACAAAAGTCCCCTTTCAGGATGCAATTCTTAAAATAGATTATAAAACATCAAAACACATTTAAAGAGCATCCCGATGGGGATTAGAGCATAGACAATTACCTGGTTAACTTCACTTCACAGAAAAATGAACACACTTGAGCTCACTAACGACGCGAGTTAGCTTGGGCCTAAAATAGAATAATTATTCTAATCAAAACGCGCCCTTCGGAGTTAGTATTAACTACCTTCTAACTAACCCTCCCCTAGGAACCCTATAGGTTCCTGTCAATCATGAATTTACACTTTAAATTACATAACACATTCCAAGTAATCGCATAATAGCACCAAATAAACCTTTTCAATCAACAACACATTCATTAACAATTTCACATAACAAAACAGATTTCAGCATCCACACAAAAAGGGTCGTAACTTGACTTCCCGACATTCTATGGGTCTGGTTTTAGACTTTTCGGAAACCTCGGGATGTCTACTAAAACTCTTAAGTTAAACTCAAGACCCAACACACGCATTAAAGTCCTCTAAAACCGTCATCTTCCCAACCTGTTCAGATCTGACCTAGGTCTGGTAATCAGGGTATAACTCGACTTATAAAATTCCAAAGTCCGGTCCGTAAAATTCCTATGAAAGCTAATATCTAACAGAGACTCCAGTCCAAAGGGTTCGATCAAAAGACAACTACACTAACCGTGGTGACCCGATCTTTAGACCGCATCAAAACTGTCCCGTTACCGGTTTCCATTTAATTTGCAAATTCGGTTCTAACTTCCACCAATCCGATCCCGGGTTCCTAATTTGGGCTTAAAACAGTAACTAAAGTCCAAAGTAATTAACCTAACCCAACTAAGGTCCAAACATCAAACCTCCTATCATCAAAACCAAAATGTGAAACATGAATTCACTTTAATAATTTCACTAACTCTAAAGCATGCATGAAATAATATTAACATTACCCTAAACATGAGTTCTATAGCATATTCTTTCAAGATCCTATAATAACAACATGGATGATTATAAAACATGAGTTTGTTAATCAAGAATCACAACAACCAATTCTTTTTCCAAGATTCAATCAAAAATCAAGAATCATGAAACTAATTAAACTAATAAGCAAGAATCGTACTTTACTAATTTAATCAATCTCAACTTATTTAACAAGATTAAACATACTATTAAACACCTAACAGAATCAAGGAAAACATATGATTACTTAACTAAACGAACAAAATTAATCTTGATAATTGCACATCCTAATTCACACATTCAAGAATAATACTATCTAGAACCCTAAACATGATTTGCATGAAAATCAATATACATCATATATTAGCAACCATCAATAATAAAAACACAACAATTAAACACTTAATTTGAAATCAGAAGTTACATACATAAAATTTACACATATGTAAAACAGATTACATGAAAACAATATGAATAATAATGATAGTAATAATAATACAAAAAGAACTAGAAACTAAACTGAATTTAGGGTTTCACTTAGGATGGGCAGCGTTAGGGTAAGGCTGAGCGGCGGTCAGGCGGTTGTGACAGTGGTCGGCAGGTCGGACGACGGAGATGGAATGGCTGGAGGTTGCGGCGGCGCGTTGACGGAGTTCTTAGTGGTGGCGTTCGAACACAGCAGCAGCCACAAAGCAGGCCTTCTCCTTCCTTTCTTTCTGGGCGACGACAACAAGCAGGGAGGGTGGCTGCGGTGGTCGTCCGATGACGGCGTGATGATGACGGCGGTCGTTTGGGTGGCAGGCAGTGGTCGCGGTGGTGCGCTAGCGAGAGAGACGAAGAGAGAAAGAGAGATGGAGGAAGGTGATAGAGAGGGAGATCGAGAAAGAGGGGGACGAAGGTGGTTGCTGCGGTGGTTGGGGAGGTCACCGGCGATGGTGTCGGCGACGGGGCAGTAGCAGGCGGTTGTAGGTAGGGGGAGGAGAGGAAGAGAGAGAAGGAGGGCTAAGGTTTAGGGTTTGATTTAGGGTTTTGAGAGGAAGAAAACTTTTTATATTAGTCTAGTAACTAAGGCCCAACTAATACTACTCTTAAACCCAACCCAACACTAAAATCTGATTTTTCTGGGAAATAATGATAACAATAATATTAATGATAATAATAAACACATAACAATTAATATTTACACATAACAAATTATTCATATAACAATTTATAATAATCACATAATATTAATAGTAATACTAATAATAAATAGAGTAAAACTAATAATACTAAACCTCCGAAATTAACGATATACCCTTGTTAGTCCCTCACGATCCTACGAGCTCAAGTGTTAGCAAAAATAAACACAAACGAATAATAATAAATAACGAAGTCAAACATGATATATTAACGACGTCACGGTCAACATCTTTGGATTTTTCGGGGTTTTACACTTACTGTCTCAAGTTCGGATAAGGTAAGCTGAAGTCATCCTTATGTAAGACCCGAACGTTCCTCGATCTCCGAGTTAGACTCTGAAAAGCAGATGATCAACTATTGATTCATCTCAGCTCGACTAAGCATTTTCAGTCCAATCTCACCGAGTGGCCAACGAAACAATTGTCCCTAATAGGGAGGACAATGCCATCTTGTTCAGTTACATATTCTCACATGATCCAACTGAAACCCATACACCGCCTTTATAGCCTACTATTACGAAAAGCGTTTGACGCGCTCTAAAGTTACAATAGACCACGTAGTCTATGTACTGAACTCAGGACTTAGAAATTTTGAGTAGTGACAGCTCTTATGACAATCCTAACTTAAAAAGCTCCCACTGTGGGTCAGTTCGGTAGTTGTTCTCAACAATACCCATGTGATTGATTTATGATGTCATCACATCACTATGATCACAAAACTTGATCATCACCTCAATCCTACATGCTAATTGTGTTAATATTGTCACTGTTCCTACGCGATAATACAATTAAGAACCAGGTCGACTGTCGACCAAGACTAGCGTTGTCAAGTTCACTAATGGGGTTTCAGAAATCGGAACTCATCCAATTTCCCATTTTGAATTCGCTAACCTTTTTGGACATTTACATAATTCTAAACAACATTAATGTAAATTTTGGAATCTTATTCTAAGTTATGAATAAACAAGGTCATAATTTATGAATAATTCATGTAAACTTGACTTGTTAATATTTTGGATTGTGTTCAATACCTATTGCCCATGCATGACTATCATGCTATAACTGCAACAGAGGTTTAGTACACAATACTTGCAATGAACGTCGCACATATACCATCTCACTAATGACCTTTCATACAGGAAGATATTTCAGGAACTCATGTTTCGATTCATAGTGAGTTTCAGCTCCTTTGCTTGAGTGATAGCTCCTATCAACAAGGCTCCATTTCTCTCGCAAGGCTAGAAACATCACCCAATTCTAAAATGAACTTCACAATCCTAACAGTTTCTACCACAGCTTCTAAAGTCATGCCATGTTTGTCTTATTTGTAGAATTAAACTCATGTCTTTTTAGGAACTTCTTCCAGGTCACTTCAATACCACTCAAACAGATCATATAATTTTCTCTGACCTTTCAGGTAATCATATTTCTCTGACATAAGTGTAGCATCAATGCAAATCTTCACACTTAGCTTTTATCAACCACTTTAGACTTAGGCCACACCCTTAGTTTTGCTTATACATATACAATGTATATGTTATGTTGGGCTTTGAACATCTCGTGGCATACATTAATCTCACGCCTGAAGCATGAGTTATATGTCTTATCCTTTTTAGATTTTCTGATTGTTTGAGACAATCAGATTCCCTAAGGATATCCATTCTCGAAGTGGGTTGAACTATTCAACACCTAGTCAACTTTGATTCCAGCAATCAAAAACTTTAATCTATCATTATAGATCTTATCTCCAAGAAAATTCTTAGCCCCACCAATCCTTCACTTTGAAAATTATTCCCAAGTCAACCCTAGTAGATGCAACATGGGAGTCTTCCTCTCATTAGGCAGTATGTCAATCACATACAATATCAGCAGATGTATTGCTCCCACTGAACTTCTTGTAAACACAATATTATCTTTGGCACTTCCCAGTATATCAAACTTTTTGATATCCTGGTCAAGAAGGTCAATGATTCCATCTCCTAGAAGCTTCCTTAGGTCACTTCAATACCACTCAAACAGATCATATAATTTTCTCTGACCTTTCAGATAATCATATTTTTCTGACATAAGTGTAGCATCAATGCAAATCTTCACACTTAGCTTTTATCAACCACTTTAGACTTAGGCCACACCTTTAGTTTTGCTTATACATATACAATGTATATGTTATGTTGGGCTTTGAACATCTCGTGGCATACATTAATCTCACGCCTGAAGCATGAGTTATATGTCTTATCCTTTTTAGATTTTCTGATTGTTTGAGACAATCAGATTCCCTAAGGATATCCATTCTCGAAGTGGGTTGAACTATTCAACACCTAGTCAACTTTGATTCCAGCAATCAAAAACTTTAATCTATCATTATAGATCTTATCTCCAAGAAAATTCTTAGCCCCACCAATCCTTCACTTTGAAAATTATTCCCAAGTCAACCTTAGTAGATGCAACATGGAAGGCTTCCTCTCATTAGGCAGTATGTCAATCACATACAATATCAGCAGATGTATTGCTCCCACTGAACTTCTTGTAAACACAATATTATCTTTGGCACTTCCCAGTATATCAAACTTTTTGATATCCTGGTCAAGAAGGTCAATGATTCCATCTCCTAGAAGCTTCCTTAGGACCATAGATGGCCTCTTGAAGTTTACAAGTATTCCAACATAAACCATTAAGTTGTGTCAAGTACACACCTTCCTTCCAAATCTAATTTTGAAGTCTGTCTTGATGTCTATCTTAATGAACCCATGTTTTGCCTTAAAACCCTCCTATGCTTGATGGCTCACACCTTCAGTCAAATCAACCGAGTTCTAAACTTGGTTGCATACATGGAGTCCATTTAACACCTTATGGAATCTTGATTTGCTAAAGCTTCTTTGATGTAGGTAGAGTCATTACTTTCTAAAAGTAACATCTCACGCTCATCCATAGAAGATCGATATCTTTGTGGCTGACAGAGTTGTTTACCTAATGTTGCTTGGAGTAATGTTCATGGCACCTCCTCCTCAACGTTTTGAGGAACTTCTACTGCCCCAACCTCGTTCTTAATTTCCCGACCAATAGGAAAACTTGAACTAGGATCAAGTAGCGGAGTTTTAGGTGATGATTATAGTGTTTTGTTTCTCTTGTACTTCGGTAAGTTTAAAATCTCTCCCACTCTCTCTTTTAGAGAATAACATATTCTTTAAGAAGAAAGCATTTTGAGACACAAACACTATCCTCTACAACAGTTTGTAGAAGTGATACACCTTTCTTTCAGAAAAAGTTTAGGGACTTTTCCTCTCCAAATTAAATGTGGTGTCTTCTCTAGTGCTTCAAATAATCTTTGTTCAGTAATTAGAGCTATGGTTAACTGTGTGTATCCCCAAAAGGTAACCGACAATGTTGACTCAACCATCATTGATCGCACCATACCTAATAAGGTGTGATTCCTCTTTTAAGATACGTCATTGAGTTGTCGTATACCTAGAGGAGAAAGTTATGAAACAATTCCACATTCTCTGGAATGGTCAGTGAAATCTTGGCTCAAATACTCACCTCAACCTAATTGAAGGGTTTGATTTTCTTGCCAAGTTGGTTTTGTACTTCACTTTGAAAACTCTTTGAACATTTCAAAGGATTTGTACTTGTGGTGTATTAAGTAGATATATCCATATCTACTAAAAATCGTCACTGAAAATGATGAAATAGTACAATAAACCTTCTTCTAGCACTAGTGCTCATAGACGCACGAATATCAATATGTTTGCATCCTAATAACTCTTGGCTCAACCATTAGCATCCTTTCGATTGTATCTAGGTGCTCTTATTGTTTCGCCAAGACTACTTTATTTTGGAAATCTTCAGACTATTTTAACATTTCGGCTTTAGATGAATCTCATACACATGAATCACCATGTGTTATTTTGTTCATCTTTGATGATTTGAAGTAATTCATCCCTTGTACTTATGCTCAATTGGACTACATACATCCATATGTATGAGTGTTTGTTGGCACGTTTACCCTTTCTTGTAAAAGGTACAGCCATGCTTTGCAGACATCATATGTTTCAAAGTCTTATTATTCAAAAGTCTATCACAATGACGCTTCCGAGTGCGCTCTGATTTATGTGGCTTAATATATAGTTACAAGGTTCATGTTTGAACATGAATTATTCCTTTTAAACCGTTTGGTTTCGATGTGTTGGACGGGTGTGTTTATCCGAGACCCTCTATCTCTAATTTGAGAGCTTCAAATCAAATTTCTAATTATAATGAAAACATAGAATCACCTATAAATTTCTGTTATAAGTCTAGAGAAAACGGATAAACAACCAACTGTTCATGAGAAGCTACAACTAATTGCATATTCCCTTTTCTAGGCTGACTCTCATCCTTCAAAACACATCTACTTTGCTGTAGATCCTGCACATTTGCATAAATGCGAGTTTCAATGCCGGTATCTAATACTCAAAGTGGGTTTAATAAGGGCAGTGTGTATCATATACGCATTTTCCTAGAAATGAAATCCTATCTCAAGTCTTCCTTATAGTTATTCATGTTCCCACTATCATACATGATCTGGTTGTTAACTAGTTGCTGTCATTGGTTGGGTATGTACAACTGTTTGTCCTTACCTTTCCTTAGACTTCTTGTCTTTGATAGATTTCTTAAATCTTATTTTCCCTTTCACTAAAAGACTATCTTTGGTCGCCAACCTTTTGGCTAAAGAGGGATCTGAAGTTTCTCATGTTTTAAAATTAGTCAAATTATTTCAGAAGATGAGCGCCATCGATTTGCCCTTATCTAGCTTAATCGAGACTATCTGGTTATTGGCTTCATATTTATCAACTCTAACTAGTTCGATGAACTTGG
Source organism: Portulaca oleracea (assembly GCA_029582165.1). Lineage (NCBI taxonomy): Eukaryota > Viridiplantae > Streptophyta > Magnoliopsida > Caryophyllales > Portulacaceae > Portulaca > Portulaca oleracea. The sequence continues at coordinate 11,794,649 of CM055885.1, read as the reverse complement.
TTTTGAGTTGGTAATATTGAAATCATTCCTCTAATCTTCAAACATTTTGAAGTTAAAGTCGCATGAATACTATGGCATCACATGTATCCATTTGGCTTGATTGGCCTCTTAATATTGATGCCTAGCTCAATGTTATATCAAAGACATGTTCCTTTTAATCGCCTCCAAGTCAATCTTGCGATGACGATGAATATTAAGGAATTGGTGTAATTGTTTTTCTCTTTCTCAAGGAGAAAACAATATTTTATTAGTGGTGGATGTTTGAGTGAAAAGACATAAATAATTCTACGAGACAATTTGGTTCATTTTAGTTATTATTCATTAAAAGAAATTAAACTAATTTTAATTTCAAATCAAAACACTTTATCAACTCTCACTTGGTGTTTTAATTAACCAAGACCCACAAGACCCATGGGCTCAAGTTACATTTGGTGGATCATCTTATGATCGATCATTTAAAAATGACTCTTGGCAAGAAATTTGTATTTAATACAATATTTCTCTTCCTCTGCCCTTAGCTCAAAACTGTTTTGCTTACTAATTTGTATTAACCTAATTCTCACACCCTACTTATTATTGACGGATAAATAATTCGCTTTGGCTTTCTTTATTTTTCCATCTAAGTGGTTTTTCGATAGGTTGAGCAATAATTCAATTTTGAGAGTATGTTTTATTATCCTAAGCATGCAATTCTAGGTGAATTCTTTTGAAAAGCATAGAAGGAATAATAAGACAACATGCAATAACAAATTAAAGCATAAAATAAAACCCCTAGTTTGGCCACCGGGACTTAATGAAACTAATTTAACTAAGCCTTGACAGTCTTCAAGAATTTCTTCTTGGATTTTGCAACTTCCTCGGATACGACTCCCACTCGGATCAACACCTCTATTGCTGTTAAGCTCCCACTCAACTTGATGTCTCCAAGTACAACAAATTACAAAGTGGATCTCTTCAAAAAGCCCTTACATGAATTAAAATAAACTCAAGTGAAATTTAAATTTAAAATAATTCAATGACAACGCGCATGCCGTATTTCACCCAACCCGGTATGCAGACCGGTAAAACCGACTATCTATGGCCATACTATAAGCACATGCAAACAAGCAATATTGCAATAGTTATATCAAATATAACACATGCTTTATATAACAGATTATAAAGGCACATTTAATTGCAATTTAACATATGTAAGGAAAAAAATACTAAATAAAGGTTTCCTAAACAGTTTGCATGATGGACAAAAATAATAAAATTCCAGAATTTTATCTTACTTATCTAAACAAATTTAGGATTATATAAAATACCTTTACATACAAGTTACTCAATTTTCCTAAAATCAAAAGATCTAAAGGATACTATATCTTTTAAAGATATTGCAAATTTCCTAAACTTTACAAACTCTTATAAGATTTTATGCTTAACAACTGATTTAGTAACAATAGGATACGATAATTAATTTCTAAAAATTAATTTTAAACCCTAAAAAGCACGAGTTCATCAAAATTGTTGGCAACACGGTCCGTGTTGGCTCAACACGATCCGTGTTGCTTCCTAGTGATGGTTATTTCGTGCATGAAAAACCTTTAATAAAATATCAAAATTTACCGAATTTAAAATTTCCATATTATAGTATTATCTAATAACCTACTAGAAATTTTCCAGAATTTTAGCAATTTTCATAAGATTGTAAAATTTTAGGGAATTAAACCTTTTTAATTCACCTTTTTATTAGCAAATAAAAGAGAACACTCTGATAAGTTCAAAATTTAAATTTTACAATTTTCCTATGTAGTAGTGTCATCTAATAAGCTACAGTAAAAATTTTCAGATTTTTATGAAATTTTGAAAATTAAAAAAAAATCAAAAGAGTAAACGGTTTTACTCCGCTGTAAATATGAAAATTCAAGCAAAATTAGTAAACGATTTCCCAAATTCACGAAAATTTTATCTCCAACAGTATGGTTACCTAGTAACCGACTCTAATGTTTTTCAGAAATTTTGCAAATTTCTAAAAATTTACAAAATTCAGAGAAGTAATGAATTTATTTCTCTCCAGATTTGAAAACTAAATTAAATAATATATTTTAATTGGATAAATTCACGGAAATTTTTTTCCCTAAGAGTATGGTCACCCAGTAACGAACTGTAAAAATTTGAAAAGCTTTACAAATTTCTACAAATTTATAAATTTCAGAGAATTAAACGAATTTTATTTCTCTCCAGATCTGAAAATTCAATTTAAATATCTATTTTAATTGGGAAAAATTTACAAAAATTATGGAAAGTCCAAGACACTTTCAGACACCTCCAGCAAAAATTTTGTAATTTTTTGAATTCATTTGATATTTTATTTTGATTTTCATTAAATTTACTATAAATAAACTAAATCAGAAATAATTCTACAAAATCCTATTTTGCGAATTAAAATTATTTCACATATTTCCTATTATTTAACAACATTAAACATGATTGTTTCTAAGACAATCTAAATATATCAAGTTCGTGCTAGTTTTAACAATTAAACAAGCATAAATTGACTAATTGAAGGCAATAAGAAATAATAATAATAATAATAATAATAATAATTAAGCTTGAAACTTTTCAATAAAAATTTTCAGATCTAATATTTTGAGCAACAAAGATTAAAAATTTCATAAAGTTTCAAACTTTAGGCATAAATCTACTCTAGCAAATTCGTAATATAATTCAACTATTGACAAAATTATTTATGAATTAAGGTGTAATACTTTAGCATGCAATTGGTGGCTCTGATACCACCGTTGGGTTGTAGGTTATCTATTTCCTAAACAGATACAGATTAATTTGCCTAATATTCATAACAATTATAAAACAATTAATCACCCAAGAAAGAATACAATTGCAGAGGCTTAGTAGTTTACCCGATTGCAAATCCGGCTAATGCAGAGGTTGACCTTTGAAATTTCAATGCAAAAATCCTCTACTGAAAGTCCACGCAGCACTCCGGGAACTCGACTGCTAGATCGACCCGATCGAGACAAATCTCAATATAAAGATGTATGTGTTTCGGTATAGGTGGTTGTTTCAAGAAACAAGGGCTGCAAACTGAGAGAGAGGAACTAAGGAAATCACCCAGGTATCTCTCTGAAAGTCTCAAGCAATTCCCTCGATAAATCTCTCAGAGAGACTCCTATTTATAGGGTTCGGATGGCTTGGGGAAAGAGTTATTAAAAACCCTAATGGCTGACTTACTTACTAGGACTAACAACTTACCAGGACTAATAAAGCAGGGAAATTAATCAAAGTTTCAATCAAGTGAGAAAGATTTCTAGAGAAATGCTAACCTAGCAAAGAGTTTGGCACTTAGAACCTAGCTTGCACAATCATTCATTCAAGACAAATCAAGACGATAACCATAAGAATTCTACTGCTCTTTCGATACTAATAGAATCACCTCGATTAAACTAAATTACAACTTTCGTATGTTTTTGAACTTAATCAAAGTTGAAGGTCTCAAATATCCTGGTTATGAAAAGGTTCCCTAGTCTGCTATTCTTTTCTCAAATTTCATAAAACTAGGTAAAAAGGTTGGTACTCAGACTATCCTAATTCACCTTTCTGTACTTCTCAGGTTAATCTCAAATCACGAGTATTCGAGCACCCAAAGAACACAAATTAACATGGAAGACACAACCTTCTATTGATTCAAGTAAGAATTCATGCACAAACTAGAAACGTTCAATCAAACTACATTGTTTCGGGGTTGAAAAATCCTAGAATTCAAGAAAACTACTCACTCATTGTCAATGAAAACATGAAACAAGTTCCAAACATCATAATCGAATCTCAAAACAAAGAAGGAAATCAAAAAGAGAGTCAAACTACGAAGAATACAACCGTCGAGTCTCCCGATCCCGGGGTTGAACCTTCTTCTCGAGCGTTGATGATTTCTTCTCGAATCTTGATCTTGGCTTCTCTTGAATCGATTTGGTTTTGAATCTTGATGGAGGATTGATGAGTAGAAGGGTGGATTAGGGTTCTCCTTTCTCTCTTGATGGCCTCTGAACGTAGGGAAAAAATGAAAAATGAATGAAATGGATCAATGCCCTGATCGAATCCTTCCTTTCTCTTTTAATTCGCGAGCAAAAACCGCTAGCACGACCTCGGCCGGACCACCACAGTCAATGACCAAGCCGCCGCGATCCGTGGCAGCCCACCACGGTCCGTGGAGCTTGCCTCACTTGTGTCGTGGTCGGTGGTGGCCGTTTTGTTGCGATCGTCTTGGCTGCTACGCATGGAGTGGGGGTGTCGCGGTTCATGGGGGTGTCGCAGTTCGTGGGTTTCACCACGGTCAGACCGTGGTGGCCGCTGACCGGGTATTCCATGTTCCGTTTCTTGTGAAATTCACGCCACGATCCATACACTCGTGGAGGATGCCCGTGGTGTATTCAATCCTGCCAAAAGTTGAGAAATCGCTGGTGTTTTGGCCTCAAACCTACAAGTTTCCATCAAAAAGAACAACACCAAGTGTAATAAAGAAATGGAGGGTATGTATATATGTTTTCAATCCAAAACTTCCCTAATCTAATATGAAGACCCCTAAAAATGTAGTCACAAAAAGCACTTATCACTGATCAAATACAAAACTAATGGTGGATTGTTGATAGTTTTGTTATTTGATAGTAAGGAGAGTGGAAGGTGAAAAGTCCCACATTAGTAGTGGAAGTTCACTAGTTTATAAGTGATAGTACTACTTGGGCTTATAATTAGCCTATGGGCTACTATTGAACTAGTGGTGGTATTAAGGTTCAATGCTCAGCATTGAACCGCACACGCACGCGTCCGCGTCCGCGCGCCTGTGTGTCGGTTGGCGGCTTTTGATGGCTTATTAGGCGGCACTTAGCACTTCGCACGCTTGTGCGCGGTGCCGGAGACTTATAATGTATCAGTTGCATTATAATTTTCATTTTATTATTATTTATCTAATTCGTTTAAATGAATTAAGCCAATTATATCCGAAATTTCCTGGATATTACTGAGCAGTTATTTAATTAATTAATTAATTTTAATAACTATAAAGCCAAAACATCCTTCAACAACTCATCTCTATCATATCTTCTTTACGTTTTAATTCATAGAGAGAAAGAGGGAATTTCTCAATTTTGCTCATCAGAGATTTTCACAAGGCTTGATTACTCCTGGAGGATATTTGCTAATCTAGAGAGCATCTGAGTGATAGAGAGCAAATAATTCCTTAGAGACAGTGAATTCAATTCATGTTCAAGCCTTTTCTTCTCAAAATCGCTCAAAAAAACCAACTCTAGCGTCCTTATTATGAATAGCTGGTCCAAGATTAACAAATATCAATAGTACATATCAATATATATGCTTCACAAATCATATAAGATTTATCTCAAGCATTAACCTAGGAAAGCAGGATGGAAAAAAATCTCATGGAAAAAAAATTAGGAGGAAAATTTTTTTGGGGTAAAGTAAATTTCTTTCTCTTGTTTGGTTTAAGGAAATCTTGAAGGAAAAAAAAATTGATTTTCTATTCAATTTTCTTTTGCTTCTTTGGTTTGAGGAAAAATACATGGAAAAATAAAATTTGCAAGAAAACTTGTAAATATCAAGTTTCATTTTTTTAGATCATATGATGTGATTTAAGAGAGAGAGAGAGAGAGAGAGAAAAGAATTAGAGAGATAGAGAGAGAAAAGAGAGTTAGAGAGAGAGAGAGATAGAGAGAGAGAGAGAAAAAAGAGAGTTAGATAGAGAGAGAAAGAGAGAGAGAGAGAGAGGGAGAGAGAGAGAGAGAGAAGAGTGTTAGAGAGAGACAAAGAAGATATTAAGAGAGAGAGAGAGAGAGAGAGAGAGAGAGAGAGAGAGAGAGAGTTAGAGAGAGAGTGAGAGAGAAGAGAGTTAGAAAGAGAGCGAGAGAGAGAGAACGAGAGAGAGAGAATAGGGAGTTAGAGAGAGAGAGAGAAGAAAGAGAAGAGACTTAGAGAGCAAGAAGAGAGAGTGTGCGAGAGAAAGAGGGAAGAGAGTGAGAGAGAGAGAGAGTGAGAGAAGATGCTTAGAGAGAAAGAGAGAAGAGAGAAGAGAGAAGAAAGAGAGCGAGAGAGAGAGAGAAAGAGAGAAGAAAGTTAGAGAGAGAGAGAGAGAGAGAGAGAGAGAGAGAGAGAGAGAGAGACGAGTTAAAGAAAGGATGAAAAGAAAGGTTGGTTTTGATCCAAAAATTTTTTCTCCCAACTTTCCTTTCATTTTTGAAGGGAATTTTTTTTATTAATTGTTACTCCAAATTTTCCATGCAATTTTCCAACTATTTTTTTCCATTCCTTTTTCTTCAATCCAAACAAAAGAAAAATTTTCATTTTTCAAAATAATTTTTTTTCCATGTTGTTTTCCAAGGTCCAAACGGACCCTAAAAGAAATTGTGATTAAATTTAGATGTTGCTCTCTAAAATATCAAAGCACTGCTGGCTTCCGTGAATCCCAAACTTGCACGTGAAAGTCCTGTTCAAAAGGACAACTTGGTTACCATGCATTTTTTACGACAATAATGTAAATTTGGAGGTATTAATCAATAATAATATAAATAATTTTATTAGATATTGTTGCGATAATTATGAATTTATTTTTTACCAATAGTACACCAGTGAGTTGATTGGTGTTTAATTCGGTGAAAAACATGACACATTGCTTATTTATAGAAGTTGAATGCTAGAGCAAGTGGAAAAAATTTTACTGTAACATTTTTTGTCGATTAACTAGCATTGACCTACTTATCTAAATACTCCGTAATAATGTTAAAATAGAGTTATAATTAATAATGCTAGGTAGTGTCTAACAAAATTGTCTATATTATTATCAGCCAACACTCCTAGTAATCCCTTTTTTTTATGGCAATCTTGATTACCTTATCTAATGTGAAACAAATTCATAAATAAAACTGGAAAAAGAAATTTTAGAAAATCTATTATTAGAACATACATGCAGTAATGTCGGTGGCAATGGTGGCATACGTAAAGAAAAGGGGAAGAAACCAAAAAATAAAAGCATGAAAAGTTGCTGAAGTCCAATATTATATTGGGGTAAATTAGTTAAAAATTTTGACTTTTCCCAAATGATATTTGGACTCTGATGAATATCATAGAAAAATATTTCAAAAAAGACATGTTTATCCCTTCATATTGATCGAGTTTGATATTATAGACAGAGTCTAAATAGATCGATTAACGCTATATTCTTTTATGTGGTGGGTGCAGTGTAGCGATGCTGCGGTACGGTGCGGTGCGGTAAAAATTGAAAAAATATGATGAAATATGGTCAATTGTGGTGAGAATTGTGGTAGATGTGTTAGGTGTTTTTAAATTTGAAATTGGAAAAAGTAAATTGGAAAAAGTTAAAAAAATTAAGTAAAAAACTATCAATTACAAAAGTAGAAATGGAAAAAATAAAAAAGCTGTTAATTACTCTTCCAAACATATTAATCATTATCTTGCTTCCAAACATATTAATCGTAATCTTGCTAAAACAATTGTAACGCCCCAACCTTAATCACAAGAGTAAGACTATACTTAGAAATCCCAAACCTGTGATTAGCGCAGCGGAACACCTTAGGTCGAGGCATTACCGCCGTCTCCCAAAAGAGACAAGGCAACAACCCAAAAGAACATCATTAAAACATATAAACATTACATACTATACTTCCAAAACATAACTTCATACTTAAAGATGAATCTCCAGAGTATAACCATCAAACTTTTAAACAACATTAAAGGAAACAAAGTACAACGCTTCTTCCATAAACATGGGTGCTTCAAAACACGCGACCCTCAAGTCGACGAGGATACTCCAGCCCTACCTACCTTGCTTGCAACACGTGATTACCCCTGCTTGCCTTTACCTTTACCTTGGGTGCTCGGACCCCCTAAAACAAAACATTAAAACATTGCGAAAAGTGAGTGGGGAAACACTCAGTACGTAAACCTCCAACACGTCAAACCGTTCGAAAACGGTTTTAGTGCCGGCATTTAAATTCATTTTGAAAACGGGAAAGGGGATATAAAACACTAACTTGAAATGACATGAGCATAAACATATACATGAGTAAAATAACTTGAATTCATAAAGAAAGAACCTGTCACATGAACTTAGAAGTAAATACATAAACTTAAGAGTTTTGGATCCCCTTTAGATCGATGCAAAGCATCTCGCGCGCGCACGCCCAAACCGATCTGGAGTTTGGATGGGTGACTGCTATGCAGTCAGACACTGGCCAGGTCTAGGACACTCTGATCAGGAGCATCTAAAACATAAAAAGGCTAGCACTTCTCGTAACTAGCTAGAACATAGAATATAGAATCCATAAAATGGGACCACTTAAAACCATGAATAATCATAAAAGCATAAATTAGCATAAACTGTAAACATCTAGCATAAATCGTAAACATTTATCATAAACCGTAAACATAAACATGAACTGTAAACATAATCATAAATCGTAAACCTTTAGCATAAACCATAAATATAGACATAAATCGTAAACATAAAACATAAATTGTAAACATAAAACATAAACCGTAAACATTTGCATAAACCGTAGCCATAAAACATAAATCGTGAACATAGAGGAGCGAAGAGTTGGACAATTCGCGTACCTTGAACGTGTGGACTGCTCGGGGGTGATCTCGGCCGGGGAATGGCTCGGGTCGAGGCTGAACTTTGAGCTTAAAATGATAGAGTTCGGTATTAGAATAGAAGCTATGAAAAGGTGAGGGCATAGGGCCTCACAATAGAGTTTTGGAATATAAATCGTATAAAAATTTCAGGTTTTTATGACAATAGTATTCTGGTCGTAACTCGGGCTATAAAATTCGGATTTCGCTATGCGAGTACTTTTCGAAAAGGGAAAAATACACTCTACAAGTTTGTTGGCCGGGCCAGAGGCTAAAAAGGATGAGAAGAGCTCGGAAAAAACTCCGGACAGCAACAGTGAAACACGGAAATATACTCTTATATGCGGTTTTGTCGTTTAGACCAAATCAAAAGAACTTTGTAATTTCCTTTAAACTCAAAGGAGCTCTATGACTTAAAGAATACTTGTAAAATATAGACCTTAAATTTCTCAAAGAGACTTTAAAACTCTAAAGTAAAATGAACTCATTTCCTTAAATTTATGAGTTTTCGGTAAATTAAAACGGTAAACGTAGAATAGTTTAAAAGATCTCGAGGTTCCTTAAAACCTTTAAAACCGAGTTCCATGGTTCCTACTTATGGAATATATCATAAAGGTCATATGACTTAAGTTACACACCCATAAAACCAATTATAAGCTCAATATAATAACCTTTAACCCAATTAATGCATTTATCAATTACCCAGAAAATTCCAGTTTCGCAGCTCCGCTTCCGGGTGCTATAACTCACTCTCCCGATATCGATTTCACTCATACCATACATTTTTGGAAAGCTTGAAACGTCTCCTACAACTCTTATGTTGAACACTTTCTCAAACTCCAACTCCATATGGACGAAAAATGCCCAACAAAACACTGACTCCAAATTCGTATATAAAAACATACCTTTACGGTTTTGGCTCTAACTTGAGCTATACAAATCGAAAACCCGAAATTCCAAAGCCCGGTGTTTACTAACATTCTTGGCTACATTTTTACACCATATTCTGGGCTCAAAACTAATTTTAACATCTCCCATAAAAATCACATTTTGGGCAGTAGGTTCCGGGTGTGTTTTTGCCCTCATGCACGGTTTATTTTGACTCAAACTCTACACTAATAATACCCCTATTGCAATTTATCCATTTCCTCATAAATTTCCAGAATTTTTACCTCTAAAATTAGCATCTACACTTGCAAAATTCACATGCATAAACACCAACTTACATGCACTTAACCAATACCACAATTAACATAATTTCCCTCACAATTCTCATGTAAATCATCCAAATAACTCAATAATACTTAATTATCTTTACAAAACAGAAAGTATAACTCTAAAACCTCATCCAACACAACATGCATAACCATAGATCATCATCATCTTCATCAATTCACAAAAACCTCAACATAATTCACACAAACTTTAACCAAAACACTTAGCTTCTTCACTAGAACCAACAACAACAATCTATACTCTAATTTCAAGAATGAAAGTAGTAATTTAGCATAAAAACATCATGGTAAAACAATAATATCAAAGCTTTCAATTTTCATAACAATGGAGGAGAAAGATACTAGAGATATACCACTTGAAAAGATGAATAAAAGGGACAAGGATGAAGAGGAGAGTCAGAGCTTCAAGTTGGGTGCCGGAAAATGGCCGGAAAAGTCGCGGAGAGGCCGTCGCGAGAAAACAGAGGGGGCTGGGCACTGTGCGTCCGCGTGGAGAAGAAGAAGGAAGGGGCTGAAATTGAGTTGTCTAAATTTGAAATAAAGTGACTCATTAACTCCCCCACTTGGATATATATCCCCCTTTATTAACTAATCATAAAAAAAAATGTTCACTTATTATAAATGTGATACTACTACTCTAAATAATAATAATACTAATATTCTTAATCAAACATAAAAATGGGTAAAACATTACCACTTTAAATTGTAATAAATTTAATCGGGTTAAAAAGACGGTAAATCGGTAAACTAAATTTAAACCGTTTGGCCGAAAAAAATTGAAACAGTACTTAACCCGACTTTAAAATAAAGTCATAGAACCTACAATAATTATATAATAAGGTCCAAAATATACTGTAACAAAATTCGATTAAGAATTTTGATCGGTAAAATTTGCCGCTTCGCCATTCCTCCGAGACTTGTCACCATTAGCTAACCACAAGGTACAAAGTATTTAATTAACAAATTATAACTAATTAAAATAGATTAACTACTGTAATACGCATGATTTAGGGCGGGGTATTACAACAATCAATTACATGATAAAAGAAATAGAAAAAATAAATTTAAAAGTGTGTCATTTATATAAAATATTTTAAGATCTATTATAAAAATAGAAATTGTATAGTATGCTGAAGTGTAATAGAAATTAAAGAGTGCAGTGTGGTGTGGTACTACACCGCAACTAGACATGTTCAGTGGATCGGGGACCCACCCGGCCTGAAAAAGTGCGGGTTAAGGCCACATTTTTAGACGGTGACCCGACCCGGCCCGAAAAAGTCGGGGCCCCGAAGCATGGTCGGGCCGGGCTCGGGCCAAGGGTATGTGACTCGACCTGGCCCGATGACCCGACTAAATGCATTAATTTTTTTAAAGAAAATTCTAAGATAAGGTTTTAATTTTTGTGACCCGACCCGGCCCGGCCCGACGACTTATATAAACACATTAACTTTATAAAAAAAGTCCTAGATTAGGTTCTATTTTTTTGTAACCCGGCCCGACCCGATGACCCGACTAAGTACGTAAATTAAATGCATAAATTTTACGTTTTTTATATATTAAAAATTTATATTATATAGTTGTCGGCCCGTGGCCCGTAGGGTCAGGGCTCGGGCCGAGTTACTTGGCCCGAAGGTCAGGCCGGGTCGGGCTCGGGCCGACAGGTTCTAACCGCAACCTATCGCATAAGTAATTATGAAAAATATCAAAACCTATCTTTAAAAATTTTCTATCTAGTGGGGACTCTAGGGTGAAGTTTAAAGGATTTGGTGATAAGAAATATCATCTCCAGACAATGAAAGAATACAAAGGCCTCCATCTATATATATATGTATGTGGTGCAGCACTCTTTGAACTCAAGAGATTTGAAGCTTAGCATCTAATTTCAATTTCCAAATTTTCAGTTTTATCTTGAATCTTCAGATTGAGAAATTGGAAGAAGCTATGAAAAGAAGTTGGAAATTAGCCGTTCTTGTTGTAATCTTAAGCAGTAGTACTATTACGAGTAAAAGTGAGCCACAAGTACCATGTTACTTTGTCTTTGGAGACTCATTGTCGGACGTTGGCAACAATAACAACTTGAACACCAAGGCCAAAGCCAATTATCCACCCTATGGGGTTGATTTTCCTGGTGGTGTTGCCACCGGACGGTTTTCCAATGGTCGGAATTTTGTAGATAGAATTGGTACGTTTTCTCTCGCTACCACCAATATAATAGATTGCAATCAATAATAACATCTCAAAATGATGCGCGTTTTGCGGCAAGATAATCATCTTGTATGACATAACATATCTACATAAGCACAATGATTATTTTTGTGAAAGTAAGTGTTTGTCACATTACTATAGTAAAAATATAAATAGAATATAGAAATTATATTTAAATTATTTTTATTTTTTTGTGAAAGAAAGTGTTTTGTGGCAAGATAATCATATTTTATTTTTTATTTGAAAATTATTTTTTACATCTAGATTCATTTTTTAAAGAAAAACATTTTCTAAATAATGGTCCATTTTTAATACACATTTCATTTGTTTTTTTAAACATTATTTATTACTTTTTAAATTTTCTATTAAATATTTATAAAAATATCATTTTCTTTATTTTTGTCTATTTATTTGTTAATTTTATAGGTTGATTATTTTTAAATATTGAATTTTTTTTTCGACATTTGTCATGAGAAAGTCCCTACTATTTTATTTAATTAATTGAAGGTCTCTATATATTTCTTTATTTACTTAATCACAATAGTGATGTGACAAATACTATTTTTTACGAAAAAAGTTTGCATGTTTGTGTCGATATTGCGTATCATGGGAGATGGTTATTAAGCATCTTGCTGTAACACGTGTATAGTCGTCCTTGTCAAAAATGGTATGTGAAAGCCATATATGTTTCGTTTGCACTTATTTCATTCGAACAAGTCTCAAAAATTAAGATTGAGAAGTTATGATTTGTTACACATACTAATTAAATTATGAAGCAGTATGTTTTAAATTTATCTATAGTACAACCTTAATCAAGAATGTAAACCTTAAACCATTATTTTCCAACTCATACTAGAAGCTATATGTTTTCGTTTTTTTTCCCCTTCAATGAAAACCAATTGGTTTATACATCTAGTTTAAACGAAGGCAAATTTTTTATTGATGCCAAAACTTGGTATCCTGCAATCATGTACAGATGTACCTATTTAAATCCAGTTGTTTCTTTCTTTGCTTTTCTTTTTCTTTTTAAGTGTTTTCTCTTTTGGCGGGGTTGAATGTCTATGGAAGATACCTTATTACATGACAAAAAGTAGTCACGTTCTATGAATTTGTAAACTGTCAGCATGCTAACATTATTTGCCATGAATGACGCCACAATTACGTACAATTTACACGAGTGCATCAGTCAGTACCTTCTATATAATACTATTTGCTCACCAAAAAGAGTGGAACAAATAGTGGATAAGTATTGGTTAGCCTGTCGCTTTTTAGGTAGGAATAGTTGTAGCATATTAATAGATAATTGCAAACTGTTTCGGTAAAATTAGCGGTCTGATCAATAAAAAATGACCGAAGGACATTACCATTACTTATACTGACGCAACAACAATTACTGTTGACGAGAAAACCGCAAGCACACATGCATGAAAAAAACAATTGATTATCTGTTTGACACATCAAAAGATGATACACTCACTGTTGATTATCTGTTTGTACAAAAGGATGTTTCCAACGTAACTCTAGCTACCCGCTTAATTTAAATGTTAATTCACCCAACATTTAAAATTTACATTATATAGTTTAAATGCCATCAAAATGTTAAGCAATATTTCCAACACTACTATCGAACAGAACCTTAAACTATTCAACATTTTTATGAGGCGTGGTGTTGTCACATTTCTTTGTAACGTACCCTTTTGCCTTTAGCTGCAAAATCATATACATCAATTGATGCCATATATATATAGGTAATTTTTTCAGTTTCATAATATAATACGCTCATACAGTTAATATATTGATGATTATATAACTTTTGTAAATTTATTTGAATCATACAAGATAGATTAAATAGTCGTTAATTCTGGCAGAGCACTACAAAGGAGGTTTCATTAAAATATTATGCTTTTGTGCTTCATTAGAATATTATGCTAAACCTACATGATTGATGTTCCTTTTGTGCTTCATTAGAATATTATGCTACGACTTATATTTAGATTCACCTCTTCACGTTAATTACTTGAGAAGACCAGCTCTGATTTTTTGGATTGGTAACTTTTTTCAATTCAATTCAATCAAATCCAAACCTTACACAATTCCTAAAAAAAATTCTCTCCAAAAACACAATTCCCCAAAAAAGCACCAATCCAATCCATCCAAACATCATTTTATCCAATCTAAAGAACAGGACCTTGTAGCGTTCTTTTTAAGATAATCATCGTAAACAATGTGTTCATATTGAAAAACACGATATGCATGGAGATTATATGATTAGCTAAATTTTCTATCTAAATGTTCTTTTAATTGATCAAATGAGCTTCAAATTAAAGCATCATAAGTTTACCACAGCATTTGTAGCACAATATAGATCAGCAACAGAACCATGCACCATAAAACAAACTTTGTAGCACAAAATCATACATATGAAAGTTTAGCCCTGATACATCAATACTATTGGCTGAACAACTCCTTATACCCCTAGTTTAAATAACAAAAGCAAAAAACAAAAAACATTGCAACCGGGGCGTCAGGAGCAATGAACTAATTGAATATTTGTCTTCGTTCCATATTAGTTATCGCCTTTAAAAATTATATTATCAAACTTTAAAAATTTTTGGTACAAATTTCTATTTCTCATTATATATACAATAACTTATTATATAAAATTACTATCACTAAATTGATTATGAAGAAATATCTATTCAAAATATAATATCTGAATTATTAATAAAATATTATATGAAAATTATCAATATAAAAATAATATATATAAACAATATCAAGGGAGGAAGTTTGTTGTGGTGTTGATAAAAATTCATCACGGATTGTCAAATTTGTTTTTTTGTTTTTTTTTTTGATAAAGATTGTCGAATTTGTTGACATAATGCGGAATTATTTGGGTGAAGCTGAACTGCTGGGGTTCGAGGAGTACATTCCACCGTATAGCACAGCAAGCGGTAGAGAAATTCTTAAAGGTGTTAATTATGCTTCTGGTGCGGCCGGAATACGCTCTGAAACAGGACAGCATTTGGTGAGTAAATTTTCTAGCTACCACGTACTTCTTTTCCCCTTTTTACGAGTAAAACAATAATGATATCTTTGGATTATGTCCCCTAGAGCAATAATTTCTTATCCATTGCACTTATCAAGTAACATACAACTACTCATGAATCAGACATCCAAAAATGTAATGTAAATATATGTATATATGACGTAAACTGATAATTAAATATAGGGTGATGATAAGTGTCTTGCCCCAAGACACTCGTTAAATGTCTTCTCCCTTATAAAATCAATACTTATTATCGGTTTTAACCCCAATTTTTTTGACAGATACTATTAATTATCAATTATAAGAAGCTTGGAATGTGTTGGCTACGCCAACAATTAAAATTGGCACCCTAACGAATGAACCCCATCTGTTGGGCATATTTTAGACGCTTTTTTTGTAAATTTTTAAAAATATAGATAAAAGTATGATTTTATACAATTTATATATATTATTATAGTTATAGAAGTCAATCATGTAACTTTTTTCTAATTTAATTCACAACTACATAGGTTTTCTATAATGACAAGACACAAAATATGTGTTTTGCGCAAGACTTTTATCATTTCCCTTAAATATATATCTTGCCATTGTGCATAACTTAGATGCAAAGCATAAATTATTGTATATTAAATATAAACTATATATATAGTTACGTATAGAGTAATTACTACTATTTTCTATCAATATAGTAGTTTCCCCAGAAATGTTTGCAACTGAAAACTTGGCACAAAATATACCTCTCACATACAGGTGTAAATGCTTTGCATAAGAAATCATTATATTATATTCGCTTGATTATGACTTGATTACGAATATGGGATGATTATTGATCCCTTTGTAATCTACAGTTGATTGTATATAACCATAAGAAAATAGTATATATATATATATACATGCGTCCGTGTATGTGCGTATGCTAGTCTTAAACATTTACAATACATGGGTAAAATGTGTAGTACAAATCATATTGGTATTTGATTATTTATAGTTAATTAGGTTATGTTCTTTAGAGATGTATCATTTCCTTACCATTTTTTGGGCTAACCTTCCCAGTTTTTTTTTTCACCTTACTCATTTTCACTTATTTACCCAATCCTATAATATCTTCTACACATTACTCTTCCTACTGATTTTTTAAAAGAACATGAATTAAATATAACTATAAATGTGCAAAAGTATTTGAAAGGCCAATATTATATCGTCACTTTATTCATATATTTCCTCCTTCCCATATTATTTGTCACTTAAGACATAATTCACAAAATCTAGAAAACTTCCAATTTACAGTAATTTGTATTATTGGAAATGAGAAAAACATGAATAAAGAAGAAAAAATGTGAATAAAAGAGAAAAATTGAAGAAAAAGATATACTTAATAAGGTTAATTGATAAATTAGTAATTAATGTGTTATTACAATTGTAAGGTGACAGATATTACGGAAAATAGTTAAAATGATACTATCACCGGATTTACGATCCTACGATTTTATGGTCCAAGATCCTCGATACGATTATACTATTTACACACGATCCACGATCCTACATGGGCTAATTTCCAATCCTAACTTCCCCATAGTTTCGAGTTAGGATCTCGATTTTAACCACCTTGTCGGGAAGACACTTTAACGTAACTTTAGATAGATACTGTTAATTATCAATTATAAAAAACTTGGAAAGTGTATGCTACCCCAACAGTTGTAGGTGACATCTTAGCCTAATGAATCCCTCCTATTAAATAAATTTTAGAGATTATTTTATAAATTTTAAAGATTCTGGATTAAAATATAATGTTATATGCACAATATATATGTAATATTATAGTTATAAAATATAATTATATTATTTTTTTCCAATTTCATATGTAAATTGTAAATATATTAATTTTATGCCAAGGCAAGAGCAAGACAATTAAGGAGAGTCTTTCCAAGACTCATATATGTGTGTGTATTACTTCAAGACTTTCTTTTAGGTGCATAATTCAGATTTATAAATTTCTGTCATGCATGTTTATATATAGAGCTTTAAATTTCGTTAGATTTAACAATAATATATAGATCTTTAGTAGAATTCTACAAGGCTTCTATCCCGTCTAAGAATATGTGACATGTGAATTGTTTTTCCAAGTAGACTAATATTTATGAGAGAATTATGAAGAAATCAAACATGCATAATGAGTATGGCGTTGTGTTAATTGTGGGGCAGGGAGAGAGAATAAGCATGGATCAACAATTAGCGAACCACATTATTACGGTTGCAAAAATGGCTTGGCTGGTTGGACCTATTGAAGCTTCACGAAGGCTAAGCAAATGTCTTTATACGGTGAACATTGGCAACAATGATTTCATAAACAACTACTTTATGCCGGAAAAGTATCCTTCAAGTAAGCAATTCACCCCTGCTCAGTATGCAGATGCCCTCGCCAAAGATTTATCACGACAACTCAAGGTTTACTGGTTACATTGAGCAAATTAATAGGATGCATTCCATCACTGTAGATAGATTGATGTGTTTATGTTTAAGGGTACCTATTGCTTTTTGATTTCGCAGACTCTTTACTTAACTGGAGCAAGAAAGGTGGCGGTGTTTGGAGCGGGTCAAATAGGATGTACACTTGGTCAAATATTCATTCACGGAACGAATGGATCACTTTGCGTTGACAATATAAACCAAGCCGTCCAACTTTTTAACGATAAGCTCGTTTCACTCGTCGATAAGTTTAACTCCCACTTTCCTGGCTCACAATTTACTTATATTGGTTCAGGACCTTCTGATACAGGTATGGATGCCTTGTTGTCTCATAACTGTATCGCAAATTATACCATACGTCGTGGTGGGCCTACCAGGTTCCACTACTGCATTATAATTGTCATTATTTTTCTGACGAATTTCTAAAAATATTGATGAATTTTAAGAATATTGATGAATTGTGTAATCATATATAAGATAAATTTATGATGCATTTTATTCTAATTGATGAATTTTTTTGAAAAAGTGAACACCTTGGTGAATCTTGATAGGTCGACCATGATGTACCATACATCAATTGGCAATCCCGAGTTATAAATGAGGCCATTAGTAAACTGTTATCTATATAGTTCTGCCTACTTTTGTTACTTGTACATAAACTGCTTACCGAAACAAACAATTTGACATTCCGTCCAACAAAAGTATGGAAGTGTCGTATATAGCAGTCTTACACCTAGATTTTACAATTTAGAAAGGCTGATTTTAATTGACCCAAGATTTAGAAATCGTTCGCTACCTATTACGCTATAGAGAAAACCAAAGGAGGTTTGATGAAACATTTTACTTTAGTCCAAATTAATCTTTTTCAACCATCCAAAATTTTGACATTTGTACATAAAATACCTAACCTACCTACCTAAATCTGTATAATATTTTTATTTCTAAAACAACTCGTTACCTGCTTGTACATAAATTACTCAAAACATACTCAAACCGAGGTAACCTAACTTCAACACATGCTAGTTTTTCGTTTTGTGTGATAACCAGGAAGAACTCATTATTATATATGAGATTTTTTCAAAAAATATTTGGCAAGTTAATGTAAATCTATAACTCGTATGTTATCATATATAATATAATATTGTAACATGCACGGGGAGGAAAGGGGAACAAGGGGAAAGATGGGAGATAATTCTCCCGCACTTATAGTGGCAATTAAACTTAAACCTTTTCTTTTTTCTAAAAGATGAGTAAGCCACAACTAGAAATCTCAATGGTGATTTCATATGTAGACTTTGTTTTTAACCAGATACATTTGACTAGTCCATTAAGCGTTTATTTTAAGGATAATCACATATAAATTTAACAGGTCAAGAGTAAGAGATAAGTACAAAACTATCTTAGTTGAGCATGGCCCATCAATCATCAACACATTTTCTACCAACAGAAAATATTTTGTGGAAAACATGAAAGATAGGGGCGATTGCCAATCGCCTACAACCTCCTTGATAGTTTTACATGTAGACTTGTGTCAAAGGGAATATCAATGATTGGAAATTACAATATTAATTAAACTAAATTGAATTCTTGAATATTAATGTCCAATATACAATGTTTATTGCATGTGTAAGAGCATACATATTGTATATATCAAGTATACTATAAATATTAACCTCAGTTTTTAATGGAGTTTGTTCTATGTCTCCCTAAACTTTAGGCTCTCTTGTTGTTAATTCAACATGTTGTGAAGTGAGGGAAGATTTTCAGTGCAAGGAGTATAGCACGCCATGCTTAGAAAGAATGAATTACATATTTTGGGATGGGTATCATCCAACAGAGCTGGTGAATGTAGCCACAGCGGAAGCAGCTTACAATGCAGAGATCACTGGCAATGTTTATCCGGTTGGTATCAAGACATTAGTCTCCCTTGATCAAGGCCTTATAGCTAACCCAACCACCAAAACCGGTTATTATCCTTCTCCATACCTCTTTTAATAAGAAATTATGAACCCTTCCATCTAGCAATGGTGAATCTCATTTATTTGTCCTAAATAATTCTCGTTAAATATGCACTGCCACAGTGGTAGACTATGTCGCTAATAAATGGTGAGCAATGATAAGTAATCATGTATGCATCCAATAATAAGTCTTGTATTTTGTTTATTTTATTTTATTGTGCCTAAAAAGCTGTCATGTGTAAAGTCTCATGTTCCGATATGTTTTTATTTATCAATTTACTAAGCTCTTTTGGCATTCAGAGACTCCAACACTAAAAATTTAACTGGGAGTGCTATTTGGGAGATGACATGAAATGTTGGTTACCTTGACTCTGTTTGATTGTTTCTAGTGGATGTTTAGTTTGTTAGGATTGAGATTCACAATGACAAACAATAACTATGAAATGAACTAAGAGGTAAATATATCAAAACACCAACATTTAATATGAAACAATCCAAAACTGTAAATGTTTTTCTTCATTTTTTTTTTTAAAAAATGAATGGATGCACTAACTTTGGGGATTACAATTTTTGTATTCCGGTGATGATGCTAATTTCATAATTATAAGCTTTAACACCCTATACAATATAGAAACAAGCTTTAAATAAAAAGGCTCGAAAAATAGCTATTGCAGTTGCGACGATGAAAAGCCAAGTGTCAAATGCCTAACAAGATTACCAACACGCCCATGTTCCCGATTGCATTAATTGATGCTAATTTTCTAGAGTACACCGCTTAAATATTTTGGTGATGCAACTGTGTGAGTGTAGCACTTAAATACTCCCTCCGTTCTTTTTTATCTGTCACTTTAACTAACTTTTCTCGTTTCTAATTATCTGTCATTTCAAAATTCCAATGAAACACATTAATTACTTATCTTAATTTCTACTCTATATTTTACTACCTTTATGAGAAATTTTCTTTTCTTTTATTTTTTATTTTTTTATTTTTTTATTTTTTTATTTTTTTATTTTTTTCCTTTCCTTTTACCTTTCATAGTTAACTTACTTTCCTTGTTAGTTCCCTTTCCCTTCCATAGTTACTATAGTTCCATCCCTAAAGAACAATTTGCTCCCTCATTTCATTCCAAATTGGAGAAACGTTCCCCATTTCATTCCAAATTGAAAAAAAAACTTGCTTCGAGTTCGATTTCGAGTGGAGAAAGTGGGGATGTTGGGAATGGGTTGTCGACTGGAGTTTGAGTGCCTATTATCAACTGTCATTGTTACACTGTCGTCGGAACTTGTGTTTGGGGATATTTTGGTATAAAATCATGAGAACGTCGAGTGAGCAAAGCGATTGAGAGGACCTTAGTTTCCTCCATAGCCAATTAGCCATGACGACGACACCATTAGCAAAGCGAGCAAGTTTACCAGTTTCAAATGAAATTAAGCGATTTCCAAGGTCGGTTGAGAGACAGAGACAAAAATAACCGATCAAAGCGTACATGAAACAAAGGGTGGTGACTGGTGAGTGAGTGAGCCAGAGAGGGAGAAAGATAGAAATGGCAGACATAGGAGTAAAGCTAAGGAACTGAAAAGGCCACTAAACCACTACCCCATAAATGAAGACGTTTATTTATGGAAAACAATTAAAGTTAACTACTTAACTCCCTCATGTCAATTACTACTCCTTGGTTATCCCCCAATTGTCCCAAACGACAGATATTGAAAAACAGAGGTAGTATTTTCTTGTTCTCACACATCTCGCTACACGATGAATCAAAGTTCCAATTAATAATTAACATCAAACTTGCCCCTACTCCCTAATGGCAAATAATCATTATATTTAAGCACAAAACACTTTTTATGTTCTATGCTCCGTTGTGCTGGTGCTAAACCTTATTTATTTTCACTTTCGTTGGGTCATTAATTATCTGGTAACAATTGAATATATGGTAATGTTTTGTGTTATTATTGCAAGAAATTCAGACATAAAGAGTCTAAATGGACCAAACAGAAGAATAAGTAAAAGGGAAATTGGATTCTAATAATACGAACTTTTGGCCATATAAGACTTAATAATACGAACTTTTGATTAGGTTCTGAATAATATGAACTTTTGATCAGGTTCTGAACAATATGAACTTTTGATTAGGTTATGAATAATATGAACTTTGACCCCCTGTTGCCCCCAGTAACACGCCATCGAGTTAGCTTTATTTTGATTCGTCGGGAAATCTAGGTGGTGGTGGCGGCACGTTTTCTTTGATGTTTGACCATGTCATGTCACCCATTGACTTAAAAAATTGCAACGTCACTCTCTCTTTCTCTCTCCTCTCTCTTCCCTTTCTCTCTCTTTCGCTCTCTCCTCTCTTCGTCATTCCCAGATCTGTTTCCCCATCTTCTTCTTCTTCATTATTTGCAAGTGCATTGTGAGAGAACCGGATCTGGGAATGACGAAGAGAGGAGAGAGAAAGAGAGAGAGAGGGGGGGAAGAGAGAGGAGAGAGAAAGAGAGAGTGACGTGACAATTTTTTTAAGTCAATGGGTGACATGACATGGTCAAACATCAAAGAAAACATGCCGCCACTGCCACCTAGATTTCCCGACAGGTCAAAATAAAGCTAACTCTGTAGCGTGTTACTGGGGGCAACAGGGGGTCAAAGTTCATATTATTCAAAACCTAATCGAAAGTTTGTATTATTAAGTCTTATATGGCCAAAAGTTCGTATTATTAGAATTCAATTTCCCTGAGTAAAACCATGTCAAATTTACTGAGATTTAGCTTGAGGATAATCACGTATTTATGGCTCAACATTCTACTAAGGCTACTTCCGCATATTATGATCTCAAGATGCTATTAGCAACATGAACAACAAGGAAGGCTAAAATTGAAAATTAAGACTGACATAAAAGGTGATGTTGAAAAATCCAAACCGGAAAAAAAAAAAACACGAACAATGCAATACTATATTAGAGGATTACAATTGTGTTTATTAGATATTCATAAATTTTTATAACCTCTCTAGAGTTACAACTTGGGGACTCAACATCTACAGTTGATTCGCCTTACACAACACTCTCAAAGACACATAGATTATAAATGATTCTTTAGTAGTACAAATAAAACACTTAACGACAATACAACAAAATCTTACACCCCAAGGCTCTATTTGTAGTCAACACAACAAAATAAAACCTAGGGTTAATAGTAGTATTATCCTTTCTAGGCAAACATGTTTTCCAATAATTTAATACTATATTCTAGATTAATATTATATCTCATGTGATCAATCGACTTCCATGTGATTGCCCCATCACAATTTGGTAACAATATAATATTTTTCACTTTGCATAATATCTTTTCTTAATGCACACAATCTCATAAGAATCTTCAATGTTATGTGAAGTGCAACAAGCAATTTTGGCAACATTCATCCCACCAAAATAACAATTTGGACTCCACAATCATCAACCCAACAATGTCCCACTTGGAAACCAAATTGTAGCCTTCACCGATCATCGATCACCACCACAAGACGTCCTCGAATCCTCTAGTGTACATCCAACTCGATCTTGTTCAACAAAGATCAACGGAGGTCTCAGTTGACATCATGTCAACTCTAATGTATGCTTAGTCAGTAATAAAGATCATACTATAAGAAATCATGCACAGATACTAAGGTTTGTTGGTTATCCAATAGTGATTCTTGTAATTAATTAGTAAGAAGTCAACCAATAGCCTTTAGAAGGAAAACCCAAGGTTTGTTAACCTTTAGGCATACTAGAAGATAGAATTCATAGTGAGTCCAGAAGAACCAATAACAAACAGAAGAACAACAACTAGAGTTTACTGGGGATGTAGGAGTGATTTTGCAATTAGCTTAGTAAGAAGCAAACAAGATCTCACTTTCCTAATGCACACTGGAAGACAACAATCCTAGGTAGACAACCGCAGATTCCTACCCTTATGGGATACCAAAAGACAACAATTAAAGTTGGACAACAGAAACGCAACCAACAAAAAACAACAAGCTTGCACACCTTTAAATAGCCAACTGACTGATGTAGAGACTGGATTTTTGTATTGGGTCAAATGCACATGTGAAATTCAAGAGCAAAAGTCATACATTAACACAAGCAAGGCCCAAAACAGACAAAGTTGAAGAAAATAAAAGAAGTTGGACCATATTGATGACTATGGTTGTTCGGCCTTAGTATCAACGCCTGCCACGTCATTGATCCACACATTTAGTGATCCGTGTAAGTAAAAAACAAAGCAAGGCTAAATATCCAAACTCAATTGCCATGTCATTAATCCATGCCATGCCTCAGTCAACCTAATCCCTTGATCTATGTAATTATGTGATTGTTCATCCAAAGATCAAGGCCAAACATCCAAACTAAATGGATTAAGGGCATGAAAGGTGAAATATGTTTTCCCATTTCCATCTTTCATACACCCCTCTCCACCTATAAAACTGGTTCATTCTCAATCATTTCAGCAAGGAAGAAACCCCCTCTCATCTCCCTTCACCCACACAAGCACAAAAAGCTTCATTATTCTCGTCATATTAATGCTAAGAGAATTCTGACGTATTGACTTTGGGTTTTTCACTTTCAACCTAACATCTTGCATGCTTTGTGTTTAAACAAGACTAGAATGTTCATATTTGTTGTTATTTTGTAACCATGTAATCTTTATCGTGTTAGCTTGAAAAGTTTTCGTAAAAAGATTTTACATTTTCATGACATGAATATAACATCGTTAAAATGTTCTGAACTTCTCCTTACTCTCTTTCATTTGAAATCAATTTAGTAGATCTTGCTTTCGAATCGGCGAGCACTAGAGTTTTCTAACTCTTGGATACATAACCTCATCCCTCAACTTGAAATTCGAGTTTGTAAGCTAGTATGTTATATGTTAATAATTTATATGTTAATAATTGATGAATATGTGTTAGTTTTTAATTAGTTAATAATGTAACTATTTTTTAGCATTTGCATTAATATTATTTTCAAAAAAATAAAAATCTTATTTTCCTATGGTTATTTTTAATGGCCAGTTAAAATTGTGCTTCTTCTCCGAGTTATGTTTTTTTTAGCTAATTTAGGTTGTATATTACCCTTAATTAGTCAGTTAACTTAAATCACATAAACCCTAATCTATTCTCTCCCTCACCCTACTCTCTGCGTAACTGCCGCTGCCGGAGCACCACTGTCGCAACCGTCGGACAGCAACACCACCGCAAACCACCACGCCTCTTCTCCCCTTCTGCCGCTCTTTCTCTTTCGTCTCTCTCCCGCCCCTTCTGTTTGTTGTTGTTGCGGGACATCACCGCCGACCACCGTTCGACGACGCTGTGACCACCGCACCACCACGACGCAACCATCGCCGCTGCCGGAGGACAGGCACGGTTCCAGAACGCAAGGGTCGACCTCACTGTTGCTGCTGTAGACGTCGCTACTGCTCGAACTCCGGCCACCGCGGCGACTGTCGAGCGACTCCCCATCGTCCGACGACGCTGCCGCTGTCGCTGCCGCCGCCGCCGATGTCCGCCCCCTCTGTCGTCTGCCCTGCCCAACCTTATGTAAAACCCTAACCCTAAACTATTTTATTCCATCAGACCTTTTATTAGCATTATTCTGATGTTATTATGCATACTATTTTTCATATAACCTGAGTTAATTATGCTAAAACTTGTTGTTGATCATTTCTGTGTGCATATTCAGTGTTTAGTTTCGAAAAATTACTCGGAGGTACCCCAATATTCGGGGAAACTATTTTTCAGTACCCTAACTTTTCGAAATTCATTTTGAGGTACCCTTACTTTTTGGGTTAGTAATTATTAGGTGTTTTTCCGGCCATTAATTTTATTAAGGGTATTTCTTCAGGAATGGAAGAACAAGGGTATTTCGGTCATTTAATGAAATTGATGACAAGAAAAGCACCTAATAATTCCTAATCTTAAAATTAAGGGTACCTCAAAATGAGTATTGAAAAGTTGGGGTACCAGAAAAACGTTTCACCAAAAATTAGGGCACGCATAATAATTTTTTGGTTTAGTTTGGTATTTTTCCAATGAGTAATGTTACTACTATGTGAATTTATATTGTATTCTATGCACACCATGCTTAAGGCCTTAGTTAGAGTTGGTTCATGTAAATAAAATTGAAATGCGTACATGTAAAATGAGTATAAGATTCTGACTTATGAAGTTTAGTGGGGTTGTGAGTTTACCTAGAGTTGTTGAGTTACAAGTTGTTAGAGTTATATGATAAAATTAGTAAAGTTTTGACGTTTGATGTATTAATCGTATTATTTTGATTATTATCATATTCGATGGTATTAATACGAGTTTTAATCGAGTTTCTTTATTTAGATACTTTAGATTTTGGTCTTGTGTGAAGGTTTGGAATTCTTGCTGAGTGTGAGTGATTCTATACAGTTTCGATGTCGAAAAATTCAAGTTTATGTTGGATCTTTACGTTATGTTTAAAGAAAAATGGTAACTTGGAAATTTAATGTGTTTATGTGAGACTTGGTGTTAGTTTGGGTATAGATTGACCTTGGTTGTGTTAGGGGGTGAAACGGAAGGTATTTGACCCTAGTAGACTTTTCAGAGGCCTAAGTTGGAGTCCCGGGATAGTGTGGTTAGAGTAGGATTGAAAAACCCCAAGCTAAAGACAGGTCAGTTTGGACAGAATTTATGCGTCAGGGGCGGATCCAGTATATACTCAGTGGAGTCAAGTGACTCCACTAAAATTCTGGGAAAAAAATTTTGTTGTAGAAAAGAAAAATATGTATAACTAATATATACATGATATTGCATTACTGAACATGAATTAGCATGAATTAGCAGATACTCTAGCGGTCCGCGTGTTCATATACTTGCTCTGAGGCGCGAGTTCAAATCCTGATGGATGCACTTGGTGGGTTTTTTTTAAAAAATGTTTTTGAAAGGAAACTGTTTATAATATTATATATACGTTTAACTGTGTGCTTGTACATGTCAAAGGTAAGTAGATTAGTGGCTTGTGCATGTAATTAGTAGTAGTAAGTTGTGAGTTCAAGCCTTTATAAATGCAAATGTGGTTGATTTTGTTTATGTTTTTCTATTCGATTTTGTTTTGTAAAATTTGGCTTCATAATTGAACTATCATTACGATTTTGGTTCATGAAATCTCCACCGTCACTTTGGATATAAAAAAAAACCCTCATCGTCACCGATATAATCCTCATTCACTCCAAAGACCAAAACAAGCATTAAAGAAAATTTAAAATTAAAAGTGGCCAGAAAATTAATGTTTAAATTTTTCAGTGTCGTTAAATTTTATGTTTTTTTAGTCAATTAATTTTTGACTCCACTGATTATAAATCCTGGATCTGCCACTGTTATGCGTCATACTATATCGGTTACCATAAATCGTGTAGTTAATATTTAGCCCTACCGTTTGGTCTGGAAATATCTTAGTATGTTAACTTTCATAGAAATTTTACGGATTGGGATTTCGAGGTGTATATTCTGTGTTATGACCCATTTACCGCACCTAGGTCAGAATTGGACATGTTTTATAGTTGGCTATTTTTAAAGACCTTAGGGTGTATTTTAGGCCTCGGAATCAATATTAGACATCTCGAGGTTTTCAGAAAGTCATAAACCAGACCCATAGGATGTATGGAAGTCAAGTTATGGTCCGTTCTATGTGAGCGTTGCAATCTGTCCAATGTTCTGTTTTGATAAATGTGTATCATGTGAGAAATGCTTATTTACTGGTATTATCCAAGTTGATTGGAATATGTGAATTGGTTTAAAATGTTAACTTATGAATGAAGGGAATCCTATAGTGTTTGTAGGGGTGGGTTTGATGGAAAGTAGATTGTGTTAATTCTGTACGACGCGTTTTGATTTTAGAAATTATTTTATTTTAGGCGCGATTTAGAACGTTCGTTTTACTGATCTCAAGTGTATTCATGGAGTGAAGAGAAGATATCCAGGTAATGTCTATGTCCTAAATCCTGCTGGCGTGCACTTTAATTGTTTGATTGATTTTAAGTTGTTTTGCGATTTGTATCCCGAAGGTATTTTGTGGTTGAAAATTTGACAGTCTGTTTTTTGGATGTTGAAATATGTCCTTTTAGTTAACTAAATGTGGACAATTCTTTATGTGTGTGGTTGGAAATGGTTTTGGAAATCGGGATTGGATTGATTGAGTTTGGAAAGGTGTGATATTAAACTTGATTAATAATTCAATTGAGACGTAAATGTGGGTTCGGGCAACACCCCCAAAGACCAGGATGTGGTATCCTGCAGGGGGGTTGTCAAGAGATCAGGGATGCCTGATAAGTGCTACTTCCCCGGGGTTAGTTTTATGCACGTGTGTGAAATGGACGACCATTTGTATGATTGAGATTGAAATTGAATGAGATTGAGTTTGAGATTGTGAATGTGACATTGAGATTTGATTATGGCGAGGTCATTGAATTTCGAGGGCCAAATAAGCAAGGTTTGACCGCTTAATACATCTGAAAGATGGTTATGGTTAGTTGGGAAAGAAAGTTGGTTTTGAAAAGATTTGACTTGTTCACTCCTCCCTCAAAAATGAATTGAAATGGATTTTAAATTGTTTTAACAGTTAGGGGTAGACATTTTTGAGTCATCCTCATGTTTTAAATGTTATGTTTTTCAGGTGAAGAATTTTATGCTGGGAATGAGAATTAGCAAGTGAGGATGATCGTTAGAGTTTATCGTTTTTGAATAAAGACTTTAGCTGTGTTGTTTAGACTTGAAATCTTTTAGTAGTTTCTTTATGTTTTGAAACCAGAATGTTGTTTAAATCGAAGTATTGGTTTGTTTAGTTAAATCTAAGTATTCAGAGGTACGACAATGACGCCCGTCTTCTTTTACTTGACTTTTCCGTTGTTAATCGTTTGTCAATGTTAGGTTGACTGTTAAATATTAAAATTGAATTTCCAGGGAATTAGAGAACTACTCAGACATAATTACTACTAGCACTAATTCAGAAATCAAACCAAAACTTTATATGAAACAAGCAAAGCAATGGAAAGAAGAAATAACAATACTATTCGAACTATTCAAAAGCATAAATAAGATAAATCAAAACAAGAACAAGAATGAAAGATTTAATTACAAAAACTAAATCCAAATCTAATTATAAAGAGATTAAACCTAATCTAAGAACTAATCAAAGGGCTAAGCCCTTAAGCTATAAGCTTAAACTAGGAAATGAAAAACTGTCTCTCAAAAGTTTAGAGTTTTCATTATATAGCCGGGGCAAGAGTGGCCAAAACACAAGTGCTTTGGCCCGACAAAAATTACGTAGGTCAGGGGGGTCATGAGCGTGACCCTCATCGTCACGGCCATGACCCCTGGAGAAGTCTGGATTTCGTTCGGTGAATCTCGCAAACCTCACGGGTGAAACGTAGGTGGTCACGGCCATAAGGCACCTCCTGGAGGGGGTTGACTCTGGCAAGCCGGTGTCACGGCTGTGAGGTGGGGTCTCATGAAATCTAGATCCTGGGGTGTCACGGCCGTGAGACGGTCGTGACCCCTCTTCTGTCTTCCTGCCTCTTTCCGTCCAACTTGTTGGCATCCAAGGTGCTTGGGGGTCACGATCGTGACTCCTCTGGCGAGAGTTCTTCCTTGATTTCTTCTCTGTTCTCGGGATTGAGGCTTGGTTCTTCTTCTCTGGGTCGGGTTTCCTCGGGATGACCCGACTCTTCTGGATTTAGGCTCAAATAGGCCTCATTTTACGTGCTTTTTCTCCACGAGCATGTAAAAGCTACGAAATATGAAAAAGGAAGAAAATAAAGCAAAAATCCTGATAAAGACATACGGAATCGAGTCAAAACCTAAGGTAAAAGGCACACATTTAGGCTCAAAATCGAGCCTAAACAACCCCCCTCCCACATAGGGGTGGGAATTGATACCCATAGATTGGATACCCACCCTTACCCACCCATGATGGGTGGGTAAAACCCATTAGAGATGAGTAATGGGTAGGATGGGTATGGGTTACCCATAATTTGGTGTGGATATCCATTATTCATGGGTATCCATATACCCATTGATGTCTTAACTATATGCATATTGAGTTGTATTGCGTTTATATACTGAAATTTAAGGTAAAATTCAACGTTATCTGACATGAAACTTTGTAATACGACAGTATTGATTAAAAAAAAAGATCAAATATGAATTTTGAGCTCCTAATTCTTTTTATTCAATATTTATCGCGACATATATAGACATTTTTCGCTGCAAAAACTAACTGAAACTTTAAATTAAAATTCAACTTTATCAGTTTGACATGAAACTTTGTAATACAATAGTATTGATTAAAAAAAGATCAAATATGAATTTTGAACTCCTAATTCTTTTTATTCGATACTCCCTCCGTTCTTTTTTATCTGTCATTTACGGTTTTCAGTGCCAATTTTTAATTAATAATTTCTAATATAAAACTTTTGTAGAAAAATATAATATTATACTTTTTTAATAGTATTTTTTATTACGAATCTAATGATATTAAGTTTGTATGATGAATCATTATACAAATTAAGATATTAACGGTCAAAGTTTTTGCCACAATTCCCTAGGCGACAGATAAAACAAAACGGAGGTAGTAACATTTATCGCGACATATATAGACATTTTTTGACGCAAAAACTAACCGAAACTTTAAATTAAAATTCAACTTTATCAGTTTGACATGAAACTCTGTAATACGACAGTACTGATTAAAAAAGATCAAAATATGAATTTTGAGCTCCTAATTCTTTTTATTCGATAACATTTATCGCGACATATATAGACACTTTTTGTCGCAAAAACTAACTGAAACTTTAAATTAAAATTCAATGTAAACGATTTAAATTGAAACTTTATAATATGATAGGATAAATTAAAATAAGTTCAAACATAAATTTTGAGCTCCAAATATAAATTTATTATCTAAAACGTTAGAATACAAAATAAGAATAGTTAGTTGTATAGGATACCCATGAATACCTATGGAAGTAATACCCAGGTGGGTATTATCTATGTCGGTAATATCCATGTGGGTATTAAGAGACACGGGTAGGGTATGGGTAGGGTTTTATAATCTTTGGGTAAAATGTTGGTATGGACTGTGCCCATCCATACCCACCCAATTCCCACCCAATTCCCACCCCTACTCCCACACTTAGAATTTTGCTCGTCCCGAGCAAAAAAAAAAAAAAAAAAAAACTAATTCAAGAAAGTAGGAAAAGTTAACTCACTTTCGCACGAATCGCGGATACATTTAGCGTATACATCAAGCCCTTTAAACACCCCGACAGCCTAAGTGGACGAGGTAGGTCCACTAAAAAATAATCATCACTTATGCCACGGTAAAATTCGTGGCACAAGTTCAAAATTCTCGTGGCAAAGCCGTCTTGCCACGGGTTTTCTTCAAATTACCTTCGTGGCACAAGTGGCTGTAGCAAGGATGTAACCGTGAGAAATTTTCTACTGTGGCTAAATGAAAAGTCATAGCCACGGAAGAGTTGGTGGCAATTACTATTCTTTTCCACAAGAATGCCCGTGACAACCACTTTTCTTGCCACGTGAAATCCCTTGGCAACCACGTTTCTTGCCACGCAAAAACCCATAGCAACCACTTTTCATGCTATGTTAAGGCCCGTGGCAAGTACACGTCTAGCCACGGGCACTTCCGTGGCAATGTACCGTTTAAAGAAACAAACGTCCATGGCAAGTTTGTTTCTAGCCATAAGAGTACTGTAGCACAATAATCCTTATACCATAACAATATCTATGGCAAGCCTTACAATTAGCATAGATTGTACAATAAATTACAATAGTTAATATTGATTAATTGATATAACATATGTAATTCAACTAAGAAATGTAATAATTGTCTTCAGAACATTAAAAAACAAAAAGAATATATATATATATATATATATATATATATATATATATAGCAAAAGATATTCAGCAATATACCCAAATAGTTTATCTTTTAAAGAAAAATCACACTAATACCTAACAAAAAAATCAATTAGCTAAGCAAAGTTTATAAAATAGATCTTCACAACTAGCAATCCATATACTCCAAACTCACCATTTTCATCATTGATTCAAACCACACACAACACCCAAATGGTTACCCAACTTAAAACCACACTTAACAAATAAAATAAACAAGGTAAACAATCAGTCTTTACAAATTGAACTTGAAAATATCATATTTGAAACAAGTAAATTAGGGTTTCTACCTTTAGTGGAGAGAGGAGAAAAACAGCCAAATGAGGAACAATTGAGCAAGGGAATGAAGGAGATGAAGATGGTGGCTGATGGGGCGGCGTCGGCTCGGCCTTCAGACTGCCGTCCCACGACGGCGAGTCAATGAAGCCATGCGACACCGCGACAGGAGCGTGCGTCATGGCTATTTAGGCAGCGCCGGGTCTCGTTGGGTGGCATCGGGTCCTACTGGGGATGCGATGCAACATATTATAGGCGGTTGCTGCAGGTGGTTGGTGGTGGCGGTGGCTTGACTGTGGTGGCGTGCGGGGAGGACGTGGACCAAGAGAGACAAAGGCAGAGGGTTTTGTTTTGAGATACTGATGTTTTTGATTTTGAGGGAAAACAAATGATGAGGAGGGAAAAGGGTTTTACTTGGATTTTCGGTGGAAAAGTCGAACCAAAAAGAAAAACCAAAATCATCAATGTTCTCTCTTCACTAGTATTATCCCTATCAAACTATAATAATATTAAGTAGAAAAATTGGGATAATATTTTATAAATTTAAACGTTCCAAAGGAGACTTTAAATAAAATGGGAGAGTGAGATAATTTGAAATTTTTAAATAAATTGGAAAATGATAATAATAATAATGAAAAGGTTTGGTAATAATAGTAATATTAATTAGCCTGGTTTAACAATATTTAAACCGATAAGTACTCGTAATATTCTGAGATTAAAACGAAAAGCTGAAATTACGATATAAATAATTCAAATAAATCTCAATATGTGTTCGGTCTCATTCTGAGTCGAATTTATATCATTTATAAGGTGTTTTGCTTGTTTTAGCCCCTTGAATTTATATTAGTTATGATGATTTTTATGTTTTGTAGGATAATAATGAGCTAGAAGGAAATTCAGCTTCATTGAGGCTTTTCTAGTAGGGGTGTTCATAAATAACCGTCCCGAAAAACCCGATCCGGAGACCCGCTACCTGGTCATTAATTTAGGATACCCGCCCTGGAAAAATCAATTTTAATCGGGTTGGGTACCCGCCCCGGAATATTTTCCGGTTAATCGGTTCGATTACGGATCGACCCCTAGACGTTTTCGGGTACCAGAATTACCTGAAATTAAATTTAACATTTAGGTCCAGATTTAATTTTTGCCTATCTTTTTTCAATCTCCAATCCACTGTCCAAACCCAAATTTTAATACGGAAAAAACCCTAATTCATGTTAATGTTGGCGCTCAGTGCTCCAATTCCAAATCCTCCAAAAACTCAAAACGTATGGAAACTGAGTGCCTGTGGTCCTGCTGGCCAGTTTCAGAATATTTTTGAAACATTTTTTGCTACTGGAATGTTAATTAATAATTACAAATTAGAAAAAAAAATGGAAAATCATATGTTTATAATTAAACGGGTTTTTTGATTAACATGTATCCGCCCCGAAACTTTCGGGTACCCGGTAGTTCCAGTTCCAGTTACGGTTACGGTTCAAGAGTTTGGCCGTTCCGAATTTTCGGGTACCTGGAAAAATTATCCAATTGGTTAGGGTACCCGCCCCGTGAACACCCCTACTTTTTAGGGAATCCCGGGCGATTTCCCGAGCCGACACGAGCTGAGACCCGAAGCGGAACCAAACCGGGAACTCCTTCTCCACTACAGCAGCCAAAGCAGAAGGTCAGACGGGCGTCGCACCCGCGACTTTGGGCGTCTAGCTTGTGACTGTCTTTTGTGGTGAAATTACAACAACCAAGGCAAAGGTCTAGACAGTGCTCGCGCCTGCGACCGGACGTGTCGCACCCGCGACAGATAATGAGAGATTGACGGATAAGAAGGTGGCAGAGCGGCGACGCAAATTCGGCGAAAAATTTACACGCGGCGGCTGCTATTTTAAATAGGGTTTAGGCTGAGTTTTCTTCTTATATATACTCGCATATTTTCAGCATTAGTATCAAGTAGTTAGGAGTAGGATTAGAGTAGAATTAGGTTTAATTGCATTTCCTTTATCTTGCTTTAATCTTTCATTAAGCTTTAATTGTTCTTCAAGTTTTCTTTCATTGTAATCAACTCTTTTTCCAAGCAATTTCAATTAAACCAATTTACAAGGTTTTTGCTCTCTCTCTCTCTCTCTCTCTCTCTCTCTCTCTCTCTCTCTTTAATGTCCATTGATGCCTTGATTCAAGCTTTCTAGTGTTAGTTACCACCAATCTAACTTTTAGTGAGGAGGAGGATTAAGGGTCACAAATTCTACTTTCAAGTAAGAATTTGGGGATTCTTAGTAATCCAATTCACAATTTTCTTGTTTTTTCGGGGGAAAATCAAAGTGAAGGTTTAAGATTAGAGTGAAGATTTAGTGCTTTGGAGGTATAATTTCTTGTTCTCAATTTCATTGTTCATTCTCGTTTTGTCATTTATTGCTTTTAATTGTTTTCTTTGTTAGGGATATACATGTAAATTAAGCATCATGTGATACTAACAATTACGCCCTTGTACTCGGGAATGGGTATTATAGCAACTCTAGAGAAGGTCATGCCTAGAGCTTTGTTCGATCTCGTTCCGAGCCGAATTTTATCTCTTTTATAGGGTACTTTCGCTTATTTTAGCCCCTTGTATATATATTAGATATGATGATTTGGTGTTTTGTAGGAAAATAAAGAGTTAGAAGGAATTTGGGCTTAATTGAGGTTTTTTAGGGAATCCCGAGCAATTTCCCGAGCCAACCCGAGACCCGAGTCGAGAATCGGAGCAAACCAGAGGAGACAGCCGGACAGAAGGCTGACTCACCCGATGTAATACCCCGAGTATGTGGTTAAAGTGTGGCTTAAAAGGATTGAATCGACTACTTATATCACCAACGTGCACCTTCTTTTATGGTAGCTCATCCGTTGGGAACTCCTCAGTTAAGCGTGCTTGGCTGGGAGTAGTCGAGATGGGTGACCTCTGGGAAGATTTTCCCGAGCGCGTGGCGAGGCGAAGCACACCTGGAAAGACTCGTGGTGATTTGTGGGCGATCGGCGATCCTTGAAGCGATTATCGGTAATGTCCGCGGCCGGAGGGCGAGGCGTTACGATGGTATCGAGCCGACCGCGACCGTGAGTTGCGCCATGGGGAGAGCCATGGGCGATCACCTAGCGGGCAAAGATTCAGGAGTATTGAGGCACAACGAGGGCGTTGTGCGGCAAGTGAATACCCCGAGTATGTGGTTAAAGTGTGGCTTAAAAGGATTGAATCGACTACTTATATCACCAAGGTGCACCTTCTTTTATGGTAGCTCATCATTGGGAACTCCTCGATTAAGCGTGCTTGGTCGAGTAGTCGAGATGGGTGACCTCTGGGAAGATTTTCGAGCGTGGCGTGTGAGGACGAAGCACACTGGAAAGACTCGTGGTGATTTGTGGGGCCAGTCAGCGATCCTTAAAGCAGTTATCGGCAATGTCCGCGGCCCAGGAGGGGCCGGGGCGTTACACCCGAGTTAGGAAGTGACTCGCCCGTGACCATGTTCTGGTTGCCAACACATCGCCAAGGCAATGGGAGGAGACAGCTAGCCAGAAGGCTGACTCACCTGAGTCAGAAAGTGACTCGCCTGAGTCATAGCCAAAATCTGCAATAATCTGCGGAAACCTGACGTGCCTCTACTGTGTTTATTTCTATGGTTTTGGGGAATTTTCCTCCTTCTATAAATACCCAATGTAATTCAGACTTGATGAATGATCTTTTAGCTTAGTTTTATCTTAGTTTTCATAGTTTTAGGAGTAGGATTAGATTAGATTTAATTGCTTTCTTTTATTGCTTTCTTTAACTGTTCTTTAAGTCTTTTAATTGTTCTTCAAGTTTTCAATTGTTCTTCAAGTTTCTTCAAGCTTTCTTGCAATTTGTATTGAACTTCTTTCCAAGCTTTCTCCATTGAAGTTTTACAAGCGCTCTCTCTCTCTCTCTCTCTCTCTCTCTCTCTCTCTCTCCTTTCAAGTGCCATTGTTGACTTGTTTTCCAAGCTTCTTAGTCATAATCACAACAAATCCACTTTTAGTGGGAGGGAGGGTGAAGGGTTACCAATTCTACTTTCTAGTGAGAATTTGGGGATCCTTGGTAATCTAATCCACAATTTCCTGTTTGTTCGGGGGAAATTCAAGTGAAGATTTAGTGCTTTGGTCATCAAAGGTATAATCTCTTGTTCCTAATTTCATTACTAGTTGTACCTTTATTGCTTTCTTATTTCTTGCTTGAATTGCTTATTTGGTTTGATGCTTATTTGCTTTCTTGATAATCCTGGTCTAGGTTAGTTTTATTGCTTTTCTTTACATAATTTATTTCTTTCCGCAATGAGAAAAACCCCAAACACAAACCGATTCCCTTAATCAAGCCTAACACCCATCTTTGTGGACCGAAAACCTTAACTCATAAAACCACAAAAATTACAATCGAACAATGGCGTCGTTGCCTGGGATGGCGTTATTTGGTAGATTAGGCTATTGGTTTGTGTGTAAATAGTTATTTGCTTTCTAGGATCTTTTAAGAAAAATGTAGTGAAAAAAATTGAATATCGAAAAAAAGAAGAAAAAAATAGAAAATAACAGAAAAAATAGAAAAAAAGAGAGTTATGGATAGTCCCCAATTTCATCAATTTGAGCATGAAATATTTTGGAGGTATTTTGCTAGATTACATGATTACCGTGCTCAATGTGAATTGTATGGTATCTTTCATGATACATTATATCTTTTGGGAATATTGAATGAGGGTGTGAATTATGAGACCCGAAACCTTTTAGATTATTACGGGTTTTCTAGTTTAGGAGAAGAAAAAGCATGGGAGTTACTTGAATGGTTATCTAGGGATTCATATGAATTTGAGCAACAAAGTGTTAGTCCTAGCTTCCAACCTCCTTATGCATCACCCTCCGGGACCGAACCTGAACAATCTTGTGAATACCCTGTGTATGTTGATGATCAATCTTATGGTGGGGATTATGTGGAAAACTGTTATGATCTTTCCCAATGTGCTAATGTTGAGTCTCATCCATTGTGCTTATTTTGTGATTCGTCGTGCCATACTTCTGCTTCTTGTTTGAAAGCTAAAATTGAAGCCACCTTGAATGCGAGAGCGGATGAGTTATGTGCGAAAATGACTGAGTGCATGCGTGCATTGTTCCCTGAGATTAATCATAGGGTAGAAACTCCTATTTCATAAATGGTTGATTCGAATGTTGAAGTAGATCATTCGTCATCTTTGAGTCCTGAAATGCATATTGATTCTTCTGTGTATGTGTATGATGAGGATGATGACTACTATAACCAACCATGCCTTGGACTACTTAGCGATTCCTTAGCTCTAGCCCCACCTAGTGAGC
Organism: Portulaca oleracea; assembly: GCA_029582165.1. Taxonomy (NCBI): domain Eukaryota; kingdom Viridiplantae; phylum Streptophyta; class Magnoliopsida; order Caryophyllales; family Portulacaceae; genus Portulaca; species Portulaca oleracea. Next base: position 11,757,494 of record CM055885.1, on the reverse strand, counting down.
ATGAGGAACATGATGATTCTGTGTGTGATGATGAAGAACTTGATGACTACATGCTTGATGATGAACCATTATCCACACCATTGTCCATGCCTTTGTGTGAAGAAAAGGCTGAGTTTATTGATTGCCGTGATGCTTATGATGAAATTGAGCATGATCTTGTTGAGAGTGAAATTGAATCTTTTGTGATTGAATGTGTGCTAGAAACTAAATTATTCACTTTGATTGAGGATCATTGCATTAGTGAGGCATTAACTACCCTTGCATGTGAGTTCATGGATGTGTATTCTTGTGATGATGAGCTTGAGTTTTTCGGGATTGATCTTATGTTTTCAAACTTGGTTGTTGACAATGATGCTTTTGATGATGACATGCTTTATGAGTCATTCACGATGGGTTATGACCCGGAGCCTTTCATTTTCACCTTTGACGTTGTTTTGAATGATGCACCTTTGTCTTCTGATAATGATAGTTCTTCTTATGAGTCTGATATTGATGAAGATGAAGATGTGCCTGTGTGTAATGTTGGGAGTGTTATGATGTGGTCTAACCTTATGTTTTCCTTACACCCATTGATGATTATGATGATTATTTGAATGAAAGTTGTGATTTGGAATTTGTGTTTGACGAAAATTGCATGGATATTGAGTGTGAATCATTGTTGGCATCCAAATATTTGCATGAGCATGTTCAAGATTGTGTTGTATTGCCCCCTCCCATTGATTTGTATACCCTATTTCCATTTACGAGTCAATGGGAGGATCCATTTGTCATGTCTTCTTTCACCATTCCTAGGAAAGTCTTGTACATTCCTGCATTCCATCATTTCTATGACTTTTCTAAAGCATTTGATAAACTGCTAAGGGCACTAATGTATGTTGATGTGATTTTGCGAGTGTGCTCTTACTTACTCCATTCTGAGATGCATGAGAGAATGCATGACTTGTTACTCCGGGCGTTGAATGATTCTGACATGGCGCTCGATATCTTGAGGTGAGAAGGAGTGAATTTCTTGATAAGATGCCTTCCAGGTAATATCCTTCCTCACCCATCTTGTACAGTTAGTAAGTATTATTTTTTTTTCTTCTTTTATTTTCTTTTTGTGTTTCTTTTTCTTTTATTTTGGGGTGCTTGCTTACCTACTTCTGTTTCCTTTGAAGACATGGCAACCTCTTTGTGTGGGAGTGGGAGGGTAGTGTGCATTCCGGTCTTTTGAGTCCAAAAAAAAAAGGTGAGAGTCGTTCTGTAAATATTTTAATTTGTTTTCTTAGTTCTTTAGTCCTTAGTATCTTGTATAGTTTGTTTTTCTTTTTTATCTTGCATGTGAACCATCACACATAGTATGCTTTTCTTGTTAATTTCTAACCTTTGGTGTGATGTACCTTGGATCGTGGATTGAATATGTTTGATTGAAGACTTCAAGGTAACTTCTTTCCACTTTCTTTGAGTGTATATTTTTGATCCATGTTGCATGCTCGATTTTCTTTTTGGGTGGCGAACCCCTTGAGTGTGATTGGTGGGAATATTTTGTTGTTGGAGCCGTGTGGGCTCGGTCGCCACCGCTTTTTAGGTGATAAGTGTTTTGTATATATGCTTTTCTTGGTTTTCTACCTTTCTTGTGACACCCTTCTTTTCACAATGTGGACATTGTGATGTTTTGTGTGGGAGTGGGGGGTGATTTTCCATTTGTCATGGGTAGATCACCTAGTTTTTGAGTATTTTGCTTTTGTTTTTCGTAGTTTGTGTCTAAAAATTGAAAAACATTTCGTGAAAATGAAGAAAAAAAGGGAAAAAAAAGTTGTGAAAAACCTCCAAAAGTTTCTTTTTCCTTTTGAAGATGTTTCTGTTCATAGTTGTGTAGATAGCTGTCTAATTGGCTGATTCAATCAGTTAGAAGCGGCCGATATGAATAATAATAGGCCTTAGGAAGGATTTCTGCCATGATTTATCTCTATTAGACCTAGACATGGAATGTGAAAGTGGAATCCTCAAATCTTACAAGCCTTGATTGTGAGTTTCTTAGCTAAGTTAGACAGTTTTGGTTGTTCAATTGCTCTTGCTCTTAATTAATGAATTAATTAACTACTGTCGGGCGTACCGATTTGGGTTGGTATGGGTGGACGGAGCCCATTACCCCTTAAGTGCAATGTTTACGAATAGAGTAACCCGAATTAAGAAGGGTAAACCCTTTGCGAAGGTCGGTCCTAATCCCGAAAAACCCGACACCGACGCTCTAAAAATTTACAAAACGGATTAATCGTGAGGTGTGATAAAGAAAGAAAAGAGTGAAGAAAATGAAATGGAAAAAAAAAGAGTAAAATAAAGAAAAAAAAGAGAAGCATGAAAAAGCAAAAGAAAAGAAGAAAAAGAAAGAAAAAGAAAAAAAAGTGAGAAATTGAAAGAAAAAAACAAAGAAAGAAAAGTAAAGCTGAAAGAAAAACAAGAGTGAAGTTAAGATAGATAATCCCGAGCTTGAGCATGAGAACAACTCTGATTGTCTGGTTTAGGATAGGAAGGATTGACTAGGTCCCACTTGTACAGTTGTACTTATACACGAGGTATTTTGCTCATCAGGAAGTGTTTTGGTTGAAAATCTCAAGGATTGGCAGTTTTCCAACCTTCGTGTCCTTGTTTGTTTATATTTGCTTCTTCCATTTGATTGTTGAGGCGGGTTGGGGAACTAATTGCATGATTGGGGACGGGAATATTTTCTTCGCTTTTGTTTTGTTTTGTTTTTGGATTTTCACTTCTTTTTCTTCCCCTTTATCTTTTCTCATGGCTTTCGTGGATAAAGCTTCTAGAAACCCTCACGAGACCTACCTCGTTCACTTGGGCTGCCAAGGGGCTTAAAGGGCTTGATGCATGTGCTAAATGCATCCGCGATTCCGGCGAAAGTGAGTTAGGGTTTTTAGTTTCTTTTTCTCGGTCTTCACCTTTGATTTTAGTTTGCTCGGGGCGAGCAAACCCTTGTGTGGGAGTGTTGTTCGGTCTCGTTCCGAGCTGAATTTTATCTATTTTATAGGGTACTTTTGCTTATTTTAACCCCTTGTATATATATTAGATATGACGATTTGGTGTTTTGTAGGAAAATAAAGAGTTAGAAGAAATTTGGGCTTAATTGAGGCTTTTTAGGGAATCCCGAGCAATTTCCTGAGCCAACCCGAGACCCGAGTCGAGAACCGAAGCAAAACAGAGGAGACAGCCGGACAGAAGGCTAACTCACCCGAGTCAGAAACTGACTCGCCCGAGTCATATCCAAAATCTGCGATAATCTGCGGAAACCTGACGCGCCTCTGCTGTGTTTATTTCTAGGGTTTTGGGCAATTTTCCTCCTTCTATAAATACCCAATGTAATTCAGACTTAAGGAATGATCTTTTAGCTTAGTTTTATCTTAGTTTTCATAGTTTTAGGAGTAGGATTAGATTAGATTTAATTGCTTTCTTTAATTGTTCTTCAAGTCTTTTAATTGTTCTTCAAGTTTTCAATTGTTCTTCAAGTTTCTTCAAGCTTTCTTGCAATTTGTATTGAACTTCTTTCCAAGCTTTCTCCATTGAAGTTTTACAAGCTCTCTCTCTCTCTCTCTCTCTCTCTCTCTCTCTCTCTCTCTCCTTTCAAGTGCTATTGTTAACTTGTTTTCCAACCTTCTTAGTGATAATCACCATAAATCCACTTTTAGTGGGGAGAAGGGTCAAGGGTTACTAATTCTACTTTCTAGTGAGAATTTAGGGATCCTTGGTAATCCAATCCACAATTTCTTGTTTGTTCGGGGGAAATTCAAGTGAAGATTTAGTGCTTTGGTCATCAAAGGTATAATCTCTTGTTCCTAATTTCATTACTAGTTGTAGCTTTATTGCTTTCCTATTTCTTGCTTTAATTGCTTATTTGGTTTGATGCTTATTTGCTTTTTTGATAATCCTTGTCTAGGTTAGTTTTATTGCTTTTCTTACATAATTTATTGCTTTCCGCATAGAGAAAAACCCGAAACACAAACTGATTCCCTTAACCAAGCCTAACACCCATCCCTGTGGACCGACAACCTTAACTCATAAAACCACAAAAATTACAACCGAACAAGCTTCTAGGAGCATTTGTGTTCTTCACTTCTACGAAAATTTCACAAATTTATATCCTGGTAATCGAACTAGAATTGATGTTATCATTTATACCCATTTTAATGTTGTTTGCAAATTATTATAAATTGTGTGCTATATCATGTTAACTAGAATTGATTTCATTATTTATATAACCTTGTATTGAAATGTCATGGTTTCTTGCTAACAAAAATAATGATATTGTGTTTGCTTTTGTAATAGGTCCATGGTTTCATGCCTTCTTCTACGAGCTAGTAACGCATACAATGAATATATATTCAAGAAAGCGATGGAGAAATATAGAAGAAAAGGATGCATTTGCCTACAAGTGGTTGAAGGAGAATGAGCCACTTGAACATTGGGCCAGATTCAAGTTTGACGAATCACTGAAGATGCTCGATAACATCAACAACTTCGTAGAAAGCTTCAATAATGCTATCAACAAGCATAGGGGAAAATCGATTTTTACCATGCTTGAAGAGATCAGGAAGCTTATCGGTGTTCGATTTGATCAACGATTCAAACTGTCTGCTACATGGATGGCAAAGTAACACCGTATGTATACAAGAAGTTTAAGGAGATTGAGTCAGACTCAAGTAACTGCACCAACTTAGTGCCAGCTGGAAAATGAGTGTTTCAAATCAAAGAGGGTCGCACCAACTTCACTATCAAGTTGCAACAACATTTTTGTGATTAACATATGGGCAGCAGTAGTGGTATAACAGCAGGTTTGGTGTTATTACCAAATTGATTGAACCCAAGTGTTTGATTTTTTTCATATATTTTTTTTTGGTTGGGGGGGGGGGGGGGAGGGGAAGGGGGAGCATGTCATCTATTATGATGAAGATTATTAACATATGGGCAACAATAGTGGCATAGCACCAGGTTTGGTATTTGTACCAAATTGACTGAACCCTAGTGTTTCAATTTTTATTTTTTTTTGTTGGGGGAGGGGGGTTCATCTATTATGATGAAAAATATTAGCGTATAGGCAGTAGTAGTGTCATACCACCAAGTTTTTTGGTGTTTGTTGGACAACTATAGATAGAATAAGACTAAACAAGCTATTGTTATATACTGTCAGTTTTGAATTTTTTGTTGTCAACTTTGATATTGGGGAACTTGGAGTTAAATTGGAGTGTCAGTTATATAGTGCCAATTTTGATATTAGGGAACTTGGAGTTAAGTTGGGGAACTTGCTGTTAGTTTTAACTTGGAGTTACAAATCATGAATAAGATAAGCAAACAAGTAAATATATTAATTGAAAACTGAAATTAAAACAGAAGAAGAAGAAACTTACTGAAATTGGTACTAATTGATCCTTCAAAGGAAAAGAAAACAATAATAATAATTCAATTACAAAGATAAACCCTAAATTAGTACTTAACGATTCTTCAATTAGGATAAATAGTAAATAAATTCCTACCTAAAGCTCTAAACTAAAATCTAAAACCCTAAGACTAAAGCTAAAACCTAATAATGAAAGCTCCCAAGAGAAATAATCGAGTTTCACTATGTATACAAATGAAGAAAGGGGTTAAAACTCAGTCGTTTTGGCCTCAAAGTTAAGTTGGCGGGGTAGGGAGTCACAACCGTTATGTACCATGTCATGACGATAAGGCCTGTTTCTTAGAGAAGAGGAAACCGTAATTCAGTTCTTCACTGGGGTGACATATGGGGTGCTCTCTGTTTGGATCTGGTTTCCTCCATGTCACGGTCGTGAGGTGTTTGCTGTCCTTGAACCAAGTCTTGCTTTTTGGTCGTGACTCCCCTTCTATCCTTTCCTTGGGCCGTGACTTAGTGTGTCATGGCCGTAAAGCATCTTATGTCCTGAATCTAAGTCCTTGAGCCTAAGGCTTGGCTTCAACCACCCCGAGCCAGGTTTCCTCGGAATTCACATTCGAGTCTCATCTACCCTTTAATTCATCCCCATTCTTGCCTCTTTTTGCATACTTTTCCTCCATTTGACTATTATTCCCGAAGGTACCTAAAAAGGGAAGAAAAGTAACAAAAAACCATAAATGTTTTTGGTGGAATCAGGGAAAATGCTAAGGAAAAAGGATGCATTTAGGCTCAAAATCAAGCCTAAACAAAGTTTAACCTTAACATCGTATAGATCATCCCTAGGAGGTTGCTCACCTCTTCCCCTTTTACGAAACATGTGCACGGAGCCTCCATCATCGTCACTTGACTCGAAATTTGGAGGATGACGGATTGGACTAGGAGAATGTCTCTCTCGTCTAGCAAGTTGAGGTCAAACCTAGAGGTGTGCAACGATTTGAGTGAGTCTCGTAGTGATCGCATCAAGGACATTTTCAATGAATTATAACCGACTCTCATAGCCAGGATTGGGGGCTTCTTCGAGCGGGGAACTCATGGGTGCCCTTTGATGTCGGCTAGATTCCTCTCGGTTAGGATCGTTGGGGTGTTCCATACCAAGAAGAATGGGTGAGGGGCGGATTGTGTTCGGAAGATTTTGTTGAGCTATGTTTCTTTGTTGTTGGTTTTGTGTTCGGCTTAGGGTTTTTTTATAGCTTTTGCACAAGAGAGACAATAGGTATTACTTATGATGTTGAAGGAGCATAAACAACACCAATACGAATCACCAGCGATCACCCAAAACCCGAACACCACAATATGATCAAAACCAACAACATTCCAAATCCACACTTGATCAAAGCAAAGTTCAATACAACAAAAGTATCACACTAGAAATGGGGTCACCAATATGAACATACAATAACTAATAACCAAAATCAACCAAGAACAACAAGTTCAAGCAAGAAAATAACTTGGATGCTCTGATACCAAATGGAGCGTGGCACAGTGGGAAAAATAAGATAATCCTTGCTTGAATAGGATTATAATAGTGTCCTTGTTGATAAGAATAATAAAGCCTTGATTATAGAAGATAATCTAGAGAAATAAAATAATCTCATTCTAAAAGAAAGATAACAAGAGCTTGAATCACCAAAGGAACTAGATATGATATGGGATAAAGGAAAATCCACCACCAAGTCCTAGCAATCCACAATGAATTTGCTTAAGGAAATCCACCACAAATTCGATAACGGAAAGACTTGCAACACCACCACTAACAAATACATAAAGTAAACAAGATTTTTTTAGACGAAAATGAGAATCATTAGCTTCTTCATTCTATTTATAAGAAAAGTCATCAAAACTCCCTTACAAAAGTGTAATAAGTACTATTTATATGGAGGGGGGTTTAAAAAATAAAGTTAGGACCGAATCAGGGGTGTCGCGGGCACGACGTAGGGTGCCGCGACCGTGACACCTTGGCTTGGGCAAGGGGGCACCTCTCGGAGGGGTGCGTTGAGGGTGTGATGTTGCTGGCATGACATCGCATGTCGCGGTCGTGACGTGGAGATGGGTGCTTAATTCGAGGCTTTGCTGCATCGCGGGCATGACCTTGAGCATCGCAGTCGTGACTCACTGCCAAGAAAAACCTGTCACGGTCTTGACGAGCTTGTCGCGGGCACGACGGTCTTGCTCCCTATTAGTTTCACGGTCGTGAAAGGTGAGTCACGAGCATGACATGCTTCTGCCTCAAGCAAGGAAGGAATAAGGGAAAGGGCGTTGCGGGCGAGACGTATGGTTTCGCGGTTGTGAGGCCCTTTTTTCAATCCAAAACTCATTCCTAACAAGGGTTGTGGTCGTGACCACGACCGTGACGTGGTTGCAGACCTTCCCCTATGACCATTAGCACCTCTATCACCCTTAACCCAAGCCCTCATCTGTCATTAGTGCTGAGATGAAAAGAGCACCCATCTAGAGGGCGTTTCGAGCCACCCGGGGAATACGTTGACTGCCTCTTGTGACCTCGGGTCCACCTTGAAACGGACCCCACACCCGATTCGGAAGTATATTTGCTCGGTATCTTCAAGGGAGGCTTGAAAGGGTTTGATGGCCATAGACTTTGAGAGTCGGACCCTACCTCGATACGACTCAATTAGATACATAAATCCCACTAACACATACTTACATATATCGTTTGGTTGAATGCAATCAACAATGTAATACGAAGGAAATGGAATCTAATGCAATATTGACTACATCACCATTTTTGGTAGTAATAGATTGCGGCATCATGTAGTGTTATCACCATTACATTGCTATGTTTGGTTATCTTATCCAATACGTAATGCAATCAATCATATAAACATTACCTATATTCATGCTTTTCTCACATATTCAAGAAACTATAGCATCCCAAAAAATCCTTGACATATTTTTCGAGCGTGCTACTTTGTGATCGGGAGCCGACTAAGGTTGCTTAATCCTTAAATAAGGATATTTTTATTATATAAAACGTTTTCGAGAAGAGGGGCTATTATTCGTTTAAGGTCCCGTTTTTATTATTAACATACCCGAAGTTACACAAAATTGTTTTATCGATGAACTAATAACAATTCGCTTCCAAACACAGCCCAAAGGAACTCACATCGGCCACCATATCTTGTCATAGGTCGTTGTGCCTATGATGAAACCATGGCCGGGCCTACGTGCATTCGGGCCACAGGAAAATGAGTGGAATCCAGCGTAGGCTGCAGGGCCTATGAGGGATTCTAAACTCAATTTCTTTTGGGCTGACTCGAAATGTAATGAAATTATTAATTCATCTGTAAATATTTTAATGCAACGAACGTATATGTTAGATAATAAAACATATTATAACAGAAGAGTCACCAGCCGGTTTAAGGAAATCGATGAACCAAAAAGAAACAAAGAAGACTCTGATCTGCGAAGCCGAATTCCGAGTCCGGGGGTAAGGTTACAGATTTGAAAATTAAAGAATTCTTGAATCCGCTTGTTTGCAAACGGACTCTACTAAAATCAAACTTGAAATGAAAAGAGGGGGGACAAGTTTTAAAAGAATTCATAATAATATATTTGAAACATGCAACAAAGAATGCAAGGTTTTACAATAGAATGTACAAGTAAGATTTTAAAGCATAAATTACATGATTAAATACAACGATAAAGATTATCAAACCTTGCTTGTAAGCAGATATGATAGAAGGAAGATCGGTCCCTTCGTGATGATGACTTGATATAACGTCGATTTAAAACTTCTTAGAGATGGGATGAAAGTGTTTGAGGGGGGTGAAAAGTGAAGATGATGGATGACAAGATGATGATGAATAGAGAGAGTTTGATGAGAGAACTTTGAGAGAGTGGATGGATGTGGTGGATAAGAAGTGTTGATGATGATTGTTGATAAAATGAGAGTTGAGAGTGGTGATAAGTATTTTTTATGAGAATAGTTGATGAAATGAGTGAAGGAATGGGGGGTATTCATTGATGAGGGGTAAGGTGATGATGATGGAAAGAGGGGGAGGCATGATCCAAAGATCATGCTCCTATGGCTAATATCAAGGCCGTAGGGCCTTCTGCATGGCAGGAGTCAAAGAAACTGGCGTGGATCATGGGATTGCATGGCATGGGAGAGAAAATTCTAGCGCGAAAATCCAAATTAGCGAGCAAGGCCCCGCAGCCTATAACAGAAGACTACACGAATTGTAGACATCATAGATGCGAAATGGATCTCTGCCTAGAGCAAGGCCTTGCGGCCTTGCTGAACTTTTCTAGGTTAGATTGCATACTGGGCCTGGTTTCTGGGTCTGGAAACTGGCCAAGGACGCATGGCCTTGGTACCTGGCTAGGCCAACTTCAAACCGCCATAATTCCTTCATTACATCCTCTTTTCTTATTGCACCCGGTTTAAACTTGTACTTTACTTTCATCTAAAGAAAGCTTATGATGTGTACTTTACTTTCATCTGAAGAAATAGGGCCAATGAAACTTGTAGAAAAATTGGGATTCAAAAGGGTTAGCACATGTATGTGGAAAGGGTGAAAAATGAAGGCTTTTGGGGTGGGTTGGCCCAGTAGCTTTTAATTGAGGAAGGCCTAGTGGCTTTGCTTTCATTATATCCTCTTTTCTTATTGCGCCCGGTTTGTACACTTATCCCGATATAAAATCTGGTGTCTACAAAGAGCCCTCACTTTGGTTGAGTCGACCGAATAGGACGAAGGTCAAAGTAGCTTGAGGTGCTGATTGGTTGACGTCAGCAACCAGAAGACGAGTGTTGTCGGTAATCTTTTAATGGCGACCGGAAGGTGAACGATGTCGATGCTCTTTTAATGGCGACTGGAAGGTGAACGATGCAGTGCATTTTTAATCACAACCGGAGGGTGGACGATGTCAGTGCTCTTTTAACGGCTACCGAAAGATGGACGATGTCCGTGCTCATTTAATGGCGACCAGAGGGTGGACGATGTCGGTGCTCTTTTAATGGCGACCAAAAATTGATGTCAGCGCTATTTTAATGGCAACTGGAAGATGATGTCGGTGCTCTTTTAATGGCGACCGGAAGGTGGATGCTGTCGGTGCTCTTTTAATGGTGACCGAAAGATGAATGTCAGCGCTCTTTTGATGTATTAGTGGATAACAATTGCGGGCATGAGCTACTATCCTTTATGGATGGATATGCAGGTTACAATCAAATTAAGATGGCAGAAGAAGGCATGGAGAAAACTTCATTCACTACGCCGTGTGGAACGTACTGTTATGTGGTCATGCCTTTCGGTCTTAAAAATGCCGAAGCGACATATCAAAGGACAGCCAACACTCTACTCCATGACATGATGCACATAGAAGTAGAGGTTTATGTGGATGACATGATTGTTAAATCCAGAACAAGATAGGAGCATATTCCGAATCTCCGCAAGTTCTTTCTGCGACTTCGCAAATACAAGATGCGGCTTAATCCAGCAAAGTGCACTTTTGGTGTTACCTCTAGGAAGCTGCTAGGTTATGTGGTTAGCCAATGGGGCATTGAAGTTGACCCTTCAAAGATAAAGGCTATCCAAGAGTTGCAACCACCCAGGACAGAAAAAGAGATAAGAGGCTTGTTAGGACGAGTTCAATACATCAGCAGGTTCATCTTAAACCTCACCATGACTTGTGAACCTTTATTCAAGAAACTAAAGAAAGGAAGCAAAATAGAATGGGATGATCAATGTCAAGCTGCCTTTGACAAAATCAAGGAGTATTTGCAACATCCTCCAGTCCTCATGCCGCCAGTACCAGATGAGCCTCTACTCCTTTACCTTACCGTGACTAGCTCTGCAATAGGGGCTATGCTAGCTCAGAAGGTTAAAGGTCAAGAGAGCGCCATCTACTACTTGAGCAAGAAGTTCCTGGACTATGAAAGTCGATACGCAGACATAGAGAAAATGGCTCTCGCATTAGTATGGGCCACCAAGAAGTTAAGGAATTGCATGCTTTCACATACAGTATATGTCATAGTTGAGAATAATCCCATTAAATTCATCATGGAGCAACCTACCATCAACAACCGCATCGCCCGATGGGTGGTCATGCTTTCGGAGTTCAATATTTAGTACTTGCCTCAGAAATCCATCAAAGGAGGGGTTGTTTCAGATTTCCTAGCTGCTTCACCATCACAGGAACCTCTAAGCACTCACTTGGAATTCCCAGATGAGGATGTATTCTTCACTGACGAAATAACATGGGAAATGTATTTCGACGGAGCATCAATCAAATGAGTTGTGGAGTAGGAGTCCTGTTAATATCTCCAGAAGGGACACACGTCCTTGTATCTGCAAAGTTGGATTTTGATGCTACTAACAACGCTGCAAAATATGAAGCATGCATCAAGGGTCTACAAGCTGCCTTGGCTTTGGGAATACGTCACATAAAAGTCTTCGGAGATTCTAGCCTCATCATTAATCAGGCTAAAAATACATGGAAGGTCCGAAATGAATGTCTTATGGCATACCAACAGAAGCTCTTGGGACTTGCTAATCAATTTGAGCAAATCAGTTTCCAGTACCTCTCAAGGGATCACAATGAGTTAGCTGACGCTCTGGCGAAATTGTCTTCCATGATATCAATCCCAGCAGGTACGCTCCAACTACCAATAAAAGTAGAGCGGCAGTTTGAACGAGCATATGTTTGCAACATGGAGGCACAAGAGGAGGAAACTGAGGAATGGTTTCACGACGTATACAATTTTCTTCGGAAAGGAGAATACCCAGCTGAGTTGGATGCTCGAGGACAACCAGCAATCAGGTCCCTAGCAGCACAATACTGCCTGATCCAAGATCGTCTTTACAAGAAATCACCTACGGGCATTAATTTATTATGCATCGATTCTAAGAGCGCAAAGGAGGTTATGGCTACTATACATGGAGGAGAGTGTGGGCCTCACATGAATGGGCGCATGCTGGTGAAGAAGATTCAAAGGGCTGGTTATTATTGGTCCACTATGGAGGCAGATTGCTTAGAGTTTGTTCGAAGGTGTCACAAATGCCAAGAATATGCCAACCTACAGCATCAACCCCCATAATATCTAACTACTTTAACATCTCCATGGCCATTCTCGGTATGGGGTATCGACATCATTGGCAAGATACACCCAACCGAAATAGGAGGGCATGAATACATCTTGGTTGTCATCGACTACTTCACTAAATGGGTAGAAGCAGCCTCTTTTGCCAAACTCACATCTAAGCAAGTGGCCAAATTCATTCTCCAAAACATCATATGCCGGTATGGAGTGCCTCATGAGATCATTAGTGACAATAGAAGCCATTTTCAGAAGGAAGTAGAAACTCTGCTCGCCACTTACAAAATCAAGCATCACCGGTCTTCGTCATACCGACCTCAAACTAATGGAGCTGTAGAAGCAGCCAATAAAACAGTCGCTGGAATCATCAAGAAACTGGTTGTCACTTACAAAGATTGGCCTGATAAACTGGCATTTGCCCTGTGAGGATACCGAACCTCTATACGAACTACTACAGGTGCAACACCATGTTCTTTGGTGTATGGGATGGAAGCAGTCCTACCGATTGAAATAGCAATCCCTTCGTTACGGATAGTGGCCGAAAGTCAATTGCCAGACTCAGAATGGGCTAGGGCAAGGTTCGAGGAATTAATGTTGATGGACGAAAGGTGATTAAGGGCATTGCATAATGTGCAAGTGTACCAAAGCAGGATCACTCGTGCTTTTCATAAGAAGGTGAAAAGTCGTTCACTTCAAATAGGTGATTTGGTGCTTAAAGAGATGAGGGCACCTATACAAGATCCAATGGGAAAATTTGCACCTAATTGGAAGGTTCCTTACATGATTAAGGACATTTTGCCAGGAGGAGTAGCCTGGCTTGCTACTATGGATGGAGAAGACATAATTCAGCCCACGAATTTGGATTAGCTCAAGCGCTATTATGCTTAATATAACCAAGCAACTGGAAAACAAATTTTCAGACACTTGTGATGTATTCAATGAATGCTCATGTATATATGAAAAATAAAGTTTGCAAGAATACAATAATTGTGAACAATATTTCTTCTTTATTAATTGATAATGCAAGTACACTGCTTGTAACTAAGAAAATTCAAAAAAGGGTTAATTAAATAAAAGATTGTTCTGGCAAAGCAGTTTCAGTTCCTTCATTCCCACCCATCTTCTAATCTTGCTTCACTTTCTCTACTTCGCCAGTAGTCTCATGGCCAATCTCCATGTCTCTAGGTCCATTGAGGGCTTTCTCTTTGTCTTTATGCTTATAGACCAACTTGCTTGGTTTTCGTGTCTCCACTCTCGGACCAAGTCTATCTTTCACCGAATCTCTTGCACCAAGGCAGCCCTTTACTGATGTACGGGGACCCAATCTTTCCTTCGCAGATGCTTGGCTTCTTCTCGCCTCTCCAGCATGGCGAGATTCAATAGCTGCAATTAGCCATCCACGGTAGTCAGCATCGACAACTTGGGACACGTGTGCCTTTGGAAGGACTTTAAGAGTTTGCCTTCTTTCTCGGTATTTTAACCACGACTCTATCACTGAGTTTCGAAGCTTCAATTGTTCGGGAGCTTCACACAATAGCTCGGGGATATTCTGCTTGCGACCCATCTGCCGCCTCACTCGCGTCGGAAAATAAAAGGTCATGTGCGTCAAGCCGGCAAGGCACACATAGGCATTGCGGGAATCATGGGTCACATACTCGGAAATGTGCCGCCATTCGATCCACCATGTGATCTCACGAGGTTCCTTTAAGAACGCGATCCATTCCGTTACCGAGTTGAGGTCGGTGTACTTCCTCTTTCCCTGACAATAGTTCGCCGGTGCCGAAGAAGTTCGGGGTTCTTCGATGAGGCCCAAGTGTTCCATTAACCAGATCTGCCCAAAAAGTTAGCCAGGGTAAGATTGCATGCCAATTATCCCAAACTAATGAAAAAAAAATGCAAAACCCGCGGGGGTTTTACAGACAGTAGGGCCAGAAACCAATCAGAAGGGGAAAAGAAGAGTGAAATACCTGAAGTAGCAGGGGGCTTCCTCGTAAATCATGTTCTGGATTCGGATTATCCAAGCCCATCATGGTTTCCGCTAGCATTAGAGGTACGGGATTGTAGCCTCGGGACATGTCTTCAACGATTTGGATCAAATTTGTCGGTCCGGTTCTTTTGCCACCGGGGTAAAAGCAAAACTCGCCGAGGAAACATAATACGAGCGCTCACACTTGTATCACTGGACCGTATTCCAAGGTATCGGGAGATTGAAAATATTCAACTATGGTTTGGAAGTGTACATTTTCGCCAAATATTGCACTTCCGATGACCCGAGAAGGAAGACATAAGAGCTCTTTGTATTTCTTGGGGATATCAGTTGTTGTTGGAGGTGACGTCGGCCGAGCAAAATGATTTGTCCCTAGGATTGAGGACCATTCCTCCGGAAGCGGACATAACTCTTTCCAAGTGAAACGAAAAACATGCATTTTTGGATCCCAAAAAGTCTCTGCCGCACGGAGAAAGTCGTGATTGACTCTCACTTGTCGAAGACTCAACAAGCTCGTCAATTTGTATCTTCTAAGCTCCTTTTTCTCTTCCTTGGACAAGGTGCTCATCCAAGTTGCACATTTCTTCTCAAAAGCCATAAGAATTGGGAGGTATTTTTTTATTTTTTTGGAGAATATGTGAGGAAGACTTTGAAGTGATGATGAGGAGTGATGATCGTAAGTATAACATAAGGTATTTATACACCTTCATGTATGATCAAAAATAGAGAAAAGAAGCCAGCAAGTGATCATGTAACCGTTGCACTCAAATCCAATGATTTATGCCATCTACAACGGCTAACCAAACAAAAAAAAAGGAAAAGAAAATCAAAACCCGCGTGGGTTTCGATGTTCTCAAACCCAAGTGCGCCAGTCTAAGGCCAGGCTCATGACCTGCTGAAGAAGAAAACCCGCGCGGGTTTTCTGACGACATGGGCCGCCTTCCGCAGCTCAGCCGACCCGTTTTTTATTGTAATTGGGACCTGGAATTAAATTGGCCCGTTCATGTATCTTTAATATTTTGGGATCCTGACATTGACCAAATGATGCTCGGTTATGCAATTTTTGCTCGAGTTTACTCTAACACTTAAGTTTTATATTTTCTTTTCTTTTTGGGGAAGCGGGATTAATTTGGGATTAATCCCGTCACTAGAAAATCATTCAGACCTGCATTAATAAAATAAAGTCATGCATTCACTCAGTCTTGCATATAAACGAAAATAAAATTCATAATGAGTCTAAATAAAAAAAAGTACAAAATAGTCTTGCATATAAAAGTCTAAAAAAAATGCATAGAGTCTTGCTTAGCATCAGACTGATCACCACAAGGAGCCTGAATCGCTGCTATCTTCAACCGGATTGTTACCAGCATGAGAAGTCCCAGCGTTGGAAGTGCCAGTCGTTCCAAAGTATGTGTCCCAGGAATAGTAGTCAAGACCAGGAGTCGTCTGCGGCGGCCCAGACAAGGGAACTTCAGAAGGATGCACGCTCGACGGTGATGATATGGAATGCTCCTGCGAAGCGGCTAGCCATGAATGGTCAGGAACGTGCCACTCAACAGAAGGGGTAGGCCATACAGGACCAGTTCCATAACCGAGGGCTGGCCAACCAGAAGAAGTGGATCCTCCCAACCAAGAGTGTTGAGGTGCAGACCACTCTTGCGTAACCGTAGGCCATGAAGGACCCATCCCAGGGGTCGGAACAGGCCATCTAGCAGAATGAGAGCCAGAGCCAAAAGAGGAGGCGGCGTAGGGTGCAGGACGTGAAGTAGCGTCATCTGCTAGAGCCTGTCTGCCAAGATACCCTACGCATGCACTTGAAGCATGGTCCCTCACCACTATTTCCCGACTACAGCGAGCAAAACGCACTGAAGCTGGAGTACGACGAGAATGAGAAGACCGGTAGGTAGCGCTTGATTCTGAAGCATCTTCCACCCAATAGGAATGGGGCTGGGTATCACCACCATACCCAACACTGTGATGTGACCCCCCCTGACCAAGCTATTCCTCCAAGGAAATTTGAGCCATGTCCTCTTCCATATTCGAAGGACGACGATCTCTACTACCGGATCTGCTACGATGAGACCCAGTTGAGTCGTGACCCTCTATCATAATATCTTTGCCGCGACCCTCTGGCACAACTGCTAGGGGAGGACGAGAGGACCCACCAACTTCTTCCCAAGATCGACAACGAGACGAATATTCCCCTACCGAAGAACGAAGTGGGGGCTCGGTGCGAGGGATTCCTGCAGTAGAACGTCGAGGTGGATTCCGAGGTACAGACTTTGCACCGGCCTCCATATCAGCCCTTCCGATGGTATTCCCGCAATACCTGCCTGAGCCGGTGAATGTCCGGTCAATGTGCTTCAACATAGTACTCCACTCCTTGGTCATTTGTCGGAAGAAAGCCCACCTTGGCTGAAAGATAATGAGATCAAGGTTATACATATATACGCGGCATATGGGATAAAAGGAAGCAACATGAAATGAAGAATTACCGGTTTCCGATCGAATTCTTGGAGTGTAGAGCATTGACTGCTCGTCTCTACATCCAAGAAGCCTCTGATCTTTCTTCTCGTTGGTGGGACCTCCACCTCAGCAGCCCTAGCATAGGGCCCCAGCTGTAAAGTTTATGGTTCGAAATCAGCCAGACCACGACAGAGATAAAGAAAGAAGATACGCACCACCCGGGGAGCTAAGCGGCTCAGGTAACGCTGAAATTCCTCATTGAACTGCTCCTGCGGAACGTCATGCACGAAGTTGTCAAAGTCTTGACCGCGAATCAAATCTCCCAGGACACCCGGGTCAACGCGCCAAGCTCGAACATATGCTCTGGAGGATCCTGGGGTATAAGACCGGGATATCCCCCCAGGATTTTCCTTGTAGCTCTCTCTCCGAGGTACCATATGAAGCCCGAGGGTCCCTCCATTAGGATGCGGAGGCGAGTATTATGCTCCACCTGTTGCAAAGGGGTGGGCAATCCACCCAAGTTGAACTCCGCCCATGGACGCCAATTCACTTGATCCTGTGAAAGAAAGAGAGTCATTTCCAGAATGGAGGTAAAAATAAGATAAAGACGTCAGGCATAAAGATATATCGGGGTAAGGTCATCCAACACACGACGAATACGATCGAGACTGCCTGACTGGAATTTCTTCCCTTGAATGGCATCAGTAGTCCAACGTTCAGCAGTCGGAACCGTCTTATCTTTCTTGGAGCAAATACCCAAAGGACATGTACTCGTATGCCCACGACTACATGAACACGAAGTCAAAGAAAGAGTAAAGGAATGGAAAAACTACAAAGAGAAGAGTCTCGGGTACATACCTCGAGCACCTTCCACAGAGAAGGCCCATACTGGCCGCGAGTGTGAGACTCGTGGAGGTAAACTAGATCATCACCCAGTGAGAGTGTGACACCTCCGGCGAAGCCAGAGGATGAAGTTCGCATAAGTCGCCTTGCCCCAGTTCAGGTTTTGGACATTATTCAGGTCCAGAAGATTCCGAAACCAGGTCAAAGTTATGTTGTCCCCACGGTTGGCGAAGAGGATGGTGGAAATAATGTACGCCAGGAAGATAAAGCGGCGTTGATCCCCAGGCAAATTTTGGAAGTTGGCATCGCGAATGGCCGCTTCAAAATGCGCATATGAGAGATTGGAAAGGCCTTGCCCTTGGCCTCAGCGCGCTAACTCTGGACCCAGTATATCCAAGACCATCGGCGGAATCTCGACGTCGAAGACTACGTCACGCCCATCCCAAGGAAGATCAGTAATCATAACAAAGTCCATGGGGGTAACTGTCATCTCACCCACAAGCAAATGAAAGGAATTGGTAGTGCCCGAAAACCTTTCAGCTATAGCACGGCCTATAACACGGAATGTTCGACCTTTCCAGGCCACCAAGCATTTCCAGGACGGCATGAGACCCGCCGCGGTCAATGTGTTGCTAACAAAGTCCCCAGGAATTGAGTCGGCTACCTTAAGGAGATCCTTTAGGACGCCGAGAGTTTTTAAGTTATCCTCCTAGAGGCAAACAGAAAGGGCTAGTTAAAGTCGGGGGCTAATCTAATACACTGGACTAAGGCATATTCTTTCGGGCCCTAGCTGGACCCAGCACCAACACTGGGCTCACAGCCATGGCCTACAAGATAAACAAATTTGAAAAAAAAAAACACACGGCCCAAATGTCCCGGCCCAATAGAGTTAAAACCCGCACGGGTTTTATTTCTTTGATGGGCCACACATCCAGGCCCATTGTTTTTTTTAGGTAGCCAATGGACCAGAAAACCCACGCGGGTTTTGACTGTGCTAGTGGGTCGTTTCCTTGTCGACTGGGTCGAGCATGCATGGGCCCAATAACATAAAACCCACACGGTTTTTCTCTAAACTTTGGGCCAGGTTTGGTTATTTCAGGCCCATTCTACGAGTTGGGATGTGTAAATAAAAAGAGTCATCATGAAGTCATGCATACGCATCAAATTAAAGCATGTTTAAAATAATAAAAATCGACAAGACATGAAAAATAAATTCGTGCTTGCTCATTTTTTTATTAAACTAAGCATCGAAAGAGAAGTTTCGAAAGTTACCTTGCCATGAGAATGGTAGAACCAAGCAAGGTTCCAAGATTGAATGGTGAGATCCGAAGGGTCAGCATTCGCACCCGGAATAAAGTTACGTCGTGAAGACATTTCATGGGGCCATGCCGCCGCATGAGGAAGAGGAGGATTCCTATGACCTCGAGGATGCATTTTCTAAAGAACCCAAATTATCTTCAAAAAGCAAATTTTTCTAGAGAGAGAAGAAGGAGCTAGAGAGATGAGGAGGAGGTGAACATGTGAATGAAGGAATTGAATGAGGCATGGTATTTATAGAAATGATGAATGAATATGAACCGCTCGTTTCTAGGATCTGCCTCGAGATGCCAAATGCGTTTAATTGGCCGAAAATCCAAAGGTCATCCCTTTGCCACCCAAAGAGGAGACCGAACTGTGTGGCACTTCCTCATCCACACAAGAACCGGGCCCCACTTTGATGCCCTTCATTAGGAGAAGAAAAAAAGAAAAAAGAAATGCCAAAACCCGCGCGGGTTTTGGATGTTCTACGGGCCCATTTTTGCGACCCAACGCCTTTCAATGGCCCAGCAGAGGTTATAAAACCCGCACAGGTTTTATGCCGATTAATTCCAGCAGGCCCAAGGTCCCACGGCCTACTTAAACCAAGCCATGGGACGCAAAACTAACGGCCCTAAGACTACGGCCCAGAATTTCCAAAACTCAGGTAAAAAATCTGAACCCTCCTCACATGTCAGTAAAACCAATTTTTCTTGCGATTTTCAAGTCGCGGTTAAAAAGGAACCAAACATCATCCGGTTGCCACATAAAAGGGAACCATCATCCGGTTGCTACATAAAAGAGCACCATCATCAGCGACAGTCGTCCAACGGTTGCCTCCTAAAGGTTACCGATGACCTCTTCTTCAGCATCAGTCGTCCAACGGTTGCCACCTAAAGGTTACCGACGACCTGTTCATCAGCGTCAGTCGTCCAACGGATTCCACTTAAAGGTCTCCAACGACATCCTCAGCATCAGTTGTCCAACGGATTCCACTTAAAGGTCTCCAACGACATCCTCAGCATCAGTCGTCCAACGGTTGCCACCTAAAGGTTACCGACGACATCATCATCAGCAACATCACTTGGTCGCCATATAAAAGAGCACCGCCACCATCAAGATGGAAATCAAGCAGATAGCATTTCAGTCTACTTTGACCTTCGTCCTATTCGGACACGATCAAAGTGGGGGCTCTCTGTAGACACCGGGATTCGCACCGATAAAACCTCGACTTATCAAAAGTTTAATAGAACATTTGGGTCGGACTCCAAGATTGGTCATTGGGCCAATGCAATAAGCAGAGCAAGCACAACAAATAAAAGGCAGCCCACTACTGAGAACAAAACCCGCACGGGTTTCAATAAATAAAAGTGGCCCAGAAGCAGGATAAGCCCAAGACGCACCCCTGTCCAGGGACATCAAAACCCGCGCGGGTTTTCTACTACCTAAGCGCGTCGTTTTGTCGTCCACGCCAGCGATCTGTGTGCCTGGACATTATGAAACCTGCGTGGGTTTTCTGTTTGAATCAGGCGCCAAAAATCTTGATCCCCCCCCCCCCCCATGATATTAGCCCATGTGTTTGACTCTTAACCTTGATTTTTTGATTGCATGAAGATGGAGGGCATCATCCAAGGGATGTGTTCCCTCCATTTCCCTCCTAAACCTCACCTCCTTCACCTATAAATACCCCTTCATTTCACCCTCACTAATCACCAACAATCACCCTCTACTACCCTTACTCTACCCAAACTCTCATCATACTCTCTTAACATTCTCACTATTCTCATATTACCATCCCCCTACTCTATCAAAACCATCACTCATATACTATCCTACTACCATTCTCATACTCATCTTTCCATTCCACCAAGTTAAAGGAAGTCAATGTGTTTCGATCGGCGCATTCGGGCTCCTAAATCAAAGAGGTTCGCTTTTATGTTTCTTTTCGTTATTATTATTTAATCATGTAATTTGTACTTTATTTTACATTATGTGTGCATATTTTGTAAATCAAAACTCCATTTTCTATATTACATGATTAAGAATATAAACTTGCGAAATTAATTAAACTTCTCCCCACTCTATTTCATTTTAATGTCGATTTTAGTAGGGTCTGTCTTTCTAAATAGGCGAATTCGATAACTCTTATAATTCTCGAATTCGTAACCTTACCCCCGGACTTAGAATCGGGTTTCGTAGACCAGAGTTATCTTTTTATTTCATGGGTTGTCGATTTCCTTAAATCGGCTGGCATTCTTATCATTTTTTTATAAATTCTCTTAGTTATTTAAAATAGACGATAATTGCACAAAATCATTATAAATATTTTCATACCATCTATTATTAATCTAAGGCTACCGAAGAGAAAATGGGCCAGAAGATCAATAAAACCCGCACGGGTTTTATTAATTATCATCCCATTTTCTCTGGGCCAAAGCGGCAAGGCCCAGTCCATGTCGCCATAAAACCCGCGCGGGTTTTAGGGCCTCATGGTGGTCCCTTCGCTGCTTCTTGGGCTTGGATGGAATAATAGGCTGGTACTAAATTTATTAGTAATTCATTTTAGTGTAATTTCGGATATTTTAATAATATAAAAGAGTTTGTAAAATAATTAAAGTTTCATCACCCCGAAAACGAATTTCGAAAATAACAATATCCTTATTTAAGGATTAAGCAACATTGGTCGGCTCCCGATCATTAAGTAGCGCATCCGAGAACGATTTCCCCGAACGGGAATTTTCCGGGTCCTACACCTGCTCTCGGGTAAAATCCTAGGTTAAGCCTAAACCATCGCTTTTGAGCTCCCTTGTCAAAAGACTTAGGAGTAGCCTGGTATGCAATATGACTAAAAAGTAATAAATTGTGAAATCAATCAACTTTCTCCCTTGTACAATTTCAAATCAACTCGATTTTTTCAAGTTTTACCCTCTTTTTAAGTTTAAGTACCCAGTGGAGTTGCCAATTTGTAGGACCCCGAAACATACTTGACATATTTTTCGAGTGTGCTACTTTGTGATCGGGAGCCGACTAAGGTTGCTTAATCATTAAATAAGGATATTTTTATTTTATAAAACGTTTTCGAGAAGAGGGGCTATTATTCATTTAAGGTCTTGTTTTAATTATTAACATACCCGAAGTTACAAAAACTGTTTTATCGATGAACTAATAATGATTCTCTTCCAAACACAGGCCAAAGGAACTCGCATGGGCCACCATATCTTGTCATAGGCCGCTGGGCCTATGATGAAACCATGGCTGGCCCTACGTGCATTTGGCCCACAAGAAAATGAGTGGAATCTAGCGTACGCCGCCGAGCCTTTGAGGGATTCTAAACTCATTTTCTTTTGGCTTGACCCGAGTTGTAATGAAATTATTAATTCATCTCTAAATATTTTAATGCAACGAACGTATATGATAGATAATAAAACAGGTTATAAAAGAAAATTCGCCAGCCGATTTAAGGAAATCGACCAACCAAAAAGAAAGAAAGAAGACTGGTCTGCGAACCTGAATTATGAGTCCGGGGGTAAGGTTAGGATTCGAGAATTAAAGAATTCTCAAATCTGCCTATTTAAAAACAGACTCTAATAAAATCGAACTTAAAATGAAAAGAGCGAGGAGAAGTTTTAAAGGAATTCGCAATAATATATTCGAAACATGCAACAAAGAATGCAATATTTTACAAAAGTATCTACAATTAAGATTTTAAAGCATAAATTACATGATTAAATACAACGAAAAAGATGAGCAAACCTTGCTTGTTAGCGAATATGATGGAAGGAAGATCGATCCCTTCGTGATGATGACTTAATGATGCCGGTTTAGAACTTCTTGCAGATGGGATGAAAGTGTTTGAGGGTGGTGAAAAGTGAAGATGATGGATGACAAGATGATGATGAATTGAGAGAACTTTGAGAGAGTGGATGGAAGTGGTGGATAAGAAGTGTTGATGATGATTGTTGATAAAATTGGAGTTGAGAGTGGTGATGAGTATTTTTTATGAGAATGGTTGATAAAATGAGATAGGGAATGGGGGGGTATATATAAGTGAGGGGTGAGGTGATGATGATGGAAAGAGGGGGAGGCATGATCCAAAGATCATGCTCCAATGGCTAATATCATGGCCGTAGGGCCTTCTGCATGGCAGGAGTCAAAGCAACTGGCGTGGATCATGGGATCGCATGGCATGGGATAGAAAATTCTAGCGAGAAAATCCAAATTGGCAAGCAAGGCCCCGCGGCCTATAACAGAAGACTGCATGGATTGCTGACATGGCAGGCCCGAAATGGATCTCTACCTAGAGTAAGGCCCTGTGGCCTTGGTGAATTTTTCTGGGCCAGATTGCATACTTGGCTTGGTTTCTGGGTCTGGAAACTGGCTAGGTCGCATGGCCTTAGTACCTGACTAGGCCAACTTCAAACCGCCATAATTCCTTCATCCGAACTCCGATTGAGGCAATTCATAAGGCATTGGAAAGCTTATGATGTGTACTTTATTCTCATCTAAAGGAATAGGCCCAATGAGACTTGTGGAAAAATAGGATTCAAAAGGGTGAGCACATGTATGTTGAAAGGGTGAAAAATGAAGGCTTTTGTGGTGGGTTGGCCCGGTAGTTTTTGATTGAGGAAGGTCCAGTGGCTTTGCTTTCATTCTAGCCTCTTTTTCTTATTGCGTGCGATTTGTACACTTATCTTGGTACAAAATCCGGTGTCTACACAAACTTGTACTAGTTTAATTAATATGATTAAATGAATATAATTGACAAGAATTTAATTTTTATAAAACACAGATAATACATTAAACTTATCAAATTTTTTTATGGAAACTTATAAAAATAAGGGGAAACTTGCCACTCTAAAATTGTAGTACATATATAAATAGTCTCATAAAATCATAAAGAAAAATGACAATTATTAAAATTTTAAACACCTAGTAAAATATCTCTATTAAATATAAATACAAATTCAAAAATAAACTTCATTCCAAACAAACTAGAAAGACTTCAAGATCTTCCAAATAGAGCTTAATTTCATCTAAGAATTCTTCATAACCAAGATGAATATATTGCATAAGGCACATAGCATCACTTGTGTTTTCTCATTGTTCTCTTCCACTTGAAAGACAATATGAAATGAATAGTGATCATATATACAAGTTAAGAATTTGTCAACATGGATCACACAATAACTTCAAAAATCGAAAATAATTTTTTTTATAACAAAAGGAGTATTGACAATTGTACAACTAATTGACTTACTAACCTAAATTTCTCCATGAAGAACAGCTTGAACCTGCTCTTCTTTTTCAGCATCTGGAATGATAAGAAATATATTGATCATCTCCAGCTCAGCTACAATTTTCCTTGTTGCTCGCTGCCTCAAAATCATAGTCAACTCTAACTTACTCCGCTCCGCATTTTGCTTGGAGCGTTTCTCACATAAGCCCGCCTCAAACCCAATAGCCTTGCTGATTTCACTACCAGTCGCTCATATCTCTCTCCCCGGAATAGAAACAACCTCTGATAAACCATTAATTAAGCTTTCGAAACCTCTAGCTCGTTTTTAGACCTCCTGATTTTTCAAAATGTGTTGCAGCCAATGGTCGAATTTTCACCTTCATTCACTTCATTCTCCAATGCAATTCAAAGAATCATCACAACTTGAATAAATTAACGGTATTATCAAAAGATAATTACCAAAGCAATATTAGGTGTACTATATATCTCAAACTGTTTCCATTGCTCGTATCTACAATTTGCTTAAATAGGTTGTGGCTTTTTGAGTCATACACTTTGCAGTCTTATAACTCCCCCATAGATTGTTAAAATATTCATTGATAGTCCACCCAACCCAACCCTCTTGAATGCAACTTGAACAATTCAATTCCTTGTATGGTGAGCAAAAATATTAAGAAATAGAGTCACTTGTTCTTCTACGGCGACACACTTACTATCACTCAACTTGCCAACAGTTCTTAGAATGTGGCATAACCTTAAGAGAGATGTCTATCCATTGTAAAATAATCAATGTATCTCTTATCACTCCCATGAATTAACCCATTTATATATTTGATTTTCCAATTTGTATGCTCCATTAAAAAATATGACTTCTCTAACAAATACCTCTCCTTATGATAACTTACAATATGACAAATAACTTGGAAAAACAAGTCAATCACATTAAGCACCTCTAACCACCATAAAAGAAAAGCTTAATTTTATTTTCACCTTGGTTTTCCTCTTGGCTATGGGCAAACGAGCCATATAGCTTTAAGTTGTTATAGTAGCCAACAAACCTTAAGACAAAAACTCTCAATCTACCCCAAAAGGTGTCCATTCAAAAAGTGGTAGTATAAGTTAGAAAATGTAAAATCGAAAAGAACACATTGCTTTGCCCAGGGGGGACTATAAATTTGGTTCAAGTGTACTCAAATTGAATGATAATCAATGGAGGAATTGTGAAGGTTCCTATTCAAAAAGTAGACCAAAGCAAGCAAACCAAATTGAATGGTAATCAACATCTAAAAATTCGGCAAGCATAATTGAATAACAATTACTGAACAAACGAGATTTGAAATTACTATGGGGGTGTTTGGCAACCAGTCGTTCGCTGTTTTTAGTTGATATTGTGTGGATTTTGGCTGTTTTGCTAGTTGTTTTAATTAGTTGTTTGCATTAGTTGTGTTGTATGAAAGAGTGTTTGGTAGAGTTAGTTGTTTGTAGGGTAGCTTTTTCTTGATTTCCAATTATACCCTTAACTTTATTTTTTTGTGTTTTTAACATTATGATTTTTTAAAGGGAAATTGGATTCTAATAATACGAACTTTGGGCCATATAATACTTAATAATACGAACTTTCGATTTGATTCTTAATAATACGAACTTTGACCCCCTGTTGCCCACAGTAACACGCCACCGAGTTAGGGTTTTCCTGACTCGTCGGTAAAATGACATGGCAGTCGTGGCATGTGCTCCTTGCTGTTTGACGTTGCCACCTCAGCCATTAACTACCCTTGACTTTAAAAAAACGCCACGTCAGCATTAATTTTCCCTCCTTCCTTACTCTCATGCTCATATTATTTCATTAATAACCAATTTTCCCTAAAAGTAACTCCCTTCACTTTTCCTCCATCTCCCTCCTTCATCTTCATCTTTACTCTTCACAGCTGAGGTTCAAAGTTCGTATTATTAAAAAAACGTCATGTCAGCATTAATTTTCCCTCCTCCGTCACTTTTCCTCC
This sequence comes from Portulaca oleracea, assembly GCA_029582165.1. Classification (NCBI taxonomy): domain Eukaryota; kingdom Viridiplantae; phylum Streptophyta; class Magnoliopsida; order Caryophyllales; family Portulacaceae; genus Portulaca; species Portulaca oleracea. Next base: position 11,731,175 of record CM055885.1, on the reverse strand, counting down.
ATGCCATGCGTTTTGTTAAAGTCAAGGGTAGTCAATGGCTGAGGTGGCAATGTCAAACAGCAAGGAGCACATGCCGCGGCTGCCATGTCATTTTACCGACGAGTCAGGAAAAGCCTAACTCGGTGGCGTATTACTGTGGGCAACAAGGGGTCAAAGTTCATATTATTAAGAATCAAATCGAAAGTTCGTATTATTAAGTCTTATATGGCCCAAAGTTCGTATTATTAGAATCAAATTTCCCTTTTTTAAAAAATCATTTTTAAGATTTTTTTTTTTTAGTCCATACTTTTAATTCATTTTTAGTGTTTTGTATCCCAATTTACTTTTACAATTAAATGTAGATATTTTATAAATTATCTTTAGAAACTACAAAATTCTAAACAATAGGTACCTGCATAAACAATTAGTAAATACGTTGTTAGAATAAAACATAATAATAATAATAATAATAATAATAATAATAATAATAATAATATGAGTTTGTTATCTAAATTAATAGGCAAAGAAAATGAACTAGAAGATTTTGTATACAATCATCATACACAAATTCCATTGTACAAAACGATAAGAAATGCAAATGAACGAAGACCCTCTAAAAAGACATTTGTAACCTTAAAGAATTTTGATGGCAATTTTTGTAATTTTTATGAATTAGTTGGCCAACATTATAATTTCAAAAATATTAAAAGCCAATAGCTATTTACAAAAGGCTACTCATAGTAGCTTTATACAAATTGGCTTTTTGGGGGTAGAAAGTTAATTCAATCCGCCAACCCACTAAACATTCCAAATTGGCATATTGACCGGTCAAACAGCCAAAGACCCTCCAAAAAGACATTTCTCCAAAAAGCAACCAAAAAAGTTGGGCACCAAACACCCCCTATAACTCTAATCTGCTAAAAATTGAATTTCTACTAAACTAACAAACGAGATTCAAATTTACTCTAACAAAATCTAACATTACTCTAACAAAATCATAAAAATTCGATTCTATTCACATAATCTTGACAAAATAAAATCGAAAAGTAAGGAAAGCACAACTAAATCCAGACAAGAGATTCAAAATTACTAGGAATTGACGAACGAGATCCGAAATAATTACCAGCAATTGCGAAGAAAGGAAGAAGTAGGCGAGCTCTAATTGCGACAAAATATGCTAGAAGATGAGCAAGGAGAAGAGAACGCAGAGAGAATAAGAAAATCACCATTTTAGGGTTTAGGAAGAAGAGTGACAAGGAGCAGCCTCCATTGTTGTAGAGAGAGAAAGAAGGTGGGAGGAAATGAAATATATTCTCAAGTTTGGGAAGGGATAGAACGATATGGGTTGGGCCACGTGAAATGTTTGCTGCTAGATTGACTATAATGTAATCATGATTGTTTAGGAAACCCACATGTTATTCTAATTACATCAAATAATGTTAATGTGATTATTATGTAAAGTTGATGACAACGCTTAAAACCTAACCAAACATTGTAATACAAATGACAATGTAATTATGATTACATTACTGGGTTGGTTACATCCAACCAAACAAGCCATAAGTATGTAATTGTTGTAGATGTACTTTTGTTTCTTTCTAATGTACATTAGGAGCAGATCGGCACATACCAAGTTTTTAAAAAAAAGTATAAATTGATGGAAGTGGACTAATTTACCCCTATCCATATGTCTTTCTCTTTCTTCATAAAAGCACTAATGGAGTAAAGGATGGGGAAATTTTGGTAAAATTATTATAGGGGATACAAAATTACACTTATTATGAAATAGAAAAGGTAGGTCAAAGTGACAATCATTTTGAAATTTGGGAGTTTATAGTGAAAGTTTATAATCTTTGAGGCGTACATGCTCCATTCCCTTAGTTTTTCACTTTTGTTCCTTATAGAAGGTTCTCTCTTGACATAACCGCATCCACATAACAACCTTGAAAGAACCCAAGTGGGGGGTGAATAGGGTTAATAAAAGTTTCAGCACACTTAACAAGAACATTAGTAACTATTCTTGACCTTGGTCAAGATTCGACACACAATATAACAAAATATATTGGATATCATTGAATTAGGTTCAAATGTTACAATGGAATGATTACAAAAGAACTCATTGTCCACGCTTGATGTCCTGGGACCGGTTACAGAAGAATGATCTTGCCAACTACGTTGGCCTAGGATAAATTACAACATAAGGTTTCTACCAACCACCTTGGTGTTTGCTCACTCGCAGAAACACAACACTCAGTCTCTGCTACAAATTTCACTCGCCAACTATTTTGTCTACACACTCACCGAAATTGTTTTACTGGCTACAAAGCTTCGCCAATACACATATTGGCTACAAACTCGGAAATCTCACACTTGATTTCCTACAAAGCACCCTTCACGATTTTCTCCTTCAAATCAATAATTTGCTTGCAAGCACAGGGAGTTAATTTATAGTCTTCTTTCATTCCTTTCGATTATACTTGATTATTGTCTTCCGCAATTTAGCCTATCAATTACATCTTTCCTTTCAAGGTGACTTCAATCAGCCGATTATTTACTCATATTGTTTTGCTCGATCTTCTTTTCTGGCTAACTTGAACCATTCTTCAATCTCCTTAATTTCCAGTAATCTTTCCATATTCATTCTTTCCTTTACGCATGCTTTTCACTTTTGTATCCCAAAGATGTTCCTTGTTGATTTCCTGCCCATATTACAAACTTAATCATCTTCCATAGCCTTTGGCAAGAATTTAGATTAGAGATTACAAGGCATAATAACCTCCCCTTCTAGTTTTTGAAATTTCGACTTTTATAACAAAACCTTAATTGGGGTCCTTGATGGATATAAAGATGATGGCCTTGTCCACATTTTCCTTGATGTCGTTATACCTGTATAAGAGGAGTTTCTACAATCTTTCCCTTTTTGTATGAATGAAAAAATTTCGAGCACATTCCAATACATATCTAACACGTATCCATAACCATACGACATCCAAAGCAAGTGAAGAAGTCAATCATCCAAAATATGTTTTAGCTAAATTACAGACCAAAATAGTGCTAGAGACGTCTCCCCTTTTTTGTTTTTCACACAAAAAGGAAACAAGAGAGGAAATGTTTGGCAAAAAAAAACTAATAAAAAGTATTTTCAGAAAACAAAGAACAAAGGGAAATCAAACATCAGATGGAGGAGCACTGGGGAAACATCTTGGAGAGGGGCAGAGGTGGGCCATCGAAGGGGGGATCAGGGTGAACAAGTGCTTCAGCAGCCTTGACGAGCTCCTTTAGAGCTTTGGTGACAGCCTTACTAACTGTGACGCTGGTGGTGAAAGCAACATTGGTTCCATGGAAGTTCTGGTTTTCAGCCTTCGGGTCCAGGATCTTTGATCTCAACTCTGTAACCTTCTCCTAGAGCTCTTCTATGGCGTCCTTGGTTACATCAATAGAGGAAGAGGCATGGATTCTTTCGAGTTTGTCACTATAAACCTAAGACCCATATGCTTGGACTTTGTACCCAAGGTTTTCAAAAGTACAGAGTTTGATGGTGATCATGGTGGGTATAACAAAGTCAATTTTTTCATCCAAGGGAAGCGGATGTGGAAAGCCTTGAACACTTATTGAGGAGGTTACATTATCGAAGGGGCTCTGAAATGTTGGAGGTGACCTTAGAAAAATGATGTAGGACTAACTCCCCGAGGTCAAGATGGCGTTCATCAAAGACATTGAGAAGGAAGGTAGCATAGGTCTCGTTAATGGTTTCGTTTGAGATGCCTCTATGAAGGATGGTGCGAACCAGGATGTAGTAGAGGGGATGTGAGGTTCGCACTTGAGGGCGGTATACTGGAGGTGCTTGTTTTTAGAGGGGCAACCAAATTTGGCCTGAGGATCTTGGTGAGGATTAGTTCTGGTAGGGAAAAGTGGTTTGTCAAGGTCAAGAGAGAGATTCAAGAGACGCTCAATCTGAATGGGTGTGAGGTGGACCTCACGGTTCAAAATCACAGTTTTGTAGAAGGGCTTAGTAAGGTTGGTCGTGATGTTTTCAAAACTAGTGTGGAAGTGATGGGTAAGGTTGGGATACATGAACTCATCGTAATCGAAGAAGGCTTGACAAAACCTAGTTCGGAGAGGGTGCACAAGAATGAGAAGTTTGTGTCTCCCAAGGCTTGGAGGTCGACCCTTTCACAACAAAGGAGTTGACATTTTTGAAGGCAACCAAACATTGATTCTAGACATCTGGGTGGGAAATATGGAGTTGAATAGGATTAGGAAGGATGATGTATTCTTCAGAAGAGGAGGCACTGGAGTTAGAAGGTTCTGGTAGAGGAGTTGGTATGCTTGACCGGAGGTGCTTGGCCACACGTGGAGGAGGTAGAGGGACGGTTTGATTTGTGAGTCTTGAGGTATACCTACAACGAAGGGCATTACACCTTCCTTGCTTTTTTGGCACGGTGATGTACATAATGGAATGCCCTGGTGTTTTAGCGATTTTAACAAATCCTTTTGGGGTCTAGGTTTGCACAGTTTTTCTGTGAAGTGGTTTATAGAATATAGACGAACTTGAGTGTGGGGTTTTAGTTGGGATTTTGTCATTTGGTTTTGTGCAATGTGTTTGGTTTTTGTCCTGGGGTTCTTTGGATAAAGTGGTCTAGAAGGGTTTGGTTCATATCTCGATTTGCATGGATTAGCTTGGCTAACTGTAGACACCCAAAAAGTGTCTTTGTAATTTTGTAATTTTTATTTTCTAGTATTTCTCTTTATTTTATTTTTTATTTTAGATAAAATGCCAATTATGCTTGAAATGCAAAAATGAGAGAAGAAAACACCACAAAAAACAACCCACAAAATAGGCCCAAAATCAGAACAGGCCCAAGAGGAGAAGGCTGGGCAGCCCAGCGCGTGACAGACCCACGGCATTGGGCGGGTCTGCACGCTGCCCATTTGCCCAGTCCGGGGCACTGTGCGGGTCTGCCCGCAGAGCAGCCCGTTCACCCGGATCTGCGTCCTCGGGTCGCGTGCAGCGCAAGCTGGCCTTGGAATTCACGCCAGGCTGGTCTGCCTCTAGGATACTTTTAGCTTCTAGCTATGTTTAGCCCCTAGCTGTATTTAGCTCCTAGCTATATTTAGCAAATTTTCATTTTTTTCCTCACTCACTTACCCTATAAATACCCCCATCTCTCATTTCATTTCTTACACCGAAACCACCTGGGAGTATTGACACTAGGTGGATTTCTCTTCTTCTCTCCGTCTCTCATTTGCATACATGCATTCTGGCATTTTCATCCTCGCATTTTCATTTTCTCGTTATTATTTTCTTGTAATCACCCATAATATCGTAATGCTGACATTAACGTTGGTCATGATTAATCTGAATCTGATACTTGAAAGAATAATTTTAATTCCTTCTTTGTTCATATGCATTCTTTTGTTTATCGCTTTCATTTTATCGCTTTCTTTTTTTTATCATCGCATTTATTTTCCGCATGCATTCTAATAACATCAATCAATCTAATTAATTCTCCTCTTCTACTCTTTTTTCTAATAAAACCGATCTAGTAGAGTCCGTTCTTTGAACGGGCGTATTCGAAGGTTTTTACTTTCGAATTCGTAACCTTACCCCCGGATCCGAATCTCATGGTTCGCGGTTACGCGGAGTCAAGAAAAATTCGAGTTTATTAATTCTCTTAAAAATTAATTGACGACTCCTAAAAAATTAAATTTGATTAAATCTGATTCATTTGGAATGTGGTTTTTATTCGAATTTTAAAATTTATTTATTTCCCGAAATGGTTCGAATACCGGAAATCGCAAATGAAAAAGACTGGTGGCCTCGGTCCAATAGCCAGCACCCTATGCGGGTCTGCACGGCTGTTGGCCCGAGCCCACTTCCGTCACCCAAGCGCTCGGGAAAGGCCCGGGATCACAGCTCGGGGCGCCAAGCAGACCAACATGGCGCCTAGAACAGTGACCCGGGTCATTCCCCGGCTGCCTCGATTTTCATGCTAATTATTTCTGATTTTTTGGTTTTCTTATTTATTCCGGGTAGATTGTAAATTTTAATGTTCATAATAAAATTCAAATATTTCATGTGAACATTTTTAATGCGTAAAAATCCAATTAAATCCCTTAAAGACTAGACACCTCTTTCGACTCGCCATACATCGCGTAGGGCACGATTGGAAGTTTTTTCCCGGGTCCTACAAATGGCGACTCCACTGGGGACTTACTTTAAGAGGGTAAAACTTGGAAAGTCGGTTTCTTAAATATTTGAGTAGAAGAGGAGAATTAATTAGATTAATTGATGTTATTTAAATGCATGCGGAAAATAAATGCGATAATAACAAAGAAAGCGATAAAATGAAAGCGATAAACAAAAGAATGCATATGAACAAAGAAGGAATTAAAATTATTCTTTCAAGTAATCATATTCAGATTAATCATGACCAACGTTAATGTCAGCATTACGATATTATGGGTGATTACAAGAAAATAATAACGAGAAAATGAAAATGCCAGAATGCATGTATGCAAATGAGAGAGGGAGAGAAGAAGAGAAATCCACCTAGTGTAAATACTCCCAGGTGGTTTCGGTGTGAGAAATGAAATGAGAGATGTGGGTATATATAGGGTTGGTGAGTGAGGAAAAAAATGAAAATTTGCTAAATATAGCTAGGAGCTAAATACAACTAGGGGCTAAACATATCTAGGAGCTAAAAATAGCCTAGAGGCAGACCAGCCTGACGTGAATTCCAAGGCCAGCTTGCGCTGCACGCGACCCGAGGACGCGGATCCGGGTGAACAGTCAAGGCGCTCTGCGCCGGCCGGGCAAATGGGCAGCGTGCAGACCCGCCCAATGTCGTGGGTGCATCACGCTAGGTCGCCAAATTTCTCCTCTTGGGCCTGTTCTGATTTTAGGCCTATTTTGTGGGTTGTTTTTGTGGTGTTTTCTTCTCTCATTTTTGCATTTCAAGCACAATTGGCATTTTATCTAAAATAAAAATAAAATAAAGAGAAATACTAGAAAATAAAAATTACAAAATTACAAAGACACTTTTTGGGTGTCTACAGTTAACCCCCACTTTGATCGGGTCTGGTAAGACGAAGATCAAAGTATTCAAAGACACCAAAAAGAGTGAAATGCTGCAGTAATGATGTCTTGAGGCTAGGTGACACTTGGAAGCAAAAGTCATGTGCCGGATGTATGAATGGTGGCTGATTGACATTTGGGAACAATATCCTATGTCTTTGTTGATTGCCGACACTTGGAAGCAACTGTCCTGCGCCTAACTGTACTTCAAACTTCTGTCATCGTATTTTAAACGCCCGACGACCGGCTGAACTGACATCGTACTGTTAACGCCCGACGTCCGGCTGAATTGACATTCGGAAACAATATCCTATGTCTTTGTTGATTGTCGACGCTTGGAAGCAAATGTCCTGCGCCTAACTGTATTTCAAACTTCTGTCATCGTATTTCAGATGCCCGACGACCGGCTGAACTGACATCGTACTGTTAACGCCCGACGATCGGCTGAATAAAAAAACAACGTTAACCCCAAGTGTGCAAACTGGGGGTGGTGATCAAAATTCATATCCGACTTCATATTATTTTCTGAGTGTATGAACATTCATAACTCTCTTGAAAATATATCGTACGTTTGTCACTTCCTTTTCTGAAAAATTAAATTTTCTAAGTATATGTATATGTAACTCCACATTTCTTTTGAAAATTATTTTTTTTAATTTATTTTTAACGCACCGCACTGCGTCGCATTCTCTTGATTTAATTAATTATTTTCTGAGTATACAAAAAAAGAAATAATATTTTTGTACTTCGCTTGAAAATAACATAAATCTGAGTGTGCAACATTATTCTTCATGTTGAGAATACAGGTCAACTGTTTAATTAATCTGTCAACCTAGCAATCAAATGCTAATTTAATCGGTCAAATTGACTGATTTAATTTTGAATTTCAAAAAGGTGGGGAAGTGTGAGGTAGTAGTGGGGGTAATAAAGGTGACCAGAGATATCCATCCACCTTGTCTTCTTCATCCATATTTTCCATTTTCTCTCTCTACAATTTCCATCCCCATTATTTCAAGCTCAAAGCACCATTTTTGCTGCATCTTCAAGCTTAGCTCAAGCCCGTGTAGACCCGCCTAGCTCATTTCTCGGGTTTTCTCGGCTCGTGCAGACCCGCCCAACCATTCCCGGGCCTTGGGTTTCACGGTGTGCAGGTGAAGCACCCAATCCCGAGCATGAGGCGCCGAAGTACCCTGGAATTTATTTGGTTGAGTCATCCTAGAGTAAAGCCACATCAAACCGAGACTAAGAGTTTGAACCTTTTTTTCGGGCTAGCGAATAAATCGAAAAAAAAGCATAAAATGGAAAACCCGAGACTCGGGGTCATTGTCGGGCGGATCTGCCTGGTAGAGAGCAAACCCCAGGAACCCGAGCTGGCACTGGGCGGGTTGACACAAAACAGAACAGACCCGAGACCTGAACCTGGACACGCGGGTCTGCACAGTACAAAAAAAAAAACCAAAAAACCAAGACCCGAGTGCGGTTAGACGGGTCTGCACGGGTGGCAGAATAGTTTTTATGCCCGAGATTGGTTTCCCCAAGGCGGTTTCGATCCAACAGATCTTACTCAATACCCGAACGAAAAATATTTGGTTAGCCAGGTCCGACATCGCGGTGAGTGGCCTGTTCTCGGTTCTTTTTTTTTTTGATGGAGCATTTGAGACAAATTGCGCCACCTTTGACTGAAGTTGACAAGCGTGTTCATAGGGTGTTGCACCGAAAATTACATCTAGATGAGAAGGAGCCCATGATGTCCTGGGTCAAGCGTCTCGAGAAAGGTCCTCCAGTTAATTGGTAGATCGATTGGTGTGGTGTGAGTCACTATGCTTGTCCTCAATAGGGAAAAGCCCATGTGCGATTGATCGGCCTTACCCACATAACCTATTACTTTCCTTTGAGGGTTATGAGACAGATGGGTCGGAAGCAGACTGTACCGACGCCAGATTGTATTCCGTTGGATCGCCTTCCCATGTCTGACAACATGATTCGCAGCTGGTATGATTACTGGGAAAGACAACCTGTTATCGAGGCTCCTAAGAGTAAGAAAGAGGCCCACTCGACCTATGTGGCCGAATGTTATATCAAGTGGTTGACTGAGAAAGATCTTGAGAAGCGTAGGAGATTGAGGGAAGCAGATGTTCAACATCAACTGTCGGTTTTTAGCAGGTTGGATTTTGGGAAATCAACAACTGAGAAGGCTAGAGATGTCCCGAGGAAACCCCCAGCAGAGCGTCTGAATAGGGAGCCTACTAGGCCTGCTTTAAGGATTAGAGAGCCCAATTCTAACCCTAGGAGGACCGAACCCCAGCCTGCTCCTAAGGGTAAAGGGAAACAGCTTATGTTCTATAAAGAGAAATCCAAGAAGTGGAGTCGTCCACCACCTCTGGAGAAGGATGTCGGGTCTAGCAAGAGGCCTGATAGGGAAAAGAAAGATTGAATCTGCTTTAGCCAAAAATTTCTTTTATTTATTTTATGCTGAATAAAAAGTTGCAAGTGAATTCTTGCAATCTTCTTTAGGACTTTTAATTATTTTTTTTTTTTCAATGTGTGCCTTTTATTTCTTTTGCATCTTTAATTAGGAGAAAACTAAAGCGATGTAATGAAGAAAACTAAAGCGATGTAATGAACTTTTTATATCTATTATCAATAATAGTAATTCTGTCGTTTTCAATACAACTGTTTGTCCTTCCTAAAAAAGAAATAAATAACTGAATTTGTAAATATAAATGGGTCGGGCCCGAAATGGGCTTCCTACGTATCCACCAAGGTAGAATCAAGCCTTCGTAGTTCACCTCTCCTTATTCTAAACACTGCTAAGTTTCTGGGCCAGATCCAGTGTCTTAGCTGTGTCACTCACGCTTTAAGCATAAAACTTCTTTAACTGGTCCAAATTAGTGGGTTGAGACAACTCGTCACCTTCTGAGTTAGTCAAAATTGCAGCTCCTGCAGGTAGTATAATTTTAATAATGTAAGGGCCCTTCCAATTTGGTTTGAATTTCCCCCTGGGATCTTGGATAGGCGCCCTCATTTCCTTTAAAACCAAATCTCCTTCTTTAAGATTTCTAGGCTTTACTTTCTTGTTGAAGGCCCTTGAAATCCTATTTTGGTATACTTGAACATTATGCATAGCCCTTAGTCTCCGTTCATCGATTAGGGTCAATTCTTCATAGCATGTTCTGGCCCATTCGGCTTCAGGAATCTGACTCTCTGCCACAACCCTTAGGGAGGGTATTTCTATCTCTACAGGTAGTACTGCCTCCATCCCATAAACTAGAGAGTATGGGGTAGCGCCGGTGGCTGTGTGAATTGATGTTTGGTACCCCCATAGAGCAAAAGGTAACTTGTCAGGCCAGTCCTTATAAGTTACTGCCATCTTCTCAATGATTCTCGTCAGTGACTTATTGGCTCCCTCTACTGCCCCATTGGCTTGAGGTCTGTATACTGATGAGTGATGATGCTGAATTTTGTACTTTTCAAGCAATTCAGTGACCTCTTTCATGAAATGTCTCCCATTATCACTTACTATTTCATGTGGCACTCCGTATCTACAAATGATGTTCTGCTGGATGAACTTAGCCACATGTCTAGAAGTGATTTTAGCATAAGATGCTGCCTCCACACATTTTGTGAAATAATCAATGGCCACCAATACGAATTCATGTCCCCCGGTACCAGTAGGTGATATCTTTCCAATAATGTCTATTCCTCACATTGAGAATGGCCATGGGGATGTTAGAGTTGTGAGGTAGGTAGGTGGTTGGTGCTGTAAATTCGCATATATTTGGCATTTAGCACATTTTCTTACAAAAGCATGACAATCGGCCTCCATTATGGTCCAATAATAGCCCGCTCTTTGAATCCTCTTGTTCAAGATCCTTCCATTCATGTGTGGTCCACATTCTCCGCTGTGTACGGACTCCATGAGTTTTTCTGCTTCTTCTTGATCGACACATAGTAGGTTTATCCCCATGCTTGTCTTCTTGTAGAGTCTGTCCTGAATTATGCAGTATTGTGCTGCCATAAGTCGGATAGCTCTTTGGGCCCTAGGTTCGAGCCCGTCCGGATACTCTCCTTTTGTCAGATACATGTAAAGGTCATAATACCAGCAGTCCGAGTTAATTTCGTGAGCCTCTAGAGAATGTACGTACGCTGGCTCGCCTTTTCTTTGAATTTCAATGGGCATCGCTTTTGTCCCTGCGGGGATGGTGATTAATGACGAAAGTTTAGCTAAGGAATCAGCCAACTCATTGTCTTCTCTTTTGTGGTGTGTAAAGGTGACGTAGTCGAACTTCTTAGATAGTCTAGTGAGATAAGTCTGATATGCGGCCATGTCCTGATCCTTCACTTTCCAATTATAGTTTGCCTGATTGATGACAAGATTAGAGTCTCCGGAAACTCTCAGCCTCTTGATGTTCATTTCTAATGCTGCTTGAAGGCCAAGAATGCAGGCCTCATACTCAGCTGCATTGTTTGTCACCCCAAAATCAAGCTTTACGGATATGGCTGTGTGTGCTCCTTCCGGTGATATTAAAATAATGCCGCCAAGATCCGGCCGTTAGATGCACCATCAAAATGCATTTCCCATGTTTCGTCATCAGTGTTGAAGACTTGTTCATCGGGAAATTCTAGATCAGCTATAGGAGGCTCATTCGAAGGTGAATTGGCTAGGAAATCTGACACGACTCTCCCTTTGATGGATTTCTGTGGCACATATTTGAGGCTAAATTTTGAGAGCATTACCATCCATCGGGCTACTCTACTGTTAACTATAGGTTGTTCCAAGACATATTTAATTGGGTTCTTTTCAGCAATGATGTGAACGGTGTGAGAAAGCATGTAATGCCGAAGTTTCTTGGTGGCCCACACAAGGGCTAATGTCATCTTCTCTATCTCTGCATAGTGCGCCTCATACTCGAGAAACTTCTTACTCAGGTAATAGATTGCTCTTTCCTGTCCTCCTACTTTTTGAGCTAACATTGCCCCCATAGCCGAGTCCGTAACAGTGAGGTAAAGAAGCAATGGTTCATTTGGTACAGGCGCCATCAGCACTGGTGGGTGTGTCAAGTACTCTTTGATCTTGTCAATGGCTTCTTGACATTTTTCATCCCATTCTGGTTTCGTCCCTTTTTTCAACTTCTTAAATAGAGGTTCGCATATCATGGTCAATTTTGAGATGAACCGACTTATATATTGAACTCTCCCTAAGAAGCCTCGTATCTCCTTTTCCGTCTTTGGGGGTTTGAGGTCTTGGATTGCCTTAATCTTGGTAGGTCTAGCTCTATGCCTCTTGAGGTGACCACAAAACCTAGCAGTTTGCCCAAAGTGACACCGAAGGCACACTTTAGAGGGTTCAGTCTCATGTTGTACTTCCTAAGCCAAAGGAAGAACTTCTTTAAACTAGCTGGGTGTTCTGCTCGTTCTTTTGATTTGATTATCATGTCGTCAACATACACTTCTGCCTCCTTATGCATCATATCATATAGTAATGTTGTGGCCGTTTGTTGGTAAGTAGCCCCGGCATTCTTTAACCCGAACGGCATTACTACATAACAAAAGGTCCCCCACGGTGTAGTGAAGGAAGTTTTCTCCATATCTTCTTTGGCCATCTTTCTTTGATTATACCCGGAATATCCATCCATAAAGGAAACTAGATCATGACCGCATGTATTGTCAACTAGGATATCAATGTGAGGTAAGGGAAAGTCGTCTTTAGGACTTGCTTTGTTCAAGTCTCTAAAGTCAACACACATTCTTACTCGTCCATCTTTCTTAGGTACTGGAACAACATTGGCTAACCACTTTGGATATTCAACCACCTTAATGAATCCTGCTTTCTCCTGTTTTATCACCTCGTCCCTTATCTTGAGAGACCAATCTGGTTTCATCTTCCTGAGCTTTTGTTTTACTGGCTTAGCATCTGGGTAGAGGGGAATGGAATGTTCAACAATCTCTCGATCTATCCCCGGCATATCCTCATAGGACCAAGCGAAAACATCTATGAACTCTCTAAGGAGCTCGGTGTATTTGGACTGTTCTTTTAGGCTTAAGGACTTCCCAATTTTTAACTCTCGAGGGTTTTCTAAAGTTCCTACATTAACGCTTATTGTTTCCTCCATTATGGCTGTGTGGTTTTCATGTTCTTCAACAACTTTTATTAATTCTTTTGAGTCCATATTTTCAGCACTGTCGTAGGCAAAGCAGTTCAAGGAATGGGGGGAAGAAACAGGATAAGCAAAGTTGTTCATCTTATTGAAGCCAGAAGCAAATACATTGAAAGCAGACTCAGGGACTTTCCCGACAGACGTAGACTCAGACTCAGCAAAAGGGAAACTAGGACCAGACTTGACAGACTTAAAAGACTCCCCTAAAGCTATGGTGAACTCCTTTCCAGCTTCAACATCGACCCATGAGACTTCACGGCAGCTTCCGTCTTCAGTTATCAGCTTACTCGGGTCGAATCCTGGGTTGGAGAGAGCAGCAACGAGATCGTTAGCAGGATCCTTCTTGTTGTGGGCTTCCAGGCCGAACAGCAAGCCGAAGATACCGCTCCCAGCGAGATGAGTCCATTCGAGAGGTGGTTCCTTTCCCGGCTCGGGACAAAGTATCCATCCTCTATGACCATGCAATCATTAAAAATTTCTAGACCAGCTACTGTGGTCCCCTTATCCTTCAAGTAATAGGGTTGCGGGAAACCGTAATAGGGGACATCGTCTCCTTCTCTTATCCATTGCCCGTTGAGGGTCAAAGGATAGGGTTTGGTTTCAGAAAGTGGTGAAGGGTCATCAACTTTCCTCTTCCTAGCCGTTGTCCATTTAGCAAGCTTAATCTCTTCCTCAGTCGGAATGTACCCAAGGTCGAAAGGATAGTGGTTCTTCGGTATTAGTGGTGGGAAGTTCGGCTTCTTGTTTGGATCCCCTAAAGATTGGCCAGGGAAATACCCCATGTCCCTTAACATCGCGTTGATCTTGAGGTTAGAGTAGGGGTCGAAATCGAAATGAGCTTCATTTAAACTCAGCGTGGCTACATATTCGAAGTTGTGAAACTCTTCATCCATAGAGTTATGTTCAACTTCTAAGACAGGTGTTGCGGGAGTAACAACAGCAGAGATTTCCTCACCTCCTATGGTAATGATCTGTCCTTGAACTTCCATTTTCACCTTTTGGTGCAGAGTTGAGGCAACCGCCCTGTTCTCGTGCAACCATGGTCGGCCTAACAGCAAGTTGAAAGAGGCCGGGATGTCAATAACCAAAAATTCAATGTTCCTTGTCATGTGCCCCATGGTGATTGGCAAGATCACAGAACCCAGGGTTTTTTCTAGGGGAATTATCATAGGCCCTGAGCTGAACAATCTGTTGGGTCAAGTGTTGACATTGTACACCCAGCTTCTGCGCGGTTCTCTAAGGGCAGATGTTGACTGTTGACCCGTTGTCGACTAGTACTAACGGAACAACTTTGTTAGCACACATGATAGTCAGGTACAAAGCCTTATTATGAGCAGGTCCGTCTTGGGGTAGGTCCTCATCACCGAAGGTGATGCTATGACTTCGGGTAGTCACAAAGGCAACTATATCCTCGGGTGGAGTGTCCAAGGAGACCTGAATTCGGTTTAAGGCGTTAAGAAGTGCTTGGCGATGTGATTGGGATGTGTTTAGCAATTTCCATATGGTGAGGTCTACCTTTGTTTTCTTGAACTGCCTAAGGAATGCGTCCTCAGTAGGGGTTACCTCAGTGGTAGGTGGGTTACGAGTGCGAGGCAGTGGGATACGGGGACGGGGCGGAGCGGTGGCGGAGGAGTAGGGTTCCTCTGGTTGGTTCTCCCCGACCTAGTGAGAAAGGCAGTATCAGCTTGTTTAACTTTGGGAGTGACATCGGGTTGATGCTTCTCCTGGTTAGGAACAATCTTGTGTTGATTGCTTTCTGGGGTTGGGGTCCTTCTCAGTCGCTTGGCTTCACGAGGAAGATCTTTTTCTTGGTTGATTTTGAGGGACGCAACTTTAGGGATGACCTTCTCAATGTCAACCTTGAGGTCAGCATCCCAAAAGTCATCCTGGTACACATCTTCTTCATCACCTTGGTACACATCCTCCTCTTCACTATCCCAAACTCCATTGATGTTTAGCTAGGTTAGTATATAAGACTTGGGTTTTGGAGTCCCTACATCAGTGATGAAGTCAGTAGGGTCCCAGTGGACCCCG
This sequence comes from Portulaca oleracea, assembly GCA_029582165.1. NCBI lineage: Eukaryota > Viridiplantae > Streptophyta > Magnoliopsida > Caryophyllales > Portulacaceae > Portulaca > Portulaca oleracea. Next base: position 11,715,926 of record CM055885.1, on the reverse strand, counting down.
TCGACAGTGGTCATGGCGACCCCGAATGGGTTGTTCTTGTTATTAGGCTTCTGTTGGGCCGCCTTGGGTAAGGGCAATGTCTTGTTTCGGATCATTTCCTCTATGGCGTTCTTGAGGGTGAAGCACCTCTCGGTGTCATGCCCGCGCATGCGGTGATAATTACAAAACTTGCTAGCATCCCAAGTTCTGCTTTTCACTTCAGGCTCAGCTCGAATAGGGGGCAACTCGATCTTCCCCTTCTTAAGTAGTCGATCTAGAGCTTCAGCATAAGTAGTATCGATGGGAGTGTAGGTGGTAAACTTTTGAATTGCATGAGCCTCGATGGCTTTTGTGGGTTACTTGATGCCCCGCCGACCCTCTTGGTAGAAGTGGGATTCTTCCAACCAGATGAGATCAGGGTCTTCTCTATCTTAGCCTCCACAATCAACCCCAGCTTCTTTAGAGTTGAAAAGTCTGGGATTAACTGGCATTCCATGAAGTTAGCATATCTTGGCCTAAGCCCTTGTATGAATATTTGTATCTGGTAGTCCATAGTTACCTTGTCAGTCATCAAGGCCTTTTGAGTGCTCCAACGATTGAAATAACTCATGAATGACTCTCCCTCACCTTGTTTAATTGCCGCCATGTCACTCATGGTCACATCAGCATCCTGACTAGCTGCATATTGTTGAATAAAGGCCTTGTAAGTGTCTCCCAATTCTCCTGGGTATCTACTGACAGGGTGTAGTACCATTTCAAGACTTCATCACTCAAAGTCCACGGGAAGACATGAGCATACAGACTAGGGTCTACTTCTTTCAAGACCATCATACGCGCAAAGCTACGCACATGATGAGTGGGATTCTCCATGGGCCTAAATTTCTTTTCGGGCAAGGAGAATTTGTCAGGAAGCTTGGCCCGTGGAGCAGTTGGTAAGCCAATGTCCAAAAAGTGTTCCCTAAATTGAGGGATCTGCCTTAGCATGTTCTGTAGATTATCGACCCTAGTGTCTCGAAATGGCATAAGCTACTCATCCCGAGGTTCTATCTTTTTAGTGTGCACACTTCTATCATCATCCTCCATATCTTGTCCTATGCCTATTTTGTCATTGATTGTTTGGATAGCCTGGATGACTCCTTCTATCCTACGATCTTGTTGGTTAGACCGCGTTTCTATTAAAGTACGAATGTCCCGCACCACATCAGAAAGGTCTGCAACAGTAATGGGTTGGCCCTGAACTTCTTGATCATTAGGTTCAGCCATGAAGTTGGAAGGAATGGACACAGTATCACTTGTTGTCAATGAAGTTTGGGAAGAAGTATCGGAATCCGTATCCAGGACGACAGACAGGCATGTACTTGGTGGTGTGAACAAGATTGGTGAGAAGCTTGACAATCTTTGAGATCCAACTCTAGCCCAAGACTTGACTTTTTGTTGTTTGGGTCCTATTTTGCCTGTATGGAAATTAAAATTAGAAAAGGACAACTCCCGACACGGACCTACCCAATGCATGCCATGACCTAATGACTTATATGGGACTGCCTAATGCAAATAGTGCCTAGATGATGAATGTCCCCTTTTTTATGGACTCGCCCACTACCGGGCTTGTATGAAGACTCCTAACCTAGAATGATGTTATGAACACGAATAGGGGAGGTATTCATCAAGTCATCATAAAATTGAATCAACATTAAAATTTTAATGGACTCAGATTTAGTTAATGACCTGATAGACACCTTAGGGGTCAAAGATTACTTAGGGTTGAGTAAAGTCAAACTTGAATCTCAGACCTAGTCAAACCTCTCTGACTTGGGCCTAAGAGAGACCTTTTGGGCCTATTTTAATCTTGTTTGAATATTACTCAAACTAAAGTAATATTTGAGGGAGATGCAAATACGGACCAACTCATTCTACGATGAAATGCACAATTAGCACATAATTGGCACATTATTTATTTTTTGAAAAAAGGAAGAAGAAGAAGGAAATGCACATAGCATACAAATGAGGGATGCGCTTGAGCCATGGTTCTACATTCAATGGTTTAAGGTTAGGTTTGTAGAGGACAAGCATACTCATGTCTCTCACGTGCCACAAATTCTATGGAGTTCATAGTAATGTGACCCGTGTGTTTCTCGCAAAATTAAGGGGAAATGTAAATTCATAATCCCAAAAAATTTGGAGTGCTTCATGAGTGGGAAAGTTACTTGCAATCTTCTTGAAATGTGGAGTTCAACTCCAGGTGCTGGCCAAAGACGCCTCGTCGGCCGATTCGATTTGTACGGATCCGCTGCTCAACAATAAGATCGAATCGCGCCAGATTCTAAAGCGTGTCATGTTAAAAAAAACGAAAACACATAATTTTTACTGTGATTTTTCAAAGTAAAAAAAAAAGAGAAAAAATCAGACTGAGCCTCGTGCTGGCCAGCACGACAGCCAGTCAGATTGCCCGGGACAGAGAGCCATGCTGGTCAGCATGAGCTCCTGTCACCGGTTGGGGTTAACGAGAGAAAAAACGAAAAAGGACGCGTACCTGTAAAAATAGGGGGCTCCCGCGCCATTCACCGGTCTCGTCATGGGTGCCAAGACCGAGGATAGTCTCACCCAACGACAGCGGAATCGGGTTCAAACCTCCTCTCATGCCTTCGAGAACATTGATGAGGCTAACCGACACCGTCCCCATCTCCCCGTAATGAAACAAGAATTGCCCTATGATGCAAAAAGCGGCCGCCCGAGCTCTCACCATGGGTCCTAAATTTAGGGTTTCAGGTGCTTGAAAGTATTCTAGTAAGGCTAAGAGATCAACTTCCTTTCCTAACAACACCCTATTACAGATTCTTTCAGGCAACCTAAGCAGACTTTTGAATTTAGAAGGCGCATCTTTTAGGGGATGTGGAAGTGCGGGCATCACTAAAAAATTCATACCGAACAGTGTGTTCCATTCCTCTAGTAAAGGGCATAACTCGACGTCCCCAAAACGAAACACATGCATTTATGAGTCCTAGAACAACATACAAGCAAGCAGAAAATCTACCAACAGCACTACTTGCTTCAGACTTAAAAAAATGGAAAGATTGTACCTTTGAAGCTCACGTTTCTCTTCCTTTGAAAGAGTGCTTAACCATATCGATAGCTTTTTCTCAAACCCCATGAAAAAAAACACGGACACGCTTCTCAAGGAACGTACTCGTCTTTCAAAGCAGAACACGACGGCAGTGACTGAATAGGGTTACCCTTGTGCAGACCCCCACGCGCCAAATAAAGTATCTCGCACGAAGCCCTAGACGCAGCGATGATAGTCGAGCAGCAAGATAGCTCTCAACCCAATCGGCTTCAACGGCTCCAAGATACCAAGGTGGCAAGACAACGGCGTCCTACAGATCGAGGCGGGCGGACGGCTCGGCCCAATATCAGTTTCAATCAGCTCCAAAACAGTCGGGTGGGCCAGCATAGTGACCCTTATAGTCAGGCGGGCCAGCACAACTCTCGGCCCAATATCAGTTTCAATCAGATCCAGCACAGCGTCCCGAGGCCTGACCCAGCACAGGCAGGCGAGCCAAAGATAATGACTCTGTGGCGGCCAAAGACAAGACTTCGCTTGTTTCAACCCGGTATAAGTTTCCTGTTAGCCCAGGATTATTTTGTACAGCAAACCCGATATCATGGAAATAACATAGAACTCACTTGTCATATTTTTGACCTGTCCTGAAATTAATGAACAGTCAACTTCCGACACTTAAAGTTTGTTTTTATTTTAGATTTTTTTTTATGGAGAGCGGTGGTTATCCACACCGCATGCATACATAAAATAGTCCATATATAATCATTGCTTTCAGAATAGTTCATGCATGCATGTTCATGGCATACTATTAGATTAATGCATACATAAAACATTAGAGTCTACTAGTTAAGTACATATGGTAGCATCTAGATAAAGCATCCCAGTACATAATTCATCATTTAAAGCATGCATAGACCTCATTTGCATTCTAGCTTCAAGAGCTGTGAGAAGGACTGTGAGAGATATGATGGCTAGAACTCGGGCCCGCATTCCCTGAACCTTGGCCAGCACCAGGATATTGCCCACTCCATGATGGACCACCTGCAGCTCCGAAGAGGTTATCTACAAATGCATCGCCAGTAGGAGCAGTGGCATATGGGTCGACCCCATGAGGAGCTAAAGGGGGCCAGCGAGATGAAGAAGAAACGGCCTCGGAAGAACCAAAACTTCCAAGTATTTCCGTACCACCCGGGCCGAAACTCCCAAGTATCTCCGTACCACCAGGGCCGAAACTCCCAAGTATCTCCGTATCGCCAGGGCCGGAGCTTCCCAGAATCTCCGTCCCTGAATTCCTCCAAGAATCACGCATCTCAGCATCATGAGATGGGGCAGGAGCCGCATCAATCATCATGGGATCCCTTACAGCCTGTCTAGACCGACGATCAGATGCCTCTCCAGAACGACGACTGGAGCGACGCCCCGAGCGGTGACTTGATCGATGGCTAGATGGCCCCACAGAGCGTTGTGCAGAATGGGGGTCTGAATATTCAAGAGGCTCGGTGTCGCCTCCTCCTTCTCCCATAGGATCGCCATGGTCATAAGTCATCTCAACATCACCACCACCCTCCTCCAAAAGACTGACCACGGGCCGAATGATCTCCGTGAGTACCACAAAAAGGTCGATATATTTGCAGAAATCGATCTCCCGAGGGCGTAGCATCAGAAGTACTAGCACGCCCCATTAACATACCTGTAGTAGTGTGATGACGAGAGGGTTCCCCAAGCTCAAAATGAGGAGATCGAAAGTCACCAACCGAATGGCGAGGAGGTTCGCGAGGACGACGTGTTTGAGTACGACTAGCATCAGAGTTATGTCGGGACGTCCCTTGACCTCCTCCTCCGCTCCAATACGAGCTCGACCTTGAGGTAGAGCTATGAGTTCTACCATTCCCTCCGCCATTGCTATTCCCACCACCGGAGCTCGGCTCAAACTCATCAGATCCGGAAGAGCGAATTCGCTATGATACATGTGAATATCAGCCGGAGGACCCCGATAGCGACCCGATCTGGAAAACCTGCCCCTCACGAAGCTAAAGAGGGAATGAGTAACTTGCACCAGTTGCTTAAAGCTGAATAGAGAAGGCTGAAAAGAAAGAGAGAGTCAGTTAAGAAAAGAGATAACGTAAACAGTCGAACGAAGTACAAGACAGTATGTACTCACCAAAACCTTCGTATCATGCCCCGGGTAACCATCGTCATCAAGCAAGGATATCCAATGGGGTACACGAAGTGATCTAGAAGGATCAACCAGCTGAAAAGGGGGAATAAATGTTAGTATAGGAGGCACGAAGAGGATGAAGAAGGTTTTCAAGCTTACTTACTGCTCGAGGGGCGAGACGCCCGACGAATGCTTCGTATAAAGCATGATGGAAATCATCCTCATATCGTATTGCGAAATCGGCCCAATGTACTCCTTCGCAAGCCTCCTCAAATTCCCTGAGAGGCATGACTCGGGGATTCATCATAGTAACCAGAGGATCCACAGGAATCCAAGGATCAAAGACGCCCATGATCTTACAAGACACACGTTCACCTAGGTACCAGACATGGCTGAAAGGTCCTGTCAAAAGGATTCTCTGAAAGGTAATCCCGTATGCTTGGATTTGTGCCCCGGAATGGTCCACCAAGTTCTGCCAGGGGCTCCAGTTTATGTCATCCTGGAAACATATGGAGGTTACACTAATGCATAGGTATCAAAATGCCTGTACCTAAAAATTCATAATTCAAACTGAAAGATAAAGAAGGAAGAAAAAGATAACAACACATACCGACCTCGTTCTAAAAAGCTCCCTACGCAAGGCATTGAGGGTTCCACTACCCCATCTTTCTCGGCGTACATTGGCCTTGGACCAGCGCGTAGCAGTCGGAATGGCCAAATCTGTAGCATTGGTTACTGGAGCCAAACGAGGGAAGTACTCATAAAGCCAAGACTGCCATCAAAGGTTATGGTTAGCACGAAATATGGGCACAAGGAAAAAGTGAGCAGCAAGTTATATACCTCAAGGACTTTCCATAAAGCGGGCCCATAAGTGTAAAAGTTATCGTCTCTCCATGGCAATTTGACTCGGCAACCCATCCGCAGATTACGGATGAAAGAAGCATAGGCTGCTTCACCCCATCTTAGATTGCGTATAGCACCCAAATCAGCCAAATTCACCAGCCAATTGAGATGAACATCGCTCCCGCTATTAGCCAGGAACGACGCCCCAATAAAATAGGCTAGGACTATTCGTGCTCATTGTGGGTAGGGGAGATGGAGAAATGCATCGTCCATGATAACACTTTGGAGTTGATTGTAGCTTAAAGGCTTGTTGGACACTGGCCCTTCCATGATAGGCCCAGATAGCTCTATGGCAACGGGGGTACCCCTTTTGAATTCTCGATCGAATCTCAGCGGTATTACTCCCCATCGTAATCCTGTAATCACAACAAAGTCGGTGGGAGTGACCGTCATCTCGCCAAATCGGAACTTAAACGTATTCGTCGTATCCCAGAAAAAGTAATTCAAAGCTCTACCAGGACGGCGAGGTTTGGGTTTCGCCCATGTCTCGAGGCATCTAAATAGAGGGAGAAAGCCAGTATGTTCCAAGATATGTAGAGCAATGTTCATACGCTGCTTCAACGTAGACACCATTTTCTGTATCGAACCGCATGTCTTTATACCATCATCCTGAAATTCCACAAACAAAATTTTAGATTTCACAAACAATATTTTAGGAGAACAAATTCGGGAAATAATCTATTTTCCGGATTAAAACTCTTAAAATTCAAGATCATAAAATTTTATGAGAACAAATTCGGGAAATAATTCATTTTCCGGATTAAACTCTTAAAATTCAGGGTCGTAAAATTTTAGGAGAACAAATTCGGGAAATAATTCATTTTCCGGATTAAAACTCTTAAATTTCAAGGTCGTAAATTTTTAGGAGAACAAATTCGGGAAATAATTCATTTTCCGGATTAAAACTCTTAAATTTCAGGGTCGAAAAATTTTAGAAGAACAAATTCGGAAAATAATTCATTTTTCGAATTAAAACTCTAAAACTTAACATCCCGAGGAATTTTACGAGGACTAGTTGCTCAATACAATGCAGAGAAAAATTCATGAATAATACAAATTATATGGATTAAACTCTAAATGCATACACAACCACTCGGCACCTGACTTCGCCACGCTGGTCTGCCTAACCAGCTAGCCGACCAAGACTTGGCACGCCCAGCCTAGCATGCTGGTCTGCACGACAGAACAACCCTGAATATTGGGCCTCGGCCCATCGTGCTGGCCAGCATAGCCGAGATGCCAATTTGGGACAGCCTACTTTTGTTCGGGCCGAAAAATCTAATGTTTAAGCTATTTGCTTCATTCTTTCCAACCGCGGGCCTAAGCACAAATTTGCCAAAATAAGCATGAACAACACATGAATTTTGTGCAAGATTCGAAGTTATGCATCCAAACATTGATTAAATTGACATGAACTATACATGCAATTTATATAAGATTCGGATATACGTTATTCGAAGCATATTTGAACTCCAAATTGTGCTAAAAAAAATCGAGAACAGGCCACTCACCGGGATGTTGGACCTGGCTAACCAAATATGTTCGTTCAGGTATTGAGTAAGATCTGTCGGATCGAAACCGCCTTGGGGAAACCAATCTCGGGCATAAAAACTATTCTGCACCCAATCGCGAGCATGAGGCGCCGAAGTACCCCGGAATTTATTCGGTTGAGTCATCCTAGAGTAAAGCCACATCAAACCGAGATTAAGAGTTTGAACTTTTTTTTCGGGCTAGCGAATAAATCGAAAAAAAAAAGCATAAAATGGAAAACCCAAGACTCGGGGTCATTGTCGGGCGGATCTGCCTGGTAGAGAGCAAACCCCAGGAACCCGAGACCTGAACAGACCCGAGACCCCAGGCACAAAACAGAACAGACCCGAGACCTGAACCCGGACACGCAGGTCTGCACAGTACAAAAGAAAAAACCCAAAAAACCAAGACCCGAAGTACGGTCAAACGGGTCTGCACGGGTGGGTAAACCCGAGACTCGAGCTCCGTCAGACGGGTCTACACAACGCAGAAATCCAAAAAAACCAAGACCCGAGCTCGATCAGGCGGGTCTGCACGGCAAGTAAACCCGAGACCCGAACTCCGTCAGGCGGGTCTGCAGAACGCGGAAATCCAAAAAAAACCCAAGACTTGAGCTCGGTCAGGTGGGTCTGCACAGCTCGAGGAACCAAAAACAAAAAGAGAAAAAAAGCAAACCGAGAACAAAACTCACCTGCACACCGTGAAACCCAAGGCCCGGGAATGGTTGGGCGGGTCTGCACGAGCCGAGAAAACCCGAGAAATGAGCTAGGCGGGTCTGCACGGGCTTGAGCTAAGCTTGAAGATGCAACAAAAATGGTGCTTTGAGCTTGAAATAATGGGGATGGAAATTGTAGAGAGAGAAAATGGGAAATGTGGATGAAGAAGACAAGGTGGATGGATATCTCTGGTCACCTTTATTACCCCCACTACTACCTCACACTTCCCCACCTTTTTGAAATTCAAAATTAAATCAGTCAATTTCGATTAAATTAGCATTTGACCGCTAGGTTGACAGATTAATTAATCAGTTGACCCATATTTTTAACGGGAAGAATAATGTTGCACACTCAGATTTATTTTATTTTCAAGAGAAGTACAAAAATATTTTTTTTTGTATACTCAGAAAATAAATTAATTAAATCAAGAGAAGTACGACGCAGTGCGGTGCGTTAAAATTAAATTAAAAAATTTTTCAAAAGAAATGTGGAGTTACATATCCATATACTTAGAAAATTTATTAATTTAATTTTTCAGAAGAGGAAGTGACAAACGTACGATATATTTTCATGAGAATTATGAATGTTCATATACTCCGAAAATAATATGAAGTCAGATATGAATTTTGATCACCACCCCCAGTTTGCACACTGGGGGCTAACGTTGTTTTTCTTATTTAGCCGGTCGTCGGGCGTTTATAATATGATTACAATTCAGCCGGTCGTCGAGCGTTTACAATACGATGACAGAACTTTGAAAGTACAGTTAGGCGCAGAACAGTTGCTGCCAAGCGTCAACAATCAACAAAGACATAGGATATCGTTTCCGGATGTCGAACAGTTACCAGTCAAGAACATCCGACACAGGACTTTTGCTTCCAAGTGTCACCTAGCCTCAAGACATCACTACTGCAGCATTTCACTCTTTTTGGTGTCTTTGAATACTTTGATCTTCGTCTTACCAGACTCGATCAAAGTGGGGGCTAACTGTAGACACCCAAAAAGTGTCTTTGTAATTTTGTAATTTTTATTTTCTAGTATTTCTCTTTATTTTATTTTTTATTTTAGATAAAATGCCAATTATGCTTGAAATGCAAAAATGAGAGAAGAAAACACCACAAAAAACAACACACAAAATGGGCCCAAAATCAGAACAGGCCCAAGAGGAGAAGGTCAGCCCGGTAGCGTGATGCACCCACGGCATTGGGCGGGTCTGCACGCTGCCCATTTGCCCAGTCTGGGGCATTGTGCGGGTCTGCCCGCAGAGCAGCCCATTCACCCGGATCCGCGTCCTCGGGTCGCGTGCAGCGCAAGCTGTCCTTGGAATTCACGCCAGGCTGGTCTGCCTCTAGGCTATTTTTAGCTCCTAGCTATGTTTAGCCCCTAGCTGTATTTAGCTCCTAACTATATTTAGCAAATTTTCATTTTTTTTCCTCACTCACTTACCCTATAAATACCCCCATCTCTCATTTCATTTCTCACACCGAAACCACCTGGGAGTATTGACACTAGGTGGATTTCTCTTCTTCTCTCCCTCTCTCATTTGCATACATGCATTCTGGCATTTTCATCCTCGCATTTTCATTTTCTCGTTATTATTTTCTTGTAATCACCCATAATATCGTAATGCTGACATTAACGTTGGTCATGATTAATCTGAATCTGATTACTTGAAAGAATAATTTTAATTCCTTCTTTGTTCATATGCATTCTTTTGTTTATCGCTTTCTTTTTTTTATTATCGCATTTATTTTCCGCATGCATTTAAATAACATCAATCAATCTAATTAATTCTCCTCTTCTACTCTTTTCTCTAATAAAACCGATCTAGTAGAGTCCGTTCTTTGAACGGGCGGATTCGAAGGTTTTTGCTTTCGAATTCGTAACCTTACCCCCGGATCCGAATCTCATGGTTCGCGGTTACGCGGAGTCGAGAAAAATTCGAGTTTATTAATTCTCTTAAAAATTAATTGGCGACTCCTAAAAAATTAAATTTGATTAAATCTGATTCATTTGGAATGTGGTTTTTATTCGAATTTTAAAATTTATTTATTTCCCGAAATGGTTCGAATACCGGAAATCGCAAATGAAAAAGACTGGTGGCCTCGGTCCAATAGCCAGCACCCTGTGCGGGCCTGCACGGCTGTTGGCCCGAGCCCACTTCCGTCACCCAAGCTCTCGGGAAAGACCCGGGATCATTTCGGGCGCCAGCGCATCAAAGATGGCGCTTGGAACAGTGACCCGGGTCATTCCCCGGCTGCCTCGATTTTCATGCTAATTATTTCTGATTTTTTTGGTTTTCTTATTTATTCCGGGTAGATTGTAAATTTTAATGTTCATAATAAAATTCAAATATTTCATGTGAACATTTTTAATGCGTAAAAATCCAATTAAATCCCTTAAAGACTAGACACCTCTTTCGACTCGCCATACATCGCGCAGGGCACGATTGGAAGTTTTTTCCCGGGTCCTACACTAACCTATTTATTTGTCAAACAATTAAGGTCCTTATGGCATTCTTTGACCTCGATTCTAAGATCAATATTTTATACTGTGAGTCTTCCATTTTTCCAATGAGGTAGCTGATAGAGTTGCTTAGGTGGTTGGATAAGTTGGTTAAGTACTTGATATTATCGATTAGGCTATGTTTATACTTGAAGAGTTTGAGCAGTCCATTTGCAAGGTGTGTTTTCGAGAGAGTAAGGAGATAGACAAGAGTTACCTCTTTGTTACCAACGTCTCTCCCTTCACCTTCACTACTTCTTCCCATAAGGCATAGGTTTACGAGCTCTTTGGATTCACTTTCACTTTTGCTGTTGTAACTGCCACTCCCAGCAGCTATCATTATTTTCCTGTCTGGTCGATTGGTTCTGTAATTTCTCTCGTCCCTATTTTTTCTCGCGTGCGAACAGTCTTTGACCATGTGATCTGTTTCACCACACCCAAAACATTGAAATTATTCAAGCTCATCTTTGGAAAGATATTTACCTTTTGTGGTTCCTTCTAAACGAGGAACCTTTCTTGTATCCTCTGAATTTTGAGTTTTTCTTGAACAATTTTTTGAAGCCTTGTGCAATCAGGGCCATGATTTCTTCTTCATCCTCATCTGACTCCATTGTCGATGTCTTTGTTCGCTTCTACGGTAACTCCCTTCTTTTCTTATGTTTCGTCAAGAAGGTGGATTTCGTGTGTGAGAAGCTTTCCTACTAGATTCACCCAGTTGTAGTATCTTGAGATTTTGCACTTCTTTGATAGTTGTCACCTTAGGTCCCCATTTTCTTTGGGTACGCATCTGAGAACTTTTCTCACTTTTTATTCGTTTGTGTATGTCTTGCCCAGTGACTTAAGGTTGTTGAAGATGCTGGTGAATCTTTTGAACGTATCCTTGATGGCCTCATTATCTTCCATTTTGAAGGTCTCAAATTGTTGCACGCGCATGTAGATCTTTGTCATTTTAACTTGATTTGTTCCTTCATAAGTTGTCACTAAGGTGTCCCAAACCTGCTTAGTTGTATCACATACAGACACTCTTTAAAATTCCTTAGAGTCCAAGCTGCAATATCGAAAATTTAAGGCTCGTTTCTTCTTTATTTGTTCTGCTTCGATAGTAGAGTATTCTGACTTATGTTTTGCACAATCTCATATTTTTCATTAGTTTTTGTTGGAATAGGAAAGTTTCTTTTCTCTATCATCGTCCATAAATCGTCATCTTTGTCTTGGAAAAATATTTACGTCACCCTTTGCTAGTGTCCAAAATTTGAGCCTTGAAACAGAGTAGGTCTTGCTAAGTAGCATCCTTGTACGAGTTTGAAATTGCTTGTCTTAGCTATGGTCTTTGCCACAGAGCGGTTAGTCTCATCCAATGTGGACCCGCTCTGATACCATTTGACAGAACCCTAGAGGGGGTGAATAGGGTTGATAAAAGTTTCTGCAGACTTGACGAGGACGTTATTGACTAATCTTGACCTTGGTCAAGATTCTACACACAATGTAACTACATATACTTGATATTATTGCATTAAGCTCAAACGTTACAAAGGAATGATTATAAAAGAACTCACTGTCCAGGCTTGATGTTCTTGGACCAGTTACAGAAGAATGATCTCGCCAACAAGGTTAGCATAGAATCAGTTACAGCTAAAGGTTTACGCCAACCACATTGGTGTTTGCTCACTCACAGAAACTTAGCACTCAGTCTCTGCTACATATTTCACTCACCAACTACGTAAGCTACACACTCACGAAAATTGCTTTACCGGCTACAAAGCTTCATTAATACACTTATTGGCTACAAACTCAAAAATCACATACTTGATTTAGTACAATGCACTCTTCTCAATTTTCTCCTTCAAATCGATAATTCTCTTGCAAGCACAAGGAGTTAATTTATAGTCTTTTGTCATTCCTTTTCGATCATCCTTAATTATTACTTTTGTAATATTAGCCTATCAACGACTCCTTTCCTTTCAAGGTGACTTCAATCAATGTATTCTTTCCTTAGATTGTCTTGCTTAATCTTCTTTTCTAGTTGACTTGAATAATTCTTTGATCTCCTTGATTTTTGGTAATCTTTTCACATTTCTGCTTTCCTTTATGTGAGGCTTCTCACGATTGTCTTCCAAAGATAGTTCTTTGTTGATTTCCTTCACAGATTACAAACTTAAATCGTCTTCCACAACCTTTGGCAAGAATTTAGATTAGAGATTACAAGGAATAATTGATGTATAATGGGATCAAAGATTGGATCTTGATCAATTACACATCAATAACACGTGCAACCAATCTAGAATATGGGATGCTTCACGTGAGTTTGATGGTGAGAAAGAGGGAATTCACGTGAATATCAGGATCTATGGAAGGCTTTTGTGACGTGAGGTCTTTTGTGGGGGAAGAGATTATGAAAGATTGATTCTTGGAGAGAATGGAGAGAGGGTGACGTGAGAGAGATGGGGAAGAGATAGCTATTTTGGCGTGAGGCCTTTGTGAGAGAGAGAAGGATGATAGCTAGAAAGTAGGGAATTAGTTGGAGGAGAGAGAGAGTTTGTTATGAAGAGAGAGGGAGTTTGTTGAAGCTATTTTGTGAGAGAGAATAAGGGAGACGTTTAGAGAGGGGAGGGAAGGGAGACGTTTGTTTGAGGAGCTTGGAGAGAGAGAGAGAGAGTGATTGACGTTTGGGAGAGAGAGAGTAGACGTTGGGAGGGTTAGAGCTTTGTGAGAGATTCTTGACTAGCCTTAGGGTTAACTAACTTGAGATAGAATTAACCGGGATAGTTCAAGGGATTCTATTCTTAATACAGAAACACCACAAGAAAGAAAACCCTAGGGCTAACTTGACCTTTATCCTAGTTATAGACACACCTTCTAGGATCAGGGTTCAAGCTCTTCCTAAACCACTTGGTTGCCAAACCAAGATACAATAGAAAAGATTAACGAGGTTCTCACGAAACACTCAAGGGGTAAGCTAAAAGCTTGATTCTATTCATGGTTGATAAACGAGGTTGCCTTTGAAAGGCTACAAGCCTAGCTATTTATACTACTACAGTCCTATATGGACTGGGACTCTAGACTTGGCGTGCAAGCCAGTCGAATTAGACTAGGAATACTCCTACTTGGCGTGCAAGCCAAGGTATCCTAGATCTAGACATCTATCTATGCTATCTCCTCCTTGGATTAGGACTCCGTATCCTAAGGGGAGTTAGTTACATCAATCTTATCCTAGTATGACTTGGCTTTCCTAATCCAAGATGGATTAGTTACAAAATAAGCCAACCTTATCTAGGAAACAAAAACTTGGCACCTAATCTATCTTCTACACGCCACACACACACACAAACCTTCTAGAACATTCTAGAACACCTTAGAACATTCTAGACTCTTCTAGACTCCTATTAGACTCCTAAGACTTGATGCTCAAGTTTATATAACTTGCTTGGCACCTTACATGACTCAGAATACTATGATAATAATATAAATCACACTAAAAACAATTAAAAGCTAAAAATGTGAAAGTTACATCCAAAAGACCAAAACCGTGAAATTCAAAATTGAAATAATCAAAATGTGAAATTCACTTTGGACTTTGAACTGGGCCTTTGGACATGTACTTGGACCTTCTTGGGCTTGATTGACGTGGCCAAATAATCTCTAGGATGTTTGGACATCCTCTTGCCATAAAAAGCATACCATGTGAATGGGCCTTTGGGCCTCAGCTTTGTATTCTCTTTCCTTGGCCCACTTGATCTCCATGTGATTGAACTGAATCTCCTTTGTTGGGCTTGGATTGGATGGAGTCTTTCCATGAAGGACCCTATCTATAGCTTGGAGTTTCTGTTGGGCCTTCTGGATTGGACTTGAGGGACTTAGCGTGGGCTGATTTACATCAATAATAATCCCCCTTTCTAGCTTTTATAATTTTGGCTTTCATAACAAAACCTCAATTAAGGTCCTTGATGAATATGGAGAGATGATGGCCTTGTCTGGATTTGACTTGATGTCGTTGTATCTGCATAAGAGGAGATTCTATTTCGAGCCTCTTTGTTGACCAGAACTAAACCACTATCTGTAATCCCACATGTTACAAAATGTGAAGGTTATATATACGCAATGCGCAGTGACTTAGTTTTACCATTATGATTTGCATACATAAGCATACATAATACAATGTTGTAGCTAAGTTTTTCCATTGAGTTTCTGCACCTTATTCTACAACCTAAAGAGATCGAAAGGGAATTTGCCAGTTTTTGTTGGGGATTTGCATTGATTTTCTTAGCAACAATTTTGATGAAAAGGACCAATAAAATTTTGCTGCTAAAACATTCCTTCATGCTTCCTGGTGTGCTCTGCTATCACCCACTGTGTTATAGCTGAATGTTTTGGACAATCTTTCTTGTTCTTTGTGAGTACTTAGTGTAGAAAAGGTTTCAAATATCAGTGCCATGGTTCATAATGTCATGCACATCCATTGATGATGAGGGGCTATACATGATCTCATCAGCTTGAAACCTTTGAGAAGTAGTATGCATGACCGTAGAAAAGAAATCTAGAGTGTGTTTGGTAGGGGACTAGGGGGGTAAACATTTTTTCTGGAAAAAGTTTGCCCAATTTTCTAGTGTTTGGTACAAAAAAAGTTCCGAAAATCATTTTCAAAGAAAATCATTTTCCTCTAAAGGAAGGAAATTGACTTCCATTGTTCAACCTAGAAAAATCATTTTCCACCATTGATTGTTGGATCGATTTTTACTACTAACTCTAACTGAAATTTGAGACCGAAATTTAACATTATCGGTTTTGCTCGAAATTTTGTAACACGGTAGAATTTATTTAAAAAAACCTCATATATAAATTTTTGGCTCAAAATATTTTTATTTGATAACGTTTATCTCGATATACATTAGATCAGAAGCTTTTGCCTTAAAACTAACTGAAACTTTTAAAAATTCGAACTGCACTGTTTGAATCGAAACTTTATGATTTGATAGTATGAACTAAGAAAAACTCAAATATAAATTTTGAGCTCCAAATATTTTCATTTGTAACATATATCGCCACTTTTGTCGACATTTTTTGCGGTTAAATATAACTGAAACTTAAGAGCAAAATTCAATTTTCTCAATTTGTCACGAAACTTTACAATACGATAGAAATTATTAAAAGAGCTCAAATATGAATTTTGAGCTCCAAATATTTTCATTTGTAACATATATCGCCACTTTTGTCGACATTTTTTTGCGGTTAAATATGATTAAAATTTAAAAGTAAAATTCAATTTTATTAGTTTGTCACGAAACTTTATAACACGATAGGAATAATTAAGAAAAACTCAAATATGAATTTTGAGCTCCAAATATTTTCATTTGTAACATATATCGTTACTTATATCGACATAAATGATCATTTTTGAAAAAATAATTTATCTCCTACCAAACAAAGGAGAATTTGGCATGGAAAACCATTTTCCTTGGAAAATCATTTCTTATAAAAAACAATTTCCTCAAAAATCATTTTTCTCTCGACCAAACACACACCCCTAGTATTTAAGGAATGACAGGGACCACCTTCATGTATTGATTTATTGTGAGCCCTCAAGATGACTTGAGCTGGGCAGACCTAGCTTGACATAAGTTGTTTCTGGCCAAAGGAGCACATTTGAATAGTATACAGTAATTTTCTATTGCCTAACATTTTAGTGTTGCTATCCACCCCAACACCCCACCTTAGCTTCATGGATGTATTTTATTTTTTATTTTTACTTTTTAGCCCTTTTGCTGGCCAAGTGACTGTAATTTTCCATGTCTTCATCAAGGTTTGTCCAGAAATGTGCGTGGCAACTGGCGAATCCATCTTTATACCTAAACCCGTGGGGATTTTTTAAGGGTGAAGCTGCAGTTCCTGGAGATTGCAATGATACTATTGGCTTAATATTTCATGTATGCATGTTTATCTTTTCTCGCATTGCCTTTAATTTACCTAGTTACTTGGAGTTTCTGACTTTTATTTTCCTAAAGACTGATATTTGCCTCATTTTTTATTGGCAGTGATGGCGCTCTTGATTCATGTGGCTGTTTTGCGTTTCCTTTGTGTTCTTATAAGGATGTCCTTTGTGATCATGCCCCTATTGGTAGTGAGGACACAGTCTCGATCAAATCTGTGTCTGATGTCTCTCATGATCTTGAGGATTCAATCATAATTCTTTCGAAGGTCGATGCTAGGAGTAAAAGGAGAGGAAAGGTTGTGTTGAAATCTAAATGGATGTTGGTTTTGGATGCGTCTCGGAAGTCTAAATCGATGTCTTTTGAATCTGCGCGGAAGTTGAAGATCATAGAGGATGTTAGAGCGACGATTGATCGAAAGCAGGCTCTGATGGATAAGGTTTGTGGGCTAAAGGTTATTCCATCCAAGAAGTAATTGTTTTTTTCTTTTCTTTGGGTGGTTTTCCAGCTGCAGTTAGGAGCCTTTTAGAGTTCTCCTGGTTGTAACTTTCTGCTTTTGCTGTTTGTTTTGGTATCTTGCCACTGCTATTTTTGCTGTTTTGACGGATATTTTGTAGCATTTTGTATGCTTTTTAGTCTGTCGACTTCCAACGATTAAAAAAAAAACATGACTGAATTGCGAATACTCGCTATACTTGTTGAGTTGTAAAGTGCCTATGCATTAGTTCAAATGCTTGGCTAAATCGTTTGTTTCAGACCGAATTGAAACCAGCACTAGTGACTTCCTGCTATTTGATGAATGCCAGCATGAACAATGCCAGTTATTCATAATTGAAAGTAAACCAGGTTATGCAATCAGTGATAATTGATATTAACAATTAATCATTAGCAAGCTATATAATCAAATACGATCAGGTTAGTCGGTTAGGTCCATCTTTTAGTATATCAAATAAATTTTTCAAGTGATCAGACATCAGAGTAAAATGGAAATCATTGTATCAATGGCAACACATGAAGAAAGACCTGTTTTCATTGCTTACAAGTACTATACGTGAACTTGACAGTGGTACACTTCCATTGCTGTTTAGGCAAGGCAACAATTACAAAAGAACGAACGAACGATTTCCCTTTCCAGTGGCGTGGCGTGGGACTCTATCATAGCATTAGAGCCTCTAATTACAAAAGAATACTCCTAATTACATAAGAGTTGCTCTTTCCCACCCATTCTCTACGAGGTATAAACAGGGACAGCTGGAAAAGACAACACTAATAAGCTCAAGAGCTCCACCCATGCATTTACACAAGACTATTATAACCCCAACCCCCAAGGCTCTAAAAGATAACCTCTCCTTCCTCCCATTCACCTTCTTCCATTGATTCAGATTCTTCATCATCATAATCATCATCACAAGCTAGGTACTCTGCTTTCATGAACAAACCCAGCTGCTCCAAAGGGCTCCTCAACTCATGACACTCAAACTCATCCCACGGGTAGGCCGCATATGATCTGCCATCACGGCATTCCGCCACAACAAACAGAGGCCTCCCGAGCAAACCCTCGAGCTCCCGTAAAACATGAAAGTTGTCATCCAAGTCAACACATTGCTCCACCTATACAAGAAAACGCAAACATTGAAAAGTTAGGAATGAAGGTAGCCTCTCACAACCTCCAAAAATTTTTTGAAAAAAAATTTGGAAGGTTATGAAGGCTACCTTCTCTAGTGCAATCCGTTCTTGCTCCCTTCGCTGTCTGATCTCACACTCCGCTTTAATTCGTGCTGCTGATTCCGCGGCTTTTATTTGTGCCTCAATCCTAGCTTTCTCTGCAAAGATGTAAGTTAGATTGGATCGTCAAATTTCATGCTATAGGGCTTAGGTAAATGCAGACTTAATAAGACATAAGTATTGGTTTTCAGGTTCACGTAATTATCATAAAGTAGCAGATGATGCACAACTCACCTTCCCGCTGCTGCCTCTCCATTCTCTCCTTCTCTTGCTGCAATTTCAGCATATCTGTTCCACTTCCCTGCAAACACAAAAATGCACATAAATTAGCAATTCTGAACATTGAAATTCACTCAACAGATTTTCAGGTTCAGATGCAACTTACAGAATTCAAGAGCTGGGCTTTCAGAATAGTGTCTGCAAAGCGGCTCTTCAACATTGCAGCACGCAGGGCCTTTGATGGAGAGAGTGGGATGTCCAACATGGGACCTAAAGACAGTTAAATTAATAAAAAATTGAGACATGCAGAACCAAATGAAAAAGCAAATGAAACGGAACCATTGTGCATTTGTTATTGTAGGCTCAAGCGCTCAATTGTACAGTATTACGAAAACCAACCTGAAGTAGAACATGCATTCTTTTCATCAGCAGAGCATGTGTCAGACCTACCATTAGAACCTTGAGCACATTTGCTTAGCTGAGTTGAGCACTTGTTCACCTGTCATTCAAAAATGTCAAAACCAAAGAAATAGAGAATAAAGACAGAAATATTAAACAAAGGGGTCCCAGCGAAATTAATGGCCCACACGAACTACATTATGAAAGCAACTCATAAGCTCACCTCTCCAACTCTGGTCTCATTGCGTTTCTCAGAACTTTTGCTACAAATGTTCGTACTAGATCCACAAAGCTTTGATGATGTACAGCCTTTGGCCTTCACGTCCTATGGGTTAAGAAAGAAATTTAGAAAATGTCATAAAAAAGACAACACAAAGACTGCTTCTACAATAGCACAGAGTTTTACCTTTACATCTTTCCTGCCTCTCATGTGGACCTTCTTACTATCAGAGGCCTCCATTAGCTCTTGAGTTTCCTTGACATTGGATAACGTTCCTGATGCCGGTAACTTATCCACATGAGAAAAATTACTTTTTGGATATTTTCGACGTGCATCATGCATTGTCTCAGCGATGACTTTCTGAGAACTCAATGGTTTCAGGCTTTCACAGCGTTTACTGCCGTTTTCATTAGTTTTATGTGAAACCTCAGTCAGTTCTTCATTATCTTTCCCATTGGTTTGCCCTGGCAAGTCATCCACATGGGAAGAAGTATCTTTTAGAACCTTTTGGCTAACATGATCCTCGATCTTCTGGAAACTCATTGGCTTCATATTTTCATTGTGCCCAGGCAACTTGACAGAAAATTTCAGACACTTCCTCTGAGAATAATGCATGGTTTCTTCAGTATTATTATGAGTAGTCAGCTGTTTTGTCCCTTCCAATTGTCTATTCATCTTTGCCTTCACCGGTTTCCAGAGGTGTTCGAAAAACGTCATAAGTTCCTTTGCATACTGATGAACAAAATTTTCAGCAGGATTGTACAGCATAGCATTGGAGAATGTCAGTCTGATATCAGATTCAAACTCTTGATAATTCCCGTACTTGTTATTATCCAGTTTCTGCTTAATGGTTCCCAGATCCATTGGACTAGTGATTATGTCAAAATAGTCTGGGATGCCCAACTCAACGGGATCCACAGGCTTTTTGAATGGATAAGCCCACCTATGCTTCAGCAGTTTCCCCATAACAAAGCTGCAATTCGAAGTTGCATAACGATCCATCTTCAACCTTTTCTCTTTCTCACAATCTCCTACTTCATCAATCTTACGCTTGGTTCCCACAACAGAAGAGGTCAGCTTCCCATTGCAAGATGAAATAACACTCACATTGCCAGCTGATGCCGATTTCTTCATGCCACTCATTTTTGGAATTTGCTTTTTGTAAACACATGCACTGATCACAGGCTTCTTTGTAAGAATTTTGATCTTCAGTGGCTTGTGTGCCAAAGAATTATCAGCAACAGCAGTTGCTGCTTCAGAAACAACACCCATTTCTGACTTCAAATTGCAATCAACTTCAAATGCTGAGAAGAAAGAAGAGGGTTAGCATATAGAGCAATTGGTTTATATAGGAAACGGTAATTTAAAAATACATAAACCAATTAAAACAGAAGACAGTAACAGTAACAGTCAACAATTAAAACTAATGGAGATACTAAATATGACTAGAGTAGTGGTAATTTCAAATTATAATTGAAGAGGAAACTCCACCACTCACATTAATCCCATCACAATACCTTACATGCTTTGTAGTCTAAATTAGATATCTACAGTTCTGTCAAATTATTTTTTTTTTTTTGGTTCTAGCAAAGCCAACTTATTGAATTGCAAGGAGTGGTGAGAGCTAAAGTTGGACGAAGGCATAACTTTATTTTTTTTCCTTTTTCGTAGGGCGAGGAGGAGTTGTCAAAATAAGTTTGCTGGAAACAGCAACTAGCCATAAAACATAACAACAATCAGCCAGCAGGGTATAACCAGGCAAATCACATTTTCAACACTGGTCGCATTTGGTAGAATCCCAGATTCCTAACACAAACCTTCCTCGCCCCCTCCCAATCACAATAGAGTGAAATAATGGCCCCACATTAAAATTTCCCAATAAAAAGTAACAAACTTTCCTGGGAAATTTTCAAACCAAATGCACCACAATTAAGATAAATGTCAGGACTAATCCTCAAAAAATGCCAAAGAATAGAATATTGGGTTATAAAACGATTAACAGGAATTTCTTAAAGAGCACCAGACTGCTGTTTCATCAACAAAAATTTATGTACTTGTTATTCAACCACAATAATTCAATAAAATGACCAGGAGTGAACAACTGAAGATATCATGCCAAGTCAGCCAAGAACAGAACCACGTAGAAATCACACTGTTTCAAATACCCAACTTAACCCAGGCAATTTCAAGGAAATCCCATATTATGATTTCATGGTTATTGCTTTCAGAGGGCTGCTTATTCGGTATTACGGCAGAAGATTTTACCCTAACAAGTAATGTACGTTCTCACAACAAAATAGGAAAAGAAAATTCGGAGAATTAACAAGTATCGCAAAACTCCAACACAAAAACAACAATTTTAGAGAAGGAGAACAAAAACAAGTTGCAAAAGTATGATCCATGGAGTATAATGTGAGTCTGAGAACTGGCCAATGCACATTCAACTGTATCAAGTAGTAACACAAGAAAAACCCAAAATCCTAAATCGCATAACAAAGCCACACCGTCCAGGAATCAGAATGTTAATGACATTTTCCGTGCACCAAAAGATTGCGCATAATCCCTAAAACACAAACAACTTCATCTTCCAATTCAAATCGAGTAGCTTTAAACAAATTTGATGCCCTGAAACGACCAAATAACGAAAAAAAAAACCCTAAAATTCACAATAGAAATTTGATGCCCTAAAACGACGAACGATTACCCATCGAACTGATCGGAGCGATCCGCACCAAATTCACAATAGAACAGAAAACTAAGAATGAGAAAGCGCCTCATACTCCGAATTTAAAAGACGAAGAATGAAAAAGAGAAGAGTTACTTACGAATAACAAAGACCCAAAACCCTAAACGGCGAAATTTCTAGGAATTTCGCCGTAGAATCGAAATACAACAGAAGTATTAGAAAAAACTGCACTAATAAACGTACTCACCTGTGGTAGAGACAGAGAGAAAAGCGAATAAAAGTTTTGCCTTCACTTCTGGAGGCGGCGGCGGCGGAAGAAGAGAAACGGAGAATGGAAGTCGGTTGAGTGAGGGTTTATCGCCGCCGAGAGAGAGAGAGGAGAGCGCTAAGACGTACGACCGCGTTTGCTTCCTGAATCCTGATGGATTGTGCACCCGGTCAACACCACTGCGTTGACTATATATACTACCAGAACTGCTTGTGCTACTAATAATAACTACACCATATGGGTTTAATGGTTTCACAATTGTTGTTCTCATTACATCAATTGTTGTTCTCATTATATATTTACTACCATGTCAAATTCATAGGTAAATTTATTTTATCAAAATTTACCAGTTTTTACCTATATTTATTAAAATTGTCAAAGTTAAAAAAAAGCCAAAAAGAATTCATTTTGATATATTAGCGTAAGTTTGTCAAAAGTTACTAAAAGTTACCAAAATTTAGCTTTTACCCAACTTTTTTTTATCCATGAATTTTAGACGGCCTAAAATGTTCTCATATGTTAATTTAATTATTTGAAGGGCATTGTAGTTTGACAAATAATTTTGGGATGATAGTCTTTGCTTTTGATTATTGTGTGGTCATTTTGATCTATTTTCCATCATACGAATTGTTAATTGTAGAATTTATTATTGATTAGGGTTATATAGTTTTGAGTAACTTTAAATATTGAGGTTTGAAATAATAGTTGACTTCAATTAAAACAATCCTAAGCACAAAAATCATTGGTTCCCGCATTTTTTGCCAGAAAATAGGTTGGAATATATGTACCCAATAAATAATTACGGCAAAGATAATGTCGTTCTACGATTATTTGTCAAACTATATGGCCCTTAAAATAATTACATCAAAATATGTGGACCATTTAATCGTTTTTTGTATATGTTTAGCGTAAACGACTAAACATGCTCAAGGCTCTGGTCGGGTCATGACCCATGACTCGTACTTTAAGGCTCCCTAATTCAGTTGCGAGTTGGGTCATCGGATAATTCGATCCTAAAACTTAATATTTATTGTTTTGTTCATTTTCATTTTATAATTTCAAATTTTCATCACATATGTTGACTAGTAAAATTCCAATTCCATATTCGAAAAAAAAAAGAAAAATTCAACATTAGGTATCTAAGTTATTATAAACACCGAACATTCTGATTAATTTTTTTAATGAAAAATTACATATGTATTTATTTATTTGGTCATTGAGTTGGGTCGGGTTAGCACACCTCTTACCTGCAGTTGTCTGGTCGGGTCAATCGACAAAAAACCTCGACCCAACCCCGAATCAGCACACCTTTGACCCAAAGTACCCGAAGTTGTTAGGGTGGGTCAGGTCGATCGATCGAAAAACTTGACGAGGCCCCACAAATTTTCAAATCGGGTAATATGGATCTCTACGTCAATGATCGTGTTTAGTTTAGGGTTCAAATTTCATTATGACGTTTTTCGTTTTTTTTTTTCATTTTTTCGACATTTCCCCCTTTTTTGGAGTCATGTCTTGAATTTTTCCCTACCTTGAATTTATGTTTCTTTATCTAATTTCAATTAAATTAAATTAAATCCCCCTTGTTTCTCTTGCTTTCAATTATGTTCGGTTAGAATTGTATGGCACATTCATAACTTTAAAGTTATTAAATAATCAATTATAATATATGTCTTGTTCAGCAAAATTAGTATTTTAAATAGTGGATAGCAGTTTATACAGTGGATGGTGGTTTAAGTAGCGAATAGCAGATGACTTTTAATATAAGAATTGTATTTAATAAACTTAGCGGTTGAGGTAGCATATTAAAGGGAATTGACATAAAAGGATATGAATAATTTCTAAACATAAAATTTTCAAAAGGTATTTTTTGACCAAGAAATATGAAATGCTACTCCAAGCGTTAAACACTAACTTTATAAATGTTTCACAAACCGTAATTTAAAACGTTAAACGCTGCTCAAAACGCTGGCTTACTGACAGAGCCGCAAGCGCACAGTGTACAGAGTAGCACGTCAAGGTTGATCCCACAGGAACTCAATTAGCAGCACAGAAAACTAGCTCTTTAATGCGATTGCTAAGCTAATCAAGTTTTGAGTTTTGAAAAGGTTTTTAGACACTAATTAATAAAGCAGGGAAAAACAATCAAAGATTCTATCAAAAGAGAAAGACTTCTAGGGAAATGCTAACCTAACAACGAGTTCGATTACTAAAACCTAGTTTGCACAATCATACATTCAAGAACGATAAGGATAAGAACTCTACTACTCTTTCGATGCTAATAGAATTACCTCGATTAACCTAAATTACAACTTTCATGTGTTTTTCAAGTTAATCAAAGTTGAAGGTCTCAAATATTATGGTTATCAAAGGGTTCCCTAGTCTGCTATTCTTTTCTCAAATTTCACAAAACTAGGTAGAAAGGTTGGTAGTCAGATTATCCTAATTCACCTTTCAGTATTTCTCAAGTTAATCTCAAATTACAAGCATTCCAGGCCTAAAGAACACTCGTAAACATGGAAAACACAACCGTCTATTGATTCAAATCAAGAATTCATGCACAAACTAATAACAATCCATCGAACTACATTGCTTCGAGTTGCAAAACCCTAGAATTCAAGAAATCTACTCACTCATGTTCAAGAAAAGCACGAAACGAGTTCCAAACATCATAATCGAATCTCAAAACTAAGAAGAAAATCAAAAAGAAAGAATAGAATTGTAAAGAATACAATCAGTCGAGTCTTTCGATCCCGGGGTGAAACCTTCTCCGCGAAAGTTGCTCCTTTCCTTTGCGAATCTTGATTGACAAAAGGAAAAATGATAGATAATGAATGATTGACGAAAACCATCGCTGCTTGCTTTTCTACTCGCGAAAACAGCCGACCTACACACGCAGCCTGCCTTAGTCCGTACAGTCCATACATGGAACGTGGGGATCACCAGAGGCTGACCGTAGTGGCCACTAGCCGGCCAGGTCTTGCTCCGTTCCGTCCCAAATTCATGCCACAGTCTGTTCTTGGGAGGCCCGTGGTGTCTTGGAATCTACCAAAAATGTTCCCAAAGCTGGTGTTTTGTTCCCAAATCTGCAAGTTTTCATCAAAAACAACAACATTGAGCATAATAGAGAAATAAGGGGTATAAATCAAGATTTACAATCAAAGTTATCCCTAATTCACTATCAAAATCTGCTAAAAACATAGTCACAAAAGGCACTTATCACTTACCAAACTCTAAGATTTATGCAATTAGAGTTTTGACTTTTTTTTTTTGAGCAAAAGTTTTGACTTGGGCGAAACGCTAAACGCTAAAACAATCGCTACTGTCGAACACAACCAAAGCAAGTATCAACTAGAGTAATAAAATCATTATAATAAGGAATGATTATAAGAGATAATTGTGATTGTTGACCTTCCCGGTCAAATCTTGACTTATGTTTCGTGAATTTCCAACCTTAATTAACATTTTAACTCTTGAAATATACCAACACTACCTCGCCATTTCAAGAGTTGTGAAAACCACTTGAAATAACCCGGGATCACCTTGGGTGAATTACCCCTGCCATTCATGTCACTACTTAGAGAACTTAAACAGCCGAGAAACCAAGGGATGTGTATGCATGATGAAAGTGTCTCTCGACTTGAATATTCATTTAGTGCACATAATTTCAATTAATCTAAATGAAATAGTAGATATGCTTTTAACTTTTCATCCATATTTGACTAATTGGATACATATCATGCATACGACTCAATCCTTACTCGAAAAATGTCATCATTTATAACCGGCCATGTGTTTATGCCCTCTTCAAAGACAATCAAGCCCAACCCCAGGCTATCTGAAGCAGCCCACTTCACGACTTTGTATAAGCAGACTTTTACGCTCCCATAATAGAGCTCCAGATCTTAAAGATTGCAAAGTAGAGGTGGGCAGTGCGTCGGGTGCCCTATGGACTGCCAGGGTCAGGACTGGATTTTTAGGGTCTAAGCCCATTCAAAATAGAAAAGAGGGCGGGCTGTTCATGGGTCACTAAAACTAGGGCCAAAGATGGGTATCTCGCGGGTCAGTTTAGGGTCAGAAAAAATAGGGCCAAAACTAGGTTTTCTCGCTCAGACCGTCAGACGCTCACATCTCAGCTTCTCCCTCTCAGGGCCTGCTCCTCTCACTTTCTCGCTCAGACGCCGTCGCCGAAAAACCCTAGTAAAGGCAACGCCGTCGCCGGAAAACCCTAGTAAAGCCAACGGCATTGAATCGCTGTCTCACCTTCGATCTCCCTCTCACTTTCTTCCTCTCTTCTCACTCGAATCGCTAGGGACTGTGGAACGATTTTTGATTCTCACCTTCTCACTCGAATCGAATTGGAGAGGTTCATTCTAAATCCGGTTAGTTTCTCTAATTTTCGTGCTAATTTTTGGATTTTTTGTGCATTTTGTTCAGATTTAGGGTTAGGGTTAGGTTTCCTTTTTGTTGTGGAATGTGGATTGATTTTTGTTTGAGTTTGGGGGCAGAGAGTGTGGCTTCTGCTTCATTCTGCAGCTTCTGCTTCGTTGTGGAATGTGTTTTGTGCGTTTTGTTCACATTCAGGTTCATTGCTTTACCCTTTTCGTTTTTTGCACCCTGAATCCCTGATTGATGCATCTAACTTAGTCTCCTCCTCACATTTCCAGTCGAAACTGTATCTATTTTTTCTACTGTCGAGTTAGCCCTGCTATTTTATAAGTCTTAGGGCCCTTGTGAACGGGAATTTATGTTTGAATTTTTGCTTCTTAAGTACAATCATAAACATTTTTTCGGCTGTCAAGTATAAACCCATGTCAATACTAGGATGTACTTATGCTCTGCTGTGTGAACGGGAATTTGGGTTTGAATGATCAAATCTTTGTTTTTCCGTGTTTCTGTAAGGCATTTGGATTGGCTTCTTGTCTTGTATGTTCTGTGCAGGAGGATTTGGTTGCTTAGTTAGAAGTTGCTGTTGTTTTACATTGTCTTTTGCTTGTATTTTCAGAAGATTGCCAATAGATTTTGGCCTATCTTGCATGTTTTGTACAGAAGGGTTGATTATTGTTTTGGATAATTTCTTTGACTATGTGGTTGTTCCATATTTCCATAAGCATTCAAATCCTAGGGAAAATAATATTAGTTGGTAGTTCAGCCATTAGAGTTCAAGCCTGGCTGGACAAAAGTTCGGGTGCGGGCAGTTTCCACCCTTTTTTTCTTTTTACCCAGTTTGGTATTAATCATGAGTTCATGACTAATGTTGGTCCAAGCCCTTTCTTATGGATTTAAACTTATGTTAATGAGTTCAATTTAAGCATGGAGTTAACTGTTATATTGAAAGACCCTTTTTTTCTTTTTAAAATCCCCTCAAAGTTTGTCATTGTCTCATTGATATTCTAGTCTGCTGTGTGTATCATTTTGGTAGTCATAGTTGTTGTCAGGAATAGGCAGTCCTTGATGGTTATGAAATGCATTGCTAGCTTTTCCAAATGGGTGTGTTTTGGAAGTCCTTATGTGATAAGTCATGTTTGTGATCTCTTTTTTTTTTTTTGTGTTATACTTATAGTGATGGAAAGCCAATCAACTTCAAGGCAAGTGGCAGAAGATGGTTATAGTGAGTACACTGTTCCCCCTCCTAAAAGAAGGAAGAAGTCCACAGTGTGGAGAGAACTCATAGAGGGCACGAATGCTCAAGGTGAGCCAACTGCTACGTGTAAACATTGTAAGATTGCTTTGTGTGCTGCTACAGGGAGTGGTACTTCTCATTTGAGGAGGCACCTAAATAGATGTCCTTTAAGACCTATTGGGTATGTTCCTAGTGAGGGAGGTAGTGATGATGAGGGAGCATTCGTTTTTGACATGTCTGAGCTTAGGAAACAAATTGTGCTATATATTGCAAAAGGGACTCATTCGTTTGCTACTGTTGAGGAGCCTGGTTTTAGGAGAATGATGTCTAAAGCTAACCCAAACTTTGTGCCATTTAGTCGTTCCACGGCTCAAAGAGAGTTATTGTCTATGTTTGTGGGAGAAAGAGAGAAGGTGAAGGATATGGTAATGAAATCTCCTGGTAGGATTTGCTTGACCACTGATAATTGGAAGTCTAACCATACTCACCAACACTATATTTGCATCACTGCGCATTTTGTGGATATTGATTGGAAGCTACAAAAGAGAATTCTTAGGTATAGAGCTTTGGCGCCTCCTTATGATGGCCAAAGCATAGCCAATGAGGTCTTTTTGTTTCTTAGTCAGTGGGGAATTGTGGATAAGATACTCTCAATCACTGTGGATAATGCTAGATACAACGATGTGCTGATGTTTAGTCTCAAAAGAAGTCTTACGCCTAGAAACAGGTTGGTTTGTGGTGGTGCATTTTTCCACATAAGGTGTTGTGCGCACATCTTGAATCTCATTGTGCAAATGGGATTGAATATGATCAATGAAACACTAGATAAGATTCGAGGGTTGGTGAAAGTGTTACTTAAATCTTCTCAAAGAAGTAAGGAGTTTTACGATAATGCTGAAAAGGTTTTTCACCTAGATGTGAAAAGGAAGTTAAACCTAGACATGCAAGTCCGTTGGAATTCAACATACAAGATGTTGGACAATGTCTTGTATTATAAGGATGTGTTTGTGTATCTTTTGTCAACGGATTCACCATTGAAAGCTCATGTACCCTTAGAAGATGAGTGGGAGAAGGTGGTTGTAATACATAAGTTTCTCAAGTTGTTCTACAAAAGTGACTTGTATGTTTAGCGCCACTAAGACTCCGACATCGAATTTGTATTTTAAAGGCGCTTGGTTGATTCATTGTCGGTTGCTTTAGGCAACTCATAGTCCTCATTACTTCTTAGCTAACATGGCAAATCAAATGCTTGTCAAGTTTGACAAATATTGGTCTGGGTATAATTTATATTTGTCTTGTGCTGCTATCCTTGATCCAAGGTTTAAAGTTAAATTTGTCGAATATTGTTTCACGAAGTTGCTTAATTCTCCTGATGAAGTCACAAGGCGGGTTGATAATGTGTTGGTCGCTTTGCGTACATTGTATGATGAATACACACATCAACCAGTGTCAGCTTCACCTGTTGTCTCCTCTTCTCCTCTTACTAGTGGCCTTGGAGATGAATATTTTGAGGACAATAGTTTTCAAGGTACAAGTTCTAGGCCACAAGCTGGAAGATCACATCTTGATTTGTACTTAGAGGAGTTACCTCTTGATAGGAACTCAGAGATAGATGTTTTGAAGTATTGGTATGGAAATTCAGTAAGATTTCCCGAGCTTTCTGCTATGGCAAGGGATTTATTAACCATACCCGTTAGCACGGTAGCTTCAGAGTCTGCATTTAGTCTTGGTGGAAAAACCATTTCTCCCACCCGTAGTGCACTTAAGTCCAAGACTGTGCAAGCACTAGTATGTCTTCAAGACTGGCGGCGGGCAGAATATGATGTTATGGCAGCGACGACAATTGACGATGATACAGACGAGGAGGTGGATGATGAGGATGACACAAGTCACTATTTTTAGGTAATTCCTTTGGTATTATAAAATATGTTCATTTATTTCAATTATGATTTGATGAATTGTCCCTAATTTTTGAAATTTTTCTTTGGACATGGTTTGTTCTTTTTCTCGGTCAATCAATCTAATATATTCATTATAAAAGATTGAGTTTTTGGTCCTATTCGTGTTTGAAGTCTTTGATCACACAAGGTTTTTTTTTTTTTAATGCTTCATTCAAAGTTTTTGTATTTTAGGTTGAATTACCTAGTAATCCCTTATAATATGTGTAAAAATTGCTCTCTAGGTTATTCTGCCAGTTCATGAAGTTCTCAAGATATTAATCAAGTTTATCAAGAATATACAATTAGCTATTTTGGATGTATTTATGTCATTTTGGATGTAATTTTGGTCCTACTTTTTGGGATATACTTATGTAATTTTGGTCCTACTATTTTGGATATAATTATGTGGATATTAAAAAAGGGGAGGAGAAAGTCCAAGCAGCAGGAAAAAAATCAGATTTTAATAGCATGAAAAAAAAATCAGATTTTTATAATAGCGAAAAAATCAAATTATAATAGCAGGAAAAAAGAAGATTATAATAACAGGAAAATAACTGATTTTAATAATAAGAAAAATAAAATTATCCAATCAAAAAAAAATCAGTTTTAATAACACAAACAACAGCAGAAAAAAAATCAAATGTAAATGGGTGAGTAATGGACGGGTCAGGGTCAGCTGGCCCATGATTGACCCTACTCCTAGTGTCAAAAGTGTTGGCCCGACCCTAGCCCATAAGGGTAAAGGGTCGGCCCTAACCCGGCCCATTTCCCACCTCTATAATGCAAAGTCTTTTAATAAGTAATAGACTCAAACCTCCTTATCATTATGGTCCTTGAGCATCACTTGATATTGGGTTGAATCATAGAATTGATTCTCCAATTGTCATACAACGTCGTCGACCATCGAACTGAAGACTTGACCACATATGTCAAGTATGAGTTGGAGCTTTGTTGTCAACAATTTTTGAGTGGGCTATACTCCCATCCCAGTTGTCAAGACCACTAGATATACATGTATCTTTCCATGACTTGTAACCTGTAACACCCCCAGGTCATAATCATTAGATTAAGACTTAAGCATACTTAACCCAATGATTAGCGTAGTGGATTAATTAACCTAAGAGTATTACCGCCGTTCACCACTGTGAACTAGACTAAACAATACAACACCCAACGAATAAACAAGAACTTCGTTTCACTCACAACTTGAAAATAGATTTCTTCCATAAGCAACATACATGAAAAATACTTATAGTTCAACAAAAGACCCCATACAACCATCAATACTACATCCCCTAAAAGAGTTTCAAAACATAATACAACATAAAACCATGAACTCAAACTCCAAAAGTACCATTCACAATAGCTTTGTTTACATACAACTCCAGATTAACTTTGTTCTCCATTAATAAAACACAAGGGAGCTACTACCTCTAAGATTATCACCTTTTATGCTTCAGAAGGTAGCTTAGCATACTTTTCCTTGGAAGACTTTCTTTGCGAAGGACCACCTAAAAACAAAAACATTAAAAAAAAACTTTGCAAATGAGATAAACTCAATACGCATACCCCTATACAGTCAGACCGTTAGTAATTCATTTTAGTTCGCGCATTTCAATTCATTTTGCAAACAATAAAACAATAAAACAATAAACAACAATAAACAACAATAAACGTGTTTGCCAAATTCTTATCTTTAATGGTCCCCTGCTTTACGATCATCGGTCTAATCCTCCGTATGCGCATACCCGGACCGATCGGGAGATCCGAATGGGTTGACACTAGGTCAAGTATTACTGTGGGAGTGCTCATTGGCACAGATAACAATGGTTCGGGGCCATAAAAAAATGCTAAAACTGATAAACTTTAATCACTTTCAATGACATTACATCTGGTCACTACACTCAAATAAAAGAATTTATGAAGGGTACAGGCAATATGCATACCTTGAACTGGACTGAGACACGACCCACTTGTACTTGAGCGGACTTGAACAGGTAGCAGTAACGACCCCTTGGAGTTTACTTGAAATAAGAATAAATAAAAGATTTAAGAAGGGTTCTTAGAAGGGAAGATTTCCTTAAATAAAACAATAAAGCAAGCACTGAATAATTTGGAATAATTCGGAAATTTTCAAGACACTTGGAAGGCATAACTTTTTCCTATAGGACTTGAAAACCTTGCAAGAGGATTCCTTGGATAGCTTGAATTAAGTCCTATAACGTCTAATTTAGAGCTCAATCCAAACACATTTGCTAGAAGAAGAAATTCATTAATAAAGCAAAGCTGGTTTGCTAAGAATTAATTGGAAATGACACTTCGGAAAGCTATAACTCAAGCTCTAGATATCGATTGGATGCAAATAAGTAGTCTATGGAAAGCTTGAATTGCATACTACAACTCTTATGCTGATCAAAACCTCGTATAAGGCCTAGAAGAGGTCCTAAAAGTGTCAAGAACCAGCCATGGACATTACCAGTCGCTGGACAAAACAAATTTATATAGCTGTACAAAAGACACCATAACTTCCTCTCCCGATGTCCAATGAATGCATAAAATCCCATTTCGTAAAGCTTGTAGAATATACTTCAACTTTTATTTTAATCACAAATTGATTTGAATTCGGGAAATGGTCGGACTTTGGCCAAGAATACATAGTATTCAAAATAAATTTCTGGGTAATCTCAGATTACTACCTCATAATCGGGAACTCATAACTCTAACTCCCGATATCGTATTGCTACGCAATTTACCTTTCCGGAAAGCTCAATGAATCCTATAAATCTTTCATATTGAACACTTAACCGAAAAAGGTCTCTAAACAGATGAAAAATATGAATTTCCAGACTGCCTCCAGAATTCCTATTAAGATGCGACGCCTCACAGTTTCGGGCATAACTTTTGATATACTCAACGAAATTCTACGATTCAAAAACTGGGGTTTATCTAACATCTTAGGCTAACCATTCAAGTGATAAATTAGGCTAAATTCATATCCTACATTCTCTGGATTTTCCAAATTCCAACCGGATTCAAAGAAACCATCCCACAAACTTGTTTGCATGTATGATAACTTAATAATCCACACTAATCCCTTTTCAAAACATACTTCTCAAGCATAAATATAAATTTCCAGAATTTAACCCATTTTAAAATCCTCATTCAAGACCTTATTTTATACATGCAAGGCAAAATCTTATTATTTCTCAAGCTCCTAAAGAAACCCTTCACAAATTCAACATCAACATCCATAAAATATCATTTCCTTGCTAATCAAATCCCTTTCTAAGTACATGCTTTCACCAATTTGCACAAATTAGCACAATCCTAACTAACCTCCTAAAATTTCTCCACTCAAGAGTTCACTTAAACTCTCTTTACTTTTACCTAATTAACATGCAAGCATCCTT
Organism: Portulaca oleracea; assembly: GCA_029582165.1. Taxonomy (NCBI): domain Eukaryota; kingdom Viridiplantae; phylum Streptophyta; class Magnoliopsida; order Caryophyllales; family Portulacaceae; genus Portulaca; species Portulaca oleracea. The sequence goes on along the minus strand of CM055885.1, from coordinate 11,682,666 downwards.
GAATCTCAGAATATTATTGAAATTGTGCTGGTTTTGTCGTCCCTTACTCCACAGTCCGTAATCTTTTGGGGCAAGTAGCCGCCTGATGCTCACTAGTACCACACCAGACACATTTGTCGATCCCTATCCTGCACTGATTGGTCGTATGATTGGTCCTACCGCACTTCTTGCACGGCTCTGGCGTTGGTGCATGTCGGTTTCTGGTTGGATTGGGGGTTGCCTTTTTCGATGGTGCCTCGTCACGGTTACTTGCACCGCCTCAGTCATTCCATTTCCTCTTTAAACTTCTTTGATTTCCCTGATGTATAGCTTTCAACTCTTTCTTTACTCGTTCTACCTCAGCTGCCCGCTCATATAGTTCTTGCATGTTTTTGAACGGGTATCCTGCTAATTGACTTATGATATACGGAGCTAATCCATTCTCAAACCTTGTCATTTTCATTCGCTCCGTGGCCACATAGTCGGGTGCAAAATGAGCCAACTCATTAAATTTAGCCGTGTATTGCATTATCGACATGTCCTGGACATATTTAGCTCCATAAACTCCTTTTCCTTCTGGCGTTGTAAAGAAGCAGGATAGAATTGAGCCCTGAGGTAGTCCAGAAAATTATTCCAAGTTAATCCAGCATTCTTGTATTTATCTTTCATGGCACTCCACCAAATATCAGCCTCCTGTTGATTCTGAATTGTTGACCGCAAGCGCATGGTGTCCACCTGTAGTGTAGTCCGGCAAATACGGGTCGATCCCACGAAGACGGAAGTATCAAATTTTAACCAACATAGTTCGCAAACTTATAGTAATTAATTGATAAATTAAACTAATTTAATTATAAACTAAAATTAAGTAAAAAAATAAAAAGAATAAATGACTGACACTAAAACAGAAATTAGTATTAGCAATTAACTAGACCCCTAATTTGTCTAGAAACTGATTAAATTTAAACATAGTGAATTAACTTATAAAAACACAACCTAAGCAAAATAAGTGAACCTAAAACTAGAATAAGCAACTAATAAAATAAACAAAACAAAACAAAAGGCAAAAAAAAAAAAAAAAAGTTGGACACATCCATTATCACCTACTGACAATTGTGTTTAATCACATGTACTATCCTACTTGCAAAATATGAGAATAAGTAGAAGACAAAAAAAAAGTTGAAAAAGAAAATTAAAGGAAAAGAAACACACATATTTGACCATAAAATTGTTTACGGGGAAGGATGTAAAGCATTAAAAACAGAGCAAAAATTTCTTATCCAAAGCAGAGACTTGAAAAGCAAAAAAAACAGAGCATGGAAATGGGGAAGTAAAGGAACTGGAAACAGAGAAGGTGATCAGAGGGGAATGGTTACTCTGAATCCATGCGCAGTAGACAAAAACGAAAGAGAAGAAGAAGAATTCGAACTAGAAAATTGTTGTATTGAGAATAGGTGTGAGAATTACAACTCAAAACTGAGACAAATGCAGGCTGAAACCAAAATTGAACACTGAACAGTGAAACTAAAACTGGGAAATTGAAAGATGAAACCTTGCTATTGCAAATCGAAAGCTAGAAAAATTGTTGATATTGCAAATCGGAAACTGAAAACAAATTGATAGTAGAAAAACTTGATATCCCATCCCCTCTTCCTACCACTCTATTTATACATGAATTCAACCCAAACCTAACTAACTTCATTCCACAAAATTAGGGCTGTTTTCGATCTTCACTACTCAACATATGCTCAGAATTTGGGTTTTTGACGTGAGGGACATCGGTTGCTCCGTGGTGCGCAAGATTCTTGAAGCTTGTTGTGGCGGTGGAAGCTTGGGAGGTTGACCGAGAATATTGGCCGAAAACAGGGCTTGGTGGTTGGGTTTTCTCACATGTTCATGATGATGATGAAGATTTGATGATGGATGATCATCAATAGGGGGGAACAAAAGATGGGGCTGGGCACGTGCCAGTAAACCCTCCCCCCCCCCCCCCTTTTTTTTTATTATATATATATATATATATATATAGCTCTTGGTCGGTCCATGTCTTTCCAAATCAAGTCCAAAAACTTCCTTTCCAGTTCATTTTTCTTACTTTTATCATCAACCTGTAAAATTTAAAATAACTACATAAAAATTCTAATTTAATATTTATTTTGAGCTAAATTAATTATAAAGTGCAGACAAAATACCGTAATTTTTTGCCTGAACACCTCCCCAGTCAAGTAAAAAGTCCCAATAGAAATTTTTCTTCCTTCGGGTACTCCAACTACCTCAAAGATTTTCTCCAAACTTCGAATCCATTCTTCAAGTTCTATTGGATTATAACCTCCCGCATAACTCCTTGGGTTCCTCTTTGCTACCTTATCAGTATACTTATCCTCTCTTGATGAGTCTCATACGGGATTATGGGGATTTGGAATACGCCGCAGGAGTTCCTGGATAAAATGTCCCAAATACTCCGGGTAAGGGGGATCATATTAGCGGAAGAACCTGGGTTTGAGGCAACCTGTGGGAAAACTTGGGGTCCTTGAATTTGCAGGTTATTCTCCTGGCTATATGCCATTTCTTCCCTAGTATTTTCATGTGGATGATCACTTCCTGATGTGTGCGACATACTACAATGTAAATATAAAAAAAAATATTGAGATTACAGACATCATCTTCCTTGTTGATGCTCCAAAATCCTTGAGCCACCTGTTTAACAGATATATAAACACTTGCTTACCACCCTTACTTACACTACTACTGAAATTAACCTAACCATCTATCTCGCCCTCATCCAAAATTCACACGGGCGGCAATTAGTTATAGTTTGGTTGACCACTACAGTTCTTTCTTACAAGCACCATAAATACCAAAATAAAAGCACCATGACTACAAAATACATACCAACCAACTATAAATCAAGCAAAATAAGTAAGCCTGACAGGGCCGCAAGCGCACGGTGTACGTAGTAGCACGTCAAGGTCGATCGCACAGGGACTCACTTAGCAGCACAATAAACTAATCTCTATCTCGATTGCTAAGCTAATCAGGTTTAGGTTTTGGAAAAGGTTTAAAAATAACTAATGAAACTAATAAAGTAGGAAAGAAAACAATCAAAGAATCTATCAAGAGAGAAAGACTTCTAGGGAGATGCTAACCTAACAACGAGTTCAATTACTAAAACCTAGCCTGCACAATCATACATTCAAGAACGAATCAAGAATCGACAACCTCTAAATTCTATCGCCATTTCGATGCTAAATAGAATTATTCGAAACAACCTAATCAACAACTTTCGTCTGCCTTTTAGGTTAAACAGAATTGAAGGTCTCAAAAAGTCAGGTTATCCAATGATTCACTAGTTTACTACTCCTTTTTCAACTTTTGTAAGCTTAGGTAGACAGGTTGGTAGTCAGATTACCCTAATTCACCTTTCAGTACTTCTCAGGTTAATCTCAAACTTACAAATATCCAAGGCCTTAAGAATACTCATAAACATGGTAAACACAACCTTCTATTGATTCTAATCAAGAATTCACGCACAAACTAATAACAATCAATCAAACCACATTGTTTCGGGTTGCAAAACCCTAAAATTCAGATAAACTACTTACTCATGTTCAAGAAAAGTACGAAACAAGTTCCAAACATCACGATTAATTCTCAAAACAAAGAAAGAATCGAAAAGAAATACAAACTACAAGGAATACGACCGTCGAGCCTTTCGATCCCGGGGCGGAGTCTTCCTCGCGAGCGATGAAAATTTCTTCCCGAATCTTGATCTTCGCTTTTCTTCGAATCAATCTTAACCTTGAATCTTGATTGAGTAATTGATGAGTAATAGGATTATTAGGGTTTTTCTCTCTTCCAATGGGTGGATGGGTGAATGGTTGGTTCGATGGACGAATTTAATGATTGATGAACGAATGGAATGAATGATTGATGGATGAAGGGGAATGGAATGAATGATTAACAATGGATGAATAATGGGCGAATCTCTCTGATGAATAGGTGAAAATAATAACCGTCACTTGCTGCTTCCATTCTTTTGAAGCACGGCTATCCGCAGCTAGCCGCGGACTGTGGCCATTGCCACGGCTTACCCGTGGTATGCGCTGCCTCAGCCCCCTTTTTCTTCATTGTGTTTTTGTCCTGCGTGAATGAATCATGGAACCAAACAAGTCAAAGGCCTCCACTTCTCCTTCTTTTTCCTCTTGATTGGACCAATTGAATGCTTGGACCGAATGAATGAATTCATGGCCCAATTTCCCTCACTTTCACTCTTTTTCATTGGGCCGAATGAGGGCATGGGCTTCCACTTCTCATTCTCTGTGTTGGCCGAATGAATTGTTGACCCAAGAGCAACTAATTACCTTCCCCCTTTTTCCCTTTTTTTGATTGGGCCACCCTTCTCTCCTTTGTTTGATTGGCCGAATGAAGAATGGCCCAAATACAATTGATTTCCTCTTGTTCATTGGGCCGAATTGGATGAAGGCAATTCAATTGATTGTTGCAGCTGCTTCCTTCTATTCTCGCACAAAACACCAGCTGCTTCCAGCCACGGTCCGTGGGATCCACCAGGGGCTGACCGTGGTGGCCACTGGTCGTGCATTCCTTGTTCCGCTTGCTCCGAAATTCGTGCCACGGTATGGGTTTGACATGTAGAGGCCCGTGGTGACTTCACTCTTGCCAAAAATTGAGAGAAAATTGGTGTTTTGGTCTCAGAACCTACAAATTTACATCACAAACATTAACACCAAGTGTAATAGGGAAATTGGAATAAAAATCAAGGTTCACACATAAAATTATCCCTAATTCACTGTTGAAAATCCCCAAAAACATAGTCATGAAACACAGTTATCAAATCCCCCCATGCTTACTCCTTGTTTGTCCCCAAGCAAGTACAAGACTCAAAACAAGATGAAAGGACTTAAAAAGGAAAAAAAATCTACTCATACCTCCTCTAATAAAAAGGCAATGTAAGAATACCAAAGCAAGCATACACTCAACGACTCCCTAGCGAGATTAATAATCAAATTGAAACAAATATTGTTGTTCGAAATAGAATCACAAGCCAGGAAGCAACACAACTAATCTATCACAACTCAAGCACAATCAAATCCATTCACATGCTTGGCGAACTAGTTGGGATCGATAGGACCTCACTTTAGGGAATGTGGATCACTCCCCTCGTGTGTTTGCAAAAGATATAACGGTTCGCTCACAACCTTTAACCAATGTAAACAACCTACCATAAGCTTGTCAAGACTCTCGATTCTCTACCGCTATAGACAACATGCATAAAAGTTAATCATGAGGACTTTTCAAGGGTTGTAATGGGGCTTAGGCGTAGGGTAAGGAGGGAATTCATTTGGGTAATGTGGAGCTAAGAGCCAAGGACCTAAAGAGCAACATTCCCAATACATATAGCACAACACCTCTTACATTACACCGCAATGAAGCATAAATACCTTCCCCATCGATACAAAATAACGGAAGAGTCAATATAAGCAAGAAAACCACCATGCTATTCACCTTGTTTTGTTCTTTTTTTTTATATATATATGTTTCATCCTTCTCTTTTCTTTTTCTTTTTTTTTTTTGGTGAGTAGCATAGATACATAAAGATAGACTTTTTTTTTTCTTTCAACCAAATTAAAGCTTCGAACAAGAGAGGGGATAAATAATAATCAACAACAATGCTCCTCTCATCGAGCAAACCAACCAACAAAGTCACCGACAAATAGACTACAAAACTGACCCTCAACTGAATTGTTGCTCGACTAACTTGGCTAAAGGGATATAGGATTAAGAATAGGTCAAGGGTGCACAATTTAGGTGAAACAAAAAGACAGGAAAAATGGTTAGTAAAGGGCTAGCAAAAAGAAGTCAAAATGTCGGGTGACTTTTGGCTTTGTTGCTAGAAAATGGGCCTCAATCATATTAACACAATGCACAAGTCAAATACAGTTTCAAAGAGAGTCAAGTCAAGTTCTAGAGATGCAAACATGGTAAGGTCACACTCAAATAGAAATGAGACTATGAAAATGATAGTCTTTTAGGCTTAAGAAGTCTCACAGGTTAACCTACCATAATCACAAACAACTAGTTCCTTTGATGTACCAAACATAAGAACTTCACTATCATACACTTGACTCGATTAAGACTAGATGAATCACAAACATGACAAGCAACCTAAATCAAACAAACAACCAAGTTTCTCCTATCATCTACATCAAGCCAAAAATCTCATGAGTACACACTTGTAATGACAATCCAAACACACCTCATAAAGGCGAAAGACTATCCTAATTTTTTTTCTTTTTTTTTAGAACTTTTAGTAAGAAAGCAAGAAACCTACTCCTATATACAACCTAGATGCAAATTCAATGCCTAACAAACACAAAAAGAAACTAAAAAATATGAAACTATAAACGTCAGTCCCACTCAAGCACATGATTTTAAGACAATCAACCCAAACCCCCCCATGCTTGGACAAAGCAGTGTCCGTAATGCATTTCGAATAAGGGTAGCATGCACAAGAGGGAAACGACATAACGCATCACACTCTAAAAAAAAAACAAGAAAAATTAAAGGAACGAAATAAAACCTAATAAAGCAATTAAACGCTTGGGTTGCCTCCCAAGAAGCGCTAGTTTAACGTCTTTAGCTAGACGAAACTTACCTCAGAAGCGGTCAAAGCCCTTAGAAACTTGTCAAACTCCGCAGCATGCGGTTCACAAGCCTGCCGATAAGAGAGCAACAAAATACTCATAGCAAAGAATGTTAGTTGCACTCTCTCAAATAGATCAAAAGTACTAGAAAAATCAAAAGAATCAAAATAAGTAGTCCACATGATTTTTCTAGCTGAGTCCTCTAGGCATTCACAATATGGATCAAGATAGGGATGAAACCCTTCCAAAGTGCCTAAGGACAAGTCAATAACATTGTTAATCCCCTCAATCACAGTCACATCACCAGAGTTAACCACACATTCCACATCAACATGAACATCAATTGTCTTTTCACAGGGGATGGTCTCCTCAAGGTTCTTAGGGGCAAATGAAGGTGGTAAACAAAGTGTAGAAGCATGGAGTACATCATCAAATTCCTTGCTTGAAGGATCCAATCCACCTACAAACCCCTCACAAGACTCCTCATCAATAGCATCAATTGACTCATAACAAACATCATCATCATACCTAGCATCAAACCCATGGGAATCGCTCACCTCAAACCCCGTCGACTGAGAAAAAGGTAAGGATGCATTTTGAAAAGCAAAGACACCATCAGTAGTGTCTCTAGGTAGGCTAGGATGGGAAGGAACAACAGTTGGCAAAGATGACCTAAAAGGGTCAACTATTTCATCTATTTTCTCTAGACAGGCTTCCAACTTATCTTGTTACTCTTGCATTGCCCTCGTCAAAAAATCAAGTTTGGCTAAAACAGGGCATGTAGACTCATCATGGTCAAAAGAACTACATAAACGACAAGGAGACAAACAATGGGGTTGAGTACATAGCATGAGATACACAAAGATTGGGGAAAGATGATGCACATTAATAATTTTCAAAATCACGAGTATCACGTGCAAGCCACTCAAGCAAACTCCAAGCTTCATCAACAGTTTTAGCATAGAAACCAAAATACTCTAATAGAGTACGAGTCTCTCTATTCACCCCCTCAGCAACAATGTCAAGAATATTTGATTTCCCATGCACAATACCATGTGGAACAGGACATGCAAGTAATCGCTCAAAATAATGCCAAAATAATTCCTGCTCAAATTGGGGAAAATCAAGAATTTCCATTTCTTTTTGTTTTTTTATAAAAGATCTAAGAAAAGAAAAAAGGGAAAAAAGAAAATAGCTTAGTCAACCTAAGAGGGTTCGTTTACCGACTGCTAGGGACAGAATCCCCGGCAACGGCGCCAGAAACCTGTGGGAAAACTTGGGGTCCTTGAATTTGCAGGTTATTCTCCTGGCTATATGCCATTTCTTCCCTAGTATTTTCATGTGGATGATCACTTCCTGATGTGTGCGACATACTACAATGTAAATATAAAAAAAAATTGAGATTACAGACATCATCTTCCTTGTTGATGCTCCAAAATCCTTGAGCCACCTGTTTAACAGATATATAAACACTTGCTTACCACCCTTACTTACACTACTACTGAAATTAACCTAACCATCTATCTCGCCCTCATCCAAAATTCACATGGGCGGCAATTAGTTATAGTTTGGTTGACCACTACAGTTCTTTCTTACAAGCACCATAAATACCAAAATAAAAGCACCATGACTACAAAATACATACCAACCAACTATAAATCAAGCAAAATAAGTAAGCCTGACAGGGCCGCAAGCGCACGGTGTACGTAGTAGCACGTCAAGGTCGATCCCACAGGGACTCACTTAGCAGCACAATAAACTAATCTCTATCTCGATTGCTAAGCTAATCAGGTTTAGGTTTTGGAAAAGGTTTAAAAATAACTAATGAAACTAATAAAGTAGGAAAGAAAACAATCAAAGAATCTATCAAGAGAGAAAGACTTCTAGGGAGATGCTAACCTAACAACGAGTTCGATTACTAAAACCTAGCCTGCACAATCATACATTCAAGAACGAATCAAGAATCGACAACCTCTAAATTCTATCGCCCTTTCGATGCTAAATAGAATTATTCTAAACAACCTAATCAACAACTTTCGTCTGCCTTTTAGGTTAAACAGAATTGAAGGTCTCAAAAAGTCAGGTTATCCAATGATTCACTAGTTTACTACTCCTTTTTCAACTTTTGTAAGCCTAGATAGACAGGTTGGTAGTCAGATTACCCTAATTCACCTTTCAGTACTTCTCAGGTTAATCTCAAACTTACAAATATCCAAGGCCTTAAGAATACTCATAAACATGGTAAACACAACCTTCTATTGATTCTAATCAAGAATTCATGCACAAACTAATAACAATCAATCAAACCACATTGTTTGGTGTTGCAAAACCCTAGAATTCAGATAAACTACTTACTCATGTTCAAGAAAAGTACGAAACAAGTTCCAAACATCACGATTAATTCTCAAATAAAAGAAAGAATCGAAAAGAAATACAAACTACAAGGAATACGACCGTCGAGCCTTTCGATCCCGGGGCGGAGTCTTTCTCGCGAGCGATGAAAATTTCTTCCCGAATCTTGATCTTCGCTTTTCTTCGAATCAATCTTAACCTTAAATCTTGATTGAGTAATTGATGAGTAATAGGATTATTAGGGTTTTTCTCTCTTCCAATGGGTGGATGGGTGAATGGTTGGTTCGATGGACGAATTTAATGATTGATGAACGAATGGAATGAATGATTGATGGATGAAGGGGAATGGAATGAATGATTAACAATGGATGAATAATGGGTGAATCTCTCTGATGAATGGGTGAAAATAATAACCGTCACTTGCTGCTTCCATTCTTGCGACGCACGGCTATCTGCAGCCAGCCACGGACTGTGGCCATTGCCACGGCTTACCCGTGGTATGCGCTGCCTCAACCCCCTTTTTCTTCTTTGTGTTTTTGTCCTGCATGAATGAATCATGGAACCAAACAAGTCAAAGGCCTCCACTTCTCCTTCTTTTTCCTCTTGATTGGACCAATTAAATGCTTGGACCGAATGAATGAATTCATGGCCCAATTTCCCTCACTTTCACTCTTTTTCATTGGGCCAAATGAGGGCATGGGCTTCCACTTCTCATTCTCTGTGTTGGCCGAATGAATTGTTGACCCAAGAGCAACTAATTTCCTTCCCCCTTTTTCCCTTTTTGTGATTGGGCCACCCTTCTCTCCTTTGTTTGATTGAGCGAATGAAGAATGGCCCAAATACAATTGATTTCCTCTTGTTCATTGGGCCGAAATGGATGAAGGCAATTCAATTGATTGTTGCAGCTGCTTCCTTCTATTCTCGCACAGAACACCAGCTGCTTCCAACCACGGTCCGTGGGATCCACCACGGGCTGACGTGGTGGCCATTGGTCGTGCATTCCTTGTTCCTCTTGCTCCGAAATTCGTGCCACGGTATGGGTTTGACATGTAGAGGCCCGTGGTGACTTCACTCTTGCCAAAAATTGAGAGAAAATTGGTGTTTTGGTCTAAGAACCTACAAATTTACATCACAAACAACAACACCAAGTGTAATAGGGAAATTGGAATAAAAATCAAGGTTCACACATAAAATTATCCCTAATTCACTGTTGAAAACCCCCAAAAACATAGTCATGAAACGTAGTTATCAAAGCCCTAACTACTTCATCACCCAAGAAGGTTCTTTGGTTCATTCTTAACGATCCTTAGTGGGATCGTAGTCTTCATCATCCGAATCATTGTTTTCTTCAGATTTTGGAACTACCCTCGACCCATGGTCTTCCTCAATTTCTTCTTCATCGGAACTGATCTCGATGACTACGGGATCCGGAACGTCGTGCACTATCTCCACTCCGTCAGACTCGTGAGACTGAGCGGGAGAAGGATGCGGGTTTACTTCTTCCTCCTCCTTCATAGTTCCTCTTCTTCCTCACTTTCCTCTGGGTTTGGTTGAGGGGGAGGGTTTCCTCCTACTCCCTGCGGAGGTTGCGGTCCCAAAAGGTCTATGAAATACTATGGTATCTCCCAGGTGGCAATAAACATGTAGTCAGGGTTCTCTTGGAGGGTTAACTCCAATGTAACAACCGTCCATGCTCCTAGAGTTTGGAACCTCTCCTCATGCACACCTGGGTTACCCGTGTAAATAAAGTCAGGGTACCTATTTCTAAAGCGTGTCCATGGTTGTTCGTAGGGGAGAGTAGCCAAGAGACAATGAGCCCTCATCATGGTATCGTGAGTGTGGATTTTGCCTCAGGATGGCGAAAAATTTCAGTAGTTGGGAGATGTGATTGGAGAATAAGTCCCCCGGTGCCATGAGGGTGGCATAAGGATTGGGTGTTTCCGGATCCGCCATCTATCAAACAAAAAGGAACAAATAAAATAAGAAACACACACAAATAAACAAACTAAGGTTAATAAAACTCAAGATCTCCTATTTCATAACAATCCTTTCCTCTTGGCCCCAAGAACTTAAGAATTGATTTCAGACCCCAATTGCAATTAGGACATCAATATTAACACGGGTAAGTATACACCCCTAGAGCAGATCTCATTCCTTTAACCATAAATTTTTCCTTCCTTTGACTCCCAACTCACTTATCCTTTTCACTTTATGACTTATTAAACATCCTCCAATATATTAAACTACACACTTCAGCAATTAAGAACACACAATTTCTATTCTTAAAACAATTCTCCTATATTCTGTATATGACTCTTACATGCCTATTATCACTTACTTCTATTCTAAGCAACTCCAACCTTGTTTTGCTCAGATATCACAACTGTAACACACCCAGGTCATAATTACTAGCATAAGACTTAAGCATACTTAACCCAATGATTAGCGCAACAGATTAATTAACCTAAACGTACTACCGCCATTCACCACTATGAACTAGGCTAAACAATACAACACCCAACGATTAAACAAGAACTTTGTTTCAGTCACAACTTGAAAATAGATTTCTTCCACAAGCAACATACATGAAAAATACTTATAGTTCAACAAAAGACCCCATACAACCATCAATACTACAACCCCTAAAAGAGTTTCAAAACATAATACACCATAAAACCATGAACTCATACTCCAAAAGTACAATTCACAATAGCTTTGTTTACATACAACTCCAGATTAACTTTGTTGTCCATTAATAAAACACAAGGGAGCTACTACCTCTAAGATTATCACCTTTTATGCTTCAAAAGGTGGCTTAGCAGAGTTTTCCTTGGAAAACTTTCTTTGCGAAGGACCACCTAAAAACAAAACATAAAAAAAAAACTTTGCAAATGAGATAAACTCAATACGCATACCCCTATACAATCAAACCGTTAGTAATTCATTTTAGTTCGTGCATTTCAATTCATTTTGCAAACAATAAAACAATAAAACAATAAACAACAATGAACAACAATAAACGTGCTTGCCAAATTCTTATTTTTAATGGTCCCTTGCTTTACGATCATCGGTCTAAGCCTCCGTATGCCCATACCCGGACCGATCGGGAGATTAGGATGGGTTGACACTAGGTCAAGTATTACTGTGGGAGTGCTCATTGGCACAACCATAATAAGTGCTGAAACAAGTAAACTTTAATCACTTTCAATAACATTACTCCTGGTCACTACACCCAAATAAAAGAATTTATGAAGGGTACAGGCAATATGCGTACCTTGAACTGGACTGAGACACGACCCACTTGTATTTGAATGGACTTGAACATGTAGCAGTAACGACCCCTTGGAGTTTACTTGAAATAAGAATAAATAAAAGATTTAGGAAGGGTTCTTAGAAGGGAAGATTTTCTTAAATAAAACAATAAAGCAAGCACTCAATAACTTGGAATAATTCGAAAAATTTTCGTGACACTTGGAAGGCATAACTTTTTCCTATACGACTTGAAAACCTAGCAAGAGGATTCCTTGGATAGCTTGAATTAAGTCCTATAACTTCTAATTTAGAGTTCAATCCAAAAACATTTGCTAGAAGAAGAAATTCATTAGTAAAGCAAACCTGGTTTGCTTAGAATTAATTGGAAATGACACTTCGGGAAGCTATAACTCAAGCTCTAGATATCGGTTGGATGCAAATAAGTAGTCTATGGAAAGCTTGAATTGCATACTACAACTCTTATATTGACCAAAACCTCATATAAGGCCAAGAAGAGGTCCTAAAAGTGTCAAGAACCAGCCATGGACATTACCAGTCACTAGACAGAACAGATTTACATAGTCGTACAAAATGGACCATAACTTCCTCTCCTAATGTCCAATGAAGGCATAAAACCCCATTTCGAAAAGCTCGTAGAATATACTACATCTTTTATTTTAATCACAAATTGATTTGAACATGGGAAATGGCCGGATTTGGGCCAAGAATACAGAGCATTCTAAATAAGTTTCTAGGTAATCTTAGATTACTACCTCATAATCAGGAACTCATAACTCTCACTCCCGACATCATATGGCTACGTAATTTACCTTTCCAGAAAGATCAATGAATCCTCTAAATCTTTTATATCAAACACTTAAACCAAAAAGGTCTCTAAACATATGAAAAACATGAATTTCCAGACTGTCTCCAGAATTCGTATTAAGATGCGACGCCTCACGGTTTTAGGCATAACTTTTGATATACTCAACGAAATTCTACGATTCAAAAACTGGGATTTATCTTCAAGTGATAAATTAGGCTAAATTCATATCCTACATTCTCTGGAATTTCTAGATTCCAACCAGATTCAAAGAAACCATCCACAAACTTGTTTGCATGTATGATAACTTAATAATGCACACTAATCTCTTTTCAAAACATACTTCTCAAGCATAAATATAAATTTCCAGAATTTAACCCATTTTAAAATCCTCATTTAAGACCTTATTTTAAACATGCAAGTCAAAATCTTATTATTCTCAAGCTCCTAAAGAAACCCTTCACAAATTCAACATCTACATCTATAAAATTCATTTCCTTGCTAACCAAATCCCTTTCTAAGTACATGCATTCACCAATTTGCACAAATTAGCACAATCTTAACTAACCTCCTAACATTTCTCCACTCAAGAGTTCACTTAAACTCTCTTTACTTCTACCTAATTAACATGCAAGCATCCTTGAATCTCAGAATATTATTGAAATTAACATGCATGAACCAAATCCATCAATTAAACCTACTTCCATAGTTTCTTGCTTGATTCACATCAATCCCAACCATTTTTACTCATCAATCATCAATAAAACCCTAAAACAACATATTCCTACTTGATAATATCTCAAGACAACTCATTAGAACAATGAAATTTATACCCAAATAACAATTACTTACTTGAACTTGATTTGAGAGAAGAGGTTTAAGAGATTACCTTCAATTGGGGAAGAAAGAGAACAACAGAGAGGAAGACAGAGGGGCGGCCGACTGCTGCTAACCACCGCCCGCGACGGTAGCCGGTGGTCGGCTCCGGCAGGGAGGAAGAGGCGGCAAGGCAGACCGGAGAGAGAAACAACAAGCAGAACGTGAGTGAGGGAAGAGAGAGGCTTGAGAATTGGAGAGAATTAGTTTGAGTCAGGTAAGGCTGGCCCAACTATTTACTTTATTGGGCTAATTTGGAAGAATTGAAAATAAACTGACCCAAATACTTACTAATCCCTCTTTTTAAACCCGATACCAATAATTTGGGTTCCCGAATAAAATTCTACAAGATTAAACTACGAGAAAATTTACTAATAGAAATTCTATGGGTTCTTGATTCTCTGCTAGTAATAAATTCCGAAGGATAGATTATCAGATAAAATATCTGAATACTATGGTTTACTAGGAAGGGTCGGTAATACTATTTGAGAGTTCACTACTACAAATTACGATGATGGAAAGTCGATGATCGTTACCCTATTCAAACCCTGCAAAACACACAATTAGGTGAATTGAAATGCGCAACTTTGGTTAATTACTTAATTACTTAACTTAGTTAAACAATATTAGGGTCTAATTAACACTGGGTTATTACATAACCTTGCAAGAGCTTGATCATGATCCTTTTGGGCGCCCTCTTTACCCAAAATCACTATATATTTACATATTTTTCCTTCAATTTATCTTTATCATGATCATATCTTGAGCTTGACATTTTTCCTTTAATCAAGGTTGAGTAAGAAATATATTACCCTTACTAGCTCAACACTGAAATGGACCCTCCTTGGGAATTTGATGCTCTTTCTAGAGCTCTACCGAGACTCTCATTTTCCCCCATCCTCCTCTTTCTGAAACCCAAAAACTCACCACTTCTCACTCATTTTTCACAGGCGAAGCTTCGCCTTCTATTCTTTCTCTTTTGTCTATGGCTTTTCTGGGTGTTTTTGACTCGTGCTTGCTGCCCAAGCAAACCATGCTTGCCCCAATTACCTCTACTAGACCCTAAAACAATGATTGTTTTTGGGTCCAGCTGGATTATTTTCCTTCTAATTCGATCTACTTTCCTAGAGATCTGCTATCTACGAACGCTAATTCAGCTTTTCCGCCGCGTGCTGATTACGGTGTTTTTGCGTGGTGGATAAGGTGGATTGACGCTGCAAATTCCTTTCTATCTTGGCGTGTGAGACCTAGAGGTAAATCTTGGCTTGGCCTCCAAGGCCTACTTCAGATTCACTTCAGGTATGCCTCACACAGATCTTATTTTCTTTCAAGTTAATTTCTTTTTTCCTCTCCCTACCTAGGGTACGTGATTATTCTAGAATGGGGATTGTGAAGGGTTTTGCTACTCAAACCTTTGCTGATACCACTCACTATAAATTAAGACCGATCTGGGCCTTTACCCTGTGGTATCAACTCACTCAACATTCCCTCTCTAGTCCTCTGCTTATGTCTGTGAAAATTTCTGATAAAAATGGCTCTTCTGTCCACCTCAACTCTGTTCCCTCTCTTAACCCTCCAACCGGACTCTGAACCTCTGATGGTTTGGATTTCGGTGGAAATCAACATGATAGCAACCATAGTATCCGAAACCCAACTCTCTCCCACATTATTAAATACAGTGTGGGCGGTCACAATGATGGTCTTTGCACCGTCCCTGGAATACAGGCTAGTGACCTTCCTTCCGGAAGTCCATCTAATATCCACAATGCCACCGTTCCCTCCCCTCCCCTAAAAATAAATCTTGGTCCTAGCTCCACTGACCTTAGTGGGCTGTCTGATAGTCTTGACCCGGCTATTATAAATGATCTCCAAAAGCTCTGTCTTTTTGGTAAAATGTGGGAAGCTAATATTCCTATTATAGCTGCAAAAAACAAAAGTGATTGGAAACACCTTAAGGGCTCAGGTGAATATGCCGATCATGGTAACGGTTGGGTCCTTATTAAATTCTCAAATACTGATGATAGGCAATATGTCTGGTACAATAGGCCTTACCATGTCCGAGGATCAAACTTTGTGCTAAGAGAATGGGTTCCTCTTTTCGACCCTTATGCTGAAACCATTAGCCACATTGATGTCTAGGTCAGAATTCCTAGTCTCCCCCTTGAATACTGGAGTGAAAATCCCCTTGCTGCCATTCTTGTCCACATTGGTGAGGTCATTCGTGTTGATCACCGCACCCTTAACAGGACTAAGGTCCTTTATGCGAGAGTGTACATGTGTCCGTATTGATATAACCAAACTTGTTATGGGTCATGTCTGTATTCCTTCCATGAAGGGTCCTAAGCGTGTAGCCCTTACTTTTGAAAACCTTCATGAGGCTTGTGCTATATGAGGTGCTCCTGATCATCAAATTGAGTCTTGCCCAAATCATATTCCCACTCCGAAGATTGAAGTGGTTGTTGAAAAACTTCAAGCTGTTGGGGTGACTGAGAACCCAAATCCTACTCGCCCAGATTCTGACTGGGTCAAGATGGAGCCAAAAAAAAGAAATTGTAAGCCCCCCAATTCAAAATCCTCCAGAAAACCTCCTCATGCTAAATCCAACAAAAATCTGTCACAAAACCTTGTGGAGAAGGATGCGGGCTCTTCCCATCCTCCTCCCAAATCTGCTGAGCTACCTCTAAACAACAAAGCCAGTGATGACGAAGAAAGCTCAAATGCTCCTCTGGTCAAACACTCTCAAAGTGATCCTTCTTCTACCAAATAAGTCGGGGAAAAATGCGGTGTGATAAACTGCCCTGTTGTGGGGAATACTGCCGAGGATGATGCTGATCTCTTCCTGGATCTTGATGATCTGGAGGGGTCTTTTTTGTCTACTGATTCATCAAAAAAGAGAAATATGGACATGGGGGCGGACCCAACTCATTGAAGATATCTCTAAATGTGGGTCTTCTATTGGAAGTTTTTGTTGCAACCTAATTGGACTGTATGCTTCGTCTTTTGTCTAATAGTTTCTGCTATGGAGTTTACCACTTTATATAGTATTAAGCATGTACCTAGCAGACTGTTGGCCTATGGGCTAACTGCTTTTGTATCTACTCTAGTTTGTTTCTCCTTTTCGTTTTGCTCCTATCCTACTATGCATGTTGTATCCCAAATTCATCCTCCTTTTCACTATAATGGATTGGCTGCGGATAGTTATTGTCTCCTACTTTTGTTTTCTGCTACATACCTAATTCAGTTGCCCCTTTTGATCTAGGATTCTTTTTTTCGAACTAAAGATGACCACCCTTGTGATGCATCCTATAACATATACTGGATTTAGACAAATTGGCATTGGAACTCTCAGTTTCAATTTGACTTTATGTTTATCATTTTATCAAGTCCCTCTTTTCACCCATTTTACGATCTGTTTACATGTGGGGCTCTTTGCTTTTCGCCTGGGTGTGCAGTTTCTATGCACGAAGCTTTGAACTTCACCTTTGTAAAGTCTAAAAGTGTTGTCGCCGCTTTATGTTTTAATGCTGGCTGGCCACTTTGGACTTTTTTCATAACCATGTTGGATTTAGTTGATATCAGACACTTAGCTCCTGGACAGCCTATATCTAATCTTGTTCGGTCCCTGATTATCTTTGCCAATGATGAGGTTTTATTAACCCTGAGGCCTTACTTCGAGTTGTTTTGCCCTATTCAGAGATTGCCTCATTCTCTTACATGGGACAATGTCCTCTTCTTGATTGGCATTGTGTATGGCTTATGTTTTTTTCTCTGGATTTTCATGAACCTCGGCTTAAACCTGTCCATGCAAACTTGGGGTGTTGCCGCCCTTTGCCGTACAGTTGCTGGCTGGCCACCCATATTTAACCCTATCTCATACTTGGTCTATGAGGATCTTTACTATATTGATCTGAGACCACAAATAATATCAATCATTACTGCAAGTGCTCTTGCTTCTCCAAATTTCCACCCTAATAGCCATACAGCTCTCTTCTATCTCACTACTAATATGCACTCACCTTTTCATTTGGATACCTCCTCTGTTCTAATTTTAATGGCTAGCATTAATGCTAATTCTCACTTTTATGCAGGCCCTAATCGTTGTCTTTGGTGGGAATGGCACCTTTTGGTTTGTACGAGTGACGCTTTGGTCTCCTATGTATTAATTAGCTACAATTATTTACCAATAAATTTTGCTCACTCCAAATACCAATATAGTAGTTGTTGTGTCACAACATTCATTGCCAATCATTTACACAATGATTTTGATGTACTAGGCTGGTTTAATACCACACTAAACCTGGCTGCGGAAGCCTCTTGTATTATGGATTCTTCATGAAGATACTCTGCTGGAATGTGCAAGGGGCTAAACGGCCCAAACTAAAGTTTGAACTAAAACATATTAAGATGACTCTGAACCCAGATTTAATCATCCTTATAGAAACCATGGTCAATCAAGATAATGCTTATAAAATTTTACCCAAGCTTGGGTTTAATTCTTATATATCACTACCTAACACAAATGGCTCAAGGGGTATTTGGTTCTTATGGAACTCGGACATATTAGACCTCAATCCTTTATTCACTAATCCTAGGATTATTCATAGTGAAATTGTTGATAAAACTAAGAATTCTCGTTTATGTTTAACGGCCTGCTACAGCCCTGCCCAGGATAGAGATAAAGATGGCTTTTGGAGTTCTCTTCTTGATTTTGCTTCCTCTGTCAGCATTCCATGGTGTCTCATGGGAGATTTTAACGAACTTCTCACTCCAGCTGACAAAAACGGTGGTCCCACACCATTGCCCAAACGTTTCATTAGACTCACAACTTCCTCGCTCAAACTTTTTGTACTGATGTCACTGCTTGCTGCAGACAATTCACTTGGAAAAAATTCTGTATAGGTCATCTTATTTACGAAAAGCTTGACCGTCTGCTCATCTCCCCTACTTAGGACTCTCTATTCCAAAATTATACTCTATCCACTGGCCCTTTCACTATCTCAGACCACTCTTATATCTTCCTGGATACAGACGTTAATTCTTCTTACTCAAAAAGTTCGGGGTTTAAATACCAACCTGCGTGGTCTTCCTACCATGAGGCCCATAGTATAGTAAAGAAATGCTGGAATTTGAGGTTCCACGGTACCCCAATGTTCCAATTAAAACAGAAGCTTGCCTCAACCAAATTGGAACTAAAACGCTGGTCCAAAGCTTTTTTTTTGGTAATTACCGAAACAAACTCCAGCGTAATACTGAGCTGCTACAATATGTTGAACAAAAACTTGCTAATGACTTACATAACCCAAGGCTTAATAATTGGCTTCATCGTCTCCTTAAGCAACGCGAGAAAATTCACCTTTTTAATAACAAATTTTGGGGCAACTTCAGCCGCAAAGATTGGTTAATCAATGGAGACCGAAATTCAAGACTCTTCCATCTTTCTATGAAGGCTTGCTAAATGCGATCCAGGATCTGCAGCATCAAAAATGATGCTGGCAACTGGACTAACAAGAGCCAAGATATAAAGAATATTTTCACTGGTAATTTCACCAAACGTTTTCAAACAGGCTCTGATCCTACAAGGAATCTCGGGCTTGATCTCTCCCCTCGACTCTCTGATGCCGATAATTGCCATCTTATCAGGGAAGTCTCTGATGAGGAAATCGAGCAAGTAGTTTTCCATCAAAACAAGTACAAAGCCCCGGGTCCTAATGGTTTTGGGATTGCCTTCTTTCAAAGCCACTGGCCAGTTATTAAAAATGATATCTGTAAGGCAGTCAAATCCTTCTTCCAAGATGCTAAACTTCTCAAACAATTCAATCATACCTTGATCTCGCTTATTCCTAAAGTGGATCACCCATCTACCCCTAATCATTATCGCCCCATTAGTCTTTGCAATAGTTTCTATAAGATCATTTCCAAAATTCTAGCAAATAGACTCCGCCTTATTATGGAGAAAATAATTGATCCCGTCCAGACGACCTTCATGTCTAATCGCTCAATTCACGATAATATTCTCATTGCTCATGAGATCATACACAAATTTAAAACTCTGAAGGGGAATAAAAGTTGGGTAGCTCTTAAATTAGATCTTGAAAAGGCTTTTGACAGGGTTGAGTGGGACTTCCTTCTCAAAGCCATGGCTGAATTAGGTTTTCACTCCAAATGGATCTCCTCGATCCGTGAATGTATCACTATGGTGACCTACTCTATCTGCATCAATGGGGAAAGTTGTGGCTTTTTCAAACCCTCTAGAGGTCTTAGACAAGGGGACCTTCTCTCCCCCTATCTCTTTAACATTTGCATGGAAATTCTGGTTTATAACCTGCGCATTCATTCTATCTTACCAAATTCTGGTATCGGGATCAAAATTGCTTCCAAATGCCAACCCCTTCCTTGCCTTCTATTTGCTGATGATAGCCTAGTTTTCTGTCAAACGAACATCACCTAAATCCAAAATCTAAAATACATTCTTAACAGATTTAGCTTTTTTTTCTGGTCAACTTATTAACTTTAACAAATCCTCCTTAATCTTCTTCCAAAATTGTAGTACAAATGATAAATTTCATGTTGTTGGCTCTCTCAACATTCCTCGTAGTGACAGTCTTGGCAAGTATCTTGGTTTTCCCCTTTTTAAAGGTAGACCCTCTAGCTCTAATTTTAATGACCTTCTTACACGTACACAACACAAGCTACAAAGTTGGAAAGCCAGTTTTGTTTCTAAAGCTGGTCGGGTTGCCCTCATTCAATCTAACCTTGAATCTCTCTCCACTCACATTATGCAGTGGTTTAATATCCCATCCTCTATCTCCAAAAAAATTGACTCTTCTAGTCGCTATTTTTTCTGGAAAGACCCCACAACGGGTAAAGGTATCCCTCTAGTCTCATGGGATAAAATCTGTCAGCCAAAAAAATGGGAGGGCATCCTTCGGAAAACCGATGCTACTAACTCAGCCTTTATTTGTAAGTTGATTTGGAAATATCTCTACGGCTCTGGCATTTGGGCTGATCTTATGCGAACTAAATACACTACTCCAAACTTCTTTGACCGAAAGGCCAAAAATTCTGACTCCTGGGCCTGGAAATCCATTCTAAAAATACAGGGACCTTTTTAAAAAAGGTCTTCGCTGGATTGTTGGAAATGGTGAATCCATTAATTTCTGGAAAGACAGTTGGTGTTTCCACACCAATCTTCTCACCATTAATGAGATCGCTGACCTCTCCACGGTTGATCTAAATCTAAAGGTCTCTAATTTTATTAAGCCATATCGAGCATGGGATTTTGATAAGTTAAACAAAATTGTCAATTCCCGCTCTCTTAATCTTATTAAAGCTATCACAATCCCTCATTCTGCTGATGGTGACGAATGTTGTTGGGGTTTATCAAGCTCTGGAAAGTTCACTGTCAAATCTGCTACTTGGCTTGCCCATGATGTGAAACCTAACTCCCCCACCTGGAACTTCGCCTGGATTTGGAATCTTGATATTCAACCCAAACACAAAACATTCATGTGGCTCGTCTGCCACAATGCCCTTCCTGCAAAATGTGCTCTTGCAAAACGTTGTATTGTTATTGATACTGCGTGCTCTAACTATAAGATAACTCCCGAAGACCAAGATCACATTTTTCGAGACTGTCCTTATAGTCGCAGAACGTGGAATATAGCGGTAAATACTGGATGGATCCTAAACTGCCCTAACTCGGGCCATTCCTCCTTACTAACTTTTATCTCGCAGTATCGAGAGAAATTTGGATCCAAAAATATGCCAAGATTGATCACGCTCCTTTGGAGCTTATGGAAAGCAAGAAACGAATCAACTTTTAAACATCATATGTGGAGCCCCGAATCCACATTTATAAAAGCCAAGAGTAATTGGATTGAGTGGACTCATAGAACATATCTCGATGATGTAGCAAAGTCGATATTACACCCTCCGAAGTTTTGCAACCGCAACCCGGCCAATAATTGGATTTCCTGGTCTCCTCCTCCGATAGGCCTCACCAAAATCAACTTCGATGGTGCTAAGTCCTCCCTCCATGCAGCTGGTGGATTCATTATTCGTGATTGGTCTGGATCTCCAGTCTCCTGCAAATCATTCAATCTGGGTAGTGCCTCTGTCGTCGTGGCGAAAGCCACCGCTCTGCGCAATGGCCTTCTTGAAGTGGTCTCATTAGGTGTAAACAACATCTGTATCAAAGGGGACAACAAAATTGTTATAGATGTTGTCGACGGCGTGTGCGAAATCCCCTGGGCCATCAAAAAGATTATTGAAGATATCCGTGCTCTTCTTGGAAGACTCTCCTCTTTTAGCATCAAACACATTTTCAGAGAAGCAAACCGTGCAGCGGACTGAGCGGCCAAACAAGGTCTCTATATAGATAATGTCACTAGTTGGAAACAACACGAAAGCAGAGAGCTAGATGATATACTCTATGAGGATAGGATTGGTTTGTCCCTTGAGAGAAGGGTTTCCTAATCCTCCTGTCTTACCGTTGTAAAAAAAAAAAAAAAATTCCCTTTATTACAATACGAGTAAACCAACGCACTATAGCCTTGCGTAAAATTTAAATCCTGTCTTCATATGAGTTCGTACTTAACTTACAAATTGAATGCTCTAGTATAGGCACATCTTTGAACTATGCATTCTTTTGTAATGCTTACAAATCTTATAAGCTCATGACCTTAATTATGACCTCATCCAAATAGTATGGATAATTCTAGGGATGGCAATGGGGTAGGGAATCCCCGAACATGCTGGGGCCCCGCCCTACTCTGGGGAAAAATCCTAACCCCCATTGGTGATGGGGACGGGGACGGGGACGGGGACAAGTACGGGGACGATTTTTCAAAATCCGCTTAGGGACGGGGCGGGGATGGAGAAAAAATTTTCCCCATCCCCGTCCCCATTCCCATTTTCCCCGCCAGGGAAAATTCCCCGTCCCCTTCCCCGAATCCCCGTCCCCGAAAATTTTAAAATTACCAAATAATCTTTATTCTTATTCAATATATATATTAATAACAAGGATAAAGTAGTAATTGTTAATTTTAAGTTAGAAACTCTAACCTAAACTCGCTTCCCTCCTCCTTAATAATATATATATTGATGTATTATTGTTTGATTTTGATGTATTATTGCTTGAGCAAGTTATGTACCTCGTATTTTGAACAGGTTAAAAATCGAGTCTAATTAAAATTTGGTTAGATTTTGGATAGCTTTAAAAAAATCCCCATTGAATCCCCGTTGGGATGGGAAATTTGCGGGGATGGGGATGGGGATGGGGCAAGAATCATTCCCCGAAGCGAGGATGGAGACGGGGATGGGGACGAGTTTTGGGAGTGGGGATGGGGACGAGGATATACTCCCCCATCCCCGATCCACCCCGTTGCCATCCCTAGATAATTCTCATAAATCTTACAAAAACCTCTTAATAACATAACTATAACCTTGTCCAAATATTTTGGACTACTTATATAGTTATAGTTACCTTGGCAAGAGATGCTAACAACATCAAAATTTCTTTCAATTTTCCAAATTTTTTCCTTACTGTTAGAGAAAAGTAAGTAGCAAGGTAACAGCGGAAGCGAATAATAGAATCGAAAACGAGATGACGGATATTATGACAAAATTTAGGAACGAAAAATAAGCGATAAAATCAAACACCAGAATTACGTGGGAAACCGAAGAACTCGGAGAAAAACCCACGGACGACGACAACCAGAAAATAATCCACTATGAGAAAGGAGGAGTACAACCTGATCATTATCACAGGGTGTGATACGATCCACAAAGGAGATTACAATAACAATCTCTCAAAACTCAACTCACAATCTCTCAGGATACACTGGGGAAAATATTGGTGAGACCCCTTTCTCTCTCAATATTTTCTCTCTCTCTAGCTCTCTGTGTTTACCGATGTGTTTTGGTGGAGAAACATGTACCCTATTTATAGGGAAAACTCCCTATAACCTAACTTGACTCCCACTCCAATTAGATTTAGAACCTAACATAATAAGGAAACCTAAATAATACCCTAATACAATTAGGAAACAAAAAATTGTGGGATCAAGAGATTTGGTGATTTTAGGACACTTTCCTAACAAACTCCACTTTGGACTAAAATCGACGAATCATCGGTCCAGATAAACATCTTGACTGTCGCCATCAACACGCCCCTCCGCAGGGCATGGCCCCGCAGGGCTCTCACATAGTCAAAACACCAACTAAGTCCAAACAATGTTCGAACTTAGCTATAAATAGAGGCTTGGTTAACATGTCTGCAGGATTATCAGAAGTATGCACCTTCTTCACCACAATCTCTCCCACAGCAACTGTATCTCTGATGAAGTGATACCTGACACTTATATGTTTGGTCTTCGAATGATAAGTGTCATTCTTTGTCAGATGTATAGCACTCTGACTGTCTGAATAAACCACGGTTTCGCCCTGTGGTACTCCAAGCTCCATGACCAATCCCCTCAACCAGATCGCCTCCTTCACTCCTTCCATTGCAGCAATATATTCAGCCTCAGTTGTTGAAAGGGCTGTTATAGACTGAAGTGAAGCTTTCCAAGATATTGCTCCTCCACACATGACGAACACATACCCTGAAATTGAGCGTCTCCTATCCAGATCTCCACCATAATCAGCATCAACATAACCTGCAACATCAGACGTTGCAGCATTGCCTCTATCATACATGATGCCCTTCTCTAAAGTACCCTTCACATAGCGAAGGATCCACTTCACACCTTCCCAATGCTCCTTCCCTGGATTCTGCATATATCTACTCACCACACTAACTACATGGGACAGGTTAGGTCTAGCACACACCATAGCATACATCAAACTACCAACTGCACTAGCATAGGGAATATTAGACATCCTCCTTACCTCCAAATCAGATTTAGGACAGTTCTCACCAGACAACTTGAAGTGTGCAGCTAACGGAGTTGAAACTGCTTTACAGTTTCTAATGTTGAATTTGTCCAACACTTTCTCCAGATATTTCTTCTGAGACAGGAACAACTTCCCTGCCTTTCTATCCCTTTGGATCTCCATACCCAAAATCTTCTTCGCTGCTCCGAGGTCTTTCATCTCAAACTCCTGGTTGAGTTGAGATTTCAGCTTCTTTATTAGTGACATGTCCCTGGAGGCAATCAACATGTCATCCACATACAATAATAAATAAATGAAAGACCTTTCTTCAAATTGCCTGTAGTACACACAATAATCATAGTTACTTCTTGTGTACCCTTGCCCTACCATAAAGATATCAAACCTTTTATACCACTGCCTAGGTGCCTGTTTAAGTCCATACAAGGACTTCCTCAATCTGCATACCTGTTCCTGCTTACCAGGAACGATGAAACCCTCTGGCTGCCTCATATATATTTCCTCCTCCAATTCGCCATGGAGGAAAGCTGTCTTGACATCAAGTTGCTCCAACTCCAAATTAAATAGAGCAACAAAGGCAAGCAAGGTGCGGATCGACGTATGCCTCACGACTGGCGAGAATACTTCGTTGTAGTCGATTCCTTCTTTCTGGTTGCAAGCCCTTACCACTAATCTGGCCTTCCACCTTGCACTTTCTACACCAGGGATACCTTCCTTTCTCTTGTACACCCACTTCGCAGTCAGAGCTCGTCGCCCTTTAGGCAACTCACATAGCTCCCATGTATGATTTTTTTGCAGACTCCCAATCTCCTCTTGCATAGCTCCTATCCAGTTTGAGGCATTCGGACAAGAGATGGCCTCCTGATAGATAGAAGGTTCGGCACCTTCAGGAGTCTTCTCTGCAACACTCAGCGCATAAGCAATCATAGCATCATCTTCTTCAATATATCGCGCTGGTCTCCTGATCTCCCTCCTGGGACGATCTCTAGCAATGCATGGTTGTTCCTCCACTTGAGGAACATTCGTCTCAATCTCAGGCTTATCAACCTGAGTTGGTTCAGGAGCATCATCAGTAGTTTGCTCCTGATTGCAGGTTCTAGCAGCTCCACCTTGAGCCCGCTCCACCTCGAACACCATTCTTCCTGCATCCTTCTCCTGATTTCCTGCATCATCAGAAGTACCAGTAGATTCCATTCCAGATAACATAGCAGTTTCATTAAAGGTTACATCTCTAGACTGAATAACTTTCTTCTAATCAGGACACCACATTCTATATCCCTTAGACTCAGACCCGTAACCTAGAAACATGCATTTAACAGCCCTGGGAGACAGCTTCCCATCATTCACATGGACATATACATGACATCAAAAAATTCTCAAATTAGAATAATTAACTGGATTACCTGTCCATACTTCCTCTGGAATCTGGTATTCGATAGAGGCATGAGGTAATCTGTTCAACAGGTAGCAGGCAGTAGATATCACCTCTGCCCAAAACGATTTGTTCTTCCAAAGCCCTGCATTCGAGAGCATGCAACGTGCTTTCTCCAGGAGTGTCCTGTTGATTCTCTCGGCTACCTCGTTTTGCTGAGGCTTACCCACCAAGGTTCGATGCCTTGCAATCCCATGCTCCTCGCAAAATTTAATAAATTCAAAATCAACAAACTCCAACCCATTGTCAGTCTTGAGTTTCTTGATTTTCCTGTCTGTCTGGTTCTCCACCAAAGCTTTGAACTTCTTGAAATATGAGAATGTCTCATTCTTGTGTCGCAGGAAATAAACCCAAGTCTTCCTCGAGAATTCATCCACGAATGTCAACATGTAGCGCTTGCCACCCAGTGATGGCACTCTAGCAGGACCCTAAAGATCTGAATGAATATAATCAAGGATCCCTGTTGTTGTATGTTTAGCCCTTGAAAAGCTAACCCTCTTCTGTTTCCCGTAGACACAGTGATCGCAAAACTCCAACTTGCCGATCTTTGCGCCTTCAAGATATCCTTTCTTGCTCAACATTGACATTCTCTTCTCACCCATGTGGCCTAGTCTCACAGTTTTGTGTCGTCGGACTCATCAATATTTAGGATTGCCGCTGCAGATCCTGTCACTGTAGACCCATGCAGGATGTATAGACTGCCCTTCCTTATTCCCTTAATAAGAACCATGGAACCCCTACACACTTTCAAAACACCATCTTCTCCTCTGTACCTGCAGCCGTTAGCTTCAAGAGTACCCAAAGAAATTAAATTTCGAGTCATGTTAGGGATATGACGAACCTTCTTGAGTGTTCTAACGATGCCATCACGAGTCTTGATTTTGATGCTACCGATTCCTGCAACCTTGCAGGCTGTGTCATTACCCATGACTACGACTCCGGTGTCAACACTCTCATAAGACTCGAACCAGTCCTTATGAGGACACATATGATAGGTGCACCCCATGTCAAGAACCCACTCATCTCTAGCTATCCTACTCGATGTGGTAGCCAAGGCATCATCCGTAACTACAAACCCATCACCATCTGACTCGGACTCTACGCAGTTTGAGGTACCAGGTTTGGTGTGATTATCCTTACTCTCCTGCTTCTGGTCTCTCTGTTTTGCCCAACAATCTCTCTCTATATGCCCCATCTTACTACAGTAATTACACTTCTTATTCTTATGTGGATTCCTAGACTTTGAATGGTGTTTAGACCTCCCTCTAGACCCGTTTGCCTTGCGTTCAGTATTCTTACCCCTTACAACCATAGCATCACCACCCTGGTCATCACCATCGTTATCAAGTTTCTCCTTAGACAGTAAACAGCCTTTACTTCACTAAGGTTAAGGACACCACGATTCCCATACAACATGATTTCCTTAAATTGTTTATGTGATGCAGGTAGGGATAGAATTAAATGTAAAGCCTTATCCTCATCAGTGTGTTTTATATCCATTGATTCCAATTCAGTAATAATAGAATCAAATTCACTAATAATAGAACCACGATTCCCATACACCTTGGGGCATCTTCAGCCTATAGAATTTCTCCTTCATTCGGTACTTGTTTGCACAACTCTTTGACATGTACAAGTCTTCCAGTTTGGTCCAGAGCTCCCGAGGTTTCTCGATATGCATCACCTCTCTCTGAATGTGCTCTGCCAAGCACAGCTGAATCCCTACCAGAGTCTTATCTTCAAGCTTCTTCCACTCCCTTGGAGTCAGATTCCCCTTGATATCCTTCTGGAGTTGTTTGAATTCATCATCGCTCATTGTCGCATCTGTCTTCGTGTCGGGATACTCAATCACATCCCATAACCCGTGCTGAATCAGGACCACCTTCATCTGCAGTCTCCACATAGTAAAACTCCTCGTTCCATCAAATTTTGGAATATCGCACTTCATGATTGAAGCCATCTCCACCTTGCTCTGATACCACTTGTTAGAGAAAAGTAAGTAGCAAGGTAACAGCGGAAGCGAATAATAGAATCGAAAACGAGATTACGGATATTATGACAAAATTTAGGAACGAAAAATAAGCGATAAAATCAAACACCAGAATTACGTGGGAAACCGAAGAACTCGGAGAAAAACTCACAGACGGCGACAACCAGAAAATAATCCACTATGAGAAAGGAGGAGTACAACCTGATCACTATCACAGGGTGTGATACGATCCACAAAGGAGATTACAATAACAATCTCTCACACTCAACTCACAATCTCTCAGGATACACTAGGGAAAATATTGGAGAGACCCCTTTCTCTCTCAATATTTTCTCTCTCTCTAGCTCTCTGTGTTTACCGATGTGTTTTGGTGGAGAAACATGTACCCTATTTATAGGGAAAACTCCCTATAACCTAACTTGACTCCCACTCCAATTAGATTTAGAATCTAATACAATTAGGAAATCTAACATAATTAGGAAACCTAAATAATACCCTAATATAATTAGGAAACAAATAATTGTGGGATCAAGAGATTTGGTGATTTTAGGACACTTTCCTAACACTTAAAACTATATCTTTATCTAAGGACCTTGGACTATATAGTTATAACTTATCGCCTTTGAACTTTGTAAATCAAACTAACATTTGATCTTCATGTGTTTTTTTTTTCATGTTCTTTATTTAACTACATCCAAACAACTTCGGATTTCATAGTTATAACTTTTAATTGCACACATCCAATTAGCATTTGATTTTCCACAGAAGAAATTCTTTTCCAACTTAAACTTGAAGAACCACTTAAGTCTCGTAGAAATTAGAATTTCATCTCGTGTGTAACTCAAGCCATTACACTTTTAACCTTTTGCTACAAGCTTGAATATCATATGTAATTTATTACATATCTTAATATTGGCTAGGCGAGGATGAATCTCGATGGTCTTGAATGCTCATCTTTTAATTATATGACCTTCTCTTACATGATTAAACATCATTCTAATTAGAGTCATATTTCCTTATCCATGACTAGATCCACTTCTTAAACATTAAAGACGTGGAACTCGTACTCATTTGCACGTAAGCCAATATTACTCATAATCTATCCATTTATAAATCATATAAATGTGAATTAATCAAATGTATATAAGAGCCATATACATTTTCCTTTGTAGCAAACTTGATTAGATCATGCATATCGAACATACGAACTTAAATCATAGACTATTTAAAAAGGGAAGCCATGTATTTACATAGGGAAGCCATGATCATCCAATCACATAGTACATGAACCTAAGTAAACATCATGTGTCCAAATTCATTATCATGCACATAGTGTGTTATGCACCATATCTTATAATAGATATCCACTACTTAAATTCAAGAATAATTATAAACTTATAAAGCACCAAGTTCATGTATTCAACTTAAACACATGAATACATTTAATCATGATTTTTTCATCTTACATAATCACATACTTTATAAATTTTAACCATACACTTCTATATGTGAGCCATATATGTTAGCATACAAACCATACGAAATATGAACCTTCTCATTCATGCAAAACATTTACTTATCTCATGAAGAAAAATCATGGATTACAAAGTAAACATTTAATAACAAATCATCTTAGTCATAGCAAGACATGAATGAACATGAGAAGCTTGCAATTAATGCACTTAGAAATAAATATGTACATTACTCATGACACACTCATAATCATTATGCTTATAATAATCACATAAACTGTCAGATGTTGGACTATGCTTAACCTGACGCACTTATTAGGAACATTCTTATGCATGAAACTTAGGCCATGTTTGGCAAACAACTATTAGTTAGTGGCTGGTGCTTGTTTGGATTGGTTGTTTAGATTGGTTGTTTGCAAAAGCTGTGTTTGGTAAAGTTAGTTGTTTCTGAAAAAGTATTTGATGAAATTCTATTTATACCTTCTATAAATAATAATTTTAGGACGGCAATATGTGTAACTTTAGATGAACTTTGGACTAAATAGTCATTTCCACAATAAATCATTCTCAATAAGTTGTTATAACCAGCCTATTAAATAGGTTGTTTACATAACCTTAGAAGAGCCTATTTGATACTCCAATAAACCAACTTTTACAATAAGCTCTTTGAAAGACTATTTCCCAAATAGGATCTTAATCACTACCATGACACTTTAGAAATGAAGACTTCTTCTTGTACTTACATAAACAAAGGAACTCATTCATATTCTAGTAAACAGTAAACATGTCAAGGCCAAAACATTCACGCTACATAATCATATGAATTCCCTTGAACTTGTTAAGCAAACTTAACAAATGTACTTAAAAGACATCACACAGTTAGTCTTTAACATGTCATGCCTCAAACATAAATGACTATAACATGATTGATTGACATACACACTAGCATATTTAAATTGAAACTTAGATCAAGCTAGACATTTTATCAAGGCATACTTTCAAACGTGCTAACCAATATATAATGAATTATATATTGAAACAAATTATAATCATGCATGAGTATGAATACTTGTCAAGCACTTCTAAATACATGATTGTCATATCATAAAACACATTAGACAATCAAACTTGAACTTGACAGAAACATGCGAAGTCTTGAATTAATAATCATATGAGCATTCATATAAACCCTCTTTGCATAACCAACTAATTAAGAATTAGTTAGATGAATTCATCTTACAAACATTACCAAGAATTCATTTTCTTGCAACTTATAAACTTTCATGTCAAACTCATACATGTCATTGGCACTTGCACCTTATTCATATTATGTATATTTAAAACAAACAAGACAACACAAGTATATATCTCAAAATTCATATATACTATTGAAATCAAATTCCATGAATAAACACTTTCTCATTAGCTTAAGCATGCTTGTATCTCCAAAAGAGAACAATACTAGTCATGTACAAAGAACTTAAACATATAAACCATACATTCTTACACATGTAGATATATTTCATGTGACAACTTAAACACATGCTTGTCATTCTATCTTAGTAACAATGATTTGATAATACCAAATCCTCAAATATAAATAACCATGATCAACTTAATCAAACAAAAACGATGCCTTATATCTAACAAGGCAACTCATGGATGAAAACCACATATATGAACTTAACCATGGAAGACAAGTCATAAAACACATAAACTCACTTAATATGGCACTTATGATTTGCATAACAAAAATTTAAATCACACTTAGCGTCTTGGCATTAGGAAAAGTGGAAAAGAAACATGTACTCATAAACATGCTAATACACCATTTTCTTAAAAGCTTGTAAATGGGGTTTTTTGGTTTTTGGACCCTCAACTTTGGGGGTATTTATTATTTGGTACCTCACTTTTCAAAGTTTATTTTTTGGACCCTGTACTTTGGGTACCCAAAAAATCTAGCTCAATCTTAAGTTTTACTCCGGCAAAGGGCCAAAATACACATAAAATTCCCGATTTGCCCTTATCAATTGTTAAAGGTTTTTTACTTTTATTAATTTTTAATTTTTAAATTTTAATTTTTAGAATTTTTAATTTTAATTTTTGATTTTTAATTTTTAATTTTTAGTTTTTAATTTTTAATTTTTTCATTTTTAAGTTTTTAATTATCATTATCATTATCATTTTCATTTTGATTTTAATTTTTTATTTTTAATTTCCAAATTATTAATTTTTTAAATTCTAAAATTATAAAAAATTTTAATTTTTTTAATCTTTTAATTTTAATTTTAAT
The DNA here is from genome assembly GCA_029582165.1 of Portulaca oleracea. NCBI lineage: Eukaryota > Viridiplantae > Streptophyta > Magnoliopsida > Caryophyllales > Portulacaceae > Portulaca > Portulaca oleracea. Next base: position 11,650,645 of record CM055885.1, on the reverse strand, counting down.
TTTTAAATTTTTAAATTTTTTGATTTTTTATTTTTGATTTTTTTTATTTTAATTTTTGAAAATTTTCAATTTTTTAATTTTCAATTTTTAGTTGCTAATTTTTTATAATTTCACATTTTAAAATTTTTAATTCTAAATTTTAAAATTTTAAAATTTTAAAATTTTAATCTTTAAAATTATAAAATTTTAACATTTTAGCATTTTTAAATTTTTCAAAATTTCAAAATTTTAAAATCTTAAAATTTTAACATATTAAATTTTAAGTTTATATTAAATTTTTTTATTTTAAAACTTTTTTAACTATTTAAATGTTTTATTATTTTATTATTTTAATTTTTAATTTTTAATTTTTAATTTTTAAAATTTTGAAGTTCTTAATAATTTTTAAATTAAAAAATTTAAAATGTGAGAATTTTGGTAGTAATAAATAAGTGAAGGGAAAATAAAGAATTAATAAATCAAGGGCAAAGTTTGAAGGAAAAAATAGTCAAACTTAGTTAAGGGCTTTTTTTGACCGGATTGCTTTAATAATGTCCACAATGTCATCGGAGACAAAGTACAGGGTCCAAATAATAAACTTTGAAAAGTGTGGTATCAAATAATAAATACCCCAAAGTTGAGGGTCCAAAATCCAAAAAACCCCTTGTAAATGGCAATCAAACACGGCACAAGAATAAACTAAATGTTTCATATATGTGAAATTAATCCAATTCATACCAAGATAACTTATGCCACTTAAATTCAAAAACATGTCAACTTAAAATAAACAACTTGTCTCGATGAAGGCAATCTCATCGTATACTCCTTGAATCTCTTGAGTATAAACATCAAACTTCATTTCCACAATTGATCAAGAATCAAACTAGTGCAGTACTACACCAATCCTATAAATTAAAATTGATTAGTTAATCTAGATAAATAAACTTAATAAATTTGGATAAATTAAACTTGTATAAAGTAACATAAACTTATCTTTCTTATTCCATAGCCTCTACATCTTGAAATTCCATCCCTCAAATTAATAAGTCTTAAGATTGTTGGGAAATGGAGTAACACGATGACCGTAAACAAGATGAGGGATCACTTGGGTAGCTAGGAGTCGAGGTTTAAGACTCGTTTCCCCTTAAGACTTATTCACTAAACTGTGAATAGACTCAAGGGTCAAACCTAATTTCTTGTGAGTAAATAACAAGGTTTCTCAAGAACTCTCAAAGAATGTTGTTGCAGCCAATACCTCAAAGAGTGTTGAATCTCTCTAGGAACTTGAGGAGGAAGAGAAAAGTGGTGTGTCTTGGATGAATGAATTCATCCTCCTTTTATAGTGGAGTAGAGTATCAAAATTTGTTTCACAAGTTTCATGATTCAAGAGCATAATTCATGGGACCGGAAGCATGATTGTGGGAGTCAATATTGGCTGATCAAATCAGTTAATATTCTTCCCCAATTAAATCACCACATGTTAATATCAAAGGCTATGCTAATTCAAATGCCATGTTATTGGGCACTGCTATGGTATGTGTCACTTGGCCACGGTCCGTGGTGCACCAACCACGACCCGTGTCAGGCAGACACGATATGTGTTAGCCTGTTCTCACTTTCTTGAGCTACTGGTTGCTATCACGATCTGTGTCATATCAAACAATGTCCGTGGCAACCCAATTTCAGCTCTAATGCTTATGTTGACCTTCTTGGTCAACTCTTAACCCATGTTTAGTGAATTTTCAACCTTAATTAATCTTTTAACTCTTAAGATACTCCAATAGGATCTAGGTCTAATATTTTCAACCTCGATCGATTTGAGGTGGGTTTAGGTCCAAAAAATTTGATGGATATGAAATGAGTACAATTAGACCTGTCAATTCGGGCGGGCAGGTTGGTTTCAGGTAGGGTTCGGTACGAGTCGTTTTCGGGTTCATTTTATGTTTTAGGTTTGGAAATTTCGGGCCTAACCTTAAACTTTCGGGCGGGTTCGGGTCGATTTTCAGGTCAGGCCAATTTCTGCCAGCTCTAAGTACAATTGAGCTTGCCTAAGCTCGACCCGACAACCCATCGTCATCACTACTATGAGACATATTGGTTTAACCAAAATCCGAAATCTCGTTGGAGTAATATTCTTAATTTGGAAAATGTATAGTGCGGACACCCACCATATAATCAACTTATCCGAATTCTATACACATTTTAGGGACTTCTTCGAGGAAATTAACAATACACCTTGCAAAGGGGAGGTGAAATGATAGGGATTTAGTTAAGATACTTAATTTCACCTTTACTTGTACGAGGCTGGCTAGGGGGCGATTAGGGTAAAGGAGAAGTGAAACATTTTTAAAAAAAAAAGATTTAATGGTTGATGAATGGGTAAAACATCGAAGCTCAAGGGGGTTTAAGTGGAAGAAATTTTGTTTATATTATATGTTAGATTTGTTAGAAAAGAATAAAGATCAAAGCCGTGGGAAGAAGGAAACTGAGCCGTGGGATGACCACTGCCTTGAAAGCGATTGCGGCCCGCCCTCGGTGCCAATCGGAATTGTCGGTCGCTCCCCAAGGTTAACTCAGAGTATCCCTGGACACGTGCACTCGTGGCCAAGGACATGGAGCATGCAAACTGTATACCCAGGAAGAGAGAAGAAGAAAGATGAATGGGTTTTTGTGTGTATATAACAGCACGAACACACCTCAATTTATAGGAAAACTGACTATGATTGGAAGGGAAAACTGAAGAATCAAAGAGCCATTATAATAGGCAAGAATCAAGGAATTAAATAGGAAGACGGAAGATCAGGATGAAATAATGAACAAAATAAATTCAATCAAACGGCTAATTGATACATAATAAATACGCAAGATCTTCCGGAAAAACAACCCATAAAAGGTAAAAGCGACCCACATCCCACACCCAGCCCAGACTGGCCGGACGGACGGCGGCGGCGGCGCGCGCGCGTGTGGAAGCCCAAACCAAACCCTTCTCACTAAAACCCACTTCCATGCTAATACAACAACCCATAGGAGAGTGGAATATTTAAACCCACTCAAAACACTTCAACTCTTCCTATGTGGGACAAAGGAGGAACACCAAAGAATGAGAAAAGAAATGAAAAGAAAAGAACCTGGGCAAAAATAGGTCAGATACTTAGGCGTCAATATCTTTCGATTTGAATTGACACATTAGGGATGTGAGGCAACAATCAAAAATTCTTACAAGTGGACTCGGCCTTGAACTTGAAAGACTTTAATTGAGACCCCCACAACACATATCAACGTACAGAAAAACATACTCCGCGATAAAGCACTTGCGCTTTTATGGTCATGCGCACACCTTGGGACTCCTAAGTGCTCTAGAGAGATAGCCCAAATCTCTCATAGAAGGCGGCCAAACCTTCACACTTACTTAGGTAATTCCATCAAGTCTATCTCAACATAGACCATCACAAACGTAACTATGGAATTATTAAGAGCAAGTTAGCTCATCCTCACAATTAAAATCGGTGAATTCATCAGTGCGTCTCATAAGCACTCCCACAAAGAGCGTGGATTCATTAAGAGAATGATCTCAGCCTCAAAAACACTACTTAGCACTATAGGGATAAGAATGTAGTGCACCTCGAAGAATAGTATGGTTTCGTTTGACCAAGTAATGGATATCCACCATACCTCTTCAAGCCATAGGCTTAAGTCATATCCCCCTCGATGCCTCGAGAACAACTCGTCTAGTCAATCCCTTAGTGAGAGGATCCGCCAAATTCTTCTCGGATCTCACATATTGCAAAGATATGACACCATGCTTTAGCAACTGTCTCACTGCACTATGTCTAACACGGATATGTCTCCTTTTTCCGTTGTAAACATTGTTGTGAGCCACTCCAATTGCTGCCTGTGAGTCACAATGTATAGAGATTGGTATCTCTTGCCTTCTATAGTGGCACGTCTGCTAAGAGACCTCTAAGCCACTTTGCTTCTTGACCTACCAACTCAAGAGCAATAAATTCAGATTCCATGGTAAAGCGGGCTATGCAAGTCTGTTTCGCAGACTTCCATGAAATAGCCCCTCAACCCAAAGTAAATACATGACCACTAGTAGAACTAACTTCATCATTATCAGAAACCCAATTTGCATCACAATATCCTTCTACAACAGTAGGAAATTTATTAAAATGCAAACACCAATCAATTGTACCTTTAAGATACTTTAGCAAACGATGAAGTGCATTCCATTGTTCTTGACTAGGATTATGTGTATAACGACTCAATCTACTCACAGCATAAGCAATATCAGGACGAGTAAAGTTCATCAAAAACATTACACTCCCTATAATTTTAGCATACTCAGATTGAGACACACTAGGACCATTGTTCTTCGTTAAGGACATGCTGGGATCGTAGGGAGTTATAACAGGTGTCACATCAAACATGTTAAATTTCTTTAACACTTTCTTAATATAGTGTGACTGACATAAAGCATAACCAGAATTGGTTTTTCGAATTTTAATCCCTAAGATCACATCAGCTTCACCCATATCTTTCATTTCAAACAAAGAAGACAATAGATTTTTGGTCTCATTGATTACAAGCAAATTTGTACCAAAGATCAGCATATCATCAACATATAAGCATATGAGCAAACAATCTGATCCAATCATCTTTGAATAAACACAAGAATCAGACAAATTTGCTATAAATCCATTTTTCACTAGAGAACTATCAAACTTCTCAAACCATTGTTTGGGAGCTTGCTTTAGACCATAAATAGATTTTTTCAATCTACACACTTTATCCTCCTGACCTGGTACTTCACAACCCTCAGGTTGAGTCATATAAATTTCTTCCTCTAAGTCACCATTAAGAAAAGTTGTCTTTGCATCCATTTGATGCACAACAAGATCACAAATAGCAGTTAAAGCAATTAAAGTTCTAATGGTGCTTATTTTTGTAACAGGAGAATAAGTGTCAAAATAATCTATCCCTTTCTTTTGGTCAAAACCTCTAATCACAAGTCTGGCCTTATATTTATCAATTGAACCATCAGACCTCAACTTCTTTTTGAAAATCCATTTACTACTAATAGGTCTACAACCCTTAGGCAAATCAGTTAATTCCCAAGTTTTATTAGACTCTAGGGAATCCATTTCACTTTTAATGGCTTCTTTCCAAAAGGTTGCATCAATAGACCTATTAGCCTCAGCATAAGATTTTGGATCTTCCTCAATCAAAAATAAAGACACAAAATCCTCAGTTAGGACATCTATCTCAAAAAGATTAAAAACTTCCACTAAGAAAGCAGTAACAAAATCAGGTCCAAAATCAGTAGTTGTCCTTTGCCTCTTACTCCTTCTAGGTTCAATTATTACATCTCTAACATTAGAACTAGAAGAAGGCAAGTTCACATTTTCAAGCATATCATCAGGCACAACATCAGCTTTTGAACTAGACACATTCTTTTTATAGAAATACATGCTCAAAAAACTCAGCATCTCTATATTCAGAAATAGAATTATCATTCAAAGACATAAAACGATAAGCAACACTATTTTGAGCATAACCATTGAAAACAGCATCAAAAGTCTTTGGGCCTATGTTGGTACGTTCATGACTAGGCAAAGCAACTTTAGCCAGACACCCCCACACTTTCAAATAATTTAGGTTTGGGGCATATACCCTTTCCAAAGTTCATATGGGGTCTGATCCATCTTTTTGTGGGGAACTCTATTGAGAACAAACCATGCAGTTAAAACAGCTTCTCCCCACATATTATCAGGTAATCCAGAACTTATAAGCATGGCATTCATCATTTCTTTGAGGGTACGGTTCTTGCGTTCAGCTACACCATTCTGTTGTGGTGTGTAAGGGGCGGTAGTCTCATGATTTAATACCATTTTTCTCACAAAAAAATAGCCAAAGAAGTCGAATCATATTCACCACCTCTATCAGACTTAAGCCTCTTGATTTTCCTATCTAGTTGATTCTCAATTTATGCCTTATATTTTATGAACATTTCTTCGGCCTCATCTTAGACTTTAAGAGGTAAACTTTCGTATATCTAGAGTAGTCATCTACAAAAGTGATATACCATTTCTTTCCTCCTCTGCTCATTGTACTTTTAAAGTCTGCTAAGTCCGAATGAATAAGTTCAAGCAACTGAGTTGATCTGGTAGTTACAGATTTGAAAGTCTTCTTAGCAGATTTTGCCTCAACACAAACATCACATTTAGAATAGTTTTCTGTGGTAATTTTTGGAATTAGTCTCATGTTCTTTAGTCTGTTTAGGGAAGCAAAATTCACATGTCCAAGTCTACCATGCCAAAGATCAATAGACTCAGCAGTATAGGCAGAAGTAGAAGCCTTTCCATTAGCATCAGAAGCAACATTCAGAACATATAAGTCATTGCTAAGATACCTCTTCCCAACAAAAAACCCATTACAAAGTATAACTATCTTTCCAGCTTTTTGGTTCACCTCAAAACCAGCAACATCAAGGAGACTACCGGAAACTAAGTTTCTACGAAGGGAAGGAACATACAACACATTATTCAAATGTAAAGACTTTCCAGAAGTAAATTTAAGGAGAACCTTTCCTTTACCCAACACCGCTGTTGTGGTAGCATTGCTCATGAAGACTTGTTCACCATCAGGAACTTCGTCAAAATCATGCATCAGCTCCTTGTTGGTGCATAAATGTCTGGTTGCAGCATTGTCCAGAATCCACTCAGAGGTGTTAGTAACAAGATTGGCTTCCACCGTTACTGCACAAAACACTTCAGAATCTTCAGTCAAATTAACTTGGTTTTGTCCACCACTCTGTCCAGTGGGTTGCTGTTGGGATTGGTTTGCTCCCTTGCGATGTTTACACTGATATGCCTTATGGCCTGGTTTTCCACAGACATAACAGGTAACCTTAGGCTTATGGATTTTGTTGCTAGGCTTGTTCACTTGATTCTGATGCTTAGGCTGCTTCTGATCCTTCTTATTCTTTCCTTTGAACCTGTCTTTATTAGATGGTACAACAGATTCAACTAAGTTAGCTTTAACAGAATTCAAAGAAAGAGAAGACATCTTATCTTTCAGACGGTTAGCCTCCTCAGTCCTCATATGACTGATTAGTTCTTGAAGAGTCAGATCTTTCTTCTTGTGCTTGAGATGATTCCTGTAGTCAGCCAATGACGGTGGGAATTTCTCGATCAAGACATTTGCTTGCAAAATCTCGCACATCTTCATTCCTTCATTCAGTACTTCAGCACATAGGTTCTCATAGACATGAACTTGTTCCATGATGGGTTGATCATCAGTGATCTGGAACTACAGCCGCTTGCCAACTACGTATTTCTTCTTTCCTGCGTCGTCAGCACCGTACTTGATTTCCAATTTCGCCCATATGGTCTTGCCTGACTTGAACACAACGAACAAATCAAACAGCGGGTTCGTCATATTGTTGAGAAGATAACTCCGAGCCACTTTGTTGTCTTTCTCCAGTTTCTTCTTGGCATTCTCATCGAGCGGGACAACTGGAGTTCTGGGGGCAGTAGGAGTTTGTTCGGGATCATTCTGTGGAGCTGGAGCTTCTGGATCTTCAAGATGTGGAGATGACAGAACATAATCAATCTCCAATTGCTCCAGACAGAGAAGCAATTTTTGAGACCATCGTTTATAATTGGTTCCATCAAAAGGCTCAATCCTGTAAATTTCAGCAAGGGATTTTTGTTGAGTAGCCATGATCTTCGCATTCGCTTTCAAATTGTTAGAAAAGAATAAAGATCAAGGCCGTGGGAAGAAGGAAACTGAGTCGTGGGATGACCACTGCCTTGAAAGCGATTGCGGCCCGACCTCGGTGCCAATCGGAATTGCCTGTCGCTCCCCAAGGTTAACTCAGAGTATCCATGGACACGTGCACTCGTGGCCAAGGATATGGATCATGCAAACTGTATACCCAGGAAGAGAGGAAAAGAAAGATGAATGGTTTTTTGTATGTATATAACAGCACGAACACACCTCAATTTATAGGAAAACTGACTGTGATTGGAAGGGAAAACTGAAGAATCAAAGGGCCATTATAATAGGCGAGAATCAAGGAATTAAATAGGAAGGCGGAAGATCAGGATGAAATAATGAACAAAATAAATTCAATCAAACGGCTAATTGATACACAATAAATACGCAAGATCTTCCGGAAAAACAACCCAGAAAAGGTAAAAGCAGACCCACTACCCACGCCCAACCCGGGTCTGGCCATCCGCGGCGCGTGTGGAAGCCCAAACCAAACCCTCTTCACTAAAACCCACTTCCATGCTAATACAACAACCCATAGGAGAGTGGAATATTTAAACCCACTCAAAACACTCCAACTCTTCCTATGTGGGACAAAGGAGGAATACCAAAGAATGAGAAAAAAAAAAAGTCTTGTTGCCATTAACATATCTCCTCCATATTTAACAAGATTAACTAGTTTTTTGTCCATTCTTTCGAACGGGTGTTCGTTTAAGTAAATGAATGTAAAAAGAAATAATATAGAGATATGATTGACAAACTTGTTACGTGATCCGAGAAACTTGTGGTGATTGCTAATGGTTGATGAATTGGTAAAATACCAAAGCTCAAGGGCGTTTAAGTTGAAGAAAATTTTGCTTTTATTATATGTTAGATTAACTAGTTTTTTGCCCATTCTTTCGAACAGGTGTTTGTTTAAGCAAATGAATGTAAAAAGAAATAATATAGAGATATAATTGACAAACTTGTTACATGATCTAGGAAACGTACGATGGGATTGCATCCCCCATTATAATAGTCGTGCATGGATCATATCATTGAGTTTAGCGTCTCATAAACAAAATTCTATTTAGTAAAATTTCAAGAATGTCTCAATATAATTTTCCTACCAAAAAAATGTTTCACGGTATAAAAAGTATTGTATGGAAAAGCCATGGATATATGTTTGTAATTGAAGCATTCCTAATTAAACAAACATTTAATTTATGATTTAAAACAAAACCCATAATAATGTATACATTGTCTTTTCAAATGATGGACATAATACAGAAATTAATTAGTAATATAGTACATTCTTCTAAAAATGATATAACTTGCTATTAAGTAGTAATATAGTACATTCTTCTAAAAATGATATAACTTGCTATAATATGAATTGACCTAACAGCTACTGCCCTTTTCCATTAACCCCTTACCACACGCTATTTTTTCCACTGTGTTTCTGGTGAAAAGGGGATGAACACTTCAAAAGTTTACACTCGGAGTCAGAGGTAGTGCATACAATCTTGTTGTCCTACATCCAATCTTTGTTCCAAACAAAAGTGGATGAAAATAATATCTAGTGCCAACCACCATATATTATGAATGTGCTGATTGTCATTTTGTAAACAAAAAATTGTTCACGGCATCAACAAAGAAAGCCACACTCAGATGACATATCATTAACTTTCCATACCCCTTCCTCTTTATTTCTGTCCAGTGCAAATTTAGCCCTACAACATTCTTCACAAAAAGCCTCCAACCACCATTTTACATTGTCGATACTCCCATCTTTGTAATCATTTTTTTCCATCTAAAATCATCCCATGTGCCCTATGTTGCTGCTCAACAGTCATGGAGATAGATTACATTGATTGATGAATGAACTGCCCGCCTTTGAAATGTAGAGTTTAGGATGTACCCTTTGTTGTAAGAAACGTAGGCGGCAAAGTTGCAACTAGAACTGCCAATTCGTGCGGCACGGGTCGGGTACGATATAGCCCGTATTTCGGGTTTGTTATATTTCAGGTTTGAAAATCCGGGTCGGTCTCAGCTTTGGCCAGCTTTTGTCAGGACTAGTTGGAACCTATTCCACCAAGAGCGTCGCCATGGCTAAGCTGTCATAACATCAAGTATTTTGACATACTAATTTCAAGAAAACGCTATATGAAGGAGAGGAAGAGTGGGGGATTTTTAGACAGATTTAACATGCATGGAAACTCACTGGGTTCAAAGTGGTTTTTTCCCCTTATGTTTCTTTCCCTCCTCTCATATGTACAATATTAGTCCATTATGTTTTTCCGAAAATCCTGGCCAAGAACCCTACCGCTAGCGTCATCTGGTCCAACCCTCAATGGTCGACGTTTGTCACCCAGTCACCACCATCATCATGTTTTGGTTAAATATTGAGGTCAAGTTAAACATTGAGTAATTGTAGTTTGAAGGAATACATAATCTCTCTCTCTCTTTTTTATTCAATGTTCAACATAAAGATGAGGAATTGTTTATATTGAAAAATAAATTTAAAGATTTAGCAGACCATAGTAGTAGATACTCGATTTAGCAAAGCAAGTGATAGCAGCATTTTAAGCCTAATCCATACGTAATCTACAAATGATTATGACACAGTACACTGCAAAGTACACACCCTTTGGAAACTAATTGCACAATGGTGAATAATAAAACAGATGTCAATTAGGCGAGACAACTTGGAGCATTTAGGCAGTGGTGAGTGGGGACATGGGTAGCATACGTACCCACAACCTCAACTAGGCAAAGTTGGGTTAGAGATTGAAGGACACAATCTCAAACATTTGATTCTTAAGAGGAGGAGGAGGAGAATGGAGTGAATGATAACATGGGTGCCAAGGAAGCTGGTGAGCCAATGATAAAGATAGTAGTAAAGGGAAAGGGCTACCGAGAACAGTGTTGATGGCATTGCCGACAAGGTAGCAGCAATCACTCACAAAACACCCTCCAATTGGTGTTTCAGGATGGTCGTAACTTAAATTATAAAGATTTGTTATCAATAGTAACTTATTGCCAATAGTGATTGGAAACGTAAACAGAACATATCTTTCCCAATTCTTACATTCTGATACTTCCCTTTCTGTTTTTCCATTTGCAGATAGATGTATTCAATTATTCACCAAGTCATGGCTTTCAATAAGCTTCACCAGACACAAGTGTCTGCAGGCTAATGGTGATGTCACCGTGCTTTTTGCCATGTCGACACCATTCATTGCGCCAGTTCAATTCGGCACGCCAGTACAATTCAGTCAGATTGACTCACTAAACCACCTAACATGGTTATTAGAAACTTTAAACTGATAAGCATATATCAATGTGAAAGCAAATATCACTAATAAAAACTGATTAGCAACATCGAGAATTACAGATTCATTCTGATTCGGCAACTAATTACCCACAAAGAATCTAATCATACGCTAACCCTACTCCAAAAAGACTAGAACTATTCCCAGCTGAAAGTGTAATCTCTCCTAGCCTCAGCATCTACTTCAAACAAATACAGGATGAGATGTTACAACATAATGCTACAATAAAACCCTCGCCATGGCTATCATCCTTTCTGCAGTGCACGGAAAATTGGTTCTTGAAAATATTGAAGAGATATAAAGATAGCTTCCTGTATTTCCAACAGCACAAGTTCAGAAAACGAGGATAATTAGAGCATTCTATTCAGTTCATTATTTTTCTATGACCAACCGAAGCAACAGACAAGTGAATGTAATCATCACCTCTGTTCTAATCGTCCTGCTACCTTGATGAGGACACGTATTCAAATATGAATGGAATACAGCCTGTGCATCCTTTCCCTGATGAAATACCAAGTCCAAAGTAGAGTAAAGGTGAAAACACAATAAGTTTGTTATGGCAATGTGATTAATACAGGCTAGACAAATTTCCCTACTCAATCAGTACAGACAATACAAATAGAACACATCAGACAATCAAAAGATGGAGCCATTAGTAAAATAAAAACCTTTAGCGTACTGTCCTCTTCGATGCTCTCTTCCAAACCAGCAAGACCACCAAATGCTATCAAAAGGTGCCTAAATGTGACCAATGATTAGAGGACTTGATAATGAACGTAAAGGTTGAGCACAGACGAGATGTACATGTAATTTTAACATATAGGAACAGTAAACAGCAATAACTCCAATTGACATAAAAAAAAATTTTAAAAAAAAAAAGTGACCTAAACAAACTAGGAAATAAAGTTGCAAAGTTTGCACACATCCTTTGCCGTGCTCTTTAACTTGGCCAGCCATCACACATCAAAAGGGTGAAATGTGTGGGCTTTTTGGGTTACGAGATGGTGTAGAAACAAGCTTGAGTTTTCTGGAAGAACAAGAGAGGAATTTGGTTTTAACTTTTAAGGAAGGTTGAGCAAGAACAAATATAAATAGGTTGATAAAAGCTAGGCCACCACAATTAAAGGATATGACTTTGATGAAGGATAATCCACCACTAAGCCTAAAAGGATCCACTAGAGATTTATAAAGGCAAAGCCACCACAACCTTATAAAAACTCCTACTTAAGAACACCATCATACAAATAAAGACTCAAGGGGCTTTCAGTCATGTGGAAATAATTTTAAGCGCCACCTTGAGTCTAACTTAAAGGAGCACTTTACTTTTTATATTTATAGAAAAGGGCCTACAACAAGGACCTTCGTGCAATAATTGAGTTTTTGAACTTTTTATGCAAACAAGCTAAAATAAGTACTCTTAACTCTTTATGATGACTTTAATAGTACTAATTATCACAATTTACAGTTAATACATTAAATATTATATTTTGTGGTTATAGGCCCATCATGCTTGGCAAAATTAGTTAACCTTAATTAGAGAGCTTTAATTGTTACCCGAACTTAATTGCGTTGGACCTCTAATGTCCTTCAGCTTCCAGTTTATAAGGATGGTTAATATCAACCCCGCCAACCTTAGATCAAGCACAACACAGATCTATTTCGGTTCTCACTTTAGACCATAGTCACTTATTAAGTCTGCTTAATTTTTAACAGGACTTTAATCAAGAAATTACAATATTTAAAACATAAGGTTCAATTGAATAGCGTTCCCTACCGGGAAACTTCTTTTATTGAAAGCTTGAAAGAGGAAATATTATAATGGAAATATCAAAAGAGAGCTTAGACTTCTAGGATCATTAGTGATACTTTGTCAATGAGAAGGATGAGGTAATCCAAGACTTTTTAATTAAAATTAATGATGGGTGTAGTTTGGAGTCTTTAATTAAATCGCATATGTTATTTGAGAGATGTTGGTTGTTTGATGGGGTGTCCCTTGGTGGATGTTGGCTTGCTAAGCTCTATGATGATCATTTGGTTTTGAGTTTTGATAAGTCTTTTAGGTTGTGTTCGGTAGTAGCGTTTGGGGTAGCGTTTAGCGTCTTGACCAAATCAAAACTCTAATTGCATAAATATTAGCGTTCGGTCAATTAGCGTTTTAAGGAGCGTTTAGCGTTTTAAGGAGCATTTTGTGAAACGTTAATAAAGTTAACGTTTAGCGTTTGGAGTAGCGTTTCATATTTTTCGGTCAAAAAATACCCTTTTATGTCAATTCACATTAATCTGTTAATTCAGCTGCTAAATTTACCGAACACAATTCTAATTTGAACAGTCATCCACTATTCGCTACTTAAACCGCTATCCGTTGTTTAAACCGTTATCCGCTACATAAACCTTTATCCGCTATCTAAAACGCTAATTTTGCCGAACAGGGGCTTAGTCTTGGGTGGAAAATTAGGGCTGGCAACGAGCCGAGCCGAGCCCGAGCTTGGCATGCTCGAGGCTTGGCTAGTGAGCTACATTGCAAGCTTGGCTCGGCTCGCAAGCTTGGCGAGCCTGAAAAGTTAGGCTCGCGGCTTGGCTCGCCATGGCTCGCGAGCCCTCACGAGCTTTAACGAGCCCATATTTGTTCATTGTTAGTCATTTTGTTGACCTACAAAGTGATAATAAAGAGTAACTCTTAAAATAGACAATACTAAAAAAGCACTTATAACAAAGTCAAATAATGATATAAGATTGAAAATTAATTAATTCAAAATAACAATTATAGGATATAAAATAAAGTAATCTTTTAGCGATAATGAAAATAATTTGTGACTGTGGATTTACAACACATAAAAAAAAAAAAGATGTATCAAAAGCAAAAGTTTCAATTCATATGAATAAGGTAATTTTATTTTGGAAATTGTATTATCAAACACAACATATTTCGTCCAATTTTCCATTTTCACGAGCCTTGCGAGCTTCATGAGCCGAGCTTCCTTGGGCTCGGCTTCGCTTGTTTATGTGACGAGCTCGAGCCCGAGCCGCCTCGAGCTTATTGCAAGCCGAGCTTTTCCCGCCGAGTTGGCTCGCAAGGGCTCACGAGCCGGCTTGGCTCATTGCCAGCCCTAGGTGGAATGATCAAGTTTTTGTTGACCAGTTGGTGTTTAGTGGGAAGTCTACGTTTCTTGGCACTTTGAATCAAGTTCATCCCCTGCCTAGACGCTTAGGCTCATCGTTTATATTATCACTCAATGAGTATTATGTGAATAAAGAGTGGTGGAGTATGAACTCTCCAAATAGGTCATATATGCATTTTGGCCAGCATTAGTTATTTGAGGGTATATTGTTGATCAGGTGTTATTTGGAGCTTGGTATACCGTGTGTGTGGATGGGTGTGCTGAATGTAGATCGTTTGCTTGACAATGATTACTTGAGTCCCTTAGCCCCACAACAAATCAAGCTCGGGTTGGGAAGTGAGTTGAGGAATCTCCTATCGACCAAAACACGATATGAGTGTGCTCTTGGTGGGGATAAGCTACCTATGGCTTTATCTTTGCCTAGTAGCAAGCCAAGTGAGAATAAGCATTCCTAAACTCCACAAAAGTTTCCCATTCCCTTCCTTAATCCCCTACCTCTTCTCAACAAGCCTCCACCTCCTTTTTTTTTGGATGATGGGTACATAATGGGGTTCGATACTTGTTTGGTGCCACGTGTGATTACTCATGGCGATAGGGATATGCGGAGCTCTATGGTGCCAAGTTACGGAGGGCGCCTCGGTTTTTACTCCCAAGAATTAAGGGCAACTCTATTTAAAGAATGGGAATATGAACCGTATTGGGGACGACTCAATTTCGAAAATATAGCCACCAACTCAACTAGGGCCTCCCTCGCCTCCCAACTACAGACACTTGGTTCTGTAGTCCATTTTAAGGTGGACCTAGAACCTTGGAGGCATGATTTGATCTGTGTTGGGTGTTGCGTCCATTACAGTGGGACCCTGGACCATCGGGGTGTTACTATGAGACCTACCTCGGACCTTTGAAGGGGATCAGAATCTTTCGGCAAGAATAAGCGAGAAAGGTCAACCTGAAACATTAGAAGAATACATGTGGTCACATTTTCCAGCATAACACCTTCAATATAGCTCCGATGGACTTGAGATTCGGGGATCTTAAAGTTCACAGCAAGAGCTTTCCGTCGATATATTATGGGCCAATTCGGAGTTTGGACGAAGAAGTCATGTCGGTTGGAAGTTCGACAGACCCAGAAGGCAGTCACAGTCGTTACCTTCCCTCCAGCCAAATTGTGACAAAGTCCAAGGTCAAACCTCATGGATCACGCCCTTTGACCACCTTCTAGCCAGTACCTCCTTTCGCAAGAAAGTGAGTCACGACCATGTCACCTCGAGGCTTGTCACGCCCTTAACCGTCGCGGGTCATGCTCATGACTCCATCTATCACGATGGCTTTTTCGCGAGAAAAAAAGGGGTCACGGTTGTGACACCCCAAGGTCACGCCCGTGACCCTCCTTAATCCGGGTTTTCTTTACTTAATTTTCCCCTTGTCTATAAAGGCCCGGGGCTAGGGTGAGCTGAGGGGGGACGCAAAAGAAAAGGTCGGCTTTTCTTTTGGCTACCTTAAGGTTATCATTTGTAAAGGACTCTTTGCTGGTTATGATTATGAATAGAATAGTGAAGCTAATTGCTCTCATTTTCCCCTAAATCTTGTTTACTTAATCCATTAATGCTAATGGTGGTGTTGCAAGTCTTTCCCTTATTGATTAGTTGATAAGTGTTATTTGTGACTATGTTTTTAGGAGATTTGGATAGTGATTTAGGAATAACTTTGATTACAATTCTTGATTTATATCCCAATTTCCCTATTACGCTTGGGGTTGTTTTTTATGCAAATTTGTAGATTTTGAGGCCAAAACACCAGCATTCTCTCAATTTTTGGCAAGAATGGATACACCACGAGCCTCTACAGATGACAACCAGACCGTGGCATGAATTTCGGACGAAACGGAGCAAAACCTCCACGGCCAGAGGCCACCACGGTCATCCCGTGGTACGGACTTGTACGGGCACCACGGTCCATACGAAATTGTACGGACATACCGTGGCAGCCTCAGTCGGGTCACGTCATTCTGTTTTCGTGAATAGAAAAGATAGGCAGCGGCAGTTTTTTTATTTTTTTTTTCATTCATCTATCATTCTTCCTTCGTTCTAGGGCCGTCAAGGAGAGAAAGAGAGCCCTAATACTTCTATACTACTCTTCCCCAATCCATCAAGATTAAGACCAAATCGAGTCAAGAGAGGCGAGGATCAAGATTCGAGAAGAAATCATCAACACTCGCGAAGAAGGCTCCACCCCGGGATCGAACGACTCAACGGTTGTATTCTTCGTAGTTTTTCTTTCTTTTCGTATTCCTTCTTTGTTTTGAGATTCGATTGTGACGATTGGAACTTGTTTCGTGTTTTCATTGAATATGAGTAGATTTCTTGAATTCTAGGGTTTTGCAACCCAAAACAATGTAGTTTGATTGAACATTTCTAGTTTGTACATGAATTCTTGCTTGAATCAATAGGAGGTTGTGTTTTTCATGTTCATGTGTGTTCTTTGAGCACTCGAATACTCGTGATTTGAGATTAATCTGAGAAGTACTGAACGGTGAATTAGGATAATTTGACTACCAACCTTTCTACCTAGTTTTGTGAAATTTGAGAAAAGAATAGCAAACTAGTGAACCTTTTGATAACCAGAATATTTGAGACCTTCAACTTTGATTAACTTGAAAAGCATACGAAAGTTGTAATTTAGGTTAATTGAGGTAATTCTATTAACATTGAAAGAGCAGTAGAGTTCTTATGGTTATCGTTCTTGATTCATTCTTGAATGTGTGATTGTGCAGGCTAGGTTTTTGATAATCGAACTCATTGTTAGGAAAGCAATTCCATAGAAATCTTTCTCCCTTGATTGTACCTTTGATTGATTTCCTTGCTTTATTAGTTTAATTAGTTTCTAAAACCCTTTTCAAAAATTTAAACCTATTAGCTTAGCAATCACATAGAAAATTAGTTAAATGTGTCGCTAATTGAGTCCATGTGGGATCGACCTTGACGTGCTACACCGCACACCGTGCGCTTGCGGCCTTGTCATTAGTGGTGGATCCTTCCTTTATCTAATCATGGTGGAATGCTAAGTCTTGGTGGTGATCACCTCTATCCAATATTATATCGGCTTCTAGGTTTTCACTATTTGGGTCTTCTTCAAGTCCTTTTGAAGTTTTATTTATATTTGGCAAGATTATTATTCATCAAGCATCAAACTCAAGCAATTTGTTATCTCATCCCATCGCGACACGCTCCAGAAGCATCCGTTGGAGTTAGCCTTTGTAACTTTACCAGCTTATAGATTATGATTTTTCACCTGACTTAGGATCAAGAATGACCCCCAAAGGATTTATATAACCTAAGTTATGACCTTACAAAGTTGGATGCGTATGCTACGCAGATCAGACAGCACGATTGGAAAGAATTGCTTATTTGACCCCTTTAATGATATCTAAGGGACTTCGAACCATTTCATACGAAAGATAACATCCCAAAACATAACTATCAAGTATTGCCATGTCATGAGAGCATTCTTGATCATAGAGAAAATGGAAACCAACTTTGATGCAAATTTAAGATGAAATCTGCATGGATGAACAAGTGACGACTTTGGCCTTATTTCATGAAGATCTTAAGGAACTTGACCTAAAGTAAGATTAGAGCCTCTTAGAAGGACCTTTGGCTAAACCAAGGGATGGCCATTGCACCCTTCAAAGGTTCAGAATCTACCTTTAAATGATCCCTAAAACCAGACTAGACTTGTTCTGGAGGGAGGCTTGCGGTTTGTAGCCATAGGCTTATCACTATCAATTCTTCCCCAAACATTTCATAAAGTGAAGTCTTACGAAAATTGACGACACTTTAAGGCACCTAGATGTAATTAGCTCCAAGTTCATCGTTTAATGATTTTTACAAATTTGGAGAAAAGTACAAAAATTAATAGTGAGCCTTCCACTTGATGAGGGGAATAAGAACCATTTCAAGTATACCTCAATAAACAAATTTGGATAAATAATTATATCAAATAATTTTGTTCCATGAGACAATTCTAAAGATCATTAATACATCATAGCAATCAAAAGCATACATAGAGACTTGTAAAAATCAATTTCACAATTCAAATCTCGTGTGAACAATTGATTTGTCAACTAAAAACATACCTGAATGCAGGTATACTCAGTTCAGATGACTTGATAACCTGGCCATGCTCCGATGTACCAATCACATAATCATAACCTCCCTATAAATGAATAAAAATGAGTTAGCATCGGCAGGAATGAAGAAAACATTAAGCCTTTCTAACAGTTCAATGGATGTTATCATAACCTCAAATGGACAGTTTCCAATAACAGAGCTTAAATTTGGTGCGTAACGCACTCTATATCCCCAGTACAAACCATCTTTTTGAGGCCGAGTAGATGGGACAACTTGATGGAGTGTCCCTGCACACAAATATGTAGCATCATGATTCATAAGATTGGAAGCATACATGGACGAAAATACACCCAGCGGGATGGATCCAAATACATAAAAGGGCATAACCTAGTTGTTGTATGACTAGACAAATGTCCTATGATTTAGCAGAACGTAAGTCTAATTGTGATGCACCCAACCTCACGACATGTGAATATGAGGCCCTGTTTGGTGAGGCTAACTGGAATGGAATTAGAAACCCCAGTTTTCTAATTCCTGAATTTTGTGTTTAAAATTGCTAAGAGGTACCCTCTGTTTTGTGGAAGCTATTTTTTGGGGACCATATTATTAAAAATTATAATTAGGTGATCAGTATTATTAGGAATCTATTAATTGGGGACAAATTCGCCGGAACTTACCGGAATCCGGCGAAATTTATCAATTTACTAACCTACCCCTGGTCACATAATATATAGCAGGCTTAATTTGCTTGACTAAGATTTTTGGCTGGTGTAAATACCTCGAATGCCCAAGTGCAACCCTTTGTTAAGCTCGGGATAGATGAGGTCCAAAGGGTAAGTTTGTATACCCACAACTTACATAAATGACAGTAACCTTATAGAGTATAGCGACTACTATTTGCAGTAGTAAGGTAAATCGCTGCCTCAGAATGTATGCACAAATCTATGGATGACACAGCTACACCTTTTTGACAAACATACAAATCTTGTTAGCCTTTGAAAACTCTTGAGTGTACTGTGAAAAGAGTCATTGGGATCTTTCCCTTGAGCGCCATGGCTTCCTTGCATCCTTACTACTTGCTATGGATGATAGCGATGTTTCCATTTGGTCGTCAAGCTTGAACGGATCAAGCAACAATTTCTCTTTGATGAATGCATCTATGTCAAATCCGCTCTCACTTGGGTAATTTTCATCTTCAGATATGTTTAATTATAAATCAACATTTAATTATCAATCAACATGAAGGGTAGGTTAGTCATTTAACATTTAATTACAAGGGCAAGTTAGTAAATTGATAAATTTCACCGGATTTCGGTAAGTTCCGGCGAATTTGTCCCCAATTAATAGATTCCTAATAACACTGATCACCTATTTATAATTTTTAATAATATGGTCCCCAAAAAATAATTTCCGCAAAACAGAGGGTACCTCTTAGCAATTTTTTGTATTGGAATGGTATTAGAATTCCCAGGGATATCCTATCCCTCCAAATGAGAGGAATTAGATACCTCTCAAATTTGAGGGGTATCTAATTTCCATTCCTCTGGAATAAGTTGCTTATATTTAAAAAAAAAAAAAAAGAAAGAGATCAAGAGAGATATCAAGTCAAAAAAAAAAAAAAGAGATCAAGAGAGATATCAAGTCCAAATCCACTTTTTCCCATCTATACCCGTCGTGGTTTTTCATCTCACATTCAACCCCACTTCCACCATCAACCCCAATGCCAATCATAAACTCCATTTTTTCCGGCGAAGCCACCTTCAACCCATTAACCTTCACCACTGATCTCCCAATATCACCCACCCATCCTTTCATTTTTAGATCTAAGCCAAAGAAATAGAGAGAGAAAGGGGAGAGAGACAGAGAGGAGTGACCATGGTTGACAAACAGAGAATGGCTTACATGATGATGGTGTTGGTGACGAGGTTGATGGGGGTGGGGGTGGGGGTGAATGGTGGCTGGAGTGAGTTGGTGAGTGACGGAAAGAATGGGGGAGGTTTACATATGTAGAGAGCATAAATTGATTGAGATGGAAATGAGGGTAATAATAATAGTAATATGAAGTTTGATTCCATTCCAGTTTTCACCAAACACTATCAATTTAGGGTTCTAATTCCATACTCAACCCTCTAGTATTCTAATTCCATATCAATTCCATTCCTAAATTCTCACCAAACAGGCCCCGAAGGATATATGTCCCATAATAACCGCACTTGCTCCAATGATATGGCAATTAAATTACAGAAAATACACAAGCCAGAATACTGAGTGAAACAGACAAGACGTAGCCTACGAGCATCACATAGATGATTTCCACTTCCAGCAGTACAATTAGTTAAATTAAAGCACAAGGTCCCTAATAGCAAGGACAAAAACTGAAATAATACCAGAATTCAAATTGCGGTCAGTTCCCATGACAACGGTAACCCGTGACCCTGGTCCAAGAACTTGATCCACGACAACATTCTGCATGAAGAGAAAATAAACAATTTGAGCTCAGGCTTGACCAAGAAAAAGAAAAATTGAGGGAAAGGATCACCCTCTTGTTTGGGTTTGGACCAACTAGCTGTCAGCAACAGTTGATCAGCCACATTTCTAATGATAACTACAGCTGCTATATTGATGCCAAAATGCAGGGAAAGACAACACGAACGAAAAACCCCAGAGCCAGCACATCAGGTTTTCCTTCTCTATTTCCCCTCAATCTTTCCTATGGAATCTTTCTTTTGATATCAATGCTATTACCAAATCAAATGACTTCAAGAAGCCTTTGGAAGCTCATAGCAAATTATGCTTGGAGAAAGGCAGGTCGAAGATCACTAGTTGTGGCTGGATCAACAATTAGACAACTCACTAATACTCTACACCGCATACCCTATGTATTATAGTGCTATGGTAATATCTTCCTTTTCTTTCCTTTTTCTGCCTATGTTACACACACACACACACAGTCACACACTTGCAAGCAAAAGTGAGCAACTTTTATTTATAGACTATACAAATATACAAGGAGGGACCAATAGCACTTAAATATCAAACGAAATGTAAAACCTACAACTTCCCAATAACCCAAAAGAAAGTTCACTTGAAGAAATTGCCTTTCAATTGTTGTAGAAGACTTTCAACTCTCTCAAAAGCCCTACAGTATCTTTCTGTTCAAATCCTCCAAAAAGGTCACATGTGGTATATCCAATGTTTTCTTTGGTTTCCTACCAAAGAAACCCTCCCAAGGCAAGAACATTGCTCCTAACTAAATATGACATGACCCACAAACTAGGCAACAAAAGGCTAAATCCCAACCAGACCTAGCAAAGTTACAATGATGCAATAAATGATCCGGTGATTCAAGATTCCCCTTGGCCCTTGCACATATAATACCTATTAACCAAAATATTCCGTCTATTTCGTAGATTATCACAAGTAAAGATACGACCTCGCATGTGTCACTTCCCAAACAAAAGTTGCAATCCTCCAAGTGGCAAAAGACTTTCAAATAATGATGGAAGGGAAAGCTTCATTCTCAATAAGATTCAGTGATGAAGAACCCGTATCAAGAATTCTTAAATAATAGGGCTATTGTCTTAGGGAGAATAGAACTTTGTTAAAGTTGAATTAGACTAAGCTAAGCACATGACTAAGGCGCACTGTCATTAGCAAATAATCTTCAGTATGAGGGTTAAGAGCCTATTTTTCCTATATAAGGGGCTTTAAGGGCCGCCTCATTTTCTGTAAGAGCACACTTGAATGACATGGAAGCTTAAAGTTTGATTGTGACTCCTAAACTCTCTCTAAAACTCCCTTAGGAAGTATCGAGAACCTGGCAGGTTCTAGTAGTGATCCGTAAGTTTCCTTAGGTTGATTAGTGGTGTTTCTGTATCTAATCCACCTTAACGATCTAGACACTCTAAGATTAAACATATTCTCAAATCACTGAGCTAAGTTAGGCTACCTGAACTTACATTAAGCATTTGTCTTTCTTTCGTTAATGTAAATAGGTTTGATCCTCCCAGGCTTGATCAATTAGAGCATTCTTGAAATGTTGGGCTTGGAGTTATGAGGGGTAGAAACAAGCTTGAGTTTCTGCGGAAGAACAAGGGAGGAATTCAGTTTCGAGTAGGGTTGAGCAAGAACAAATGCTATGTTACCTAGACTCGTGCCACGAGTGTCCGATACAGGTACAGATCCAATAGTCCGACATGGCATCCATAAAAACTGCAGACACGGTCTCAAACGATCTGACACAACTAGGGGAACATGACCCAAAAGTTGCATAACATATTTAATTATATTATTAAAGAAATATCATAATTTCTTTCAACTGATATACACCAGCATATTAGTAAAGTGGGAAATATCCATGTAAAAAAGATTATTGCTCTGTCGGAATTGTATTTTCTTAATTAACTCTCTTTGATATACCAATTCTTGATTGATTAAAAAAAAGAAAAATAAAATCCCTGTTGGGGAAAGGAAATATATATTTTAAACTAGCCTAGAACTCATGAAACCAAAAACATACAGCTATCTCTCACACTCCACTGTACCTAATACCTAAACTTGCCACCTACCCCCATGTTTAGACTAATTGAACACTTTTTCTCTTTCCACCCTTTACTCAACCATCTTCTCTCACACATCCCCCCCCCCTTTTTTTTTCTGTATCTGCATACCATTTCTACTAGCGCGAAGCTTCTCCCATGGCTACCATAAGTACAACTCCAGAAAATAAGGCTCACTTCTCAGTCTCTATCATTCCCCAATAGTAGCCCAACATTCCACCACCGTGTCCGACCATCTCAGCATGTCAGACCCATGTCCGAATCCGGGTCGGGTTGCGCGCCCGGGGTACGGAAGCCCTGAGAGGCGAGTCCAGGTAACGTTGAACAAATGTAACTAGGTTGATAAAAGCTAGGCCACCACAACCAAAGAATATGACTCGGATAAAGGATAATCCACCACTAAGCCTAAAAGAATCTAGCAAAGATTGAAAAAGGGACAAGCACAACAACCTTATAAGGGTTCCTACTGAAGAACACAACCATCAAAATGGATAAGGTAACTTAAGCTTGAGCTTTGTTTTTATTCATATATCAAAAGGTGTTCTCAAATGATACAGGCTAAGGCCTTTACGTATTGCCAAAACTGCTACTCCCTCATTACATTAGTGAGGCTACTAACAAGCCAATTAAGCTAAG
Organism: Portulaca oleracea; assembly: GCA_029582165.1. Taxonomy (NCBI): domain Eukaryota; kingdom Viridiplantae; phylum Streptophyta; class Magnoliopsida; order Caryophyllales; family Portulacaceae; genus Portulaca; species Portulaca oleracea. Next base: position 11,627,132 of record CM055885.1, on the reverse strand, counting down.
AAAAGTATAAAGTACCCTATGTGCAACAGCTAATGCAAGTAAAAGCAAAATTATATAAATCAAATGGAAAACAACTAATCTTGGCTCTTGCTTGAGTTAGTTGGCCACATTTGCTCTCCAAGGGATGACATGTTACTCCTTAAGCTTGTAGGTGGCCATGAACCAGTTGAGGAAAGGTTTGTAAAGTATGGAAGTCTTTTGCCCCTCCAAAAAGAAATAAAAGTAAAAAGAATGAGGACAGCTTGAAAGTGAAATGTATCACTTCCAAAAAGTATCTAATTGATCAGGTTCCCATTAGAGTTTGCAACTCTACCTGTACAAGCTTGTCGATCATAATTTTCCACCCAATTTAGGCTCAAAAAACACCCCAGAAAGTGTTATATAGCCCACGTTATGATCTCCCAAGGTTAACATATGTTGCTGCCCAAGTGAGATTGCACGTCTGATTTGTTTTGGCAAAATGACCTTCTTAATGACCTCTAATGCACTTCTGACCAATCCATGTGAAAGATTATGAACCGTATTGGGGTCGATTCAATTTTGATACGCCTAAGGTCTCCGGCTTGCTTGAATTCTCCCTTCACTCCCAACTAGCTAAGCTCGAGTGTGGGATCCATTTCAAGGTGGATCCGATGGTCGTTTTGGTCATTATCAGGTGCGGCATTCACTTCAAGGTGGATCCCGGACCTTGGAGATGATGCATTTGATCCTCATTGAAGTTTTCATGAGTCCTAATGGGAATCTTGATCAATTTTGGAGTTAAGGCTCGTTAAGGCTCATTAGGAGCTTGAATAAGGTCAAGAGTTAATTGTGACAAATTGGGACAGATAACATCCGGTATTTGGTCTAATTTTGGGCTAATTTCTATTGTTATCAAAAGTGCTCTCTCTACTTAGCACGACTAATCTTCCCATTTTGGAATTTTATCTTTCCAGTGGTGCTGGTTAGAAGACCAAAAGAGATCGTCAAGTGCCTCAAATGGGAGTTTTGTTTCAACTGGTCAGCAGGCGTATGTACAGTAGCAGTGCAATGTTGTTTTGATCATAGCTTGATCAATTTAAAAGCTTTTGGGTGATCCTTGAACCTAAATTGGTTCAAAAAAATTGTATCTTTATGATGGTTAAGTTTGAGCCTTAGAAACCCCATGTATCCCCATTAACCAGCCAGACATTGGAAACAATTCTTTTGACTGGTTCTTGACATTGTTTGTAATCATGGTGTTCTAGCCACTTGCTACCTTGTTGAGCCATTCATGTGAGGTGTCAAGCCATGAGTTATTGTTGCATACCATTGTGATAACTTGGGGAAGAGGCTCATTGAGGTGTTATGTGTGGAATACATCAAGTTAAGGTGTCATTTTGTAGTGTAATATTTCCATTTCTAGCAAGTTGTCTTTGTATTCATATTTTTCCCTTTTGAGTCATGTATGGTAGCCATTGATGATACCTTGGGCGTCCATATAGTGGCCAAAAAGGTCACTTGTAATGGATAGAACTTTGATAATGGATTATGAAATGAAAACTTTGAAAGCTTTGTGCTCTTATTTCTCTCAAGTCTTAAATTACTTTATCTATTGTTAATGGTGGTGTGTTTAAGCCTAAAACTTTAGAGATTAGTGGTGTCTATATTTATCTAATCTTGGTGGGTTTGTTGCTTTGGTTGGTGGATTAATCCTTTAAGCCAAAGTTCTTGGTTGGTGGATCATTCCTCTAAGCCAAGTCCATATTCGTGTGTGTTTGCTATCATTCAACCCTCTCTTTGTTGGTTCATCTAAGTGTTCATCAAAAACTCAAGCATTGCCCATCACGAAACTCTCCATATTAACACCCAAAAATATAAGGACCAAGTATAACAAGTTGCAACAGTTAATTTAATCATAATGAAAATTGGCACCAATGTTGATGCAATTTCTGGATGCAATTTCTCGGATGCACAAGTGAACTCTTTGGCCTTATTTCATGAGCTCTTAACGAGCTTGATGGAAGATGGGATTAGGGCCACTTAGAAGGTCCTTTTGCCAATCCGATAGATGGCCATTGCACCCTCTGAAAGGTCCAAGATCCGCTTTAAAATGAACCTCTAATCTGGACTTGACTTGTCAGGGGAGAAGGGAGGCTTCTGATGAGTTTTGACCACTTTTGATCCTACCCCCACACATTTCATACTACCCTTCTTAAAAGCAATTGCCCTCAACTCTTGGGAGTAAAAACCAAGGTATCCTCCATGACTTGGCACCCCAAAATAGAACCTCCCCAAAAACCTAAGCATAGTCACACTAAGAATTCATATGTGCAAGTCATTAAGGCTCAAAGTGTTAAAATAAATCATATGTGCAATCTGGTAAAGTTAAGAGTTGCAAACTCCAACAGGAACCTAGGTAGCAGCATATGTTAATTTTGGGAGATCATTACTTGGCTATTACCACCTTTTAAGGTGTTTCTTGAGCCTCAATTGGGGTAAAATTATGATCAACAAGCTGGTAAAGTTAAAGCTGCAAACTCCAACAGGAACCTCCTCATTCATATACTCTTTGTAAGAGATAAATATCACTTCCAAGTTGCCCTTTTCATGCTTTTGCTTTGACTTCTTTTTAGAGGGAAAAAGATTTTTATAATTTACAAACCTTTCCTTGGTTCATGGTCCCTAGCAACACGTGATCCCTTGGAGAGCAAAGGTGGTCAACCAACTCAAGCAAGAGCCAACATTTGTATCATTTGCTTTGTACTTGTTTTAGCTTTTGCACATAGAGTACTTATGCTTTTTTTAGCTTAATTGGCTTGTTAGTACCCTCTCTAATGTAATGAGGAAGTGGTAGTTTTGGCCTCTCTATATAAAGGCTTTAGCTTATCCTTTGATATATGAATGAAAACAAAGCTCAAGCTTACTCTCTCAAAAAAATTTACTTTGTCCATTTGTATGGTTGTGTTCTTAAGTAGGAACCTTATAATGCCGTGATGAATTTGCCTTTATCAATCTTCGATGGATCCTTTAGCCTTATTGGTAGATTACCTTGTATCTAAGTCATATCCTTTGGTTATGGTGGCCTAGCCTTTATCTATCGAGTTACATTTGTTCTTGCTCAACCCTCCTTGAAATCAAACTCCTCCCGGGTTCTTTCACAAAAACCCAAGCTTCTTTCTAGACCCCCTCATAACCCCAAGCCCGCACGTTTCATTTGGTATCAAACCTCAAGGTTGTTGCTTGAGTTTTGATTCAGTTTCTTCATCCATCCCACACTCCTTCAAAATCATCCTAAACCAAATTCCAAAAAAAAAAAAAAGCTTTTATGTTTATCCCTTAACTAATTTCACCTCACCATGTTCAAAGATGACACTAATACTCATTTCAAGAGGTTGATCACACTCTCCAAACCCATCCAAGAGACCCTTAGTCAACTCACCAGGCAAGTGGCACGAGTTAGTGCTTGGCTTGACAAAAGATCAAGGTCCAAAAAGAATAGAGCTCCTAGTCACCATGATTCTCATTTGAAAGGATCAAAGTGGCATGTAAGTAACACTCCTTCTAGTACTTCTCATGGAAGAAGAGTGAGGACTTCTTCAAGGGACCTTTGTTTCAACAAGGGCAATACTAAAATTCCTAGCAAATCCACCATACCACTGTTAAGGTGCTTAACATGTCAAGGTTTTAGTCACTCAACCTTGGAGTGTGAACAAAGTGAAGACCTCTAAGAAGAACGTCAAGGTGCTTAATCGTGAAGCGCTAGAAGAAATTGAGCAAGAGATCAACCTTGATCTCCCTCCAAGATTTGACGATTGTGCGATAGAAGAGATCAAGTCTACCGAAGATGAGGTCCATCTCATGGTAGATGAAGGAGAGCTCCTTGAGCTTTTATGAGGTCCAAGAGGATAGCCTTGCTAGGACGATAAAGCATGAGCTCCTCTTTTAATAAAAAATGAGGTCCATTGTGATTACCTCAATTTTAATCTCTCTTGTGTTGATTATCTTACTGAGCTCAATAAGATGATGAATGCTAGGATTGATGGGAGAAGCTACTATGAAGAGGAGACAACCTTCGATTGATGAATGAAAACAATGCTCAAGCTTAATCTCTCAAAACCTTAAGTTACTTCATCCATTTTCATGGTGTTCTTAAGTAGGAACCATTATAAGGTTGTGGTGGCTTTGCCTTTATCAAGCTTTGGTGGATCCTCTTAGACTTACTGGTGGATATCCTTTACCTAAGTCATATCCTTCGATTATGGCGGCCTAGCCTTTATCAACCTAATTACAGTTGTTTCTCAACCCCCTTGAAACTGAATTCCTCCCTTGTTCTTCCACAAAAACTCAAGCTTGTTTTTACACCCTCCCATAATCCCAAACCCACATGTTCAGTTCTACAGTTGCATTGTCCTTGAGCTAGCCTCAGCCTAAGTGACGAACTATTTTCTCCTCTTAGAAGTTTAAAATTGAACAACATGATCATTGAAGGTCTAACTAACTTTGATATATTGTTTGATTCAGTATGTATGTTGGTGCCTCTGCACTGATTTGGTATGTATGTTGGTGCATTTGCACTCTGATTTTCATTCTCTCACTATACAAACATCAGGTAACAATGCAAGGCTACCCTCTTGGTCGTGCTACCCATTACAGCCTAAATAGAACCCCTAAACCAATCACAAAGCCATTATACGAAAGAACTCGGGTAAGATGTCTAGATAACCCTCTGCTAAACAGCTTACTCAACAAATATTAAGCAGAAGAAATGAGCAAGAGGCTAGGAACAGACCAAGCTCAGAAGGCCCATGAAAGAAAGGCCAGATAAGCTCAGAAAAGAAAAGCTCAAGAGCATCTGGACGGGAAACCTCAGGACCTAAGAAGCACGGACACATCTCTAAGAATGGACTATCCGTGTCTGACACATATCTGACAGATATACTCTCTGATACACCATGGATGCGTGTCAGAAACATTGAAAAACTAATCCGGTAACAAAAAAGGTTAGAAAAAATGGGAGAGGATGCAGACACGGCTGCGTTAAAGGCATGGTTATCCGAGTTAGGGACATGGCTCGGGATACGTTAATTCAGTGCTTAGCACAAACTTTTGGTTAAAAAAAAAAACAAGCAAAAACCATATAGAAGTTTGTGGGATGCGTTCAAATTTTTAAGGGTTTGAGGAGGGGAATAAGAAAACAGGACTGAAAATTGAGAAGACAAAAGTAAGCATCGAAATCTGAAGCAGAAAACATTGGAACAGGTCATCGTACTTTCTAAGCCTATTGGTAAATGAAATTGGAGGGCTTTAGTGAAATTCAATGTCACCGATGACATGATAATATGTTTCTATGCTTCTTTCATTTGGAGCCCAGTTGATTTGGAGTCAAGTTGATGTGATTCTTCTTTCATTAGCTCCATTGAATCCTTAGAGGTGCATTTCAACCACAAATTGTGAATTTTTGGGGTTGGAAATGCATCACATATTATGTGTACAAAGTTCCATATCCATGTCTAGCACAATTTCATATTCACAACTTCAATGTAAACAAAGAAAACCAAATGCAAAAGGGAGAATATATAAAAGCATCATCAACAACACATAATTAACTCCAACTAAACTACTCTTGAACAGATACTATACCTTGCTTAGGCCCACATCTACCAATGTACCAATAGAATTTGGAGATCTTTCTGTGAGAGTTACACCTATTGCAATTGCCACGATATGGATGAGAAGTTAGACTACAAGACCAAGTTCTTTGATTTCAATTTAAAAACTAATAGAAACTCTAAGACACGATATAAATATATTTTCCAAAATGTGGGGCATGGCTAGTCACTAGAAGCAACCATTAAAACAAATCCCAACTTACAAGCGAAAGAAACTAAATTTACAAAAAGAGCATTAAGAATATCATGTAGGTTGCAAATGCCTGGCACAACTAATCCATCTCTCAAGCAACCATATAAAAGAAATAAAAGGGGGTTGGGGGGAGGGGGCCAGGGATAAACCTACAAGCAAAAGAAACTAAAGGTGGAACAAGCACATGGAGAAATAACGTTATGGTGTTTACTCTATAAAAACAAAAGAGAATCTTAAAGTGAGGCAAATACAGAGCATTGATGAGCATAAATCCATGGCAATGAACCCCATGCAATAGAGGACAAATCATACTAGTCATTATAGGCGATCATAAATATAACTAGATTCTAAATTTTTTTATTTGGGCCATAAATTAGTTCTCTACACAATCATGATCCTAGGTCAGGAATACACTAGACCGCAATACTTTCGCGATCCAAAAGGTAGAAGTTAGTGAGTTCATCAACCCGAAATAAATTTAGGAGCCGCTTAACCCAAATCAACCAATTGGCAATAACCATTGAAACACCAAAAAGTAACAAAATCGTCGGAAAGACAATTTTCCTTGTACAAAAACATTTACCAAATCATTAAACTTGAATAAACTTACTTTGCTCGCTATCTCCATGAAGAAAGGTAGCATCTCACATATTACCTCACTAGTTGCATCACTACCCTAAGCGCAAAGATAAAAGCATCAAAGCGAGCTAGAACTCTACTTTTTGTGCACCTTGTAGGCAACTTAAAAGTATCATACCAAAGAATTTTTATTCATATTTGAGATTTTGAGTAAACTAATCCAAGTGTCACATGCTTTCTTTCACTTCTTCTATCCATAGGATGAGATGTCTTCAAAATCTACGGAGTTACAGAAATAAATTATGTCCAATATCCAATTGTAGGGGTTACATATGTAGAGCCACTATTTAACACCACCCATCAACACCTTGTCATTGGCAGCAATTCAAGGTATTGCCCTAGCTAGTGTGACTATGCTACCAATAAAAGATTAAAGCTCTCACACATTTGTTTGATGATAACAAAGCTTCTACAAGTCAACACTAATTAGTGCAAAAGATGTCTAATGGCCAAGTTGCCAACATTGAAACATAATCAAGTTCAAGCCTAAAACTCATCTGCAAAACATCAGCTATAATAGGCAAAAGAGCCACCATCTTCTTCTAACCAATAAGAATTATGGGGCCAAATCAGCATCCGACAAAGATTTAGAAATGATTCTCACAAATCCTCTTAGAATGAAGCAACCAGGAAGAAAGGTTTGCTGAAGCATGTCATTTCCGGCCTCACAAAAGAAAGGTTTCATCAATGTTGAATCCCAATGGACACTCTAAATTGGGTTTTAGGATATAATTGATCATAGCAACACACAGATACAATACAAAACAAGCTAATATGGATGATTTCAAGTGTCTACTTAACAGTTGTTTAGGCATGTATTAATTCCATCTAATAAGGATTTAGATCAAAGAGGAGTTCAAATCAGTTTACTTCTAAAGTGATTGTAAAAAAACTAGTGCTCTACAAGCCTCCAACTATTTCATGGTTTTGAAGTATGGTCCCTGAAATGTGAAATATTAGGGTGGATAAATACTAGAATCCATAACACTTGATTCCAAAAAGAATAACGTTTGACAAAGTTGTTCTCTATTCCTTCGAATTGCAAAGAAGTCTCTATTGGCAAAGAACTGAAACACCCAAGCCCCATCCACACATGAATAAAATTGGTCTGAACAAAGATGAACTAGAGCAAGGAATGTTCTTTTGTGATTTGATTTTGATCAATGATAAATAGCCCTTATTTGCTTGCTTGATCTGAGCAGCTGGTCTTTGGAAATAGTGTGTCATTAGGTGCTCTGACACCTTTGCTTGAGCCTCTTTGCCAACTTTATCCAAGAACTAGAGCTACGGCGGACAATTACCAGGTCGTTTCAGTGTTTCAACAAACTCACTAGGGCTTTGAAATGAACTTTGTTTTCAACGATAGAATCTGGTTCTGAATGGCAACCTTCATGAAGCCCTTCAAAAGTACCTTCATATTTTTGTCAACTAGTTAATGACGGGACCTATTTCCACTTTGGTCAAACATAACCGAGGCCACTATGCATCCCTATCAGTAGCTGTAGCAACACAAATGGAATTCCAAAAGACCACCACAATAGCAGCAGAGCTATTCCCCCCCCCCCCCCAATGGGACTATGAAGCCTATTTCCATTTTCATAATACAATCAAGGCCAACCACACATTGGTTTATTCACTTTTGTCAAAACTGGCCATACAGAAGTTTCAGCAACACATGGGATTCCAGAAGACTACAACATTCACAGCAGAACTGTGTCAAGTTTTCAACTCCCCCTGCCTAGACTCAGAGTGCTCTTTGCACCTGTATGATAGCTGGCTGCGCAGAATGTGCATTAATACAATAGAGTTTCCAATGACAACACCATTGACAGCAGTTAGCAGCAGAATCATTTCATCTCCCATTCCCTAGATTGTGAAGAAATGAATTTACTAGGAAACATTTTCTAGATTAAGTTCTACATTCCTATCCCCCAGCTGCATTAAACTACTTGCTACTAGCCTATCAGGGGCATAATTCAGAGTGCTCTTTGCACCAGTATACATGTTTGGACAAATAGAAATCACTGGTCAGAGAATGGTTTTTGTAAGTGCTTCAATTCTTGTGTTCAGTATCCACTGAAGATATAGATTTCACACCAACAGAGTGAGTTACTGTGATTTTAATTGGGCAAAATCCACTTCTACCATGACAACTTGAGGGGTCAAGTGACTTTTATCTTCTTTGTTTCTTAGTGTGCCATTTATTTTAAAATTTTTCAAATTTCCAGCCTATATCAACTTCCCTCACAATGGCTCCGTGGAGACCACTGCACCAAAAGAAAACACCTAAATTGGTAAACCCTATTTGAAAATGCAGATTTCTACCCTTTGGAGACAACCTGGTATGCTGCTTGTGCAAAATTTACAAATCTAACAGAAACAAAAAGGGGGGGAAAAAAAGAGAAAAGGACGAGGAGCAATTTGAGGTGAACATCAATAATGGTCCATTGGCACTAACATAAGCCCATTAGTATCATATATGACTATTTTGTTCATTACTTTGGAGTAAGCAAACCTTAAATAAGCCATATTTTTGTTTTTCAACTTCTGCACTACTTTTGCAAGTATTTTGAGCTAACAGCTCTTTTCTTTCCATCAACTAACATCAAAATTCGAACCATATGACCAGAAACTCCAGGATTCACTTGGTCTTGCAGAGCTAGACATTTTTTTTTGGGTCTTGGTCGGTGCAGAAAAAGAGGGGGAGGGGGGAATCTTCCAGTACTCAAAGTGCCAAATAAAACATATGTTCTCCACCCATTTCTTCTCTTTCCACCGATTTTTTTTCAGTGCTAGGCTTATGAAGACATACTAAGAAACTACTCATAATAAAACATATAATAAGAAACCACTACTCGTTGGCAACAGAATTCCCAGGGTAACATATAGTAAGAAGCTACTCAATCAAAAAAAAAAAAAAAAACACCTAGTAAGAAACTCCATACCTTCACGATAGGAACCCCATTCATGCTTGCGAAGATGATGTGGTGCATCCAGTGGAGGTAACAAGCCCTGCCCCAAATAACCAACCAAAGCATATAGCAAGATACAACAGTCATAGAGAAACATACAATATAAATTTTCAGTTGGCAGTCAGAAACAAAGCGAAAATTCTCACCACAAATCTCAAGCTGTTATGTCTGCGGAAGAGCGCCTTTCTCAGATATTGTGGCGTTTCAAGGTACCTTAGTATTCTAATAAAAAACGCTGCACTACTTTCGTCCTCATCTGAGTTGTCAATGGTTGAAGCAGTAGGATCCTCGGTTGAATTGCCATTGTTATCAAACACCACAATCTATTCACGGAAAAAACAAACAATTAAGCCCCACTTTGCCATAAAAAATCCAACCAAAAAACTAGCTTTATCTGTGTCAGAGAAGCTAAAGAGATACTACTTCTCCATACCTCGTTGACCCGATAAATGGTTGCTGCCCGAGCAATTTGACCAGCAAGCTGAAAAGGTAAAGGACAATAGTAAAGACAATGGCAGCAGAAAGAAAGAAAGAAAGAAAGAAAGAAAGAAAGAGATAGAAAGATTACACGGGTAGCGAGCTCAAGAGACTGAGCGTTGTCGATGATTGAAGCAGGAATGGCAATGGTGAGGGTGGGGTTAGTCTTCTGGGTATCGGGTTTTCCGTTCTCCTTTTCGTCTTTCTTTGTCTTCCCTTTCTTCTTCTTCTTCTTCTTCAGCTCCTCCTCCATATGACTATCATTGCTCTGAGAACCACCCAATCTGTCGTTTTCATCTTCAGCTTCAACCTCGCCTCTCTTTTTCTTCGCCATTTTCTCTCTACGACGACGCTGATGATTTAACACTCAACACCCTCACAGACAGACGTGTACGATTACTACCGGTGTTCAAATCAATTGGCACCATTAAAACCCTAACAAAACACTATATTAAGCCCACTTAGGCAGAGATTCTCTGTTTAATTAAAAGGTTCTTGGACTATAATACACCGTAATTTGCGGTGTTGGACAATAATGTTGTTTAATACATCATATAAGACCGTCGTTGAGTTAGTCACCATCAAAATCGTTTTAAATACATTATTGTCCAACACCCCAAAATTTTAGTATATTATTGTCTAAAAAAAGTTAAAAGCATTATTTTCCAACACCTCCAAAATGCAATATATTCGCATCCAAAAACCCTTAATTAAATAGGTTAAGGTTCATAACGTGATTCTCGGTACGAAATAAATATCTTTAACTTGTTTAATTAGATAAGTTAGATGTAATAATAGTTACTTGATTAAACCGTTTATCAATAAGCTTAGGTGAAAATAATGTGTTGGTGTCTATGGAAAAACTTATAGTGGTTGTCAACCATGACAACCACCACAATGGAAACAATGTTTATTCATATATATATATATATATATATATATATAGGGAACGGATCCAGTGAAAAGTAAATTAAGGTGAGAAGGTAGGAAGGAAAGATCATGGCCGTCCATATTAATCCAACGCCCAAGATTCATTCTTCACACATGTTGCATAAAACCAAAAACCACTTTTGAATATATAATAAAACAGCTAGTGGTTTTAATAAAAAATAAAGCTAAAATGAATAAAATCCGAAAATCAATAGAAAAAAACAAATCTAATTGTTAGCTAAAATTAAGGAAACAATTAATGTGATTAATAAATCTGATTTATTGATGATTCATGTTATTGTGGGCGGATGTGCATAGTCGCACATATTATGTCTGTTTATTCTGTATAATTACAATTTAGTGAATACTGTAAACCAAGCAAACACATCTACAATTAGTTGTGTACTGTATGAAGTATGTGCACATTAATTGTAGTGTGATCACATTAAAATATTTTTTATTGAATGCTTGCCTAGTTGGACTATGTAGTACATGATTGTTGTTTGTTCATTTGCACACGTAGAAGACACATATTGATCATTGACCAAAACTTTGATCAGATAAATCACATGTGTGACAAATGTGGACTACGTGAGATTCTATGGTCGTTTACACACTGTGATCACACATATTGGTCATTTAACCATGCTGTGGTCACATTAATCATATGCGTATCAGCTATGGAAAACAAACAGCAGTGTGGAACCGCACATCTATTTATGAACACAATTACCCAATTTGTGACCACATTAAGTAAATCAATGATCTCAATTACGTATATAGTTCCACGACAACCGCTACGTGTGAGTTCATTTATATTTGAAACATGTATATGTGTAACACTTATTGTTCAATGTATTACATTAATTAGATGATTTATAGTGTAATTTAACTAATGTTTAAACGTGCAAAATGCAGTGCAGCTGGTTGTAGCAAGAACAGTTATGTGGTGCCACCACCGGTATCAGATGTGTGATTGTGATTCGGGGGTCTGTGGTCATGTGATGATTTGGCCACATTGATACAAATGTGATCGATGTGATGATCTGACCCCAAAAATAAACTCGTTTGACCATAGTGATACAAATTGTGATAGTCTGAACCACAAATTATGTTTATTGACCATCAATTGGGCACACAAAAGTATTAGTGTGTATTAAATTTGTGTATTTGTGCTTTACAGGCATCCCGTTGCGGACGCCAACTTGTGCACACATGTGGTTGTTGGGATCCTGAAGTCACTGAGCGAAAGTGGCGACATAGACACGTCCACAGTATACTAAACTGTGATCAACAACCAAACAAATATATTGTTGAGCGAAAGTGGTGTATGATTTTGTTAGAAACAGTTTAGTTGGTGTTGGGGAGGGGGGGAAATTTGTTTTGTTGTTAATATTTGTTCGTCGTGATATGCGCGTTACAATCTGAGACACGTTATTGTTATGTGATCAAACAATATTTTTTTGGTCACATGTTATGTTGGTATATGATTTTGCAAGGGTCACATGTTAGTGTTATGTGATCAGACAATAGTATTGTTATTCAATGGGATCAGACATGAAGCATTGCCGTGTTTTAATGCCTACATATCCTGTACTGATGAACTTGTCCACACTACATAAGGTTGTGATTGTAATTTGTACTAATTGATAATAAATTGTGTATGATCACAAGTCATTATAATGTGGTCATTCATACTGCAACTTTGACCAACACATAATGAGACTTGAGACACACATGCATGACATGTCCACGCTACACAAGGTCGTGATTATAATTAGTACTAATTGATAATAAATTACGTACGTATGATCACAAGTCATTATATTGTGGTCATTCAACGTTACTATAACATATTGTATCAATACAAGCACAATAGAAGATTGGTGCAATGTGTATGATCACATGTCAGTGTATATGAACATTAGTACTGTCACATATTTATATAGTTTTTTTATATTTCATCCTTTTGTTTTTACTGAGCATATAGATGACATATCCACAATGTATTAAACTGTGATCAACCATAATATATTAAACAAAACACACACAACCATTTTTTCATGGTGTGAACACAAATTAATTTGTACAAACTGATAAATTATTCGATTGTTCACTGCAAACCCATTACAAAATTCAAAACTCAATAAATGATATGTCCACAGTATACTAAACTGTGATCAACAACCAAACAAATATATATATGTGCATCCGTTCCTTATAAATATGCCGATCAGACTTTAGTGGACTGTGACCAAAATAAAACTCCAACCCAACACAAATTTTAATTTTGTGGAATGTCATCACACTTTAACTGACTGTGATCACAATGTAATGAAAATACACACGCGCACACTGATGTTCATTCTCTCAATGGAAAGCCATGGTACATGTTGAAATTCACATTGGACATGATCTCAATCTTATTGAATGTGATTAAGGTCAGACCCCCCAACCCAAACCAGTTGCATATGTAATTAATCGTCGAACACTTTGATGGAAATACGATGTGCAAAAAGACATAACTCCAACACGCAGTTACCATCTATGCAGTGGCCGCATGTCCTCAATCACGGCCTTGTGTTAAAATGTGCGTAGTATACGCAATGACCACGTGTAATCGATTGGAGAATTATATTAATAATTGTTACTTAACTCGTTCACTATATTTAATCAGAATATCAAGAATAATCCAACAAACAAGTAAAAAATGGGGGTTTATGCTAATTGTTGTTACTTAACATGTGCATTTATCTAACAACAAAGTGCAAGTATAATCCAACGAAATGCATAAATAGAGCGATCGTTTTCCAATATTATTAAAATGTCGGGTTCAATACAATAACAAACATGAATCCATAGACATTAATTCATAGTCGAACAAGTTGTGATTGTCAAACCATAGTAAAGACAAACTGAATGAACACATAATCCAAAATATCTATCTGCAGCATACTTCAAACCTCACTGGAAGCGCTCAAGGCAAGTCCTACTCTCATGGTTGGTTATTTGGTCACAAAAAATAGCATCTCCTGGCTGACGCCTTTTGCTGCACCGCAACCTTGATGTCGCTCTTTTTTCGCTTTACACACCCTTTTGACGTAGGAGGTGGTTTTATAGATGCCTCGCCGAGGATCGGGACTCCAAAGCAAATTTCAACATTGTCCACTACCCTCTTGCCACCACATCCATCTAGACCGACGCTTACCTTGGCCAGCACATCGTCAAGCAAATTTGTGGTCCACCGATGTACACACCAATAAGGCGTGTGTTCAACGTGTACCAACTATGCATAATGTGGTCGAACACATACTGATTGTAATCATACACATACTTATAAGGTGTGAGGTTAACGTGTACGAAGTATACATGATGTGGCCTAACATATACTGACTGTGGTTACACACATACTGACATACACCGTATGGTCCACTTTTATAATGTGTGTGTTGCCAATGAACTTAAACTAACCACAAATTTGTCAATATACACAATGTGATCGACTATGTAGTTTTGTCACTTTAACATGAATCATAATTCTCAATATCCACTTTTGCATGATATGCAACAATATAATTAGATTTGATTGGACAACCATTCTCCACTTATATACTGACTGTGGTCACACACATACTAATTGTGGTCATACACCGTATGGTCCACACTTATAACGTGTGTGATCAATGAACTAAACTAACCACGAATTTGTCAATATACATATAAAATATACACAATGTGATCGACTATGTAATTTTGTCACTTTAACATGAATCATAATTCAAAACAACCATTTCTATTGAAGGAGGAGGTCAAGAGAGGATGGGTTGGGGTTCTAGAGAGAGAGTGAGAAACACAAGAGGGGAATATGATGAGTTTGCAGTTTTCGTCGGGAATCTTCCAGAAAGGATTGATAAATTTGGATTGAAAGGAATTTTTGGCAAGGTTGGAAGGGTGGAAGAGGTTATCATACCTTGGCGAAGAGGGGCAATAGGCAGATTTGGCTTCATTCATTTTTAGGAGAAAGAAGCGGTGAAGAGAACGTTGAGGATGATGGACGGGAAATATGTCAGGGGTAGCAAAATACAAGTTCGACATGCAATCAGAAAGAGATGCTTGGGAAGGGATGGGGAGAGGGAGTTCTGGGTGAGGAAACAAGCACCGGAGATTGGCAATCTAAAGGAAACCAGGAGTTCTAATACTCAAGGAGGTAATGTAGTGCAAGCCGTGGGGGAGATCAATGAAGGGTTTATGGAATGGCTTCAGAGGAGTTTAGTTTGCATTAGTCCACAACCAAGAGACTTAGCAACATTATCTTCAGCCATCTTACATAATTATGGACCAATTTCTAGGGTAACAGCTGTTAGCAGTACAAAATTCATCATCACACTGCCCAAAGAGGAAGATGTGGAAGAAGCACTTAACAATCCAAGAGAGCTGGATGTATGGTTTTCAGAAATTAGGAAGTGGACAAAATTTGAAACTTGTGAAGATAGAAGAGTTTGGGTTGATATTCATGGTGTCCCCCCTCATGGATGGAAGTGGGGTACATTTCAAAAATGTGTTCAACACTGGGGCAAACTGCTATGTCTTGGCCAAAGTACAGCAACATCAGAACATTTTGAAAATATGAGAGTTCAAATTTTGACAAAGATCTTTGCAAGGATAGAAGGTCAGGTGCTTCTCACAATTGGGGACTGCTCATATATGGTTTTTGTTAAGGAAGCAAATACGTATGTCCACCCAGTAGTGATACCATCAAAGGATCCAGTTAACTCTGAAGTGGAGGAAAGTGAAGATGAAGGGGAACTCAACAAGAATTCTGATCAAGGGTTTTCACACATCATGCCGGAAGAGGATCGAAATCCAGAGGAGGAAGTAGCGGAATATGAACAGCCAAGAGTTAATCCAATATCACCAATTCAAATTGGGGGCAAGTCCCAAAAAAGTCAGTTGGAGTTAGTAACGTTGAGCATTAATGTTAATAGGAATGAGGTTGTGCCTTTAAATAAGGAGGTACAAAGTTTAAAGGAGGAATTAATCACTCCGTTGGTAGAGGAAGGTGGGGTGGCAGTGCAGCAAGACCAAGAAGGGAGTGAAGAAAGGTGTGTTGATAACAATAAGGAGAACAACGAGATTCGAAGAAGCAACATTAATGACAAGAGAGAAGAGCATCAATTATTTGAGGAAGGGGATCTATACTCAGTGGATATTGAGGAGAGTGAGAATATGAAAAATGCAACACAAAATGAGAACCAGGGGGAAGTGAACCAACTACAAAGTGGGGAGAGCAGCGAGGAAATTCAGAGGAGGATTGAAAGTAAGATGTTAATAATAGGAAGAGACATTGGGGTGAAATTCCTTGAAGAGATTGATGTTAGTGCTGAGAAATATGGGGGAAAAGGCAGTAGAAACAGGAAAGAGAGGAAAAGAGTTAAATCAGGAGAAATGAGGAAGAGGGTGAAACAAACTCAGACTAAGGAGAGGAGGAGAAGGTAATGATATGAGGTTAGGTGTGTGGAATATTAAAGGTTTTGAAATCAATAAACGAATGGTGAAGGAGTTGGGATGGTTGGATGGTAATAATAGGAAGAGGCATGGTTTGATGGAGGGGAGAATGGAATGGATGGATGATAGTGTATGGAGATAGAATCAGTACCGGAAAAATGAATCAATGAGGGCAACACCTTAGAAGGAGATGAATAATTGGTAGTGAACTTCAATTAAAGGCATAAATAGATGTTTGATTTGAGCAGGAGAGGCTGAGGCCAACACTGACAGGAACCTTGAAACACACGTTAGAGAGCAAGGAAGAAGAAGCACAAGAATGAAAGAAGAAATGAAGGATGACACGGATATATGGGCAGAAAAGAGGAGTAAAAGGTGGAAAATGTAAAAGTGGTTTTTCATGATGGAGACACATATTCATCAAAGCTTTTCATGATGGAGAAAGGGGTGTATTTTTTATGTTTGTTGTGAATTGTTGTGCATTGCTCTGCAGTACTTTGGTGTTTTTGGCTTAAAGCAACAATAGCTTTTGTCTTTTGGTAGTGGAGCTTTTGTTTTTGCTCCTTTTTCTTGGTTTTGGCTATCATTGGAGTTAGATGGTGTATTAGTGCTTAAGGTACTTTGATCTTGAGTGTTTAATAAATTGGTCTAATGACCACAACTTTTCGAAAAAAAAAACATGAATCATAATTCTCATTATCCACTTTTACATGATATATATACCAAAATTAAATTTAACTGGACAACCATTCTCCACTTCCCCTTCATAAAGTATCGACATGCCTAATGCACATGGATTGTTCAACATTCTTCGAAAATACGTTTCCAGTATTGCTTACTAATGACATGTAATGAAAAACAATAAACGATCATACCTGTTAGACGTCATTAATCTCCCTCAATGCGTACCTGAAGATGATGAATGAATTGTAAGCGTGTTGACCGTGATTGAATTCAGCAATAACAAATCTTGAAAATATGTTGTATGCTATTTTTGGCTATAAAAAATCAGATTTATCGATCACCTTAATTGTTTCCTTTTTCTTAGCTAACAAACATATTTTATTTTATTTTATTTGTTGTTTTTCGGATTTTGTTGCTTTTTTCCTTTATTTTTTCAGAAAATCACTAGCTGTTTTCTTAAAAATACATGGGTGGTTTCCGGTTTTTTGGTACATGTGTGCATAATTAATCTGGTGCGTTGGACAGATTTAGACGGTTGTGGTCTTTCCTTCCTATCTTCTCACCTTAATTTACTTCTCACTGGATCCGTTCTCTCTCTCTCTCTCTCTCTCTCTCTCTCTCTCTATATATATATATATATATATATATATATATATATATATATCAACTTTTATCTTTGTCATTCATTTTGTTTATTCAGTACAATATTATAAAATATATTTTTTAATTTAAAAAAGTTTTACAAAATTTTTTGCAATTTATGTATCTTAATTCTATGTTTTTGCCTAGTAAACAAGCATATTTTGAAAAATATTTATTTTAAAAATTTTAAAAATAAACTAAAATTTGAAAAAATATATCTTACAATTTATATTAAATAAAAAAGCTAACGGTTAAGATAAAACTTGACCGAATTAGAATTCTAGGGGGTTGGGTATGGAATTAGAGCCCTGAAATGAAAGTGTTTGGTGAGCAGTGGAATGCAATCAAAACTATAATTACAGTATTTGTTATAATAATAATAATAATAATAATAATAATAATAATAATTGTTATTATTATTATATACTAGGCCCCAACTCGTGCGATGCACGGAGTAAACTAAATTAGTTATTTTTAAAATTTTATCATTAATGTTTCGCCCGGTTAATAGAAAATAAAAACTAAACTATATACAAATGGAAATTTAAATTAGAATGAGCGAAACATTAATGATATTATCAAATGAAAGCGTATCGTAACATAATTGTTCAGATAAAATATAAACAAAATCAAGATTATTATTATTAATCTCCTTTCTACATTCTCCATTGGTGGGACTCATAAACTTTACTATTAATATTTATAGATTATTATTATTATTATTACTAGGCTTCAACCCGTGCGATGCACAGAGTGGAATCAATTAGTTACTTTTGAAATTTTATAAAAGTCATGGATGTGAAACTTACAGATACTCCCTCCGTTCCATATTAACTGTCGTCTTTGGAAATTGTGTTCAAATCTACAGAATTTTGACTATAAATTTTTCAATATATACAATGATTTGATATATAAAATTACTATCATTAGATTTGTAACGAAAAATACTATCATAAAAGTATAATATTGCAATTGTTAATAAAATATTATGTAAGAAATTATCAATTAAAGAGTAACATTGGAGATTGTGATAGTCAACAAAATGACAATTAATATGGAACGGAGAGAGTAAATATTGAAAAAAACATTTATGAATGTCAAACTTATTGATGGGAAATGTAAAGTATTATGTCTATATGATTTTGAAGTGCGATAAGATTGATCTTGCTTGCTTCTGACTGTAAATGAAGAAAAGTTTAATTTTGGGATATTTAGTACGTTGTTTGTAAAAGTACATGCATAATAACAGGTTAATATCCGGGAAATAGATATAACCTCAACAGATGTGTTATATTTATATAGATATCTACAATAACTCATGAATCTCATTGACCTAACCGCAAGGGTCATATTAATAATCGAATTGATAATGGTTTTGAAGTGTTTCGGATATTAAGGTCATGACAGTTTTGTTTTAGTGGTGTAATTAAATTAAAATTGAATACTACTGTTTAAGATTTCGTAGGACTCGTTTAAGGATATATTTTTTGATTTCATAAATTGTAAATAAAATCTGGAAAGAAATAGAAAATAAAATACAATTAAAATTAAATTGAATACTACTGTTTCAAACTTAGTAGGACTTGTTTTGAATGTAGTTGTTGTCAAGCAGATGTGGATTAACGATATAATTTTTAATTTATTTCATTGTAAATAAAATCTGCAAAGAAATAGAAAATAAAATACAATTTGAATTAAAATTGAACACTACTGTTTGAGATTTAGTAGGACACGTTTTGAATATAACTGCTGTCAAGTAGACTTGGATTAAGAATATATTTTTTAATTTCTTTAATTGTAAATAAAATCTAGAAAAAAAATTGAAAATAAAGTATAACTTACTGCGCTGTGATTGGTTTAGACTCCGAGAATCGCTCGCGTGGCTTTATTTCATGGGGCCCTCAATAATTCAATTATTATTATTATTGTTGTTGTTGTTGTTGTTGTTGCTGTTGTTGTTATTATTATTATTATTATTATTACTATTATTATTTTGTCAAAATAATTGCTGATATTTGGACCAAAATAATTTAATTCAGTATTTATCTATCTTCTGATTGGTTGAAAGGAATTAATATTATATAGATACATATTATTATTATTAATATTATTATTATTATTATAATTATTATTATTATTATAGGCAACACCAAAATAATTACTGTTATTTGCACCAAAATAATTTAATTCAGAGTCCAAAGGAGTTAGGGATTAGTGATACTTTCTAGTTTTTTTAATTTTAAAATAAAATCCGGATTGAAAATTTAAAAAAAAAATTGAAAATAGAAATAAATTATAATTTTCTATGTTGTGATTGGTCAATTCCCCTACAGTCACTCCCGTGGTTCTATTTCGTGGGACCCACAATGATTTCTATTATAACATATAGATTATATCAAGAATGGTGATGTGAATTGAATCTGCAGAATTCAAAGTTGTTTTTTAATATATCAATTGCAATGAATGCAATCAATATAGAACCCAATAGAATTGAAAATCTATATAATAATGACTTGAAACTTACCTTAATGAGAGTATGAATTGAGAATGCCAATAATCAATTAAGACGAATACGGCGAAGATCAATTGTGATTCTGGCTAGTATATGAAAGTATTATATTTATATGTTTTGGAAAAAGTAATGAACGTAACCTAGTTACAGTTGCGCCGAATATTTTAACAGTTGTAAACGTGATCAAACTCCAAAGCCATATGGGATTCGTAAAAGTTTTTTTTTAATTCTAAAATAAAATTAAATCCGAAACAGCTGTAATTGGGGTCAGAGTCCAAAGCAGCCAAGGTTTCAAATAAAAACCGGTTCAAAATAAAATAAAAAATTATTGAAAATAGGGTCAGAGTCCAATGCAGCCTAAGTTTTGATTTTCATCGATTATTATTATATTTTTCTGAAATTATTAAAAAATTTCTAAAAATTGTATTTTTCTTAATTGTGATTGGCTGAAACTCTTTAAAACGCTCTCGTTGCAGTATTTGCTGGGCCCCACATAGATTGTCATTATAAGTATATAGATTATGACAATAATAAAATTTTCATAATTATCAATTATTAATTAATTATTATTATATATTAATTAACAATAATATTACGATAAATTATAAATCATTATTTTTTATTAATTAATATTTATTATCAATGGAAAATAATTAACTATAATAATAAATAATTATTTTTTAATTGTTGACATTTGTGTCAATTTGTAATTTTCTTATAATAATTATTAATAATTATAATAATTTATTAATTATTAATAATTATCAATTATTATTAACTAATTATAATAATTACTTATTAATTATTAATATATATGTTTATTATTAATTATTAACTATTAATTACTAATTTCCATATTACTAAATTACTAATTATTATAAATTAATAATAATTAAAAACATTTAATAATTAATTATTAGTAATAATTATTAATATTTACATTTATAATAATTATTTGTTATTATAAATATTATTAATAATTATATTTAATTGTAGTTATTATTATTAGTATTATTATTATTATCAATTTTTATAATTATTATTATATTTTTAATAATTATTATTATTATTATTATTATTAATTATTAATAATAATTATTATTATAATAATTATTATTTATTAATAAATTTAATTATTATTACAAATTAATAATAATTATAATAATAATTTTTATTATTAATTATTAATTATTATATTAATTATTAATAATAATTAATAATAATTATAATAATTATTACTATTAATATTTATTAATAATTATAATCATAATTATTATTATAGTTATTATTATTAATTATTAATTGTTAATAATAATAATTATAATTATTATAATAATAATAATAATAATAATAATAATAATTATTATTGTAACGCCCTGAAAATTTAATTATATAAAAGTCAAAGTCAACTAACGTTAACAGACAAAATTTAGCGGAAGTCTCAAACTCTTATTGAGCGTCACTGCCGTGTCCCCGAAGGAATACAAGACGAGAAGGAAAACTATAATTGTCTGTCAACGGCAAACCAACTAACAAACTCATACTTAGAAATAAACCTCAAAAGTAACTTCAAGTTTCTCAGAAAAGAAAAGCAACATATTTAACGACTTCTAGACATATCGTCCACACTTCTAATTCCCGTCCCCAGCATATTGATCATCACTTGAAAGCAAAACATTTCAAAAATGAGGGGGAAATCTCAATAATGTCTACCCATAACGTTAAAAACAAGTTAAGTTCATTTCAATTCATTTGAGGGAGAGGGAACGAGTCAAACCATTTCACAAACCTTTGATCCCTTAACTGTTTTCCTCAACCCACCCAATTCATGTTTTATTATGCGGGCGGGATATCAAGTCCCATAAAGTAACATCGCCTACCAAAGGCATCAAGACATTCGCCTACCAAAGGCATCAAAGATAACCGCCTACCAAAGGCATAAATATAATAATCGCCTGCCAAAGGCATCAATAATCGCCTACCAAAGACATCAAAAATAATCACCTACCAAAGGCATCAACAATCGCCTACCAAAGGCATCAACAATCGCCTACCAAAGGCATCAACAAAACAAACCCGCTTAATGTTTCACTTTGAATTATTAGTATATTATTCAAACTCAGCTCACAACTCTCAAGTTAACCCAACCCAGGTTATCAAAACCAATAATAAAACTACTCATAAAAGACCATCACGATTTCTCAACTCATAAATCAACAATCACAAATAAAATATCAAAAACAGATGGCCACATTTTAGATATAAAGTCCCCTTTCGGGATGCAATTCTCAAAACAGATTAGAAAACGTTAAAACACATTTAAAGAGCATCCCAGTGGGGATTAGAGCATAGACATTACCTGGTTAGCTTCACTTCACAGCAAAAACGAACACACTTGAGCTCACTAACGACGCGAATTAGCTCGGGCGTAGGCCACCGTATGTTCCGATATGCAAGGTTTGTGGTCGACCAGGCCATTACCCTCGGGATTGTAAAGTAAGAATTGTGCGAGGAGGATGCTTTAATTGTGGAAGCCTCCAACATCATGTACGCTAGTGCCCTCAACAGACTTCGGGGGGCCATAATGGTGGAAACAATAGAAATGGCGGGAACAATGGAAACAATGTGAACTGGAGAGCCTCGCAGTCAACATATCAAAATCGGGGAGGCTATAATGGAAACCAAAGGCCGAAACAACAAAACCGGGGTGGTCCCGGTGGAAATCAGAACAACCAAGGGAGGCCAGCAAACCCGCCTCGTCAGCAGCAACAACCGCCGCGTAATGCAGGAGGACGAGTGTATGTGATGACGAAGGATGAGGCTGAGAATGAAGCGGACGTCGTGACGGGTTCCTTTTCTCTCCACCTCTACAATGTCTCTGTTTTATTTGATTATGGTGCTAGTCATTCTTTTGTTGGACGAGCTATAGTAGAGAAGGCTAAGATGAAACCCTCAAAGAATAGTAAGCCTATGTCAGTAGCCCTACCCACCGGGGATACCATTAGTTGTGGAGAGTTATATGGTGGATGTCCTATAGTGGTAGCAGGTCAGGAATTTAAGGCAGACCTCTATATGTTTGACCTAATGGAGTTTGATGTTATTTTGGGGATGGACTGGTTAGCAAAATATAGAGCTCAGATAGATTGCTACAAGCAAAAGGTGACCTTAGTAGGACCAAACGGGAAGAAGGTAGTGCATTGGAGTGATAGGCATCTTCAAGGTGTAAGGATTATCTCTGCCCTCAAGGCTCAGAAGTTGTTAGGCCAAGGTTGTGAAAGGTTTTTATGCAATGTAATTGACACCAAGGCGGAGGAGCCTACGATTGAGAGCATTCCGATAGTTCAGGATTTTCCGGATGTTTTTCCGGAGGAGATTCCGGGAATGCCCCCACTCAGGGAGGTGGATTTCTGCATCGATTTGGAGCCCGGGGCAGCACCTGTTTCAAAAGCCTCATATCGAATGGCGCCCGCAGAGCTTAAGGAATTGAAGACCCAGCTGGATGAGCTGCTAGAAAAGGGGTACATACGACCCAGCACGTCACCATGGGGAACACCCGTACTGTTCGTGAAGAAGAAGGATGGTAGCATGAGGTTATGCATCGATTACCGGGAGTTGAACAAGATTACCATCAAAAATCGGTACCCTCTACCTCGCATTGATGATCTCTTTAACCAGTTGCGGGGTGCAACAAAGTTTTCGAAGATAGACTTGAGATCAGGTTATCACCAGCTAAGAATCCGAGAGGAGGACATCTCTAAAACCACCTTCCGAACTCGATATGGTCATTACGAGTTCATAGTAATGCCATTTGGGCTCACAAATGCTCCAGCCGCTTTCATGGACTTAATGAACAGAGTGTTCAAGCCGTTTTTGGACAAGTTTGTGGTGGTGTTCATCGATGATATATTGGTATACTCGGGAACGCGGGAGGAACATGCAAACCACCTGAAGGAAGTGCTGACGACCTTATGGAAAAACGAGCTTTATGCGAAGTTTAAGAAATGTGAATTTTGGTTGGAGCGGGTAGCGTTCTTAGGACACGTGGTGTCTAAGGAAGGAGTAGCAGTGGACCCTCAAAAGGTGGAGGCTATAACCAAGTGGCCGACGCCGAATAATGCCACTGAGGTTAGGAGTTTTCTGAGTTTGGCAGGCTATTATAGGAAATTCGTTCAGGATTTCTCGAAAATCGCCACCCCATTGACCAATTTGACTCGGAAGTCAATAAAGTTCGCGTGGTCGGAAAAATGTGAGCAAGCATTCCAGGAATTGAAGAAGAGGCTTACCTCGACCCCTATTCTCGCTCTACCTCAAGGGAACGAAGGATTTATCATCTACAGTGACGCATCACATGGTGGATTGGGTTGTGTGCTCATGCAGAATGGGAAAGTGATTGCGTATGCATCCAGACAACTGAAGACACATGAGAAGAACTACCCCACTCATGACCTGGAGTTGGCAGCAGTGGTTTTTGCACTTAAGATTTGGAGACACTACCTTTATGGGGTGCACTGCGAGATATTCACCGACCATCAAAGCTTGAAGTATCTATTCACACAGAAGGAGCTAAACCTTAGGCAGACTCGATGATTGGAATTTCTGAAGGACTATGATGTGAACTTTCAATATCATCCCGGGAAAGCAAATGTAGTGGCTGATGCCCTGGGTAGGAGACCCTATCCTGTCGTAAACCACTTGATGATGATGCCGCACGAGTTGTGCGAGGAGTTTAAGAGGTTGGAGATTAACGTAGTGACACCTGGAAGGAAAGCTGTATTGAATGCCATGGAGTTGCAACCTACTCTCATGGAAGAGATCAAGAGGACTCAAGAGCTGGACTTGCAGCTTGTCAAGATACGGGAGGAGGTTTTGCAAGGGAAGGCCCCTGGTTTCGTGATTCACGAGGATGGTACATTACGGTTCCATAACCGCGTTTGTGTACCTAACATGGAGGAGTTAAAGAGGAAGATTTTAGAAGAGGGGCACAATACACCATATTCTGTGCACCCAGGTGGAAATAAGCTTTACAAGGATCCGCGGATGTTACGGTGGAGTAATATGAAACAAGAAGCGGACTTTGTGGCGAAATGCCTCACTTGCCAACGGTCAAGGCGTAACATCAACGACTGCCGCTTCGCAGCCTACCAGGCGTTCTGAATGGAAGTGGACTCGATATCAATGGACTTCAGAGTGGGTCTTCCAAGGACCAGGCGGAAACACAATGCGATATGGGTAATTGTGGATCGATTAACCAAGTCGGCTCATTTTCTAGCCATCGCCAACAACTGGTCCCTGGACCAGCTAGCTCAAGCCTATGTAAGAGAGATAGTAAGACTACATGGAGTCCCCAGTTCTATAGTCTCGGACAGAGACACCAGATTCCAGTCTGGTTTTTGGAAGAAGTTGCAGGAGGCGTTTGGTACCAAACTCAAGTTTAGCACCACTTTCCACCCAGCTACTGATGGGCAGATCGAGAGGACTATCCAAACCCTCGAAGATATGCTGCGAGCATGTGCATTGGATTTCAAAGACTCGTGGGATGACGAGTTGACTCTCATTGAGTTCTCCTACAACAACAGTTATCATGCTAGTCTTGGGATGTCACCATTCGAAGCTTTATATGGGAGGAGATGTAGGACTCCCCTCTGTTGGCAAGACATCAATGAAGCTCTAACGATAGGACCGGACCTAATACAGGCCACTACTCAGAAGGTTCGAACCATTCAAGATAAGATGAAGGCAGCACAAAGTCGACAAAAGAGCTATGCTGACAGGAGGAGAAGACCTTTGGAGTTCGAAGTAGGAGAATATGTGCTTTTACGGGTTTCACCCACGAAAGGAGTTATGAGATTCGGTCAGTTGGGGAAGTTGACACCAAGATTTATCGGCCCATATCCAATCTTAGAACACATCGGAGAAGATGCCTACAAGTTGCAGCTACCAGCAGAACTTCCAAGAGTGCACAATGTCTTCCATGTGTCACAACTCAGGAAATATGTTCCAGACCCAACTCATGTGATCGATCCTGCGCCACTTCAGCTACAAGAAGATTTGAGCTATGAAAAGCAACCGCTGGAAATATTGGATCGTAGAGAAAAACAACTTCGAAGGAAAGTAGTCCCCTTGGTGAAAGTACGATGGGCAAATCATGCCACAACGGAGGCAACCTGGGAAACAGAGGAAGAGATGAGAACGAAATACCCTCACCTGTTTCACTCTTAAAGGTATGTCAAGTTACGAGGACGAAACTTCTTTTAAGGAGGTAATGATGTAAAACCTCGAGTTTTAGGGAGAACGAAACCGTTAGGATTGTTACCGAACCGTTAGGCTTAAGTTTAAGTTTCGAGGACGAAACTTCTTTTAAGGAGGTAATGATGTAAAACCCCGAAAAATCCAAAGATGTTGACCGTGACGTCGTTAGTATATTATGTTTGACTTCGCTAATTTATTATTATTCGTTGTGTTTATTTTTGCTAATACTTGAGCTCGTAGAATCGTGAGTGCCCGAACAAGGGTATATCAGTCATTTCGGGGGTTTAGTATTATTAGTTCAAACATATAGAGGTCTGCCTCAAACTCCATTAGGTCAAACATATAGAGGTCTGCCTTAAATTCCTGACCTGCTATCACTATAGGACATCTGCCATATAACTCTCCACAACTAATGGTATCCCCGGTGGGTAGAGCTACCGACATAGGCTTACTATTCTCCGAGGGTTTCATCTTAGCCTTCTCTACTATAGCTCGTCCAACAAAAGAATGACTAGCACCAGAATCAAATAAAACAGAGACATTGTAGAGGTGGAGAGAGAAGGTACCCGTCACGACGTCCGCTTCATTCTCAGCCTCATCCTTCGTCATCACATACACTCGTCCTCCTACATTACGCGGCGGTTGTTGCTGCTGACGAGGCGGGTTTGTTGGCCTCCCTTGGTTGTTCTGATTTCCACCGGGACCACCCCGGTTTTGTTGTTGCGGCCTTTGGTTTCCATTATAGCCCCCCCGATTTTGATATGTTGACTGCGGGGCTCTCCAGTTCCCATTGTTTCCATTGTTCCCGCCATTTCTATTGTTTCCACCATTATGGCCCCCCGAAGGCTGTTGAGGGCACTGGCATACATGATGTTGGAGGCTTCCACAGTTAAAACATCCTCCTCGCACAATTCTTTCTTTACAATCCCGAGGGTAATGACCCGGTCGACCACAAACCTTGCATATCGGAACATACGGTGGCGTACGCCCGAGCTAATTCGCGTCGTTAGTGAGCTCAAGTGTGTTCGTTTTTGCTGTGAAGTGAAGCTAACCAGGTAATGTCTATGCTCTAATCCCCACTGGGATGCTCTTTAAATGTGTTTTAACGTTTTCTAATATGTTTTGAGAATTGCATCCCGAAAGGGGACTTTATGTGGAAAATGTGGCCATCTGTTTTTGATATTTTATTTGTGATTGTTGATTTATGAGTTGAGAAATCGCGATGGTCTTTTATGAGTAGTAGTTTTATTATTGGTTTTGATAACCTGGGTTGGGTTGACTTGAGAGTTGTGAGCTGAGTTTGAATAATATACTAATAATTCAAAGTGAAACATTAAGCGGGTTTGTTTTGTTGATGCCTTTGGCAGACGATTGTTGATGCCTTTGGTAGGCGATTATTTTTTATGCCTTTGGTAGGCGATTATTGATGCCTTTGGTAGGCGATTATTGATGCCTTTGGTAGGCGATTATTATATTTATGCCTTTGGTAGGCGGTTATCTTTGATGCCTTTGGTAGGCGAATGTTTTGATGCATTTGGTAGGCGATGTTACTTTATGGGACTTGATATCCCGCCCGCATAATAAAACATGAATTGGGTGGGTTGAGGAAAACAGTTAAGTGATTAAAGGTTTGTGAAATGGTTTGACTCGTTCCCTCTCCCTCAAATGAATTGAAATGAACTTAACTTGTTTTTAACGTTAGGGGTAGACATTATCGAGATTTCCCTCATTTTTGAAATGTTTTGTTTTCAGGTGATGATCAATATGTTGGGGACGGGAATTAGAAGTGAGGACGACATGTCTATAAGTCGTTAAATATGTTGCTTTTCTTTTCTGAGAAACTTGAAGTTAGTTTTGAGGTTTATTTCTAAGTATGAGTTTGTTAGTTGGTTTGCCGTTGACAGACAATTGTAGTTTTCCTTCTCGCCTTGTATTCCTTCGGGGATACGACAGTGATACCCAATAAGAGTTTGAGACTTCCGCTAAATTTTGTCTGTTAACGTTAGTTGACTTTGACTTTTCTATAATTAAATTTTCGGGGCGTTACAATTATTATTATTATTATTATTATTATTATTATTATTATTATTGGTTTTGTTGTTGTTGTGAAAGAAAAGGGACAGCCTATTCCCCCCACATTTGGGAGGTTTCTAATCCCCCTATTTGGGAGGGATAGCAAATCCCTAGGGATTGCAATTCCATTTTCCAGAAATTGATCTCCAAACAAAAAAAAAACAGGAATTAGAACCCATTCCTACTCAATTCCATTCCTGTTTTGTTCACCAAACAAGCCCTAAGTGTATCCTGATGTCTATACTCTTTGAAATATAGGTAACACTTGTAATTTTAACTTAAACTTGTCTTTGGTTATGAGTTAAGACATATTCTTATATATGACGTAAATTATGTGTACCATGCAAAGTGTTGAAGCAAAAATATGTTATTTTACAATCGAATATGGAGTTGCTTTACATGAATTAAATAGGTTGATGCATAATTGTTTTTTTTTTTAAAACCATAATTGTTTGACTTTGGGGCAAGTGTGTTGCTGTCTTGGACTGCGCTACTTGGCACTATAGTCCTGATGAATAAAAATTGGACTTGGGCCCCTAACTTATCGAAAAAAATAAGTCGATGCATAATTGTTTGCCTTGTTTACTTTAATGGGTAAATAGATCAAAATAAGGTCAAATCATTTAAAACTTCAACAGTAAACCGTTTCAACTTCTATCCTATTGTATAAATGCAATTTATAGTATAAAGACCATCTCGCATAAGCTTATCGTGAAACAGACTCCTAATAGGGCGACAATTTTAATATTCCACTATGACTAAGAAGTGATATTAAAATGACTTTTTAACATGAGTATGACTAATAATTTATTATAGGGTAACTTTAATCTGAATCGACGCAAATAAACTGTTAATCAACCGTCTATTGATAAATAGTCACCATAAAGTTAGGGGTGGTAAAAATTTGGGTTTGAGGCTTATCGGGTTCGGTCAATTCGAGTATTCGGTAAAAAAAACCTAAACCCGGACCCTGGCCGAATTTTAATTCGTACTAAATAACCAAACCCGACCCTGAAACCGAATAATCGAATTGCACTTTTTATCAAAACTAAAAATTAACTTACTACATTTTTTTTGACCAAATATGACCAGTTAACCGAATATAAAGTTTGAGCCTCTTTATGTAAATTGAAAGAACCCTAGACGGGGGCAAATAGGATAGATGGAATTTTTTGCACTTTAATACACTAAGGACGTTAAACAGATAATACAACTCAAACAGATGATTAATACTTCTTCATTGAAATGAGGTTTAAGTACACAAGGGATAGAGAGGATTAAAAGACTCGGCAGAGTTATGTCTGTGAGGTCCTCAAAACTACTTACAGAGGGAGGAACTTTGAATCAGTTCCTAATGATCATCCTCACCAAGTGAATGATGATGCTACAACTCACTAAAGATTGAATCACTCGTTCTTTAGTTACAAGTGTGTGATGTCCTCACTAGAAACACACTCTGGTTACAGAACTCTCGCCACTAAACACACAAGTGGCTACTCTTAAAAAATTTCTTCTCAAAATTTCTTACACTTCGATTTCTCTTTCTTGGAATCGTTGTCTTCATAAAATGATAGCCAAGTCTTTTCATAATCGACATCTTTAGGTGCAACGACTCTATTTGACTTTCCTTGCTTCCATAATACGTACCTTAGTGAATTGATTCCCAATCTTCATATTCTGGGAAACTATCTCCTTGTCAATTTCGTCCAACATCTGCAATGGCAAGTATGAGAATTATGTTGTGATATTGGAGAAGTTAAAGATGGAAGGATAGGAGATTTGGATACTTCCATGATTTGTTCAGCAGTTTTGTTCTTTCAATCAAAACAGCTTCTGCAGGTCCTCTGCGTTGGTTCCGTGGTGGTCGACACATGGCGGAGGGCATCAAATTCTTGGGTTTATTCTACAATCTCCTCCTTTTTGTTTGAAAGAAATAATTGCATGGTATATACAAATATAATGTAGCAACACATATATTGGGCATATGAGATAACAGATATATAAAGCATAGTATGTACAAGCAGGATAAGTAAATTGTTAGTTACAGTCCATAGGAAAGCTTCTCTCCCTTTTTGTCTTTTGGACAAATAAGGAAATAGGAGATCACAAGAGATGTTTGTACACAAAAAAAAAAGTGTTTATGGAAAAGAGAGTTGATAAGTTTGATGGAAGGGGGACAAAAGGGGGATCCTCCACAGCAAGAGTAGCCGGGGGAGGTCGAGGCTTGATGAGGGCCTCGACCTAACGCACCAAGTCCTTGAGAGAGGTAGTGATGTTGTGGCAGACGAGGAAGTTTGCTTTGAGGGCGTTATAGAGGTCCTGCATGTGCTTAACTTCAGCCTGTAAGGTCTGAACTTCAACCTGGAGGAGGTCCACTGGGTCTGAAGCTCAATAGAGGCATCCTTTGAGGTATGGGTAGAGGATGAGGCTTTGATAATTTTGAGGTCAGCATGTAGCCAGTGACCATTTGGTTGGGCCTTATGGCCCAAAGACTCTAACGTGGTGAGACTGATGGTGGGAATAGTGACTTCCACCTTGGAGTCAAAGGGAAGAGGCACAGGGAAAGCTTTGAAGATCCGATGAAGGAGATTGTAGTATGAGAGGGGGTTGGTGTAGCTGGAGGCTACGCGGACGATATGCTAGAGGGTGACCTCACCTAGGTCAGGGTGGCAGTCATTGAGGACATTCAGCAAGAAGGCAGCGCAACGTTCATTGATAGTTTCTTTGAAAGTACCTTGAGGGAGGATGTAACGACCCGCCCTAAACCCGTACTAATTAAGACCTTAATTACGGTAATTAGCTAAAATACGCTAATAAAATTTTTCTATTTTCACCACATGAATATTATTATTGTGGTTATTGCGGTTGTTACTTCTATTATTTATTTATTTATGCGTGACAGGTCTCGAGCAAGGCGATGGCTAAATGGGTTGAATTTATGTTATCCTGGATTTAAAGTTATAAATATTATTATGAGTTTATGAATATTTTTTTTTACGATGAGTTATATAATTTATTTTATGGTTCTCAATTTTACGCTTTTAAACCGAAGAAGGTTATATTAATTTCAATTCCGTTTCTTTTACGATTTATGTTACCCAACCTTCCTAAGTACATTTTATTGCTAAATTCATTTTATTAATATGTCCTACCAATTTATTTTATGTGGTTTAGTACTAGTTAATTTTATCCAATTTATTCCCAAGTAATTTTATTTAATTTATGCTAAACTATTTTATCAAGTTTTATGTTAATTAATTTTATCTAGTTTATTACCAATTATCTTACCTAGCTAATTTTTAATTGCACCCTTGTTAGCCTAGTTACTAATTAGAAGAGTGTTTTAATTGGTGTTTTTAATTTAATTAAGGGGGAGTGTATTTATATATATCAAGGGGGTTAAGTTAGAATGATTTTATTTCATTTCATTTCAACACAATTACAAACTCAGCTCTCCCTCCCCCACTCCTCTCTGCCCCATCCGGCGTTTCAGTGACTGGCCATGGCCAATGACCCGCAGAGTTGGTCGAGCCCTCTCCTCCCCTCTTCTCTTGTTTTCTTCTCCAATTTCTCTCTCAAGTGGTATATATTCAAACCCTAACTCAATCCTATCTCTTCTAATCTGATTTTTGTCTTTAACTCTGATTATTCTTGTTGTTTTCCACCTCTTTTATGATTTCTAAGCATGAATTTATATTGGGGTTAAGTTAGGTAAACTAGGGTTTGAATTTGGGGTTGATTTTGAGTGTTTGATGTTGTATTCTTGTTGAATGTTTGAAATAGCTTGTTGCATGTGAGTTCTATGGTCATGTTTAACCAAGTTTAAGTGTTTAATTTCTGGAAAATCCATGGAGGTTAGTTAATTTGAAGTTTAATTGGGAATTGATACAAATTGGAGACAAGGAAAATCATGCATGTTGGTTTAGAGGGTCAAATAAGTTTCTGGGTACAAATCTGGTTTTGACAGAGGACTAAAAGCGGGAGTTTAGCCCAAATTTTTACTTAAAAAGATAACTTAAGTCATTATCTAACCATGGGCTTTGGAATTTCGAGAATCCGACATGTGTAGCTTGAGATATGAGCGAAACCGTGAAGGGATGCAAAGTATATACGATTCTGAGTCAGTAACTTGAGGATTATTTTTCATCCTTTTAGAGATTTTATTGGTTCCAGTGGTAAACATAAAAGATTTAGGTGACCTTTTAAGCTTTCCGAAAATGTATGGTTTGCGTTCATCGGATATCGGGAGTGCAAGATATAGGGTCGGAAGTGAAGCATGTCAGTTGAGTTTCTGCCCAGAAAATATTTTATAAATTTGGGATTTTGTGACCCAATTCCAATCATGTAAGGGATTCTAATTGTTTGGAGACTTTTTGGTCAATATTAGAATATTCAAGAGGTGTTTTCTAAGTAGAAAATGCTATCTTTTGGAGGTTAATGTTACTTATCAAAGTTATGTTATCATAGTTAAGGTTGAAAGATTAAGTTACATAATGAAATAATCGACTTGTTGGATTGTGGATTGCATCATTAGTATAAGAGCCCTTTGAAGCATAATGATCCTAGGACTTATTCCTTCTCTAATGCATAATTCCAATTCACCTTTCAAACACTTCCAAAATCCATTAATCCATCGTTATAAATTCTTCTTCGTCGCTTGACGATATATCCGAAAAATCAAGAACTCTCTAATTTCCATTCTAGCCTTTCATTCCTTAATTCTCCATATACCATCAATATGATCGCTTCAAATCATTCTATAAGTTAAGCTATTCATCGTTTACTTCCAAGCCTTTATGAGTTTTGTATCAAAAGATCAAACCGAAAGTTTTAGTTTCCAAATTACAACTTCTGTTTCTGTTCGGGCTGTTTTTAAAGCCTTTCCCTTCATTTTTAGACCTTGGTCATGTTGACAAAGTTGTAGATCATGATTTTCCCTATTCCGAGAAGTACTCGTTTGTTTAATTTCGAGTTTCCTAGCTAGAGTTATGTTAAAAGTTTTATTTCTAAAAACCTGAAATTTTCCTTCTAATCTATTTCATTCTTAAATTCTTATTTTACTTAACATTTGTAACTCACTAAGAACCCTCTTTGGTTCTCATTTTCTACACTTCCTACTGTAGTTCCCAAGTCACCCAAGCCGTCCCGAGTCCGAGGCACGCCACCAAGTTTTCCTACTTTCCAAGGTACGCAAATTGTCCAACCTTTATATTCTTCAATGCTTATTATTTATACTTCAAGTCATAATCTAATGCTTTCCATTTTCATTAAGTGGTCCCGCCATTGTATTTGTAGCTAGTTTAAAGGTACTAGCATCATCTTTTAGTTGCTTCTGATCAGAGCGTTATAGACCTGGCAAGTGTCGACTGCCTAGCAGTCACCCAATCCAAACTCCAGATCGGTTTAGGCATGCGCGTGTGTGAGATGCTGTGCATCGATCGTAAGGGATATCACTCGTTTTCAATTATTACAAGTTTATCTCTTTTATTTACACATATTTATCTATGCGGCAATCCAGTTTATTCATGTTTAAGGTCCCCTTTCCCGTTTTCAAAATGAATTTAAATGCCGGCACTAAAACCGTTTTCGAACGGTTTGACTTGTTGGAGGTTTGTGTACTGAGTGTTTCCCCCACTCATTTGCGAATGTTTTAATGTTTTGTTTTTAGGCGGTCTGAGCTCCCAAGTCAAAGGCAAAGGCAAAGACAAGCAGAAGTAGTTCCTTTCATCCTTGCAAGGTAGTTTTATATGGTGGTTGTTGGCCGAACCTCGATGGTCTTCGTGGGTTTAAAGACCAAGTCATGTTTTGGAAGGTTTAATGTGTGTTTTGATGGTTGTATTAAAGTATTATTTCAATGTTTGGGTGAGTGTCATGTATGGGGTTTAAGTGTAAGTTTATTTGATGGTTTGTGTTGGTTGTTGTGTTGGTGATGAGTGTGTGCCTTGTCCTTAGTGGAACGGCGGTAATACCTCAACCCGTGTTTTTCCGCTGCACTATTCACAGGTTTTACAAGTAATTAATGGTAATCTTGTGTTTATGGGTGTTCGGGTGTTACAGAGGTTTGTAAGTACGACTAGGTAGTAACACACAACGGGACTCAGAACGAAGGTTTGTGTATTGAGGATACTTTGTGGTGGTGGGATTGCCAAAGTTAGTGAGAAGCTCTTGACGAGCGTCAACAGAATTGGAGAGGGCTGGTTTGGATGGGTTGACAGGGTTCGGGTTTGAGAATACGTTCAAGCATGATGGGAGTGAGATGAATATCCCTTCCCAGAACAGTGGACTTGAAAGAGGGTTTGGTCGGGTTGGTTGTGGTATCCTCAAGATGGGCAAAGAATTGGTAAACAAGTTCAGGATAACAGAATTTGTTGGCCTGAAAGAAAACTTCACATTCGATATCAGAGATGGTGGAGCCGAAGGGGATTTTTGTACCTTTTAGGTCGTCCAGGTCCACTCGTTCACAGTGGAGAAGTGGACGGGTCTGGAAGGATTATAGGCGTTTACGTCGGAATTCTTGAGAAGATGTAGTGACTGGAGCGCGGCGAGGAATGATGTAAAGTTCGTCGTCGGAGGAGTTTATGGAGGCAGTGTTAGGGGTGACAGTGGATTTGCTTGAGCGTAGCCGTTTGGCGACGCTAGAGCGGGCGGCAGGGCAGTTTGTTGTCGTTTGGTCATAGCGGGGTGAGCAAGTGGGGCAGAGAGAGAATTGAGTGGGTGAAATTTGAAAGGGACAGAGATGATAGCGAGGGGAACGACATGGTAAAAAAAGAGGTAGGGACAGGGTTATATAGATAGATGGGAGAGGTGAAGGTAATGATGAGTGAGGGACGGAAGGATGACAGTAACAGTGAGTAGTTGAGGAGAAAAGAGAGAGGAAGGGAACGAGGGCGTGACGAATTGTAACACCTCGTATTTTTAAACTTTATTCATTACGCCAATTAAAATCTTAATTTCAATTATGGTGCATTATTTGATTTAATTAGCTAAATTTCCTTTCTTTTCAATTAATTATATTTACTCAAATATGAGTAATTTCAATAATTAAATTTGCTCCTACTAGTTTTAAATTTTTATAAATTACTATACTTCACACATTTTTCATATTTCATTTATTTATTTGCAAAATGATAGTAATATTTTATATAATTCACCCATTTTCTTTTCATATTTTATAAACTAATCTTTTTATGCATATTTTCCTTATTTGGTACAAAATAATATTTATAAATATAAATATATTACTTTTGATATAATCAAAGTAGTAATATTATTTTATATTTCATATTTTACACATTTTAGTTATTGATATTAGTAAATGAATTTCTTTACTTGGTTTTTGAGAAAGCTAATTCCACCACCATCTCATCTCCCTATCAAAATCTTCATCTTCATCTTCTTCTTCAAGCTCCTTGACCAAGCTCCCATGGTTTCTTTTTCAATTATAGAAGCAAAGTTGGACTTTTCTTTTCCTCTCCAATTGACACCAAAGCATCCTCTCATGACTCATCAAAGTTATACAATCTACTGAATTTACTATAAATAACAATCCAATCTACCATCACCATCACCATCACCATCACCGTCACCATAACCATCATCTTCTTCTTCTTCCTCGGTTCACCATCCACCATGGTTATAACCAAAAACACTTTCACCACCACCCTTCACCACCACCTGTCATCTCTTTCTCGGCTCTAATAGCCACCATTACCGCCGCCAGCCACTACCAAGAAAACCCAAATCCATCCACACCACATCTCTCATCCATCTCGATTTCAAATCAACACCCAACCCCAAAATCGAATCCAAACTTATATCCATAACCCAAATTCATCAATCTAAAATACTCTTACTTTATCAGTCAAGAGTCGCTGGAAACCGCCCTGAAACCACCGCCAAAATCGAACCCAAATCCTTTCTCCCTCCGCTGTGCGCGACCTGACCACCGAGACCACCGCTGTCTCTAGTAGTTTTGGTCGTCACCCTTGAAACCCCCGACGATACCTCCACCAGCCGCCACCATCTTCGTCGTCTGCCGCCAAGCTCCATCGCCGCCCAGAACACTCCTCTCCACCGTGCCCTTTTTGCTTCCCTTCTTCTCTGTGTTCTCTTATACATGCAAATAAAAGGGGGAGTAAAGACTAATAGGCCTTTCCATATATTTGCTCCAATCAAGCTTCTCTTTTTGGGCTTCCAAAACAATTAAAACAACCCATAATCTCAATTTGGGGTAACTGTTCCAATTTGATTTTAAATATCAAGTTTTACTAATTATTTCAATTACTTATTCTTAGTATTAATGTTACTACGATTTATTATATTTATACAAAATCAGATTTCTCGAGTCGAAAGGGGAAATTTATTCTTTTTATCTGCAAATCTCAGGTATATTTCGATGACTGTAACATTCGAAACTGTTTAAATGTAAAAACATAAGCTACTCTAATTAAAGTGGAATAATTATTGTTTTATTGTTTTTCAAAGTGGATTTTATGACTAATATATGTGGACTCACCCATTGTCGTTTTTGAAAACCCTAACGTTTAATTTGTCATTTAATAATCGGGTTGATCGGCCCGAACACATGCGTCTTTATGGTCCAACTTTTACCTAATCGAGGGTTGACCGTCCTCGAGTGCATGTGCCTTTGGAAACCACGCCGGAAGGGGTGCTGGCTTCCAAGATCCAATGACTAACCCCTTGCTGTTTTTGAAAACCTAACGTTTGTTGTTTCATTAATAATTGGGTTGATCGGCCCGAACACATGCGTCTTTATGATCTAACTTTTACCTAATCGAGGGTTGACCGTCCTCGAGTCAAAGTGCATGTGCCTTTGGGAAACCGCGCAATGTTCGTTGTGTAATATTTAATTGTCCGACGTTCGTTAATAATCGGGTTGATCGTCCCGAACACATGCGTCTTCATGGTCTATCTTTTACCTAATCGAGGGTTGACCGTCCTCGAGTGCATGTGCCTTGGGAAACTGCGCCTAAAGGGGGTGCTGGCTTCGAAGATCCAATTACTAACCCATATCGCAATTTAATGTTCACTGTGTGTCGTTACTAATTAACAGTTATTGGTTGTGTGTAATTATATCGTGCTTAATTTATTTACGTATTACCCAATGTCTGTTACTTGTCTATGTTCTAATCATTGTTGCGCTATTTTAACATTATTGTTACATTTTGTTATTATTTTATCAATATTATTTGGGCAGAATTCCACATTCAGATAATAATCTGCAACTGTTTGAGCATATTCTACTCTCCCTCATTTCAAAAAGAATTTACACTGGGCCCCAATAAAACTATTTGTTTTTAAATATTTTTACATTACAATGTCGAATATATTGAACTCGGTCTCATTTTTCTCCAAGTTTTTCAAATGTTTTGTTTTTTGGTATCAGCGGGACATTTTGGACAAATTCGTGGCAAAGATAATTCACATAGTAAATTAGACCGCCACATAGTTTTAAGTTTCAATATTAGTAGTTGACTTACCTCTTTAATTTCACCGCACGTTTAACATTGTCATTGTTGTTGAACAACCTTTTTATTTTCTAAAATTTTCCTTATGAGATATATTTCTATTTCTGTTATTTACGTAACCTAACCCTAGCTTTTTCTCTCTTGGGAAAACGGCGTGACGCTCTCGGCTTTTTATACGCTTCCGCTAAATCAAGATTAAATGAATTAAAATATTGTTAAATAATACCCCAAAAGTCGGGGCGTTACACGAATGGTGAAGGTGATGGGATGGTTGAATTTGGCAAGAGAGAAGAGAAAATAAAGAGGACAGAGGGAAAGTTTTTGAAAACGATGATTTTTGAAAAGATTTGAATCAGATTTGGAAAAAAAAATTGATTTTCAAAAAATGGCACGGATATGAAATGCTTATGGAGAAGGTAGTCAGAGCACTTGGTGGGGCCATGTTTATGTGTGATAAGCCTGAGAGGACAAACTGATGAGGCCATCAGTTGGCCTAAACAGGTGATGGGTGGCATACATTGGAGGTAATAAAGGTCCTCATATACGGATAGGATAACTCTCCCCCCCCCCCCCCAGCTGGTGCCGTCGGTGGAGAGACTGAGGTCCTCAGGAATGAAAGGAGAGGTTCCCCCTTAACTGGTGCAGGTGTGACACCGCCATAGTTGTTGCCCTTCATGTTCTTCCTTAACATTTTGATCATTGGTTTTGTAGATTTTTCAGTTTCAATTGAAGTAAATTACAAAAATTGATTGTTTGAAACAGGTTTCTAAAGCGAGATGCTGAGGGTCATTAGAGGCTTTGGGAGATACATAAAAAATGTGTATTTCATCAACTCTTGTTTTGCTCACTGCCAGATTGATAGACATGATACATGGTTTGCTACAGATTCCCCTCATATTGGAAATAAGGTATCTCTGAAAACCGAAAAAATTGTAGGAGGGAAATAAAAACATAAGTAAATGCTTGAAAAATGAGAAAACTTACTCTCTTACATCAATGAATATGCAGGGGATGGCACAGTCAGTTGAAAACAAAGCATTTCATTTTAGAAATATGCTAAGGGAGTGCAGTCGACGTCAAAGCATTGCAAAGTGGGTGTTCATGGAAACAAAATCTCTCTTTATTAATCTTCATGTAGGGCAGCCAGGGGGGCATATATTATGTAATGAACTCTTTGAAGAAAGCTACCCACCTTCTCATCCCAAGATATGTTGTCATGTAAGGGAAGAAAAGCATCATAACATGTAAAATGTGATTTCATTCTTTCATTTCTATTGGATTGCAGGCTTGGTTCAGAGAGACACCTAGTGCTGTTTTGGATCCATTGTCAACTGAGGATGTGATGTGCTGTGAATCTGAAGAGAATTGTACTGAACTAGTGAAGCAGTTGCCTCCAACAGAGGCTGCTTTGCTTGATTGGGCCATTAACCTGATGACTGATATAGTCCAAGAAGAGCACTACAATTAGATGAATGCTCACAATATTGCCATGGTGTTTGACCCTAACATAACTCAGGTTAGTCAACAACCTCTGATCTCCTTCGACATGTGTGCATCATGTGAATAGAGAAATTAATAACGTAAACCAGAGTGCATCTAAAACTTTGGGCTTCTGTTAGTGTGAATTAGTTTAGTTTGAAACATTTTTGGAGCTTGGTACCCAAAATAGTTTCAAAACCTATTCCATTATGGTGCTCGCTATTCTTGTATCTTGAATGAATACTGGAACTTTTAGTATGAAATGTAATATTTAGCCTGAGTGTTATTCTTGTCTATACTATCTATTAAAGGAATGTGTCATTGACTAGCATGGGAGCGATTTACGGAGGGAGATTGTTTCTTGATCATTGGTACCATTGCTCCACAAATCTTAGCCACTAAAATAAATTTCAATATAAATTATTCAACAAAATTGTGTTGACGAGGGTAAGTTATTTTTAAGTGCTCTTATAACCTTTACACACCCACGTACCTCATGCAATCCCAACCCCTCACCCACGTTTTTGCAGAACCCCTTTGTTTCTTCAATTTCACTTACTACATTTGGTTATGGCAGTTAATCAATTTACACATTCACCATCATATGCTAATGACTTCATCCATCCTCGCCTCCTCACTCACTCAGCCACC
The DNA here is from genome assembly GCA_029582165.1 of Portulaca oleracea. Lineage (NCBI taxonomy): Eukaryota > Viridiplantae > Streptophyta > Magnoliopsida > Caryophyllales > Portulacaceae > Portulaca > Portulaca oleracea. The sequence goes on along the minus strand of CM055885.1, from coordinate 11,587,008 downwards.
CTTCAACTCAAATCTCATTCATGCGTTCTTCCTCACACTCTTTCTAATATGATTTATATTTTATCACTTTCTGTGTCCATCTGTCTTCCTCCACCTTTTTTGGTGATCTCTCCCATCCCCCTTCTCCGATAGCCACTCCCTCAAAGGTGCTTGGGTGTGAATGTCCTTGGTTGGTTTACCATTTATTGTATTTCGGTAGCGGGTTCATGCTTGGTGCTTGGTATTAGTTCGATATAGAATCTGGGCTGAGTTCATTTTTCATACCCAGAAATTCACTTATGTACTCAAGTATGCTCCTTTCAGTTACAGATAGTGCACTCATATGTTGATGTATATGTTGATATATACCCTGATAATCATGACAGTGTATGTTTTGAAATTGATACAATATCACACTATCACATTACTTATATAAATTTCAAATGGGTAAATTATGGGTTAAGAGCAAAGATATTTTCCATTGATCTTCACTTAACAAAAGATTTGCTCATTCAAATTTTAATTACATTCTTGATAAGATGTAATTGGTGATTTAGTAACAGATTCTTTCTTGTTTTTCTGCTTGCGATTTTATTTGGTCCATTAATGTTACCAATATCACTCTTTTAGCCCAAAAAATTAATCCCGAATTTGCAACAAATTTTCGTCTAGTTACAATATTATTTTTTAATATAATGATTGTTGAACTTATGTTTTTAATGCTAATTTCTTTCAATTGGACAAATAATTGTTTCACTCTAGTTTAAGTCATTTGCATTTCATTATCATGTATAATAATTGAATTAATACAAAATAACAACTGGGTATTTTTTAATTAATGGCGCAGCATCGCACGGGTATTTGTTAGTAAGAATTACAAGTTTATTCGGAATTGCCACTTGATTTTGGAAGGAAAAAGAAATAGAAAAGAAAAGGTTGTTCTTGTGCTTCCGAAGAACAAAATGCTTCTCTAGTAAAGCAAATAGCAAACACCCCAGTTGAAGAAAGGTTATGATAAACAATATTATAGTTTCATAATGGTTGGATTTCTATTTCATTATGTAGTTGGTTAAATTAAAATGCGAAGAATAGTTACATTTTATCTTGTAACTATTTTTGCCAAGGGTATAACTGTTTAAAGTGATTTTGTTGACTACAGGGAGCAGATTATGGGGCACTAGCAAGTACTCAACATTCCTTGCAACAACATCTTCGCCACATTGATCCATGACGAAATCCGGCTTACGACTCCCAAAAGTATCACTCGAGTCCACTAGGGAGTAATTTTTGATTGTTTTATTGGCTTATGGGCGATCTTGATGTATTGTGTTGTAAATTGATCACAAATCCTTTATTTTTGGTTGGACGCGAAGTATTTGGAAACACAATTTATGAGAAATTACGAGTTATTTGGAAAAATTTGCATTTTGCATTTTCTAGATTTTGTTTTGTTTTGAATTTATATTAATTATTTGATAAATGCATGGTAATTAGTGTTGTCCAAATAAAGGGTCTTTAGCAACATTTAAATAGGTCTATCCCAGCAAATGTAGTAAATGTTGTTCAAAGTTACGACGACACTGCCTCTAGCGACATTTATTTATTTGCTGGGGTAGGCTATTGCAACATTTATAAATGCGGTAAAGACAAAAATAAATGTCGTCGTAGCTCTGTTTTGTAGTAGTGACAGAGGACGAAGAAGGAGGGCGAGGACGAGGAAAAATCAAAGATGGGCGGAGGAAAACAAACGAATTATGGTTTGGAACTAAATATGTAGATACAGTTTGTTGTAATTTACTAAACGAATTACGGGGTTCAAAACATCGAATGGGATCAAAGAGAGCCAGAGCATTCGGGCTAGAAGGGATTACATTCTTTTAAGAACTAAAAGGAAAAACTATGGACAGGAACAAACTACTCATGCGAAGAAAAATAACGAAATTCACATTTTAAGCCAAGGATATAATAGGAAAATAATATTTGACAAATCCTTAACTTATGTGCTTTTATAGGCAGGTTTTTGATAAATTTACAATGAAATAATTAGATTAATTAGATAAAATGGATTTTGTGGGGAAATGAAAAAAATCTAATTATAAAGGAAATATTTGACAAAAGTTTATTCTTTTTGTGAATTTTATCAGAAAAGATTTCCCTATATATAACACTTATCTATTGCCCCAAGGAGAAAATTAGCAAAACCATTTTAAATTTATCAATTTTTTTACACAAATTTATCACATAAAAATTGACGTATTTCAATATATATAAGGTGTCTACCTTGCACGGTATAATTCCAGTAAGCATGGCCATTGGCCTTTGTGTTCACTCATGTCCGTGTAATAGTAACTGAGTTTATGAGAGTCATTACTATGGTCAAGTTTATTTTCAAACACAAGATCTAGCTAGTATTTATTCAAGATACATAAGTCGCACAAAGGACTGGACGAGAAAACAAATATTTTTCTATAGCTCATGCACTCATCAATAGCCGACTTTTGTAATGTCCATCAAAATTTTAGGAGATGTTATATGGTCCACCGTGGTGTACTTAAAGTAGGTACATCATTTATATTCAATTTGTTTAAAATATTTATCAATATTAATTATAAAATTGATCATAAATATACAATATTATTGCAAATTAAGATTACTGCGGTCATAAGCCATAACCCATACTAAAGAAAAACAAAATAATGAAAAAAAAACTACTTGAGCTTATCCTATTGCTTTGCCGGTTACCGTGCAAACCTAGGAAGCGGGCAGTTATTGAAAAAACCTGCCATGCAACCGTCACGTCCCCTCGGAAGAGTGTGCATGCATGCATGCCATGCAACACAACTCCACGCCCTATAAATACAAAAAGGTTTGAAACCCTCAGAAATCCAGGGAGGGCATATATTGATCAGATTCAAATCCAAACACTCCATTTAGTAGTTTCCCTCCTCTCTAGTTCACGTACACAAACGTACTGGATTAATTTGGAATGGCGGCCCCAAGGAGGATGAAGCTCAAGGATTACCGCTGGGGGTGGGGCTCCTGGCTCACATTTATTCTCCTGATCCTGACTGCCTTCCTGGTACCACCAAGCTTTTTCACGCCCCTTAATTTCTTCATCTTAATGGTTATCGTCAATGTTTGTGTGTATATTGCGTTGGAGTATAATTATCGTACCATTGAATTGGACGATGATTCTGTTGAGGAGTAGTTTGGTGTTTTTACTTTGTCTTTGCCACATTTTGCTGCCTGGGCATATGTGTATGTATTACTTTGTGTATGTCTATATGTATGTCTAGTGGAGCATTCTTCTCATTCATCAATAAAACGTCCTCCTTAACTTAAACCTCCATCTTCTAGCAATTTTCTTTTCTATTGTTACTTGTCCATACATAGATACTTCTTGTTCTCTTGTGAATTACTGTTAGATTCATAGATGATACAAATCTCCAAAATTCAATGCTACTAATTTTTGTACAGTTGAAAGTTTATTTTTTGATGTGCGTGATTTAAAAAATAATATCGAGAGGCCTTAGGCTAATATGCATAAAATTTAACATATATCTGATATGCTTATCAGCCCATATATAGTCACTTTATCAATATTATCTTCCAAGCACAGACATACTCAGAGTCTCAGGGTCTGCTTGGAAGGAGAGTTAAAAATGGAGAGTAAGAGTTCATAAGAGCAAAACAGGGTGAGAGTATGAGAGTGTTCATAAGGGTAACTACTTATCCCTGCTTAGGTGAACAATTTGGAATGTTAATAAGAGTAAAATGTTAATTGATATATTTACCTTTTCATAACATATGTAGTTCAATGGTGAGAGTATGGGAGGGTTAGGGGTATAATGGTCATTTTCTATGTTATGTATGATACACACCTCCTTATACCCAAAATTGGGGTGTTAAAAAAACAAGAGTGAAGAGGTGTAGGGGGGGGGGGTAAACCCTACTCCCTCTTACTCTCCTTTACCCTCCCTCACTCTCTTCCTAAGCAGGAGTAAGGAGGAGTAGCAACCCTCCTTAAGCCCTCCTAACTCCCATTTACCCCTCTCCCAAACAGCCCCTTAAGTACGATATTGTACCTTGAATTAGTATGTACCGTACGTTATGTAGTCATTGGTCTTGCAATATAGTTCCTCACATATTTTTTTTCTGGTATAAGAAAATAGATATAGGGAGTTAGGAATAAAGTGAGGAAAAAACTCATACCTTCGAAGTTACCACACATTACACACTACATACTATACACACTGTATCACAAATGTTAATGTAGAGTTTAAAAATGCATGATCTAGCTATCTACGTAATATATAAAGCCAAAGGAATTTATGATACGCAAATTTCACTTTGCCCATTTTACCCCTCGCCATTGAATAAATCATAACGATAGAATAGTAATTACAATATTTTTTATTTGCACCAAAATAGTTATCAAAGAAAATGTTACCACCAAGATTTGAACACCTAATGCAAAGAAAAACCCTCCAATTTTTATACCACTAAACCACCATATTTTTAGTTAGTGCTTTTTTCATACATATTCTCTATTTCCATCTTTCACAATGGAACCGTCGTCGTTTACTTCATACTATTTTATGAAAATAAGAAAAATCATAAAATCTACCTAATATGTTGATGGTGTTAAATAAATTAAATCATACATATATAAATTTATCTATCATTTACGAAAATGAGAAAATCATAAAATCTATCTAATATGTTGATTGGTCTTAGATCGAATCATGCATGCATGTGTGTGTAACATATAGTGACCAAGAGAAAGACAAAGATGTTAAGGCAAGATTTTTGATAAACTAAGAAAAAACTAAGAAATATACGCTTTATCATATAATTATTCTAAGTTGCATAATTGCATTCTGTTAACAATCAATAAATCCAATAACACAAATAAATAATAGCAACGTAATGGTTCATTAAGTTATTCGATAATATTTGCCCCATAGAAATTAAAATCATATAAAAGTAAAAAAAATAATAATAAGGAACATATCTATAATGCATAATTGTTCATACTGAGAGTAAACAAACAATAATTAATAATATTGTTGCTGCCTCACTGTATTTTTATTTTGAAAATGTTTGTTCCTATTTATTTTGTCCGAGCTTATTACAAGTTGAATTTATTTAAACTTATTTTGAACTTATTATATTGAACTAACCTGAACTTAATTGTTTAACTTATTTGAGAAACAATTGAAAAGAAGATAACTTTAACTGCACCGACTTGCCAACATTCACCATGAGCCAAAGTCGAATTATTATAGAAGATTTTTATTTTTGAGAAAAATCTATAGTGTCAAGTGTTAACCGTTTTTTTTAACATAAAACATTCAATTTTCATCAAATGATTAATTTTTGTCTTTTTTTTTATTTATGTACAACAACAACAACAACAATAACAACAACAATAACGGTCCTCAATGTAGTCTTGCCGACGCAGGGTTTGAAGGAATCCAGATGTAGGCAGCCTTCATTGACAAGATTTCTTTATTTTTTTAATGTAATTTTGAAAAAAAAATTGCAAGAAAGATAATGTTAATCGCACGAGTTAGCCAATATTCATTTTAACAACAAATAATGTGGTTGAACTTATATTAAGGATGTTGTTTTGAAACTAATACACGCAAAATAAATTTAATATCAGATGCACGCAATGTGTGCAAATCAAAACTTGTAGAGCAATAACTGGAGTGGAGCATCAACAATTCTATGTGACAATAAAGGGGAAAAAAGATTCGAGAAAATAGAGGGAAAAAAATCCAAAAATTATTTTAATATTTTTTAGAACAGTTAAAAGTGATTTTTTAAAAAAATATTTCTCACATGGGTAATATAAAGTTTACGGATCACATGGGTAATATAAAGTTTACGGATATGAACCATAGGAATTTTTACAAGTGGTTTTGTAACATTCACCATGCACTTTACCGTTCTACCTCCACGTCGTATAAGGAGGCTCAATTTGTAACATGTACGTATATGAAGTATGAACATCACAAGATTCACAATCATAATAAAACTTTTATTATATTAATGTAATGATTCTAATTATTTACACTATCCATTTTAAAAATTACAATTTTTACTAGTTGTAAGCTGCAGATAGTAGGCAAAAAATAACTTTACATATCAATTGGCGGATTCAAGGGAGCTATGGTCCAGTCTATGATTAAAATTTGTATTGAATCTTACAAGTGCATACATTGAATCTTATAATTTCACAAGACTCACTATGCATCTTTTTATTGTTTGTTTCTAGTTTTTTTCATTTATATGTTATTAAACAAAATTTTTTTATTACAATTTTTTTATACTTCTACTTTCTCATGTTATCTATTTAATATTCTTTTATAAATCTTGAATATCACAACTTATTTTTCAGACTTTAATTATTATTCTTTTAAAAAATTCTATTTTTCTACATATTTTGTGATAAAGCAATGCAATTTAATTACAAACATTCTCTTATCTATCAACAAATGAATAATTTTCTATTACGAATAATGTCAACATATGAACTTGTCTCATAATGATTATAAATAAGAGGATTTTTTTGTTGCCTCATTGGTAAGTTATTATTTCCCTTATCTATTTTACGTATCAAATGACGTGGTCAAATATAAAAGTTGTCTTTACACGAATATTAGTCGCTGCTATTAGTTTGGGGTATAGTCAATTCACTGGGAAGATTATACTATGGCCCATCCTAACAAAATATTCTGGCTTCGCCTGTGGCATATCATGTTTATATCCATTTCCAATGCTAGGCACAGATTATTTTGTTTTTTTTGTTATTTCTCAATTTGTTTGTAAGTATATTTTCTTGCCACTCTTCAACACTCAACTTGCAACAACTTTCAGTATTTTATTTTGCTAAACACTTGTTGTAAATGTACTCTAAATAGTAAGTGAGTTTTACTATAGTTTTCAATTATATCGATCTTCAAAAATTAAAATTATACGCAACTAGATATTATTAATATTTGGTAATTATTATTAGCATTATGTTGTGTATGTTGTGCTTGAGTGTTGTTGTTGTTGTTACCTCATCCATTCTTGTGTTATCCTGCAATTGGATCAAATATAGATGTTAGTTAATTTCTTTTGTTTTAGTTAGTGTCAGCCACTTCGATGATTAATTATTGTATGATAAAGTAGCAGTTATTCCTCATTGGTATTGTAATTTAATATGCTTATGATCCTTCTTTGTTTCTTTTTTGACTGGTAATGCCTCCTGTGATCACGTCTTCTCCATCATTCCATGTTTTGTTGTGTTTTCAAGAATTGGTGATTGACCTTATTTTGATGGGATGTAGATCATATGTGTGAAATTGGAATTAATGTAATGACTTGTTTTTTAATCTTTGTAATTTGGGTATTGTAGATCACATGCCATGCTGATATTTTTCAGTAGGTTTTCTGTTTCCCATGTTGAATTTATTTCAAACACCTTCTATGTTGTGTAAATTCCTCGGCATAAGTCATATATATATATATATATATATATATATATATATATATATATATATATATATAGAATGAAATGAGTAAATGATTCTTCGACATATTTTTATTTTAAAAAATATAATAAATGTAAAATCAAAACATAATTGTAACTCTAACATTTTTGGTATAGGTGTGCGTAAATATGTTGTTCATTTGAAATTGTAATATAAACTTTCAAATTTGACACTAACAAGTGTATAACACAATTGTTTGATAATATTATATATCAGGCAGGCAAAAAACTGAAAACAAATTAATACATGATAATTTTATTCTTGAATTTTTACCAAGATCGATATTGATTATAATACATAGTGACATGACAAATTCATGATTATAAATTATAATGTTCAAGCATTCGAAAAAGAAACTTTAATTATAAAGAAAAATACTCCTCCAATCTAAAATTACAATTACAAAGAAAAAATACTTACCTTATAAAATGATTTGAAGAATTGTTGTTGTTTCATCTTTATATATTGAATATGCTTTGTATTATACAACCTTATCAATTTTGAGCAATCGAAAAAAAAAACATGATAATATTGCTTGAAGGATATATAAAGACCTAGGCCTTGAACGGTTGTGCTTCAATCACATCACTACCAATTCACAATGAATCTAGTAACTGATCATGAGACTACACCAATATATATAATTTAATTTCCAACAATTGATTTCATCATATTCATCAAGCCCATACTCAATTGTTTAGTCACCTTTAGTTTCAACCGTTTAATATTCAATGGTAATGTAATTTAGAAAGTATTTTGACCTTTTGTTATCTTTTTGTCTACAATTTTATATCTTGAATGAAATTTTAAGCTTGAGAGTTGGAGAGTCTTTAAATCCTCCAACCTTTTGACATTCATAGTAATTGTAGCAAGTAACAACTTTGAATTCTTTATGACATTGTAACTTTTAATGATTGATAAGTTTTCAGTTTAAAAAGTCTACTTGTCATTTTATATTTGGAATCGGGCAATGTAAAATTGCAAATAGAAAAAAGTTCCTTGGGGGAAAGGGGTGTTAAAGCTGGCAGTGAAAATTATGCCACTTGCTTTATTTTATTGTCTTTCCACTAAGAAAGTAGAAGTGGGTTGAGATCAAATTCAATCCCAAATTTGGGATTGAATTTGAAATTTGGATCTCCCCCCATAAGGAGGAATGGATGCCAATTTGTTCTCATACAAAAGTTAGAGTGTCAATCTCCCCTTATTCTGGTTGGTCTTTATGAAGATAGACCAGAATAAAAGCTCCCAAGTTTATTCTAATCTATGTAATATATAAAGCCAAAGGGGTTTATGGTACACAAATTTCAATTTGCCCTTTTTACCCCTCGCCATTGATAAATCATAAGGATAGAATAATAATTACAATATTTTTTATTGGCACTAAAATAGATATCAAAGAAATTTGTTACTATCAAGATTTGAACCTCAAATGCAAAGGAAAATCTTCCAATTTCTATACCACTAAACCACCATATTTTCAGCTAGTATGTTTTCCAGATATATTGTGTATTTCCATCTTTCACAATGGAACCATCGTCGTTTTACTTAATAATATTTTTTTTGGGGTTTCTATTTTCCCGAATTTACATTATATTATTATTTTAAAAAAAATTTCTTTTAGGTTTCTATGTTGTTGACTTACATTATTTTATTTTTTTTATGTTTTGTGCAAAGTATAATATTAACTTTAGTCATCTCTGTTTCTTTAGATATGATTCAATTTCATTAAAAAAAAATCATTACTACATTATACCTAGAGTATCAACATAATAAGTCTTTTTTTTTACTGAAAACATAATAAATCAACACACTAATTGTTGTATGGTTTGTTATTTGTCTATTTATCTTTCTTTATAAATTAATTATAAACAAGAAAATTAGTCAATAATCTTATTTCTCAATTTAACCTCCCTCACACCTCTCCTCCATTTTTCATGTTTGTTCCCATTCTCATTCATTAACTAATTATTTTCATATGTTTACTAAAAGAATCAAAATTATAAAATCTATCTAATATATTAACTTAAGGTTAAGTTAAACCATGTATATATAAATTTTTCTATTATTTTATGAAAATAAGAAAAATCATAAAACCTATCTAATATGTTGGTTGATGTTAAACAAATTAAATTATGCATATATAAATTTTTCTATCATTTACGAAAATGAGAAAAATCAAAAAACTACCTAATATGTTGATTGGTATTAAGTTAAATTATGCATATATTCAGTATGTGTCTGTGTCATAGAGAGACTGAGAGAAAGACAGAGATGTCTGAATTTTATTTAGTATTCAAATATACTTTAAATCAAATTATTTAAAAAGTAAGTATATGATACAATTTATATCTTTTTATTTAAAGACTATCGTTACATATTAGAGTTAGAGTATCACTAATAATCTTTTTATTCTTTGCTTTTAGTTTTGGGAATATTTCTTATGTAAGTTATGTATCATGTTGTCTTATAAGGCAACATTCTTAATTAACTAAGATATGTTTGCTTTATCATATTTTTATTCTAAGTTGCATAATTGCATTCTTAGTTTTAACAATAAGCAAATCCAATGTCCAAAACAAATAATAGAAGCATGATGATTCGTTAAGGTCTTCGATAATATTTGCCACATAGAAATTAAAATCATATAAAAGTAAGAAAAAAAATCTATCATGAGGAACCATATAGACTATAATGCATAATTGTTCATACTGAGAGTAAAATAAATCATATTGCTTCCGTCTAACTATATTTTTATATTTAACATGTTCATTCCAACTTATTTTGACTAAGCTCATTACAAGTTCAACTTATCTAAACATATTGTGAAATTAGTATACTTAATTAACTTGAACTCAGTTGTTTGATCTTATTTGAATTAATTTGAAAGAGTTGTTTTGCAAATTTATCTTGAATTTATTTTGAGAAACAGCTGAAAAGAAGATAACTTTAACTACACTAACTTGCCAACATCCATCATGAGCCAAAGCTGAATTATTACTGAGGATTTTTATTTTTAAACAAAACAAATTTTGATTCACACGCATTACGTGCATCAATTGTTATATTTTTTTTGTGCGTGTGTATATATATATATATACATACAAAAAATAAAAAAATTTAAAAATCGTTGCACGAAATACGTGCAAATCAAAACTTGTATTTATAAACTCCATTAGGGATCAAACCTAAAATTTCTCGTTCTATATTGGGTCATGGAGTCTGTTAATAACAAGGTTTTTATTTAAATAATATGTGGGTGACATACCTTGTAATTTAAAAATTAAAACTAATATTTCAAAATCTTGTCCAAGTGATGTGCTAGCAACCATATCTCTAAATTTAACAATATAGGCCATGTTCTTTTGTGCGAAAAACTAGGTGCGGTAAATGGTATGGAAAGATATAGTAAAATTTGTGGTAAAAATGATTGATATTGTAGGTGAGGAGGGAGAATGTTAAAAGTAGAGGAGAATAGTCAATAGTGAGAAGAAAGAAAATTATGATTATTGTGGTAAAATGTGGCATGATATAGACCATATGGTATGATATCATATGGAAATATTGTGGTAACCATAGATAAAATGGCAAGTACAGTGTGGAACCGCATAAAAGAACAAGGCAGATTAATTCCAATTGACTCAAAATTTAGGTATCATTCGTTGCCTACCACTTTAGGAAAAAGAAGTAGAAGAGGTTTTACCATACGTAATAAGAGACCCGCCACGGCGGCAAGCGGTTACTGGCCTCGATATCGGGTTCGGGTAAATACGGGTCGGGTGTATTTCGGGTTCGGGTAAATACGGATCGGGTGTATTCCGGTTTCGGGCGGTTTGGGTCGGGTTTACGGGTCATGACCACCCTTTTTCTCAGTCACTTACAACTAATAAAATTGATTATAATTAGTCAAAGACGCCTATGTAATGTATCATTCCATTCCAAGTTCGATCACCATGATATATCATAGTTGTATTGACATATTAATATACACCTAATGGACAAAATTTGGCAATCTTCAAGTCTACAAGTATTATGCGGTTAACGTCAACAATCCACGAATAACTGCACTTATGAAATATATAGGGTTTTGGGATGCTAATATACTGAACTTTTAGGGTATTGGAAAATAATGCACTGAACTTTGACCTTGGACAATAGTACACTATTTTACTGAAAGAGAGGAGAGCGGCGGGACTGCAGGAGTTTGAGGGTTCACTGAAAGAGTGAGTGAGTGACAGTGTTAGGGTTTTGTTTTGGTCATTTGTTATTTGATTATTTCATTTGTATATCTCTCTAGGCATAGCTTTCCAAAACCACCCAATATTTTACTTTTGGGCCTTAATTTTCATGGAATGGACCCATTTTTTTGCATAAGGCCAAAGTAGACATAACACTTAAAATTAAAGTGTCTGACTCAACGGGTCGACCCAAACCTAACCCAACCTGACCCGTTTTTTACCGGGTTCTTTGGGTCGGGTCATTTTCGGGTCCCGGGTCGGAATTTCGTGTTCAAAACCCACTTTTTGCGGGGCGGTTTGGGTCGGGTTTCTGGGTCGGGTCGAGAATTGCGAGGTCTACGTAACAGTGAACTTTCTCCACCATCCAAATTATGGACAAAATAACTGCTGTTTAAAATAAACGCTCTGGCCTCTGGGTGTGCAACGATGTATATGCACTTGAAACTCACCTTTAATCAAGATGTTATCATCACTCGTCATCAGCAGATTCGTGTGAGAGTGCAACGATGTATATGCCCTTGAAACTCACCTTTAATCAAGATAAATCCACAAAAACACTAGGGGAATATAGCATCAGCCCAACAGTAACGTTAAAACAGCAAAATAAAGTACAAAAACTTTCACAAGTTAGAAAGCAGCAGCCACACACAGTGATTCATCACAGACTGCTCCAACCAACAAGTCAAAGGAGCTGATAATTGCAGATTCTAAAAGGAAAGATTAAAAAAGAAAAAGTACTAACAAAGCCAGAAATTGTGAGACATTAAGTTATAATCAATCAAAATCAGTTGAGAGAAAGCTTCCTACGCTTGTATCGCACCATGACCTTTCCTTTGACACCGACGACCATGGCATTCCAGTCTGTCTCTGGGAAGGGAGAGATGAGGTCGAGCTCAAAATTCCTGAGCAAGTGACTCCAGATTGCCTTTATCTGCAAGTATGCAAAGGGCTCTCCAAGGCATCCGTGTCTGCCGCCTCCAAAAGAGATGTATGAGAATTGGCCAGCTGCCTTATCCTCATCCCTTCCAGGGGCAAATCGGTCAGGGTCATAACTGTCGGGGTCCTTGTATATGTGAGGGAGACGATTGGCAAAAGCGGGTGATGTGGCGACAATGTGGCCCTTTGGGATGTCGTACTCTTTGCCTTCATGAGTTGTCACACTGAAATCAATGTGTGACTGGCGCAGGAGCATGATTAGTGGGGGGTGGAGTCTCAATGCCTCCTTGATGCACCTGTACAGGACTTCCATTTCAGACAGAACATCATGATCGATCTTGTCACCGTGTTTCTTCATGATGGTTTTCTGCTCTTCAGCCACAGCAGCAAAGTACTCCTTAAAGCGAAGAAGGTAAGCTCCAGTCCAGGTAGATGTGATGGAACTTGTGTGCTGCCCGGCAAACAGAGCCGCAATAAGCAGACCTGTCACCTCCCCCTCAGTTGTGGGCCGCCCATCCTTGTACTTGGAATCAATGAAGCACTGCAACATGTCATTCTCGCATTTACCAGAGGCTTTTCGAGATGCTATAATGCTGGAGAAGATCGCAGCAAGCCTCTTCCGGGCCCTATCACGGCGGCGGTGTGCTGGGATTGGCAGATATGGGAATATAACACTAATTGGTTGCATTCCGTTATCCAGGTCATGAAACAGGGCAGAAACATCATCAAACAGCTTGTCACGAACTTCCCTACCCAAGAGGCACCTGCTCGCAGTCAAAATAATGAGATGCTCCAGCTCATATTTCAAATCTACCTCCCCACTGTCTCCCCACTTGGAAAAGTATTCCTGCGAGGCAAACAACCAACAATTTTCAAAAGTTAGTACTAGCTTACATAGATTTGCATCGATGATACATTAATCACTTCCTCCAAGATAACATAGGATTTTCATAGATAATACATAAATAAAATGTGCCGTTCAAATTTGCACATTAAACACTTCAACTCCAATTCAGCAAATTCCCACCTGGACTCTCACAGAATTCATTCTCTTTTAGTCTTTTAGACTCCAACTCGACAAAATACCAAATGAGGTCTCAGAAAGTTCAGTCTCATTTTTTAACTGTCATAAGAAATTAAGAAAAAAAAAAAGGTCCAACCAGGCAACCTTAACTAATTATAAAAATATAAGTTGGATACTAGCAATTTCAAGTATGGTGGTAGACAAAGCATTTTCATTATAAAAATATAAGCTGGATACTAGCAGCAGGTATATCACTGTACCGTTTCATGAGAGTGGAAGCACCTACAAACCCAGCAACTTTATCCCCCCCCCCCCCCCCCTTTTCTCTTAACACCCAAAAATGCCACATATATATCCATATCCTCCCCCAAGTGTTACTGTATTGTGCATTGGTGGAGCATTTAACAGTGATAAAAACAGCCCACATTGTTGATAATTTCAGACAGGCAAGGTAACATTAACAACAAATGGGAGAAATGGCAAGGAATAAAGAGAAAGCAAGAAAAAGACCTCAGCTTCAACAACCATCTGGTCAACGTAACTCTTGAGTTTATTGACACGAAGAGCCTCCGTAAAGAACCGAAACTGCTCCTGGCGGATGGAATAGTCCACATCAAACACCACTCCTGGTCCAAAAGTAGGGACATTGAAGCGATAAACCTCCTGTTGGCTGAGCTCAATTTCAGGTGCCTTGAAGAAATGGGCAGACACCTCAGGTCCAATCAAGAAGGTGATGTTCTTATGGACAAGATTCAAGGTGAATACGCTGCCAAGCTTTGGATATTCCTCCCTCAGCATAATGATGGGGCCTTTAAGGAACCGAAGGAGGCCACCAATTACAGGCGGCCATGCCTTCAAAACGGGAGGTAGCCGCTTACTGGATCTTGGCATTATCAGGGCAGATATTATTTTAGCCACCAATAGGGTCGCCACTACCAGTAGCCCCACATTGAGCAACTTGTTGTCCATTACCTCAAGTTCCATGCTTGAAACCCCTTGATCCGCTATTTAGTTTTCTACTGCAGATTTCAAACCAATCAGTTAACCATAGAACCGCTTACATGCAACACAATGACTTAAAAATTAAGTACTTGATGTCAAACCATCTAAGAACAAAAAATAAGGAGGTTAAAACTAAATCATTTAAATATAAGAGATATCCATCACATTACACCCCCTTCCCCCCATCCGTGACAGAAGACTTAATGTAAATAAACGGTTCTCTAAGTTCATAGCTTGAACCCACAGCAGAAGTTGATGCAGAAAAGGCAGTAATATACCAAAAAAAAACAAAAAAAAAAACAAAAAAACTCCAAGAAGAGCAGAGCAAAAATTAAGATGAGTATATATAATTCAGATTTGTATAGCTGGATTAAATGGATACAAAATTATTTCAAAATATTGTGAAACCAAAAGCTAGAGCCAACTCAAGATGGTTAAGGTTAGTCAGCAATGACAAGTATAGGAAGCCAGCCAAATGAAGTAAGGTGGCAAGCAACATGGCAAGTTAAGGTCCACCCTAGACCCAGAATTTGAACTGAACAACCCAGATGGAGACTGGTACCTATATCAAACCCAACAACCGAATTAAGAACCTAAGCCACAATTAGATCCTATTACCACCCAGAACTTTCTACAAAGTTGTTTTCTCTGTTTTGCATGACGAGCTCACTATAGACCAAGCAATGGCTGACATATCATCAACCTGAAGGTCCTCAACATTGCCCAAACCCAAAATGTGGGACCTCCACAATAAACACAGCTGCAAAAACCAGCTGCGACATTGGGAATTGGGGGAAAATATAGCACTGACAAAGATGCAGACGTAAAGCTTGGCTGTATGCATTGATCCCCCTCTAACCGGCAAATCTCATAGCCAACTTCCACAAGTAATAAACTAATTTGGTAACAAGCCAAACCAACCCAGATTCTTTGCATTTAACATTGTCAGACATATTTTTGCTCCAATACCACCATAGAAGCATTTAACTATAAAACCCACAAACTACTTAAAACAACAACCAACATCAACCTCAAAAACCCAGAATATGACTACCAATTCTGCTTAATCCAACAAAATCCTCTCTGTCACGACTTTACCCTTCACCAATAATTCATTTAATAGCAGCATTTACCTAAATACCGCATGGTTAAATCACTCACAAAGAAAATATAAAAAAAAGAAAAAGAAAAAGAAAAAGAAAAAGAGTGAAGTGCACTAAAGACAGAATGTTAGTTAGATTAAGCAGCTTCAACAAATCAATCAATCAATCTCTCTTAATTCATTCCCGCGCCTATCGCATCAAACCCAGAAACATCGATGATATCGGACACACTAGATTACATCAAAATAATGAAAATAATTGCAGTAGAATAGTGGGAGAAAAATTTGCATCGTTCAATTCAGAGAATTGTAGAAACAAAATCAAGCTACATTCTAAAGGATCGTCATAGTAGGAGAGAGAGAGAGTACCAGATCGTGGGGACTGATATGGAGACGCCACACAATAGAGGGAGGAGAAGTCAGATATATGATGAAGAAGCCAGAAAACATAGTGCTGTATAACAGCATATATGAATAGTGGAGGGCTTTGTTAACCTGCACTCGGTGCAGCTTCGTATGTGAGCGTCATCATTATGAACCGTTGATGTGTGTATCACTGGATCCAGATCAATGGTCTGGAAGAAAGGATGGATAACTGGTGGTATATGCTGATTTGTTTCTTGTTAGATTGGAGCCAAACCCATGGGCAGTCGCAGACTCGTAATGTGCTCTTCTATTTTATCATATATAACGTTTGTCTTTTTGTTGTTAACTTGTTATTATTGCATATATGAATTACTTGATGTTAGGCTAATTCAAACCAGGGGCACTGCTGCCCACTTTCATTTTTTTTCTTAAGTGCTTGCTCTAGAGAAATGTTAGATGGGGAAAATTGACTAAACTGATTCGTCCGAAATAAATTTTTTTTTGAGGGCCAAAGGGAAAGGGGACTAAATTAATGTAGAACTCAAGTAGCTAAACATGTCTTGCTCACCAGATCATTGACAATATTCGAGGACCCTATTTCCCACTCTCTCTCGTGTTCAGAAAAGGTTTATAGATGGGTCAGGGCATGCACTATCACGTTACCTCTCCTTTTGACATGAGACCAACTAATTAAGTTATAAGACAGAACAACCTACAAAATGTCTGAAATGATAAAATCTAAAAACGAATCTATTCTAATTTTTTTCTTGAGCTTGTGGATGACCGAGGCATTATCTCCTTCCACCATCAACTGGGTTTGTCCAAACTCGCAGACTTTTTGAAGGGGAAAAAGACATGCTTATGCTTCCTCTACTTCCGGTGTTGTGAAGCCATGGCTTTGCTTAACACTACATCTCCCAAGTGATCCCTAAGCATGAATCCCCAACCTCGCCCTACTCCACCAACCTTCCATGCATCAAAATTCAGTTTCAGCGTACCTAGGTTTGGTGGTGTCCAGCAGTAGGTAGTCTGCCCACCCAGTTGCGGTTCCAAGTTGTTTGCCTCTCGAAAGCTGCGAACATAGCCAGTTGCTCCCTTTGCAAGGTTTTCTAGCCTCACAATTGTCCTCCCGTGTATGAACCTGTTCTTTGTGTTCCAAATCTCCCACAAGATTGCAATAAACTCCCCAAAAACCTCATGATCAACATGTTTCTGTGCGTGAAGCATGAATTCAAACATCGTCGGCGCCTTGAACTCCCACTCCTCTTGCTTGAACTTACTTCCCCTCTATACTTCGGTTGCCATGGGACATTTGATAAGGGTATGTTTGTCAGTCTCATCTGCCCTACCATAGATTGTACATTTCATCTTAGTCCCTTGCTTTCCGATTGACATTCGATCTCGTCGGTAGGGCCCCCGTAGCTAATATCCAAGCAATCATTTTGATCATAGGCAGGATTCTTTGCTTCCACAAACCTCTCTAGAAAGGTTTCGAATTATCGTGACTGGTGGTCGTCTAGCTGCTTTGTTTTCTCATTTTGATTATGTGATAGGTTGTCTTGACAGAAAACCCCTCCGCCCCCCCGCCCCCCCCAATAAAATGGACAAAGGGAAGGCGACGAAGGAAGGTAATGCAGTCAAGCCGTTAAGCTCGGAGTTCGAGGGTGCATAGTACAAGATGATTCTGTCATTCGGCCATGAAGGAGAAAGTGGTATCTCCATGATCATCTTTGCATCACATGGCAAGAAGGTTTGTTTTATAAGGGTTTCCTTCCAGCACCCCCTCTCTTTATCAATAAACTCTTCGACCCTCATATTATCCGCGACACCCACCCCATTCCACAGACCCAGAAGTTTGAACATGGTCAACCTCGAGATCCCGCCAGCTTGCTTCCATTCCCAATCAACCATCCAAATCCCTGTACTATGCTATCTCGTGCCCCCAAACGCCTTTCCACATAAAACTTGGTTGATTCCCAAGTTATGCCTCCATTACATCAGTTTCTGGGTAATAGCGAGCTTTGAGCACTTTAGCCACAAGTGTAGTTTCATCACGCGTGTGATATCGAAGTTGCTTTGCTGGCAAAGCTTCATTGGACGCATCCATGTCCTTGACCGACCCATCCACCACCTTTCTATTACATAGTTGCAATCTATGGCACCCATTGGATCTTCCTCTTCTCCTTATCGTGTCCCCACCAGAATCGATTTATGACAACTTGAATTGATTTACAAAAATCCTTAGGGAGCCTGAAAAATAATCATCTTTTATACAACCCCTTTAAAGCATAAATTATTAGATACAATCGTTCTTTTTAAGAATAGTGCAAATGTCCGTTTTTTGTAAAAGAAAATTAGTGTTGTAATGTATCTTTACTTGTTAGAATGTATATTTTCTATTTGTATTTTTTTTTGTCTTTGTAATCTATTTACGAAACCATTTCAACCAAAAGGTGAAGCTAATAGTTAATGGTTCAATGATTATTTTTATACTCTAATATGCGCCTCATGCAAATGTCCTTTGGGCTTCAAGCATAGATGCTGCAAAAGTCTCCTTCACCCTACACAAATGAATATGGGAGTGTTAAGATTTAAAAGTGAGACCTCTCGCCTAGTCTGACTCTGATACCATATAGAACCATCTCAACCTAAAGTTTACGCTGATAGTTAATAGCTCAATGATGGGTTTTATACTATAACAGTATCTTTGTTTACTTTGTAATGTATCGTTATCCACCTTGTAATGTATCTTTGTGTAATGTATTTTTGTTTACATAATTTTAATATATCTTTACGTATTTCGTAGTGTATCTTTTCTATTAATAGCGCTATAAAGAAAATTTTATTTCATTTGTTATCAACAATGTTATACTAGCGTAATAGTAATAGTATTCAATAAGATGTAACTATTGTAATTTATTTGGTTGAATGAGTGTATATATTTTTCCATGATGTAATGTATCTTTCATTTATCCGTAATGAATCATTTCTGTTTTGAAATGTACCTTTCGCATAACCTATTATTTATACATTATAATGTATCTTTTTCATTACAACTGTGAATTTTTTTTTTCCAAGATGTAAATATATCTTTTATTCATATGTAATGTATTATTTTTGTCTTTAACGTAACTTTTAGGTGGTGTATCATTTCTATGTTATAATATATACATTTCATGATGTAACCTTCCCATTATCAATGTATGTTTTACCGTTTGAACCTTAACTAATGGTTATTATCATATAGTTTTTGAAAACTGTAAATGTATCTTTTATTTATGTGTAACATATCATATTTTTTCGATGCAGCTTTTACGTAATGTATCTGTGAAGACAGGGAAGATGATCAAGGCTCAAGACCAAGATGATCAAAGAACTAAGATCCAAGATTATGTTTTTTTTTTGCTAGTTTAGGTCGATTGTTTTAGTATAAATACTCCCTTCTTTGATCCTTTTGTAGATAGATTGTAATCTCTTTTCTTAATGCAATCTACTGTTTTTGCACATAAGCCTTTGATTTACATGGTATCAGAGCTGAGTGCTCGATTCCTAGGCTTGGTGGATCAAATTTGATCATCTTCTCTTCTCCTACATCCCTTCTGATTCTCTGATCATGGCCTCCTCGGCAACAGGAGAAACACTAGCTCAGAGTCGGGAGGAATACAACAACGATTCCTTATTCTTACACCCCTCAGATCATCCTGGGATCCCCGTAACCAATCTAAAGTTCAATGACCTAAATTTTCACAAATGGAGCAAGGCTGTGAAAATGGCTCTCAAGATAAAGGTCAAGACTGGATTTATTGATGGAAAATGCATTAAGCCAGCTGAGAACTCATCCACCTTTCAACAATGGATCAAATGTGATTCAATGGTAGTAAGTTGGCTTTTGAATTCTATGAGTACTGAGCTATCGGATGCATTCATATATGTAGACTCAGCACAAAGTCTTTGGGAAGATTTAACTGAAAGATTTGGACGATCCAGTGGTCCTCTGATGTTTCATTTGGAAAAAGAAATCAATGAGCTGTACCAGAATGATGACTCGGTGGCAGTGTATTTCACAAAACTAAAGAAACTCTGGGATGAATTGGCTGACATCTCAGAGGTTCCTGTCTACACTTGTGCCAAGACCTGCATATCTATCAAGCACATATATGATATTGATCGAAGTAAAAAATTGATGCAATTTCTCCTGCATTTGAATGATCAGTATGACAATATGAGAGGCCAAATCCTAATGTCTGAACCTTTACCAATAGTTAATAAAGCCTACTGTCTTATTTAGAGAATTGAGAGGCAGAAACAGATTACATCAAGCATAAGTCATACTAATGACTTTGTTGT
The DNA here is from genome assembly GCA_029582165.1 of Portulaca oleracea. Classification (NCBI taxonomy): domain Eukaryota; kingdom Viridiplantae; phylum Streptophyta; class Magnoliopsida; order Caryophyllales; family Portulacaceae; genus Portulaca; species Portulaca oleracea. The sequence goes on along the minus strand of CM055885.1, from coordinate 11,566,473 downwards.
TGTTGCAAGAAGGAATGAAGACAATGATTTCGATTCAGGTTTCTTGGCAAAGAATAGGAATAAGAGCAGCAAAGATATCAAGAATAAAGGAAAACGATTTTGTAACCATAGCAAGAGAATAGGACACATTGAGGACCAGTGCTTCCAGCTAGTTGGATATCCTAATTGGTACAAAGGACAACGAGATGGCAAGCAAAATGACAATCTTAAATTGGTTGCAAATGCTCAAAAGATTGACGAAGATCAAGAAAGCCCCTTGGATAGCAGTGAGGCAGACAACACCTTGAGTACCTTTTCAAGATTTGATAGTAGGTTCCTACATGCTCTTGCACAAGAAGTTGCTAAAATTAATCAAGGAAAGAACCCAACTGGTAAAGCCTTTGCCTAGCTTGCTGGTAATGATCAATTTGCAGGTAATATTTTAAATAAAGGTACTAAACTTCAATTTAAGAGAAAAGGGAATCCCTGGGTCATAGCCACTGGAGCCGGTGATCATATGACCTTTGAATTATCAACATTACATAATGTTCAGACCTTGTATGAGCTAATTCAAGTCGTTTTGCCAGATGGTTCTTTAAAATTAGTCACAAAAAGTTGGTGATGTCAACTTAAATGAACAATTAAGTCTAAAAAGGGTTCTATTTATCCTTGGATTTAAGTATAACTTATTATATGTACTTAAATTGCTAAAAGAACAGTAGTTGTCCATGCATTTTTATCCTGGCATTTATTTCTTTTAGGATCTTTCAAGTAAGAAGATCATAGCTAGGATTCCTTCTAACACTGGACTATTTAAGATTGTACCTGACAAACAGATTCAACAGACTGATGAACCTCCTGTTTGAAGCTTTACTGGTTTTTCTACTATTGATAAATATTTGTTTCACACTTTACATAATAGACTAGGCCACACCTCTGTCTCTAAAATGATTCATATTCCTGATTGTAAAGATTTGTCCAATGCAAATTTCTTTTGTGAAACTTGTGTCTTGGCTAACTCACACATTATCTTTTCAAAGGAGCTCTATACATATTGCTAGGGTTTTTCAAGTGGTTCACATAGATCTTTGGGGCCCATACAGGATCCCAAATATTGATGGCTCTACTTATTTCCTGACTTTTGTGGATGATTACTCGAGGAGTACTAGGACTCACTTGTAATCTGATAAGTCTAAAGTTTGCAGTATCATTCAAAACTTCTTGAATATGGTAAAACTCAGTATAAAGCTGATGCAACTACAATAAGGACAAATAATATAACTGAATTCATTAACAATGCTTGTCACCAGCTTTTCTCTAGTTTATGTATAGTTCATCAAAAATCTGTCCCCTACACCCCTCAACAAAATGGCATAGTTGAGAGAAAACATAGGCATTTGCTTGATACTGCTAGGGCCTTAAGGTTTCATGCTGGCCTCCCTAAAAGATTTTGGGCAGAATGTATTCTTGCCTCAACTCATATAATTAATAGGTTGCACATGGCCAAGTTAGATTGGAAAAGTCCATATGAATTACTTCATGGGGTCAAACCGGATTTAAAGAATCTAAGGGCAATTGGCTCTCTTTGTTTTGCTGCTGATTTGAAAAGACATGATAAGTTTGAACCTAGAGCTATCATATGCATTTTACTAAGTGTAGGACCCGGAAAATTCCCGTTCGGGAAATTGTTTCGGATGCGCTACTTAAGTGATTGGGAGCCGACCAAGGTTGCTTAATCCTTAAATAAGGATATTTTTTTATTTTCGAAATTCGTTTTCGGGGTGATGAAACTTTATTTATTTACAAACCTATTTATATTATGAAAATACTCGAAATTACATAAAAAAATATTCTACTAATGATCTACATTTAGTTACCCATAAATTTTAGGCCGGAGAGGAAAGACGAGGCCCACCTAGAAGCGTCAAAAGCCACTTAGCCTTTGACAATTCTTTGAACGGGCCCGTCTGCCCTCGACCCAAGAGAAAAATGGGAAGAAAATGATAAAGGTCATGCGGCCTTTATCATTTTCTAGCCCCTTTTCTTTTGGCCAGTTTTCTTAATTTATGAAGTGTAATGTAAAACCATTGGTAAATATTTTTTTAATAGTAACGTCCATTTTCAATAATTAAATAAGTTTATAAAAGAGAAAGAGTCGCCAGCCGATTTAAGGAAACCGACAAACCATAAAAGAAATAAAATGACTCCGGTCTACGAACCCGAATTCTAAGTCCTGGGGCAAGGTTACGAATTCGAGAATTAAAATAATTTTCGAATTCACCTGTTTAACAAAACAGACTCTACTAAAATCAAATTTAAAAAGAAAAAGAGCGGGGATAAGTTAAATAAATTTCACGACATTATATTCCCATCATGCAAGAATAAAACGAGTTTTCTTTTACAAAAATAATGTACAAGTAAAATGATCTAAGAAGAAATTACATGGTTGAAAATACAATAATGAAGATATACATGACTCTTACCTTAAGCTTTCAAAGTGATCCCTTCTTCGTAGTGGATGCTTGGATTCGATATTATATGAATGACGGAATGGAGGATTAAATGGTTGGAGATATGGTTAGATGGTTGGTGTAATGATGATATGGATGATAATTATGGATGATGGAAGGGAATTTTGAGAGTATGATGATAATGAGAGTAGGGAAATGGAGACAGTAAGGGCGTATGATGTTGATTATGGAGAGAGTAGAGAGTGATGGAGAGTATTTTTATGAGAGTTTTTGATGGGAAGAGTTGATGATAATGGGTGAAGAATGATAGGGTATTTATCGGTGAAGGATGGATGTTTTGGAGGGAAATGGAGGGAGACACATCCCTACAATCAAGCTCTTTGATCATGCAAAAATAAAACCCCAACGGGTTTTGATCAAAGTCAGACGAAGTCAACTCACGTGGGCTTTTTTCATGGGATTGCATGGGGTGATTTCTAGCGCCAAAATCAAATAAAATAATTAAAACCCTGGTAGCTTATAATATTAAACCACATGGATTGATGACGTGGCCAACAAAGGCAGGCCGCTTCTGGATATAAAACCCCTGTGGGTTTTATTGCTTTTCCTGGCCCGGAGGCGCGTCTTGGGCCAACTTGTGTTTTGGGCTGCTTCTGAACATTAAAACCCTTGCGGGTTTTATTGTATTTATGCAGGCTGTTTTGATATGTTGGGCCCGCATTGCTTATTCCATGGGCCCAATGACCCATTTTTGTGTTCGACTCAACTGACTTGTTGAGTTTCGACGGGTCGGGATTGTGTCGGTGCAAATCCCGGTGTCTACAGAGAGCCCTTACTTTGACCGAGTCTGAATAGGACGAAGGTCAAAGTAGCGTGAGATGTGAACTGCTTGACGTCTGATTTGGATGCTATCGGCGCTCTTTTATGGGCGACCAGATGATGGATGATGTCGGCTACGCCGTCATAGGCCTTTAGGTGGCAATGTTGGATGACTGAAGATGTTGATGATGTCGCCGAAGGCTTTTAGGTGGCAACCAATGGACAACTGAAGATGCTGATGATGTCGTCGGAGGCCTTTAGGTGGCAACCGCTGAACGACTGAAGATGCTGATGATGTCGTCGGAGGCCTTTAGTTGGCAACCGCTGAACGACTGAAGATGCTGATGATGTCGCTGAAGGCCTTTAGGTGGCAACCGTTGGATGACTGAAGATGCTGATGATGTCGCTGGAGGCCTTTAGTTGGCAACCGATGGATGACTGAAGATGCTGATGATGTCACCAGAGGCCTTTAGGTGGCAACCGCTGGACGACTGCTGCTGGTGATGTCGTCGGAGGCCTTTAGGTGGCAACCGTTGGACGACTGAAGATGTCGACTGTTGGTGCTCTTTTATGTGGCAACCTGAAAATCACAAGAAAACAAAGTGGTAGTTTTTTCTGAAATGTAAGAGGGATTATTGGTTCAGATTTTTAGCTGAGAGGATTATGAGCCTCGGAAATTCTTGGGCTACAAGCTTTGGGCCGACAACTTTGGACTGTGTGGGTTGGCACTTGGAAGCTTCGCCCTGTGTCGTGGTTGATGTTGATGTTCTAGTCTTTCCCAGTGTCGTTCCAGTCTTTCCTGGTGTCATTGTTTGGCATGTTCAATGCCGAGGGACTCCACCGATCGCGATATCGATGGCCCTGGGGTAGAGTCTTCACCGGTCACGATGCCGATGGTTCTGATGTTGATGAGGCCCAATAGATTTTCCCAATGCAGAGCAGTTTATGATGCCCAACGAATTTTCCTGCGGCAGATGACTGTGCTGGTGATGTCCGTAGCCACTTTTGTTGCTTTGGCATATTAGAAGATTGTCATAATGATGAGCTTTGGACGATAGTCCGCTTGAACTTGAAAGAACTCATCCAGAGTGTGATTAGAACTTCCTCTAATCTTGCTCTTAATGATTTGTAGTTGAGCTTGAGTCTCTGTGAGAGATAACATTCTTTGATTCTCTCTCTGTTCTCGACGAGCATGCATGCACTTGGTCTTCTAGACTCTTATGTACTTATGCATGGCTGTGACTTTATGCATGACCTCCTGATGCAATGCAATGACTAGGAGAATATGTATATGAACAGTATTTTACAATGCATGTGACTCAATATGCAGAGAGCCCCCAATACTAAGACTAGAACGAAGATTATGCAATGAACGATATTTTACGATGCATGTGACTCAAAATGCAGACAGCCGCCAATACCAAGACCAGAACGATGATTTCCTAAGTGTCAGAGCAACTCGACATGTAATTTCAGGATAGGGCAAGATAGGTGAGGCTTATGACGAGGCATGATGATGAAGGCGTTGTCCTGGATGACTTGTCTTGTCTCGTTGCTTTCTCGAATCATTGTGGAGATAAGTAGAGCCTCGCTGCAGGTCATGTGAGGGTTAGGGGAGCCCCCAATTCAAATAAACTCTTCTCTTGAGTTGGATGTTGTTTGTAATTAGCCATTGATGTGGCTGATTTCTTGTCCTTGACAGGCCTCGCTCTGATGTGCTGATAACGGACCTCGAAATGTCGAATCTCGCACTTACACTAGTGACCGAGTCAAAAAGCTTTTGGTGGTATGAGAGGATGAATAAGGTTGGCAAAAGAAAGGGTTGGTCTGATGATGGTCAGAGGGTTCATGAGGCACTTGGTGAAAAGGAGATGAAGGGGGGTTGATGGTCGAATCTGGGTATGTCATAATTGACAGATGACCATGTCTTAGCTAAGGCTTGAGGATTAGCAAGGGTTAGGTCACCTCATAGGAGAAGAGGTGAGGGAATGGACTTGTGTCATATGAGGAGATGTGGTTGGCTATTCGGATGTGAAGGTGATCCAAGTCTAATGGAAAGAAGGTTGGGGAATTATGATGGTAGGGATATGAAAGGACTTCAAAATCCAGGGTTTACTCTCTTTTTGCCTAACCTGCCCTGACAGGTTTTCAGGCTAGCCTCTTGTATTCTCTCACTCTCCTTTTTCCTAGCTTGAGATTCCAAGCTAGCCTCTCTTGTTCTCTTTCTCTCCTTTTGCCTAGCTCGGGGTTCCGAGCTAGCCTCTCTAAATTTTTTTCTTCTCTCAAAGACCAACATTTTGAGGACAAAGGATGCTCCGTTAAGGTGAATTGCAGTGGCCGCGCCTGAAAGAGGTTCTCCTACGTATCCGATGTGGAATCAGGTCAGTCGTAGTTCATAAGGTGCAGCTTCAAAGGATTGTGCCTCGAGGAGGGCTTGGTGAGGTAGGCTTGAGGACGATCATGGATGCAAAGGTGTGATGATGATGTGAAGGCTTGAGAACAAATTGGGTGGTTTATGAACGATTTTCTCGATGTGCGTGACTATCAACTCCGTCTCCAGTTTCTTACACTCTTCTTTTTTCTTTCTTTCTTTTCCCTCTTTTTTTTTATCTCATTTCTTTCGCACTTTCTTGTTCCTATTTTTTTTTATTGGCATGCTTCGAGATTTGGACTGCCCAAACGAGGTTTACTCTCCCAGCACAGGTTTTTCCATACGCAAACAAAGTGCTTAAGGGACATGAGCGTCGTTCCACTCATGCCAACCCATGTTGGTGGACCATCTAGGAACTCTCTCTTTTCTTTTTTTCTTTTTCTTTTTACTTTCTATTCTCTCTTTTTTTTCGGCTTTCTTCGTCATGGGATAAACTCTTGTTCACCTTTCTGATGATATTAGTCACAACACACCTTATGGCTTTAGGGTAGATAGGGAGTGGTTACGAGGAGAATGACCGGGTTGGTTAAGACTAAGGGTTTTCAAACGACGACTGTGATGAATGATGCAAAAAGGGATGATTTGGTAAAGGGGAACTTAGGATGGAGGTACAGGTAATAAGTAGGTACAGATGTTGTGGGTGAATGGGAAGGTAACAGGTGATACAGATGGTGAGGTGAGTGGTGAGATGGTAGCCCCCTGTCCTAGGCACATCTTGTTTAAGCTGCAGGTTTAGGAGCATAGAGATGTCAACTTTCAAGAGACTGATGGTTTTGGTCTTCTCTCCTTTTGCCCAGTATGCTTGATGAATGCAGACTGACTTCCCTCTTTTTTTGTTTTTTTTTTGTTTTTTTTTCTTTTAATTTATTTTAAACCCTGGATTCATAGGATGATGAACGTGATGAATGGAAGGGTATATGAAGGTGAAGATAGATGGATATGTCAGACTTGGATGTTAAGGCTAATGAATGGGTGAAGGAGACTGTAACGCCCCGGAAATTCAATTATAGAAAAGTCAAAGTCAAACTAACGTTAACAGACAAAACTTAGCGGAAGACTTCAAATTCAGTTTGGGCGTCACTGCCGTATTCCCGAAGGAACACAAGGCGAGAAAGGAAAACACAACTGTCTGCTAACGGTAACTACTAACATCTCAAAACAGAACTTTAAGACATCATAATGAAAACAAAATAAAAAGTTTCAAGGACTTCTAGACTCGTCGTCCTCACTTCTAATTCCCGTCCCCAGCATTTAGATCTTCACCTGGAAACAAAACATTTCAAAAATGAGGGGGAAATCTCAATAATGTCTACCCCTAACGTTTAAAACAGTTTAAGTTCATTTCAATTCATTTTAGGGAGAGGGATCAAATCAAACGTTTTACAAACCTTTAACCCCATACTGTTTCCTCAACCCATCCAATCCATATTTTAATTTGCGGGCGGGATACCAAATCCCTTAAAGTAACATCGCCTATCAAAGGCATCAAGAACATCGCCTACCAAAGGCATAAATAATATCGCCTACCAAAGGCATCAAAAACATCGCCTACCAAAGGCATCAAGAACATCGCCCACCAAAGGCATAAATAATATCGCCTACCAAAGGCATCAAAATACTATCCTATATTAGGGAAGGAAGCCCTGATCTCCTGGTCCATAACCCTGCAGATTGTTACACCTGCACAACAGGTTATCCCCCGAAACCCGCTTAACATTTCCACTTGAATTATTTAGTATATTATTCAAACTCAGCTCACAACGCTCAAGTCAAACCATCCCAAGTTATCAAAACCATTAACAAAACTTCGAATAAAAGACCATCCAATTTCTCAACTCAAATAAACCAAGATCACAATCGAATCCAAAAAGATTATCAAAACAGATGGTCGTATTTCCACAAAAGTCCCCTTCCGGGATGCAATTCTCAAAATAGATTATAAAACATCAAAACACATTTAAAGAGCATCCCAGTGGGGATTAGAGCATAGACAATTACCTGATATACTTCACAGCACAGCAAGAGAAGAACACACTTGAGCTCACTAACGTCTCGCACTAACTCGGGCCTAGAATAAAAGTAATTATCTAATCAAAACGCGTTCTAACGAAGTTAGTATTAACTACTAACTACCTAACCCATCCCCTAGGAATACTTAGGTTCCTATCATTTATGAAATTACACTTAACACCTCCAAGAAAACACATAACAAGATCACATATTATTTTTACTCAACAATTATTATAAAAGAAGCAAGCAGAGGACAGATTATAACGTTCACATAAAACGAGTCACAACTCGACTTCCTGACATCCTACGGGGCTGGTTCTGGACTTTTCGGAAACCTCGGGATGTCTACTAAAACTTCTATGTTGATGGTTAAGCCCAAATCAGTCCCGAAGGACTCCAAAAACACCCGTCTTTCCCATTGGTCCAGTCCTGACAGGTTCTGGTAAAACGGTTATAACTCGGGCTATACAAATCAAACGTTCAATCCGTAAAATTCCTATGGTTCCTAACATCTAAGGGAACCTCCAGTCCAAAGGGTTCGATCAAAGGGTAACTACACTAGCCGTGGTGACTCGATCTTTAGACACTAACGAAACTGTCCCGATCTCGGTTCTTATTTAATTTATAATTTCAGTTCTAACTTCCACCATTCGATCCCGGGGTCCTAATTTGGGCTCAAAACAGTAACTAGGGTCTAAGGTATAAAGCCCAACTTAACTTAGGGTTCAAACATCAAACTTCCCATCATAAAACCAAATTGCAACACATGAAATCAACTTTAATAATTTAATCTAATCCTAAAACATGCATAAAAAAAATATATCATACACTAACATGGCATACCTTATGCACATATATTCTAATACTAACCTTATAATAGTCATGCATGAAATATTAACACTATCCTAAACATGAATTTCTTAACCAATAAACAAGAAGAAACCTTAAGAACATGTGAATAAACTATAAAGAACATATAAACATTTAAACTTCTAAACAAAAATCCTAAACAAAACTAATTTCTTTTAAACAAGATTAAATCAAGAACCAAGAACCAATAAACAATAAACTCAACCTAACTTATTTAGTCAAGATTAAACATGAATTAAACAAGAATAAACCCTAAGAAAAATAAAAGAACATATAATATTTAACTTAATGAAACAAGAAACCTAATTAATTTTCAAGAACCAAGAAAGGCTTAGGTTTACATGTAAAAGAAACATAAAGAACTTAGAAACATTAAAACTACCAATCAAGAATATAAGGTTTTAATAACAAAAAAACAACCTAATTCATTTAACAAACTTAACAAGATTTATCCTTAAGAAACAATAAAGGACTTAACGATTAAACAACTAAACATTCAAGAATTTAACCTAAGTAATAAATTTCCAAATTCGTACATACAATAATATTGTGGTCTAAACGATTCATGTAAAGATTATAAAGAATATTAAAGAATCACTTTCAAACCTAATAATCAACTATTACAACCTAAATCTAATTACAATTTATAACATAAAATTACACATAACAATTAGGAAATTACACATAATTACAACAAGAAAATAATTACAATTAATTTCCCCTAATTACAAAAATTACAGAATTTAATAACAATAATAATTACAAATATATAATCAGATTTTTAATATTAAAACAAGAAGATAAAAGAAAAAGAAAAAGAAAAAGAATCAGTTAGAATCAGATTAGGGTTAGGGTTAGGGTTAGGGTTTTACGTAGGTGTTAGGGCACGGTGGTTTCTCCGGCGAGCAGGGCGGCGACGGCTGGGGTGTTCGACGGTCGAGGCGGCGACGAGGGGGTGGTGCGACGGTCGAGGCGGCGACGACTGGGGTGTTCGACGCAGCGGCGGCGCTGTGATGTTGGTGGCGCGGTTCGACTCTCGGCAACAACAGCAGCACTTCGAGTTTCCTCCTGTCGGGCTGCTGAGCGGCGATTTTCCGGCGACGCGGCGGTGTCCCAGAGGCGGCGGCGACTCCGATGGTGGTTGTCGGCGACGGCGAGAAGGGGAAGCGAAAGTGAGAGGAAGAGAAACCGAGAGAAAGAAGGGTCGGGAATGGTGGTTGCGGCGGTGGTTTCTGGTTGTGGTGGTGGCGCTGCGGCGGCGGCGGTGGCTGCTGGGCGCGAGAGCGAGGCAGAGGCAGGGGAAAGAAGAGAGGAAAGGAGAGAAAGGAGGGAGAAGAGGGGAAGAGAAAAGTGGTTGTGGTGGTGGAGGCGTTTCCCGGCGGTGGCCACAGCAGGAGAGAGAGAGAGAGAGAGAGAGAGAGAGAGAGAGAGAGAGAGGGGGGGGGGGAAGGGTGGCTAGGGTTTGAGGAGGGATTAGTGTTTAGGGTTTTTAGGTTTGAGAGGGGAAGAAAAGGGTTTATATACTACCCATAATTAGGCCCAAATTAACCCAACTAATCCTAACTCAGCCCATTTAAAACAATTAAAACTGATTTTTTTCAAAACCCCAATAATTTTAATAATTGTAATAATAATAATAATACCAATACTCATATAATCACATAGAAAATAATATTCACGTAATTATAACAACACATAAATATTAACCTACGAGAATACTATTCTACCCTTGTTAGTCCCTCAACGGTCCTACGAGCTCAAGCGTTAGCATAATTAAACACAAACGAATAATACTAAAACACGAAGTCAAACATAATATACTAACGACGTCACGGTCAACACCTTTGGATTTTTCGGGGTTTTACATCATTACCTTCTTAAAAGAAGTTTCGTCCTCGAAACTTAAACTTAACCCTAACGGTCCGGTAAGGAAACTAACGGTTTCATTCCTCCTAAAACTCGAGGTTTTACAGAGACTTTCAACTCAAGTTAAGAGTGCAAGCACGAGATTCTCAAACAATCAAATAGATGCATCTTATTGAATTCAAAAGACAAGCATATCACAGACCGACTCAATGCCTCCCCTAACTGACTCTGAAACAAAATGCTCAAAGGAATTCAGACCCTAGCCTACTTCAAAGTCCCCTTCCTGTGGTGTTGCCTTTCCCTGTTGACTGCTCCTGGGGGGTCGTTGCTCTAGTTGGCTTCGGGAATAAATTACATTAGTCTTCAACGCTCCTAGAAGGGTGGCTGGGTGAACCAGTAGCCCTCCTATTAGGACTGGATTTCTTCCATCCTTAGATGGTGACCTTCTCATTGTTCATGGTCTCGAGTTGGATACATATGTCTTTAAGGTAATCAAAATCTTTAATGACATGATATCCCAAATGATGGGATAGGCTGCTTTTGAAACCTTGTTTGAAGGTAGTTAGCTGTAGGCGCAAAGGTATAGTCTCGTTGATGTGAGAAAACTTGGTGTGCCATCTTTCGAAATAATCCAGGAAGGACTCATCTTTTCCCTGCTTCATGGCTGTTAGGTCATCCACTGTGGCCTTCTTCTTCTGTATACGACTGTAGTGATTGATAAAGGCTTTAAACAACTCATTCCAGTCAGCCTTGACTTGAGGTGATAAGGCATGGTACCATACTTTGGTTTCTCCATCTAGGGTAGATGGGAAGACTGTAGGGTACAAGTCAACATCAATCCTGTGAAGAGGTGTCAGTCGCATTAACTCCTCGATGTAGTGAGTAGGATTTTCAGATGGCTTGAACTTGATGTTAGGTACTTCAACTTTGTCAACCATCTTCACGACCGAGTGGATAGGAAAAGGTACATATGTGTATTTGTCAGCAAAGGCTGGAACATTGCTCATCATCTTGATAAAACTCTCAAGCTTTTGTTCCAAGGCCTTGATAGCAGGATTTTCAATGATTTTGGGAACTTCTATGAATGCCTTGGATGACCCTGAGCCCCATGACTTATCCTCTGCAGGTGTTTTGACAAGTTCTGGTTCAGATTCATACCCATGGACTTTTATGACATCATCCACTCCCTTAGTATTTAGGCCCAGCTTCTCATTGATCTTTGTGATGGCCTGCAACATGTCATCCATTATTTGTTGTTGCTTAGGAGCCTCTTCTCGATCTTTTGCTCTTGTTCAAAGGAACTTGTAAAGACTAAGCCTTGTATCTTAGTGTAAAGATCCTCCAGCTGTTTCGAGATGCTGACTTCAACGCTTCGGACAGGGATCTCTTGGAACCGTTCTTTAGCCATAATATAAACTCTGACTCGAGCGACGGACAGATCGCGATTTGGATTTGGGACCAACCGGTCAGTATGCGGATCTATGACACTTACTACCCGGAGTCCACCTCCTATCGTGCCTGTATGGAAATTTGTTAGTGACTCGATAATTACTTTGACATTTACTACCCGATGCATACATGCCTTAAGAGACCTATATGAGACCCTAGCAGACTCGACGCCTATATGCCGACACAAGGGATTCACCCACTTTTTAGGAGTGCATGACCTAACTTTATATGGACCTAACGACAGAACATTATAAAGGCCTGAATAAAGTCACACTTAACGAGTTAATCATAAATTGAAAGGCACAAGTAAGTATTTCTCAATTCTGATGGGCCAAATCCACAGACTGACCGTTTTAAGGACAATCCGTAACTTGGCACAACAATTCAGACGACTCAAGCTATATTGACTATTATGCGGACTAGAATAATGCTCGACAAGACCGACGACCCGTACTTTTTTTTTTACTCCAAGAAAACGGATATTGTACAGGACTGGATAAAGCCAACAATAAGCGAGTTATAATTAATTTGTGGGCTGAATTGACAAATCCACTATGGCTGGGCCTAACAACGAGCCGACCATAAATGTGATGGATTTACTAATTAAATCGATAAATTAATTTACTCAAACTTAGTGACTATTACGCAGTCTAAGACGTTATCCATTAACTTTGTTGGACTTTTAATAAACTTAGACCTTTATTAAAAGAATTTCATAAAGGGTCATATAATATCATCTAAGGCGAGTCAATTTTTATTTATTAATTAAAATAGCTAACCCTTGAACATAATTTGACCCTTCCATTGGGCTAACCATATTGACTCATGGGTTAATTATATTAATCAATAAATAATCCTTTTCTCAACCTAATGAACTTTGTATGGGCTAGAATGAAACCTCCAAACTAGGGTTGACTCTTTATAAAAAGAAAAGGGGAAGGGAAACACATAGCACATAGCATAGAACATGAAGGGTATCCTAAACCAAGGCTTTATATTCATGGATTTTTTATGGTCGAAATACATGGTCTACCGCAAGTTCTCGCCTCGGTTCACCTTACCCCAAAAATTTATGGGTAAGGAGTGCGAGGTGTTACTAGTCGGACTTCAAGGAAGCCTTGAAGTATAACATAGGGAGAGGAGCGACCAAATGCTTAGCGACGTGGAGTGCATCCCTATAGTAGTGGCCTCCCGCTCTCGGGTATCATCCTAGTTTACCTAACCGTTGCCTTTGCGCTCACGTGTCATAAGACCCGATGAGTGACCCGGTATGTAAAGTGAAGAACCCCTGATCATGTCGAGGACCTCCACTGCTTTAAGGACCTCCACAGTAGCCGCTGACACTGCTTTGAGGATCTCCACAGTAGCCGTTGACATTTTGATTGAAATACAAATTTTGAAGAGATAAAATCAGGGAAGTTTCCTTAAATTATTTATCTTATATCTTCCTGATATTCATATATATATATATATATATATATATATATATTTATATATATATATATATATATATATATATATATATATATCCCTTGATTCTTAACAGATTTATTCCTTGTAGAATCTAAATCAAATGTTGGAGATAATTTCCAAACAAAAGGATTGAAGAAATCTGCCTCCTAAAGTTGGAAAGAATCAAAACTTAAAGGAAAGTTGCTGAAGGAGCCGTTGGAGAGCCAAGCATAAATAGAAAACTCATTCTCTTTGCATAAATAGAGAACTCATTCTGTTCACTCATTAACGATTCCAAGCAAGATAAATCATGTGTAGGAATTTTGTGATAGAAAATTCCGAGTGTAGCTACTTGGTTGTGAGTAGTACGTTGTGTAACTAGAAGGTGTGTTCTGGTGAGGACCTCAGAGTCGTGTAACTAAAGTGAAGTGACCTCACTTTAGTGAGTTCAAGCCATTCTTCCAACCTCAATTGTGAGGCCACTGCTGCAGAAGTTCATGCTGAATCTTCTGCCCTTGTAAGCATCTATTGAGGACCTCACAGTTCTTGATAGTGCCGAGTTTGTAACCTCCTCTATTTTCTAGCACTTTAAGTTTATCAATAAAGAAGTATTATTCAGATATATAAGTGCTATTAACGTTCTTGTGTTGATTAAGTGCAGAATTTTTATACAACCCTATTCACCCCCCTTTAGGGTTATTTCAATTGGTATCAGAGCGGGTCCACAAATTCAAAAGTTTAACCACTCGTGGAAAAGATCATGGCCGCTATCAACACAAATGAAGCTCCTCAAGGACGCTCATGGACAATAGCTCCGCTACTTAATGGAGAAAACTACAGATCGTGGAAAAGATAAATGGAGGTCTACCTCAAGGACCAAGATGAGGACCTCTGGACTGTGGTTACCGAGGGAGATTATCCCACTACCACAAGAAGAACAGTGATGGTCAAGATGTCCCAAAGAAAAGATCTGAAATGACCAAAAAAGAGTTGGAGCCATTGAGAAAAAATACTCATGCTCTAAACTTGATTTATATCAGTTTAAATTCGAATGATTTTGAACGTGTATATAATTGTGAAACTGCGAAACAGGTTTGGGATTACTTGATAACCTCATATGAAGGCACAAGTCAAGTCAAGGACACCAAAGCAGATATTCTTGTCCAAAAGTATGAGGCCTTCAGAATGGAGGAAAATGAGACTATTGAAGAGATGTTCAAAAGATTCAGCAGCATCACCAACCACCTCATATCTCTGGGAAAAACCTAGCCAAATGAGGAACAAGTTAGAAAGGTTCTCCGATGCTTGCCTTGAAGAAAATGGGGTCCAAAAGTCACAGCCATTGAAGAAGCTCAAGATCTCAAGACCCTCAGACTGGAGGAACTCATTGGAAAACTATTGGCCTATAAGATCCAATTGAATGACCTCTCAGAACCCAAAGGGATTACCCTAAAAAGCAACACGTGAATCTGATAGTGAACCGGATGAAGACAAGTAAGAAACAATGGCTATGCTAACAAGAGGGTTTAGAAAGTTATACAAGAAAAATCCAACCTTCTGAGGCTACATCAAGGATGGACAAAACAGAAAAGCAACCTCAAAAGGTAAGTCCTCATTAAGAAAAGATGTTGACTCATTTAATTGTTTTGTTTGTGGCAGCTCAAAACACCTTATGAAGGACTGCCCTCACGGCAGAAGAAACAAAGACAAGAGAAACAGTCAACCACAACGGCAAAACCGTAAGGCAATGATTGAAACATGGAGTGATAGTGATTCCAGCGAAGGCCACAGTGAGGTAAAAGAAATAACAAATGTATGTCTGATAGCAAACACAAGTGAGGATCAAGATCCAACCTCATCTTATGACGAGGTAAATATTGATGAGCTCCTCACCCTTCCCTCTTCGCACCTTGCTCACAAATTATTTCATCTCTTCAAATATTCTAGATCCTTAAATGAAAGAGTCACGCATCTCACGAAACATGTCAATCATCTGAATGAAACCATAGAGAGCTTGAACACCAGAAATGACCTCTTAACAACTGAAAATGTTAGACTATCCATAGAGGTCAAATACTGCTATAAGGACATCACTCAATTATCAAATGAGGCAGTCACAAAATCTCATCCCTACCAGAAGAACCCATCCTTCCCACACCTAATACACCACCTCTCAAAAACTATCGGTCCAAAAGTTCTCCCATCCATACCAACAAAGGACCTCTACTTCCTACCCCAAATATTCCACCTCTCAAGAAAAACTATCATAGAGGACCTCCAACAACAAACAAAATAAGGACCTTATCAACTCCCCTGTCTAAAGAAACTAGACCTCCGTGCATTACGAAAATTTGGGTCCCAAGACCTCACTGCAACGATCTCATCCTTGGTTAGAGACCAAGAAAGGTATAGTGCCCTCTATTACAGGTATGCCTCAGACACATTACCAGAGATCCAACCAAGTTCTTCAAAATGAAAATCAACAAGAATGCAAGAGTAACCTTTGGATACAAAATCCAAGACAAAATCCTAGACATTGGGAAGGTCGTGAAACAACACCACCCGCACCATTCGAGGGGGAGTCGTCTACCATGAGGACCTCAACCTATGCACAAGCCGTCAAATTGAGGGGGAGTCCTATCATCCATCCTCCCTACATGTGGTCTCTCTCCTCCTCCCAGGTTCGACAACTCACTGCATGCTTGGACCTCTGATGTCCTCATTAGCATGTCCTCTCGGACATCTCAAAATTTAATCAGGGCCTGGTCAAGGTGTCCTCATCATTTCTTTTCCTCCTATCCCTCCTTCTCCCTCTTTCTTCTTCTCTTTATTTTGTCTACACAATTTAGTACTTGTACTCTCCTATTTCCTTTCTGTCTGAAAGACAAAAAGGGGGAGAATTAAGTTTGTTGCATTGCTTTGCTATATACTATGTGCTTATACTAAAGGACCACAAAGAAAATTTTGTCTTTCAAACAAAAAGGGGGAGATTGAAGAACCCCTGATCATCTCGAGGACCTCCACTGCTTTAAGGACCTCCACAGTAGTCGTTGACATTTTGATTGAAAGACAAATTTTGAAGAGATAAAATTAGGGAAGTTTCCTTAAATTATTTAGGGAAATTGGATTCTAATAATACGAACTTTTGGCCATATAAGACTTAATAATATGAATTTTCGATTCAGTGATGAATAATACGAACTTTGACCCCCTGTTGCCCCCAATAACATGCCACTGAGTTAAGATTAACTTGACTCGGTGGCGGTCTGACGTGGCGGCGGAGGCACGCGCTTGGTTGTTTTGACTTTGTCACGTTATCCACGTTTACTCTAGAAAATAATACGAACTTTTACATACGAACTTTTTTCTTCCTCTAAAAATCTCAGATCCCATTTTTACTTCTTCATCTTCTTCAATCCTCCCCTCCCCATTCTCAGAAAACCCTATAAACCCAGAAAACCCCTCCATCTCCAATCCACTGTTTCAACTTTCTCAACCCCATCGTCAAAATCCAACCCACGATTCAAGTCCAACCCGTTAGGTTCATTTAAATTCCCATTAACACAACCTTGATTCACTAATTAAATTCCCACCTAATCCCTGTTCAATTTGACCTAAATTACTTTGTTCTTCCAAACTACAATCTAATTTCTCAGAATCCTTACCTGGATCACGGATATTCCCATGCCTCCTCTTAGGTTTCCGGCCGACCCTCTTCGCCGCCGTTGTCGCCACCTCGTCTGCCGGAATCGGGCCAGAAAACGCCGCGGATACTAGCCGGGAAACCTCAGAGAAATCAGCATCCTCGGAATCGCACTCTTCGTACAAGATTTTGAAGAACCCAGTTGTGGAATCGAAGGAATCGACAACACCATCAAAAATTCCAAACCCTTTGAACTCTTTCTTCACCATTTTGCCTAGAAACTCCATGGATGAAGCTAGGGTTTGGGGGATCTGCATAAACCAGTCAACCACCACCAAATGGAACTCGAAAAAAGGGGAATTGGGTTGGAAAGGATACATTAAGAACATGAAAGTAAACGAGATTGAAGATGGAGGGTTTTCTAGGTTTCTGGGGTTTTCTGGGAATGGGTGGGAATGGGAGGGGGAGGATTGAAGAAGATGAAGAAGTAAAATGGTATCTGTGATTTTTAGAGAGAGAAAAAAGTTTGTATTATTCAGAGCAACATAGGTAAAAGTTCGTATTATTTTTTAGAGTAAACGTGGATGACGTGGCAAAGTCAAAACAACCAGGTACGTGCCTGCACTGCCACGTCGGATCGCCACCGAGTTAAGTTAATCTTAACTCGGTGGCGTGTTATTGGGGGCAACAGGTGGGTCAAAGTTCGTATTATTCATCACTGAATCGAAAGTTCGTATTATTAAGTCTTATATGGCCAAAAGTTCGTATTATTAGAATCCAATTTCCCAATTATTTATATTATATCTTCCTGACATTTTTATATATATCCCTTGATTCTTAACAGATTTATTCCTTGCAGAACCTAAATCAAATGTTGGAGATAATTGCCAAACAAAAGGATTGAAGAAATCTGCTTCCTAAAGTTGGAAAGAATCAAAACTTAAAGGAAAGTTGCTGAAGGAGCCGTTGGAGAGCCAAGCATAAATAGAGAATTCATTCTCTTCACTCATTAGCGATTCCAAGCAAGATAAATCGTGTGTAGGAATTTTGTGATAGAAAATTCCGAGTATAGCTACTTGGTTGTGAGTAGTGCGTTGTGTAACCAGAAGGTGTGTTCTGGTGAGGACCTCAGAGTCGTGTAACTAAAGTGAAGTGACCTCACTTTAGTGAGTTCAAGCCATTCTTCCTGCCTCAATTGTGAGGTCATTGCTGCAGAAGTTTATCCTAAATCTTCTGCCCTTGTAAGCATCTGTTGAGGACCTCACAGTCCTTGATAGTGCCGAGTTTGTAAACTCCTCTATTTTCTAGCACTTTAAGTTTATCAATAAAGAAGTATTATTAAGATATATAAGTGCTATTAACGTTCTTGTGTTGATTAAGTACAAAATTTTCAGACAACCCTATTCACCCCCCTATAGGATTATTTCACAAAGAATGCCTAAAAAAAGAATAATAAAATTGCGAAAATAATCAATTTCAAATCAACTCGATTTGTTCAAGTTTTACCCTCTTTTCAAGTTTAAGTCCATGTAACGTGGTTTGTGAGACCTCGGTTTTTATCGTTCTTCTCAGGGAGTGAGGGGCCTTGGTCATAGAATCTAGGTCAATGGTCGGGATGAGATTGCTAAGGTAAGGATATCGGTGTGAAGGGGTCACGACGGAAGAAACAAAGCTAAGGTCGGTCAAGGAATGGAAAATAGGTTTCAGAGGCTTTTCGGGATGCAAAGGGAGATGAGGAAATTGGTTTTACATTAAGAGAATAACAAGGAGGGAGAATCAAGTGGCAATTCCGTTAGAAAATACCCACCGAGCATCCTCTTTCAAGGATAGTCCGGATTAACTACCTCAAAGTCCACCACGGACCCGGAGGGTTAATGAAGTGTAATTCCCAAGTTAACCTCCTTCCACGTTCGTGGGTGAGAATTAACTATCCCGACTCCAACCTTCCAATACAAGTGTTTGATGTATTCGGGAGCTTTCGGACCCAAATACATCCCACTTGAGGGAAGGCAAGCAGTGGGAAATTGATTTCCCAACTAATTACTCACTAAAATTGCTAACCCAAACCTAATCACCCATTCACACCCTTAATTACCCCCTAACCCATAGGGTCTCTAACCACTAATCATGATATTAACTCAACTAACAACATCCAAGCCAACCCTAAGCATGATTTCTAACATCAACAATCACAAACAAGCAAAAGCAATGAAATAACAAGCAAAGCAATTAGATAACAAGGAAAGTAATTAGAAAAACAATTGATAAAAGAGTTTAACGGAAAGGAATACTTATCAAATGCTGGAATTGAACAAGGAAAAGCAATAAAATGATGATCCAACAATCTCTCAATTGTTTGAATCCCCAAATCTTCGAAAACACCACAAATCACCAAAACCCTAGATTAATCTCTCACTAATCTCTCTCTAAAATCCACTAATACAAAGCTGAAAATTAGGGTCTATAAACTTGAAAAGGATCCCCTAAGCTAATCGTCAATTGGGATATATATACAAGGCAAAACAGTTGGGCAAAATGTCGTCGCACAAGCCGAAAACACGTGCAGAAAAGAGGGAGACTGCAGGTGCGGTCTCTGGCTATCCAGCGAAATCTCCCAGGCGATATTTTTGAGTTTCGTGAGACAGCAGGTGCTGTCTATGGGACAACAGGTGCTGTCTTGTTCTGGCCCACCATGGTAGCGAGTGCTACGCTCATGGTGGCGGGGGCTACCCTCCTCAATTCTTCCCTTTGTTCCTTCCTTCTTTCCAAGGCATGTAACGTCCGCTACAAGGGTCGTAGCGGGTGTTACCTCACTAATTGACACCAAAGGTGGGGAAAGTGGTCCCGGGTCAACTTTGCTTCGGCTCTCGGTTCGACTCGGCTCAGGAAATCACCAAAAAGGCTAAAAAATGGCCCGCTTTTCCTCGTTTTTGTGTAAAACACCCAAAACCTACAAAATAACCAAAAACATACTAAAATGCATGAAGATAAACATGAAACGAGTCAAAAGCCTAAGAATTAAGGCATTATTTAGACACAAAATTGGGTCTAAACACCCCCTACACTTAAACTTTTGCTCGTCCCGTGCAAAACAAGACAAAAACAAATAAAACCTAAACACCAACTCCTCTGTCATGGAAGGAAACGAGTGCATTTAGTGTATGCACCAAGCCCTTTGAACCCCCCGGTAGCCCGGGTGGATGAGATGGACTCGTGAGAGTTTGTAGCGGCTATACCCACAAAAGCCAAAGAAAAAGAAGAGAGGGAAAGTGAAAAACAAAACCAAAGAAAGAAAAGGAAAAAGGAAAATGGCTTGCTTCAAGGAATCATGCAATCACAATCAAGAAAACGATATTAATCCTCGAAAAGGAACCGTTATGAGCATCTCACAAACACATAACTCAAGAAATTGTCAATCTTAAAGGTTTTATATCCCCTACACCTCATGTCAAGCTAAACCCCATGTGCGCAAGTGCAGTGGGTTCTAACTGATTCCGGTTGACCCCAAAAACTCACACCCGAGCTCATTTAGAAACGAACAAAATTAGAAAAGAGTTTCCCTCCCTCGCATTTGGTCGCCCTTGGCTTGGTGAGGGTCGTATGTGATGCAAGGAAAGACCCTTCACTTTATTAGCACTTAACTTCCTTTCTTTTTGGGCTGGTTTTCCAACAATTTCAACTTAGTTTAATTATAGTCGGATTAGTTTTGCGGGAATTGCATGACCCATAATGCGGGGTTTACCCTCCCAACAAAGGCTTTTCCATTCACCTCTTCATCGCAAGCGATATAAAAGGAGGCTTAAGGAGTATTAGCGCCGTACCGCTAATACCGGTCCCATGTAGGTCGAATAACTTTATGCTGGTTAATGTCGTTCGACCGACACGAACCAATTAATTCATTTATTTAACTTTGTTTCCCCCTTTTTTTTTCTTTTTCTTTTCTCTTATTTTTTTACTTTTACTTTCTTTTTAGAAAACAAGCTCGGAAATGAGTCCCAAGAATCTCCCAGTTTCAACCAGAATGTGAAAAGAATCGGGGATCTCGCTAGACACTCAATGAAGGGAATCTAATTAAAATGAGTCATGACAATCGCCCGAGATAGGGTCGAAAATGCTCAAACCGGTTTCTTTTAAAGAAGATTAAGAACAACTTCCCAATTTTGATAACAATATCCAAGAAACGAAGCAAAAACAAAAACAAAACGAAAAACGAAAACTTTAAGGTTTTTCACTCCCTTTTTCTCCTATTTCACAAAAATTTTCAAATTTTCAAATTTTAGGCAAAAACTAAGAAAAACAAAAACAAAAAGCTAGGTGATCTACCCTTGAAACAGAATATCTCCCCCCCCCCCACACTTAAAACGCCACAATGTCCTCATTGTGGGAAGCTGTCACAAGAAAAGGGTAGAGAACCTACAAAAACAAACAAACAAAAACAACTAGCAAGCAAATGGTGGCGACCCGAGCCCACACGGCTCCAACAGCAATATAATCCCAACAACAAACATTCAAAGGGACTCGCCACCCAAAAGGAAAATCAAGCATACAACAAGGATCAAGATATAGACATCACAAAGAGAGCGGAAAGAGGTTACCTCGAAGTCTTCAAATAGATAAAACTTAATCCGCGATCCAAAGAACATCATACCAGGGGTTAGAAACAATCGAGAAAAAACATCCTAAGAATGAGTGTTCGCATGCAAGAATAAAGGAAAACAAATATGTACTAGACATTAAAGATTAAAGAACTAAAGAAAGACGAAAATATGTACAACATATACATTGACACTGGTATACCTCAACTAGGGACTATGGAGACTGATTCGGCAGCACATCGAATCAATTGAAGAGCATGAAGGATAGAAACAGACCAGATTCACGTGCACATTAGCTCAGACAGGCTGTTCATGTGTGTATACTCTGACAAAAACAACGTGGCAACGCAACACACAAATACAATGCAAATGCACAGCATACAAACGCAATGTACAGTGCGGAAGTGCTGTGAATCTGAATAGGAACTTTGAAGCAAGTGTGCGTGTGTATCGATAGATGAAATGTAGCAGCTAATCACACAAACAACACTAATGCAAGATCACAACACTTAAACTCAATACACAGCAAGGTGAAATTGTATGAAAATTGAAAGAATCTGTCCCGAACTTAGCATGAATGACCAACGAACCAAAATCAGGTGAGAAAGGAAAGAATGTCGCACAACCAATCTCACAAAGCATCAATACAAGGTCATAGCATTCGAACTCAGCACACAGTGAAGTAGAACATGCGTGAAAATTGAAAGAACTTCCCCTACTCAGCAAGAATGACCAACGAACCTAATGCAAAAGAGAAGGGAAACAAAATTCACACAATTGATACAAGAAATACCTCACTTAGATGTGTAGGGCAGATGCTCGAACAATCCTGCATAGTTGGAACGAATCTGGGCATAAATCGAATCCCTAGCAGCAAGTTTGCACAACAATGGAGAAGATTAGGGTTTGAATTCGAAAATGGTGAAAGAGTGTGGGTCAAATTGATGATTGAAAAGGATTTGAAGAGTGTGGGTGAAGGTTCTTTGCTGTCGTTAGGGCTTGTAGAGAGAGAGGGAGTAGAGTGAGTGTGAATGGAAATGAGAAAAATGAGAAAAAAGTCGGGTTTTTAGGGCTGGAAAAATTCGCAGACAGAATCAGGTCGCGGGCGCAACGTCCTCTGGGCGCTGGGAGTTGCTGGGTGTGCTCGTGAGTCGCAACCACAGTTCTACTTCGCAGTGCGGTCACCGACGCCGCTTATTCTTCTTGTTGCCAGTGTAGCGCACTACTGGAAATCTTCCAATTGTTTCTAATACTCCAAAAATATTAACTCCCAAATACTTTCACACTTCAACACTCATATATTTTTCACAACTTTACTCACTCACACTACTTCTTTCACTCCAACTTCAATGTTCTTATTTTTCAACTCCAACTCTTTTTCTATTTTGCACCTCAATTTTCCTCTCTTTTTTTTTCAACTTTTTCTTTTGAACCTAGAACTAATTCCTCAAATTACAAAAGAAAGAAATAACGAAAAACTAAAAGACAAGAAAAAATGGAAAAACTTAAAGAAAGCTAAAAAAAAGAAAAATTAAAAGGAAGAAAAAGAAATAAAATTAGAAAAATGCAAAAATGGAAGATTTGAAATAAGAAACTTCAAAATTTATGGGGTGCCACCCATAGAGCGCCTGTTTTAGGTCCTTAGCTCGACTTAAATACCTGTTTGATCCTAAGGAGACGGTGTGCACATGAGAGGTACATATTCCTACCATCCTTGGACAACCTCAAATTGAGACATCCCTTCGGTCGTTTAGTTGACCATGGGCGGGGAAAAGGTGATGACATCTTCAATTTATTCCAATGTCGCTTCCTCCTCCTTTTCCAACACCTCCTCATCACCTCTGCAAATAAAACGAAAGTCTCCTTCGATAGTTTGATTGGGTGATGGGGATGAAGAAGCAACTTGGGTTCTTCCTTAAGTGGTTCTCCAAGTTTCAGACACTTGGTAACAACCTCCTCAAACACTATGCCCTCAATATATACTTCATCCAATGAGATTTCCCTCCTCAAGGGAACAATTTGGAGAGAATCATCACAAGATACATCTTCCATAACCTCGGGTTCGGAACATAAGGCCTTGGGATGATTGTTGTCTTTCCCATTATCGAGTTCCACTCCAAGAATATAAACTTCCTCTTTATGCTCATGAGCAACTGTTTCTATCATATTGACTTCAACACAAGGTGGCAGGAACAAGGGTATCTCAACAGGAAAATCAAACTTTGATTCAATATGTCCTTCATCAATAGAGTGTTGAATCAACCAATTTGGGAGAGGAGTTTGCATTTGGTGAGAATCAAATTGCTCTTCAGGGCATTCATTAACATTTTCATTCAAAACTATATCTTGATCTTCCTCCACCTTCTCTTCTATGCAATTGGCTTCCTCATCAATCAATCTCTCATTCTCATTATCAACCACTTACTCAACCTCCTTACCCTCTTCTTCAACTTACCCTCAACATCTCCCTCATTTTCTTCAAAAACTCTCTCCTCCACCAACTTGGTGTCCTCAACTTCTTCTCCACCACACATGGTAATAGCACTCACCTCCACTCCTTGGATAGGGGTGGGTTGGATAGATGCAAGTTGAAATTGGTTGGCTTGAGCTAATTCGAGCTCGAGACTTTGGATATAAGCTTGATCCTCCTCTCGATCTTCCATAATTCGCTCTAACATCAACCCAATTGAGGATTCTTGGGGTGGTTGAGAAATTCGAGGTTGTGGAATGTTTTGTTGGGTTAGATGAAAGGTTTCTTCTTGAATAAATGAGTGATGATCAAAAGATTGAAAAGTAGAAGGGTATTGGTTGGTGGCAAAATCATAAGAAATGGGATCTTGATCGATGTGGGAAGGGTAGATGACACACACTTGCTCTAATTGTTGAAAATTGAAAACTTGTGTTTCTTGGGCCATTCTCAAATGCTTAGAAGTCTCCTCATTCGCCTTCTCTTTTTGCATTTCATAAATAGAGGCTAAAAGAAGTGCAATAATGGAACCCTGCTCCAAAGATGAATCTCCTTCATTAGATTTGCAACCTCCAAAATCGGGAGCATATTGAACGAGCTCATGAAGGAATTGGTCGGCCTCCTCCGCAGTCTTCTTCAAAAATGTCCCTCCGGATGCGATATCGATCGATTCTTTGAGAGAATCAAGGAGTCCACAATAGAAGTGCTGTAGAAGCATCCAGTTGGGTAGATTATGGTGCAGACACTGGCGTTGGAGACTTTTGAATCTCCCCCATGCTTCGAAAAGAGACTCTCCAGTTTTTTGCTTGAAACTCATAATATCTTCCAGGAGTCTACAAGTTTTATCGGTTGAGAAGAATCTTTGAAGAAAATCTTTCTTTAGGGCCTCCCATGAAGAATAAAATCCAGGTGGACATATATCAAGCCACATTTCAACTTTTCCCCTTAGAGTAAGAGGAAAGAACTTCAACTTCAAATACTCCAAAGATATTCCGGGCATATGCATGAAACTGGTACGCTTTTCAAATCTCTCCATATGAGCAATAGGGCTCTCGGAAATATCTCTATGGAACGGGTTACTTTCAAAAACATCGAGAAGACACGACTTGAACTCAAATACCACGTCGGGTCGTAATGGAGGTAAAATGATTGGGTTGCCTCCCGTACCCGAAGATGGAACGACATATGATGGAAGGGTACGGGGTGAATCAACTTGGACTTCACCCATCAGGACTTGAAGCCTCCTATGATGGTCGATGAGACATTAAGGCGAACCTACATGCACCAACAAGAACCAATAGAAGCATCAAATTCATCGGGATTAGCACAAACTAATTTCTAGCGTGAAAGCAAACTCAAATAACCAAAAACCAAGAAACTAAAACTAGGGGCGCTGGCTCCCCGGCAACGGCGCCATTTTGTGTAACGTGGTTTGTGAGACCTCGGTTTTTATCGTTCTTCTCAGGGAGCGAGGGGCCTTGGTCATAGAATCTAGGTCAATGGTCGGGATGAGATTGCTAAGGTAAGGATATCGGTTTGAAGGGGTCACGACGGAAGAAACAAAGCTAAGGTCGGTCAAGGAATGGAAAATGGGTTTCGGAGGCTTTTGGGGATGCAAACGGGGATGAGAAAATGGGTTTTGCAACAAGAGAATAACAAGGACAAGGAGGGAGAATCAAGTGGAAATTCCGTTAGAAAATACCCACCGAGCTTCCTCTTTCGAGGATAGTCGGGATTAACTACCTCAAAGTCCACCACGGACCCGGAGGGTTAATGAAACGGAATTCCCTAGTTAACCTCCTTCCACTTTCGTGGGTGAGCATTAACTATGCTAACTACAACCTTCCAACACAAGTGTTTGATGTATTCGGGAGCGTTCGGACCCAAATACATCCCACTTGAGGGAAGGAAAGGAGTGGGAAATTAAATTCCCAACTAATTACTCACTAAAATTGCTAACCCAAACCTAATCACCCATTCACACCCTTAATTACCCCCTAACCCATAGGGTCTCTAACCACTAATCATGATATTAACTAAACTAACAACATCCAAGCCAATCTTAAGCATGATTTCTAACATCAACAATCACAAACAAGCAAAAGCAATGAAATAACAAGCAAAGCAATTAGATAACAAGGAAAGTAATTAGCAAAACAATTAATAAAAGAGTTTAAGGGAAAAGAATACTTATCAAATGCTGGAAATGAACAAGGAAAAACAATAAAAGGATGATCCAACAATCTCTCAATTGTTTGAATCCCCAAATCTTCAAAAACACCACAAATCACCAAAACCCTAGATTAATCTCTCACTAATCTCTCTCTAAAATCCACTAATACAAAGCTGAAAATTAGGGTCTAAAAACTAGAAAAGGATCCCCTAAGATAATCGTCAATTGGGATATATATACAAGGCAAAACAGTTGGGCAAAACGTCGTCGCTCAAGCTGAAAACACGTGCAGAAAAGAGGGAGACCGCAGGTGCGGTCTTTGGCTGTCCAGCGAAATCTCCCAAGCGATTTTTTTGAGCTTCGTGAGACAGTAGGTGCTGTCAATGGGACAACAGGTGCTGTCTTGTTCTGGCCCACCATGGGAGCGGGTGCTACGCTCATGGTGGCGAGGGTTACCGTCCTCCTTTCTTCCCTTTGTTCCTTCCTTCTTTCCAAGGCATGTAACGCCCGCTACCAGGGTCGTAGCGGGTGTTACGTCACTAATTAACACCAAAGGTGGGGAAAGTGGTCCTGTGTCAACTCCGCTTCGGCTCTCGGTCCGGCTCGGCTCGGGAAATCACCAAAAAGGCTAAAAAATGGCCTGTTTTATCTCGTTTATGTGTAAAACACCCAAAACCTACAAAATAACCAAAAACATACTAAAATGCATGAAAATAAACACAAAACAAGTCAAAAGCCTAAGAATTAAGGCGTTATTTAGATACAAAATTGGGTCTAAATAGTCCCCAGTGGAGTTGCCAATTTGTAGGACCCAGAAAATTCCCGATCTGGCAAATTGTTTCGGATGCGTTACTTAAGTGATCGGGAGCCGACTAAGGTTGCTTAATCCTTAAATAAGGACATTTTTAATTTTCGAAATTTGTTTTCGGGGTGATGAAACTTTATTTATTTACAAACTTATTTATATTATGAAAATACTCGAAATTACATAAAAAATATTCTACCAATGATCTACATTTAGTTACCCATAAATTTTAGGCCGGAGAGGAAAGACGAGGCCCACCTATAAGCGTTTAGCCTTTGACAATTCTTTGAACGGGCCCGTCTGCCCTCGGCCCAAGAGAAAAATGGGAAGAAAATGATAAAGGTCAGGCGGCCTTTATCATTTTCTAGCCCCTTTTCTTTTGGCCTATTTTCTTAATTTATGAAGTATAATGTAAAACGATTGGTAAATATTTTTTTGGGAAATTCCATTTGGTAGGCTTCAACTTTAACCTATTTCAAGTTGTCAACCACTTTTTAAATTATTCCAAGTGGTAGACTTATTTAAATAATTATTCCAAATGGTAGGCTTATTTTCAAAATTTTAAAAATTATTCCAAGTTTTCAAGCACTTTAAAAACTATTATTAGTTGTCAAACACTTTAGATATTATTTCAAGTGAATTGGTAATGAGATTGATAGTTTTTAAAGTGCTTGAAAACTTGGAATAATTTTTAAAATTTTCAAAATAAGTCTACCATTTGGAATAATTTTTTAAATAAGTCTACCACTTGAAATAATTTAAAAAGTGGTTGACAACTTGAAATAGGCAAAAGTTGAAGCCTACCAAATGGAATTTCCCTATTTTTTTAATAGTAACGTGTATTTTCAATAATTAAATAAGTTTATAAAAGAGAAAGAGTTGTTAGCCGATATAAGGAAACCGACAAACCATAAAAGAAATAAAATGACTCCGGTCTACGAACCAGAATCCTAAGTCCTAGGGCAAGGTTACGAATTCGTGAATTATAGTAATTCTTGAATTCGCCTGTTTAACAAAACAGACGTTACTAAAATCGAATTTGGAAAGAAAAAGAGGGGGGAGAAGTTAAATAAATTTCACGACATTATATTCCCATCATGCAAGAATAAAACTAAGAGGCGAATTCGAGAATTCTTTTAATTCTCAAATTCGTAACCTTAACCCCCGAGCTTAGAATTCGGGTTCGTAGACCGGAATTATTTTTATCATTTTATGGTTTGTCGGTTTCCTTAAATCGGCTGGCGACTCTTTCTCTTTTATAAACCCATTTAATTATTGAAAATACAAGTTATTATTAAAAAAATATTTGCCAATGGTTTTTACATTATATTTCATAAATTGAGGAATCGGCGAAGAGAAAAGGGAATAGAAAATGATAAAGGCCACCTGAGCTTTATCATTTTTTGCCTATTTTTTTTTCTCTTGGGCCGAGGATAGACGGACCCATACCTAGAATTGTTAAAGGTCGCATAGCCTTTAACTCTTTTAGGTGGGTCTTGTCTTTCCTCTCCGGCCCAAGATTTATGGAGAATTAAATGTAAATCATTAGTGAAATATTTTTTGTATAATTTCGAGTATTTTTGTAATATAAATAGGTTTGTAAGTTAATAAAGTTTCATCATTCTGAAAATGAATTTTCATAAAGTAAAAATATTCTTATTTAAGGATTAAACAACTTTAGTCGGCTCCTGGTCACCTAAGTAGCGCATCGCGGGAAGAGAGGGTCACTCTTTTCCCGGGGTCCTACAATCACGTATCACACAAATGCACATCAACAATGTACCCCCAATATCATACACATGGGATACTGGAATGGAGACCGATTGTTTTTTAACTTATACAAAAATTGAAAAAAAGCTTGATTACGTACTTCCAAAAATCAAGTTTAAAAAAATTTAAAATTTTAATTTCACATCAAGTAATAAATACATGGACATCAAGTAATATAACTAATGTCCATATGTTTATTGCTTGATGTCCATATATTTATCACTGATAATTGATGTTCAAATATTTATTACTTAATGTCCATGTGTTTATTACTAGACGTCCATATGTTTAATATTTGATGTCCATGTGTTTATTACTTCATATCCAAATGTTTAGTACTTGGTTTCCATGTACTTATTAGGTGATGTCCATATGTTTATTACTTGATGTGGACATCAAAAGTTTAAAACAATAATACTTCATGTATAAAGGAGAATACGTATGACATAAAAGTACATCAAGACATCTAACAATGAGCAGAACTTCAAATTTTTACGAATTCCAAATGGGCGACACTTCATGTATAGATGAGCAATAGGTATGACTAAAAAGTACATCAAGGCATCCCACAATAAGCATTAGTTGTAACAAATTTGGACATCAAAATTTTGAAATTGTTCTGTTACACTTACTCACACCATTGCAGCTTGCCCACCAATATCCATGGCCGACTGTGGATGAATTCTTGATTTTTTTCGACAAATTTAACTATAACCTTGTCAAAAACAACTTCAACAACTCAATTCCTACCAAATATTACACAAATTGCTTCTAAATTGGCAAACACAGAGGACGAACAAAAAACAACTGAACCACCAAAAACATGACGCTAGGGTTTTCTCTTGCCTTCTCTTTCTTCAGATGGAACTAAGTCTGCTGTTGGGTTATGTAGAACGTCAAAACTGGTTTGGATTTCGGCGATGTGTTTTTCAAAAAAAGAGTGATGAATTTTGGGAGTGACATCCTGATTAATGAAGGCATCTCCAATATCAAGCGTGAACACAACATTCATTTTCCTTTTTTTTCAACTAATTTGAGTTACTCGGATTGATTAAAAAAAAAAAATCAACCATTGAAAATTAAGTCCACCATCTACAAATAAAGATAAAACAACTCATTAATGTCTATCATAGATCTTGAAATCAATGGCTGAGATTAGCCATGCTTTCATGTTCATCACTTTTCCTTTAATCAATTTATCTTCTATCAATCGCACCTAACATCGAAAATTAAGTCCACTAGGAATTAACAATTTTATCGTAAAATTTTTGCCATCACCAGCATCTAACATCCAAAATGAAAGCAACTCAGGATGTCACTCCCAAAATTCATATTAAGTACCTCATTAATTAATGTATCTTTTATCCAAAAATTACTCATTAATGCTTTTTATCTTTTAATTAATGAAAAAAACATAATTAATGTATCTTTTATCCAAAATTAAATCAATGAAAGCATTCATGAGTTGCTTGCTATGAAAGTTACAATAGATTCATTAAAAACTATGGTAAAGTGTTATACTAAGTTTTGAATCAAATTCAACTCAAAATCAATGATATATAGGGTATACACTTGATGGTGTCTCATAAGATTCTAATTAAGTTTTTTTTGGACCACCAGAATCCAAAATGAAAGTAGGAATTATTGCTATACACTTGGTGAAAGTAGGGATTATTATAATCTAATTTTCAAAAATGAAAAAGAAAGAGAAAAAAATAGAAAAGAAGAAAAAAAGGAAAAAAAGGACAAGAAAAAGAAAAGGGCCCGATACTCAAAGGCTGGCTCACCTTACTTCTTCAAGTTATCTAACACTCTGCTTTGATTTCCTTGCAGAAAAATCATCATAACATCGGGAAAGACATGAACCGACACCGAGAAAGACTGGAAAATTATTATCGACATCGAGAAAAAGTAGAAAATCATTATCGGCACTGGGAAAGACTGGAACCGACACCGAGAAAGACTAAAATAATCGATATCATGACAAACCTATCATTAGGCATTCACAGTACAATGATACGTTTAGTTGCCAGGCGTCAACGAAAAAGACAAACATTTTGTCGCATCGATCCCCCAATCATTGGCATTCATAATACAATGATACATCCAGCTGCCAGGTGCTCACACAGAAGGTAAACACGTCACCGATGTGCCTATAATTGGCAGTTCCTAGTACAATGAACGTCCGCTTGCTTAGCGTTCACAAAGAAGGCAGATACTTCACCGATGCGCCTATCATTGGGCGTTCACAGAACAATGATACGTCCAGTTTCTGGACATTCACAAAGAACGTAGATACCTCATCGATGCGCCTATCATTGGTCGTTTAATTTACAATGATATGTCTAGTTGTCAGGCATCCATGTAAAAGGAAAAAACATCAATGCACCTATCATTGGGCATTCATAATACAATGATATGTCAAGTTTTCGGGCGTCCACGAAAAGGTAGCCAACACATGAGACTACTTTGATCTTCGTCTTAGCCGGACTTGATCAAAGTGAGGGCCCACTGTAGACACCAAGTTTTGCACCGGGTCAAGTGCATAAATATAAACTGGGAGCAAGGCACACACATCATCACATGTTAGGCCCTAGGTAAAACAAACTACCCAAAATGAACTAAAATAGGCTTGAAATAAAGCATGGTCGTCTGGCCTTACTCTCCTTTTAGTGCCGCCTCACCAATCCGTGGGAAGAAAACACAAGCAAGGCGAGACGACCATGCTCTTGGTCACGTAAGCAATCTGTGCCACTTACCAGTCAACCCAATCCCTTAATGCATGCCATTACGTGATCAGTCCATGCAGATATTAAGGCTAAACAACTTTACATAGGGGATTGAGGTGAAAAATTGTGGATCATGTTTCTCATTCCATCTTTTACACACTCCCTTTCCTCTATAAATACTGAGGCATTCTGACCATCCTATGCATACAATAATTCCAAGAGAACACTCTCACACTCTCCATTACACTCTCAAAAAGCCCCGCCACTATCGCCGTTTGAGCTACGAAAAGAATCCATGTATTGACGTCGGTATTGTCATATCTCATCTCTCCTCATTTACGAGCTTTTTGTCAAGTGAGGTTAGATTGCTTGTGTTTTTTCAATCATCCCTTTTGTAATAGTGTAATTCCTTCTCGATGCTATGTTTGTACATAGTTTTTAAAAAAATCGTTACATTTGCATGGCATGAATGTAATCTTGTGAAACTCTTTAAATTTCTCCCTACTCTTTTCATTTCAAGATCGTTTCTAGTAGAGTCTATATTCAAATAGGTGAGTCTGAGAGTTTTCTAACTCTTGGACATGTAACCTTACCCCCGGGCTCGAAATTTGGGTTCGCAGGGTGAAGTTTCATTTTTTTTAGGTTCGTGAATTTCCTTGAAATCAACTAGCAACTCCTTTTTATCATAGCTTGCATATATCATTTTTTTGGATTTTCTCTTATGTTTGATTAACTAAAGCAGTACCAATCTCAAGATTGAAACCAATGAGCCAAAAGGCTAGAAAAGGGGCTAGAAATTGGGTAAGGCCAGATGGCCATAACCCTATTCCTTGCCTATCTTCTAGGCAGTGGGTCCAAGAGGCCCCTAGCCTAACTCTAATATGGTCGTTTTGCCTATTGGGCCAGTCTAGTGACCCTTTACCGCACTTATGGCCTTGGTAGAGATCTCAGGGTAGATGTAATTTGGTTTCTTAAATCGAGGTAGCTGTCCCGAAATGAACTTACAAACTTAAGATACTTACAAAATCGAAACGTTTTCTTCTCAAAGTGAAGGCATTCTTATTTAAGGATTATGAAACCTTAGTCGGCTCCCAATCACATCTGAGTAGCATCGAACGAAAAGTTGCGTTCGATTTTTCAGGGTCTACAGCAAGTATAACACCAGATAAAGATTACATGGTTAAAGATGAAAAATAGAACATTCTAATCATGGGTAAACACAAAGCATGCAAGAGGTTAGGTGAAAAGTGGGAAAACCGACATCAATTTGTTGGAATCCTCTGAGTATCGATGCAATGACAATAATTACGCTTTTTGTGTTTGTGAGAATGGTGAGAGACGAGGGGGGAATTCTTGGATGATCTTTTCTTCACCAATGGAATGGATGGGGTATTTATAGGTTAGGTGATGTATGGATGAAAATTGAAATAAAAAACATGATCGATCCACCATTCATGTTCTTTGATCCAACTAGTTAAGCCGATTGGTCATGATACATGCATGGGGTGATTACGCAACTGCATGGATCATGAGATTTCATTGACTGAGGTAAAATTCCTGAAATAACCCTAGAAGGGGAGTTGGGGGGGGGGGGAGGGGGAGGTGAATGAGGTTATTGAATTTTTCATGCCAATGTTATATCAATCTCACAAAGATACTTTAGTGTAGCAACAATTCAATAAGATCAATTAAGCTGAAATCAAATATATCAGCTTCTATTTAATGATAATAGAAATCTTAACAGATTAAATGAGTGGGAACTCAATTAGGCAGATTGGCCTTAATCTATGACATATGAAGGAGGTTCACCAATCAGTTTGACTTAGCTTTAGCACTTGGTTCAAGGACAGATCACAATCACTGTTCAACCAAGGACTCTTTTTAGCCTATTGAACGACTCGCTCCCTGGAGAATTCTTGTCTCAATTCAGGTACACTCACCAAACTTTCCTACTTGGCTACACACTCACAGACTCTGTGAACTTGACTCTATTTAGGTACACTCACTATGTCATTGCTTAGCTACAAGTACAACTCATTAAGCCTTAACACTTGGCTACAATTTCGACTCACTAAGTTTAAAGCTCAGTTACAATCACAGAAACACAATAAAGAGGAGTACAAGTTTGGTAGAGGGAGTATTTTGTGATTTTGGATTGCTCATATGTAAATCGGTAATCTCTGTTCTTCTTTCTTCGTCTTTGATTTATAGTTGAAGAGGAAATTATGACCGTTGGCTATTCTTCAACTGGAGCATGGAGCTTCTAATGCAAAGGGAAGGAGAATAAATTCTTTCGCATCTTTCATTTTTAGCGCTTAGCACATCCAAAATTGATTTGCTTCATTCTCAGCAGTATTTCTATTTTTGCATCATTGCTATCGACCATATCTTCTTGTTTATCCTTTTTTGATTTATCCCAGATTATTTGCTTCTGCAAAATCAAGATAAAAGATAATCAATCAATCAATGATTTCAATTAACGGATACTTACCATATTAGGTGTCGTCAGATGCATTGATGCACGACTCTTCAATGTCATACCAATGTCGGAATTTTGGCATTTTCATTTCAAAGTGTGTCATTTGTTTGTTTGGATCTTCAGGGGATTGTTGACGAATTGGCATATTGTTCAATCTCCCCCTTTTTGAGTGAAAGATAAAATTCCACACAATCCACAAGTTATGCAAGTAAGGCAATCAGAAGCACAGATAATCC
The DNA here is from genome assembly GCA_029582165.1 of Portulaca oleracea. Classification (NCBI taxonomy): domain Eukaryota; kingdom Viridiplantae; phylum Streptophyta; class Magnoliopsida; order Caryophyllales; family Portulacaceae; genus Portulaca; species Portulaca oleracea. Next base: position 11,532,229 of record CM055885.1, on the reverse strand, counting down.
GCTAAACACAAGTATCAAAAGTTATTATTGATCCAGTTTTCTTCCCCTTTTTGTCTGCATTCAACAAGCTAGGGAGTTCAAAATATTTGGCAAGAAAGTTTAAAAAACAGTCGAACACAAAAGAATGGACCGAGATATTAGGAGGAAAAGAGGGAATGACATTAAGGGGAACGAGGTTGAGGATGGTACAGGGTGTCTGCTTAGCAAACGTCTTGTCCTCAAGGTCAACGGAGAGATTTACAGGAGTAGGACCTGGCTCTTGAAGCATCTTCTCAATGTTGGATAGATAGGACTGGATCAGATCAAGCGAGGTGTGAATGGTGTCCAGGGCGGTGGATTGGTTGAAGAACAACTCTTTGACAAACTTGAAGTCTGCATCTCGGTGAGCAGCGACAACCTTCAAATTAATGGACCCTAGTGCTTGATGGCTGAGGGTACGAAGCAAATCTCTTGGATGATGCTCAGATTAATATGTTTGAGCTTTTTAGATTCAGTGGGTTCATTGTATAAGGGGATGTTGAAGGTATGGAAGAGTTGAGTGATGAAGTTTCAGTAGGAAAGAGGGGATGGATGAGGGTCAGATGCACATGTCATCTCTTCAAGCATGATTTCTCCAATGTCGGGACTTTTTACTTCAAGATGATTGAAGAGAAGTTCGATGGAGGTTTCATTGACACTTTCACGGGAGGTGTCCTTTGGGTAGATGATATGGATTAGAATGAAGTAAAGGAAGTGTGCATAATATTGAAGACATGTGTAAAAGAGGTTCTTGGGCTTAATGGAAAGAGAGAGAGCTTATTTTGAGAAAAAATTGGCGGATGATGCTAGCGGTGGACATAAAGGGATTAGGAAGCTTTGTGAAATCGAGGATGAAGCGATATATGTGCTCTATAATGGAAGGGTGAGTGAGATCTCCTGATCCAAGACCTTGGTGGTCCAATGACTTGACTTCGGGAGGTAACATTCTTGAGATTGGCGTAAAAAAGCTTGACAAGGCGAGGATAGCAGAGCTCATCACCTTGAAGAAGAGTGGTGAGGCATAGGTGTTGTAGGTGTATGAGGCTGGGAAAATGGGTTTCGGAGAGAGTGACCATGTCTACTCGTTTAGGCTATAGTTGGTCAAGCCTTTGGAGAAGTTTGAAAACATGCAATTTATACTCAAAACGAGTGCAGAAGAAGTACCCTTTGTTTTCTTTTGGTCAATCTACAAAGAAACATTCCTCTGATCTGGGTGCAAGCTAGCCATTGGTCAAACCTTGACATAGCCTTTACAACCCCAAATCTTAAGAAAAGACGAACCAGGAACCTTTCCTCTCCATATCTAATATGGTGTCCTTTCAGCGACTTTGATGAAGGTTTTGCTCAAAATAAGATAGACAAACAAGGAAGATATTCAAATTCAAGAACATGCCCTCAAAATATAACTTGACGAACCAACTCAACTATCATCATTCGCACTATATCCAATAGGGTATGCCTCCAACCAGACATTTCATAAGCTATGATGTTCTAGGAGACAAAAGAGCAGCGGAATAATTTCATGATCTCCAAGATGATTAGCGAACTCTTGGCTTAAATATTCAGCACCTTGTTCCATTCGAAGGTTTTTGAACTTTATGGTTAGCCTCTTCAGTACTTCATTTTCGAATACTTTAAACGTTTTTAGGATTTGATTCTTGACGCATCAAGTAGACATAACCATGTCCGCTTAGATCGTCAGAATACAACAAAGTATCGATACCTACCTTTAGTACTAGTTTCTCATAGGGCCAATTACATTCAAATATACCAGTCCTAAAAGCTCTTGTCTGCTCACCAATTCCAGTAAAAGGTGATATAGTCATTTGTCCCATTAGAAAATGCATCGCAAACAAAAGATGAATCAAGCTCAAAGTCGCCTAAAAGGCCTACATAAAGCAGCACATGAAGACTTTTTCTCATCAAAATGACCTCTGCGGCAAACCACCAAGTAAGTTAGGTTTAAGTGAGATATTTAGCCTTTTAGCATACAATGTGATGAAAAAGTTTATATAAATCTTATGCATACTGGACTTTCAACAAATGTCAACATAATAAAAGATTCAATCCTTACAAATACCAAAGCATCGCCTTTGCATTTTTCAAAGGAAAGTTCTTCCTTACTAATAAGAAATAGAAGTACGATTCCTGACTTTATACATGAACAAAATAACTAATTATTGAATTCAAGTATAAGTTTGGAAGGTTAAGATAAACTATAAGTCCTAAAAGTACTAAAACAACAACAACTTGGTAGTTTTCTATGCTCAAGCAAACTTCTCCCTTTGCTGACTCGTCTACTTTCCAACTTAAATTTAGTACAGTTCAAAAAATGTATGATTTACAGCCAGTATCTGTAGACACTGAAATTTGTAACGACATAATCCCAACTCATCAAAATCAGAAAATCACTTGGGCCAAATGATAAATGGGTCTTTGAGCCCAAAAGGTCAACAACTTGAGCCCAAGAAGTCAAAACAGGTTGCTTACATTCGTTAAAACCCCCCTGGGTTTTAATTTTCAGAGGACAAGCCCACACATAAGCAGGCCAAAAAGCGCGCTCTGGCCCAGAAGTCTCAAAACCCGCCTAAGTTTTGAGAAGAATAGCAGACGTCGTCATTTTGTGCCACGTCACCGATCCGCGTGATGATCAATTTAAAACCCGCCTAGGTTTTGATTGATCTGGCGCCAAAATCTGCATGCATGCAATTTAATCCCTTGATCTTTGCCCACGTGTTTGACTTCCCCTTGACTTCTCAAAACCCGCCTAGGTTTTGATCCTCGAAGGTCATGATTTGTGGGGTATGTTCCCCTTGGTTTCTCTCCAAATCTCTCACTCCCTCATCTATAAATACCCCTTCCATTTCACCCTCATATCATCAAACTATCATCATCTATTCTCATCAACTACCTCCATACTATACTCCTATTCTCTCAAAACTTCATCATCCATGCTCATCTCTAATCCCCTCATAATCACACTCATCGCATCCATATAATCACCCATACACCACTCTTCTAAACCACTCATATTATTTTATCCGGGCTCCAAGTCAAGGTCGAATCAAGGGATCAAATTCGTCGCATCCACCACCTTTAAACAAGGTTCGATTCGTTATTCATATTGTTGTGATTAATCATGTAATTCCTTCTTTAATTCCGTTAGCCCAAGTGGAAGGGCCAAATTATTCATATTGTTGATATAATAATTAACTCAAAGGCATTATGCTTAGCCAAAGTGGAAGGGCCCACTTATGTTTGAAGGTTGATTATCTTAATTAATAAATAAAAATTGACTCACCTTTGTTGATATTATATGGCCATTTACGAAATTCTCTTAACAAAGGTCCAAAAATTAATTAAAAAGTCCAACAAAGTTAATGGATAGTGTCTTAGACTGCATAATAGTCACTAGGCTTGAGTAAATTAATTTATCGATTTAATTAATAAATCCATCATATTTATGTTGGCCCGTTGTTAGGCCCAAGCATATCGAATTTGTTGATTAAGTCCATAAATTAATTATAACTTGCTTATTGTTGGCTTTATTCAGTCTTTTACAATATCCATTTTCCTCGAGTAAAAAAAAAGAGTTAAAAAAAAAGAAGAAGGTTAAAAGAAAAGTGGGTCGTCACTCTTGTCGAGCATTATTCTAGTCCATATAATAGCCAACATGGTTTGAGCTGTCTGATTTGTTGGGCCAAGTTACGGATTCTCCTTAAAACGGTCGGCCTGTGGATTGGGCCCATCCGAATTGAGAGACACTGACTGAAGCCTGTCAACTCAAGATCCGCTTGCTATGTTTGACTTTATTCGGCCCTTTATAATGTTCTGTCGTTAGGTCCATATAGAGTTAGGCCATGCACTCCTAAAGAGTGGATGAGTCTTAGTTTCAGAGTCTACGTGTAAATGTCTTTCAGTCTTTAGAAAGTCTCATGCAAAGTCGTGTCATATGTGAGTCTTTTATTAAGTCAATATGTGTGCTTTGTTTTTTGAAGTTTAAACCCGAGTCATGGGTGAGTCTTTGGTCTAGGTCATAAGTGAGTCTTTTCCTGGTTTAATGTGTGTTTGTCTGTTTTAGAAAGACCAGTGTAAACGCAGATCATGGGCGAGTCTTTGTTTCAGAGTCAGGATTTGAGTGTCTTTTTCTTTAGAAAGTATCATATAAGGTCTAGGATGAGTCTTTGTGTTAGTGTCTGCATGTAAGTGTCTTGCATTTTTCAGAAAGTCTCATATAGGTTCATAGGTCTTGAAAACCCATGTCATGGGCAAGTCTGTGTCTAGAGTCATCATGTAAATATTTGTCTTTCTTTAGGAAGTCTAATGTAAACCCATGTCAGAGGTTAGTCTATCCGAGTAAGCATATAGGCATTTGCACTTTAGGAGGTCTCATATGGAATTTAGGACATGTAGACCCATGTTGTGGGTCAGTCTTTTCCTTGAGTCGGCATATAGAGGTCTTGCTTCCTAGGAAGTCTCATGTAGATCAATTAGTTCTTTCAAACCCATGTCCTGGGTGAGTCTCTCCCGAGTCAGCATATAGGCGTTTTTCATCTTAGGAAGTCCATATAGGTCATTTAGGTCATGCATGCATTGGGATAGGTTTTTCTTCATTTGTCTAGTGTCAGGGTCAAGGACTGAGTTAACCATAAAAGGAATATTTGGGATGATGGAAAATTCTATCACTACCATAGATCCTGAAGGAACAAGATGGAGAATTGTTAGACTTTGGATTCCCCATATGAGGACAAGGAGGGCACATCATCAAAGGAGCTTTAGATGTAGCTACAGTCTTGGTTGTCAAACATTTCATGCTCAGAGTCTGTTAGAGTGAGTTCTTTATTCATTTCTTTGCTCTTGTTGCTATGTGATCAAACAGAATTTCGTGCTTGTGTTTTTTACTTGAGTTGAGAAGTTCTCTCATATATCCATCATCCGTACAAACCAAGTCTGACAAATTTCATTTTCTCTTATCCTTCCATCTTTGTTGTGTACCATTGTTCCCATCTTTTATTTCATCGAATCCAGGGTTTAATTAAAAAAAAAAGAAGAGAGAAAAACAAAAAAAAAAGAAAAAAGAGAGAAGTCAGTCTGCACTCATCAAGCAGGCTAGGTAAAAGGAGAGAAGACCAAAATCATCAGTCTCTTGAAAATAGACATCTCTATGCTCTTAGACCAGCAGCTTAACCAAATGTTCCAAGGACAGGGGGCTTGAACCAAACCTTCATTTCACCACCCACGTTACCCTCATCTTTTCATCCAATCTCGACTTACCACCTACCACTCACATCTTTGACCTCACCATCAAACCTCAACCCTTTTCAAACCCTTAACCCAATCCAAAAGGTGTGCTATGACCAAAGGAGATACGGGGTTTCAGTAGATCATGACCTGTGAACCTTTGTTCAAGAAACTGAAGAAAGTAAAGTAGAATGGGACGATTAATGCCAAGCTGCTTTTGATAAAATCAAGGAGTATTTACAACCTCCTCCAGTCCTCATGCCGCCAGTACCGGATGAGCCTCTACTCCTTTACCTTACAGTGACCAGCTCCACAATGGGGGCTATGCTGGCTCAAAAGGTAAAAGGTTAAGAGAGTTCCATCTACTACTTAAGCAAGAAGTTCCTCGACTATGAAAGTCGATACGTTGACATAAAGAAAATTTCTCTTGCATTAGTATGGGCCATAAAGAAGCTAAGGCATTACATGCTTTAACATACTATATATGTCATAGCTAAGAACAATCCCATCAAATTCGTTATGGAGCAACCAACCATCAACAACCGTATCGCCCGATGGGTAGTCATGCTTTCAGAATTAAATCTTCAATATCTACCCAAGAAATCTATCAAAGGGCGAGTTGTTTCAGATTTCCTGACTGCTTCACCATTACACGAACCTCCAAGCATTCACTTGGAATTCCCAGACGAAGACGTATTCTTCACTGATGAAATTACATGGGAAATGTATTCTGACGGAGGTTCTAACCAAATGGGTTGCGGAGTAGGAGTCCTATTAATATCTCTAGAAGGGGCACATGTCCCTGTATCTATAAAGTTGGATTTTGATGCTACTAACAAAGCTGCAGAATATGAAGCATGCATCAAGGGTCTACAAGCTGCTTTGGCTTTAGGAATACGCCACATAAAGGTCTTCGGAGATTGTAGCCTCATTATCAATCAGGCTAAGAACGCACGTATGGTTCGAAGTGAGTGCCTCTTGGCTTATCAGCAGAAGCTCTTGGGACTTGCTGATCAATTAGAGCAAATTAGCTTTCAATACCTTTCTAGGGATCACAATGAATTGGCTGATGCGCTGGCCAAGTTATCTTCAATGATATCAATCCCATCAGGCACGCTCCAGCTACCAATAATAGTAGAGCGGCAATCTGAGCCGACATATATCTGCGCCATGGAGACTAAAAAAGAAGAAACCGAGGAATGGTTTCTTGACATATACAACTTTCCTCGGAAGGGAGAATATCCAGCTGAGTTGGATGCTCGAGGACAACGAGCGATCAGGTGCCTAGCAGCACAATACTGCTTGATCCAAGGTCGTCTGTACAAGAAGTCACCTACAGGCATCAATTTGTTGTGCATCAATGCTAAAAGTGCAAAAGAGGTTATGGCTATGATACATGGAGGAGAGTGTGGGCCTCACATGAATGGACGCATGCTAGTAAAGAAGATCCAAAGGGCTGGTTATTATTGGATTAATTTGGAGGCAGACTGCTTGGATTTCGTTCGAAGATGCCACAAATGTCAGGGAGTATGCCGACCTGCAGCATCAACCTCCTTCATATTTGACTACACTGACATCTCCGTGTCCATTCTCGGTGTGGGGTATCGACATCATTGGCAAGATACACCAAACCGGAACAGGAGGACATGAATACATCTTGGTCTCCATTGATTACTTCACTAAGTAGGTAGAAGCAGCCTCATTTGCCAAACTCACATCCAAACAAGTGGCCAAGTTCATCCTTCTGAACATCATATGCCGATATGGAGTGCCTCATGAGATCATCAGTGATAACGGGAGTCATTTTCGAAAGAAGTGGAGATTTTGTTCATGACTTACGAAATTCAACATCACCGATCTTCACCTTATCGACCTTAAGCTAATAGAGCTGTAGAAGTGGCCAATAAAACAGTGGCATGAATCATCAAGAAAATGGTGGTCACTTACAAAGATTGGCCCGAAAAATTAGAATTCTCTTTATGGGGATACCGAACCTCTATACAAACTGCCACATGAGCAACACTATATTCATTAGTGTATGGGATGGAAGCAGTCCTGCCGATTGAATTAGCAATCCCTTCATTATGAATAGTGGCAGAAAGCCAATTACCAGAAGCAGAATGGGCTAGGCATGGTTCGAGGAGTTAATGTTGATGGATGAAAGGAGGTTAGGGCGTTGCATAATGTGCAAGTGTACCAAAGCAGGATCACTCGTGCTTTTAATAAGAAGGTGAAAAGTCGTTCACTTCAAGAAGGTGATTTGGTGCTTAAGGAGATGAGGGCATCTATACAAGACCCAAGGGGAAAATTTGCACCTAATTGGAAGGGTCCTTATATGATTAAGGAAATTTTACCGGGAGGAGCAGCTCGGCTTGCTACTATGGATGGAGAAGATATGATTCAACCAACAAATTTGGATCAGCTCAAGCAATATTATGTTTAATATAGCCAAGCAACTGGAAAAACAATTTTCAGACACTTGGTGAATATTCAATATATGCTCATAAAAAGAAGAAAAAATAAAGTTTGCAAGAGCACAATAATACTTCTTCTTTTATTAATGATTAATATGCAAGTACACTGCTTGTAAATAAGAAAATTAAAAAGGCGTAATTAAATAAAAGTTTATTCTGGCAAAGCAGTTCAGCTCCTTCACTTTCATCCATCTTCTAATCTTTCTTCATTTTTTCCACTTCGCCAGTGGGCTTATGGTCAGTCTCCATGTCTCTAGGACCATTGGGTCCATCTCTTTGTCCTTAGGTTTGTAGGGTCGCCTATGTGGTTTCCGTGTCTCCACCCTCAGACCAAGCTGGTCTCTCGCCGAAACTTTTGCACCAACACGATCCTTTACTGATGAATGAGGACCCAATCTTTCCCTCATACATGTCCTCTCTCTTCTCGCCTCTCCGGAACGGCAAGATTCGACGGCTGCCATCAACCAGTCGTGATAGTCAACATCAGTGAATTGTGATATATGAGCCTTTGGTGGAGTCTTAAGGGTCGGCCTTCATTCCCAATACTTCATCCACGACTCTATCACCGAGCCACGAAGCTTCAATTGCTCGGGGGCTTCACACAGCAGCTCGAGGATGTTTTGTTTGTGGCCCATCTGTCGCCGCACCCGCTCCACAAAATGATATCGCGAGACTCCTTTAGAAAGGCGATCCATTCCATTACCGATTGACCGTCGGTATACTTGCGCTTCCTTTGATAATAACTCGCAAGTGCCGAGGAAGTTCGAGGCTCCTCGATGAGGCCCAAATGCTCCATCAGCCATATCTGCCCAAAAAAGTTAGCACGAGTTACAATTGCATACCAATTATTCCCAAACTAACGAAAAAAAAAAGAGCCTAAAACCCGCCTAGGTTTTATGAGATGTAGGCAGGCACACAAAATAAGAAGAAAAGAAAGGAGGGAGAAAATGTACCTGAAGAAGTAGGGGGCTCCCACGAAGTTCATGTTCCGGATTCGAATCGTCCAAACCCATTATAGTCTCCGCTAGCATCAACGACACTGGGTTGTAGCCTCGAGCCATGTCTTCAACAATCTGGATTAGGCCCGCCGGCCCGGTTCTTCGCCCACCATGGTAGAAGCAGAATTCTCCGAGAAGACATAATACGAGTGCTCGCACTCGTATCACCGGACCATATTCTAATGTGTCAGGAGATTGAAAGTATTCGACGATAGTTTGGAAATGTACCTTATCGCCAAAAAGTGCGCTTCCTATGACCCGAGATGGAAGGCATAGCAGCTCCTTGTATTGCTTAACGTCGTCGGTAGATGTTGGAGGTCACGTCGGATGTACGAAGTGATTTGTCCCGAGAATAGAAGACCACTCCTTGGGAAGCGGGCATAGCTCCTTCAGTGTAAAGCGAAAAACGTATATCTTCGGATCCCAAAATGTCTCCGCCGCACGGAGGAAGTCATGGTTGACTCTCACTTGCCGGAGGCTCAACGAGTTCGTCAGATTATATCTCCCGAGCTCTTTCTTCTCTTCTTTGGACAAGGTGCTCATCCAAGTAGCAAGCTTCTTCTCAAAAGCCATGAGAATTGGGAGGATTTTTGTGTTTTTGGAGAGTATTTGATGAAGACGTTAAAGTGAAGATGATGAGTAATGATCATCAAAATGGAGCAAATCGATCAGCAAGTGATCATATAGCCGTTGCCATCACATCCTTTGATTCAAACCCTCTCCTAACGGCTAGCAAAAAAATAAAAAAGTTAAAACCCGCCTAGGTTTTAACTTCTGCAGGCCACGCACGTGCGCCTCTGCCAACCCAGGCCCGTCCCCTTCAACTGTTTAAAACCCGCCTGGGTTTTGAAGCAGCCCAGGCCCAAGTCTTCCAGAGTCCTTAGCCTATTGCTGTTTTCATGTGGGCCTCTTCTTTTGCGGATTAAACTGACCCATTCGTGTATTTTTGATATCTCGGGTTTTGTTATCGACCCAATGACGCTTGGTTCTGAAATTTTTGCTCGAGTTAACTCCGACACTTACGTTTTTGGTTCTTTTTTATTTCGTTTTCTTTTTGGGGAAGCGGGATTAATTGGGATTAATCCTGTCATGTAGAAAATCGTTAAAAATTGCATTAATAAAGCGCCAAAGTTGTGCATACATCAAGTCTTGCATCAGTACAAAGAGTCTTGCATAAAAAAAAGTACAAAGAGTCTTGCATAAAAAAAAGTACAAAAAGTCTTGCATTGTATGAATGATATCACCACAGGGAGCCCGAATCGCCGCTGTCCTCTGCTAAGTTGCCACCTGCATTTGAAGCTCCAGCGTTGGAAGTACCGACCGTGCGTGCCAAAATAGGTGTCCCAGGAATAGTAATCAGGACCAGGAGCAGTCTGCACGGGAGGTGATGGCCCGGTCAGGGGACTTCCGAAGGATGTACGCTCGACGGTGAAGACATGGAATGCTCCTGTGAAGCAGCCAGCCAGGAATGATTGGGAACCTTCCACTCAACAAATGGAGTAGGCCATACAGGATCAGTTCCATAACCGGGGGCTGGCCAACCAGAAGAAGCAGATCCTCCCAGCCAAGAGTGTTGAGGCACAGACCACTCTTGAAAACCCATGGGCCATGACGGACCCATTCCAGGAGCGGGAACAGGCCACCCTGCAGAACTATAACCAAAAGAGGAAGCATCATAGGGTGCAGGACGTGAAGCAGTGTCATCCGCTAGGGCCTGACTGCCAGGATACCATATGGATGCACCAGAGTCACGGTCCCTCACCACTATCTCCCGAACATGGCGGGCAGAGCGCACTAAAGCTGGAGTACGACAAGAATGAGAGGGCCGATAGGTGGCGCTTGACTCTGAAGCATCCTCCACCTAATATGAATGGGGTTGAGTATCACCACCATCCCAGCACTGTGATACGACCCTCCCTGACCAAGTGGCTCCTCCAGGGACATCTGAGCTATGTCCTCTTCCATACTCGAAGGACGAAGATCTCTGCTACCAGACCTGCTACGATGAGATCCAGTCGAGTGTTGACCCTCGACTAGAACGCCTTTACCGCGACCCTCTCGTACAGCTGCTAGAGGAGGACGGGAAGATCCACCGATTTCTCCCCGAGATCGGCCTTGAGTAGAATATTCCCCTACCGAAGATCGGTGTGGGGGCTCCGTGTAAGGAACACCTGCAGTAGAACATCGAGGAGGTTTCGTGGGAACGGCTCCGCATCAGCCTCCATATCGGCTCTTTTGGCAGTATCTTCTCGATACCTACACGAGCCGGTGAATGCCCAATCGAGATGTTTCCTCAAGGTACTCCACTCCTTAGTCAATTGTCGAAGGAAAGCCCATCTTGGATGAAAGATAGCAAGACCGGGGGGGGGGGGGTTATCCATAAGTAACATGTGGAGTGAAAATGAAGCAACATGAAATGAAGAATTACCAGTTTACGATCAAATGCTTGAAGCGTGGAGCACTCGCTGCTGTTCTCCACGTCCAAGAAGCCACTGATCTTTCTCCTCTCTGGTGAAATCTCCACCTCAGCGGCCTTAGCATAGGGCCCCAGCTGAAGATTTTCTGGTCAGAAATCAGCCAAAACATAATAACGAAAAAGGAGGAAGATACATACCACTCGAGGAGCCAAACGGCTAAGATAGCGCAGGAACTCTTCATTGAATTGTTCCAACGGAACGTCATATATGAAGTTGTCAAAATCCTTGACTCGAACCAAATCTCTCAGAACACTCTGGTCAATCCGCCATGGCTCAAACATATGTGTCAGACGGTCCAGAGCAACGAGACCATGATAACCTCCCAGAATTTGCCTCGAGGCTCTCTCCCCCAAATACCACACATAACCATAAGGCCCCTCAATTAGGAGAGGAAGACAGGTGTCATGCTCCATCAGTTGCAAAGGTTGTGGTAACCCTACGACATTAAAATCGGCCCAAGGACGCCAGTTCACTTGATCCTGTAGAAGGAAAGACGCATTTAAGTATGACATATAAAGGAAAATGAAAGAAAGATGCTGGACATAAAGGAATACCGGTGTCAAGTTGTCCAAGATGCTACGAATAAGGTCAAGACTCCCCCACTTATACTTCTTGTCATGATTGCCCTCGGTGGTCCAACGTTCAGCAGCTGGTACCGTCTTATTCTTCTTCGAATGAATACCCAAGGCCGAGATGTACTCATACGCCCATGACTGCATAAACATGATGTTTAATGAGGAAGAAAGGATGAACTGCATTGAAAAGGGAAGGTTCGAGCACATACCTCGAGCACCTTCCACAAAGAAGGACCATACTGGTAATGAGTCTGAGCCGCATGAAGGTAGACCGGGTCCGCATCCTGCGAGAGTCTTACGCCAGGACGAAGCCAGTAGATGAAGTTCGCATCGGACGCCTTGCCCCAATTCAGGTTTCGAATATTATCAAAATTGAGAAGGTTTCGGAACAACATCAGGGAAATGTTGTCCCCATGGTTGGCAAAAAGGATAGCAGAGATAATGTACGCCAAGAAAATGAAGCGGCGCTTCTCTTCAGGAAGATCTTGGAAACTTGCATCACGGATGGCCAATTTAAAGTGCTTATAGGCGAGATTGGAGAGACCTTGACGTTGTCCCAAATGCGCAGACATTGGACCCAACATATCCAGAACTACCGAAGGGATCTCTGCGTCAAAGGCCACGTTCTGCCCACCCCAAGGAAGACCGGTAATCATGACGAAATCTTTGGGCGTGACCGTCATCTCACCCACAGGCAAGTCAAATGAGTTAGTTGAATCCCACAACCTCTCAGCCATTGCTCGACTTATGATACGGAACGTCCGTTTCTTCCAGGCCTCCAGGCATTTCCGAAAAGGCGTGAAGCCCGCTGCAGTCAAAGTGTCATGGATAAAGTCTCCAGGGAACGATTTGGCTACCTTAAGAGGCTCTTTCAAGGCGCCGGGAGTTTTTAGGTTATCTTCCTAGAAACGACAAACATAATTTCAGAAAATGGGGGCTTTGTTAACATTTTTAGCCTAAATACAGTCTTTTAGGCCATAGTTGGACCCGACACAAACACTGGGCTCACAGCCATGGCCCTTAAGACAGTCTGACAGGGTCGGCTGCCCGAGTGTCTCGGCCCAAGTCACGGTCCAACAGTACAAAAAGAATGTGTATAAAACCCGCTTGGGTTTTAATTTCTCTAGAGCCACGCATCCGACCCAAACAATCGCGGCAAGAGCCTATTGAGCAAATAAAACCCGCCTGGGTTTTAGATTTCTCAAACGGGCCGTTTGTGTTTTTTTTGGTCGATTGGGCCGAAGAAATGGGCTGTATTGAGGTTCAAAACCCGCATGGGTTTTATCTAACCTACGGGTCGAGTTCTAAAGTATCTCAAGTCCATTTTGCAAGATGGGATTTCATTTGAAATGCAAAAATAAAAGGATCGTTCAACATCCTAAGCCATAAATATGCATTAATCTAAGCATACTTAAAATAGCTCAAAAATCGACAAGATATGGAAAATAAATTCAAGCTTGCTCATTTTTACGCTAAAATAAGTACAAGGGGAGAAATGCAAGAATTACCTTGCCATGAGAACGGTAAAACCAAGCGTGGTTCCAAGATTGAACAATGAGGTCGGAGGGAACCGCCTCCATGCCAGGAACAAAGTTTCGCCGAGAAGATCGCTCATGGGGCCATGCCGCTGCATGAGGAAGAGGTAGATTCCTATGACTCTGGGGTTGCATCCTTTGAAAACCCAAATTTGCTTTAAAGGATAAGGCTTTCTTTCTAGAGAGAGAAGGAGTAAGCTAGAGAGATATGAAGGAAATGAGGATGAGAATGAAGTGAAGGAAATGCATTGAATTTATAGAAAGACTGGGTGAACGTGAACTGTTCGTTTCTAGGACCCGCCTCGAGATGCCAAATGCGTTTCTTTGGCCGGAAATCCAAAGGTCATCCTCTTGCCCCCCAAAAGAGACGCAAGGTAACGTGGCACAATCCAACCCACACACGAAATGGGTCCCATCTTAATTCCTTCACAAGGAGAAGAAAAAAAAAAGAGTAACAAAACACACTTAGGTTTTGTTTAGGCTATGGCCTAGAAGACACAACCAAATTTGCCCGCGTCAGCCCAAGGGAAGACATCAAAACTCGCCAAGGTTTTCTGTCGTCTGCAGCCCAAATACGTGGCCCAACACCTCACAGCCGGAGCCCATCATTCAGCTCTACAGCCGGAAGCCCAAGTAAACATCTGAACTTTCTTTACATTTCAATAAAACTAATACTTGATTTTCTTATGACTCTAAGGTCGCCGATAAAGGGACCGCCATCATCAAGCTGTCGCATAAAAGTCACCAGCTCACAGGTCGCCGACAAAGGGACCACCACCATCCAGCTACCGCATAAAAGGTCGCTGTCATCATCATCACCCAAGGCCATCGGCAGAGTTTCGATGCAATCCCAATCCTGAGCCACCGGCATCGCGCCCGGTGAAGTCTCGATCTCCGAGCCATCGGCATCGTGCCCGATGAAGTCTCGACCCCCAAGTCCATTAACATCGCGTCTGGTGAAGTCCTTTGGCATCGAAAATGTTAACAATCATCAACACCGACACCGGGAAAGACTGGAGCCGACACCGGAAAAGACTGGAACGACATCGGGAAAGACTAGAGCCGACACCAGAAAAGACTGGAACCGACACCGGGAAAGACTGGAACCGACACCGGGAAAGACTGGAGCCGACACCGGGAAAGACTAGAACCGACACCGGGAAAGACTGGAGCCAACACTGGGAAAGACTAGAAAACTCCATGAACCATCGGCGTCATGTCCGATAACAAGTAAGGCGTCATTCTCGCCTGAGATCAACAACGACTCATCAACAGTCAGGAAGAGCATCATTCTTGCTCCAGATTATCGGAATGGAGGCGCATGCCGTCCACAACCGCGATGCAGGATTCAGCTTCTAAGCATCACTTTAGGCTTTGCAATTCAAAGTCATATCTTCAGACTACTTTGACCTTCGTCCTATTCGGACTCGATCAAAGTGGGGGCACTCTATAGACACCGGAATTTGTATCGGCATAATCCTGATTCATCAAAATCAGCAAATCACTTGGGCCAAATGATAAATGGATCTTTGAGCCTAAAAGGTCAACAATTTGAGCCCAAGAAGTCAAAACAGGCCGCCTACATTCGTTAAAACCCCCCTGGGTTTTAATTTTCAAAGGACAAGCCTACACAGAAGTATGCCCAAAAGCGCGCCCCGGCCTAGAAGTCTCAAAACCCGCCTAGATTTTGAGAAGAACTGGAAACGTCGTTGTTTTGTGCCACGTCACCGATCCGCATGACGATCTGGCGCCAAAATCTGCATGCATGCAATTCAATCCCTTGATCTTTGCCTACGTGTTTGACTTCCCCTTGACTTCTCAAAACCCGCCTAGGTTTTGATCCTCGGAGGGCATGATTTGTGGGGTATGTTCCCCTTGGTTTCCCTCCAAATCTCTCACTCCCTCACCTATAAATACCCCCTCCATTTCACCCTCATATCATCAAACTATCATCATCTATGCTCATCAACTACCTCTATACTATACTCCAATTCTCTCAAAACTTCATCATCCATACTCATCTCTAATCCCCTCATAATCACACTCATCACATCCATATAATCACCCATACACCACTCTTCTAAACAATTCATATTATTTCATCCGGGCTCCAAGTCAAGGTCAAATCAAGGGATCAAATCCATCGCATCCGTCACCTTTAAACAACGTTTGATTTCGTTATTCATATTGTTGTGATTAATCTTGTAATTCCTTCTTTAATTCCGTTACTTGTATATATTTTGTAAAAAGTAAACATCATATTTTAACCTACCATGTTTTGAATAATAACTTCGCGAAATTAACCAAACTTCTCTTCGCTCTCTTTCTTTTCAATGTCGATTTTAGTAGAGTCTATTTTATAACAGGCGGAGTCGAGAGTTCTTATAACTCTCAAATTCGTAACCTTACCCCCGAATCTAGAAACCGGGTTCGTAGACCGGAGTCTTTCATTTCTTATTTTATGGTTTGTCGATTTCCTTAAATCGGCTGGCGACTTTTTAAAACTTTATAAATTCGTTTAATTATTTAAAATTTTCGGTTTTTGCATGAAAATAATTAAAAAAAATAATTCAATCCATATCCACTACCAATTCAAGGTTGGGCCCGAAGGAAATGGGCCAGAAATCAATAAAACCCAGGCGGGTTTTGTCGATTTCAATTCAACCCATCCCCTTCTGGCCCGAGGAGGGAAAAGCCCAGCCCAAAATCTGTTAAAACCCAGAGGAGTTTTAACGAATTCCGGTGGCCCACTTTTGCTTCTCGGGCCTGAATTTAACGGTTTGGGTGGGGATTAAGTTATTACTAAATTATTTTGTGTAATTTCGAATGATTTAAATAATAAAAAATGGATTTGTAAATAAACAAAGTTACATCACCCCGAAAATGAATTTCGAAAATAAAAACATCCTTATTTAAGGATTAAGAAACCTTAGTCGGCTCCCGATCGTTTAAGTAGCGCATCACGGGAAAATGGTCACTTTTTCCGGGGTACCTACAGTATCCAATACCCAAACGTAGAGACATTAAGGTTGTATTCAATCACATCAGTACTTGAACCAGAGATCACATCTGTAGACTCCAAGTCCATTAGGCACAACATGCAGATCCTTTCGAGATGATCTCAGGCTTAATCAACAAAATTTGCCTTTCCTTCCCGAAAATTAAGGCTCTTCTTGATTTAGTTGATTTTGATCTTAAACCATTTTCCCTTTCTGACCTTGGGAACAATTCTGGTAGTCTTACAGGCTTCCTTCATGCCCCTAGCAATTGAAACTAGCATCCCATGCAAGTTCAACAAACTATTCTTATGTCTTTGCTATGAATATTTCATTTTAAGAGGACGAAACCCATCACGCAACAAGCATAAGATTGTGTCAACATCCAATCTTTTGGCTACAGGGAAAATCCAATCATCACACTTGTGGAAGTGACCAATCACCTTCAACACATGAGGCCCACCGGGTTCGCCAACCTTTAGCTAAGATTCGACAACTTGGCAAATAGTCTCATACTTCTCAATTTCATCCTGTTTCATAAATAGTTTCCCAATTGAGTGATGATGTCCAGAGACACCTTAACTCAAAACAGGTTTTAAAGGTCAAGGGACATGTTTACTTGCGCCAAACATGCCTATTGGAAGTCGTCATCAACATAACGTTTCCATATGGCTTCCTTAACATCCAAGGCACTATTAGTAGGTTGGATGTCGTTTTGCTTTCTCAAGAACAAATCTTTCTTCTGGCTTAGAGAACATTTCTCAAGTCGTGGTGTCCATTCAAATGATTAGGGCCGATAAGCTTCTCCTTCGCAATAAGAAAGTGGCGGTGAAGAGAGGAGAAGTTATCAGATAACTTTATGAATCTACAAGCCTACTAATTCATTTTAGATCTTGTTCATTAATAATTATGAAATTAAACAAATTAATTTCAACATCAAAACACATTTAACTCTCATTAGTGTTTTAACGTAACTCAGGCCCAACAGGAACAAAACGATATCAAGTGAACTTTGGCCCAAACATACCTCGTGTCCAATCGCCTAAGGTAGATCATCTCATGATCAATCATTCCGAATGACTCTTGGCGAGAGTATGTGTATCAAATACACTGCTGATGACTCTTGACCCTTTAGTATATCATTTTGAATAGATTTGACTCCCACCCAACATATTAATGATCCATAGATGACTTGCTTTGGTAATAACTGCCTATGATCTAAGTGGTGCTCATCAAGGTGAGCAATCTTACGTTCAAATTTTGAGATTACAAATTTTATTATCCTAAGCATGTTATTCAAGGCGAAACTAACAAGTCTAGCGTGATAGACATAATAGAACAATAAAACATGCTAAGAACCATTCAAAACATACAATAAAACCCCTAGTATGGCCACCTGGACTTAAGACTTAATTAAACAATTTAACTAAGTCAAGCTAGTCTTCATGTCTTCAAGGAATCCTTCTTGAAAACTTCAAGGACTCCAACTTGAACTCTGCAAAGATTCCTCTTTAGAACTTTCAAGAACACCTTCTTGAAACTTTACTACATAGATGGTCAAAACTCCCACTCGAACCAACATCCTTGTCGCTTTGGGCTCCCACTCAAGTTGATATCCAATATACAAGAATTACAAGTGGTCCTCATCTTATGAGGTTACAATGATTGCAAATACAAATACAAATTTTATAAAATTAAATTATACATCTTCAAAATTGATAGTATACAAGCCATATTTCACCCAACACGAAACACAAACCAATAAAAGCAACTAGCTATGGTCATATTAAGAGCACATGCAATCAAACCAAATATTTTGGTAGCATTGCAACTAGACATATCCCATATATGTCAAGCCTACCTCAATAACAATTAGAGAAGACATCCAATCAACAACACATCACGGCCAAAATCAAAAAATTAGCCTAAACAATTTCAGCAACACAAGTGCTCTCAGTCACATTGCAAGAATAAATGCATAGAACAACTGAATAAAATCCAAATTTTATCAAGTTTAAATCTCAAACCTGTAACAATTTTAGGCGAGATATGATTCCCTTTTCCTTCTTGAAATTGCAATTTCAAGAGCTAGACATGTACTCATGCGCTCAATTTCTAAAACTAAGAAAATTTAACTCAACTGATACACTATCACGATGAGGACCATTTCACAGAGTATCGACTGGAATAACCAAATGATCAACTCTAAAAACGATCTATTTATGCTCAATTGATTGATTGATAGCTAGTTTTCAGTTAATTAACGTTTCCCATAGTACAGTTGTTCGGTTTCATTTTAAGCCAAATTAAGACCATAAATTGAGTATTTTTTGTTGAGATTTCTTCACTTGATTGGAAAATTAGTGTGATTTGCATATCTTAATCCAAATTCATAGAGAAGTGAAAAAAAGTGGAGAAAAGATGAAAATTTAAGAGAAAATTGGAGATTTGAAAAGAAGATGAGAAGAAGAATTAAAGGAAGCGGCCCAATCGCGCGAGATCCGGCCCAAGAGTGAGCGGAACGCAAAAACGCTGGCAGCGCCTGAGACAGAAAGTGAGAAAAGATGAGTAACACAAAACGCTGGCTGCATTTTATGGAAACCTCAATGATGGAATACAAAACGCTGGTTGCGTTTTTATGGAAAACTCAATGACGGAATACAAAACGCTGGCTGCGTTTTTATGGACGTTGGCTGCGTTTTTCACCCACTGATTATAAAAAGACCTAACCACCGCGAGAATTAGAATGAATTATCATAGTTATTTTTTTAGGTTTACTCATTCTTAGCGTTATTGTTCTAGGGTTTAGTTCATGGTTTTGCTTTGCTTTTGCCTACCGTTATTCTTCGATTGTAATTCACTCGTTCAATCTTTAATCCAATTCAAGTTTTTTTTTAATTCTCGTTCTTCTCGCTTTTTTGTTTCTAGTCTTGTTAGTTCGAATTATTAGTATTAGTTCACAACCAAATTCCACTTTTTAGTGAAAGAGGAGGATTAAGAGTTCACAAATTCTCGCTTCAGGTGAGGATTTGGGGGATTCTTAGTAATCCGAATCACAACTTTTATTTGTTCAGAAGAGTTTGTGATGCTAGCAAGGGGAGGTAGAGTGAAGAGAAGACGGTTGGTATACTCTACTCCCTTAATTTGATCGAGTCTTTTAATTTAGTTCATATTTGCAATTAAGATTGTCATTTATTGTTTTCTTGATTATGAGTTCTTCAATAGTTTTAGTTTTTCGTTAGTGTTAAATTAGGTTAAATTTCTCGCTTCATGTTTGCTTTAGTAATTACAGTTTTCAATTCCTATTTAATGTAGTTTTATTATTATTTACTGCTTTCTTCGCAATTTGAAACCCTACCAAACTAATTTCCTAAAAACCTGACACACCATCCCTGTGGATACAACAACCCTACTTAGGAAACCCCAAATTACCACAACCGAACAATGGTACCGTTGTCGGGGATGACGTTATTTGGTAGATTAGGTTATTGATTTATGTGTGAATAGTTTAACTGCTTTCTTAGAAAAAAAAAAATGTGAACATAAAATATGAAAAAAACTAAAAAAAGAGAGAGTTATGACCGATGTTAGGGTTCAACAATCTGAGCAAAAAATATTTTGGAGATATTTTGCTAGATTACAGGATTATGTTGCTCAATGTGAATCATATGGTATCTCACATGAGACACTAGATATCTTGGGTATTGTGTATGAGGGTGTAAATTATGAAACTCGTAATCTCTTTGAATATTATGGGTTTTCTAATTAGGAGAAGATGAAGCATTGGAATTTCTTGAATGGTTGTCTAGGGATAATTATGAATCTGAACAACAAAAATCTCCCTTTGACTCCCATATTTCAAATTTTGCACCACCCTCTGAGACTTTAGCCATACCGTATCATTACTACCCCTAAAATCAGAATGATCAATCTAATGGTGGGGGATATATGGGAACTTTTTCGGAGACCTTAACTAAACAATCATGTGATTATCCCTTGTATTTTGATGATCAATCTTATGGTAGGGATTATGTATAAGACTCTTACGATCTTCCCCCGTGTGACGTTGTTGAGTCTCATCCTTTGTGCTCATATTGTGATTTGTCGTGCCATAGTTTTGATTCTTGTTTGAAAGCTGAAATAGATGATTTTCGAGCTAACATGTGTGCAAAAATGAATAATATGTATGCGAAAATGACTGAGTACACGCGTGAATTTTAACATGAGACTAGACCTAGGGTGGAAATTCCTTCTTCACAAGTGGTTGATTCGATAGTTGAAGTAGATCATTCATCATCTTTGAGTCCTGAAATGCATGTTGATTCTTCTTTGTATGATTTTGATGAGGATGATGACTACTATAACAGACCTAGTTTTGCATGTATCAAGCTTAGGAAACCCTTAGCTCTAGCTGCATCTAGTGAGCATGAGAAAATTGATGATTTTGTGTGTGATTATGTAGTACTTGATGAAAACATGTTTGATGATGAACTATTGCCAACACCGTTATCCATGCTTTTATGTGAAGAGAAGGTTGAGTCCAATGAATGCCATGATGTTTGTGATGCAACTGAACACGATCTTGGGGAGAGTGAAATCGAATCCTTGGTAATTGAATATGTGCTTGATACTGAATTATTCACTTTCATTAACAATCATTGTATTAATAAGACATTATCTACCCTTTCATGTGAATCCATTGAAAATAATGTGAAATCTTGTGATGATGAACTTGAATCTTTGGGGATTGATTCTAAGTGTTTGAACTTGGTTTGTGACAATGATATTTTTGATGGTGATATGTTTTATGAGTCATTGTTAGCATCCAAGTCTGTGCATGAGAAGGTTAAGGAGTGTATTGTATTGCCCCCTCACATTGATTTGCGTACCCAATCTTCATTTACAAGTCAGTGGGAGGAATCATTTGTCATGTCTCCTTTTAAGGTGCCTAGGAAAGTTGTGTACATTCCTGTAGTCCGTCAATTCTATGACTTTTCTAAGGCTTTTGATAAACTGTTGAGAGAACTAACGTTTGTTGATGTACCTTTGAGATTGTGCTCTTATCTACACCACTTGGAGATGCATGATAGGATGCATGACTTGTTACTATGGGCATTGAATGGTTCTGAGATGGTGCCCGACATCTTGAGGTGAGAATGGAGTGGCTGATGCTCCATGTGTGGGTCTTATTATTTTAATCAAGATTTCATTGTTTGGGTATACTCAGTACCCAACCAGGTAATATCATTCCTGTCTTCTTTTTTTTTTCTTAATACAGTTAGTGAGTTGGCCTCCTTTTCCCTCTTTTATTTTTTTTTTCTTTTGGTGTGTTTCTTTTTCTTTCCCTTCGTGTGCTTGCTTATCTCTATTTCTGATTCCAATGAGGACATTGTTAGCCTTTTTGTGTGAGAGTGGGGGAGGCATGCATGCCGGCTTGAGTTTTTCCTTTTCTTTTGTATGGTGTCGTCTTATTCACAATGAGGACATTGTAGTGTTTTTTGTGGGAGTGGGGTGGCACAAGTGCCTTACTAGTTTTTGGAGAGAAACAACTTCAGTTATCATTGAAATTAGGTGAGTTTTTTAAAAATTTTATCAATTAGGATTAGTCTGTCCGGAGCACTTTCGGTGATGATTTGTAAACCAATTAGACTTACATTTCTTGCTTCATCTTGAGAAGTTTGGTTGAGAACTTAAAAGTTTTTGAAACTAAAGTTGCAAATCTTCTGATTTTGAGTCAAGTAATGAATAGTGTGTTTAACTGCTTTGACGAACTTAGTAAGTGTAAATATGCGTGCCGCAAATCATTGGGCTAGGTTCAGTTGAATGAGCCCTATCCCGTGAGTCCACATAGCCCAAAAGTATAAATTGATCACTTTTATCAATTCTTTTATTTCTTGAGTGACTCCACCACTAGTTGCACCTCTAGAACTTGTTTTGCATCTTGCTTGAGACTACATCTTTGCATTACATATTGTGACAATATGATTGAGGCATTCTTTTCTTTATTAATTAAACTACATAGCCAAACAGCCTCCCTAGCCTCGCCTAGCATTCGATTACCTTTCTTTTTGTGATGAAACACTAACAATACAACCCATGGGCTTTATTAATTCCTACCCTTTGCCTTGCTTGGATGTGTGAGAATTCATTATTTCAGGAGCAAAAATTGGTTAGTGTAGTTTTGAATGGAATTGAGATATTGGGGGTGTAGTTTTGATTTCAGTTGAATTGGGACACATTACATATCCCAATTATTATGAGTTAGTGTAAAACCACGAAAATTCTAATATGTTTACCGTTACGTGGTACGTTTGACTCCGTTACTCTGTGAAATTTTCTGTGATTATTTTATCTTTACACTTGACCTCGTAGGACCGCGGAGAGACTAACAGGGGTAAAAGAGTCATTGTATGCATGGCGACGTCGCATGGGAGGAAGGGTAGATTGGTAAATTTTATGTGACTAACCTTATGAATTGCTAGAATTATTATTATTAGTATTAATATTAGTATTATTAATTATCATCATTTTTTTTAGTGTTGTGATTATTAGTGTTGTCATTATTATTATTGTTGGAGGAATTATCATTATTAGGGGTAGTAGTATTAATAATTAATTCCCTAAACTAATAATTAACCCCTCTAATTAACCTCCCTAATTAACTGAGGTTAAACTCCAAATAACTGTAATAGCAGTCAAAACTCATCCCCACCGTTTCATTCTTTCTGTTCCCCTTCATTCTTTGTCTCTAACCCGTATTCAACACCTCTTACCACCAACCTCTATACTAACTGCAAGTAACCGTCGCACCACCATCCTGCAACCCCCAAACCACCAACAAGGCCACCACGGGACCTCCGCCGCCACCCTCGCCTATCCAACCATTACTACTATCACTGTTGTTTCAACCCGACACGACCCCATCGTGATCCCGAAAATCGACGCCGACCACTTGCACCACAACCTCGGCCGCTTACCATCGCTTGTCAGAACCGTCGTCAACGACCACCAAGCCTCCCTATTGAATGTATGGACCCTAACTTTTTGGTGTGTTTTCGGTTCACTTATAGTTTCAGTTTTCTTCTAGTTAGTAGTAATGCATGATCTTCATATTTGATGTTGGGTTAGTAGTAATGCATGACCTTCATATGTGAAGTGTTATGGAGGTTGCAATTAAAAATAAAAAATAAATAAAATTGTTACATGAAGTACGTACTGTGATGTAAGTTAATTTCCTCTTCTTCTTTTGTTCTTTTCTTTTCAAAGTCATGTGTAAGTTGGGTGGTACGTGGAGTTGGGGCAAGAACACAGCAAAAAGGGAACTTAGAGGTAAAATAGAGTAGAATGAGAATGAGATAATAAATTTTGGTCTTTTATTGTATTGTCAAAGTAAGTTATCTTGGGGTTCTGTTGTATGGAGTACTTGTATCTATTTTGAAGAGTTCTTTTAACATTGGTTGAGCGTATATGTCAAAGTTGGAGTACTTGGATGAATTAAGTATAGTTAAAATCGACAACATAAAATAAAAATCGAGCCGGTTTGGGACAGATTTGATGCGTCATACGTAAAGATACACCATTAATTGTGTAGTAAGTTTTTAACCGAGATTTTTGGACTGGAAGTACCCCTAGATGATAGCTTTCATAGGAATTTTACGGTTCAAAGTTTCGAGGTGTGTAGCCCGGGTCATAAGCCGTTTACCAGGGGCAGGTCAGAACTGGACCGATTGTATGTTTTGCTAATTCTAGGTCTCTTCAAGGTTGAATTAGGTTTGGTGTTCAACATAAAAGTTATGATAGACGTTCCAACGTTTCCAGAAAGTTAGAGCTTGAATTAATAGGAGGTCGGTAAGTCAAGTTAGAGACCGAACAACGGGGAGGTAGGGGGTTGTCTAGTTACTGCTTGCTTGTACGAAGGTTAATGGTACAATTCTTGTACGTAGTGTATTGTTTGTGAGTTTTAATAAAATTAGGGTTGGATAAACTAGGGGGAGTGTTGTACTAACTTCATTAGATCGTTATTAATTTATTAGAACCTATTCTTTATAGGTTCGGATTGGATACGTTTCGAGTAGTGAGCTCAAGTGTGTGATTTTTACTTGAAGTGATGGTCAACACGTAATGTCTATTGCCTATTTTCCCTTTGGATGCACTTTACTTATTTTTTATTGTATTTAAGTTGTTTTGGAAATTGCATCCCGAAGGGAACTTTATGTGAAGTTGACTGTCTATTTTGAGTGTTGTGTTAATTCTTTTGATTTTGGTTAAATAAGGACAGTCTTTTTATGAGGTTTTTTGATGTCTTTTGGGATTTGGGATTGATTGTTTGGAAACTTGAAACTTGGAGCCTTTTGAGGATTAAACCGGACTAATAAATCAAGTGAGACTAAATGCGAGTTCGGGTAGTGTTCCCGGAGACAGGGCGGATCCCTGTAGGGCAAGGTTGTTAAAATCGGGATCCTGACTCGAAACTATGGGGAAGTTAGGATCAGAAATTAGCCCATGTAGGATCGTGGATCGTGTGTAAATAGTAGAATCGTATAGAGGATTTTGGACCATAAAATCGTAGGATCACAAATCAGGATCGGGATTATAATAACTATGCTGTAGGGACGTTATCAAGAGATCAGGAAAACCCTAATAGTTTGTGCTAAAAAAAGGTCTTCCCCGGGGTTAAGCGAGCACGTATTGTAATTATTGGATGACCATCCAGTGTATTGAAATTGAAAGAAAAGTTGTGGTGAGTTTGTGAAAGTATTGATTTGATGGGAGTCTGTGACTCCGTGTTGAAGGGAGGTTTGTAAACCCCCGCCCGCTGAATAAAAGCTGGAATTATCAAGTTGTGTTTGGGTTGGGTGTAAACTACTTTGTAAAATTGTTTGAATTATTCTTCTGTTCCTCTAAATTGTTTGAAATGAATTTGTAACTTGTTTTGACAGTTAGGGGTAGACATTATTGAGTTCCATCTCATGCTTTTAAATGTTTTGTTTTCAGGTACTGATTTCGTTGAGGGGGATGAGAATTAGAAGTGAGGATGCGCCGGTCTTAGGAGATTATTAAATAAACTAGTGTGGTTAAAGTTTGAACTATTGTGGTTTGAGTTTTCTTTCTATGTTGGTTCAAGTTACAGACAAGTGTGTTTGGAGTTGAACAAATGTTGGTTTTTCCTTGTTTAACATAGTTGTTAAGTACTATCTTGCCTTGTGTGTCTTCGGAGACACAGTAGTAACGCCGAATAAAGTTTGACTTCCGCGGTTACCGTTAGTTTGCCTGTTAGAATATTATAATTGATTTTCCAGGGCGTTACAGTTAGCCAATTGGTTATGTTGTTCTTTTGATATATTGAGGTTGAAACTAAGTTTATATATTCGTGTTTCTTCTCCCTTGATCACCCATCAAAAATAGAAGTAGAAAAATAGAACAAAAGCAAAAAAAAAAAAGAAATGAGAAAAAAAATTCAAAAGAAAAGGGCGATTAAGGGAGACTCAATTAAAAGTTCTTAAAGCTTTTGACCCGGTTGTAAAGTTTGATAAGGGATTTTGTTCTTAATGACGGAGAAAAGTGAGTTCCTTGTATAATTAAGCAAGAAGGTGAGATTGAGAGCAGTTCTTTATTGAAAATCAATCCAAGCATGACTCTTTAACTCTTCATACCCAAATATTACAACTCCTTTCCCCTAACCTAAGCCTCATTACAACCCTAAAAAGTCCTCTTGATTGTCAATTGCGTATTTGCAAACTAGTAGTGGAGAGCGAGATTCTTACCAAGCCTATGGTAGGTTGTTTCTTTTGGTCTGAGTATGAGAAAAACCAACATACACATTCAAATTTGAGTGTTTGAGCGTTCAATTTTTTTTTATCCTAAAGTGAGGTTTGCTCTTTTGATTGGCCTACGTCCATAACCAACCGCGCATATTTGCATTCATCTTAAGTCTGTTGGCGGTTTTTCGCATCTAAAGTACTTGTTCTCTCTACTTAATTACGAAAACTTCATTTTATCTATTTTACACTGATTTTGTTCCCTTCCAGATTGATCTTGGTATTTGCTTGATGGATTGATGTGTTTAATTGGTTAACCTGAGGGGGTGTTTAATTGTATTTGTAACCCTAACGCTAACCCTTTTATTTCTTCTTTTTCCTTTTTCTTTCTTCTGTCTTTTCCTTTTTAATCTGAGTCCACTTTTTCTTTTCTTTTTCTTTGGCTTTTGTGGGTATAGTTGCTACAAACCCTCACGAGACTTTCCTCGTCCACTTGGGCTACCAAGGGGTTTAAAGGGCTTGTTGCATATGCTAAATGCAACCGTGATTCCTACGAAAGTGAGTTAGGATAGTTTAGTTTATTTTCTTTCTTTGTTATAGTTTGCTCGGGGCGGGCAAACCTTTGTGTGGGAGTGTTGTTCGGTCTCATTTTGAGCCAAATTAAGACCGTAAGTTGAGTATTTTTTGTTGCGATTTCTTCACTTTATTGGAAAATTAGTGTGATTTGCATATCTTAATCCAAATTCATAGAGAAGTGAAAAAAAAGTGGAGAAAAGATGAAAATTTAAGAGAGAATTGGAGAATTGAAAAGAAGATGAGAAGAAGAATTAAAGGAAGTAGCCCAATCGCACGAGATCCGGCCCAAGAGTGAGCGGAAGACAAAAACGTAGGCAGCGTTTTTAAAATGCTGGCAGCGCCTGAGACAGAAAGTGAGAAAAGACGAGTAACACAAAACGTTGGCTGCGTTTTTATGGAAAACTCAATGATGGAATACAAAACGCTGGCTGCGTTTCTATCGAAAACTCAATGACGGAATACAAAACGCTAGCTGCGTTTTTATGGACGTTGTCTGCATTTTTCACTCACTGCTTATAAAAAGACCTAGCCGCCGCGAGAATTAGAACGAATTATCATTGTTATTTTTTTAGGTTTACTCATTCTTAGCATTATTGTTCTAGGGTTTAGTTCATCGTTTTGCTTTGCTTTTGCCTACCGTTATTCTTCGATTGTAATTCACTCGTTCAATCTGTAATCCAATTCAAGTTTTTTTTAATTCTAGTTCTTCTCTTTTTTTTTGTTTCTAGTCTTGTTAGTTCGAATTATTAGTATTAGTTCACAACCAAATTCCACTTTTTAGTGAAAGAGGAGGATTAAGGGTTCACAAATTCTCCCTTCAGGTGAGTCAAGAACCTCAATTGGTTATGAGGACCTTAGCGTAATCGTCAATGAGGACCTCAAATGTCAGCACAAGATAATTTTGTTTGAAAGACCAACCGAGCTATCTTAGGGAAGTACAAATCATATCCTAATTCTATATATTCCCTTTATTCTGAGAATTGTTTATAATGACTTCATTTCCTTTTTCAGATAACAAACGAAAAGGAAAGAAAGTATGACAAGGAGTCTTGCGGAATTTAGAAGATCAACTCAGAAAAGGAAAGCAAAATCCTAGCAGATCGTTGCACTAAATAGAGCTGCCTACCAAATCAGAATCAATACAAGTTGGAAAGAATCAAGTGCAAAGGAAGGCAACTAAAAGGAAATCATTGAGGAGCCAAATATAAATAAGAGAACTTATTCTCTTTACAAAGGAGTGATTTCCAAGGAAGAAAATCAGTTGTAAGAACTTTGTAAAAGAAAGTTCTGAGTATAGGAGTATTTGAGTGAATATTCCGAGTGTAACCATTCTTGTGTAGTGGTGAGTTTTGCGTAACCAGTGGTCATACCGGTGAGGACCTCTAGGTCGTGAGTTCAAAGTTAAACAAGTGCCTCTCTGCTAAGTGAGGTCACTGGTTGTAATCGCCTCCACAGTGAGACCTCATTTTTCAGAAGACCTCTGCTGTGTCTTCTAATCTGGTAGGCCAATTGAGGACCTCACAAGTTCTCTATTGTGATGAGTTGTAACCTCCTCATCTTTAGCATTTTGAATCATTCAATAAAGAAGTTATTTTTTCATGTAAAAGTGCTACTAACTTGGTTGTGTTGTTCAAAGTGCAGAATTATTATTATAACCCTAATCACCCCCCGCCTCTAGGGTTATTTCAATTGATATCAGAGCAGGTCCACAGATCTCAAGAGTCTAATAACTCGTGGTAAAGATCATGGCCGGCCTCAACACAACTGAAGCCCCTCAAGGACGCTCATGGACAAGAGCACCTCACCTCACTGGAGAAAACTATAGAATGTGGAAAAGGCAAATGGAAATCTTCCTCAAGGACCAAGATGAGGATCTCTGGACTGTGGTTACCGAGGGAGATTATCCTACTCCCACGAAGAAGAACAGTGTTGGTCAAGATGTCCCAAAGAAAAGATTTGAAATGACCAAGAAAGAGTTGGAGCAATTGAGAAAAAAATACTCATGCCCTAAACTTGATTTATTGCAATTTAAATTCGAATGATTTTGAATGTATATCTAATTGTGAAACTGCGAAACAGGTTTGGGATTACTTGATAACCTCATATGAAGGCACAAGTCAAGTCAAGGACACCAAAGTAGATATCCTTGTCCAGAAGCATGAGGCCTTCAGAATGAAGGAAAATGAGACTATTGAAGAGATGTTCAAAAGATTCAGCAGCATCACCAACCACCTCATGGCTGCCTAGAAGAAAATGGGGTCCAAAAGTCACATCCATTGAAGAAGCTCAAGATCTCAAGGCCCTCAAGCTCGAGGAACTCATTGGAAAACTATTGGCCTATGAGATCCAATTGAATGACCTCTCACAACCCAAGGAAATTGCCCTAAAGGCAGTATGTAAATTTGACAGTGAGTCAGATGATGATGAGGAGGAAGATACAATGGCAATGATGGCTAGAGGGTTCAGAAGATTATACAAGAAAAATCCAACCTTTCGAGGATACATCAAGGATTGACAAAACAGACAAGCAACCTCAAAATATAAGTCCTCATTAAGAAAAGATGCTGACACATTCACTTGTTCTGTTTGTGGCAGCTCAAAACACCTTATGAAGGACTGCCCTCACGCCAGAAGAAACAAAGACAAGAGAAACAGTCGACCTCAACGGCATAACCATGAGGCAATGATGGCAACATGGAGTGATAGTGATTCCAGTGAGGCCACAGTGAGGTAGAAGAAATAACAAATGTATGTCTGATGGCAAACACAAGTGAGGATCAAGATCCAACCTCATCTCATGACGAGGTAAACATTGATGACCTCCTTAATCTTTCACCATTACATCTTGCTCATAAGTGTATGCACCTTTTTAAATACTCTAAGTCCTTGATAGAAAGAACCAAGCACCTTACCAACCATGTTCAAAGTCTCTCTGAGGCCATAGAAAGCCTGAACTCTCAAAATGACCTCATGTTCACAGAAAGCAATATACTGTCTCTTGAGGTCAAAGACTGCTATAAAACCATCACTCAATTATCTAATGAGGCAGTCAATAATTCCCATCCTTACCAAAGCAAACCAGTCTCCACAACCCCCTCTTCTCAACCTCGGACCAAAATTCCTACAGATCATCCTCCCAGAGGACCTCTTCTTCCCACACCCAATACACCACCTCTCAAAAACTATTGGTCCAAAAGTCCTCCTTTCCATGCCAACAAAGGACCTCTTCTTCCTATCCCAAACATTCCGCCTCTCAGAGAAAATCATCATAGAGGACCTCCTACAAAAAATAAAAATAAGGACCTCATCAAATCCCCTTACTAAAGGAACTAGACCTCCATGCGTTACTAAAATCAGGGTCCCAAAGACCTCATTGCAACGATCTCATCCTTGATCAGAGACCAAGAAAGGTATAGTGTCTTCTATTACAGGTATGCCTCAAACACAGAGATCCAACCAAGCTCTTCAAACTGAAAATCAACAAGAATGCAAGAGTGACCTTCGGAGACAAAATCCAAGACAAGATCCTAGACATTGGGAAGGTCGTGAAACAACACCACCTGCACCATTTGAGGGGGAGTCGTCTACTATGAGGACCTCAACCTATGCACAAGCTGTAAAATTGAGGGGGAGTCCTATCATCCATCCTCCCTACATGTGGTCTGTCTCCTCCTCCCAGGTTCGTCAACTCACTGCATGTCTGAACCTCTGATGTCCTCATCAGCATGGCCTCTCGGGCACCTCAAAATTTAATCAGGGCCTGGTCAAGGTGTCCTCATCATCTCTTTTCCTCCTATCCCTCCTTCTTCTTCTCTCTCTTCCTCTGCTTTTTTGGTTACACAATTTAGTACTTATACTCTCCAGTTTCCCTTCTGTCTGAAAGATAAAAAGGGGGAGATATCCTTGGTCTGTAACCGAAACAATATGGTGAACTGTTGCTTGCTACTGTAGACACCGGATTTTGTACCGGTATTAGTTTTAGTTATTTGTAAAAAATAAGCTAGCCGAATAGTCTAGTGGCATGCAAATCCATTTCTTTCTAACCTGGAAGCGAGCAAAACTGGCCAACAGAACCAGCCCAAATCTCCCCATTCCACTATAAATTAAACCCTAAACGTACCCCTAATCTCCCCATTCCACTATAAATTAAACCCTAACCCCTCTCATTTCAGACGACGGATTATGTTAGAGTATTGACACTAGCATATTCTCTCTACCTTTTCTCTCCCTTTGCATGCTACTTCACTAAAGGTTAGAGTAACTATCATTGATGTAAACCATATAATGTAACTTATCGAATTCACATTTCTTTTGTATTTTCAATTTCATATTTTTGCATGACATTAATGTTAAACTTGTGAGATTCATACTTAATTCCCCCCCCCTTTTTAACTTTTTCGGCTTTGATTTAATTCTAGTAGAGTCTATTCGGTTGAATAGTGGTTGACAATTTTAATTGTCAAATTCGTAACCTTACCCCCGAATCCATCTTTGGATTCGTAGACCGGAGTCCGTGTCAAAATGGTTTGTTGTTTTTCTCCTAAAAATTCAACTGGCGACTCTATATTCATACTTCGGTATGTTCTTTTTTATTTCTGTAGTGCGGTCTTTTTTATTTCTTTTCACCTTCTTTTTACTGTTTCTTTCGTTTAATTTGCGGATAGCGCGAAAGACAACACGGTTTGGTCCAATCCATGAACCCAGGCGGGTTTACTGTCTTCTTTTCACTTTCTTTTTGCTTCGCTAATTCTTCGGTCCAATCTGCGGATAGCACCTGAGTTAACCCGGCTCGGTTCAATTCATGAACCCAGACGGGTTTATCACCTTCTTTTCAAATCTTTCCTTTAGCTTTTTTTTGGTCGAGACAATGGAACCGGTTTGGTTCAGCGGCGAACCTGCGGGTTTTCTTGTTTTCCCTTTCCTTTTATATCTCTTTCTTTCTTTTTCTTAAAAAGGGTGAATCTCGGGATTATGACGCATAAATCGAATTAATCTATCAGCGAAAATATTCTTAAAAGTTCAACCTTATTTAAGGTTAAGCAATCCTAGCCGACTCCCAATCATTTTTTAAGTAGCGCCGCAAAAGGTTATCAATTTTAGGTCTGATTGGCAACTCCATCGGGACTTAAACTTAAAAGAGGTAAAACTTGAAAGAATTAAATTTTAGTGTTTTTTTTTAAAAAAAAGGGGGAATAAATTTATTTCACATGTTTCCAATTTTTTTAGGCATATTGCATACAAGGCTACACTGGGGCCTTTATGGATGGGGCGCCCAAAAGCGTTGGTTTAGGTTGTAAAACTAGGAATCAGTCCCGAGAGCGGGAGGTCACTACTTGTGGGATGCACTTACATCGCCAAGCATTTGATCTCTCCTCTCACCCGTGTTACACTCTAAAGGTTTCCTTGAAACCCAAAGAGCAACACCCCACACATTTTTCCTATGAACTCCATATAGGGAAAATGCACCGGGGCAAGAACATGTGGTACCCTATTCATCTCCCTAAACCTAGAAAAACCCTGAATCTAAAGCCATGGTTAGGCTCATCCCGCATCTGTATGTCATGTAAATTAATCCTGTAAAAGATGAGTCCAAATGTCTAGCCCAAACATGAGTGGGACGTCATTCTAGCCCGCGTAGGATCAAATGAGAGATGGACTGGCCCAAACCCAGACGGGTTTGATGTGCCTGGCCTAGTTGGACTCGCTGCGAAATCCTGTCTATGCCCATTTGAAAGGGAGGAATTACAGTTCAAACCCAGACGGGTTTGGGCCTGTTTTTTCTTCTCCTTCCACATCGGGCCAAACTGTTCGATACTGCAGTCAGCCTGATCCACTTACTATTGATCCTATTCGGCCCTTTATGACGCTCCTTGAGTCAGATTCCCATTGTATCTTGTACCTTGATCTTGAGCCCGATAAAAATTCAAACATGATCCATCGTGGCTCGATCCAAGTAATGACCCAATGAGTATCAGTCCTGTCAGTCATCATGCTAGGTCCATATAGAGTTAGGACATGCACTCCCATAAAAGTGGGTGAGTCACCCTTATGTCAGCATGTAGGCGTCATGTCCATGTCCTAGGTTCATATAGGTCCATTAAGTCATGCATGCATTGGGCGGGTGGCATAAAGGTTCTTTCGAGCACTAAACCAGTTTCTATGCAGGCAGGATAGCAGACCATCTCCGAGCCCGCATCCGTGACCCACGAACCGGCAGGCTCATTCACAATCCCAACTACAGACCGCCTGCCCGATCCAGTCAATCCAGTGAATCCACCATGTTAGGATCCCTAGCCAACAACCTTTTCGGGGAGAGTTCTGGAGACAAGCAACTCGATGGGCTGTACGAGCGAGTACAGGAAGCAATTGCCTTTTGCATGGCAGACCAGGAGGACAGAACCAATGAGAAGCTAGAAAAGAAGTTCAGCGAAAATCAACAGACCATGAATGGCGTGCTGGAAGCCATTAAGCGGATCAACAAGAAGCTGGGAATTGAAGAGAAGGGTAACCCTAAATCCAAAAATGGGGGCCCAAAACTCAATTCATCTGGTGAGGCTAAGTCTAAATCCGTAAAGAATAACTCCAAAACCTCGGAGGACCCCTATGTCAAGAAGCTTGAAGAGAAGGTTGACATGCTCAACAGAAGGATGATGAAAGTTGATCCAACCTTTACAGACGCTTGCATGGATTTGGCCATCCCCAAACACCATGTATCAAGGGTAAGGGACAAAGTTGAAGTACCAGGCATCACGTTCAAGCCATCTGAGAACCCATCTCATCATCTAGAGGAGTTCCTGAGGCTGGCCCCTCTTCACAAAGTAGATGAAAGTCTTTACACCACAGTCTTCCCTTCCACTCTAGAAGGTAAGGCCAAGGTGTGGCACCAAAATCTACCCCCTCACATCAAAACTGACGCAGACGAGTTGTTCAAGGCCTTCATCAGCCATTTTAGTCGCCTCCAACAAAAGGAGGTCACTGTAGATGACCTCACTTCCATGAAGCAAGGAGATGATGAGTCATTCCTCTCTTATTATGAACGATGGCACTCAATGCTGTTAAAGATCGACGAAGCAGTCCCCTTTAGGATGCAATTGAGCACTTTCAAGCAAAGCATCCACCCTCGCATCACCCGGCATTTTGGCTTTCAATCTATCAAAGACTTTGAGACTTTGAAGGATTTGTGTGTGTAAATTGAAGGCGCTACAACGAGAAGAGCACATAACATTCGGATCTAGCTCCAGCGGGAGGGCCACTAGCGAGCCTAGCCCCTCGAGAAAAGCTGAGACTAATTCCATCCAACGAGGCCGTAAACCTTTCTTACTTTCAGTTTAACTTGCTTCACTTAGAAAAATCTGACGAGATCTCAAAGTTTTGAAACCTTTTCCTTCAAACCTTCTGATTTTGAGACAAGTTATGAAAGTTGAATCTGATTGCTTTGACTAACTTAGAAACTATAAATGTGCTTGCAGCAAAACTTTGGGCTAAGTTTAGTTGATTGAGCCCCATCCCGTGAGTCCACATTGCCTAAATTTTGAATTGATCACTTTTATCAATTCCATGATCCCTTGAGTGACTCACCCATTAGTTGCATCTCTAGAACTTGTTTTGCATCTTGCTTGAGACTACACATTTGCATTGCACGCTGTGACAAAGTGGTTAAGGCATTCGACTTTATTTTGATAAGCTACATAGCTAAATAGCCTTCCTTACATTATATTTACCGTTCTTTTTGCCCCGCCTAGCCTTTGTTTATCCTTTGTTCATGATTGAACCCTGACAATACGAGCCTTGGCCTCTGATATCCAGTATCCCTTTGCCTTGCTTGGTTGGATGAGAGTTTGTCTTTCTTTTGGAAGTTTGGGAGTCCCATATCTTGAGCGATTGGTATTTGGTTATGTTGTTCATATATTATATCAAAGTCGAAGATTCCATAGATATTCTTCTCCCCAATCACCCACAAAAATGAAAAAAGAAGTAAAAAAAAAGAAAGAATAAAAAATTGATAAAAAAAAAGGAAAAGAGTTTCAAAAGTAAAAGGGTGATTAGGGAGATTCAATTTAAAGTTCAGAAAACTTTGACCAGGTTGTATTCAGTTGAGATGTTTCAGGGTGAAAGGTGAAATGCCTTGCATACATTAAGCAAGAAGGAGAGTTCAGAGTGTTTTATTCGTTGAAAATCAATCCAAGCATGGCTCTTAACTCCTCATTCCCAAATTTTACCGCTCCTTACCCTAACCTAAGCCCCGTTGCAACCCGAAAAAGTCTTTTTGATTGTCACTTGTGCATTGCATACCAGTAGTGGAGAGTGAGGTTCTTACCAAGCTTATGGTAGTTTGTTTCTATTGGTTTGAGTATGAGAAAACACACATACCTATTCAAAGTTGAGTGTTTGAGTGTTTGTTCTTTCCTATGTGAGGTTTGTTCTTTTTGGTGACCTCGTCCATAACTAACCACGCATTTGCATTATTCTTAGAATGTTGGCGGATTTATGCCTCAAGTACTTGTTCTCTCCTTTGGGATTCGAAAATTTCTTCCTATCTCTTTCGAACTGAGTTTTGATTTTGTCCAGATTAATCTTTGTGCTTGCTTGTTGAATTGATTTTGTTCTGATTCCTTATCCCAGAATGTTTCAGCAGCACGTAGAAAATCCCAATCTATTTTCACTTGCCTCAAACTTAGCAGAGAAGTCAACTTATACCTCCCCAACTCTCTCTCTTTTTTGGACGCCATCGGGACGAAAGGACGATTTGATTCACGTCGGGGCAAGGAAATAATGGGGATAATGAAACTCAGACGGGTTTGATGGTGTTTGGCTTGTGCTTGTGATTTAGAGAAGGCATAACCCAGACGGGTTTACTTGCCCTGTACGCCAAGATCAGCTTTCCTTAAACTACACACCAAGTTAGGGTTTCTCGGCGCGAAATGCAGACGGGCCTGGGCCAGCCTATGTGGAGTTCTAAAGGCCCAGCTCCTAGAAGTGGGAATCATTTTGGGCCTGAAACCCAGGCGGGTTTGGGCCAGCTTATCGGTCTTTTTTTGGGGAAGTGGGAGTAATCCCACCATGTAAATTGCATATCGCATTACACATTGTTGTTACATTATGCATAAGGGTACACGAAAATAAAAAGTGCATTACGCAACACCATCATTGCATAAGCATCACATCAGTGGTTCGCACTAGTGCATAAATAAAAAAAAAAACGTACGTCATGCATTAAGTGTACATGAGTAACATTATTACATCATTGCATTGCATTGTCCTAAGTGCATAATAAAGAGTCATACATAGCATTACATAAGTGCATTACATAAAGACCCGGCATGTGCATCATTCTCAGTCCTCATCATGCCAGATCTCCGTATCGCCACCACCACTGGCGCTATTAGCCCCATGGGCCCCGCTTCCACCAGGGCCAAAGTAAGTGTCCCACTGGTAGTAAGAGGAGTCTACCACCTCTGTATCGCTACCTGAGCCAGATAGGTGTAACACTTCGGTACCGCTTGCATTAAGCCAAGAATGTTCGAGTGACCCTGGCTTAGAAAAAATTCAATCGAGTTTCCACTAAGCCGGGGGCTATTTGAATAAAAAAAGGAAGCAAGTCACTACGGCGACTATCAAGTGATTCCCAGTTTAGCAAGAGTTAAATCAAACTGCCACTAAGCTGGGGGCTACGTAGCCCAAGCAAGGGGTCGAATCAGCCTAAAAGCTAGAACGGCCCGCCTAGGTCCGTTTTCGCAAAGACTCATTTCATATCGGCTCCCCGCCTTCTCTCAGCCCAACCCAGCCGGGTTTGGGCCTCCTCACCTTCAGTTCTCATTGACCAGTAGGTTTGGGCCTCCTCACCTGATCCTCTACCCCAGACGGGTTTGGGTCTCTCTGTCGGCTCACTCAACTCACAAAAAAAAGGAAAAGAGCCCAACTCTCGGTCTAACCCAGACGAGTTTGGGTCTGCCTCCCTCACTCAGCAGCTGACTCGCAATTCAGCCAAACCCAGACGGGTTTGGGCCTTCTTCCATTTCATTCGCTCACACAAAAAATTTTTTTTAGCCCAAACCCAGACGGGTTTGACGAAAAAAAAAAAAAAAAACCATGCAAAAACCCAGACGGGTTTTATGGGCCGTCGCAGCCCGAAATAAGCCCAAACTCGTCGCTGCAATTCAGGCCCAAAGCAATTCGAGCGCCAACCCAGACGGGTTTGCAGTCCATTGCAGCCTGAAATAGGCCCAAAATGTCAGGCCTTAAAATAGGCCATCGCAGCGTCAACCCAGACGGGTTTACTGCCTGAAATAGGCCCAAAGTTCAGGCCCAATGCAATTCGAGCATTTCCCATGAAGCAATGGCAAACTCAAGCCCATTTCCAAGAGCTAAAGCACGATTGACAGGTAAATTTTCTGACTCACTCTGATTTTCAGATAGACTGATGCCCTCCTTCTCTGTTTTGCAGAACAATGCACAAAATACGTCGGTCGTCAGGCGGCTACAAAAAGACGAACTCATCTTCAGCGGCCGTCATCGGGCCCTCACAATGCGATGACACCCTTTTCAGCACAGAGACACAAGTCCCGCACTTCACGGCGAAATGAAGTGCGTGACCTTGATCTACCTCACGGCGAAATAAAGTGGATCACCTCATCCTCCTAGCATGCTTCACGGCGAAATGAAGCACGTCACCTCGGTCCACCTCACGGTGAAATGAAGTGGATCACCTCATCATCCTGGCATGCTTCACGGCGAAATGAAGTACGTCACCTCGATCCACCTCACGGCGAAATGAAGTGGATCACCTCATCATCACGGCATGCTTCACGGCGAAATGAAGCAGGTCACCTCGATCCACCTCACGGCGAAATGGAGTGGATCACCTCATCATCACGGCATGCTTCACGGCGAAATGAAGCACGTCACCTCGATCCACCTCACGGCGAAATGAAGTGGATTACCTCATCATCCTGGCATGCTTCACGGCGAAATGAAGCACGTCACCTCGATCCACCTCACGGCGAAATGAAGTGGATCACCTCATCATCCTGGCATGCTTCACGGTGAAATGAAGCACGTCACCTCGATCCACCTCACGGCGAAATGAAGTGGATTACCTCATCATCACGGCATGCTTCACGGCGAAATGAAGCACGTCACCTCGATCCACCTCACGGTGAAATGAAGTGGATCACCTCATCATCCTGGCATGCTTCACGGCGAAATGAAGCACGTCACCTCGATCCACCTCACGGCGAAATGAAGTGGATCACCTCATCATCCCGGCATGCTTCACGGTGAAATGAAGCGCGTCACCTCGATCCACCTCACAGCGAAATGAAGTGGATCACCTCATCATCCTGGCATGCGTCACGGCGAAATGAAGCATGCCTCCTAGATCCGCCTCACGGCGAAATGACACGGATCGACTCAGGCACTTTTACGGAAGAAACTGGCGGTCAACCCACACGTGGTCTTGCACTTCACGGCGAAATGAAGTGCATGACCTTGATCTACCTCACGGCGAAATGAGGCAGATCAATTCGGTCAGCTTTACGGAAGAAACTAAGCAGGCCAACCAACATCGACGCAGGACCAAGCTTCCAAGCGTCAACTAGCTTCAAAACAGGCTTCTGATTCATATCCAAGATCATCAAGACTACTTTGATCATCGTTTTACTCAAACTCGATCAAAGTGGGGGATATCTGTGGACACCGGATTTTGTGCCGGTATTAGTTTTAGTTATTTGTAAAAAATAAGCTAGCCGAATAGTCTAGTGGCATGCAAACCCATTTCTTTCTAACCGAGCGAGCGCAGCAAACGGCCAGCCCAAACCCGTGCAGGTTGGGCCCACGTTCCTTCCGCCTCGGCCAAACCCGTGCAGGTTTGTCGATTTCATTCGCCACCGGCCCAAC
Organism: Portulaca oleracea; assembly: GCA_029582165.1. Classification (NCBI taxonomy): domain Eukaryota; kingdom Viridiplantae; phylum Streptophyta; class Magnoliopsida; order Caryophyllales; family Portulacaceae; genus Portulaca; species Portulaca oleracea. The sequence goes on along the minus strand of CM055885.1, from coordinate 11,493,686 downwards.
CGTGCAGGTTGGGCGGACACTTCCGCCTCGGCCAAACCGTGCAGGTTTATTAATTCATGACTATAAACTATAACCCTAAACGTACCCCTAATCTCCCCATTCCACTATAAATTAAACCCTAACCCCTCTCATTTCAGACGGCGGATTATGTTAGAGTATTGATACTAGCATATTCTCTCTACCTTTTCTCTCCCTTTGCATGCTACTTCACTAAAGGTTAGAGTAACTATCATTGATGTAAACCATGTAATGTAACTTATCGAATTCACGTTTCTTTTGTATTTTCAATTTCATATTTTTGCATGACATTAATGTTAAACTTGTGAGATTCATACTTAATTCCCCCCCCCCCTTTTTTAACTTTTTCGGCTTTGATTTAATTCTAGTAGAGTCTATTCGGTTGAATAGGCGGATTTGACAATTTTAATTGTCAAATTCGTAACCTTACCCCCGAATCCATCTTTGGATTCGTAGACCGGAGTCCGTGTCAAAATGGTTTGTTGTTTTTCTCCTAAAAATTCAACTGGCGACTCTATATTCATACTTCGGTATGTTCTTTTTTATTTCTGTAGTGCGGTCTTTTTTATTTCTTTTCACCTTCTTTTTACTGTTTCTTTCGTTTAATTTGCGGATAGCGCGAAAGACAACCTGGTTTGGTCCAATCCATGAACCCAGACGGGTTTACTGTCTTCTTTTCACTTTCTTTTTGCTTCGCTAATTCTTCGGTCCAATCTGCGGATAGCACCTGAGTTAACCCGGCTCGGTTCAATTCATGAACCCAGACGGGTTTATCACCTTCTTTTCAAATCTTTCCTTTAGCTTTTTTTGGGGTCAGACAGCAGCGGAACCCGGTTTGGTTCAAGCGACGAACCCAGACGGGTTTTCTTGTTTTCCCTTTCCTTTTATATCTCTTTCTTTCTTTTTCTTAAAAAGGGTGAATCTCGGGATTATGACGCATAAATCGAATTAATCTATCAGCGAAAATATTCTTAAAAGTTCAACCTTATTTAAGGTTAAGCAATCCTAGCCGACTCCCAATCATTTTTTAAGTAGCGCCGCGAAAAAGGTTATCAATTTTTCGGGGTCTACAGCTACTATATGATACTCTATTATAAGAATGTACTATTGCATCTATTGTCCATATCTGCTGTACATTTAGAATGCATGTATAGAAGCAGCATCTAGCAAGTTTTGTCTTTCAAACAAAAAGGGGGAGATTGAAGAACCTCAACTGGTTATGAGGACCTCATCATAATCGTCAATGAGGACCTCAAATGTCAGCACAATATTATTTTGTTTGAAAGACCAACCGAGCTATCTTAGGGAAGTACAAATCATATCCTAATTCTATATCTTCCCTTTATTCTGAGAATTGTTTATAATGATGTTCACTTCCTTTTTCAGATGACAAACGAAAAGGAAAGAAAGTATGACAAGGAGTCTTGCAGAATTCAGAAGATCAACTCAGAAAAGGAAAGCAAAATCCTAGCAGATCGTTGCACTAAATGGAGCTGCCTACCAAATCAGAATCAATACAAGTTGGAAAGAATCAAGTGCAAAGGAAGGCAACTAAAAGGAAATCATTGAGGAGCCAAATATAAATAAGAGAACTTATTCTCTTTACAAAGGAGTGATTTCCAAGGAAGAAAATCAGTTGTAAGAACTTTGTAAAAGAAAGTTCTGAGTGTAGGAGTATTTGAGTGAATATTCCGAGTGTAACCATTCTTGTGTAGTGGTGAGTTTTGCCTAACCAGTGGTCATACTGGTGAGGACCTCTAGGTCGTGAGTTCAAAGTTAAACAAGTGCCTCTCTGCTAAGTGAGGTCACTGGTTGTAATCGCCTCCACAGTGGGGCCTCATTTTCAGAAGACCTCTGCTGTGTCTTCTAATCTGGTAGGCCAATTGAGGACCTCACAAGTTCTCTATTGTGATGAGTTGTAACCTCCTCATCTTTAGCATTTTGAATCATTCAATAAAGAAGTTATTTTTCATATAAAAGTGCTACTAACTTGGTTGTGTTGTTCAAAGTGCAGAATTATTTTTATAACCCTAATCACCCCCCTCTAGGGTTATTTTAGTGAGGATTTGGGGGATTCTTAGTAATCCGAATCACAATTTTTGTTTGTTCGGAAGAGTTTGTGATGCTAGCAAGGGAGGTAGAGTGAAAAGAAGACTGTCGGTATACTCTACTCCCTTAATTTCATCGAGTCTTTTAATTTAGTTCATATTTGCAATTTAGAATGTCATTTATTGTTTTCTTGATTATGAGTTCTTCGTTTGTTTTAGTTTTTCGTTCTTGTTAAATTAGGTTAAATTTTAATTGTCGCTTCATGTTTGCTTTAGTAATTACTGTTTTCAATTCCTGTTTAATTTAGTTTTATTATTATTTACGGCTTTTTTCGCAATTTGAAACCTTATCAAACCAATTTCTAAAAACCTGACACACCATCCCTGTGGATACGACAACCCTACTTTAAAACCCCAAATACCACAATCGAGCAACAGTGCTTGATTGGAATCACCCAGTGCTTAATTGTTGGTTAAATCTAATTTAATCGGGAAGTTGCAGAGACCAAATTTTCAAGTCTAAGCATTTTTTAGGCTTGACGTTTGAAGATATTTGAGGTGGCACTACTCTTAGGTATGACATCGTATGTCAAATCCCAAACTATGCCCTACCTCAACTCTCCTAATATGATCAAAAGAGCCATTACGAGTGCATAGTCTAACGCAACATTACTCACGATGCTAAAAATTAAGCGAGGAGCGGCAATGAGATTCACCAATATCTCGAACGGGACACCCAATGTCAAGCCCAAGACCCTTGTCAAAACAAGAGACAAAAAATCAAGCTGCAAGTCGATTGACTCGACCATAGTTGTCATGGCCATAACCTTGCTCTGCGCAAAATTCAAATAAATCATCATGAAGGTTTATCAAATAAATAAGAACATTACAACAATATTCCAGGTTACGGTTTTACAACATGTCAAATTAACAATTAATTTTAGTATGAGAACATCCTAATTCCTAACAAATCACATCCATCAAGACGAAGGGCATAAATAACAAAATTCGACCAACCTAACATGAATTCAACAATTGAAATCCTGCAAGAGAAAACCAGTAAAACTATAACATGCTATTTGTGACTCTGATAACACTGTTGGGTTATGATGGGTCCAGGGCTCGAATCCTACCTGAGTCCAAAGGGTGGTGGGCCCAATCTAATCAAGTCCACCCAGACTAGGGGTGGAAGAAGTCCTAACCTTTTGAATTTCACCTAATCTACCTTAACCCAAAACAATACAGTCTATCTTTCCTACTCTAGGACCTCAAGGAATCACCCTTATAGTCATAAAGCAAAAGCTTTCTCATAGTAAGTTTTCTCGGTTCCTCAAAATCTCCAAAAATGAGATTACCCTAAAAAAGGGCCTCATCGGATGGAAAAACATCTTTTTCCATCCTCATAGACCACGTATACATAGGAGAGAGAAAATGAGGGGAAGAAGTATTCTTTCGATGTGAGATGCGCGCCTGAAGTTCACCACTGACCGTATTACCGTACTACGAACCGTGGTGAGCAACAAAAGTAAGTTCTACTTCCTAGAGGTCCACCACGGACCGTGGTAAGACCACAGCGGACTATGGTGGTCGGTTTTCCCAAAAACTAGCTTCCACGCTTCCCTCGGTTCAATTTCCTCAGACCTTTTTCCACATACACACTACCTTCAAGTCGTTGACTTGTGTGACCCTGTGGGACAAACTACAATGGGTGTGATTGAACCATTCGATCACTAATTAAGCGAACTTGTAGCAAAGTCATTAATCACCGAATTAACTTGGCTAAAGTACTTGGATGAAATTGAACATTGTCGTGGCATTCACAACAACCTTGAGAGGACCCTTTCTTATTGAGTTGAAGAAGACCACAACAAATATCTCCATTTGGCAGTTGATGTGTGCCTCTAAACTCCTTCACGTGCTTTCGTTAAGTACCCTCAAAAATTTGATTGTTCATGGAACAACTACACTTGAGGCTCTAGTGTCCCACATCATTGTTAGTAGAAGTGTCATTATTTTCAGCGATGAAGAATTTCATAAGTCTAGGGCGAGCCACAACAAAGCATTATGCCTAACTGCTTTATGGACAAACAAGGTGCTTTCGCTCGTCTTTATAGACAATGGTTCTATAGTGAACACATGTCGGTGGTGAACTACCACCAAGTTGGGCATTTAGAAAAGTCATCTCTCTCAAAATGGTGTGTAACTCTGAGATTACCAAAACGGCTCTTGTTAGTCACTTGGTACAGTAACATTGCCAATTGCTTATGACCATGTGGCTAGAAATGTAGAAGCCATTGTGCTTGACATCTCGGCTACCTTTAACTTGCTTTTAAAGTTCCTGTGGATACATGGCTGCAAGGAGATAACATCCACCTTCCATCAAAAATTGAAAATGGTTGTCCAAGATCAAGTAGTTACTATCTCATGAGAAGCAATCTCCGGTGTCTTGAACCCTAAAATGCCAATGCTGGAAGTCGAGCACACCTCAACTGATGTAGATCTCCACAGCTTTGAAATAATAGCATTTGTGGAGAAGGACAAAGCACACTTTGCCTTCAATCCTTACTCGAACCCTAAAATCCATTCCTTAATGAGAAGGCAAGGGTATTTTCCCGGCACGTCTTTGTGGAAGAGGTTGAACAAGCTGGCTCCAGTTTTCAAGACTTTCAAGCATTCTTGTTGCTTGGAGTTGGATTTATCAATCCAATGATCAAGAGGTCTGGTAGACTAAGGTCTTATTGTCTACTTAAAGGCAGGATACGAATCCTCAACTACTCTTCGAGATTAAGCCTTATCTGCTAACTTTGAACGGGCAGTTTATAAGGTAAGGCGATAACTTTCCATAGTACAGCTTTCCAAAGCCATATCATGACAAAGGTCAGGGTGTTTAAGTTGTTGGTCTCGAGATTTTAACGATTGCGCTACCCTAGTCGAGGAAGAGGGGTATGTGATTGTAACACCCTAGGAATTCAATTATAAATTTAACGCTCAAATTATAACGTTGACTAATGGTAACAGCGAAAGTCTTTTTTTTTTACTTTTTAATTAGGTGTTACTATCGTATCCCTGATGGAATACAAGGCAATAAAGGGAATAACTAACAACTAATCATTATTTACTTCAATTTATTGAACGAGAGAAACTTCAAATTCCAGAGACAATAGAAACTAAACATTAACTAGTCTTCAAGTCTAAACATAAACTAAACTTTTATTCTCACTTCTAAATTCAACGTCCTCACTTCCAGAACCCGTTCCCATCAGATAACTCTTCACTTGAAAACAAATCATTTAAAAAAACGAGGAGGAATCAAAAATGTCTACCCCTAACTGTCAAAACATGTTAAAATTCCTTTCATTTCATTTAAGAGAAGAAGTGAACAAGTCAAATCATTTTATAAACTGATTTCGCAGCCAACCATAGGTCCATAGCCAATCTTCACAGATTTATTAAGTGGGGAGGTGCTTGCTTATTTGCCCTTCGAAGTCCAAGACTTCCAATATAATCATTTCTCAATATCATCACATTCTTAATCTTAATCTCAATCACACGGATGACCATCCATATCACACACGTGCACACACTTAACCCTAATTTCCAAAACCATTGCAAAATCACAGATATAGGATTGTCTACATTTAACCAACTCAAAAGAACATAATTCGACAGTCAACTTTCACCATAAATTCCCCTTTTAGGGAATGAAATTCCAAAACAGGTTAAATTCAATAAAACATGCAAAGTGCATCCCAGCGGGGATGTAGGATATAGACATTATCTGATAATCTTCTCTTCGTTTTAGGAAACCCACACTTGTGTTCACTAACGAGTCATCTAACCCGAACCTATAATTTAAACAAATAATTCTAAAATTAATATGGTCCAATGGAGTTAGTATGTGCAACCATCTACATTACCCAAACCCTAGAACATTTAAGGGTTCCCAACATTCACCCTTGAAATGAACACCACCCATAATGATGGCCAAAAAGGGCCTCTAAGTACCTAGATTCATCGTTAAATGAATCATGGAATCGGGTTTGAACAGTGGGGAGGGGAGGGTGGCCTTAAGTGAATCGATAACAATATGTGGACCGAAATAGGGTTCGACCCAATACACTTCAATCCTACTCCGCCTAAATCTCATGCCAACACTCTCCTTCAAGAGTCTTAGCCACGCATGCCATGTGGTCCATGCTCTTGTCCATGGTTCTTCTTATGGGACCATCTTCCTGCACCTTGCGCCCAAACAAATGAACCATCGACTCTGACACCACTTGTTGGGAAAATCCAAGGCTCATGGTAACAAGATAAATGAGGTTTTATCTTAAAGTCAATTGGTGTTAAGAGGAGTAGCCAACTTGACTTACTTACCATATGATTTGACATTAATCTTCCAACTAGGGACTTCAAACTCATGAGTCAATCCCAACACTAAATGAGGGTAAAAAAAAAATTTATGCTCACAACCTATAAATCTTACAAAAACTGTCTGATATCATAATATATTTGATCCGTACTTACGCAAACCTAAAATACTAGGGGTGAGCGAAAATTTCGGGAATCTCACTCCCATCCTGCTCCTGGTCAAGTCCTATCCCAAAATCATGTTCCCGGTGGGAACGGGAGTGGGAATTAACCTCGTTTCCTTGTCCCGGTCGTGATTCCCAGTGTACTACCTCCGTCCCAAAATGTTGGTCCTTTGACTAAATTTTGACTGTTAATTATTTACAAACTATAATGAGTTAAAATATGAAATTATCGTCATTAGAAAGATAATTTACTTAAGATTACAATGGTGGTAATTTCATATTGTAACTTATTATAATTTGTGAGTAATTAATAGTTAAAATTTAATCAAAGGACAAACATTTTGAGACAGAGGTAGTATATATATATATATATATATATATATATATATATATATATATATATATATATAATATGTATATGTACGTGTGTGTGTGTCTATGTGTGAGTGGGTGTGTGTGAGAGAGAGAGAGAGAGAACAGATAAACTTGTTCGCTCTTTAGACAAATCAAATGACTTCATGATGATTGATAAACTTGTTTAAAATTTTATTTGTGTTTGCTCTTTAGATTTATTTTAATATAGAAATAAGTGGCTATGTAAATAAATTGGCGCCCACATTTGTGAAATTGGAGAAAACTTATATAAATTATGTTGGTTTTTAATGGAAATGAATCAAATAACAAGTGAAAAAAATAGGAAACAAGGACTAAAAATTTCTCGGTTAATTTCCTGGTCCTAGTGGGACCGGAAGTGAGAGCAAATCTTTGCTCCCGGTCACAACTGAGATTTGGACTTCCAAAAATTACCGGAATCCTTATCCCGCTCACCCCTACAAAATACAACTAACCTGCATTTATTAGTATTTATTGGATTCATTCAAGTTATTGTTGGAAATGTTTCAAGAGTATAAGAAGATTATATAGCACGAGGAATCATGTGGAACAAGTATAAGGATAATATATAAGATAAAGATTCAAAATATGATCAACACGAGTGTATAAGAGACCAGCACGAGTCGTGGTGGACTTCAGAGAGCAAGAAAAACCATTCTGGGCTCAACACAGATCGTGTTGCTCCCAACACGGAACGTGTTGATCCAACACGGACCTTGTTAAATGCCAGAATGTGTTTTTAATGCTAACGGCTATATAATCTTGAGTATTAAGTTTATAATATCAATATTAAGCTCGGTATTAAGATCCAACAGCTATATTATCATGACCAAGTCAAGGTCTTTATTCTCCATTAAGTACCTTAATTATACCTTTGACTAAGGGGTATGATTAGGGTTGGATTAGGGTGAAGTCTCCTATAAATAGGAGACATTCCCAAGCTATTTGAGATAATCACAAGCATCTATTCTATTCTATAATCACATCCTCTCAAATATAGACTGCAGCTATACTTGAGAGAATCAAGTGAGAATCTTATGTCTTGAGTGCGACAAGAGCTAAGTTTTATCCCTTTGAACATTTATGGTACAGTAAATAGTTCCTAAGGAAAATGAGAACGAGACCATGACTCTTAACGTTATCCAAACAAGTCAAGTTAACCATTTGGTTATTAAGTTCAATCTCCGTCTTGTCACATGTACCGCTAGAAGATCAAGATATCAAGAGAAGATGATGAAGATTCAAGCCGTTGTCAAACATCATTTTCCAACAATCTTAAGAACTATTTTACGAGACATGATTGGAGGAGGCTAAGAATTGGACATCCAAGATTCAAGAGGGATTACAAATATAAGTAATCTATTAATACTATTAAAACAAAATGTAAATCAACAACTTGCTGCCACGTGGCAAGCAACAAAAAAGTTTATCAATAAAAGTCAAATTAAACCTATATTGAGAGTAAATTAAAAACAAATTATTAAATCAATAAACATCACTGTTGCAAGATTACTCTATATTGAGAGTATGACACAAAGTTGAAAACGGAATCATTAAACCTCACTACGTTACAAAATATTAATATCAACTATCAAGGACTATCCAAATTCCACCATGCGCAAATTTCAAAAAAAAGGGTTGGAGGCTTGAATCTTTTTGCTCAAAGATCAATGTCCTGTAGAACAAAAAAGAAGCTTGCAGTAAAAACAAAAAAAAAACAGTCAAATATAATAATTATTATTATATTTAATAAAATAACACTTATTCCAAAAAGGAAGAAAGAACACAATTGCATTGAAACATACTGCAACTCATCAGTCTCTACGTATTCCTCCTTAATTTAAAAACAAAAAACCCATCACTAACTACTGTATTACACAAAACAGTAACCACACAATCAAAACTAATTATTATGAATAATTGGTCAGTTACAAAAATAATTATTATTATGAACAATAGTAATTGGCCAGTTACAAAAATAATTATGAATAATAGTAATTGCAATCACTCATTCATAATCTTATGTTCCTGTACACTACTATATATATCTTAATCTTTCTTAATTTTTCTACTGTTCAAGAATCATATTATCAAGGTAATGACATTGCTTTTTAAACTACTCTCAAATTTTCTTATTATATTCTTCAGTTCAATGTTAAAGTATATTGCATTTGTAAGTCACAATTATTTTTCCATGTAATTCTGGCAGCAAATACTAAGAGCATCTACACAAGTTGACCACATTCACCCAAAGTATTCTTTCCTTTCAGGTAATACTTCTCCCAGTACTTATTATACTATTTCCAATACTTTTATGCCTTCATCATCATTAACTTTTCCTTCACGTAAATTATTTTATTATACTTATTACACTTATTTTAATATAATAAAACAAAAAGAGTATAATAAGTATCGTTTTAATTTTTTTTTTTCCATGCAAGTTCAATATTTCTTTTCTACCTTCCACCATCATTAAACCTAAACCCTAATAAAAAATATAAAATAAAAAACCACCACCACCCTTTTAATCTTTTATCCTCTGTTGTAAAGCAAAACACATAACGAATTTAAATTTATAAAACGACTCCACCCACCCAATATTAACATTGTTTAGTTCAAACCGAAATTCACTATTTCAAAAATGAAAATCCATAAGAAAATGACGGAAAAAAAGGAACGAAGAAGAAAATAGGAACAGATGAGAGAATAAATTACTTATTAAAAATAAATAAATACACGAGTAAATTTTTTTTGAAATCAAACTTGAAGATTCAAATTCGCCGAAAATAAGTAAAACCAAATAATGAACATGCATTCAATGATTCTCAAATTAACATACAAAATCAACTTTACTTCAACTAAATAGAAAAAATTAAAACGAAAACTAGATCTGGAAATTTTTTTAAAATTTGACTAAAATAATCTTGAGTAATTGATTCCACATTTTTATATTGCATGAAATAATTTTAAGACCCTTAATACATGTACACAACCGAAATTTTGGTATGAAAAACATAAGAAATTTCGATCTTAAAAAATTGAGGTTCGTTCACAATAGTCATTTTGAAATCCCACTAAGTTTTGAAATCACAAATTTGATATGCATTGAACCAACACTTAGATATGAAAACCACAAGAAAACGAAAATTTAATTGGAAATTCCTAAACGAATTTAGTACCACAAATGTCCAGAAATTGTTTATAAAAAGTGGAGGAAAAAAAACTTTAATTCAACTAAAAAGGAATAATTGAAACATAACGTAGATATGAAAAATACAAACCTTATAAAGATTTTTCGTATCGTTTCTGTCACCTCTACTTCTTCATTGGCCCATATGAAGCTTTTAATACACAAACATCAACCATCTCTTCAAATCTCAACCCTTCAACCATAATTGACTTCATTAATGGTAATTGATTTTAGAGCTTCAAGTTTCATCGCGGTATATCTTACAAAGGAGGTGAAAAAAGATAATGAAATAGAGAGAAAAAGGGAACTTTGAGATCTATTTGAGTTGTTTTTGATACCTGGAGAGATAGATGAGGGTATAGGAATGGGTGAGAAAAAGCAGAAGAGAGAGAGATCTATAAATTAAAGAGAGATTTTTTTTAATAACAAAAAAAATGATATATGTCGGTTGATAGAAGAAGAGAGAGAGAGATCTAAGAGAGGATTTTTTTAAAAAAAATAATTGGATATATGTCGGTTGATAGAAGAAGAGAGAGAGATCTAAGAGAGGATCAATTTTTTTAAAAAAAAAATTGAAGTCGGCAGATTTTTTTTTATAAGAGATTGTGAAGAGGAAAAGTTGTATATGAAAAACCCTGTTTTACGTTTTGGATTAAAAAAAAACAACACTGTTTTAATATACAATTTACGTCCCTAACTGTTTATCACAAAAACTAACTCATCAAAACCAATAAATATAGGAAATGAGGTTTAAAAATTTAATTGTCAAAAACACCGTTAATAATACCCTTGAAATTAGGTAAAAGGTTTATTTATTATGGATAGAATTGATATTATATTAGGAAAAACATTTTCTTCATCACGAGTATAAGAAATATTAAGCATAATTATGAAAAACATTTTCTTCATCACAAAATAATCAATCACTCAAGCTTTTCAAAAAATATTATTAAATTTAGTAATCTACTACCTCCGTCCCAATTTGTTTGTCATCCCAACTAATTTGGCAAAACCAATACACATTAGGATTGAGGTGAAAAGTTTGAACATTACCCAAATTTTAAAAAAACCACACAATTTGTTTGGATTTACTTGATTAAAGAAAAAAGGGTAGGTAATAGGTTTGTATATTAATCGACTAATAGGCCCAAATTTAATATATTTTGTTTTAGATTTATTAAAATAAAGATCAATATATAGAAAGTAATTGAACAAAATGGAAGTAAAATCTTTGATAATATGTGTTTAGTTAATTATAGGAATAGAATCAAAATTTTTATTATGTCATGTTCTTTAGAGTGGTAGGATCAAATTAAGTTTGGTGAGGTAAAAAAAGGAAAGGTAAGGATAAAATTTAAGGAAAGGTAACGACAAAATTTTGACTTTGATTTGAAAGATTTTTAGGAAATTTATAACTGTAAAGAACATGGATATAACAAAGTAAAATAATAATAACAATAACAATAGAAAAAGATAAATACATTGATAATGTTGATGTTAAATTAATATTAATGCTAAATATTAATAAGCACAGTTTGTTATGTGTTTAGTTAATTATAGGAATAGAATCAAAATTTTTATTATGTCATGTTCTTTATATTGGTAGGTTCAAATTAAGTTTAATGAGATAAAGAAAGGAAAGGTAAGGAAAGGATAAAATTTTGACTTTGATTTGAAAGATTTTTAGAGAAATAGGATAAGGTAAGGTAAATTTATGTAATAATAAACCTAATTTGTAACTGTAAAAAACAGGGATATAACAAAGTCAAATAATAATAACAATAACAATAGAAAAAAAAAGACATTGATAATGTTGATATTAAATTAATATTATTGCTAAATATTATATAATATTTTTATTTCTATTTAAACAAAAAATTAATATAATGATTTAAAAGAAAATTCTTTGTGATATACCTAATAAGTACAGTTTTTAAATCAAATTATCAAATTTTACCCAATTGCGCCTTACCTCTAAATTAATTTTATATTTTCCAGAAAATTTAAATTTAAATACAATTTAGAAAAAGGACATGTTCATTTGTCTTATTATTTGAGACAGGGGAAGAACATTAGAAAGAAGTAGTTATTTAAAAACCTAATATTTTCTCTTCACATTTTCCTCTTAATTTTCTATTTACTTTTCTACATTAAATATTACTATACTATTATTTTTAATATAGGAGTCCAAATCCAAATCAATGTTAATCTACAACAGTTTCTTTAAAGAAAACAAATAATACTACTAAACTTCAGCATCAACATATTATTAAAAAAAACAATCACATATGTTGTAACTTTTTAAAAATATTAATAATCCTCATTTTCAATTTTCCAAAATGTACAGCAACATGGCAAGAGTAGTGAAAATCATCACCATTTCATACAGAATCATATTAAACACAATATTACGTCAGATCGGATTACCCAAGGCAAAATATATTGAAGGTTTCAACAAATCAAGAACCCTTCACCAGATAACAATTAAGATAAGGTTATCATCCACGAAGAAAATGAAGTTTGTGGAATTCCACAAAACAAAATACGAAGCTCAGCAAAAAGCATCAATGCAAGCAATTAAATTTTTAAGAACGGTGCATGAATTTGAAGTTGAAGATATCAATTTCATGGACATGCAATATTGGAAGGATGCATTTGAAAGAGTAGAGCAACAATTGAATGTATCAATCCCGTAACTTCAATTTCTAATATAAACAAATAGTAAAGCCAAAAATTATCAACCATGTAAAAGTGTGAGTTTTTTTTAATTTTATTTTTTTTACAAGTAATGTCAACAATTTAGAAATAGTATGAATCAAAATGTAAGAGACAAACTACTTACAATATCTTACGAATTAATGTCATTCGCTACAATTTAAATTTCTTTCAATTTTACAGTAAAACATGTGCATCTTAATTGACAATGTTTTACATACATAACCATTTGACAATATAAAGAAAATAATATATTTTAGCACATCTATAAATCATTCAAACTTCTCATATTCTTAAACAAAAATCTTGATATACTATGTGATTTCAACACATTTAAAATATAATATTTTAAGTAGAATATACAAATCCAACAACAGTAACACCTGAAAATCCTCACTATTGTCATAAATTTACAACTCCCTTACCTTCCCAAAAAAACTCCATGTTGAAACTATTTTTAATTTTAATATTGACCTCACTATTTACTTTCTTATGAAGAAAATGCAAAGAAACAGGAAAATGTTCACCATAAGCTTTGTCACATTGCTATCTGAAATACTTGATTGGTACCAACTACCAGAATCAGTTTACAAACAATATTACAAGGACAAGAAAGACAAGTATCGAGTTACACTAAAGATTGTGACCAACAAAGGCAGCGAACACATTAAATTCCGTAGTAAACTAAGAAAAAACACAAAAAAAGCCATGGAAGAAGTTGCAGAAGCAGCAGTCCGCAAACTACATGGAGTATACAATTTCAGCATAGTCGATTTCAACTTCCACAAATATATTGAAGAGCGCAAGAAACGACGCATATCTGACATTAGGCGTGTCTCTGAGGAGATGAACTTCAATAGTTTAAAGGAACACTTCTTTAATGTATGTTTAGAGAATTCAAAATTACGTGAAAAGATGCAATTTATGAAAAGAAAAATAATGAATGTTGAATAGCCACTTGAAAACACCCAAGTATGAGTTGAACAATAATATAAAGTGTACTCAATTTTATTTGTCATTCTCAAGTTCCACAATGTCACTATATTTATTTAACTTAGTCATCTTTAAACCTATGTGAATATCATTCGTACATTGCATTCCTATTTTTAACTATATTGCACATACCTATTAGCATAATTTAATGACACAATCCTCATTATTATTAGTTCAACCAATTATAATATAATAGATAACTAATCTTATCCACATTTTGATAATTCAATTGTTCATTTCGATAGTTGCAATTTGAAACAGGTGTCAACCCAAGAATCAAGCAACAACACTGACGGGACACCAAACCAGGTACACATTTCTACAAAGCAAATCACTATTAACATATACATTCATGTTTATAGATGTTGACATAATGATTATGAAGAAATAAATACGAAAAACCTCACAAAACTTGAAAAACAAAACAATAGATTTCTACCTAAATTTCAAAATCTAGCATAACGTCCAACTGTTGTACATAAATAAATAAATAAATATGCATTTAACACATAAAATGATACATACCAACTAATAAAAAATGAAAAAAAATAGAAATTAAAAATTACAAAATAAAAATTATCAAGAATTACATAAATAATTCAACCTACTAATATAAACAACCAAAACCAAATACAAATACATAAGAAAACTAAAACAAATTACCGTGAATAAAATGATTGACAATTAGGTCCATAAACAGCAGACTATCTTGCCACAGTAATGGAGCAACAACAACGTGCAAGACAAGCCAGGTTATTGAGACGATTCATCATTGCACAAAGGAAAAATCGAGCAAACTCACTCAAGAATTGCGCAACGAGTGAACAACATTTCCACCAACAAAGTACAATGTAAAATTGTGAGGCCCAACCGAATGAAGCAGAAAGTAGAAGAAACTTAAACTCCTCAATCAACAACATTATCGGTATGATATCGTAACTTAAACTTAATATAATCTAACTTCAATTCAACTTTCATAAATCTGACATGCTAAAAAATCCAACATAAACTAACAACGAAGATGTCGGCGAGCCGTCAAGAAGAAGAAAAAGACGGCAAAGAAGTGAAGGACAACAAAGGATAACAATAACTGAAATCTCAAATGGAACAGAGACTGATACAGTACACTCCCAACAACATCCCATACTTGAAGGAAGGAATGCAAGCATGATTAATGGTAAACAAACCATACTTACAATTTCATTTAAAAGAAAAACAATATAAGTAAACTAACAAAACAAGTAAATGTGTAGATGCAAGACATAGAAGCCTTTTCGGACAAGATGCATCAAATGTTCAAATACAAAGGCCACCTCGCCCAAGTAAGTACAAAAAATAAAACAATCAAACGTAAATTCAACACCCAAAACAAAACTCTAACATATACTTATGAAATAGGGAGATTCACTGAGCCATGGAATTTTGGTGGGCCAACATGTTTGTACCCTCATTGTGGCGCAATAGTCTGGATAGAAGAACGTGCAACCACAAGTAACGCCAGAACACCAGAGTTCAACATTTGTTGCCAAAAAGGAAAGGTGGAATTGCCACAATTAAATGAACCACCACCATTACTCAAGCAACTCCTAGACCCTAAAGGGGGACCCACATCAAGGAGGTTCAGGGAGCAAATAAGGGCTTACAACTCCATATTTGCTTTCACATCGATGGGAGGAAAGGTAGACAATGCCATCAACCAAGGAAGTGGTCGGTACGTGTTCAGGATTAACGGACAAAACCACCATAGGATTGGCTCACTATTACCACATGAAGGCGAACAACCACAATTTGGGCAGCTATACTTTTACGACACTGAGAATGAAGTTGCAAACCGAATTTCATCGTTGACATCCAACAACAACACCAACAACCTCGATCCACATGTAGTGGAAGGCCTATCAAGGATGCTAAGTGAACACAACCAACTAGCTCAGGCTTTCAAAATGGCAAGGGAACGATTCGAAGAATCAGAGCTTCACCAAGTGCGAATAAGGTTGATTGGAGCTCAACAGAAAGACGGTAGACAATTCAACATGCCTACAGCAGGGGAACTGGCAGCATTGATAGTGACAAGTGCAGAAACAGAAGTTGACAAAAGGGATATCATTATTGAGCACAAGAGTAGAGGTTTAAAGAGGATATCTGAGCTCCACCCAAGCTTCATGGCTCTACAATACACGTTGTTATTCCCGTACGAAGAATATGGCTATAGAGTGGACATCCCACACAAGGATGCAGAGTCCACCACTAGGAAGCAACGTAAGACGGTGACGACAAGGGAATACTATGCTTACCGTCTACAACAACGCCCGCATGAAGGACAAACAATAACATTGTGTCGCAGACTAAAACAACAATATGCCACTGATGCATACACATGTATGCAAGAATTAAGATTGGACTGGGTTCGTAGAAACCAACCTAAGTTAAGAAGGGAAATCTATCGAGGCCTCGCTGATGCAGTATCCAGAGGAGATACAACCCCAGCCTCAATCGGGCAACGAATCATCCTCCCTTCATCGTTCACTAGAAGCCCAAGATACATGAGAGAAAACTATCATGATGCCCTGGCAATATGCAGATGGGCCGGTCCACCTGATCTGTTCATAACATTCACATGCAACCAGAAATGGGCAGAAATCAAGGAATACCTCGCCTTGATACCAGGTCAGCAGCCAGAAGATCGACCTGATATTGTCTCACGTGTTTTCAAGATCAAACTTGATGAACTCATGCGTGACTTGATTACTAGATCCCACTTTGGCCGGACACAAGCTGGTAAGAATTCTGTCAAACCCCACATCCACTACACACCATTATCAAAAATAAAAAAATTCAAAGTTAACCATTACTACTATGGAACACATGAAGCTGTGTATACGGTCGAGTTTCAAAAAAGAGGGTTGCCACATGCACATATACTCTTATTTCTACACCCAGAAGACAAGTACAAAACACCGGAGGACATCGACACCATAATCTCTACAGAATTCCCCGATAAAGAAAATGATCAATCTGGATTTGAAGCAGTGGAGCAATTCATGATACACGGACCATGTGGAGCACTTGACCCACGTTCCCAATGTATGGTTGGAGGGAAATGCAACAAGTATTATCCAAGAAAGTTCAATGGTAACACCATTATAAGTGAGGACGGATACCCAATTTACCGTCGTAGGGACAATGGAAGGACGGGAACAAAGGATGGTCAAACTGTGGACAACACATTCGTCGTACCACACAATATCGATCTATTAGTCAAGTACCAATCACACATTAATGTGGAATGGTGCAACCAAACTAGATCAATCAAATATCTTTTCAAGTATATGAACAAAGGTCCCGACATGGCCTTGGCTGCTGTTGAGGAACAAAATGAGGGCAGGACCGGGAATGGAGAAGAACCGATAATAGATGAGATCAAAACATATCTTCGTTGCAGATATGTATCAGCCTCTGAAGCATGTTGGAGAATATTTGGGTTTGAAATCCAATATAAACACCCAGCAGTTGAGCGCTTAGTGTTCCACTTGCCAAATGAGCAATCCATAACATTTGAGGACAACGAGCCTCTTGATGAGGTCCTACAAAGGGCAGACTCACAAACCACAACACTTCTGCAGTGGATGGAAGCTAACAAGCAATATGAGGATGCACGGGAGTTAACATATGCTGAGTTCCCAACAAAGTGGGTCTGGTAGCGCAGCCACAAGAAGTGGAAGAGAAGAGAAAAGGGATTCGCAGTTGGCAGGATTTACTTGGCACACCCAACCTCTGGCGAAAAATACTACCTTCGAATGCTCCTTAACATTGTTAAGGGCGTGACAAGCTTCGAGGACATTAAAACCATCAACGGCATCGAATACCCAACATTTAAAGCAGCTTGCCATGCCTTGGGATTGCTAGATGGTGACAATGAGTGGCACGAAGTGTTATCTGAGGCAGCAAGATGGTGTACGGGGCATATGTTGCGTCAATTGTTTGTCACCCTTATAGTGTTCTGTGAGGTTTCGGACCCAAAACAGCTGTGGGAAAGACATTGGGATGACTTATCCGATGACATACAACACCGCCAACAAAGACTGCTTGGCACACGGGAAATAACTCTGACCGATGAGCAAAGACAAAACTACGCATTGCATGAGATTGAGAAGCTCCTCAACAACCACAATCGCAACCTTACAGAGTTTGACATGCCCATACCTTCCACAGCGCTCCTCCAAGATATAAGGAACAGGCTAATCATGTTGGAACAAAACTACAATCGAACACTTCTACATGCAGAGTCAAGAACATTGGAGCAAGGGTTGAACCCAGAACAAAATAATGTCTATCGCCAAATTCTACAATCCGTGTACAACAAAACGGATGGGGTCTTCTTCATTTATGGAAGTGGTGGAACTGGCAAGACATACATATGGAGGACACTCACTTCAAAACTACGATCCGAATGACATATCGTACTCACAGTTGCATCTTCGGGAATTGCAGCCTTACTACTCGAATCACGAAAAACAGCACACTCAAGGTTTTGTATTCCCATAAACCTTGACAGCAGATCATGTTGTCGAATTGATCAAGGATCAGACTTAGCCCAACTAATTCGGAGGACAAGTGCAATAATATGGGATGAAGCACCGATGGTACATCGACACGCATTCGAGGCCGTGGACCGTACCATCAGAGATTTAATGCAGGCAGAAAACCCAAATGCATCCACCACTGTATTTGGAGGCAAGACTGTTGTACTAGGAGGTGATTTCAGACAAATCCTTCCAGTTGTACCAAGAAAAGGGAGGGCAGATATTGTAGATGCAACCCTTTGCAAGTCAACCATTATATGGCCATACTGCAAAGTACTCAAACTGACAACAAATATACGGTTGCGAAGGCCATGCCATGAACAAACTGAGGAAGAGCTAGCCACATTTACAAAGTGGGTGCTTGACGTTGGAGATGGAAACATCCCATCTATGAGGTTGGAAGGTGAAGACGAGGTGACCTGGATTGACATACCACCAACCATAATTATAAATAATGAACACCATCCAATATCTACAATTGTTGAGCATGTGTACCCCAATCTGCTCCAAAATTACAAAGACCCAAGGTATCTCAAAACCAGGGCGATATTTTCCTCCAAAAATGAATATGTTGACGAGATCAACAACTACATACTATCGATGATCCCAGGAGAGGACTACGTGTACAAGAGCGCTGACCGAACATGCCCACTGACAAACATGGGAAATGATGAAGACACTCTATACCCAACCGAGTTCCTAAATACACTACAGTTCCCCGGCATACCAAACCATGAGATACGACTTAAAGTTGGGTGTCCAATCATGTTGTTGAGAAATATAAACCAGACAGTCGGACTATGCAATGGAACGAGGCTCATAGTTACGAGGTTGGACAGGAGGGTCATACAAGCAGAAGTTGTAACTGGGTCAAACATTGGAGAGAAGGTCGTCATACCTCGCATAGAGATGTCACCAACTGACACACAATGGCCATTCACACTAAAGCGTAGACAATTTCCAGTGAAACTATGTTATGCTATGACGATCAACAAAAGCCAAGGACAGACATTTGATAATGTTGGAATATATCTTCCGGAACCAGATTTCAGCCATGGCCAACTATATGTTGCGGTATCAAGAGTGACCCACCAAAATGGGCTGATGATACTCATTTCGGGAAACAACAGTCCAAAAACAAATAATGTAGTATACAAAGAGATATTCTCACATTTGTAATCTCAAATTTTAATGCAATAAAAAAAAACTTCTCATAATCATGTTGAAATAAAATACACAAACACATTCTCTAAATGAAAATAGACATGCACCATAATTAAAAAAAATTAAATCGCAAGCTACACATATAATTTTAAATTATAATATTATTAATAATTAACATTAGTATTAAAATATGTTTGTATTACAAGAATATATAAATATGAATAGTATGACAATCTTAAATTAAAATCAATATCTTACTCCATATTATTTTAGAAAAAACAAAAATTTAAAATTAATAATTTTTACCTATCATCACCCACATCCACCCCCTCCCCCAAAAAAAATAATAATCATTAGTCGTTCTTCAATGGTATTATTGAATTTTGACAAAAAAAAATTCTACTCATAAATAAATTATAAATCATTCTTAATTATGAAAAAACAAATACAACTGTTACAATTGATGTTGAGAGTGTATGATGTATGCTTCAATTTTATAATTAATAATTATTATCTACATTGTGAACATTAATTATCTGAACGGATAAACTTCTAATAAATATTCAAATAAAAAATACAAATTAGTATCAAATTATAATTGTATTAAAAAAAATATAAATAATGAATAATTCAAATTTATACACAAAAACCCCAATAAATAATAATACAATAGAGCATATTATTTTTAAAAATAAATTAATAATTGACAATCTTTCCGTGCATCACACAGAATATACAACTAAAATTATAAATTACATTAATTATTTTAAATACCTGCTAATAAAATTTATCTTAATCAATTTCTTATGGTTATGATTAAGGTCTTCTTGGTTTAATTCTTAAAAAAAAAAAATTGCTGATATACCGTCTATCAATGCAATATACATATCATAAATAAATGTTCCTATTTAAATAATATTAACAAATAATCAATAGAAAACGGTTTAACATACATAACTATCGATAATTTAATAATTACCAATATTTCTGTGCGTCACACATGATATACATCTAAATGTATATATTAGGATAATTAATTTAAACACCTCCTAAATACCATGTATCTTTACCAAGAAACAACACTTGACCAAAACTGACATATTTATAAAATATATTGATGTATGTGTAACAAAATATAAACAAAAACATATTTACAACAAAAAGTCTCGTATATGTACAAACTTTAACAAAACTATACCAAATTTAACTTCAATGCATCAATTATATTGAAAAAAAAAGAACAAACCAATTATATTTAAATTAAAAATCAAACCCCGTTTGTAAAAAAAAATAAAGCTAAATTAAATGCAGGTTGAGAAAAAATACGAGATGGTTGGAGGCAAAAACTACATAGCAGAGTTGAACACAACTAGAAGAAGCTGGCATCTCATTGTACATGTAACTAGGATATGGGAGGCAACATACGCGTCAACAAATAATGAGCCAGTCAGCTTAGACATGATACTTCTAGATGAGAAAGTACGTTCTCAACTCCTACAAAACACACAAAAAAATGAAACAATTATATGTGATATTACTAACACATTAATATGCAGGACAATCACATTCATGCAACAGTAAGAAAAGAATTGATGGGAACATTCAAAGAAGACCTTACAGAAGGAGAAATATATTCCATTAGACTTTTTGATGTTGCTAAAAGCAATGCCAAAAATAAACCAGTTCAAAACGACTACATCATTAGGTTCACACCATTCACCTCACTGCAAAGAATTCAACGAAATCAATCCATCATATCTATGCACAAATTCGAGCTACACCCAATGGATAAACTGCATGAACGTGTCGACAAATCAGACTACCTCACAGGTAATCCATAGAACACATGATGCAATAACAAACGCCATTAAAAAAAATAAATAAATAATAAACTTACCATTTTATATTTCGCAGATGTCATTGCCCAACTTATTGGCATTGAGA
Organism: Portulaca oleracea; assembly: GCA_029582165.1. Classification (NCBI taxonomy): domain Eukaryota; kingdom Viridiplantae; phylum Streptophyta; class Magnoliopsida; order Caryophyllales; family Portulacaceae; genus Portulaca; species Portulaca oleracea. The sequence continues at coordinate 11,472,106 of CM055885.1, read as the reverse complement.
ACACAGTTGAAACAAAAAAAGAGAAAAGAACGGTAACATGGAGAAGAATTCACATTCGGGACAAAAGGTAACAAAATGTAAACATAGCACTTAAACAAAGACCCAAACAAACAAAATACTAATAGTTGAAATTGTTTTCTGCAGCACTGGACTAGAATTGGGAGTAACACTATGGGGCAAGGCTTCAAGTATGATCAACCATGTTACGGTTACAACTAAGGACATGTTTGGCCAGGAATGATAAGGGAAACCATTTACACAATATTGTCTCCAAAACAATCAAATTAAATAGACGACCAACCAATAAAGCAAATTAACCCGTGCATCGCACGGGTACAAACACTAGTTTATATTTTACAAGTTTATTATTATCAATTTTTCAATGCAAGTTTATTAAGTTTTATCGAGCAAGTTTAATGATTAAAAGCTTATTTATCACTGCTTATCTATATGTGTTTGGTATATATGAGAAATTGATACACAAGAGTTGCAATACAAGTACAAGATCTCGATGTTCATGATGGGAATTGTTGCGTAATTATGCAATGGGGTTTACATGGATTAAGGGCAAGGTAACAACAAGTCATTTACAAGAAGGTCAAAGGTAATTAAGTTGTTATTATTTGGGGTTATATGTATGTGCATTGACCATATTTAAGTTGGCTCTTAATATTATCAAGTTAATAGCAATGGCATGAATGTGTTTTATTACCTTTGACATACTCAATTGGTTTATAAGAATTTTCATTAAGGATAAGTTTATTGAAATTCCATGATAAGGTAGTTGTTGAAGGATGGTGCAAGAAAAAGTCAAAATAAGTATTTATTTATTTATTTATATTATTAAGTGCACCATTGAACACCTATATAAGTTACAAAGTTTATTTAGCCATATATTTTAAGTTGGCTATAATATTAAGTTACATGGAAGTTTCATACTAGTAATAAGGATGATGTTATTGTCATTAAAATATTCTTTGGTTGGATATTTTAAGTTACAAGTTTTAAAGTGTTTAATGTGGAAATTCATCGTGGCAAGATTATAATTTGCTTCTTATAATCTATATTTTTTCCATGTTAATTCACATGTTCAAAGTATAATTAAGTTTATTCCGCCTATTGTTTTGATATTAATATAAGTACAAGTTGATTAGACCTTTTATTAATATCATGATTGGAATTTTGTTCCATGTTTATAAGTGATAGGTATGAGTGATTTCATGCTTATTATTTTGCCTATTACTATTCAAGTATTGTTTAATAGCATGATTAACAAGTTAATTTTGTGTTTAAGTTTAAAGCATGAAAATAGAATATAAGTATTGGCAAAAGTATTATGTTTATAAGTTGCCATGAAATTCTATTTGGTTATCTCAAGTTTATGATTCTATTATTACAACAAGTTTATGCAATTGAAGTCAAATATGAATTTGATTATTAAGATAGGCTTTGCATATAAGTGTAATTTTTATGAGAATTATTTGAATGCATACAAGTGGCTTGTTTATTGATTCAAGTTTTTAAGAAATCTACTATAAGTTATGTGTGCATCAAGGTTCAAATTTCTATTATTATCATGAGTATATTTTTATTATGCTTATAAGTATTGTAATAAGAAAAGCATAATAATAATTATTATTTTACAAGTACATATATATGTGATTATATATGTTGATAAGTTACTTGGCAACATTATGTAATTATTAAGATGAAATAGCAAGTTTGTGTGTACAATAAGTCATATAAGAAATTATACATGAGCAATCATATGTAATTTATTTTGTACAAGTTTATAATTGGCTAATACAATTTCCCATTGAAAATATAAGAGTGCATAAGTTAATAAGAAAGAAAAAGGATTAATCATGTTTATATGATTAATGGTATGTATAAATTTAAGGTACATACACACAAGTTGTCTAGGCTATTTCAAAATATTATTAAGTATACATAATATGGATTCAAGTATGTGAATTCATAATATGTAAGAAAACTTCTATACTTATAAGATGTTACATAAGTATAAGATGTTGCATAAGTAAAGACTCATGATTATTTCTAACAAGTTGAACCTACAAGATTATTGTCTAATTGTCTTAGCTAATTTGTTGAGTGATTTTGAGAAGAAAAGGCTTAAACGTGAATCGAATTCACTGTCTTTAAGGAATTATTTGCCCTCTATCACTCAGATGCTCTTTAGATCAGCAAATATTCCTCTTGGATTAATCAAGCCTTGTGAAAACTCAATTGAGCAAAATCTGAGAATTCCCTGTTTTCTCTGTGAATTAATAACGCAAAGGAAGAGGGAGAAAGAGAGAGTGCTTGTCAGTTGGCTTAAGCAATTTTTACAGATAAAACTGTATAAAACTGCTTCCTATTATTCAGGAAACAAGTTTCTGGATAATTATTTATTTATTTAAATTAAATCAAATAAATAATAAAACAAAACTATATAATGTAGTTGAGTACACTATATGTTCCGTGTTCCGGCACCGCTCACAAGCGTGCAAAGTGCAAAGTGCTAAGTGCCGCCTAATAAGCCGCCAAAAGCCGACAACCGACACACGTGCGGGCGCGTGTGCGTGTGTGGTTCAATTATAAGCCCAAGTAGCCCATTAGCCAATTATAAGCCCAAGTAGTATCATCACTTATAAACTAGTAAAAAGTCCCTTCCACTACCAATGTGGGACTTTTCACCTTCCACTCTCTTTACTATCAAATAGCAAAACTATCAACAATCCCCCACTAGTTTTGTATTTGATCAATATCTTCCTTCAAACTTGGGTTATGAATGCAAAAAGGTATCTTTCGATTTAAACCTTTAATTAGTGTAAGTATTTCAAATTAAATTTCAACAAAGTGCTAGGTGACTAGTTGTTTAAAGTAGCACTCTCACATGAAATTGGAAATACCACACACATAACCTCAATCTCTATTCACAGAGAATTAGATTGCTTTAGCACTATTATGGCCATGTGCTCATCCTGGATTCATGAATAATTACAAGAATGAACCTTCAACATTCTTGCTAGGGGCGGCACCACCTCTTTATTCATATAGGTGAAATCTTGTAACCATGTCCTTGCTACTTGGACTAAGATTTCATTAAGAGCTATGCTCATCCTCCTTAGTTGTAGCAGTTGTGCACTAAATCATTCCCTTAGTACCATAAGTTATATAGTAACTTGTTATTACCCATTAATCTTTATATATTTAGTTTTCACTAAAGTAAAGTTGGGTTCCTATCACTACTTAACTTCAAAGAAGGGTTTCAAGCCCATTCTCGTTGCGGTGCCTTTCACCACATCCCTTGACAAACCCTTTGTTAAAGGATCTGCCAAATTGTTGCAAGACTTAACATATATAATGGAAATAATTCCATCCATAATGAGTTGTCTCACATATTCATGCCTTAAGCTAATATGTCTAGATTACCATTATACACCTTGTTGTATGCTCTAGACATTGTAGCTTCACTGTCACAGTACAAGGAAATAGATGGCATCGGTTGTGGCCACAACTCTATATCCAATAGGAAATTCCTAAGACACTCTGCTTCCTTTCCTGTTGCAGCTATGGCTATAAACTCAGCCTCCATAGTTGAATGAGAGATACAAGCTTGTTTCTTTAACGCCTAACTAATAGCGCCCCCACCAAGGGTGAATATCCAACCTGTTGTGGATTTGTTGTCACTTGCACAAGTGATCCAACTTGCATCTGTATAACCTTCTAAGACTCCAGGAAACTTTTGATAGAAAATTCCCAAATCCTTAGTTCTCTTTAAGTAACCAAGTACTCTAGCTATGGCCTTCCATTGCATAGTACTAGGTTTACTTGAGTACCTTGATAGCTTGCACACAGCAAAAGCAATATCAGGTCTTGTGCAATGCATAACATACATCAAACTTCCAATGGCACTTGCATACTCAACTTGTGTCACTGGCCTACCTTCATTTTCAACTAGTTTCATGCTAGTGTCAAAAGGTGTATTTGCCTCTTTTATCCCAAGGTGTTGGAATTTATCCAGTATCTTGGATACATAATGGGATTGATTTAAAGCATAGCCCCCACTATGCTTCCTCACCTTAACACCTAAGATGGTGTCAACCTCATTCAAGTCTTTCATCTTGAACTTTGAAGACAGACACTCCTTTGTCTCTTCAATTCCTATCATGTTTGTCCCAAAGATTAATAAGTCATCAACATAAAGACAAATAATAACTCCATAGTTTTGAGTAAACTTGGAGTAAATACACTTGTCAGCGTTGTTATGTATGAAAGCTCTAGCAAGAATCGCCTCATCAAATTTCTCATGCCATTGTTTAGGCACTTGCTTTAATCCATACAATGACTTTATTAATTTGCACACTTTCCTCTCATTTCCCGGAAGAACAAATCCTTCGGGTTGTTCCATGTAGATCTCTTTATTGAGATCACCATTTAAAAAGGTTGTTTTAACATCCATTTGATGTATATACAGTCCATGTATTGATGCTAAAGCCATCAATGTCCTAATGGAGGAAATCCTTGCTACAGGGGCATATGTATCAAAATAATCTATTCCCCCTTTTTGAGTAAAACCTTTGGCTACAAGTCTAGCCTTAAAGGTGTGTACAGACCCATCTGTATTCCTTTTCCTCTTAAAAAATGATTTGCATTTAATGGGTTTGGACCCAGGAGGCAAATCAGTGAGCACCCAAGTATCATTGGATAATATTGAGTTCATCTCATCATCTATTGCCTCTTTCCAAAAACTTGAATCTCTAGAAGCCATAGCCTCACTATAAGTTTTTGGATCCTCTTCTTCTTCAATATGAAGAATCATGGGAGTTTTATTAGTGACCTTATTCCTATCTCCTTCCACTAAGAACAATGTCACTTGGAAAGAGATGAAATATGGCTTTAAGTTTTTCTCCTTCCTAACTCTATGACTCCTCCTAGGCTCTATAGGGGAATCACAAGATTTGTTTTTAGTTCCCGATGTTTCAGGAACATCCTCTTGTGGCAATGATTGTGCCACATCAGTGCTTGTAGTATGCTCAACAGGATCAACACAAAGTCTATCCTCTAAAAACTCAGCATCCCTTGTTTCTACAATGACATTAGATTGTAAATCTAATAGTATGTATGCCTTTGCGTTTTGAGCATATCTTACAAATACACTCCTTATACCTGGAGCTCCTAATTTTGTCCTTTTGATGTCAGGAACTCTGTAAAAGGCTAGACACCCCCACACTTTAAAATAATTTAAATTAGGTTGTCTACCTTTCCATATCTCATATGGAGATATTTTTCTTTTCCTAGATGGAATTCTATTGTCGATATGACATGCTGTAAGTAGAGCCTCTTCCCACAAATTTAATGGCAATTTAGAATTTAGAAGCATGGAGTTAACCATTTCTCTTAAGCTACGATTCTTCCTTTCTGCCAACCCATTTTGTTGGGGAGTATAAGGGGCTGATTTTTTATGTATAAGTCCATGTTGTTCACAATAATCATCAAATTCAGTAGGAAAATATTCCCTCCTCTGTCACTTCGAAGAACCTTAATCTTCTTTCCCTTTTGATTTTCTACTTCAGCCTTATAGCATTTGAACAAATCAAACGCCTCGTCCTTATGTTTCATTAAATACACATAAGTGTATCTTGAACAATCATCAATAAAAGTTATAAAATAACGTTTACCTCCTCTAGTTAGTATGCCATTAAATTCACATATATCAGAATGAACTAAATCAAGAATTTCAGTTTTCCTTTCTACCTTAGGAAAGGGTTTCCTAGTGATCTTTGCATGAATACAAATCTCACACTTATCTTTCTTGATTTTAACATTCACATAAATATAGCCATGTTTCTGCATATATTCTAAGGATGTGAAATTTAAATGTGCTAATCTAGCATGCCACAAAGAACAAGAATCAACAATATAAGCAGAAACAACATTTATTCCATCCATTCCATCAATGTTTAACTTAAACATGCCATCACAATAATATCCCTTGCCAACAAAAATTCCAGACTTAGAAATTACAACTTGATTAGATTCAGTGACTATTCTAAAACCACCCTTGTTCAAAAGACCTTCAGAAACCAAGTTCTTCCTCATATCCGGCACATGAAGAGCATTCTTCAAGGTCAATTTCTTGCCGAATGTGAACTGTAGTTCCACTGTGCCTTGTCCAAGAACCTTTGCAACTGCATGGTTTCCCATCAACACTTCTTTCTCAGCAATTTCCTCATAGCTTTTGAACTGTGCCCTGTCATAACACACATGTACAGATGCACCAGAATCTATCCACCAAGCTCTGGATCTTGCACTTGCCATATTCACTTCAGTTACCATGTGAATATGCAGATTATTGACAGAAGTAGTAATCATGGCAACAAAATCCTCAATCTGTTTCTCTACCAGATTAGCTTTAGGTGATGTTTCTTGTGTTTGGGTCTCTTTCTGAGTTTCTTAACCAATTTGCAGTCTTTAATGTAGTGACCTTTCCCATTACAACCATAACATTTCTTATTTTTCTTCTTGTCAATTTTATCAGAATCGGGTGCCTTCCTTTTATTGTTCTTTTTTTACTTACCCTCAACATTGTTCACCTTAGAACTGTTGGGAAGATCTGGGACATCTCTCTTCCGAGTCTCCTCTTCAATCCAGAGATGTCTCATGATCTTCTCAAGAGCGAAATCTTCTTGCATATGAAGAAGTTTGCTCCTATAATCATTCCACGTAAGGGGTAACTTAGAAATAATTGCCCCCACTTGGAATGCCTCGGGTAAAATCACCTTAAGGTAATGAAGCCTATTAACCAAGACAAGCAACTCATGCACTTGGTCAAGAATTGGTATAGAATCAGTCATATTAAACTCCAGAAATTTCATAATAAGAAACTTGTTAGTACCTTGCCTCTCGGTAGTATACTTGTCCTCCAATTTCTTCCAAATCTCTCTTGGAGAAGAATACATCATGTAGAGGTCGTACAGATTGTTTGCGAGGGCAGCCAAAATATGTCCTCGACACACAAACTCGTCATCCTTCCTTTTCTTCTGTATTTCTGCAACCTTTTGCTTTCGCTCCGGTGGATCCATCTCCTTGGCATCTTCTATCTCAGGCAGGTTTGGATCGAAAAGATAGACAACATTCAAGGTAGTGAGTAGAAACATCATCTTGTCCTTCCAGCAATTGTAATTTGTGCCATCGAATTTGTCTTGCTTCATGAAATCGGGATTCATGAATTTCAAAGCAGAAGAACTCGCAGAATCATCCATAATAATTCCTTAAAATTGTTGAGTGATTTTGAGAAGAAAAGGCTTAAACGTGAATCGAATTCATTGTCTTTAAGGAATTATTTGCCCTCTATCACTCAAATGCTCTTTAGATCAGCAAATATTCCTCCAGGATTAATCAAGCCTTATGAAAACCCAGTTGAGCAAAATCTGAGAATTCCCTGTTTTCTCTGTGAATTAATAACGTAAAGGAAGAGGAGAAAGAGAGAGTGGTTGTCAGTTGGCTTAAGCAGTTTTTACAGATTAAACTGTATAAAACTGCTTCCTATTATCCAGGAAACATATTTCTGGATAATTAATTATTTATTTAAATTAAATCAAATAAATAATAAAACAAAACTATATAGTGTAGTTGAGTACACTATATGTTCCGTGTTTCGGCACCGCGCACAAGCGTGCAAAGTGCTAAGTGCCGCCTAATAAGCCGCCAAAAGCCGACACACACGCGCGCGCGTGTGCGTGTGCGGTTCAATGCGGAGCATTGAACCTTGGTACCACCACTAGCTCCATAGTAGCCCATTGGCCAATTATAAGCCCAAGTAGTACTATCACTTATAAACTAGTGAAAAGTCCCTTCCACTACCAATGTGATACTTTTCACCTTCCACTCTCTTTACTATCAAATAGTAAAACTATCAACATAATTATGCAAAGAAAATTTCATATGATTTTTATTGAGTATTTGTACTAAGTTCAAGCCATGTATGAAAATTATTTAAGTTTTGACTTTCATGCATATTTACAAGTGTCTTGTCATGTGATTTATGTTTATGAATGCTTATAGAGTTTTATGATTTATTCAAGCATGCCAAGAGGACCTAAGTTTTGGTTGTTTGATTAAAATAAGTATTTGACTCTATGATTGTTTATGGCATGACAAGTTTAAGAACAATCACTTGAGCTGGCAATTTTGCTTGTTTTTCCTAGGAATTTTGGATGCTAATATACTGAACTTTTGGGGTATTGGACAATAATGCACTGAACTTTGACCTTGGACAATAATGCACTGAACTTTGGCTGGTGTTGGACAATAATGCACTTGAGACAATTTCGACAGTGGCGAACTTGGTGACAATCTTACGTGACAGACCAAGAATACAAATATTTTTGGACCAATTCATCTCCTCCACCCGCTACATAAGATTGCCACCAAGTTAGTCATTGTCAAAATCATACTGAGTGCATTATTGTTCAACACCCCCCACAGTACAGTGTATTATTGTCCAAGGTCAAAGTCTGTGCATTATTGTCCAATACCCCAAAAGTTCAGTATATTAGCATCCAAAAAATTTTATTCATGTGATTATATATGTAGAATCATAAATTGTTAATTTTCTTTTATTCATGGAAATATAAGTAGACAAGAACATACTTTATTCTTGACATGGAAATATGAGTGGAGTTCTATTCACTTAATATTATGTTTATAAGTTTGATTATGCTAGTAAACTTAAGTCTGACCAATTTCACTACATGCTAATTTAAGTAGTTGTAAGTTATGTACTTACTACTATGTTCTTAGGCAATGCAAGTTATTCGTAAGTGACATGGACATAAGTTTATCTACATGTTTGATAGATGTTTGCTTTTCATGATATTCAATCATATTTTAATATGATTAGAGTTTATTAAGATTTTATGCAAGTTCATTATAAGACAAATTTCTTTATGAAATAAGTGAATGGATTGCATAAGATATATGAGAAGATTTCATACTTTTGTATGGTTCATGTGCCAATATGTTTATGTTTACATATATATGTATTCAATGAGTAATGGCATATAAAGCATCAAACATGTTTAGATAAGTATAAGATTGATCATGATTACTTATGTGTTTTAATGTATTCATAAATATAAGTTGAATACATGTTTGTCCTTATTAAAAATTTTCAAGTTTATAAGAGCATGTAGTAGGATATAAGGAAGTTTTTCACAAGGAATTATGCATACTTGTGATACACTATAATTCATGATTATGGAAACGGTTATTCTTGAGGTTTTACAAGTTCATAAAATTTAATTTATGAGGTTTCCAGATAATCATGATTGAGAATGGTCTATGTTGTTTGCATAAGTTAAGTATGCATGTATCAAGTTTATTTGCTACATAAGAAGTGTATAATTTTTGTACATTTGATTATTCTAAATTCATGATGATATATATGTTTTTCAATGGATTTGGAAATGACAAAGTTTAAGTATTATGTTTAAGTCTTCATAGCTATATGCTTTGGACAGTAGACTTAAATATAAAATGAGAGAATACAGCCAAGGTAATGTGATGGTATAATCATATACTTGGTTGTATACTCTACAATATAATTATTCATGATTATGAAAACCATTATTTATTCAATGAGTTAAAGTTAAAAGTTCAAGTATGTAGCAAAGGATTGAGATATAATAGTTTAATTACATATATGTTGGAAATTCGATTTCCATATAAATCAAAGGTTAAGTGGTTTGTCAAGTGCGAGGTTATTTTGTTCACAAGTTTCTATCCATGGTTTTTTGGATGATAAGCACATAAGAGGATCCATATCAAGTTTACACACGGTATAGTGTAATTATATCCGAAAAATAATATGATGGCTTTGTTCATATTATGATGAAAGATATTATTATTAACCCCATGGTAAAGATATAATTATATATCTAATGGACCTTGTGTTAGAGATGGGTTAAGTAGCCTAAATAACTACTACTTCACACCAATGGCTCAACTTTACAAATTGGAATACCACCAATTTCTAAAGTTCAAATGAGTACGGAGTTGTCTAAAGTAGTAGGAAGCATCGATTTTATACATCTCAGCTTAAGTGATGCTTAATATCTGTAATGACAAGAGGTTGAGTGGTGACACTCTTAATAGACATTGGGGAGCCTAATTACAGGGGCGGTAAAATCCAAAGACTACCTATGTAAGTGTGATGTGTGGCCGCTAAAAGGAACTTAGGGCTAAAGTTCTGAAACACTTACTAAGGATAAGGACACAAGGCCGGATAATAGTGTCAAAGTTTTAGCACTTAAGATTTAAAAACAAACGTATGTGTATTACGAGTATAGTTGATCAATATAAATCTAAAGTTCAAAGACATGTCTACTTTGTGATTTGGATTCAATTTTGGCTTGTATATACTAAGTTCAAAGTTCAAAGAGCAATCTACTTTTTATGCATATGTTTGTGGGTTTCTCGGGTGATTACAAGTTAAGGTATATCTCAAATGGCGGGGGTGTTAACTCCTTAAGTAAAGTTATTTCAAGGGTTAATACTCTTGAAATAGCAGGGGGTTGTTGGAAATATTTCAAGAGTATAAGAAGATTATATAGCATGAGGAATTATGTGAAACAAGTATAAGGATCATATATAAGATAAAGATTGAAAATATGATCAACATGAGTGTATAAGAGACCAGCACAAGTAGTGCTGGACTCCAGAGAGCAAGAAAAACCATTATGGGCTCAACACGGATCGTGTTGAGGCAACACGGACCGTGTTGCTCACAACACGGACCGTGATGATTGCCAGAATGTGTTTTTAATGTTAACGACTATATAATCTTGAGTATTAAGTTTATAATATCAATATTAAGCTCGCTATTAAGATCCAACAACTATATTATCATGACCAAGTCAAGGTCTTTATTCTCCATTAAGTACCTTAATTACACCTTTGACTAAGGGGTATGATTGGGGTTGGATTAGGGTGGAAGTCTCCTATAAATAGAAGACATTCCCAAGCCATTTGAGATAATCACAAGCATTTATTCTTTTCTATAATCACATCCTCTCAAATATAGACTGCAGCTATACTTGAGAGAATCAAGTGAGAAACCTATGTCTTGAGTGCGACAAGAGCTAAGTTTTATCCCTTTGAACATTTACGGTACAGTAAATAGTCCTTAAGGAAAATGAGTACGAGGCCATGACTCTTAGCGTTATCGAAACAAGTCAAATTAACCATTTGGTTATTAAGTTCAATCCCCGTCTTGTCACATGTACCGTTAGAAGATCGAGATACCAAGAGAAGATGATGAAGATTCAAGCCGTTGTCGAACATAATTTTCCAACAATTGACATTTGTAATTGTGTGTAGCTATTCTGGTGGACAAGTATCTGTTTGTGGCATAGCAAAAAAAGAGGAACATTCCAAAAATCTTTGAAACAAGTATGGACAATGTCTTCTCTTTTCTTAGATCTCCTATATTCAAAGACCTATGTCTAGAGTTATGGGCTTATCTCACGCCTAATCAAACTGCTTTGTTTTCTCCTCCCACTACAAGCATTTTAGGCCCAGTTTGTTATTTTGTTTGATTGAAGTGGTGCATCTTCTAGAGTTGAAGGCTATTGGCTACCCATAACGCAAGTTGACAAATATTCCAATTATTTTGAGAGATTTCAGAATAGTTGGCAAAATTTTATTTGAGAGATTTCAGAATAGTTGGATCACAAGAACATTCTTAGTTCTATTATTTAAATCATTGTTTTTACTCAAATTTAGTAATGTTCGGTTTTTATGACTCAATTAAAAGGGGTATTGGACATAAAAGTTTTGTTTGAATTTTTTCATGGGAAGGTATGTGGTAGTCAATTTTTTTTTAACTATCGTAGTTAAATTAAATACTAGCCATTGATTATAAATAGAGTAATCTTAACCATTAATTTAATTTTTATTAATCTTAAATAAATGATATTATTCTTTTATCATTATCAAATTAATATTATTTTATTACATAATTTGGTATATCAAATATTCTAATTTCAGTAAAAAAATCTTTTGTCATCTTATCAAATGATATTCGCGTATCTGTGCGTAATATGGAATACCAGACTATGGTTTGTAACTTTGTATAGGTTTTGATGTCATGGAAAAGCAAAGCAATGTTAGTCAAATGGGCATAGTGTGAGTTTGTATCTGCCTTGGTCGCAGGTTCGAGCTGCAATGGTTATATTTTGGGTTCCAAATATTATATTAAACTTTTCACTCTATGTGCATGTTATTAATTTATAATAAAATTATATATATTTATAAATTATTATTTATTTCGTTACAAAGGTAGTATTTTTGTATTTGATGTGAATGGAAAATTAAATATTTATCAAACTCATTTATTTTGAGTTATATTCTTTATAAAACTCATCTTTTTTTATGGAATTTATAAAACTCATCTTATGTGTAATATAAGTATTTTTATATTGATTTAACTAATTTACGATAAATCAAGTCATTATATATGTACATAAATTATTATTCGTTTCGTTATAAAAGTAATATGTTTTTATATTAATGTGAAGGGGAAATTAAATATCTACCCCGCCAACTCATTTATTTTGATCTTTATCTTTCGAAACTCTACCAATAAAAGTTAAAAAGAATATGTTTCATATATTTCTCAATGATATACAACTATACATATATTTGAGTTTTGTTACAAAACATTTTGCATTTCATAAACCCTCTAACTCTTTTAAACATTTCCCTATTGTGTGGGAGTTCCTTCCTTGAACCACCATTGTTGTAAGCTTGAAATATATCATACTGTTCTATTATTATATTAGGACCCTGTTATTTTTTGCATTTGGTTAAGTGGTTCTAAAGATAAGTTGGTAAAGTGTGGATAAATGGTTCTATATTACAACAACAGTCATAGGTATAAGAGTATACGAAATCACATGAACACAAATATTCAAAGTGTCAATAAAATAACTAATTAATACCATTTTAACTTAATTTTTAATATAAAAATAATTACATAAAAAAGTTATAACTATATAACAATAAAAAAAATGTGTCTATTAAAATTTAAAGTGTTCCAAAAAAAATTAATCTATAACCAAAAAATTATAAATTTAACAAACTCCTCAAATTTATATGAAACAAATATATACTATTACACTTGACCTTATTTAGTCATAAGCACACAAATTAAGATAAAATTAATATGATACTTTTTGATGAAAAGAACAATATAATATTTATGATAAAATAATTTAATATTTTTGAAAAAAACAACAACCAATATATGTACAAGGGAGTAATAAACACAAGAAGCAAGAATCAAACACATGACCTCATTAATATGTCACTTTTTGATGGAAAGAACAATATATTTATATCACATCTACATTATCATCTTGCATTTACATTTTATTATCTACTCCCTTCGTCCCAAATAATTTGTCCCTTTTATGTTTTCATGGTGATTGAGGTAAAATTTTGACTATTAATTATCACATTTTATCTTAGCAAGACATGTTATATTATGTTTAAGTAGGTATATTTTTCATAACAAATCTGATAATGCTAGTAATGTACAATAACTTAATATATAATTTGATAATTAATAGTCAAAATTTAAAATTTTTGACCTCAATAGTCAAACTAGGACAATTTATTTGAGTACATCTATATGATTTATTAAAACAACATTACCAATCAAACAATTTTTTTTCTAAGAAAGAAAAATACTTAAAATAGTGATCTAGTTTGGATAGTTCAATCAACTAACAACAACATCAATCAAACAAAATGTTGTCTCTGTGGTCATGTTTCTTTGAGTACATCTATATGATTTATCACTTAACAATGTACATTATTTCTATCGAACTATACTTTTCACGACCAATTTAGTGTTCAAACTAACAAACTATTGGTATTTCTCGTATAATTCCAAAACTTCTAACTCAAGTGAATCAAATACTTGTATAAAAAAAAAGTCAATCAAATACGATATGTATTGTTTTATTTCACCTTATGTCAATGCCCATTTAAATTAATTGTTGTCTTCTATACCTTAATTAACTGCAATGATACATTAAGTCAAAATTTATTTCGAACCAAATTATTAAATATGAATCAATTTCAAGTATTTCATATTTTTACACTCACAGTAACACATGAATATGTTGAGGCAAGGATATAAGAATTATATAAAGTCACTTGATAAGTAAATGGATAACCAAAAAAAATCAATTATATAAAGTCACTTGATAAGTAAATGGATAACAAAAAGAAATCAATGTAACGCAACAATAATATAAATGTGTGGTGTCGATTTATATTTTTTAGTGTTTCTGACACATTAATACATAACAAAAAATTTAAGTAGCATAGCTCCTGAAATTTGTATGAAAAAGATACAGAACCAGTATAATATGCAAAAGAGGATAAAACTAACTTTATATTATTGATAAAAAAGTAATTAATATGTCGACAATGCAATAAAGACTTTTAAGCTTGTGACCTCAACCTTTGTATATGATACTCCAAACATGCTTGACCAAATAAACCATGTCATATTTGTTGTGCTCTTTGGATTTTTAAATGATTATGCATATTACAACAATAATCTTGCTGATTATGGTCATCATTTGTTGTTGGCTTCATAATGTAATTCCACCTACGAAATCAACCTAGTGGCTTCGGTTTTTATTATCATTAACGGTGAGGTCCTCCCATCCATGAACCTCTCAATATTACAATAACAGTCACAAGTATAAGGGTATATGAAATCATATGAACACAAATATTGAAAGTGTCAATTAAATAACTCACACCATTTTAATTTTATTTTTAATATAATAATGATAAAAATGTATAATCATCTATTCAAATTTAAAATGTTCTAAAAGATTAATCTATACCAGAAATTTAAAAAAATAATAAACTCCTCAAATTTAAATGAAACAAATATATACTCTAGGCCTTATTGAATCATGGAGCCACAAATTAAAATAAAATTAATCTGATGCTTTTTGATAAAATGAACAATATTATATTTATGATAAAAAATAGTTCAATATATATAACGATAGCAACAGGCAAGAATCGAACACACAACATAGATGTTATATGGAATACCCAAACTATGCCACATGAATTAAATCAATCTTGGTAAATATTTCCAATTACATCTTATTTACTATGCAATATTAGTAAAACTAGAAATTTGCTTTAATACGCGACGGACATGTGGTTTTCCCCCTATGTTCTACGCACATGCATGGCTTCTCTCAGACATGAGTTCTTCTCTGGGATCATGCTTGAGCTTCTGATGATGGTGATAAGGGGAGGCGTTAATGGTGAAAAATGGTGCTGGAGTTTTTATGGAAAGTGAGCCCTGTAATATATACTGTTTTTTTTAATGAAATAAAGGAAAGGATATTTTAGAGATCTTAAGAAGATTTTGGCAGAGAGAAAAAATTCAAAAATATTGTAATGATCCAGATTAATTCTTAACAAATTAACGGTTGATATTGATCAACTACCGTAGTAAAAAAAAATTTTTGACTACCTTAGAATTTTTCTTTTTTCATAGACAAATTTTTACAACCTCAAATTTAATTAATCTGGACATATATTTTTTTCTAATGCTAGATTTGTGCATATTATATGAGTTATACCTAGAAACAGATTTCCCAATATTTTTTTTTCCTAATCTGGACATGACATTTTTTTTTCTAATGCTAGATTTTTGCACATTTTACAACCTCAAATTTAAACATAATCAACTATAGATTTCTCAAAATGTCCTGGTTAGAACTCACATAGTTCGACCCTCGCCATTTATTCCTAGAAATATATATATATATATATATATATATATATATATATATATATATATATATATATATAGACACACACTAGTACTCAAATTTAAGAGTTTTTGAGTACTCAGACCCGTGCGTTGCAAGGGATAGAGAAAAGATAATAATGAAAAATAAAAAAAATAGTGCATAAAATAAAAAGAAAGGAAGGAAGGAAGAAGTAGTGTTAAGATATTTTCTTACTTTTCACCATTTTTATTTTCACATATAATTCACAGAAAGTATATAGATTATGCATGAAGCCCATGAAAAAAATATTATTCATGAGAAACATTTATTAATTTGCATTATTTGTTGTAAATATAATTTTAACAAATTAAAAACATGCACATTTATTATTACACATAACTAATCAAAATTAATGTACATTTAAATAAATGCACACACATTAATATTACAAGATTTGTTTTTTAAAAAAACTCTTAAATATAATTTAAATTTCCTAATATGACCGCATTTGAATTCATATATTTCGATATTCACCTTTTGTACCCACAAACACAGATATATGTTTGAAATCATGTCAACTATAAAACAATGATTAAATGCCCATGATTAGATCTATTCTGCATTACATGTGAACATCTTTTCTGGGATGTTGATGTAATCATCTAGTAGATCACAAAAATCAATCTTAAAATTAATTAGGGACAAACACAATGTTACAACAGAAATTCTTAGATAATATAAGATTACAAGTTTGCTTTATCTAAAATTTATTTGGTTGAAATTAATCCAATCATACTTTTTCGATAGCAACATTTTATGTAGTGTTTAGAATTTTGATTAATCAAAACACTATTTTCATTTATCGTATCTTTCTAATAATTTACGGATCATGTCAAAAAATAGACGCTCATATATCATTTTTTTTTTGACAGAAGCTCATACAACATCTTGGAGACATTAACCTTTTTAACGTATATTCCCGCTTTGAGTGTTGTAATCTTTACATATCATAAATGCCCTTGACTGGTTTTTTTGATATCATGCCATAGATGATATGAACAAGACCCTGCAAAGCACTTCACAATTCACATTCATTATTTTTCACGTGTTCCTTCGTTTTCTTATTGCCTTTTCTATCCTTCTACAAATACCTCTTTTATAACATCCTCGTCCACTGGTATGAAGTGTTGAGGTAGTATAGTATAATACTATATTTGTGGCCCGTCCTATGAACGTGTTAGGGCTTTGTTCTTTTATGGGTTTTTGAACATCAATAATACCAACTTTGAGGGTATTGGATATTAATAATACAAACTATTTTCTTGAACACTAGCAGGACGAACTATTGACTTATTTTCCTCTAACAGTACACCGTCGAATTGTTGTGGTTTTAACTCATCGAAAAGATGATGTGGCTCCATAATATGTGACATGGAAGACATGTGAGTGTCCACGTCAACTTTGTCTATCCAACCACTGCCGTCCACGTCACACATCAAGGAGCCACGTCGTCTTTCCGATAAGTTAAAACTATAACATCTCAGTCGTGTATTGTTGGAGGAAAATAGGTCGATAGTTGGTACTACTAGTGTTCAAGAAAATAGCTTGTATTATTAGTCTCCAATACCCCCAAAGTTGGTATCATTGGCGTCCAATAATCCTTCTTTTATAATGTATGATAAATTTATCTTATCTATCGAATTCTTAATTCCTTTATCCTACGTTTTTTTTTTGCACATTATTAATTCTTCCTTACCTACTTTACATAATACATATTTAAATTTTCAAATATTTAATAAATAGTGTGGCCAATGTGACTATTCTTAATCACAAGACCTTAGTAAAAATTATAAAATATATATTTAAAAATTCATATACTTAAATGATGTGACTTTGATTCCCAATCACTATCCTATCCGTCCACTCTATTCCACCTTTCCCACCATCCAACTATCTTATAGTTTTGTTATATATTTGGTGTACTAATGCGTATAAAATATATTATATTAAGCATATTTTAGTTTATCTTAGATTTTGATAAGTATGAAAAATTGCAGACAACAATACAAATATTTATAATTTTATATGTAATATACTATGTTCATTTTTCAAAAACAATGCACACTAATTCAGATTGCATACTCATAAAAGTTATAACTCTTTAACATCGATCATATGTTAAGACTCTTAGCGTTTTCTATTGTCAAATAACATCCAACCCGCATTACCCAGATCCGAAAACATATCTGACACATATTGACCCGAACCGGAATACACTTGACTCATATAATTACTTGAACTCGAAATACACCTAGCTCGTGTTTACTCGAACCCGAAATATACTAATAGTGATATATGGGCTTTTCTACTATTTACTTGAACCTGAAATAGTAATGATAAATAATAAATAATAATTAATAATGATAATCACAATAATAATAATAATAATAATAATTAGAAGAAAAAGAAGAAGAAGGATCATGCTAATAGTGATATATGGGCTTTTCTAACATGTTAAGTTCAACATATAACTCAATCGCTACTTTGACCTAACGCATTATTAAAATACAAGTTATCAACAACTATTCGCGAACAAGTAAATTATGAACACTGCTATTCACTACTAAAATCGTTATCTGCCAACTAAAACACCAATTTCACTATGCTAATTTTACCGAACAGAGACTTAATATAGTCGTCAATGTAGACCCCGAAAAATTCCTCAATCGAGGGAATTGAATCCGTGGGTGTGCTTCAGTTAGAAGTCGAATGTGCATGCTTAATACTTAGATAAGGACTTTTAGATCGTAACCATTCTTAAGAATTTTATGTTTTTAATTGGACTTGGAAATCCTAATAATTCGAATAAATGGTCAAATACTGGTTTATAAATCAACACATTAACAACAGACTAAGAGTAAAAAAGGGGGTCACTAGACTGACCAAAAGGTTGGTCGGCCTTTACTAGGCAGGTCAGCAGGCCAATTCTATCGACATGCGTAAAAAAGGGGAAGAAACAAAGCTATGGTTGGTTGGCCTTAGCTTTTGTTTTAACTATTTGTTGCATTTGGGACTTTGTAATGTAGTAATCAACCATGAATGCCAAGAACCCAAGATAATAAAAATTAAACGGTATAAATTATAATCAAAAGAGTTGTCTATTAGTTTAAAAAAAAACTAACAAACTTAAAAAAAACGACTTGTTGGGATTCACCCATAAGTAAGATTTCCCACATCGAAAAAGCAAAGGGAAAGCACATGGTATATAAGTCAAGTGAGCTACTCCTCTTAACACCAATTGGTTTTAAGATGGAACCTCACTTAACTTGTGTATCATGGACCTTGGTCGAAGTGGGCTCCTGCCTTGGATCTGTGCAAACAAATGATATCATAGTCGATGGTTCGTTTGACAGGGCATAAGTTGCGGGAAGGTGGTCCCGTAAAAATCAACATGGATAGGAGCAGGGAAGTAAGGTGCGGTTGGGACTCTTGAGGCAGAGTGGTGGCATGAGACTCAGGTGGAGTAGGGTGCAACTCTGTAGAGTGAGGTGCGGCTATGATGGGCTTCTGATGGTGACTTGAAACCTTAGAAAATAGAGGCTTCCAATCAAGGGGGAGAGGCTCATGTGTGAAGGGGGAGATTGTTGGGATTCACCAATGAGTAAGATGTCCCACATTAAAAAGCAAATGGAAAGCACATGGTATATAAGTCAAGTGGGCTACTCCTCTTAACTTTAATTGGTTTTAAGATGGAACCTCACTTAACTTGTGTATCATGGACATTGGTCGAAGTCGGCTCCCGCCTTGGATCTCCCCATCAAGACTCTAACCTACAAACTCAAGATTCAAGTTCGGGGGTAAGACTACGAGTCTAAGAATTTGAAATCACTTACACTTTCCTGTTTCGAAAATAGACTTTACTAAAATAAACTTAAAGTGAAAATGATTGGAGACAGATTTGTTTGAATTTCACGAGAAAACTATCATGACATGCATTTTAATGAATAAAATTTACAAAGTATACAAGTATGAATAATAATATTTTACATGATTTCAAAAATGACTATAATATGATTAAATAAATTCGCATTTTAATTTATGAGCATGTATCATGCATGCAAGGTTGAAGAATAAAGGGGAACATTTTTTGAGAGAATTCACTAACGTTAATACTTCAGAATCACTTCGTCTCTTTTGCATGGGTGAAGGAGGGCTATTTAAAGGCGAGGAAAGGTTGATGAAAATGGGAATGGATAAGCATGGTGCATGATTCACGTCAACCTCATCATGATCCTCATGCAAAACATCTTGACTTTTGAGGGAATTCATGATTATGGCGAGGATCATGGATTCTGGTTGATTAAGACATCAAGCGGATTGAAGAGGTGGAAAGCCATGTAGGCTTGGCGAGCTTTATTATGTTTTCTCACATGGATTAGTTACTGATGTGACAAGCCACGTAGGTCGATTGACTTTTTATGATCTTTTCTCACACATATTGCTGAGATGACAAGTGTTACGCCTATTGAAAACCTTGCTAAAGTCAACTGACTCTTGAGGGATTTTGGGATGGTTTTTTGCGTTTTGTGTTTGTTTAGGCTCATTGGCTTGTTCTTTTCTAGTATACTAACTCATTACATGGAGTATGCTTTATTACAAAATATCCGACACAAAGTCCAATGTCTACAGAGGGTCCCCACTTTGATTGATTTTAAACAAGACGATGACCAAAGTAATTTTGATGATCTCACTAATATGTTTGGGCACAATGTCCTAAACCTGAGCAACACGTGAAAGCATGGTCCTCCGCCTTATTGTGGAAGAGTGACATCGTATTGCGAGCGGCTGATGATTGGTGCATAATGTTAGTTCGTCTTGTTATGGAAGCTTGATCACTAAAATATGTTGCTAAAGGTGTGTTCGTCTTGTTGTGAATGCTTGGCGGCCAACGTATCATTATATTGTGAACACTAGATGACCGGCGAATGCTGATAAGATGTGTTCATGTCGTTGTGAACGTCTAACGACCAACGTATCATTATACTATTAACTCCCTATGATCGGCGTATGTTGATAAGATGTGCCTGCCTCATTGTGAATACTAGACGACCAACGTATCATTGTACTGTGAACACCCAATCATCTGCACGTGTTTATAAGATCTGTCTATCTTGTTGTCAATGCCTGACGACTATGAACGACCATTGGTCGGCACATGCTTATAAGATGTGTCAATCTCGTTGTGAATGCTTGGCGATTAACGTATCATTGTATTGTGAACGCCTAATGATCAGTGCATGTTGATAAAGTATTCGTCTCGTCGTGAATGCCTAATGATCTACGTATCATTATACTGCGGATGCCCAATGATCGATGCATGCTGATAAAGTGATCATCTCGTTGTGAACGCCAAATGATCGATGAATGGGTGATATGAAATTTGTCATACACAAAGGTCAACGTGTTAGCTTTCTTGATTGTCAAATTAGCCTGAATGATTACCTGAGTAATGTTCGCTTTAGTTTGACTAAGGATGACCATAATCCCTTCATTTTGTTCTTTTTTTGTTCTTTTTTTTTTGGGATCACTAGATTGGGTTTGGACTGGGTCAAAACCGAGTCTACACCACAAAAAACTAGGTGGCCTACGCTTGGAGGATAAGGAGATAAGGTTGGATTTTCCCAAGATTATCGGCCAATGGGAGGGTTCCACGTGTCAAAAGTAGGTCGACTTTTGCTGCAGTGGAGGGCCCCACCTACGTGCCATCAGTGTCACCTACGTGCCATTAGTGTGGTTTGCATGCATTCATTTCTCCTATAAAATGGTCTTCGAGCTCCTCATTTTCAATGTCACACTTCTTTTCATCTTCCTAAACATCCTCTCAATCTTCCTGATTCTTATTTTTGCTAATTTATTGGCGTTATCATCTTACAAATATGTAGCCCAGCGTGAGAAGATGCACTTAACCTCATGCCGAGGAATGGCCCTATAAAGCTTCCTCTCATTGAGAATTCACTCCCCGGACTAAGTTGGCGCACGACTAGCTGGTGTTCCACACAGGGAACCATGTCTGGCATTATTTCTCTATTTCCGAGGTAACTCTTCTAATTGTTTCCTTCTGCTTTTAGTGTAAATGTGCAGGTAGAATTTATTAGTTTTAATTCTAGCCATTGTATTTGCCTAAATTTTCATGCATGCGAAAAGACTGTAGTTTTAATTTTGACCTTGTGGGCCGGAAAAATGGTGAACTCAAAACTTAGCTCAAATTTCCTCCATTTGTGGCGCAAAAGGTCGTCCTTCCTTGGGCCTACTTTCAGGCTGGGCTTCGGCCAATGTTGGTAGGTGGCCCGAGGACTATGCCCATTAAGAATTCAAAGGATGGGCGACTTCATCTAAGGTGCTTTCCTTGTGTTGTATTGTGTTAAACGTTGTTCATAAATTTGCCCTTTTGTGTCTATTTTATATTTCAATGCAGGGTAATATGGAAGCGTGAGGGGGAGGGGGCTTTCTATTGCCCCTAAGTCAAGCTGATTCACGGGTTTATCAAGCCCGTTGTCAGGAAAAAAGTGAGTGCAAGGTTACAGCGGAAGCAAAATAAATGAGATCACAAAAATTACGACAAAATTCAGGAACCGAAAATAAACGATAAAACGAACACCAGGTATACGTGGGAAGCCGAAGAACTCGGAGAAAAACCCAAGGACGGCAATAGCCAAAAAAATAATCCACTATGAGAAGGGAGGAGTACAACTCGATCACTACCATAGAGTGTAATGCGATAAACAAAAAAGGACATTACAATAAAAATCTCTCTAACTCTCAATGCATAATCTCTCGGGATACACTGGAAAATATTGGTAAAACAAACTCTCTCTTAATATTTTCTCCCTCTCTGACTCTCTGTCACTTGATGTCCCTGTGAAATTAAGTGGAGAAAACTGAACCCTATTTATAGGGTGGCTAGGAGAAGAAATCAAGTTAGATTAAAACTCAAATAACAACAAGTTGTATCTGACTTGAACAGGTAATTACAATTAGATTAAAACTGTATCCTCTGTCGATTCTTCCCAAATTTTGGACCCGGCCAAGGATCCAATGGGCCACAAAACCCTACAAACTCCACGTTGGACCATGATCCGAGTCATTGGTCCAGATAAACAGCTTGATTGTCGCCATCAACACGCCCCTCCGCAGGGTTCTCACATGCTCAACTCATCAAGGTTTGAAACTGCCGCTGCAGTTTCTATCACTGTAGACCCCTGTAGGGTGTATAGGTTGCCTTTCCTGATTCCCTTTATTAGAACCATGGAACCCTTGCACGCTTTCAGGACACCATCTTCTCCTTTGTACCCGTAACCGTTAGCCTCAAGAGTACCCAAAGAAATCAAATTGCGGGTTATGTTATGAATATGACTAACCTCTTTCAAGGTTCTAACAATACCAT
Organism: Portulaca oleracea; assembly: GCA_029582165.1. NCBI lineage: Eukaryota > Viridiplantae > Streptophyta > Magnoliopsida > Caryophyllales > Portulacaceae > Portulaca > Portulaca oleracea. Next base: position 11,448,817 of record CM055885.1, on the reverse strand, counting down.
CATGGGTCCTTATCCTGATGCTACCAATTCCTGCAACCTTACAAGTCGTGTCATTGCCCATGGTCACAACACCGGTGTTAGCACTCTCATATGATCCGAACCAGTCCTTATGAGGACACATGTGGTAGGTGCACCCAGTATCAAAACCCCACTCATCCCTAGCTATCCTACTAGATGTGGTAGCCAAAGCAACATCTGTAACAATAAATCCCTTTGCATCCAAATCGGACTCAACATAGCTTGCGGTACGAGTTTTGGTGCGGTCATACTTACTACCCTGCTTCTGGTCATTCTGCTTTGTTCAACAGTCACTCTCTATATGACCCTTTTTACTGCTTGTATACCCATTTTGCAATAAGACCTTATCGCCCTTTAGGCAACTCACATAGCTTCCATGTATGAATCTTCTGCAGACTCTCAGCGCATATTCGATCATAGCATTGACTTCTTCAGTATACTTTGTTGGTCTCCTAATCTCCCTACTGGGACGATCTCTTGCCATGTTCGGTTCTTCCTCCTCAAGAAAATTAGTCTCGATCTCAGGCTCATTAACCTGAGCTGTTTCAGGAGCATCATAAGCAGCTTGCTCCTTATTGCAGGTTCCAGTAGCTCCAACTTGAGCCTCAACCTGCTCCACCTCGTACTGAGGTTCCCTAGATCTCTTTCTGTACCTTTTTAAAGTCTGTATTGCTCATCAATTCATCAGTCTTCAAGTCGGGATACTCAATCACATCTCGTACCCCTTATTGACTCAGGTCTGCCTTCATCTGCAGTCTCCACATAGTGAAACTCTGTGTTCCAACAAATTTTGGAGTCTCGCACTTCATGATAGAAGCCATCTCCACCTTGCTCTGATACCACTTGCTAAGAAAAAAGTGAGTGCAAGGTTATAGTGGAAGCGAAATAAATGAGATGAAGAAATTACAACGAATTCAGGAACCAAAAATAAGCGATAAAACGAATACCATGTATACATGGGAAGCCGAAGAACTCAGAGAAAAACCCACAGACAACGATAGCCAGAAAAAAAAACCCATTATGAGTAGGGAGGAGTGCAACTCAATCACTATCACAAGGTGTGATGTGATCAACAAAAAAGGAGATTATAATAAAAATCTCTCTAACTCTCAACTCACAATCTCTCAGGATACAATGAAAAAATATTGGTGAAACAAACTCTCTCTCTATATTTTCTCCCTCTCTCACTGTCTATCACTTGATGTCGCTATGAAATAAAGTGGAGAAAACTGAACCCTTTTTATAGGGTGGCTAGGAGAAGAAATAGAGTCAGATTAAAAATCAAGTAACAACAAGTGGCATCTGATTTAAATAGGGAATTAGAATTAGATTAAAACTGTTTCCTCTACCGATTCTTCTCAGCTTCTGGACCCCACTGAGGATCCAATGGGCCACAAAACCCAACACCTGCACATTTTGATTCTAATTCCAATTCTGATCTCCGACATATCAAGGCGGGTTGGTAAATTTGCATTCTCTGGCCCTTATTCCTATACTCATTATTTTTTAGTTTATAGGTACTGATGGAATTGTTGTTGATGATGCAACCCTGGTAGAAGAGCAATTTAGGAACTTGAAGGAGTATCTGAGCATGAAAGGGGAGGTAGACATCCTCTTTACTAGGAGGGGCACATACATGGTTGGTTGCATAGCCAACCCAAACACCAACTTTGAGGGGGAGGCTGACGTGTAATATTCGACACATTTGTGCTATTCTAGTGTTTGGGGTTATGCCACGACTTATTGTAGGGAGCCAACTCGTCATTCGTCCGCTGAGAAGATGTCTCAAGGCAGTCGCTGCAACACCAAGAAGAGAGTACCTACGCCTTCTAATCTAGCCCCCACTCCGATGTTTGATCGAGGTGATCTTGGTGCTGGTGGCAGTTATGGGTCGAGTGAGCCTGGTGTTGATGGTGGATCTACGCCAAGAGATATTGGTGTTGGCGGGGCTGTTTAGAATCCTCCCAATGTGGCTTGTGCATCAGGGAGTGGCGAACCTGCTCGGACTTTCTCTCCTAGAAGGTCACATCCGATACCTCCCTCCCTATGTGTCCCTACTGGCGCTATGCTTATCCCCATGCTAGTTTTCCTGTTGCACCTTGGGTAAACGTACCCTCTTCAGGATGGCCTGGACCTCCTTGGTCGAGTGGTCTTGTTTGATCAGGGAACCCTGGAGAGTGGCACGTCCCCTTCCATGAATTCATGACCGGCAGATGCAACTCTTACCGTCGTCTGCTAAGGCTGGAAAGCGTCCTCCGAGTAAGGACTTTGTTAATGAAATATGGCGATGCTAGTAGGGATGAATATCCTTTCTGGCTCCACCTTTGGTTGTTGTTTTCTTTTGTCTTTTGATGTAGCGAACACTTTTGTCAATGCTCTCTGTTTGTTTCGACTTTGTAATTAACACTTTCTCTCTCTCTCTCTCTCTCTCTCTCTCTCTCTCTCTCTCTCTCTCTCTCTCTCTCGTTGTGATTTGGCATATCAGCACTTTAAGGTTTTAGTTCAAGCATGCAAAGTCTCCTAAGGTCGACTAATGCCAATTAAATATGCAAATTACTAAAACTTCGCCATACAAATAATTAATGAGACTCAGTTTAAACTTGATGCTTATATTGCTAATAATAAAAGAAAAAAAGTATTATGCCACAATTTTGTACAAATTTATGACATTCTATATGGGTAGCCCCCCAACATCCCGAAAAATAAAAATGACAAAAAGGAAATAAGATCCCAAGTGTCGAGGCTGTCTTCTTGGATGGGATCTTGAACTTTGTTGAGCCTATTGGGCACAACTGGTGCGTTACGCTTACGTTGTAAAGGGTCGGTTATACGGTTTCTATTGTACCTATTTTCCAGGTCGTGTTAAACTGAATCTTTTTTAAGGTCTAAAAACCATAACCAACAAATTATGGTATATGCCGATGTGCCCTTTCTGAAGTCAACTTTGATATGATGTTGGCTTCCTTTATGGCCAAGTTGTGGCTTCGTGGCCCTTATAAATAGGGGTCAAGCATTACTTCTTACATCGCAATCCTTCTACTTCCCTTTTGTTTCCTTCTATTGTATTTTATTATTTACTATCCATATCTTTTGAGAGAGTAAGCTCGCTTGTGGATGATTGGCCTGTCCAAGGTAGAAAAACAGGAGTTGGGGAGGTTTAACATCATTGCTGAGTCTAATGCAGGTTAGACTGAATATATGAGCTTACTATTTGTTACTCCGGAGAAGAGGGACTGGGTTGACCATGTGTTCCGATTCATTGGGCAGGAGAATGCGCACTTCCGGAAGGATGGGCGGCGATCTTAGGTTTGAATTCGTATGTCCCTGTCGTGTTTTCGAACTAGTTCGTTTGATGTACCAAACATAAGAATTTCACTATCATGCCCAAGAATCAGTCAAGACTAGATGAATCACAAACAAGGCGAGCAACCTAAATCAAACAAGCAACCAAGTCTCTTTCATCATCCACACCAATCCAGAAATCTCATGAGTGCACACTTGCAATGACAATCCAGACACACACCCCTTAAAGTATCAGTCATTGGAGGGGTTATTGCAATCAAAACAAAATAAAACAAAACAAAATAAAAGAAAGCAAGAAAAGCTAGGGTTGTCTCCCAAGAAGCGCTAGTTTACCATCTTAAGCTAGACGAAACTTACCTCATCCAGGAGAATGTTCCACAATGTCATAGCCAAACTCCTGCGAGTCACCATCAGCACATGATCCCTCAGTACCTCGAAGTTGAAGCCACCAGCTAGGGTTGAACTAATTTAGTTTCCTTCCTCAACAATGGAAGACATCCTGAAGTTAGACCTGCAAAACTCTCTCAACCGATCCACATTAGTAGTATAAGGCATGTGACCTGTGATGTTAGGTTCAGGTTCAAATGCATGCACCCAATCCGTTACACCACCAAGTCCATGGCCTTCAGGAAAAACTTTCGAACCAGGATCTATGACATTCATCACGGGAGTCTCAACAGGCTCATCACTCCCAACCACATTAACACCACAATTGGAGGAAACATTATGAGACACATATTCACGAAACAAATCAAATTCAACCTCATGTTCCCCAAACTCATTTCCCTTTTTTGCACATCTATTATGCACCCCACTATGGCAAGGAAAGGTCTTCCAAAAATAATTTGGGCGCTGGTATCCTCAGCCATATCAAGAATCACAAAATCCACTAGTACATAATAGTCTCCTACCTTAAAAGGAAAGTCTTCTAAAATACCCATTGGATACTTAACAGAACGATTAGCCATTTGAAGTGACATGGTGATAGGTCTCAGCTCTTCTAAGTCCCGGGAATAAGGCATCAAGCTCACAATTGAGCCCACATCACACAAGGCTCGGTTGATGTTCACACTTCCTAGGCCACAAGGAATAGTAAAGCTCCCCGGTCCTTAAGCTTTGGAGTGAGCTTATTCAAAACCATAGAGCTACACTCCTCACTCAATGCAATTGCCTCACAATCATCAATTTTTCTTTTCTTGGAGAGAATCTCCTTCAAGAATTTATCATATTAGGGCATTTGTGACAAAGCATCAAGAAAAAGAACATTCACATTTAATTTTTTCAACATGCCAAGGAAGTTTCCATACTGAACATCTACCTTAGACTTATTAAGTCTGAAAGGGAATGGAATTGGGGGCACAAACACTCTCGGTGGTGGTGGAGGGATTTCAGCACCATCTTAGATGGTCTCTCTCTCATGGTCTCTCTCCTTCTCACCCTCTCTCTCAACAGGCATCTCTCTCGAATCCCCCCATACTTGGCATTTTTCGCGCTCGGTCCCTCAATTTGTGTACCGCTCCTCAAAACTATGACATTGCATTCCTCCTCAAGGTTAGGCACGGCCGGTCCAGGAATCGCTCCCGAAGGGGTGGTGGAAGTACCATATTGGATAGAAATTTGGTTCTCAGACATTTGGTTGTCGGTTGATAAAAGGTAAACTTTAGTAGTTAAGGCCTTAACCACCACATCTTGTCTGTGTTGATGCTCGAGTTGCTTTTGTTGGGACAAAATCATGGTTTCCATAGCCTCTAGGTTGAGCTTTTGAGGGGCTTGGTAAGGTTAAGCGGGAGGCCTTTGTCCTTGTGGGGGACCCATTTGGTTACTGTTTTAGTAGGCTATGTCAAAGCGAGGTTATAAGCGTTGGAGTAAGGGTCAAAAGGAAGTCTTTGGGTAGGGTTTCCAACAAAGTTGGCTTGGTCAGTTTTGGAACTACTACCTACCCCATTGGGACAGTACAAGGTCTCATGCTCAAAAGAATAGCAAGAAGCACATTGGGGAGGAGCGAAAACATTCACATACAACTTTTCCATCTTATCATTAATTGCATCAAGTTTAGCAGACAACATTGTAATGGCATCAACAGAATACTTACCTCCCGTTCTCGTGGAACGGGGTCTTGACAACTAGCGGCTGTTCAATACCATTTGATCAATCAGGTTATACAGCTCGCCTATCGTCTTACTTATTATGTTCCCTCCAGCTGCAGTGAGGATCGTGACTCTCAGTTGATCATCCACACATTGTAAAAAGCTTGAATAGGGACCCATGGCTCAAATCCATGTTGGGGGCACTAGCGAAGCAAGTCCTTGAATCTCTCCCATGCATCATATAGATTTTCATCGGGCTTCTGAGCAAAGGTGGAGATCTAATTCCTTAAGCTCATCAACTTGCTTGGTGGGAAGTACTTTGCCAAAAAGGCACTAACAAGTTGATCGAAGGTGCTCATGGAAATGGCAGGAAGGGAATCCAGCCACTCCCATGCTCGGTCCTCGAGCGAGAATAGAAACAATCGCAGCTTGATTGCATCCCGCAAGGCCCCATTGGCTTTGAAGGTGTCGCACACTTGGCAGAAGACGCGTAAGTGTCGGTTGGGATCCTTGCTTGGGAGACCATGGAAGGACGTAGCTCGCACTAGGTTGATGAGAGAGTTCTTTAGCTCGAATTTTTTCGCCCCCACACTTGGAAGATTTATGGCGGTTGGAGGGTTGCTGACATTCGGAGTCACGTATTGGCCAAAAGTTCTTCCACCAAAAGTGGAAATTCCGCTCGATTTCAGGGTCGAACTCGAACTTCAGAGTCTTTTGCATAAACCAAAAGATCCCAGCAAGAACAAAAACAAGAACACCAGCGCAGTGAAAACAGGAAAAGAAAAGATAAAAAGAAAAGAAAAGTGAAAAAAAGAACAAGAAAAAGAAAACAGTTTAGTCAACCTAAGAGGATTCGTTTAATGGCTCCTAGGGACAGTGTTCCCGACAACGGCGCCAAAAACTTTACTAGGCCGCAAGCGCACAGTGTACGGTAACAAATTCTCTCATACTCTCATCCTCCTTTACTATTATGAACTCCTACTCTCATTTTTAATTCTTCTCCCAAGCGAGCCCTAAGGGTTTGTTTGGACCCAGGAAAACAGGATGGAAAAAAAATCTTGTGGAAAAAAAATTAGGAGGAAAAAATTTTTGGGGTAAAGTAAATTTCTTTCTCTTGTTTGGTTTAAGTAATTTTTGAACGAAAAAAATTGATTTTTTATTCAATTTTCTTTTCCTTGTTTGGTTTGAGGAAAAATACATGGAAAAATAAAATTTGCAAGAAAACTTGTAAATATCAAGTTTAAATTTTTTAGATCATTTGATGTGATTTGGGAGAGAGAGAGAGAGAGAGAGAGAGAGAGAGAGAGAGCGATAGAGAGAGAGAGAAAAGAGAGTTAGAGAGAGAGAGAGAGAGAGAGAGAGAAGAGAGAGAAGAGACTTAGAGAGAAAGAAGAGAGAGTACGCAAGAGAAAAAGGGAAGAGATTTAGAGAGAGAGAGAGAGAGAGAGAGAGAGAGAGAGAGAAAAGAGAGTTAGAGAGAGAGAGAGAGAGAGAGAGAAGATACTTAGAGAGAGAAGAAAGTTGGAGAGAGAGAGAGGGAGAGAGAGAAGAGAGTTAGAGAGAGAGGAGAAAGTTAGAGAGAGATAGAGAAGAGACTTAGAGAGAGAGAAACCAGAGAGAGAGAAGAAAGTTAGAGAGAGATAGAGAAGAGACTTAGAGAGAGAGAAACGAGAGAGAGAGAGAGAGACGAGTTAGAGAGAGGATGAAAAGAAAGGTCGGCTTTGATCCAAAAATTTTCTCTCAACTTTCCTTTCATTTTTTAAGGGAAAATTTTTTATTCATTATTACTCCAAATTTTTCATGCAATTTTCCAACTATTTTTTTTCATTCATTTTTCTTCAATCCAAACAAAGGAAAGATTTTCATTTTTCAAAATAATTTTTTTTCCACGCTATTTTCCAAGGTCCAAACGGACCTAAGTCTCTAAGATTGTCATCCATCATAATAAAAAATTTGAGGTTTAATCCTAGAATGGGAGAAATTTTTGGGAATTAAAAACATTGTTAATAGGGGTGTTGGGTCTCTATTTCGTTATTTTTTTGCTGTTTAATTGACTAGCCTAGTCAAACTTTCATTATATACTCCCATTTTTCGTTTTATTTTTTTTCAAAAAAAATCTGACAGGATAAGCTGCCTAATTATATGGCCACACAATGACAAAAACGTATGAAGGAAAAAAAAAAACAATGGCTATAAAAATTATAGCTAGTTTTGTTTGTTCAATTGGTTGCAAATTGCAAGATAATGAATCTTGCATCATGACAAGGACCAAAAAGAAAAGGAGAAATGAAAGAAAAACGAAAAGATAAGGCAATAATATAATATTCTATGAGATTCTAGCAGTATTAAAGAGCACAAGGATTCTCCCCTGGATACCTATTTATCTATCTATCTCTGCAACAGAAGCAATCAAGTAAAAGAGTTTGATCAATGGCCATTAATGGAAGGATATTCTCATCCCTTTCCATTCTCCTCCTTTTATTCCTTGTTCCCCCAATCATTTCATCAACAGCTTCATCTTCACAGAAGAAGGTCTTCCTTGTTTTCATTCTTTTGATTATTTCACATTTGAACGTACCCCTTCAAGTTAGTTTTGACGTGTAGATTACAAGCTAGTGTTTAACATTATTGTTGATTATGTATATGTTTACAGGAGGTTTATATTGTGTATTTTGGTGAGCATAGTGGAGATAAAGCATTGCATGAGATAGAAGAAACTCATCACAACTACTTGTCCTCAGTTAAAGAAAGTGAGGATGAAGCAAGGGTTTCTCTCCTTTACAGTTACAAGCACAGTATTAATGGATTTGCCGCAGTCCTCACCACAGATGAAGCCTCAAAATTGTCCGGTTTGTATTATTATCCCTCCATCTCAAAATTTTAATTGTTTTAATTAGTTAAGTTATAACAGTACTGATAATGATGAATTGACAGAGATGGAGGAAGTGGTGTCTGTGTTTGGAAGCCATCCAAGGAAGCACAAAATGCACACAACAAGGTCATGGGAGTTTGTAGGTTTGGAAGAGGAGATGAAGAAGTCACATTGGCAGTGGAAGACATCCGAGAAGAGTAAAAGTCTATTATCAAGAGCCAAGTATGGAAGAAATAACATTGTTGGGCTATTGGACAGTGGTAATTATCTACCTCCCCAATTATATCACTAAACAATATTCACCACAATCACATAAATTGCTTTTCCATATAGGAACTCATATTACAATACAATTTAGTTCCCTGTCATTTGGGTCCCTTTTCACCTTTTTCCACAACTTTGATGGATCACGTACATTGGGGAACAATAATTGCATAACTCTCCAATGAAAAATAATATTTTATTCTTTTATATTAGTTATAGTCTCGGTTAAGCTTATTAGAGTCGGGATCTTAGTTAGGATTGATGGGATAGTTACAACCAAAATAGTATGATTAGATCAATGATTATAAGATTCTAATACATTATGCAAATAGGAAAAAACTTTTTATAATAGTTAAAAAAAATTCAGAAATATTTATTAAAATTAAAATACTACGTTAAATTATATTTCAATAGATAACTTCAATACCAAACTTATGTCATGACAAAGTTTCATAATTGGTGTGCACAAACATTGTCAAGTTACATAGGATCGTGGATCGAATGGTAACATCGTAGAACTGTATTACGATTTTAACACATAAAATTCATACTAAATTAGGATCGCATGATTCTATTTCATTTAAGATTCTAATAAGAGTTAGATCGACAGTAAAATAATCATAGCATTGAAGATCCAGATCGGGATTTCAATAACCATTGTCTCGATGTTACTTAATAAATGCTATAAAATCTTGATTTCTTTCTTTGATTAACAACTTTTATAATATATTTTATTAGAAAATTACAACACAATGTATTATATTAGTATTTTATTTTTTACGAATTTAATGATAGTATTTTTATATAACAAAATATTATATATGTTAAAAAATTAATTATTAAAGCTTCTAAAGTGACTAACACATAGATGATAGTATTTTTTAATTAGGGTTATTTTAGACTTTTCATATCATCCTACATGGGTAAAATTTTCATTCACTGGAAAATGAGTAAAATAATAAAAGGTTCAAACTTCAAGTAGGATAAACTTAATTTTCCAAACCTTGGGGGTAAAATTTCACTTTCAGTAAACCTCAGTAGGTAAAATCCTAACTTGTTCTTAAATTATCTACTTCCTTTGTACCATATTATTTGTCGCATTTGGAATTTTTGCTGTTAAATTAAAAAATTTGATCAAAATATGTATAATGTGATGCATAATGAGACCAAGGAACAATCTCATTACACAAAATCTAAGGATCTTTAAAAGCGAAGATAAGAATCCTCTATCTCAAAGTTCCAAAGAACCAAAAATGGCATAGAAATGGATGAAAAGAACTATGAAAGAAAGTTACCAAACAATTGGAAACAATGAACAAAATGAATGATGAACGAACGAACAATGGATGGACGAATGTCAAATGATGAACGTTGATGACGAACAAGTGCTTGGACGTGTAGAATGAAGAACTCACGTTTCTTGATGAATGCTTGATGAATTCTTGTTGAATTCTTGATGAAGCACTCGAAAATGAATGATAATGGACGATTGGTAGATGGATAGTTGATGGCTTTTGAAGATTCTTTGAAGGATACAGATTCACCACCTCCAAGAATACTCCAATTCCTTCCTTTCACCACTAAGGATGCCAACCTTAGCTAGAAGAAGGGGATATTTCGAATCCCACAAAAGAGAGACGAAAACACCTAGCACAAATGCTAGAGAGAACACATCATGTGTTTGAAAAATTCAATGTAAATGACTTGAATGAATTGAATTACAAGCACCTAGGAGGGGGTATTTATAGCTACAACCCACCCCTTAGGCGTCACCTAGCTTCAAGAAAAGACCCCTTAAGGGCTTACATCATTCATCCTAATGCTTACATCATAAAGAAAACAATATACTAAACTATATTACAAATATGAATAACTCCTTGGATTCTCATCCAAATTCAAAGATTCTTGAACCATATGAAAGCTCTTGAAATGTAGAATAATCCTCTCTAGGATGACTTCTATGATAGCTTCACGGTCCTTGAATTAAGGAGCAAAAGTATACGTCCGCATGAGTTGATCCCTTCCAAGTAGAGAGATAAAAGAGAGACTTGAACTCTTCTACCTTCTAGGTGAGTATTAGATGTCTCCATGGTTGACCTTGATGCATAAGGCCATCAATTATGCATCATACACCCCCGGTTGAAAAAGTTTGTCCTCAAACTTGGAAAACCAACCCTTACTTGCCTTCTTTACAAAGACTTTCTTCTTGAAAGCTTTGAAGTCATCGTAGATCCCTTTGATGAACTTCTTAAACTTTCTTCCTCGCACGCCATAAGACTTGAACTTGCATTTCTCCACCGTGAACGTGGTGCTCACGTTGTTCTTCATTTATTCTCACCACTTTACCCTTGTCATTTAGTATGAAACAATGTACCTTGATGACTTGGGCTATTTCCTCCTTTCAATTCTTGGCCTTTCAACCAAGTGATCCAAGTAGATAGCTCTTGGATGCTCATGGAAGATATGCTTCATAGGAAGATTCAAAAGGTGGTGGATACTGATCCGCTTTCTTTCTTCTCCAAATGTGTAAGAATAGGATCCTTATACTCTTCATACCCTTGATTCTCCATCTTCATGATTGACACAATATGACGATTCTCCTCCTTTTGCCGAGATGGTGGATCAAGAGGTTCCAAAGTGATCCTCTTTTGGTTGATGGTGAGAGTGTAAGTGTTGGCCCTCCCATCATGTATGACATGTCTATCATATAACCATGGCCTTCCCAACAAAACATGACAAGTATCCATGGGAACTATATCACACCATAATGAATCTTGATAATTCTTTCCAATTGAAAGACTCACCAAAACTCGTTGATCCACACGGATGCCTCGCCCAAGGCTTAGCCATTGTATTGTGTAGGGTGTTGGATGTGGGCTAATCTCCATTTGCAACTTCTTGACCATTGTTGTAGAGGCGGCATTGGTGCAACTTCCTCCATCTATGATCAAGGAGCATACTCCTTGGATGGTACAACGAGCGAAATATTGCTTCTCTTTGTAGTTGATCCTTTGGCACATTTGTGATATTCAAGGCCCTTTCTACCACAAGTAGTTCTCCTTCATCTGGCCTTTCCACATATTCTTCTACTACATCTTCCTCTTCTTTGGCGCCAACCCCAACTTCCTCTTCTTTCTCATACTCCGGCTCTACATATAAAGCACTTTGGTATTCCACCAAAGACACTACTCGCTTGTTTGGACACTCCGAAGCATAATGTCCCAACCCTTGGCATCGAAAACACCTTCTTGATGCTATGGGTTTGGTCACTTGGTCGTGAGGTTTAGGGATGGATGGGGGCTGATTTTGTGGAGTTTTTGTGGGAATGTGTTTCGTGGATGGTGGAGGGTTTGGATGGGACGGCGTGGGCTTTTTTTGTGGAGTTTGGTATTGGCTTGAGACTTCTTTCCCCTTATTTCTCCTTTGCTTTTCAACTTTAAGGGACAAGGAGCTCAATTCATCCAAAGTTTTGTATGGTTGTAATTCCACAACGTGCCTAATCCCATCATTAAGACCAAAAAGATAACGTACCAAAGTTTGTGGCTCGTCCTCCTTTAGATCACACCTCCAAAGTAGATGCTCAAATTCCTTTGTGTACTCCTCCACGCTTCTTCCTCCTTGGACCAATCTTTGCAATTTGTAGTAGTTGTCACGTAGGTAGCTAGATGGTAGGAACTTTTCTTGGAGCTTTCTTTTCATCTTATCCCATGTACGCACCTTATCTTTCCCCTTTGCTTGCCGCTTCTTTTGCAAGTTTGTCCACCAAATGCTTGCATGTTTTCGAAGCTTTAGGGCAACATACTTGACCTTCTTATCATCTTCCACATCTTTGAGATCAAAGACCCTTTCCACGGTTTGTATCCAATCCAAGTAAACTTCCGGATCAAGATCACCAACAAATTCGGGGATCTCCACTTTGAAGTCGAACCTTTCCTCCTTTGGACGTCCATGCCTCCTTCTTGGAACGTCCTCTTCTCCTTCTCCACTTGATGATTTACTTGATACTTCCTCAAGATTCTCCCTATCTTGAAGGCGCATGTAGTATGCTACTTGCTTGTTGAGATACTTGATTCTTTGTTTCATCTTCTCAACATTTTCTGGGGACGATGGAGAGGACTTTGTAGGAGAGCTTGCACTCGCCATTGGAACCTATCTTGATTTACAAAGATCACAAGAAACTCATGGAAGGAAGGTTAGGACGGATGGGACGTGTGTATGGGACGGATTTGGGTAGGCTTGTGTTTGGTTTTTGGGTTCTTTGTGGAGCTTGGGGTTCTTTATGAGTTCTTGATGGGTTCTTGATGAGTTCTTGGAAGAACTATCAAGGGGGAACGTGTGGTGGAGAGATGATGGGGAATGAAATTTGTGATGGACGTGTGATGGGGAACGTGTGGGAGAGGAAAAGATTGTAAAAGATTGTTTCAAGAACTAAGAGATTCAAACTCCTTAGCTCTGATACCAAATTTGATGCATAATGAGACCAAGGAACAATCTCATTACACAAAATCTAAGGATCTTTAAAAGCGAAGATAAGAATCCTCTATCTCAAAGTTCCAAAGAACCAAAAATGGCATAGAAATGGATGAAAAGAACTATGAAAGAAAGTTACCAAACAATTGGAAACAATGAACAAAATGAATGATGAACGAACGAACAATGGATGGACGAATGTCAAATGATGAACGTTGATGACGAACAAGTGCTTGGACGTGTAGAATGAAGAACTCACGTTTCTTGATGAATGCTTGATGAATTCTTGTTGAATTCTTGATGAAGCACTCGAAAATGGATGATAATGGACGATTGGTAGATGGATAGTTGATGGCTTTTGAAGATTCTTTGAAGGATACTGATTCACCACCTCCAAGAATACTCCAATTCCTTCCTTTCACCACTAAGGATGCCAACCTTAGCTAGAAGAAGGGGATATTTCGAATCCCACAAAAGAGAGACGAAAACACCTAGCACAAATGCTAGAGAGAACACATCATGTGTTTGAAAAATTCAATGTAAATGACTTGAATGAATTGAATTACAAGCACCTAGGAGGGGGTATTTATAGCTACAACCCACCCCTTAGGCGTCACCTAGCTTCAAGAAAAGACCCCTTAAGGGCTTACATCATTCATCCTAATGCTTACATCATAAAGAAAACAATATACTAAACTATATTACAAATATGAATAACTCCTTGGATTCTCATCCAAATTCAAAGATTCTTGAACCATATGAAAGCTCTTGGAATGTAGAATAATCCTCTCTAGGATGACTTCTATGATAGCTTCATGGTCCTTGAATTAAGGAGCAAAAGTATACGTCCGCATGAGTTGATCCCTTCCAAGTAGAGAGATAAAAGAGAGACTTGAACTCTTCTACCTTCTAGGTGAGTATTAGATGTCTCCATGGTTGACCTTGATGCATAAGGCCATCAATTATGCATCATAATGAGTTATTATATAAAATTATTACCACTAAATTTATAATGAAAAGTACTATCCTAATTAAAAATATAGTATATTACAATTGTTAATAAAATATTATATAAAAACGTATCAATTTAAAAGTGATATTGAAGATTGTAGCAACCAACTAAATAACAAATAATATGGAATAGGAAGAGTAATATATAGACCCATGAAGTGTGTATTTATAAATACTAATAATAGTATAATACAATGGAAATTTTACAAAGCTATAAAATATAAAAATCCTTCAATTGCAATATACTACGTACACTACATAAAAACATTGTCATTTTGTATACTGCTCTCAATTAATTGTTATTTCTTAAGTAATGTTAGAAGCTTGGACGGACAAGAAGCCTACTCTATACTCAAAGTTAGGGGTCTATTGAGATTTGAGAATATTTGACAATATGTAGATGCAAACTAACAAGTAATGGACTTTTTAAATTGAACAAATATTAATGTCCATTAAAGTAGTATTTTAAGTAATATTTAATGTTTTATAGCATTTAATATTTTAAATAGTATTTTTTGAGATATTAATAATATTAATTTTAGCATTATATATATACTTATTGGAGTATAAATATCCTTTGAAAATTTACTCTTTAGAAAAATTATTTAAACTCTATTATGTAAATTTTACTTCAATCAACTAACTCCACTGATAAATTTATCGAATACAATGTTCATTGGAACAGCTAACCGCCATTTACTACTTAAACTAATATTATCCACCTAAAACGCTATCTGCTATACAAATGTATAGTTTTCTATTATTTAAACTGTTAATTTTGTTGAACATGGTATAGTTTGCAAAAATTTATATATTTCATGATGTAATTGATGTCGAAATCCCTTGAAAACATAGTTAAGTATCATACTAGTGGTCGTTGCCTTGTTTTAAAATCAGATTAACTCCATTTCTTGTAATTTCAACGATATTAACTTGATGAATACTTAAAGAATATGAGTAACTTTAGATTCTTTTCTATGGCTTAAACAAAATATTGACCAAAAAAAAAATATGAGCATGTGTACCGTATCTATATGTCCTATTTATACGCATCAATCTTGTTACAAGTCTATATAGTGTTTACGTGAGAATTGAGGCCTCGTCCTTCACAAAGTGCCAACAATAAGATTTGTCCAAATGTAGAAAATAAAATTGATGGGAAGAGATAATGTGGCTGTGAAAGAATATAATGAAAAGATAATTGCTCCCTGTATTCTTCAATATCTTTTATATAATTATTTTTTTATTTCTCATAATATTTATCACTTAATAATTTAATAAAACCTTCACATCTTCATCTTGCCAACTAATATTTATTTTCCCAAATTTATCTCTTATTTTTAAAATATAGTTATATAATTAAAAGAGAATTATTTTTGAATTTTGATAATATATCAGTGAACTACCATTTTCTAAAATTGTTTTCCAAAACTTAACAATTATTAGAGAATAGAGGAAGTACTAAGGATTTTAGTTTTAAATTAAAATCCTTCCATTTTCGTTTATAAGTACCCTAAAAAACTAAAATAAGCTAGCATAATTTGTGAATCAAAAAATTACTTGGAGGTACCCCAATATTTGGAGAAACTATTTTTCGGTACCCCAACTTTTCAAAACTAATTTTGAGGTACCCTTACTTTTTGGGTTAGTAATTATTGGTGCTTTTCCGGCCATTAAGTTTATTAAGTGACCGAAATATCCACATTCTTCTGCAAGGATATTTCTTTAATTAGGAAAGAACAAGGGCATTTTGGTCACTTAATAAAATTGGGTTTTTTGCATTTTGGACCCCGATGTTTAGGGGTATTTATATTCTGTACCCTTGGTTTTCAACTTTAACTTTTTGGACCCGAAAGTTTGTAGGCTGAAAAAAAAAAAGGACCCTAAAGTTTGTGAGGTGAAAAAAAGTCTGTTTCCCGTTTTTCTTTTTCTTTCCATGTTGGAATTTCTCTCCCAATTGGCATCAAACTTCAAGACTAAGGTTAAAACCGATATTAAAGTTACAATAAACCTCTTTTATTCATGTTGAAGTTACTTAAGACCATGTATTCAGGGGTCTAAGTAGCCCCGACATGAATAAGAGAGGTGTATTATAGCTTCAATATTAGTTTTAACCATAGTCCTGAAGTTTGACGTCAATCGGGAGATAAATTCAAACATGGGAGTAAAATAAAGAATGAGACAGGGGCCTTTTTCTTCAGCTCACAAACTTTCAGGTCCTTTTTTATTCAGCATACAAACTTTAGGGTCTAAAAAGTTAATATTGAAAACCAAGGGTTCAGAATATAAATAACCCTAAAGTTCGGGGTCCAAAATTCAAAAAACTCTAATAAAATTAATGGTCGAAAAAACACAAAATAATTACTAACTTAAAAAATAAGGGTACCTCAAAATTAGTTTTGAAAAGTTGGGGTAACAGAAAAACATTTCACTAAAAGTTAGGGTACCTCAGAGTAATTTTTTGGATTTGAATTGTACCCTAAAAAACTATAAAGGACCTTACGCAAAAGAAGGCAAACCCAAGAATTTTTCCCTTTCTAATTATTAGGGCACAAAAAAGGAAGATTATTTCTTGCTATCATGGAAATGAAGAAAGATATTCCTTGTACGAATGTAAGTTATTTCAGCAGTGTAGTTAAATTTTTTCAATATAAATAAATTTGAAGCTTTCATTAACCTAACTAAATCTTGGGGTTTTCACTTTTTCACAAAAATCCATCTTCCACTATACATTGTTGCTCTCCTGTAGTTTGTTTAATAATCATGCCGTTCAATTTTTATTTCATTTATTTTTTGGGTTAATTATATTTTCATCTAGGATGTGACTGTGGAATTATGGGGAAAAGGCCAATTAACCCACACTATTCCCATCAGGTTGGTTATTAGAGGGGACGGGGAGGGGAACCCATGTCTTTATATCTTGTTTGGTTTATAAGTAACGGGGGATGAGGAATTGAAGGGAATAAAGATAAATAATTCTGCTCTCCTCCTTTCCTATTTACTTTTTCAAATAAAGGTAAAAAAGATTATTTAATATCCCTTCCCTTCTTTCTTTTCTCATTATCTCAATCCAAACATAATCTCACGAATTGCCTTATATTAATGGAGTAGGGCTCACGCTCACAGAAAATTGAACTTTGAATTAACATTTGATGGCGTTCTCCATTATCAATTAGTACCTCTATCCTAAATTATTTGTCCTTTTACCTAACTTCTTTGTCCCAAAATATTTTCTTATTTACAACCTCAACAAATGTAATTCTCTTATTTTCTACCCCTAACTAATAAATTCATTTATCGCTTTTTACAATTCCAACAATTATTATCTTCAATTAAAATAGGGTAATTTGGGTAAATTGTAAATTTTTTACCTCAGTTTCCAATATTTACTTGTCCTCCCAAATTAGATAAATAAACAAATATAATGGGATTGAGGTAATACTATATAAAGCTTACGGCTAATAATTGCAGTTTGCACCAATAATTAAAGAAGTTCGTTCAACTGTATATTTAATCTTTTCCAATACAAAAATGATTTTTTGGTTGTTTTGCTGCCAACAATGGTTAAGCCTTGGTTCCAAATTAATTGACTTAAATTCCTTTACAATTTCTCATATATCAATACATAAAAATAAAAAAAAAACTAGCCAAATAATTACTATCTTCATTCTTTCATATTTTATATTATATATTTTACAATTCTAATAACGTATTAAAAGTGGGAATGCATGATAGAGTACAAATATAGTAGCAGTACTATTGATTAAGCAGCAGCATAATCGTGGTTGGTATGGTGTATATCTCAGGGTATTGGCCAGAATCAAAGAGTCTGAGTGACGAAGAAATGGGGCCAATTCCAAAATCATGGAAAGGCGTCTGCCAAACAGGCCAGGCTTTCAACTCATCTCATTGTAATAGGTCACACACACTCTCTCTCTCTCTCTCTCTCTCTCTCTCAAATTACATTAATTATATTAACCCCATAAATCACTGAACTTCATTAGGAGATGGATGTGGTCAGAAGAGTGTGATCATTATGTTTACAAATTAAAAGAATAATCTTCACGAGAGTGTGATATGATGTTATAGAGGAAACAAACAAGCCTAACATTAGGCTTTGTTTGAGCCGTGCGAAATAGAGAGACTGCATTCACCCCGTGAACAAACATTGTTGTGTTATGTGAAAAAAGGAGCCTTCATCATTTTTGGGGATTCCCAGTTCGTACCTTCAAAATATATACTCTCCATCAATTACTAGCTAGCTTCTCCACTTTTCTTGTCCTACTCATTTTATCTACTCTCTCTCTCTCTCTTTTGTATTATTCCTCATCTTTCAAAATTATATATTTAAATTTCATAAATTTTAATAATAAAGTTTCAGTATATATGACTTATTATATAAAATTACTACTATTAGATTCATATATAACGAAGATATTATCTTAAAAGTATAATATTACAATTATTAATAAAATACAATATAAAAAAATTATTAATTAAAAAATGACATTAAAAATTATAATAATTAATTAGCTGACAATTAATATGGAATAAAAGGAGTGCAGTTCATGTGACTTTGCTACGTACACTACTTGCATGAATAATAGTGTTGTCTAAGATATCAATACAATTATACAAGTCTTTGTTTGTAGCTATGTGTAGTATGGACAAATTAGTCTCACGTTAACCAAAAGACAATAATTGTATTATAAACCCGGCCAACTTGCATGATCATGACTCGAGGGAGAACGCCCCTAGAGGTTGTTTCAGCTATTTTTGCTTGTGTTTCACACATGCAATGTTGTTCTTTGGGGCAAGATTGATTTTTTTTTCTTGATTATATTGTTGAAAAAAGTATTTAAGATAGTATTTGGTAGGAACCTTAGAGAAATTTTTCCCATGGGAAGTTTTTCATAGGAAAGATTTCCCTTGGAAAAATTTCCCTTAGCCTCCCTAAGGAAAATTTTCCTTAGAAAAATGGAGAAATGGTGGCCCGTCATGAAAACTTTTCCGAAGTCAACCTGCATCCCAACATGGGGAAATAAGTCAATTCGGAAAAATTGATCACTTCCCCGGGGTTATTGACCAACCAAACACAGGGTTTTTTGCATTTTGGACCCCGAATTTTAGGGGTATTTATATTCTGAACCCTTGGTTTTCAACATTAACATTTTGGACCCTAAAGTTTGTAGGCTGAAAAAAAAGGACCTTAAAGTTTGTGAGGTGAATAAAAAGCTCGTTTCCCGTTTTTCTTTTTCTTTCCATGTTTGAATTTCTCTCCCGATTGACATCAAACTTCAAGACTAAGATTAAAACCGATATTAAAGTTATAATAAACCTCTTTTATTCATGTTGGAGTTACTTAAAACCATGTACTCAAGGTGAAAATTGTAGAGTTAATATCATGAGTAGTTTGGCATCCACCCTTTGCCTCGTAACATATGTAAAACTTAATTATTGGTTTATAATTCATCTTTACCTAGTTAAAAATGGAAAAGAATTAGGGGTGGGTGTTTTTGTTATGTTCTCATAATTCTAGAAAATTGGGGCTTGGACTATATGCACAATTAGAGTAATATGATAAATTGAATTTGGTAGCGAAAAATAAAGGCTTTGGTCGTTAATGCGATTTTTATTTCACATTCAGCTATTCTCTTGCTTTTCTTCTCTTTTTTGATTTTCTTAATTATGTGAAGTAGTACACCATATAAATCAACTTACCATGACTTTTGTAAAGAAAGAACACATGATTGTGAGATCATTAAGGTCACAATATTATTGACTTATAGGCGCCATTTTGCTATGAAGATGTGGTCTTGGTACTTCCTCTATTTCATATTATTTGTCATTTTTAAAAATCGTGCAGTTAAATTTAGAAAATTTTGATCATAAATTTCTCAATATATACAATTGGTATATAAAATTACCATCATTTGATTCATAACGAAAAATGTTATCATAAAAGTATAATACTACAATTGTTAATAACATATTGTGTAAGAAATTATCAATCAAAGAGTGACATTGAAGGCCGTAAAAGTCAAAATAATGACAACTAATATGGAACGGATGCAATACTTAAAAAGGTCATTGTGAGCATGGATTAGAGGAAATGTTGTTTAAGTAAATATAATAATTTTGGACTACTCATAAAAAAATAATGTGATCTACTTAAACAAGGAGGAAGAGATACTTGATGTATGAGAATTGTAAAATCTTTTTGCTGAGTTTTAAATTGATTTATTATTGTTATTAGAAGGCATGTAGTGTTAACAATCTGTTAACTAAGTTGGTGGTACATAGTGTTAACTACATATAACATAGTGGAGAAGTCAACCCCCCCCCCCCCCCCGCGCCAACATGATATGTTCTGATTATCTAAGCTATAGCTATTGTATAAGTTGTATTTTGCTTCGAGACTTTTTAAAAAACAAATATATATGAAGAACGCGTGGGTACTTAGTTTACAACTCGGAGCACGCCCGTGTATTTGTTAGTATGAGATGATAATTATTCATCTTACTATTAAGTGAAAATGTGTTCTCATTTCTTACGACTTCATAAATCTACACATTCAAAATTGTAAAGAAAATGTAACTCCAGTCATTCATGGAAATTATGTTAAACTTCATTTTGTTATACCATATGTCTAAAAGTGTA
Source organism: Portulaca oleracea (assembly GCA_029582165.1). Classification (NCBI taxonomy): domain Eukaryota; kingdom Viridiplantae; phylum Streptophyta; class Magnoliopsida; order Caryophyllales; family Portulacaceae; genus Portulaca; species Portulaca oleracea. Next base: position 11,428,132 of record CM055885.1, on the reverse strand, counting down.
ATATATCTTTCGCGTGGGTAGAAGCATCCTACATTCTAGTTACTTTTAAAATAGATATATTTCGTTGATCATGCTTATAGATGCATATATTTTTTAGAGCCATAAAGGAAATTTAATATTTAAAGATAATGTTGAGATTTGAGAATATATATATATATGATTATTCAAAACCTAAAAGTGCTAAAGTCATGCAACAAAAGTTGCATATAATTTCATAAAACATATAGCAAGGCAGCAAAATAAATAACAAGGGTCACCAAAGCAAACAAAAGTACATCAAACTTGAACAATATTTTAAAATTTATCCTACAATTTGTCCTCCTATTTTCTCACTATTGCTCTATGAAAAGCTCACGGCAAATCTTTTCCGCCCTACCAGCTTCATCAATTATTTTATCATAAGCTTTCCACATACTTATCTTATCCCTTTAATTTTTTTTATTTTTATTTTTATTTTTACATTGGTAAGTCAGGTCACTTACTGAGTCTCCTATCTCAGGAAGAACCTAGTAGGCCTACTATCCCAAAGAAGAGGCGGTGCACCATTATAAGGCCCACAAGGAGCCTCCCAAGGGCACCAAGAATTCCTACCAAAGAAATTATGGTCCCCAAGTATCGAACCCTGGCTTGGAGGTTACACCTCCCACTTGAGCCACAAGCTCATTTGCCTCTAATCCCTCTAATTGACTACAATTTTCTGCTTGTTTTTTTATTTTCTTCCATTTGTTCTTTGAGAGGGTTGCCCTACAAGTTTGTCTAATCAACTGTTATTTGAATTTACCATAACGTGTTGTTTCCCTTTACGCCTAACGTTAGCTTTAGAAGCCACTCGATAGGAGTCCTCAAAATCAAAAGTCAAATCATGGTCACCATCAGTAACACATGATCCAATGGGCTAGATTACTAAATGTACGGTCACTATCGGAGGTAGCCCCCTAATCATTGTCCTCCTCGCCATTGAATTGAGACCCATTCAAAAAAACATGATCATCATTGGAGTACCAGTGCATTTTTTTCCTTGCCAATAATTAATTGCATATCTGTATTTTACGAATTCATGTATATGTTTTATTAACATTAGATGTTGATGGAGTTTAATTGTGTGCAGGAAGGTGATAGGAGCCCGTTATTACCTAAAGGCTTATGAGACATACCATGGGCCATTAAACACATCAATTGACTACCGATCCCCTAGAGACAAGGATGGGCATGGAACCCATACGAGTTCAACAGTGGGAGGGCGTATGGTCCAAGATGTATCCTTCATGGGATCCCTGGCACGGGGAACCGCGTCTGGGGGTGCACCCCTTGTCCACTTGGCAGCCTACAAGGTATGTTGGGCTATCCCTGGACATGACAAGTTCGACGGCAACACTTGCTTTGATGCCGACATGCTCGCTGCCATCGACGACGCCATACATGATGGGGTCCATGTCTTGAGCATCTCCATTGGGACTACTAAGCCCACCCCATATTATCAAGATGGCATCGCCATTGGTTCCTTGCATGCTGTCAAGCGCAATATAGTTGTGGCTTGTAGTGCTGGTAATGAAGGGCCCCATCCTGGTACCTTGTCGAACCCTGCCCCTTGGATTATTACTGTTGGGGCTAGTAGCTTGGACAGGAAATTTGTTGCCCCCCTTATACTTGGAAATGGCTATACAATTGAGGTAATAAATTTACTGATTTAGAGATATTATCAGTTCCCAATTTTCATTTCACTTAGGTTGGGTTATGATTATAGAGCCATCTACGTACACCAAAAGTATAAATCAATTGTTGAAGACCTAATAATGATGTTATGTTTTAATGCAAATGAATGTGTTTCAGGGAGAAACGACAACTCCTTACAAATTAGAGAACAAGTTTTACCCATTAGTGTACGCAGGAGACGTAATTCTTCCCGCTATTAACCAGTCTGTTGCAGGGTAAGCGTTTCTTAATAATCAACAAGAGATATATAGGGATTATATATTGAAGACTCGTATAGTGAGTGGTTAACCGGGTAATAGAAAATGTTTTTAACTTAGTTTGACATATGTACTGTATAGGCAGTGCCTTCCAAACACATTGTCAGCAGAGAAGGCAAAGGGAAAAATAATAATTTGCTTAAGAGGGAATGGAACAAGAGTGGGAAAAGGGATGGAGGTTAAAAGAGCTGGGGGAATTGGTTACATCCTTGGAAACCTCCCAGCTAATGGACAAGAGATTGTTGCTGATCCGCATGTTCTTCCTGCCACTGCTGTGGGTGCAAATGAGGCAGCTCAAATCCTCAAGTACATTCAATCCACCGAGCATCCCATCGCTAAAATAGTCCCGGCAAACACTGTGGTTCACACTACTCCAGCACCCTTCATGGCCTCCTTCACTAGTAGAGGTCCCAATGTCATCGATCCCATCATTCTCAAGGTATGTATGTTGATCATTTTCATCACACAAGTATGTACCGTATTGGTAGCTAGAATGACAAGTTAACCATTTGAAAGTGGGGGATGGGTGTGCAGCCAGACATAACAGGGCCAGGGTTGAATATACTGGCAGCGTGGACAGGGGAAGATTCTCCAACAAGGTTGGCCATAGATGGCAGAAGAGTAGAGTGGAACATTTTCTCTGGGACATCCATGTCTTGCCCACACATAGCCGCTGCTGTTGCTCTCCTTAGAGCTATCTACCCTTCTTGGACTTCTGCTGCCATTCGTTCTGCCCTTATTACCACCGGTTAGATTCAAGTCTCTAAATGCGTGCAACTTGAATGTTTGGGTCAATTGAAAGTATAAGTAAATGTGTTGATTTTGCGTTGCAGCTGGTTTGGAGAACAACAATGGAACATTTATAACAGACGCATCTGGGAACCCAGCAGACCCATTCCAGTTTGGAGCGGGTCATTTTCAACCCACAAAGGCGGCAGATCCAGGGCTAGTGTATGATGCATCCTACACTGACTACTTAACATACCTTTGTGGCTTAGGAATCGTAAATGCAGACCCATCATTCATGTGCCCCCAAGTTCTAACCAAGATAATTGACCTAAACTACCCTTCCGTAGCAATTCCTAAGCTTAACAGAAAAGTGACGGTCACAAGGACAGTTACAAACGTTGGTAAAGCTAAAAGTAGCTACTTTGCTACGGTCAAGCCGCCAATGGGATATCATGTCAAGGTCTCACCAAACATGCTCGCATTCAAGCGAAGAGGAGAGAAAAAGAGCTTTAGAATTACAATTCAAAAGCAGAGACATAAAATGCGTGGTGACAAGATTGAATACAAATACGATTGTGATCCCGGGTGCACAATGCTTTGTGCGCCCAGTCACATCTTTTTTTCTTCTTTTTTTTCTTGTTTTTAAATAGATTTATTTGGTGTTTATTTTGAACTTCTAGTTCAATATACTAATTCTTTATTTATTTATTATTATTATTTTAATTTTTTTTATAGTTTTCATGATATTCTTTTTTATTTTCTTTGTAGTATTTTTATTTACAATTGGTATTTAATATTAATTATTTTCAATATTTGATATGAATTTTAATTTATGAACATTGTTATAAAACCGAACTTTTTAAATTTTCTATTGTTATTATTAGCATGTTCTGATGTTATAAAGTTTTTATAAGCATTGTAATATACTTTTATAAACATTTTTTATGGGGTTTATGTACACTGAAGTTGAGTTCAAATGATGGTTAAAAATTATGAGCATTGTGGTATATATTTATGAGCATTTTTTACTTTATATTTTTAATTTTTTTTTGTGCAATTTTTAATTTTTCTAAAATAAATATAATAAGGCTTTTCTTTTAATATAATACTTCAATATATTTTGTAATGAACATTGTTATAGGTTATGAGCATTATAGTTCTACTTGATGAGCATTATGGTTTTAAGTAATGAGCATTGTAGTTATAGGTAATGAGCATTGTAGTAATAGGTAATGAACATTATGGTTTTATGTAATAAGCATTGTTGTTATAGATTATGAGCATTATATATAGTTCTACTTGATGAGCATTATGGTTTTAAGTTATGAGCATTGTAGTATTAGGTAATGAGCATTGTAGTATTAGGTAATGAGCATTATGGTTTTATGTAATGACTAATGAGCATTGTAGTTATAGGTAATGAGCATTGTAGTAATAGGTAATGAGCATTTTAGTTCAGCTTGATGAGCATTATGATTTCATGTAATGAGCATTGTCATTATAGGTTATGAGCATTGTAGTTCTGCTTTGATGAGTATTATGGTTTAATGTAATGAGAATTGTCGTTATAGGTTATGAGCATTGTAGTTCTGCTTGATGAGCATTATGGTTTTATGTAAAGAACATTGTAGTTATAGGTAATGAGCATTGTAGTAATTGGTAATGAGCATTGTGGTTCAGCTTAATGAACATTATGGTTTTATGTAATGAGCATAATAGTTATAAGTTATGAGCATAGTAGTTGTATAGTATGAGCATTGGTGTAGAGACTTATGAGCATAATAGTTATAAGTTATGAGCATAGTACTTATATATTATGAGCATTGGTGTAGAGGTTTATGAGCATAATAGTTATAAGTTATGAGCATAGTAGTTGTACATTATGAGCATTGGTGTAGAGACCTATGAGCATTGGCCTTGTAGGTTATGAGCATGATAGTTATAATTTATGAGCATTGGTGTAGAGACCTATGAGCATTGGCCTTGTAAGTTATGAGCATAATAGTTATAATTTATGAGCATAATAATTAGTAGTTAAGACTTATGAGCATTAGCCTTGTAGATTATAAATATTGTAGTAAAAAAATAAAAAGCATAAAAATATAATATTACACAAAAAAGAAATAAATAAATACTTGGCCTTGTAGATTGTAAATATTGTAGTAAAACAATAAAAAGCATAAAAATATAATATTACACAAAAGAGAAATAAATAAAAAAATAAGAAAAAAAATATAAACGATGGTGGGCGCCGGGCTCACCGAGCAACGTGCACCCGGGCTCACCATCGTCTTTCTCCAAGATTGAAGGACAAAAGTATGAGTTTGGGTGGCTTACTTGGTTTGACGGGGTCCATAATGTTAGAAGCCCACTAGCTGTATCTTCTGCTTAGAATGTATTGTTTTAGATATTAACAAAACGATAGGATTTCATGATTAACATTATAAAAAGCGAGCTTCTAATGCATATATATATAGTAGAAAAATGATAAATATCTTGACGCAATCATCTTGAATTTCACCTAAATTACTCATAAAGTTAAATATAAGTGCATTTAAATCATTATGAAGGTATATATGTTTCATTACTTTGAGGCTTATTATAACTTAAATATAAAAATATTTATTTATTTATTCATACATGTAAAACTATGTATAAAATGTGCATTTTCTACTATGATTGATAAAATTGGGTTATTATTTATATTTTTTGACCTAGATAATAAGTATTATACTCTTATAATTGATAAATACATATAATTATTAGTGAAAATATTATTAAAAATTATAAAAATGTGAAATATGAACAATTCAAGATGATTATTAACTATTTTGAGTCACGATGTGTATCATTGTCCATATATAGTATTCATACACTTTATTTAAAAAACAAGCATATACAAAATACTTTAGTGTGCAATATAATTTTTCCTCCTCTCTTTCAAGAATCTCTACCCTTCGGCTCCCTGCATCTTTTTGCCTCAATTATCCTAAATTAAAAATAAAGATAAAAAAATGTTGAATATAATGTGATATATGTCTTGCCTCAAGATGGATATCTTGATTGATGTGGCAGAGTACACCTGTGAGATGCAATATTTTTTTTGAGGGAAAACTGGGGAAAATTATATTACTAGTTTATCCATCAGTACATACGCCTCAATTCGACTCGAACAACAGCCAAGCCAAATATGCCCTTCCCCGATTAGTGCGACCATGACTATATTGTGAGCCACCAAGTTTGCGCCCCATTTCATATGTACCCAACTACATCCATGAAAAAACGACATTAAGGTCTGAATATCATTCAGGACCAAATCAAATTCACTACAAAAGACATCAAACCCATTTAAACGACATATTAGAGTTAAGTTATCTTACTCAAAAATGATTAAAACATAAGTGAAACGTCGTGTCAGGGTTACAACAAACACCCTTGCTTTGGCTTCAGCGACCGTCGGGTCCCTTCTTGCCTTGCATATCCTCGACGTAGCCAGCAACAGTTACCTTCAGGAGTCATTGGCTACCACCCCCAATTTGGCCCAGCCATCTTTAGAAAGGGAAGCAGCAAAATTGAGTTTTACCTCATTATCTGTTGGTTGCTTCCAGAATGGCGTGCACACAGGTTGCTCCTCCATGCTCCACCTCTTGTTAGCTTTGGAGAGCTTAATAAAATCAATCGTCATTTGCCTTGCTATGTGCACAATCACGCTAGCTGAGGGCCTTCTAGAGTTGAAAACCTAATCATTCCTTGAAGTCCCTATTAGCCAAGCAGCAAGCAGACGAGTACTAAACTCCTCCTCTGAAAGAACCCTAGAGGGGGGGTGAATAGGGTTACTGAAAATTTCTGCACAATTCACAACTTAATAAAGGACGTTAGGTTCTCAGTCACAGTGGACTAAGAATCTCCTTACCATAGAATATAAACAGAATAGATAAAGGACCAAATGTATGAATTGAATAACCTCCTTTATTGTGAACAGATCGTGATGAACCTAGGGTGAATGACCTTAGGTTTTACAAAGAACCAAGCGCCTTACAAGGACGCTTCTTATTTTCTGAAAACAACACGCACCAAGATCAATCTTTGGTGCCTAAACTCAGTCGACTCTAATTCCGTCTAGAAATCGACTACACAAGCAACAATCAATCCTAGATCCGTGAAGGATTGATTTTACTCACACTTTTCGCAACACAAGTTCTCACAAGAACACCACAACAGAAAACTCTATTTCTATTTTGAACACCCGATTTCTTTCGTGGAATCGTTGCTTTTCTTTGTCTTGAATGCTTCTATTTAAACCGATTATGCTACGTTTGTATCCGTTAGAAGGGATTCTGTTTTTGCTCCAATTTCTCTTCACTGCGATGTCGAAATATTCTTTCCTTTTCGGCGAGATCTTCTGGGAATTCCTTCCAAGTTTTATCTTCAATTTTGTCTGCACAGTAGCATATGAAATTAGTCTCATTCACACAGTAAAACGGAGAAGGAAAGATTCTTGCCTAAATGGAAAACTTCCCTGAGCAAGTGTCGTCATTTCTCTTTCACTTCAAAACCCTTTGAGCAGTGCCAATGTCCTTCAGGTCGTTTGACATAGATGTCCTTGATATCGTTTGACATAGATGTCCTTGATGTGCATTGAGTGAATGTCCTTTGCTCTGTTCTCAACAGGGGTTCTTCAATCTCCCCCTTTTTGAGTGAAAGACAAAACTAGATACAAGCATAGTATGTGCAGCATATATAACGTAAATAGATCATTCATACAGGGATATAGCAAAAGAGTTTACGTTCGGTTGTACAGGCCCTGTAAAAAAAACATACTATGCTACGCATAGATCATCTCCCCCTTTTTGGCTTTCAAGCAAAAAGGAAACAGGAGGAATGTTTGGCAAAAAAAAAATGTTCAAAATAGAGAAAGAGAAGCACAGTTTTAGGACAGGGGTTCTGCGGGGGTATTATCAGGAGCAATGTTCGGAGAGCTTGGGATGGGGGTGCTTGGTAAAGCCTGCATGCCTGCTGGAGCGACATCCTTCAGAAGAGAGACTGCAGCAGTGATTTCAGAGCGTGCCTCTCGAAGGGCCTTGACCTCATGTTGTAATTGGCGAACCTCTTGATGAAGGGCCTCAATGGCAGAGTTGATGTTGGAAAGATGAGTTTGGAGGGCGTCAGAGGCATCCTTTGCTGCAGCAGTAGAGTGCAAGGCTTCTTCGGCCTTGATCTCATCCAAATGAAGCCATAGGCCATTTGGTTGCTGCTGGTATCCAAGGGTAATGAGGAGAGATGGGCCAATTGTGGGTAAGTTGAAGGAGGACTTTTCAGCAGTGTCAAGGGGAACATGACAATGGCGAAAAATCTTGGTGAGCAAGTTCCCATAGGGAAGGGGGCCAGAAGGAGAGGCGGCAGCTTTTAGAAAATGTTGAACGACTAGTTCACCAATGTCAGGATGACGATTGTTGAGGACGTTCAGGATAAAGATAGCACAGGCTTCATTAATGGTTTCCTTGTTTGTACCTCGGGGAAGGATAGTCCGAACCAGGGTGTAATAGAGAAAACGAGCTTCAGACTTCAGACTAGTGTATTGGGTGTTTTTCTGTTCAGTGGGGCGGGCAAATTGCCGGCGGAGTTCTTGTTTGGGGTCGGAAGGGATGGGTAAAGGTGGTTTGGTTGGACTGGGTTGAATATGAAGGATACGCTCAACTAGGGTGGGGGTCAGCAAAATTTCAATGCCAGAAACAAGGGATTTCACAGAAAGTTGTTTGGTGTCTGGGATAAGGTTGGCAAAGAACTCAACAATGAGGGATGGATAAATTACCGGTTCACAGTCGAAGAAGGTGTAGCAGCCAAGATCCTTCAGGGTGGAAAATGATGGAAAGATGGTGAGAAGGGAATCGGCGTCGACATTCTCACAGCATAATATTTGCCGGTTAGCGATGGTTTGAACACGTTGCTCGTGGGTGATTGCATTAAGAGGTTGCGGTTGAGATTGAAGGGCAAGAGCAGTGGATGAGGATGAGCGAGATTGAGTGGATTCGGGAGGATTAGGGGACGACTTGCGAGAGTGAAGTCGTTTGGCAACCCCTGCAGGGGGAGATAGGGCTGTGTTTTTAAGAGCGGGGCGTTTTTTCATGGTTGGAAAGGTAGAGAGAGGAGAGAGGTGATGGGGTAGAGGAAGATGAGGATTAGAAGGATGGAGACAGGAGGGAAGAGTAAAAAAAATGAGGGTTAAATAGAAACAGGAGGGCGGTTGAGGTTTTTGGAGATGGAAGGAAGGGCAGTAAATGGGGAAGGAGATAAAAGTTGGAGGGATAACTGGGGAAGGTGAAAGTGACGGTTGGAAAGGGGAGTTATGATGATTGGATGTGTTTTGGAAAGTGGGAAAGTTAAATGATTTGATGAGATTTTGAAGATTTATTGTATTTGAAATGTGTGAGAAACCGTGTGATTTAATTTTGGAAATAGACGAGAGAAGGAGAGAGGATTTTGAATTTTGAAAAAACGAGTTTGAGTTAAGCAAGGCAGTTATGGAGGAACTGTCTGCCTAACGTCATTGCCAGGTTTATTTATGTGATAAAGGTGAGACTCAAGGGGTCTTGTGACAAGAATGTCAAGGACCTTGATGAGTCTGTAGAGATTAGAACATACCTGGGGGTAGAGGGCCTTAGCTCCCCCTGAATGGAGGGACACTAGCTCCCCCTCAACTAGTCATCGAGTTGCAGCATGCCAAATTCCCTTCGATTGATGATGAATTGCTCAGTGGGAAGGGCCTTGGTGAAGATATCGGCCAGTTGTTGATGAGTGGGTACAAAGTCCAGTATAATGTGGCCTTTGTCAACATGATCTCTGATAAAATGATGTCGTACTTCAATGTGTTTGGTACGGGAGTGCTGAACTGGATTTTTGGTGATTTGAATTGCACTCTTGTTATCACACTTGATGGGAATTTTTAAGAGTTCTATCCCAAGGTCCTTCATGTGCTGTTTGATCCATTGTTTGAGCACGCAGTAATCGTCGCTATGTATTCTCGCTGCGATGGAAAGAGCAATGGCATTCTGTTTCTTGGATTGCCAAGAAATTAAGGAGAAGCCTAGCATTTGACAACCGCCAGATGTGCTTTTTCAATCTGTCTTGGAACCAGCAAAGTCAGCATCTGTGTATCCAATAAGGTTCAGGGAATTGTTCCTGGGATACCACAGACCAAGGTCCTTGGTGCCTGCGAGATATCTCAAAATTCTTTTGACAGCAATCAAGTGAGATTCTTTAGGAGCACTTTGAAACCGAGCGCATAGGCAAACACTAAACATGATGTCTGGACGACTTGCAGTTAAATAAAGTAGAGATCCTATCATACCTCGATACTGCTTATCAGGAACGTCCTTACTATGTAGATCATGATCAAGTTTTATTGTGGAGGACATTGGGGTACTGCAGTGTTTAGCGTTCTCCAAACCATATTTCTTTAGAAGTTCTTTGACATACTTACTTTGGTTGAGAAAGATGCCTTCATTGTCTTGTTTGATTTGTAGTCCAAGAAACAATCTTAGTTCTCCCACTAGACTCATCTCAAACTCCTTGCTCATTAGGTCGGAGAATTCCTTCACTAGATGTTCATTAGTAGCACCAAAGATAATGTCATCTACATAAACTTGAATTATAGTAGAGTTCTGACCTGAGGTTTTGATGAACAGTGTTTTGTCTATGAGACCTCTTGTGAATCCATTTTTCAAAAGAAAGGAGCTTAGTCTCTCATACCAAGCCCTGGGAGCTTGCTTTAGACCATAAAGGGCCTTCTGAAGCCTGTAAACATGAGTGTGTGGATCTTGTTGTTCGAATCCTGGAGGTTGTTCCACATAGACTTCTTCCTTTAGGTATCCATTAAGGAAGGCACTTTTTACATCTATTTGGTACAGTTTCATGTGCGTTGATGCAGCGTAGGCAAGGAGTATCCGAATGGCCTCTAGTCTTGCAACAGGTGCAAAGGTCTCGTCATAGTCAATGCCTTCTTCTTGGTTGTATCCTTTGGCAACTAGTCTTGCCTTGTTTCTTGACAATGTGCCATGTTCATCTAATTTGTCATGTAGACCCATTTCACACCGATGACTGGATGATGTTCGGGTCTTAGGACAAGTTTCCATACTTTGTTGTGCTCAAATTGATTCAATTCTTCTTGCATAGCTAGGATCCAGTTGTTGTCCTTTAGGGCTTCTTCAGGTCCTTTAGGTTCAATCTGAGAAACAAATGCGTGAAAGGCACAAAAGTTTCTAAGAGAGGATCGAGTTCTAATACCTGTTTCCAGACCTGAAAGCAGATTGTCGGCTGGATGAGCAGGTTTGAACCTGAAGGTCCTTGATGACTCCTCGATATTCTGTTGTGCATTATCAGCAATCTGAGGAGTTTCTGCTGGTGAAGATCCTTGTCCTTCACTTGAGGAAGGTCCTTGTTCTTCACTTGAGGAAGATTCTTGTTCTTCATTTGAGGAAGGTCCTTGGGCTTCATTTTCCTCATGATCCGAAGTTTGGTGCAAGTTGTCATCAGGAGGAGGTTCTTCATTTTGTTGAAGAGGACTGTGCAGGAATATGCGAGGGGCATCCTCGTCATCATCATCTTGAAGAATCTGGAATTTCATGGAGGACCTTTCTGATGAAGTGGTGGAAGTTTCATTGAAGACAACATGGATTGATTCTTCCACCTTTTTAGATGCTTTAATGTAGACTCTGTAGGCCTTGCTGGATAAGGAATATCCTACTAAAATTCCTTCTTCACTTCTTGGCTCAAATTTGCTTAAGGTCTTCTTACCATTGTTATGAATAAAGCATTTGCATCCAATGGCCTTGAGGTGAGCTACATTTGGTGTTTTACCCTTGAACAGCTCATAGGGTGTTTTCTTCATGAAGGATCTTATAGTACATCTGTTGAGAATATAATTTGAAGCATTTATAATTTCAGCCCAAAGAAAAAGGGGTAGATTGTTCTCACAAATGATTGTTCTGGCCATGTTTTCCAGCGTGCGGTTCTTCCGTTCAACCACACCATTCTGATGTGGTGTCCTTGGGGCAAAGAAATTATGTGTGACCCCTTCTTGATCACAGAATTTTCCAAATTGATCTCGATTATCAAACTCTCTTCCATGATCTGTTCTTATAGACACCAGATTGAGTCCTGTAAGGACCTTGAGTTGCCTGTACAATTTCTCAAATTCTGGGTAGGCCTCTGTCTTATCCTTCAAAAAATAAAACCCAGGTAAATCTAAAATAATCATCAACAATGACTAGTATGTATTAACATCCTCCTAGACTTTTGTATGGAATTGGTCCACAGAGGTCCATATGCAACAGTTCTAAACATCTAGAGGTGGTTACTTGAGATACAGGCTTGAAGGATGTTCTGGTTTGTTTTCCTCTAGTGCATGCATCACATACCTTGTCACGAATGAAATTTTGAGATGGTAGTCCTCTAACTAGGCCTAGGCGTTTTAGCTTTTGAAGTGTTTTCATGTTCATATGTCCTAATCTACGATGCCATAACCAGGTTTCATCTGATGCAACTCTAAGACAGGTAAGGTCCTTGTTCATATGATCACTAAGGTCAATAACATACACATTGTTCATCCGATGACCTTTCAGGACTATTTCATGAGATTCCTTTTCTACGACACATGAGTTCTTATTGAACCAAACTTTATAACCTCTATCACAAAACTGAGAAATACTTACAAGATTATATTCTAAACCTTCTACATAATATACATCATTTATACAGTTGACTGAATCCTTACCGACCTTGCCGACTCCAAGGATCTTCCCTTGGCTTTTGTCTCCAAACGTTACCTTCCCACTTCTGATGTCTTTGAGCTCTCTGAATTTGGTTGGATCTCCAGTCATGTGTCTTGAGCATCCGCTGTCCAAATACCAGAGGTCGTTGTGAGCCCTGAGACATACCTGCACTGAAGGACATTATACCTTTCTTTGGACCAAGAGGTTTATGAAGGGTTTCTTTGTTTGGGGGAACTGGTCATTGTTTGTCTTCTTTGGAACCCACTTTGCTTTGGTTTTTGGTTTTGGTATAGGTGTGGGTTTATGAGTGAGTAAGATTTCTGGATTAGTTCTGGGTGAACCAGGTTTATCTGTAGAGGTTTTCTTCTCAGGATTTATGGTAGAATGAACTTGGTCTATTTCTTGATTCAAAATGGAATTCAGCTCTTTTCGGTTCTGTATCATTTCATTTCTCATGCTGACATTATCAGAGGTAAGGTTTTTGATTATCTCCAATTGGGTTTCTATGGTTTTGGAGTTTGTTTCAGCAATTCTAGTGAGATATTGTACTTTGTCAATGAGGGTTGCAATGTAGTCAAGCAGATTTAGCAATCTTGGTTTCAAATTGTGTGAAGGACATTTTAGAAAGAGATCTGTAAATACCTCATCATTGTCATTCGTCTCTGTTTCATCTGCTTGTGTTTCTGTAAGGTCCTTTGCCATGAGACAAAGGTTTGCGATTTCCTCGGACTCACTTTCACTTTCACTGCCTTCACTTTCACTCCATGTGGCAACCATGGCTTTGCTACTCAATCTTTTTCCTCTAAAATCGCTTTGTTCCTTGACTTTCTTCACATGAGGACATTCCCTGACCAGGTGATCTGTTGCACCACAGGCGAAGCATTTATATTCATTATCATCCTTGGTTTGAATTTTACCTTTGGGTGAAGGTCGTTTGGAGGATGATTCTCTCAGATAGCCACGGAATCTGGGATTTTTTCTATACAGTCGTCTGAAACCTTTGGCTAACATGGCAATGGTTTCTTCATCATCGTCCTCTGATTCTTCTTCTGGTTCCTTGGTGCTTTTGAGGGCAATGTCCTTGGTCTGACTGCCTTCAGACAGTCGTATCTCATGTGCAAGGAGTTTTCCAATCAACTCTTCAATTTTCAAAGTCTCTAGATCTTGGGCTTCTTCTATCGCCGTTACTTTTGGTCCCCACTTGTGCCTAGGAAGACACTGAAGGACCTTGTTCACTTGTTCTTCATTGGAATAGGATTTTCCGAGGGACTTGAGATGATTGATGATTGCACTGAATCTTTTGAACATTGACTCAATGGACTCATTTTCTTCCATCTTGAAGCCTTCATATTTCTGAACTAGTATGTTGACCTTGGTCTTCTTTACTTGGTTTGTTCCTTCATAGGTTGTGACCAAGTAATTCCATATCTGCTGAGCTGTATCAAAATTAGACACTCTTTCAAATTCATTAGAGTTAAGACTGCAAATTAAAAGATAATGTGCATGAGTATTTTTCTTTGCTCGCTCTTTTTCTTCAGCTGAATACTCAGATCTTGGTTTATCACTTGTTGTTCCATCTGCAGCAGTCGTCTGGGGAGTAGGATAGTTTCCTTTGGTGACTACATCCCAAATGTCCTCATCTTGATTTCTCAAGAAGATCTCCATTTGGCGTTTCCAGATTCTGTAGTTGTCACCTGTCAGTAAAGGTGATCTGTTCCATGAACGTTCTTGACTTAAGTCTCCCATGTTGTGATCTCCCATGATCTTTGCCACAGAGCGATTAGTCTCTGAATTTTCAGTGGACCAGACTCTGATACCAATTGAAAGAACCCTAGAGGGGGGGTGAATAGGGTTACTGAAAATTTCTGCACAATTCACAACTTAATAAAGGACGTTAGGTTCTCAGTCACAGTGGACTAAGAATCTCCTTACCATAGAATATAAACAGAATAGATAAAGGACCAAATGTATGAATTGAATAACCTCCTTTATTGTGAACAGATCGTGATGAACCTAGGGTGAATGACCTTAGGTTTTACAAAGAACCAAGCGCCTTATAAGGACGCTTCTTATTTTCTGAAAACAACACGCACCAAGATCAATCTTTGGTGCCTAAACTCAGTCGACTCTAATTCCGTCTAGAAATCGACTACACAAGCAACAATCAATCCTAGATCCGTGAAGGATTGATTTTACTCACACTTTTCGCAACACAAGTTCTCACAAGAACACCACAACAGAAAACTCTATTTCTATTTTGAACACCCGATTTCTTCCGTGGAATCGTTGCTTTTCTTTGTCTTGAATGCTTCTATTTAAACCGATTATGCTGCGTTTGTATCCGTTAGAAGGGATTCTGTTTTTGCTCCAATTTCTCTTCACTGCGATGTCGAAATATTCTTTCCTTTTCGGCGAGATCTTCTGGGAATTCCTTCCAAGTTTTATCTTCAATTTTGTCTGCACAGTAGCATATGAAATTAGTCTCATTCACACAGTAAAACGGAGAAGGAAAGATTCTTGCCTAAATGGAAAACTTCCCTGAGCAAGTGTCGTCATTTGTCTTTCACTTCAAAACCCTTTGAGCAGTGCCAATGTCCTTCAGGTCGTTTGACATAGATGTCCTTGATATCGTTTGACATAGATGTCCTTGATGTGCATTGAGTGAATGTCCTTTGCTCTGTTCTCAACAGGGGTTCTTCATCCTCGGTACAGGCTTTTTTCTGTTGGAGAATAGGGTTGTCGGGCCCAATTTCGTCTCTAATGTTCTGAACCGTGGGATCTTGAAGCAACTCCCAAATGCCCTTGTTCTCCTTTCATGTCATAATAATGTGCTACGAGGTCTCCGCACATTCATTGCGATATATGTCGGGGTAGTGAAATAGAGCCTTTGTGGAGAGTATGTTAAATATCCATTGCCACCACAGGATTTTAGTCTTGGGTAAACATCTAGCATCCCTTATTTTGGGCCAAAACACCTCAAACTCTTCCAAATTTAGGCTCGACCTTATGATGTAGGATGATTTCACCGAGCACATCCCTTTGTCATCAAACCACCATGCCAACGTGTCTCTCGAGTTTCTTCTGCTCAGCGAGCTGGACAATATTATATCCTTATCCCTATTATTAAACAACTTCTTCATTAGTTCTACACTCAACTCACCTCCATCATCTATGGTAAGATCGCAAACCCAATGAACATTTGATTCTATGGGTTATTCTGTTGTGATGTACATTCTCTGTTCATAAAAAACCCACTCATTGTTACATATGTGAATGCTTCGACCATCTCCCACTCGCCAATAAAGCCTGGTCTTAAGTATTGCCTTTGACGCCCATATGCTCCTCTATGAGTAGCTAGGGTAGTAAGAGAGAGTTTCCTCAAGGAAAGACTTACGTAAACCCTTGGCTACAAGAACCACATATACGAGTGAGTCTTGCTTCTATATTAGGCTTCACCCCTATTTAGCAGGTAACTGTGGATGTCCCTGAGGCTACTAGTCCTTCGACCTCCCCCGGGACATCATCCTTAAACAGAAAGGGTTGCGGCGATCCCGCCGCTTTGATTTGTTTCCGTTTCCATTTTGCTTTATGTTGGAATTTTAGAAATTTGCTAGCTTTTTACTTTTCTTTAAGAAACTCTTTAGGAATTGTTTGGCACATTTTATGAATAGTTTAATTGTAAAATTATCTTTTCTTTACGATTAACACTTTGAGAATATTTGAACCAAATCCAAGGAGAGAGTTACCACTCGCTCTTTTCCTCCTTTATTTGATTGTCCTATTTCCACAATGCGGGGACTCATAAAAAGGCAATTTAGGCAATTTCAACGATTTAAAAATATACATTACATTCCTAAATTTTTATTAAGCTCATTGTAAGATCACTACTCGCACAAAATAAGTTTAAGGCTTTTGAAAATCATGGTCTAGGCAGAATAACACTTATTTTGAAAGAGTCGCCAATCAACTTTTAAGAGAAAGATGGAAGAAACGAAAGAAAAAGAGACTCTACCTACGAACTAGATTACCAAGTTCAGGGGTAAGGCTACGGAATCGAAAGGTAAAGACCTTTGAGTCTGCCTCTCACTTAAGGAAAGACTTTACCAAAAGTTTAAGTGTGTTTTTATCAGATTTAGAAGGCAAAGAAAGTAAAAGATTGCACCATTAAAATCATTCAATCATGCAAAATGAATTAAAAGAATTAACACATTATATGATTGCATAAATCAAAGAATGATTACATGAAAACTATGAAAGACAAGAAATTATACCTAAACCGAGAGCAACCGAGAACTTTTTCCTAGCCTTGAATGCTCCTTATCTCTAAATATCAAGTGATAAGTATGTGTATGTGGTTTTGGTGGTATTTTGTGGGTTATTTTGTGGAAGAAATAGAGAATGACGTAAATGGGATTAAGATTAGGTGTGTTGAAATAATAGGAGGATAAGATGATAACAAGGGTGTAAGATGATAAGCGGTTATAAAAGAATGATAGGATGAATTTGAGAGAGAGTGATAAAATGATTAACTTTATGATAAGATAAGGAAGCGAGAATGAAAGAGTGGGATGATAAATCTTATCCTCATGTAAGGCAGAAATAGCCCCTATTTATAGGTTTTTCAATGCATACGTACGTCCATACTTGAGCCCTAAGATTACAAAGTAATCCCAGTGGTCAAGGATGGTCTCCCAGACTCCCAATGCAGTACATGGTTTGACAGGACGATGGGATCATCATGGGGGATGATACAACATCGTGTAATCTGCGCAGTCATCCGTGCAATAAATGTAGTTTATTTTTTACCTTAAACGGTGCTGAGATGTAACGTAATGGATGAGGTGTCATGCTTTTTACTGGACTTTGAGGAAGGCCTCATGGCTTACTGGGATTTCTTTGGCTTTGGGCTTTGTTTTTGGGTTATTTTTTTTACGAGCTCGGGTTTTATTCTTTTTCTAGTTTTCCCGAGTTTATCACTTGGAGTTTTGGCTTAGCTCCGCTTTCCCGGTTCTCTATTTGTTATATTCCTAAAATGTACAAGAAAATAAAATATTACAAAATTACATCAAAATACAGATTAACTAAGTAAAAATCCTGATATCTACAGATAGCCCCCACTTTGATTGAGTCCGAGTAGGACGAAAATGAAAGTAGTTTCGACTGCTGGACATTGGTCTTGGATATGACTATGAATTTCAAATCCTGGTGTGACGCTTGGAAGATGGAAGTCCTCTGTCTGACTCTAGGTAAAGTTGATGATCTCGAGCGAGAATGACGCTCTACTTGATTGTCGATGAAGGGTGCGATTTGTCGCGGGTCTCGAGCAAGACTGATGCTCTACTTGATTGTGATCTCGAGCGAGAATGACACTCTACTTGATTGTCGATGAAGGGTGCGATTTGTCGCGGGTCTCGAGCAAGAATGATGCTCTACTTGATTGTTGACGGATGATCTCAAGCGAGAATGATACTCTAATTAACTGTCGATGAAGGGTGCGATTTGTCGTGGGTCTCGAGCAAGAATGATGCTCTGCTTGATTATAGAGGAATGATCTTGAGCGAGAATGATATTCTACTTGATTGTTTTCCATGAGAAATGATTTTCCAAGGAAAATTGTTTTCCATGCCAAATTTTCTCTTGTTTGGTTGGAGACAAATTAATTTTCGGAAATGACCATATATGTCGATATAATAAGTAGCGATATATGTTACAAATGAAAATATTTGGAGCTCAAAATTCATATTGAGCTTTTCTTAATCATTTCTATTGTATGTAAAGTTTCGTGACAAACCGATAAAATGAATTTCGCTTTTAAGTTTTAGTCATATTTAACTAAAAAAAAATGTCGTCAAAAGTGGCGATATATGTTACAAATGAAAATATTTGGAGCTGAAAATTCATATTTGAGATTTTTATAATCATTTCTATCGTATTGTGAAGTTTCTTGACAAACTGAGAAAATTGAATTTTGCTCTTAAGTTTCAGTCATTACCGCAAAAAAATATCGACATAAGTGGCGATATATGTTACAAATGAAAATATTTGGAGCTCAAATTTATATTTGAGCTTTTCTTAGTCCATACTATCACATCATAAAGTTTCGATTCAAACAGTTCAATTTGAATTTTTAAAAGTTTTAGTTAGTTTTAGCGGAAAAAACTTCTGATCTGGTATATATCATGATAAATGTTATCAAATAAAAATATTTTGAGCTAAAAATTTATATTTGATGTTTTTTTTAATCAATTCTATCGTGTTACAAAATTTTGAGCAAAAGCGTTAATGTTAGATTTCGGCCTCAAATTTCAATTAGAGTTAGTGAAAATCAATCCAAAAATCAATGGTGGAAAAGATTTTTCTAGATTGAACAAAGGAAGTCAATTTCCTTCCTTTAGAGGAAAATGATTTTCCTTGGAAATGATTTTCTAAATTTTTTTGTACCAAACACTAGAAAATTGAGAAAAACCAAACACACTTAATTCAAAGTACATGCTACTTCAAATTTTGCTTTTGAAGAAACCCTTCTTTCTTCCAAGGACCTCCACTACAGCTCGCATGAGGACCTCCACAGTATCTGGCGATCTTTTGATTGAAAGACAAATTTTGAAGATATAAAATTAGGGAAGTTTCCATAATATAAATATTTCTTATCTTCCCTAATATTTATATTTATCCCATGATCTCTAAACTGATTTTATTTGCAAAATTTAATTAAGAGATTTTGAAGATATAAAATCATGGAAGTTTCCATAATATAAATATTTCTTATCTTCCCTAATATTTATATTTATCCCATGATCTCTAAACTGATTTTATTTGCAGAATTTAATTAAGAGAAAGAAACAGTTGTCTAAATGAGAAGATTGAAAATCTACTCCCAAGAAGGAAACAATCCTCACACACGGAAAATAGCAAGAAGGTTGTTGGAGTTCAAGCTTAAATAGAGAAGTCATTATCTTCAAAGGAAAACGATTTCCAAGCAAGCAAATCGTGTGTAGGTATTCTCTCTAAGTTTTCTGAGTTGTAAGAACCTTTGAGTGATAAGGTTCTGAGTGTAACCACTAGGGCTTTTAGTGGTGAGTAGTGTAACCAGTTGGTTGATAACTGGTGAGGACCTCTTGGTCGTGTAGCTAAAGTCAGAGAGAGTTCTCATTTTAGTGAGTTGAACCATTTCCTTCTGCCTCAGTTGTGAGGCCTATACTGCAGAAGCTACCTCTGAATCTTCTGCCCTTGTAAGCTATGTTGAGGACCTCATAATCCTTAACAGTGTCGAGTTGTAACCTCCTCTACTTTCTAGCACTTTAATTTCATCCATAAAGAAGTATTATTCAGTTTATAAAAGTGCTATTAACATTCTTGTGTTGATTAAGTTGTAGAAGTTTTATACAACCCTATTCATCCCCCCCCCCCTCTAGGTTATTTCAACTTTTAGTGTTCATAATCTTGCATACAAAATTGTTGTCTATGCTCCTTTAAATTTCACTGGGGAACAGGGGATTCTCAAATATGAACATATGCTTAGTTCCTTCTATTTGCCTTAACCATAGGTGGACTCATTGAAAACATGTGGGAGTGTCCATGCCGCAGCAGATCTTGCTGAAATTCTTCTATGACGGCTTTTATAGGGCGATACTTGAAGGTGCTGGGTTTGGTCTTTTCTGTCGTGCCTTAGAGATATGGAGGGTTAAGAGCAGAAGGACCTTTGGTAGGGCTTTGGAGGAACGATTTTGGGACACAACCAACTTGTTTCAGCTTCCTGTGAGTTAAATGATGGTCACCCCTTTCGACTTTGTGAAAATTACCAGCCTCAATTGGGGCAGTCTCCTTTTAGATTTCCATAAGGATATTGACCCTCAAGTGATCGTTCACCTTTAGCCGATCATGACCTTTCTTTCCCAAGGTCAGTGCTTAGCTGATAGTTGCTACCAGCACTTAGTGGCCACCATTAGAGGCCCTAACTTCAACAACTTTTCTCTGCCTCATCGTCGATTTCTCTATTTGGCGCACTTCGTCAACGCCACCATCTTTGCTAACCGCAGTGACAAGATCAACCCATCTTGGATGCATCATCTTTTGGATAATGATGATGTGATCGAGTTAAATTGGGGAGCCGCCAGCTATTCTCATTTTGTTAGAGGAATGCATCACTTGTCGCCCTACTAGAAGCGACAACCTGGCCTGGACTGAGTCTACAACCCTGAAGTTACTTTACTTTTGCAGCGATTTATGGCAAGTATTGGAGGTATGTTCCTCATCCTTTTGAGTAAATTTTTTTTTTATTTGAAAAAAAAAAACTTGCTTTTCTCATTATACTCCCTTCCTATTATGGAGCTCTGGGCCTTCGAATATTTTCTACCTGTGGTCTCAGGTACCTGTTGCCCTAATCGATCCATCCCCACTGCTCGCAAGTGGGATGATTCAAAATTATTCAATAAGAAGAAGTGCATGTAGACACCGGGATTTGCACCGACAAATTCAGAAATCAAACTCGACCCGCCAAAACCCAGCAAACCATGGCCCAATAATCATCATAGACCACCGGGCCTACGATGCTATCGAGACAGACCCATCAAACAAGCCCGCTAGCAAATCTGGCCCAAAAATGTGAAACGTAGGCTAGCTGTTGAAAACCTAGCCCGCTGCCAACGTCCACGTCAGCAATCCGTGTGATTGCACGCAACAGGCCGCCTGACCTATGCAATATAATTTGATTTTGGCGCCATAAATCTCCCCAGCCAATCCCTTGATCACAGCCCTCATGATTGACTCTGTTTGACCAGAAAATCATCATAGGCCATGTGAACTATGATGTTGTATGGTGAGTTATGATCTTTGGATCATGTCCCTCACCCTTCCATCTTCATCCCTTCATCCTCCACCTATAAATACCCCACCTCTCCATGCATTTCATCAACAACTTTGATCACCTAGTCCTATCAACTTTTCTCATCATCTTTCTCCATCAACTCTCATCACTTACTATCATCCTCTCTCACATTCTCTCCCACAATTATCCTAGCCATCATCATCCTATCATCCATACACTACAATTCTTATTATCCTCAAACATCCATCATTTCATCCAAGGTTCTAATCCAACATCGTTTGTCATAAGGAAATCTTTCTTCCGCTTAAAGTGAGGTTTGTGCATCTTTTATATCCCAATCATGTAATTTTTATTCTTTAAGTTGGCTTACATGTACATTATTTTGTAAAAACTTCATATTTTAATCTTTGCATGTTCGGAATATAATTCTGTTGAATCAAACTTCTCCCCGCTCATTTCATTTCAAGTTCGATTCTAGTAGAATACGTTTTCAAACAAGCGGATTCGAGAATTCTGTAATTCTCGAATTCGTAACCTTACCCCCGGACTTAGAATTCGGGTTCGCAGACCGGAGTTATTTCTTTTTTATTTTCTTGGTTTGTCGATTTCCTCAAATCGGTTGGCGATTCTTTCTTTCTTTTATAACCTCTTTTTAATTATTATAAATACACGTTATTACTCCAAAAAAATACTTATTAATATTTATTTACGTTTCCATCACACAAGCCCAAGGCTCGGCCAAGGGAAAATGGGCCTAGAAAATAGCAAAGGCCGCATGACCTATGCTATTTTCCACCCATTTTCGCTGGGCCGAGGAAGAATAGGCCTGACCTTGGGACTGTCGTAGGTCACGCGGCCTACGACACCCCCTGGTAACCCATGTTCTTCCTCTATGGCCCAGGTTAATATGAAAATATTAGTAAAATATTTTTCGTGTAATATCGAGTATTTAGATAATAAAAAAATGGGTTCGTAAATTAATAAAAGCTTCCCATTCCGAAAATGTATTTCATAAAATATTAACATCCTTATTTAAGAATTAAGCAACCTTAGTTGGCTCCCGATTATTAAGTAGCACCATCGAAAACGATTTTCTAAACGAGAATTTTTCAGGGTCCTACAGATTGGCGACTCCATTGGGGACTTAAACTTAAAAAAGAGGGTAAAACTTGAAAAAAATTGAATTAATTTGAAATTGTAAAAGGAAGAAGTTGATTTATTTCACATTTTTATTATTCTTCTAGCCATTTCGCATACCAGGCTACTCTCCGGATCTTTTGACACGGGAGCACAAAAGCGATGGTTTAGGTTTAACCTATGATTTTTTTTTCTCGAGAGCAGGCGGCCACTACTTGTATGATGCACGCTACATCACCAAGCATTTGGTCTCTCCTCTCACTCATGCTACACTCCAAGGCTTCTTTGAACTCCAACGAGCAACACCTCACACACTTTACCTATAAACTTTATATAGGTAAAAGTGCACCGAGGTGAGAACATGTGGTACATCATCCAATCTTAACCTTAGTAATCCATGAGTATAGAGTCTTGGTTTAGGATACCCTTCATGTTGTATATGCTATGTGTATATGTGTTTCCCTTCCCCTGTCTTTACTACAAAAGAGTTGACCCTAGTTTAAAGGCTTCGTTCTAGTCCATATAAAGTTCATTGGGCTGAGAAGAGGATGGTTTATCAATTAGGGCAATTAACCTCAAACATTATGGTTAACCCAGTGGACGGGCCCATTTATGTACAAATGTTGATTACTCTAATTTATAAAGTAAATTTTATCTCGCCTTTGATGATATTATATGGCCCTTTACGATGTTCTCTTGATAAAGGTCCAAAAAAAACCTGACTAAATTCCAACCAAGTTAGTGGATAACATCTTAGACTGCATAATAGTCACTAAGCTTGAGGGTTGGTGGTGGTATTGGGCATCAGTTTGTCAACGGTAAATGGTTGATGCAGCGTGAGCCAGAGGGGATGGCAGAGGCATTAGAGATGGTGCCACATGTGGTGGATGTGGGGTTGAGCAACCACCGATGACTCCAACAACACCAAGCCAATGGTGGCCTTGAAGCCAATGGGTGGTTGAGCAGCCTCTACTGGTGGTTTGAGTGAGTGCTTGGGAGTGGGGGTGTTTGAGGGGAGGAGAAAGAAAGGAAGGAATGGTTAAACGAAACCGAAAATAGTAGGTTAAAATGGCATATTTTACAAAAATATTAGGTTTAGGGGCATATGGTTAACCAAAAACATTTCAGTAAAACTTGACATTTAAACATGTACTACTGTACAACATTTTAATATGCGCACTCAAAGTTTAATCTATATATGTTGAAAACTTTCCTTACACTTCCTATTTATTGCTTTATAATTAGATTAGAAACTTTGTATTTGCCAATCCATATAGATTGAAAAGCTCAAGTAGGCTAAAACGTGCTTGCTAGTTATATTGATCCATTCAACAATTTCTATTATCCATCCCAATTCCATAGATATTAATATCTACATGCAGCCTGACCTCACTATATGTGTGAATGGGAAGTGGGGGAAACCCATTTATCTACACCCACACACACGCATATTCACCGACCTCACTGCTTACAAATGGATGACCTCGAAGTTTAGAGTTTGAAGAATCCGCCGCAATGTTCTCTGGTGACTCTTCTTCTTCTTCATCTTTATCATCATCTTCATCTTCTTCTTCTTCCAGTAAGATGCCTATAAATATTCCCGGGAGTAACCGAACATTGTCTCCCTCTGTCGCCCAACCCCACTAGCTTGAACGAATATGAATTTGCTGTTCATCATTTTTGTTAATGGTAGCAAGAATAGATTATGGCTCCTCATGTGCTCCTGGATACAAGGTTTGTGAATGGATCAACATACTGTTGCTTCAATTGCCATGACCTCAATGTTACCACTGCCAAAAACAGACTTATCTTCAAACATTATACCAGATTGAATAACATTTATCTTATTATACTTGGAGCCCTCTCACCATTTCCTGTCCTGTTGGCTTATTTGGATCTTGACTTTACGTGGTCAAACAAAAATGGTGCATTCATAATTTGTAATGGTTTACGGCCTTTTATATATTCTCTATTCTGCACACTGTACATAATACAAGGAGGGCTCTCTTCTTTTTAATATTTCCTTGTGTTTTTGTGCGTGTTAGGGCCGGGGAGAGATGTGTAATGTGATGAGTGCTGCAAAGTTGGGCAAAGCTAATTGAGTTCAAATAGTTTAAATAACTTATAACGGTTTAAATAGTGGATAGCGAATAGCTATTCAGATAAGATAAAGATTTTGTTCAATAAATTTATTAATTGACCTAGCTAATTAGTCTAAATAGGCAAAACCATTGAATAATTTTAAAAGATAAAATTTTCAAAGTTCATTTTTTAGCCAAAAAAATAAAATAAAATACTCCAAATGTTAAACTTACTTTATTCATGGTACAGTAGATACACTATACACTGCTTTGCCAAACACCAAATGTTTGTCCGGTTAGATTTTTAATTTGGTCAAAAGCGCTAAACTCTACCCCTAACACTACTGTTGAACACGTCCTAATTTTGTAAATAAGTTCCACATTGTTGTGCATCATAGGCCTACAGCATGTGCAAACACTACAGAATATGTAGCAATGGAGGTGGTACCATTAGCAAAATGATAGAATTACAGGAGTGGAGTTGGCTAGTACATTATCAAAGCACCCTTTAAAGCAATAAACCACTTATGTAGAATTTTCCTTTATCAGATTAGATATAAAATGTATTCCGAAATAGAACAACTTTAAACAATTACTAATAAATATCAGCAACTAAGAAGTGGAAACCCATGAGCACATTCTGTTCAAAGCCTACCATCAAGAATAACGTAGTTAACGAAGAAGAGCATATTGATTTGAGCCGTGTAAATCAAGTGCAAGTAAAATAATAGGATCCTTAAGCAGGAAACATGGAAAAGAGTTGGACCCAAAACAGTGCCTGCCGGTGACAAAAATACCTCTTACAACAGTCATCATCCCCCAAGGTCGGTCCATGGCCCCTATAATACCAGAGATCAAACTAGAATGAAATTATCAATAATGATTTACAATTGGTCACTCAGAGGACCAAGTTGCCGATAGACTGAAAAGAATAACTGTTACAAGTTTCCAGCATTTCGCACAATTGCTTGCTTCTAGGCAGAGTATACAAGGAAAATTTACCAATTAGCAGCTAGTTCTATCTACGTCCGCCTTTTGTCCCTTTTCATTTGCAAGTGTGGCTGACATGTTCTACATACATACCTCTGCTGAAAATGCTTACATTGGGGAATAACCATGCTGCTTTGTCAGTTGCCTTCGGCATATGATGAACTGCCACCCAGGCTGGGATCACTGACTAGAAAACACTTCAGTGGCTTTACCTGCCAGCATCCATGACATTTCAGCATAACAAATGGCCCATAAGCCTTAATCAAGCAATTTTAAGAGCAAACGCAGATAAATCTAAGGCAATATTGCCCATAATATTTATCTTCAACAAAGTGGAAAAGTATAAAGGTTAGTTTTTCTTTCGATTATTTGTCATGCCAACTGGGCATAAAGCAGGCAAAAGTTCAACAAACAAGAAGACAACACGACAAAGCAGTCAAGCAAAGTTACACTCCTACAAAGAAATCACTTTGCTACACCTATGTAACTTGTACCCAACTAGTACAAGTATTCAAGATGATCACAGACCCTAGTTGTCAACTTCAACTGCTACTCAAGAACTTCTCTGATTTTCACTCTACAATGAAGGATACAAGCATTCATAGCAGATAGAAGATCGACAGTCTCTCTTCTGTGTCACATTGAAATTGGACGGTAAAATTAAAATCTATTTAAAAAATGCAACAGTACCCAGCTCTTACTCTATATAAGATAGGATAGACAGGCAACATCGGCTATATGAAAAACTCCACTTGTTTTTCTTATTTCGTTTTTTTAGGGGGATGGTGGGTGCTCGTCCTCACATAAGCCTCACATTAAAGAATAAATAAAAGTAAAAATATGTTTGACCAGATTGCAAGGCCTTGCAAAAACACATATCAACAAAGAAGAAATACATTATCCAACACAGAATGACGGAATAGGGGAGGAAAAGATGCAAGAAAATATGAAAATGTAAATGAGAAAGACATGTAAGCCTCCTACCAGTAATAGGTTGCCTACTACAGGGTCTCCCAATACCCTCTTTTAGATAGGATCCGCACTGGTTATGATTTCGAATAACAGGGAAGAAAGGAATGGGAGAGTTTAAAGGTCAACATGATAAACACCTACTGAAATACATAAATAAAGTGAAGGGTATGAGGGAATTGAATAGAATAGATGATAAGAAATGAGAGAATGGGGGATGAAAATAAAACAAACAAAATTCACCGAGGAGGATTCAAATAGAGATGAAAGAAAATGATTGGAGAAGAATAAATACTTCAAAAATATGTCAAGAGAAACTGAAAAGGTTGACCAGCAGTACTCAATTGAGACTAAAAAAGGGAGAAAGGAATGAAGTGAATAATTATCAAACAAGATAGGCAGCTAATGAGAGGAAGAGCTTAACCAGAGAGAGAGGGGTCCTTTTGCCCAGTTAATACAGACAAGTATAGAGTTAAAGGAGATGAATGAAACCTTTATCCAACGCCTCTTATGACCGACACTGTTGTGCATAACTTCAAGCCTCGAAATTATCTGTCTGAATGTTGGTCTCTCCGCTGGATCTTCTCTCCAGCACTCTTCAATTAACCTGTTTTTTCAAACAAGAAAGAAAAAATCAACTTAAAGTTGAATAAGAACATGAAGCTTAGGAACTGAGGATCCCAATCATTGAAGCCGAGTCCAAAGTTCATCAAGTACCCAATACGTTCAATCAGAAATTTAGTTGGTTTTAAATGCTATTTCTTCTGCACATAGGGCTGGGGTTTGTACCCCTTCTATCAGCATGGACCATGGAGAAAGAACAATGAAATATATCGAACGCCAAGACCAAAAAAAAAAATTAAGGATATTCTTCAATAATGAATTGACAAGAAAGAATGTCAATAGCCCCAAACTCAAACAAGCATGTGAAACATAACTGCGAATGAAAATGAATAAGGCAGGAATATAGCTCTCTTGTGTTCCATATAGTGAAATAACAATGAACTGTAGCATACAGCAGAACCAGTTGAAGGACAGGGGAAGGACTAAAGGATATGCACTTACTCTTTGAGTCCATGGGCGTATAGCTTTGGTGAAGCATTAAATGGTGGGCGTTCATTCTTGGAGTACGCTTCTTGGACTTCCTTTTCTTCTTTCGACGAGAATGGGGGAAGGCCTTCAATCATCTGATGAAATTACATTGAGAAAATCATTAAAACAGTTCCAATAAACCACCAAGACATCGAAACGAATAACAAGAAGCATATCTACCAGAATCAACAAGGCAATTCGTACATCACGTATACATCTCAGAAGCTGAGTCAACTATGACAGTGTCGGTCTCTATGAATGAAAGCTGTGTTTCAATTTATTTCCAGGCCACTCCCTCAATAGAGCTTACTATGTCCGGAGTTCATATGTTCACTAAGGTAATAGGATAATACAGAAGAATGGATACAGACAACGTAAATAAAGCATTACTCTCATTCTTCCATCCAAACAAATTATTACTGTGTGGCATCTCAAAGAATGGTCCTGGACATAGCAACGAATGGATTAGAAACAAATTCAACAACTATTCTTGTGACACCCTTCAGTGGAGAAAAGCAGATATGGTTACATATAGGTGAAACCTGTGGGGTTCAGTTTTGCTCCTCCCCCCCCCCCCCCCCCAAAAAAAAAAAAAAGAAAACAAAAAAAAGAAAGAAAGCAGAGCATCTTATTTGTTTAGCACTGCTGAAACTTCCAAATGTTTAAATGCAAGTTGCAAAAGTCAAAACATATAAGTGGAACTGTCTCAGATGTTGAGAACAGCTACTATTCAAGCAAAAAGTGAAGTCAAAGGCTCAGGAAGGAGAAAAGAAAAACAGAAAACATAGTGTAACTGATGACAATGACTTAATGTGGTCTTTCTCAAATACAAGTGCAAAATCCATGAATAGATGAAGAAAGAAACATTTACCTCATGAAGAATCAGGCCAAATGAAAACACATCAACCTTGGTATCGTATTTTTCGTTTCTGAAAAGCTCAGGTGCCATATACCGGCCTATCCATGAAAGAAGGTGCATGAGGGGGTAAAACAAGGAAATAAGACACAACGAAGTTACCCATTTTGACTTGATAATTAACGATAAGAAAAGGCAAGACTTTGGAGTTCAATGTTCTTTTTCCAGAAAAAATATCAGATAATTTGTGCTACACTAGCTAAAGGTTCAAAAGTGCATACAATAGCCATGCCTTATGTTTCTAATTTGCACACAACTCTATCACGGATAATACTTACATGAAGTATCTTCACAAGTTACAGGACGATCCTCTGAGACTTCCTTGGAAACCTTCAACAGCTTGCTGACTCCAAAATCTGCAACTTTAAGGTGCCCAGAATCGTCCCGCAGTACATTTCTGTGATCTTGCTCAAAGAGAAAGGCCGCATAAGAAGGTTTCAAATTTTTTACCTAACCAAATGTCCACCTGAACATTTTTATAAGGAAAATGATGAAGGAAGACTCACGAAGGTTCAAGGTCACGGTGAATTATGGGATCTGGCTTAATCTCATGTAAATAGTTCATTCCCCTAAAAATAAGAACAATCAGAAACCATCAATTCTGAGCAATGATCCAAGAACAATCAAGACATTTGGCACAAAATGGTCAGCATCTTCTCTAAAATTGACCTTTATCATATAAATTGTCAGGCTGCTGCTTACGTTCTCGCAATATTATAAACATAGTTCAGTAACATTGGAGATGGCCAGAAAACAATGGAAGTGATCAAAACAATGAAAGCAGCAATAAGTGAATGCTAAATCAGTAGCTTCCAACTCTATCCGCCCTAACAAAGTGAAGCTCTAAAATCATGATTTTAGTATTTTACATTCTTTGAATGAGGCCAAAACATTTGGATTACTATGAATTGACAGCCCAAAATGATGAAGCAACAATTATCTTCATGTGCAATATCCAAAAAGGTTGCAAGAATGTATGAGATAGGTACATAATGAACGTGGAAGAAGATGGGAATAACAAAAGAAAATAAAAATTTAGGAGACGTGCCAACCTCTAGCAAGTAAAACCATTTTGTTTTGTGATTTATCCCCCACCCCCAACCCCCCCCCCCCCCCTCTCTTTCTCTTCCTACCCCCAAAATTCTCAGGGTGTTTATAGGATATTATTGAATAAAAAACTTTATCAATTAGTATCCTAAAAAGATCTATATTCTTAGCCCATCAAGAGTAGCCTTAAGCTAACAAGCATGGATTGAGAACATCATGATACAAACACACCGATATATAATTTTTTTTAAAAAAAATGGACATGACACATAGTATGGTCATGTTCATGTATATAAGGGAGTGTAGTCATGGATATAATTTGATAATATTGATATAATTTTGATTTATGGAGTGTGGTCATAGATATTAGGGAGTGTGGTCATGAGAGCAAGACGCAACGATGACGTTGGACAAAAGAGACCCACAATAGAATCCTTATAGAGTGTTGACTTCAGTTATTTTTTTTTTTAGTTTTTCATAATAATAGAGTTAAATTTGGATAACTTAATCCCTACAATTTAGGGAAGTAAATCTCTCTCTCTCTCTCTCTCTCTCTCTCTCTCTCTCTCTCATTTCATACATGATTCTCGCTAATCATATCTACCTAAAGTGATTTTATTTTTTTTCGAAAGCCACTAGTTGATGTATAGGGAAGGATGGTGGTTTTATTATCATTCATCATATCAGATCACATCAGATCAGATTTGTACGCCCCGGATTGCTCCTTCTTACCTTCCTACCATATCTTTTTTCGAAAGCCACTAGTTGATGTATAGGGAAGGATGGTGGTTTTATTATCATTCATCATATCAGATCAGATCAGATTTGTACGCCCCAGATTGCTCCTTCTTACCTTCCTACCATATCTTTCTTCTACTGGATCCGTTGCGCGCACACACACACACACACAGATATATATATATATATATATATATATATATATATATATATATATATATATATGTATCACACATACATACATACATATATATATATATATATATATATATATATATATATATGGGAATTGATAGAATAAGCATGGGCTTAATGTGAGCACATAGTAGGGACATTATGGAGCCTTAGATCTTGAATCAAGGGTTGTAATTATTTCACCCATTTGTTTTTTTTTTTTTGGCGATTTTTAGTAAGAGCACGCGAGTAGAGGAAAAAAAAGAAAAAAAAAACACCAAAATGACTTAAATGATGCATGGGAATTAAATGTTGCCTAGGAATCAGAGTAATCAAGCAGCGATTTTTTTCACCTCAACCCCAGTATGACTAAAATGACATCCATTAAAAGGAAAATGGACACCCAGCATCAGAAAAATGGACATCCGGTATCATAAAAATGGACATTTACATTTGTTGTGAGCGATGTTTACTTATGAGTGCCTTGTAATCCAATATCAGAAAACTGGACATTGACATTTGTTCTAGGCAATGTTCATTTATGAGTTCAGAATGCAGTTGCTAACTAGATGTTCATTTTGCTGTCAAACAGATTGTTTGCCTATATTGGATATTCATTTTTACTATGATGCATGTTCATTATGAAGTTGTTGGATGTTCATTTTGATTGTGTTAGACGTTCAGTTTGATGTTCATTTTTCTCGTTGCTGGATGTTCATTTCTATCTCTCAGTATCTTTCATTCTATGTTCATTTTCTTGTTGCGGATGTTCAATACAATGCTGCGCGATGTTCATTTTGATTATGTTGGATGGTCATTTTGCTATTATATATATTGTTGCTTATGCTAGATGTTCAATTTGATGGATGTTCATTTTGGTTATGCTGAATTTTTATTTTTGCTACCATACAAATAGTTGTCTTTATTTGATATTCATTTTCATTATGTTGGGCGTTCATTTTGATTTTGTTGGATGTTCATTTCAATTTACTATAACTATTTGAATGACTTAAATGCATTTGAGAATTGGTAATGCAATTAATGTAGGGTCTTGGAAATTGGGGGCTGAATTAATATTTTAGTATTTATCTTTTTTTTATCTCCCTTAAACCACGTGAGGTTGCTTCAAAAAAAAAATCAGCCAATCAAAAACAGAAAATCTGTGCATAACCCTACAAATAAAGGTAAATTGGTTGATTAATCCCAACCCTAGATTGACTAATCAATGGCCCAGATTCTTAATGCTCATATGCTCACCATTGTTTAAAGCTCATCCTATCGATTCCTTATATATATATGTGTGTGTGTGTGTGTGTGTGCACGCAAATATGTGTGTGTACACACGTGTGGGCACACACACACACACACACATACATACATACATACATACATACATACATAAGTACATACGTATGTGTGTGTGCGCAGCAGAGGAGATTTATTGATCTATGTGAATTGGATAATATTCTTGCAGTTATTTCACTTGGCATATCAGAGCTTTTCCTCATGCAACAATCACTTTATGTACCCCAGCACAGCTAATACAGATAGCAATAAAAGCTATCCTTGAAAGCAGGAAGATGCAATCAAGATCAAATCACAGAGGCAGACCTTGCAATGTCAAGAGCATATCTCACTGCTGTTCTAGGTTTCAGAGCACCTTTCCTCTGCAAGAACTCATAAAGATCCCCCTGTAGTATGCAGAACACATAATTTGTAGAATCTCAGTACAGCTCCGTGACATAAATCCGAATAAAGATGCAAAGAATTCTTCGCAATATGTCAAACAGAGAATCCCCCCCACCCCCCAAAAAAATGATAAGAAAAAATGTCAAGCACAGAAAATACATTCAAAGATAAATCAAACTTCCAATTGGCCCCATATTTCTTCTTCATGAAAAAGAAGATGCAAAACTATCACTTGAAACTCAAAAGCACTGTGACAAAGTGAACTGATCTAGGTCAGGAGATGGTGCTCTCACCTGATAGCCAGGAAGGGCACACGCATGCACACACCTAGACCTGTCAATACGGGCGGGCGGGCGGGTTACGGGTCGGTCGTATATCGGGTTCGGGTAAATACAGGTCGGGTGTATTTCGGGTTCGGGTGAATACAGGTCGGATGTATTCCGGTTTCGGGCGGTTTGGGTCGGGTTTACGGGTCATGACCGCCCTTTTTCTCAGTCACTTACAATTAATAAAATTGATTATAATTGGTCAAAGACATCTGTGTAATGTACCATTCCATTCCAAGTTCGACCACCACGATATGTCATAGTTGTATAGATGTATTACTATACACCCAAAGGACAAAATTTGGCAATCTTCAAGTCTACAAGTATTATGCGGTTTACGTCAACAATCCACGAATAACAGTACTTATGAAATATATAGGGTTTTGGGATGCTAATATACTGAACTTTTAGGGTATTGAACAATAATGCACTGAACTTTGACCTTTGACAATAATACACTATTTTACTGAAAGAGAGGAGAGCGGCGGAACTGCAGGAGTTAGAGGGTTCACTGAAAGAGTGAGTGAGTGACAGTGTTAGGGTTTTGTTTTGGTCATTTGTTATTTGATTATTTCATTTATATGTCTCTCTCTACGCATAACTTTCCAAAACCTATGTTGTAAAAATCGGACCGGACCGGGCCGTCCGACCGGTTCAACCGTGAACCGGCAAGTTGACCGGTCCGGTTCCAGGTTTAACTCGGCTTACCGCCCGGTTCACGGTCAAACCGGAATTTTGATGAATTAATTTTAAAAATTCTGTTTTTTGACCGGTTTAATCCGGTTTTTGGCCGACTTTTGACCGGTACAATCCGGTTTTGACCCATTCGTGTCATGTTCATGTCAGTTTAATTATTTTGGTAGCTTAATTATTCTTGAAGTATATGAAATCTTTTAATTCGTGACCGATTCATGCCGGTTTTTGCCGGTTCAACCGTCACCCGGTTCAACCGATCTAATCCGCCCAAAACGGTCTCACCAGTTGAACCATTGACCCACTAGGTACTGGGTCAACCGGTTCGGTGACCGGTCCGATTATGACAACATAGTCCAAAACCACCCAATATTTTACTTTCGGGCCTTAATTTTCATGAAATGGGCCCAATTTTTTGCACAAGGCCAAAGTAGACAAAACACTTAAAATTAAAGTGTTTGACCCAACGGGTCGACCCAAACCTGACCCGACCTGACCCGTTTTTTACCGGGTTCTTTGGGTTGGGTCATTTTCGGGTCCCGGGTCAGAATTTTGTGTTCAAAACCCTTTTTTGCGGGTCGGTTTGGGTCGGGTTTCCGGGTCGGATCGAGAATTGCCAGGTCTACACACACCTAAGTGTCCCATGCACTCTTTCAATCAGAAATTACCCAAAGTTCTTCAAAAATCATTGAATGTTTAGAGGACATCTATAACAGTTACATGGAATCACTAAATCCTACAAAGCTCAAAAGTAGAAACACAACAGAATTTCTTGATCCACCACAGATAGCCAGCATGGTCATGGAATTAAGTAGCCATCATGGATAGGTCATGGAATCATAACAAAAGCTCACTGGCCAGGATTTCCCTTGGCCCAACTTGTCATTGTGGCAGCAAAAAAGACATAACACTCTATACTTGTATTTCATAACTCCATGTTGTGGGACCCGGGAAAAATTCGGGGGAATTTTTCCAGGCGTACCTATACGGAATGATTGGTCGAAAGGGGTTTCTTAGACCTTAAAGGAGCTTGCTTGTCATTGTTTTTAATTGATTTTTTTGATGTAGGGGAATACACCTTAACTAACTATGATGAGCTGGCACATTTTGTTATAACAGAGTGTGTGAGTTAGTTACAAGGTTGTTAGCTACTGTAATAAATACCCCATATCTGTATTGCTTTGTTAATCAAATCAAATATCAATATAAACACAATTTCCATCTCTATCTCTCTCTATGTCTCTCTTTCTCTATGTTTTTCTGGTTCTGTAGTAGCTCCTCGAGAGGGTTCTCTCCATCAATACAACACCTCTCCTCGAGAATACATCATTGGTATCAGAGCAGTCGATCACGCTGGGAATTGTCACAAGGAGCAGACCAACATCGATGGCTTCCCTCGAAGAAATGATGAAAAATATGATAGATCAACAGAAGAAGATGTTGAACCGTTTATCAGAACGACAACAATTGCTAGGCAATCTGTCTTCACGATTGGATGTGATTGAGAAAGGTAACCATAAAATTGAATTTCCTATTTTTGATGGGTCAAATGCAAGGATTTGGATTAAGAAATGCTCCAAGTATTTCTCGTTGGCTAAGATTGTGGATGATCAAAAAGTCGAATTAGCATCCAAGCATATGATTGGTAGTGCTGAAACATGGTTTGGGAGTTACTGTTCATTTCAGAGGCATATAATTTGGGAAGATTTTATTGTTGATGTTTGCTGTAGATTCAATGATGATGTTGGTTATAATAATATTGAAGAATTGAATGAGTTTGATGCATCAAGAATTCCCGACCATAACTGGGCAGGAACTGAGTGTCAGGATATTAATCAATACAAACAGCAAGAAATCCTGAAAGTGCAGGAAACCACACTTGATTCCATTACCAACACCCCTCAACGATTGTTGGATGAGCCTCAAAGTTTCACTACACCATTTGTGCTTCGGGGTTGGTTTCCAGATTGTATTGAGAACCCAGAGGATTGCAAAACATTCTAGGAAAATGAGAAGCTACAAACTGCCCAGAACCTGTTCGACGAAATGCCTAAGAGAACTCAACCCACTGATTTCCATCAATTTGTTCATGGCAAACCCAATGATGAGATTATATCACTTCACACCCAACCATTGGAAGAGATCTCTTCCATGGTTCTCTTCAAGGGGAAGGAAATTAATGAGACCTATCTTTGCTCAACTATGAAGAATAGCTCCATCTTACATCAAAAACCCTCAACATCAAGGTACACAGGATGCTTGTGTCATTATTAGCTTGAGTGTTGTGCATATCATCAATGAGCCACTTGTGGTGGTTGTTCCCTTTGGTCTTAACAAGGAGGCCGGAAACACTAGTGAAGAGAATGTCCTCATTTTTCATCCTAGTGGTAGCACTCTTGACGTCTCCTTGCAACAACAGAAGTATATGAAGCCGAGAGGGAAGCGCTTGAGGGATGCTAAGATAGGTAAGAGCTATGTCCATAGGGTAGCCATTATTGGGGACTCCATCATCACCATCTTTGATCCAGGAGGAGCCATATGGTGAGGTTGGACAAGGCAGCTGTGGACTGTGAGCTTTGAGGACAAAGCTTATCTTAAGGGGGAAGGAATGATGTAGGGGAATACACCTTAACTAACTATGATTAGCTGGCACATTTTGTTATAACAGAGTGTGTGAGTTAGTTACAAGGTTGTTAGCTACTGTAATAAATACCCCATATCTGTATTGCTTAGTTAATCAAATCAAATATCAATATAAACACAATTTCCATCTCTATCTCTCTCTATGTCTCTCTTTCTCTCTGTTTTTCTGGTTCTGTTGTAGCTCCTCGAGAGGGTTCTCTGATACCAATGATGTAGTCTCGAGGAGAGGTGTTGTATTGATGGAGAGAACCCTCTCGAGGAGCTACAACAGAACCAGAAAAACAGAGAGAAAGAGAGACATAGAGAGAGATAGAGATGGAAATTGTGTTTATATTGATATTTGATTTGATTAACAAAGCAATACAGATATGGGGTATTTATTACAGTAGCTAACAACCTTGTAACTAACTCACACACTCTGTTATAACAAAATGTGCCAGCTCATCATAGTTAGTTAAGGTGTATTCCCCAACATCATTTTTCAGAATTTATTAATTGTAAAATTTTAACCCTAAAATTCGGGTTAATCAGGAAAATGAAAAACTGACTTGAAAAGGGAAAACAGAACCCCAGCAGACTACGGTTTGCTGCCAGAGGGCTCATCCTGAGGGCTAGGCCGATTGGCCTTGTGCCGAGGAGAGCTCTCTGATCAGTAACCAGGGTCTGCAGTCAGTAGCCACTGAACCACGGCCCAGACCAGCCAGTCTGATGGCTAGGCTGAGCGGCCTAACCCTCAATTCTGGGATCTGGGGCAGTGGCTCACTGTGGCTTGATTCTGACGAAAAAGGAAAAATAAAAGAAGAAAAAAAAATACAGTCCAGATTAAGAGTGAGTTTAAGGAGTTACAAATAAATCAAACTAATGAAAGAAAATTAAGGAGTAGCCAGTTAATTTTTAAGGTGAGAATTAACAAACTCTTAGAATTAATGACACCAAACCACGAACCATAAAATTTGGATATGTGGGCAAGGTTATGAATTTGATGGTAAAAAATCTTAAATCCTCCTGCTCAAAGAACGGATTCTAGAAATAGTTGAGAGCAAGAGAAGAGAAAAGGAAGAAAATTGATTCATTTTTATTAATTCATCATTTGAAGATGCAAAAGAATAAATGCGTTAAACCTTTGGTCAGTGAGGAGGCTGATCGGCAAGGTTGGAACTTCAAGGGCACAAAACCATACAGCATTGAGCAGGATTTTTGGGAGGCACGCCTGCCAGGGTTATTAGGTATTAACCCCAGGAGGCCGACTGACTTGGTGTTTCAAGGCCCCAGTTTGAGGCCTTGGACAGTGTTCAGACCGACCGCTCTAGTGAGTTGGGCTCGAGACAGCTGGAATTGAAACAGTCATAACTTTCTCATTCGAGGCAGAATGACTTGATTCTCTTTCTGTTGTCAAGCTCATGAAGTCTACTTTAAGCGCCCAGAATACTGAAAGCAACGTGTTTGTGAGAGGAGTTTTACTTGCCGTTGATTAATTTTGCAATTAATGCAACGCCTATACCTAAGCTATGGAAAGCAAGCATATTAGTTACTCCCTCTGTCCCATAATAATTTTCGCTTTGACTAACTTTGTTTGTCTCACAATACTTGTTGCTTTAGAATTCCAATGCAACTTTTTTCAACTAACTGCTTTTGATAATAATTTTTTGACATAAAGAAAAAGTAAGAGAGACAAAGATATACTAGTAATTTAATACTATTGTTTCACAATTTTTGTTGAGTCATATTTTATGCATAATTTATATATGTATTTAGTTTATTATTATATACATTATTTGATCTAATTATGTTTAAATTATCAATTTTTAGGAAAGTCCCAATTATAAGAAATAGTTAAGAAAAGATGAAAGAAAGGGGCAAGAACGGCAGCAGCAGGCAAGGCGCTGCCAGCGCCAATTTCCCGCTGCCAGCGACTGTCCCAGACAGGCCATGTTTCTCGCAGAAGACGGACGCTGCCAGCGCCTCCGTTCAGAAAACGCACGAAAACACTAGACACTGCCAGCACCTATTCAGACGCTGCCAGCGCCTAAGATTTCCACAGCCGCCAATTGTACGAGTAGGGTTTTGGGATTTCTTTCCTACTTTCTTCTATATATATTGGATATATTTCATTAGCAAGGATAATCATCTACATCACCATCTACCACAACATCACCACCTCTTCACCACTCATCCATCCTCCATCATCGATCGCCGCTCATCATCACCATCATCTACCTTCGTCTTTCTTCTAATTAGGTGTATTCAACACTTTTATTATTATACAATGTTTAATTACTTTACTCTTGGTACTTCAATTTGTATTATGACTTATGAGTGAGTAGTTTTCATTGTTTGGTGCAGTTTATTGAAACCATGCTAAATTATGTATTTTGAGACAAAGTTTTGATCTTTAATGTCTAATTGATGTTTCCTATGATTTTATGACAATTTGTGATTATTGTTTACTGTTTTTATATTGAATTAATTAGAATGCATGCTAGTTAGTTCTTTATAGATTCAATTGATAGTTAGAGTCTCCAGTACTCAAAGCTAGAGTCTTTAACGTCAGTATCTCCCTAATTAATCAAGGATGGCTCAAATCTTCTCCTTTAATTAGGAAATTGTCTTAAATCTTTGTTAAATCGATTTGTTGGTAAATTCAAATCCCCATCCAAGAAGTTGAACTAAAAAGTAAACTAACTTTCGATAAGAAAAATAGGATAATAAGCTCCTTACTTCTATCGCAGCTTGGTTTTTGCTCTTAAGTACTCCTAAGCCCAGCCATTTCTTTTCATTGCCGCCTCAAAACAAAAGTCAGATCTTAAAATGAAGTCGCGAGTGGCTGACACAATCAATGATGGGAACAATCCATATTGTACAATCACGTATCGTATAAGAAGAGAGTTGCTATCGTTCATTCTTCAATTTCCTTCCGGAACCCGCCCATGCTATCAGTGAAAGGGCTGCTATGTTCGTTCCCTCCGACTTTCTCCTGATAAGAGATCGAAATCAGAAGTCGAGCCCAGCGCCCATCTTTCTATTAATGAAAAGTGGATCCCCCAAGCGGAACCCCTACTTTCTAGGAGTTCTTTGTATTAAAAGGAACTCGAGCTTGAGCGAAAGCTGGTGATTTGCTTCTTTGCCACATCTTTCATATATTAAGTGCAAAGGGGACCGGTCCGAACTGGCTGTTGTTGAAGCTTTGTCCGCCCCCTTCTCTTCACGAATAAAGCAAGCTCTTTATTTTCAAGGTGTTAGATGATGCTTTTCCGGTTCTTAATGCTCTAATATGATTATTCTTTAGTGTTGGTACTAGGGTAGTCATAATTAGTAGGGTTTATATTAGGGCTGGTCCTAAGTAAACTAAAAAGTAAGGAAAAGTAGGGAAAAGCCGCTGGCGGATCTTTTCTGTACTCTAACTCATAGGAGTATCAATTTATGTGTCAGTGATAAGTATTAATTTGCATGGTGGAAATAAACTATACCAAATAGATTTATCATATTATTATCCGAATCAATCTCTTGTGTGTTTTGGTTTTCGTTTTGCAATTTTAATTCGTTTGTTTTAGTTAAATAGTTAATCTTGAATCCATACACCCCCCCCCCCCCATTTTTATTTAAGTTACATTCAATCTTAGTTAATAGTTTATAAGTTTAGTTTAGATTAATTAGCTAGTAATTAAAGTGTGAGTTAAATAGGTAAAACTATTCTAAAATCAATCTTACCTCGTGGATTCGATCCCTACTTCCCTATCTACATTAGTTAGATTAATCATAGTAGTGGTTAAATTTGTAAGCCCTGCAACAAGCTTTTACAACTTTCCATGCAACATAATACTTAGCTAACTCATTTTCTTGGTTTCTAAAATTTAGCTACGTGGACAACTATTGTGGGACGGAAGGAGTTGTTTACAAAGTTGAATGTCTGACCCTCTTTTCTCACATCCAACCAAAATGGTAAGTGCATATATCGACTAAATCTTTAGGCAATTTTGATAGCTGATTAGGGATTATTTTAATTAAAAATGTTGATTATATTCTCATTTCCATACTACACTTGGTGTTGTTTTTTATGAAAATTGGTAGGTTTTGAGGCCAAAACATCATCGTTCCCTCAATTTTTGGTGAAAACAAGTTGACCACGGACCTCCCTCATGGACAACCGGACCGTGGTAGAAAACTCCAGGAAATTGGAGCAGAAATGACACAGACAGCTGCCACTCATGGTGCCCGGAGTGACCACACCGGCCGTTGTGGGGTCCTTTTCAGCCCCCTTTGTGTGGGAGTTGAGTTGTCCAACTGGGAGTAGAAGAATATCCTTGAGAAGATGGTGGATCAGCTCCGAAAGGATTAGTCTGTGAAGCTTCATGATGCATTGTGGGCATATCGAATGGCATATAAGACTCCCCTTAGCACTAATTTCCAGTTAGTTTATGGAAAGCCTTGTCACTTGCCCATAGAGATGGAACATAGGGCTTTTTGGGCAATCCAGACTCTTAATTTTGACACCAAGGCGGTCGGTGAGACTTCAGAGGGGAGTTCTCCAATTGCAAGAGCTTGAAGAGTTGAGATTGCAAGCATATGAGAGTTCAAGAATTTACAAGGAAAGAACTCAGAGGTGGCATGGCAAGCATATCTTGCGTAAGAGGTTCCAAGAAGGTGAAATGGTCCTTTTGTTCAATTCATGGCTGAAGTTATTCCTGGGAAAGTTGAGACCCTGATGTCCCGGGCTGTTTTATGTCACTAAGTTCTACCCTCATGGAACATCGGTTCTTTCAAAGTATAGTCAGCAACTTACCCAGTTAAGGCTTAAGGAGAGCATGGTCTAGCTAAAGATGGTAAACTAGCACTTCTTGGGAGGCAACCTAAGCTTTTAATCATTTTATTTTATTTTCATTAGGATCTTTTAGATTTTTTAGAAGAATTGTCTTATTTTTATTTTTTAATTTTTGGATTTTTTGAGACTTTTTCTTAATTTTCTTTGTATTTTACGTTGTAGTTTGAGGAAAAAATGAGAGAAAATATGATGAGTGAAAAAAGAAACAGAGAGATTATGTAAATAAATAAAACTTTGAGTGGAAAAAAAATGAGTGAAGAAAATATGAGTATGTTAGTATTTGATCTTGAGGAAAAAAATGTGGGTAAGTTAGTAATTGAGAGTGATAAAAAAAGAGTGAAATGAGGAAGTCCAGCGCAGCAGCAGGCCCTGAACCAAGCTTCACACTCCGGTCCCCGGCACCCTGAGCGATACGCAGAGCATGAAAGCAGTAGCGACTCTGGGCGGAGTCTCTGCTTTGGTCCGTGGTGTGCTCATTCACAACGCAGGTCGGACATCTGCCCATCGAGGAGCATCAAACTTTCTCATTCATTTGTTCTTCTCCCATCGAGGAGCACCCCCTCCCTTCTCCACACCGTCTTCCTCCCATCCAAACCACCATTGAATAATCAATTCTCCATAGACTTCTCTCTAATTTCTTCTAAAATCAACTTCATAGTGTTGGTATTCTTCTCTTTCACCCTTAATTTCTGCCCATTCTCACTCTTTCATCCCACTCCTCTTCTTAAACCTTAATTCTCCATCACTCTCAATCACCCCAAATCCTTCAATTTTCTTTCAAATTCTCCATATTCCCATCTTTCTCACTTCTAAACCCTTTTTCCACCATAAAAGT
The DNA here is from genome assembly GCA_029582165.1 of Portulaca oleracea. Classification (NCBI taxonomy): domain Eukaryota; kingdom Viridiplantae; phylum Streptophyta; class Magnoliopsida; order Caryophyllales; family Portulacaceae; genus Portulaca; species Portulaca oleracea. The sequence goes on along the minus strand of CM055885.1, from coordinate 11,386,687 downwards.
TCCTTCTCCGTCTATTTTCTCTCACTACCCATTTTTCCTAATCCACCATTGTTGAGGAACTCATTGCTTCACTTTGAACTTCAAATTTGGTTTCTATGACACCAAAGAAGAAGCAAAAAGTGGATCACATGGGGAAAACTTCAAAGAAAGCAAGTGCAAAGGATCAAAAGCACAAAGGCCCGCCAACCAAGCATCCATGGAGCATGGTAATGAACCCATCCCTTTTAAATTTTGAAATGCTATGCAAGTTGCTAATTACCATCGTTTGAAAGATCGTGGTTTTGTTGCATCTTGCTAATATGATAAAAATGTATTAGGTGCTATGGATATTTTGGATGATGTGAAGTTGTTGTTTGCTCAGGGTGGGATGGGTGAATACATTGAAATCAAAGAACCCTCATATTCGGACTTGACCTTAGACCTTTTGAGTACCTTACTTACTGAGGTCCAAAGTGGTGAGCATTGTCTAAAGGGTTTGATCATGTTTTGATTGCGTGGTTGTGACTGCCAATTGAACTTGAATTAGTTCGATAATATATTTCACTTGCCCCAACCCAGGGATGTTAGTGGTTGTCGATTACCTCCAAGTTACAATCCGATTCATTTTGGGAATTATTGACTGAGATTTTAGTTTATGACTCAAGCAAATCTAAGGCTACTAAGATCAATAACCTTGCTTTTCAAGTTGCTTAATGCATGTCTGTGACGGGTTTCTTTACTAGGGAGGATAGTTTGAATGTGCCTAGAATGTCAGGGTGTTTTCTGTTGTGTAATACTACCTCCATCCCATAATAGATGCTATTTTAAATATTTGGGGGAAAACCAAGAAAACTACTTTTGTAAACTACTTTAATTTCAAAAGACAAAAGTACCCCTTCAAATAAAAAGAAAGAAAGACAAGTCAACAAATGATAAGGGTAATTTAGTAAAGTAGTCATTAATATTTATTGGGATTGTAAAGTGACAAGAATTATAGGACAAGAAAAGTTAATTAAAGTGACAAGTATTGTGGGACGGAGGTAGTATGTATTATTCTAGGCCTATGAATCTCGGTTCATTTCTAATCACTCATTTGCAAGATGTAGCCAATAGTAAAGGTGGAAAACTTGTCTCTGGTGGCATTGTTACTACCATTGCCAAATAGTTAGCGATATTGCCCAATCAAGAGTTTAGGATCCCACGGTCGGAAAGGTCAAACCAAACGAATTTGGCTAGTTTGTACTTCATTGTGATGAGAGGTGGTTCCATTTACTAGAAATATCCTAATAGGCATGCTATGAAGTTGCCTGATGAGGATCACCTTGACTATTCCTCCTCTTCTAGAACCTATTCCACCACATTCGACCTTGGTACTGTAATAGTGCTCTTCAAGAGATTCGTGATGAACAAACCTCCACCAGGGAGTATGTCAAAGCGGAGCATGCTGAGCTCCATGGGATGATTTCATTGCAGAATCGGCATTTGCACCATATTGAGTGATGGCCTTTCTGCTACGCAGGACTGGTTTGCTTCCAAGGGTCACAAATTCCTCCCTCGTATCCTCCGTCCCCTCCAGAAGAATGATCGTTCCTTTTCCCCTTGCCTTACATTGGTTCCTGCTTGCATTGAGGACAATGCTTTGTCCTAACATGGGGAGTTGGGTTTGCATTCATGTGCTTGACGAAGAGTGGTCTATATAGAGAATGGTGCATATAGTTGCATATGTATGCATACTTTGCATCCATTTAGTTGCATGTTAGTTGCATTAGCATTGATTTTGTTATTATAATTTCTTTTATGTGTCTTTTGTTAATTTGTTTTTGTGATTTTTAGGTTTTGCATTTTCATCTAGGTGGTATGTAGGAGTAGTTGAATTGCTTTCAAAAACAAAAATGAAAAAAAAAACAGAAATCAGAAAATAAGAAAAATTTGAAAATTGAAAGAAATTAGAATAGACTTAAGTTTGTAAATAAATCCTCCGGTGACGAATACTAAGCTAGGTTGGTCTTTCTTTTGACTTAGTATACCCCGTTCGTGATCGAAGTTTTTGGAAAGGGTTTGTGAAAGCTTCTTTGTTTAGGATTGCACTTTGGTAGTGATGACTGATTACCCTCTTGAACTTTTGGTGTGAGTTTGGCATGTGAAACATCTTTGAACTAGGATTGTTGTTGAGTCTTAACTCATGAAACCACTAAGCCTAAATGACCATCACTTTTATTAACCTCACATTTCCATGTGAGACTCTACCTTAGTTGCAATCTCTAGAACTCGTTTTGAATCTCTTCACATCTACATCTACATCTTGCATTGTGCATTGACAACATGATTGAGGCATTCATTTGTACATTTTATAGCTACATTGCCAAATAGCCACCAGTATATATGTGATTTTTCCACTTTAGCCCTTGTTAAGCCTTTGATCACTCCATTTTTCTTGAACCTATATTATAAGCATTGGCTAAATACATATTTCCTACCCTTAAGCCATAGCTTGGAGTGTTTAGAGCGTAATGAATTTGGGATAATTGTGATACCTTTATGATGTTCCCCACTTATGCAGGTTTATTTTGGATTGGATGTTGGAAACTTTCCTAGTGTTGTATATATGAGTTTATTTTGCCATTCACAATGAAAGAAAAACAAAATAAAAAAATCCAAAAAAACCAAAAGGGAAAAAAAAGAAAGAGTGCTTTGGCATTGTATTTCTAGCTTTGAGGCGGTTTCCAATAGTGTTTCGGGATTGGTTTGATTGATTATGGGTGGTGAGGTTGTATATATGATGCATTTTGGTGGGGTTCAGCTCCAAGCTTGGCTTTTAGCTCCACTTTCCCTAAAATATTTTCCACTCCTTACCCCTAGCCTCAGCCCCATTACAACTCTTAAAAGTCCTCATGATTGTCATGTATGCCTTGCATATTAGTAGTGGAGTATCGAGATTCTTAGCAAGCAAATGGTAGATTGTTTCTTAGGTGAGAGTGTCAAGAGAACCATTGTCATTATATACATTCAAACACATGAGTAGAGTGTTCCACATTCCTAAAAGTGAGGTTTGTTTTCAATCATCCTATTTTCATATTCATACATGTGCCAACTTGCTACTTTTGGTGATGAAAAGTTGATTGGTTTGATCTCGGTACTGTAATTCTTATAAAATCTTTTCGAAAGCTTTGCTCTTACTTGTGTTAAATTATTTTCGTCACTTTCAGGCTATTCTTAGTTAGATTTAGTTAGAGAACTACACTGATGCTCACCTAAGGAGGAGTGTAAACAGATTTTCTTTTTCATCTTGAGTCCTTTTTATTTATTTTAGAGTCTTTATTTTTGCGTTGAGTCTTGTACTTGCTTGGGGACAAGCAAGGAGTTAGCATGGGGAGGATTAATAAGTGCATGTATTGACTAGATTTTTATGGAATTCTAATAGTTGTTCAGAGATTATTTTAATTAAAAATGTTGATGTATGTCCTCATTTCCATACTGCACTTGGTGTTGTTTTTGATGAAAATTTGTAGGTTTTGAGGCCACAGCACCATCATTCCCTCTTTTTTTTTTTTTTTTTTGGTGAAAAGAAGTCGACCATGGACCTCCCCCATGGACAACCGAAATTGGAGAAGAAATGACGCGGGCAGCGGCCACTCCGGTCAAGGTGGGATGCTTTTCAGACTCCTTTGTGTAGTTATCTCCTTTTTTACGGTTTTAGGTGGCGTAATTGCAAGATTATGTGAATTCAAGCCCAAAAACAGCAGGAAACTATTGAGAACTCTTCCACTTTCATCCATCTCTCATCCACGTCAAATCAAAAGTAACAAAATTGAAGATCGAATAAGAAGATTGACACGATCGTGAAGGAATTTTCGCCTGAGATTGAAAGACTCAAGCGGAATTCTTGAAGATTGCTCAACCCTAATTCATCTTCTAGTTGTTTTGAGGTTTGATTATCATGTTTGGAGCCTTCACAATGTTTTCAATAATTTTCGTCAGAGATTGAAAGACTCAAGCAGAATTCTTGAAGATTGCTCAACCATAACTCATCTTCTAGTTGTTTTGAGGTTTGATTATCATGTTTAGAGCCTTCATAATGTTTTCAATAATTATGAGTGAGTAGATTTCAGTTATCTACACATTTGTGAACTGAGATAATGGTATTCAGTGTTGATTAATAGAAAGTGGTGCTCTACATGTTTGTAAGTATTTTTAAGGCCTTGAATCCTTGTAATGTGAGATTAATCTGAGAAGCACTAAAAAGTGAAATAGAATAATCCGACTATCGACTTTTCTACCAAGTTTATGAAATTTGAGCAATGAATAGTAAACTAGGGAATCACTTTGATAATTTGAGATGTTTAACTTTGATTAATTTGATAGGCATACAAAAGTTGTTTGTTAGGTTAATTAGAGCAATTCTATTTAGCATCGAAAGTGCAAAAGAATTCATAAGATTATTGATTCTTAATTCAAATGAAAGAATGATTGCACAACTAAGTTTAAATAATCAAACTCATTGTTAGTTAAGCAATTCCCTATATGTTTCTTTTATACATTGATTATACCTTAGATTAATTTTATTGTTCTTAGCTAGAATTAGAATTAGCTTATTAAAAGCAACCAAACTCAAAAACTGATTAACTTAGCAATCAAGTAGAGGGCTAGTTCACTGCGTTGCTAGATTGAGTCCCTGTGGTATCGACCTTGACGTGCTACAACCATACCTCGTGCACTTGCGACCTGACGCAAAACGAAAACCAATACTCCAAAATCCCACTAGGTTATACCTAACAAAATCTCTAAACTAAGAGCAAGTAAATTAAATCCTATAGTTATATGGTTACTTGAATGGATAATCAAGAACACCAATCTTTCCACAATTGAGTTATAGTTAATTTATGGAGGTACTTCAGATTTAACACAGCTGAACAACATTGTCTCTTACAGGAAAATATGTTAGTATTTAAGAATATAAGCCATTGGTCTACCTATTAACCATGCCACCTAAGAGAGGATCATATCACACAACCAAATAACAAAATTTAAAGAGGCTGTCACAGTAAATTACAAGTTTACCATAGCACCCAATGATGAGTAAAATAGGAGAAAAAGAAAAAGATACATAATACGTTCATCTAATTTTCATTTTTCTTTTAGCACGGGGGAGCAGGGTTTTCACTGTAATTGCAGGACAATGTTTGCACTAACCTTGGGCAAAAACTCTGTCACAATCATCATTGGGGTGCTTTGAGTCACAGCACCCAAGAATTGAACGACATTTGGATGGCGTATTCTTTGAAGCAATGCAAGCTCATCCCTAAAAGCTCTCCTGTTATAAGAATATGGTGAAACAGCATGTAAAATAGAGAACAGATGGACAAGCACGCACAGGGTGGGAACGCAATAGATAATAAATAATACAGGACACCCACACTTTTTCTTCATCAGTGAATACTTCATCCCCAAGCTTCTTGACGGCAACCTCTATCCCTCGCCATGATGCTCTAAGAAAAGTTCCCTAAAGCCAGTATCAAAATTGAAAGGACAAAGCACATACGTAATTCATATCTAATTGTGAAAATTATCATATAGCCAGAGATATTGTTAGGTTTGGAGTGCAGGCTTGCTGCCTCCCTCCATCAGGGCTAACAGGTGCACATGATATCCTGATAAAAGGTGCTAGAAGCAATTACGAAACACAAATCCCACTCAATATCCAATAGGAGATTAGCGGGGCATTCACAAGAGAAAAATAGACTAAGTGGCCTTTCAATGTAAGAAATGGGTACCTTGTTAATGTTAACACTGTTGCTAAAATCAATTTCATGAGGATCAATCTCATATTCAGGAACATCACGAACGTTTTTGACTTGCATGGGGGCCACCTTATTTGTTAAGCCACATAAAAAGGACATTTTCAACCTGTGTTAGACATTAAGACATGGCAGTGCAATTGATAATACTAAAATTCTTATCACTCAAAATAGTTTAATCACATAGCATACCGGAAGTTTTGCACCATGATTCTCCAGAACTTTGACCACTTCATGGTTTTTATAATATATGGCATCTGCAAGTGGCTGTTGAAGCAATAATATGTTGTTAAGACACAACTAGTAGCAAAGATGGCTCACAATTTCACTATATTGAGTTATTGACGAGATATAATGGCTATCCATAATGTATCACTAAAGAGCGCTAGAAATAGAAAAGACAGAACAAAAGAAATGGTTAGGTCTTTGCTGCTGAGGAAACCTAAATTGTGACAAAGTAACATAAAATTGCTCTAGTCCAACATCAAAATAACTCTTTCTTTGCAGTATATCCAAGCACCAGGTCGTCTTCAAGTTGTTCTATAGTGACAAACCATTGCACTTTCCTTGCTTTTTTGCATTTAGGCAATGATTATCAATTGATCAGCTTCCAAAAGGCATTCAAGAAGGGTATTGTCTTTAGAGATTGTTTTGTTTAAGATGATACTGATTTAACAGATGAGGTCAAAGGGGTTAACAAGAAATTAGAGCACTATCTGGTGTCTAAATGCTTAAGATTGAGCAGATAGGATGTACTGCATCGGAAGCACACAGTGAGAGAGTTGTAGTCATTCATTGGCTGAACTGCAATATTAAGGGCTGAGAAATTTAAATACTTGCTCTGGATCATACAAAGGAGATGTTATCAGGAAATTGCTCACAATACAAGCATCAAGAAGCAAAAGTGGAAAAATGCACTAGGGTGTTACGTGATAAGAAGATTCCATTAGGTTCACAGTACAATGTACATTTGTCACGCCACTGTTGTGCACCTCAGAATGCTGGTATATTGAGAAGATCCAGGTTGAAAGATTTATGGTACTTCCTCCATTCTTGTTTATGTGACTATTTAACAAACATTTTTTTTATTTTGTATTATCTATCCCTTTATAATCCAATAACATCAATTACTATTTATTTTATTTTACCCATAACATTTATTATACAAACACCAAAACGTTAATTTTAATTTAAAGTATTATTTAGGTAATTTATCTTATTAACTACCCCATAAAATTTTGCAATATTGCTTTTCCCCCTATCTTCCCAAACGTCACTTAAAAAGAAAACAAGAGGGCATAACAGATAGAAGGTTGATTAGATGGATGAGTAGTCATACAAGATTGTATAGGATCAGTAGAGTGGTCAATAGAGAAAGGTAGGAGTGATGCCCATAGAGGATTAACTGAGATAAGCAAGAGCAAAGTTCAGACTGTTAAGGAGGAGATGAAGGAGATCCACTCCATAAATGAGATTTTAGTCCTACTCAACTCTGAAAATAAAATAGAACCACAGGGGGGCTTAAAGCCTAAACTCCCAACAAGATAAGGATAGCTACCCAGATAATCTCGAACACTACTTTCCTAATCAATGACAAAACCAATATCCAAAGACCTATAACCCAAAAAAATAACCCCCAGGAAATGACCTGAAAATAACCAAAAAGCTACAGCATCAAAATACAATTATTTCCTAAATCAGATTTTTTTTTTTTTTGTCATAGATCATAAGCCTCATGTTTCCTTTCCCGGAAATCATGTTAGGAGTATGGATGCATCCATACACTAAGCATACCCATTTTATTTAATTTTTTTGTGCAAAGCAACCCATGGGAAGTCCCCGCAACCGCAACCGCAACCACACTTGAGATGAAAAACATGGGTACTCAGGGGCAGAATGCTTCTGGGCAGACTCAAACTTGTGAGTCCCATCACATTTATTGGAAGCCCTTACCATCCGAGCTATGCAGCAGCATTGCAATAATAGTATTTGATAATATTTTGGCCGAAATGGGGGATGCCAATGACAAAAGCACAATGAACATGGCACTAGAAGAAGTATTGTTCCAACAGATGCTGCATGACATTTCTGCCTTAAAAAGCTCAGGATTGTAACAAATCTCTGTCTATTAATGAAGACACAACCTTGTATAAGCAAAGATATCTACGTAGGATAATATAATACCACAAGTATATGGAATAAAATCCTATTTTAGAAACCTTTGCTTTTAATAAACTAAAAAATAAAAAATAAAAAAAGGGCCCAACCTTAACCCAATCCTGCATTTTAGCAAATTACTACCTCAGTAATCATAATGAATTTCTATTTTTAAACATGAATAAGATACTAACACAAACAAATAATTGTATTTAATCAAACATTTAATTTTTTTTCCTTCGACAATTTCTATCTATATTTTGCATCACTCCATGTTCCTTTGCAATATTATTTTCATTTTCTAGGTCTCAAGTTTTTGGTGTTTGTTCTTATACTTGTTGACCTTGGCATCAAATAAAATCATTTCTGGGTCCCCGCTTCAATTTCACATTCTATTCTATCCTGAGATTCTTATCCTCCTAGACCTTGGTATCTAATCAAACATAGTAAATAAGTAGCTTGAAGAAACAGTAGCAGAAAGGTTATGAAAGAAGATATTGAAGCAGTGAATGAATATAAAGAGATTTTACCGTACTGCCCCAGCGATCCTTGGGATCAATCTCAGCACCCATTTGAATGAAGAATCCAACGACTTCAGCATAACCCTGACAAGCGGCGACGTGCAATGGTGTTCGATTATCGATATCACGGAAATTGACATCAGCGCCGGCATGTAGAAGGTCCTTAACCCCCTCCAAATCCCCCTCATTAGCGGCGTACATCAATTTGACACTGGGGGGGATGTCGATCCCGTTGTCCAAGTGTTCAGCTTCCTCTTCCTCGGCCTCGACAGAGGATCCATCGGTGAGTTCGATCAGCCCTAGCTGCTGTTGACGATTAAGATCGTCGGCGCCGTCATCGTCAGGGGCTAACCTGTCAAGCCTAGCGTATGAAGATTGTCGACCAAGTAGAAACCTCACCGGCGCCGGAGCTTCCATCGGAATCGTCACCGGCCAAAGTGAAAGGGGAAGAGAGAGAGAGAGAGAGAGAGAGAGAGAGAGTTTTAGTCGCTATATACGCGCCGTCTGCCTTGGAAAGACAGAGGAAAGGAGGTCAGGAAGCGTGAGATGTATCAACGTTGACAAATCTAACCACAGAGGCAGCCCTGCCCATCACGCGGTGTGGAAACGCGTAAGGTAAACGGGGCAAGAATTTGAGTGCAGCCGCATGGGATTGGGAACCAAGAACAGTTATGCGTCTATTCCTCATTCCTCAAGTCCCAAAATTACTACCTTCGTCCCATATTATTTGTCCATTTAAGGTGTGTTTGGTTGGCCGGAAAATCATTTTCTAGGAAAATGAACTTTCAATTGATATTTTCAAGTGTTTGGTATAAAGAAAAATTATTTTCCTAGAAAATGATTTTCACCTGTTTGACATATAGTAAAATAATTTATAAACAATAAAATAGAATCCTTCTAATAACTCCGATTTTTTTATCCGATTCTAATTGATATTGTCAACAGATTGATACAGTGCAACATGCCAACAATTGTTGCTTCAATTTCACTTCCAGACTTGATTGATTCCTAGTTTAGTTTTTGCAACTTAAAAGCACCAGCAAACCTAATGATATGGAACTTTTAGACCATTCGATGACTGTCAGTCTGCCAATACACAATCGAATCGAACCAAATAAGACGAAGAACACAGAATACAATCCAATTTGAACACAATACACAAACTGCAAGCATCGATTTCTGAAAGATCAATACACAGAATACAATTTGCGATGGAGGTGTTTGAGAGGATAAAAATCTGCAAAGCAATACACAGAATACAATTTGCGATGGAGGTGTTTGAGAGGATAAGATCTGCAGATCAATACACAGAATAATTTGAACCAAATCGAACCAAATGAAACTTACAGAGGTGGAAGAAAAATTAGGGTTCGTAACTTCCGATTTCTGCAGATCTGCAGTCTGGTGTGTATGAGGGAGCAATGCAAGCAGAATGAGACAAGACAAGCGAAGCTTTGAAGGTACGAGCAGATGAGCGAGAACGAGCGAGCAAACCCTAATCTGCCATTGAGAGGAAGCTTCAGAGAAAGATGGGAGAGAAAGAGAGAGAAAGAGAACGATGAGAATGATGGGCGGCAACCAAACCCTAACGCTTGACCGAGAGTGACTGCAGATATGGACCGGGAAAATTCCATTGGACCGGGAAAATAGAGTTAGAAATGGGCCGGGAAAATGATTTTTTTTGGGTATGAGATAAGAAAATAATTTACAAATGATTGGGGGAAAATCATTTTCTTGGAAAATCATTTTCTCCATTTTCCGGTCACCAAACACCGGAAAATGGTAAAACCATTTTCCAGAAAATGATTTTCCGGCCAACCAAACACACCCTTAGTTAAAATTTAGAAAATCAATGAAATGAGTTAGTTAATGTTGGGTGTGAAGACCAATTTGTTGGAAGTGGAGACCAAAATAGGAGAAGGAGAAAGCAAAACTGGAAGACCAGGGAGGCACCAGCAGCGCCAGGCATCGGCAACACAAACGCTGCCAGTGTCTGAGCGTCGCTGGCCGCGCCTCAGGTAGTCCCGTGAACTGCTACACGTTGCCAGCGTTTTTGGGGCCACCACCAGCGCCCACATTGGGCCTCGCCAACGTCTAGAAGGCCCAGTACTCATGGCGGCGGTTTTCTCTTTTTTTTTTGTTTAGATTTTTGTAACCTAGGTCTCTTTGTACCCTACTAGTACTGGTATATATAGGGGGTCTTGTTCTCCTTGATATACAACATCCTAGCAATTGAGAGTGTTTCATCTTATACCACAAGAGATTGACTTGTAATCTCTGTGTTCCTGAAGTTGTGTGAGGCTCAACTGTGATTGTTGAGTTCTCAGGTTGTAACTCTATGAAGGCTGTGAGAGATTGTGGAGGTCTGAGAATCTCTGAAACACCGTTGTAATCCTCTGATAGTGCATCGTTCGTGGCTTTTTCTCGGTTTGGGTTTTTCCACGTTAATTCCTTGTGTCGAATCTTTATTAATTTTTCGCCCTTATTATTGTTGTGGGTCCCATAAAATAGAGCCACGGGAATGATTATAGTGGAATTGGCTAATCACAACGTAGAGATTTTTTTTTTCTATTTTCAATTTTTAAAAATTTCAATCCGGATTTTATTTTAAAATTAAAAAAACAGAAAGTATCACTAATCCTTGACTGTTTTAGACTCTGAATTAAATTATTTTAGTGCAAAGCATGTGGGGCCCACGAAATGCTGCAATGAGATTAAATTTCGGAACTTCAACCAATAGGGAGCCAAATAAATCAGTTGCAGCTATCAGTAATTATTTTGGCAAAATAATAATAATAATAATAATAATAATAATAATTATTATTATTATTATTATTATTATAATAGAAATCATTGAGGATCCCACGAAATAGAGCCACGGGAGTGATTGTAGGTGAATTAGTCAATCACAATGTAGAAAATTATTTTTTTTTCTATTTTCAATTTTTTTTATTTTCAATTTGGATTTTATTTTAAAATTAAAAAACCAAAAAGTATACTAATCCTTGACTACTTTGGACTCTGAATTAAATTATTTTGGTACAAAAACAGTAATTATTTCATTCGGGCCCCAAAAATTCGACTATGAAAACGTCAGAGTCAAACTAACATTGACAAAAAATTCAACGGAATACTCAACTTATATTCGGGCGTCACTGTCGTATCCCCGAAGGAATACAAGGCAAGAACAGAGATTAACAAAACAAACTACGAACAACCTTAGAGTTCGGAATAAACATCCTTAACTTCAAGACTGTCAAACTTTTAACACAATTCCAGAACCAAAACTTTAGACGTCCTCACTGCTAGTTCCCGTTCCCATCACATAAGCCTCCACTTGAAAACAAAACATTTACAAACATGAGGGTGAAACCTCAATAGTGTCTACCCCTAACTGTCAAAACAATTTAAAATTCATTTCAATTCATTTGAGGGAGGGGAACAAGTCAAACCTTTTCGCAACTCATTTGAATCCCAACCCAGAAATAACCAGAGTTCAAAAAGAACAGAATTTGGAAACCAACAATATATTCCACACTTTCAACAAATGAATCAAAAGACTGCCCATATTTTACTAAGCAAGAACACAACTTTCTCAATCAAAATAAACAGTCAAGTTTGAGGTCCCCTTTGGGATTGCAAGCTCCGAGAATCAAAGTAAAAACATTATTAAAACAAGTCAAACATTTCCAAATAACTTTCACAAGACAACCTTACCGTTTCCATATTTTAAAGCGGGCGGGGCTTCCGTATTGCCCCTCAAGGTCAAAGACCTCACAAACTGCTTTCCATAATCATTCCTTATCATCATTCTTTCCAATGGCCATCTGGCTATCACAAACATATTTCTCATCGTCATTCTTTCCAATGGCCATCTGGCCATCGCAAACATATTTTTTCACCATCATTCTTTCCAATGACCATCTGTCCATCACAAACATATTTCTCATCATCATTCTTTCCAATTGTCATCTGGCCATCACAAACATATTATCTCACCATCATTCTTTCCGATGACCATCTAGCCATCACAAACATATTTCTCATCATCATTCTTTTCAATGACCATCTGGTCATCACAAACATATTTTCTCAAACTAACAGGCGTAACCTGATATCTTGACAGTCTCACTCACAGGTATTTGACCTGGTCTTGAGGAGACTGCTCGAACCCGCATTTTTCTCATAGCCTTTAATTAGTCAAGTTTTACATCTCATATCATTTCAGTATCAACCAACATTTCCAAAGCCAACATTTTCAAAACCAATATTTCCAAACCACAATTTCCAAACCAACACACTTTCAACACAAAGACCAAGAAATGTCAAACTTTTACCAAACAAAGATCAATCACTTTCTCAATCAAACAGACAGTCCAGTTTCATTTAAAGGACCAACACTTCTAAACCACAGTTCCAAACCAACAACTTTCAACACAAACCAAAGGACTGTCCATACTTTATGAATCAAAGAACATAATTTCCTTAAACAAAGTAGACAGTAAATTTTCAGATACAGTTTCCATCCGGATGCAAGTTCCAAGACAACAGTAAAATCAACGAACAATTCAAGGGCATTCAAAAGGATTAGGGCATAGACATTACTTGAACAGTTTCTTTTTACTGCAACACTTACACACGGGAGCTAACTATCGCGTCGTCTTGCTCGGACCTAGAATTCGAATATAAACTTCTAAAATTAATATTCAATCTCTGTGAAAGTTAGTTACGCACGAATCTTACCATAACCTGACCTTAGCCTTTTCTTATAAGCTAATTAGTAAGCATAACCATCACAACACACCTTTTCTAAAGGTAATATAATACAATCGAAACAACACATTTAAAAACCATACGCCGACACTAATACTTTAATAATAGTATTACGTAGGGTTTTTTAACATAATATTCATAATAACACGAAACTTTATAATAATAATAATAATAATAATAATAATAATAACACAAAACTTTATAATAATAAAAATGACACGAAACCTTATAATAATAATAACGCGAAACTTTAATAATATGAAACTTAACCACCTATGAAAACTTATTAACAACAAGACGAAACTTAATAATAACTCATAAAAACTTAATAATAATAATACGAGGCGTAATAACAACTTATAAAACTTAATAAAATCATGAAACTTAGTAATAATAATAATGTGAAACTTTTAATAATAACTTAGAAACAATAATTCAAAACTTAATAATAATTTATGAAAACTTCATAATAATAACACGAAACTTAAAAATAATACGAATTTACGAAACTTAATAATAATAGTAATACAGACTTCAATAACTTATGAAGACTAGATAATAAAATTATGAAACTAAAAAATAAAATTACGAAACTAAATAATAAAATTACGAAACTAATTAATAAAAATTAAGAACTTAATAATAACTTATAATATGGACTTAATAATAGTAATAATATGAAACATTAAGACATTTAACATCATTTAATCATATTAAACCTTAATAATATTCTAACAAAACTCAACCCATACACACCACTACACACACATTAACCCACAACCCACAACAACCCTTGAACCCTTGACCCAAAACCCACACTCATGCACAGTACACCAAATACATATATTCATGCATACATAAAATGACACACACCCACCTTGTCCTATAATAAAACCGAACCCTAAACTCATCCAACACAAAGACCCATCCCCCCTTCTTTTCCTACTGTCCCCAAACATGTTGCTTTTGGAACCAAACAAAACCATGCATACATGACATCATACACATCAAGCAACCATTAAAGCAACAACATATGAAGAAGAAAGAGAGAGAAAGAGAGTTATACTATATAGACAAGAGGGAGGATGGTGGAGCTTCGTCTCGTCGGGATTGGGTGTCGGAGCTGGGTGGTCATCGGGGGTCCAGGCACCGTCGGGTTCGTCGGCGAAGGGCGGCGCATCGGGGTCGGCAACAGCAGCTCGGGAGTAGCTCGGGTCAGCAAGAGAGAAGATGCGGTGGATGTTCCGGGGCGTTCTGGGCTGCGGTGTCGGGAACCGTCGGTGGTGGCGGCGGTGGTCACTGACCGCTGGTGGTGACGGCGCCAGAAAAGGGAAGGGTGAAGTAGGAGGAGGGTTAGCAGCGAGAAAGAGCAAAGGGAGATCGGGTTTTGTGGTGGTCGTCGTGGGGTGTCGAGGTGGTGGCATCCGGTGGTGTGGTGGTTGTGGTGGTGACCACAGTAGAGGGAGGAGGTGTACGTGTGAGGTTGGTGGTGGTGTAGTTGGTGCGTTGGGGTTTAAATAGGAGGGGGAAGGAGGAGGGTGGTGAGTGTGCATGGAGGGTCGGGTTGCATGCAAGGGGGGTTGGGGTGTTGGGTTTCATGGGGAGCAAAATGAAGAGGGAGGAGGAGAGAGAAAGAGAAAAAAAGGGAGAGAGGGAGAATCCGAGAGAAAAAGAGGAAAAAGAGGGAAAAAGAGAATGAGAAACTCGAGACAGTGTGGTGCACAGTTCTGCAAATTATTGTGTGCTCCTGGAGCATGTGTTCCAGAAGCTGACATGGCTGCCATGTCATATATATATATATATATATATATATATATATATATATATATATATATATATATATATATATATATATATATATATATATATATATATATATATTCATCAACAAATGGAACGGTTACATGCAGCACAGTGTGGCGGTTATTCCTTTCTACCCCGCGCGATTGTTCACTCCATAACTCATCATTTTTCACCCGACAGAAGCAGTAACAGTTACTTATTCAAAATGACAGTTCATTATTTTTGCAGAGTCAAATGTACAAACGTGCATCCGTTTTTGTTTGAACCAATTGTTCACTCCATAGCTCATCATTGTTCACTCCATAACTCGTTATTGTTCACCATACGATGTTCACTAACTTGAACTGGATTGTTCACTGACATTAATGTGATTGTTCATTTACTTTAATTGTGTTCACTTACTTCAATGACATTGTTTATTTACTTCAACTATATTATTCACTGAGCTTGTTTTATATAGTTTACTTTAAAAAGTTTAGATTGTTCATCATAACTTGTTTGTTCACCTAAAAGATTAAGATCGTTTACTCATGGAATCGGTTTATAATTTATAATATTCTTATGTGACAAAATTTCTATCATTGGAAGTCGTTAATTAAAGTTATTGTTCACAAGCTAATTCAATATTGTTCACTTTTAGAAGATGATAATGATAAATTGAACAAAGTATAAAATGAACAATGATAATATATATTGTGAACGATGGGCTCATGTATTGAACAATAACACAATGAACAATAGAAAAGCATTTCTAGTGAACAACCATCAGTTATATGATGAACACTTACAATACATGCAGTGAACAATCTCAACAAATATGGTGAACAAGGGAATTGACGATGTCAAATTGAGTTAGTGAACAATGCCCTTTCTTCTGGTGTTGGTTGCTATTCCCAAGCAATGAAAGTAGTGCGACAAGACACCACCAACAGTAGCTAGGTGTCCATTGATAGTGGTTGTGGTTGGGTTTCGATGGAAGCAACGATGGTACGGAGGATTCCAACGACTAGGCTACAATTGGTGTTTGAGGAGTACGTGAAGCAGACAATGGGCGATGGGTGTGCGAGAAACACAACCTCGGTAGCGCTGAGTTTCGCATAGGTCACCGGTGGTTGGTCGGAGAGCCAGTGGTGGTGATCGATCGATGGTTACTGATGGAAGGTGGCCTGAGATAGTACAAAAGAGGGTACAAGGAATTGAGGAGCGGTGGTGTTGGTAGTGACGGTGGTGTTGGTAGCGACGGTGGTATTGTCGGCGGTGGTAGTGGTTTGGAGGATGAGGAGAGAGAGAGAGAGTGGTGTTGGTAGCGACGGTGGTATTGCCGGCGGTGGTAGTGGTTTGGAGGATGAGGAGAGAGAGAGAGAGAGAGGAGGGAGGACCATGGGATGAATATCCTCAATTAATTTATATAACTAATAAACGTGGGTGTGCAGTTAGAGTTTTTTTATTTTTTTATAAATTAGATCCTACTTGTTGCTGATGTGGATCTGGAGCACATGCTGCTGGTGCACATAATATATATTGGCAGAGTTCAAGGTAGTGGAGGGGATCCTAGAGGGAGAAATATGATGGAATAAATCCCAAACTAATCCCAAATAAATTTAACCTTTAATCAAAAATTTCCAAACTGATATTTTTCAGTTACTAAAAATTCTAAATAATCCACCCGCGGTTCTAATAGCTCCACGTGTTAACAGTATATAATTAAACGGAAAAAAATAACACGTCAAGAATTTTAACGGTAAAAGTAATAGAATTTTTCGGGGTTTTACAATTTTGGTGTTTCCTATAATAATAATAATAATAATAATAATAATAATCTATATAATAATAATAAATAGTAATAATCTATATATTATAATAGAAATCATTGTGGGTCCCACGAAATAGAGCCACGCAAGATACTGTAGAGGAACTGGTCAATCACAATGTAGAAAATTATATTTTTTTTCTATTTTCAATTTTTTTTAATTTTCAATCCAGAGTTTTATTTTAAAATTAAAAAAAAAGAAAGTATAACTAATCCTTGATTGCTTTGGACTCTAAATTAAATTATTTTGGTGTTGCCAATAATAATAATAATAAAAATAATAATAATAATAATAATAATCTATATATTTTAATAGAAATCATTGTGGGTCCCACGAAATAGAGCTATGGAAGTAACTGTAGAGGAAGAGGCCAATCACAATGCAGAAAATTATATTTTTTTTAATTTTCAATTTTTTTTTAATTTTCAATCCGTATTTTAAAATTAAAAAAACAAAAAGTATCACTAATCCTTAACTGCTTTGGACTCTAAATTAAATTATTTTGGTGCAAATAACAGTAATTATTTTGGTGTTTCCTATAATAATAATAATAATAACAATAATAATAATAATAATAATAATAATATATTATAATCTATATAATAATAATAATCTATATAATTTTAATAGTAAAGTTTGTGGGTCCCGCTAAATGGAGAAAGGTGATTAATTGTAGAAATTTCTACCAATCAGAAGATAGATAAATACTGAATAAAATTAATTTTGTCCAAACAGCAGTAATTATTTTCGCAAAATAATAATAATAATAATAAATATTAATATTAATATTATTAATAATAATAATAATCTATATATTATGATAGAAATCATTGTGAGTCCCACGAAATAGAGTCATGGAAGTGACTATAAGGGAGTTGGCCAATCACAATGTAAAAAATTATATTTTTTTATATTTTATATTTTTTTAATTTTCAATTCGAATTTTAATTTAAAATTAAAAAACCAGAAAATATCACTAATCATTTACGGCTTTGGACTCTGAATTAAATTATTTTGGTGCAAGTAACAGTAATTATTTGGTGTTGCCTATAATAATCTATATATATTATAATAGAAATCATTATGGGTCTCACGAAATAGTGCCACGGGAGTGACTGTAGAGGAATTGGTCAATCACAATGTAGAAAATTATATATTTTTTCTATTTTCAATTTTTTTTTAATTTTCAATCTAGATTTTATTTTAAAATTAAAAAACAAGAAAGTATCACTAATCCTTAACTGCTTTGGACTCTGAATTAAAATATTTTGGTGTTGCCTATAAAATAATAATAATAATAATAATAATAATAATAATAATCTATATATTTTAATATAAATCATTGTGGGTCCCACGAAATTGAGCTACTGGAGTGACTGTAGAGAAATTGGCCAATCACAATGCTGAAAATTATATTCTTTTCTATTTTAATTTTTTTATTTTCAATCTAGATTTTATTTTAAAATTAAAAAAAAAAACAGAAAGTATCACTAATCCTTGACTACTTTGGACTCTAAATTAAATTATTTTGGTACAAGAACAGTAATTATTTTAGTGTTTCCTATAATAATAATAATCATAATAATAATAATAATAATAATAATAATAACAACAATAATAATAATAATCTATATCTATATATATAATAGAAATCTATATGGGGCCTATGAAATGGACCCATGGGAGAATTGACCAATCACAACGTATAATTTTTTTTTCTATTTTCAATCCGAATTTTAATATTTTATTTTAGAATTAAAAAACTGAAAAATATCACCGATTCATTCAGTTTTTTGATTAATTTATTTTCTCCACTAAAACTCAACCGTCCATAACCCAAACTACTTACCAAAAAATCTGACATTCTTCCATAACCCACATATTCCTTGCGGCTAGGTCAATCACATATTTACATTCATTACTTTTCAAAAATATATAAATACAATACATCTATTAGTGATTACAACTTTTTCCCAAATATTAACCAGTTATGCATCTACAATCACAAGCAAGACACTAATCTATATAATATTATCAAATGGAGAATGGTGATTAATTATAGGGATTTCGAACTATCAGAAAATAGAGAAATACCGAATTAAATTATTTTGGTCCAATATATATATATATATATATATATATATATATATATATATATATATATATAATAGAAATCTATGTGACGCCTACGAAATGGAGCCACGGGAGTGATTATAGGAGAATTGACAAATCACAACGTAGAAAATTGTATTTTTCTATTTTCAATCCGAATTTTATTATTTTATTATAGAATTAAAAAACTAAAAATATCACCAATCCATTCAGTTTTTTTATTACTAATACTCAATCGTCCATAACCCAAACTACTCACCTAAAATCCGACACTCTTCCATAACCTACTTATTCCTTGCGGCTACGTTAATCACATTCATGATTTTTCAAAAACATATAAATACAATACATTTATTAGTGATTACAACTTTTCCCAAATATTAACAGCTATGCATCTACAATCACAAGCAAGACACTAATCTATATAATATTATCAAATGGAGAATGAAGATATTATAGGGATTTCAACCTATCAGAAAGTAGAGAAATACTAAATTAAATGATTTTGGTCCAAATATCAATAATTACTTTGGAATAATAATAATAATAATCTATATCTCTATATATATAATAGAAATCTATGTGGGGCCTATGAAATGGAGCCATAATAGTGATTGTAAGATAATTGACCAATCACAACGTAGAAAATTATATATTTTTTCTATTTTCAATCCGAATTTTATTATTTTATTTTAGAATTAAAAAAACTAAAAAGTATCACCAAGCCATTCAATTTTTTGATTAATTTATTTTCTCCACTAAATCTCAACCGTCCATAACCCAAACTTCTCACCAAAAAATCTGACACTCTTCCATAACTACATATTTATTGCGGCTAGGTCAATTACATTCATGACTTTTCAAAAACATATAAATACAATACATCTATTAGTGATTACAACTTTCCCCCAAATATTAACCAGTTATGCATCTGCATTCACAAGCAAGACACTAATCTATATAATATTATCAAATGGAGAATGGAGATTAATTATATGGATTTCGATCTATCAGAAAGTAGAGAAATACCGAATTAAATTATTTTGGTCCAAATATCAATAATTATTTTGGAATAATAATAATAATAATAATAATAAATATAATAATCTATATAATATTAATAGTAAAGTTTATGGGTCCCGTTAAATGGAAAAAGGAGATTAATTGTAGGGATTTCGCCAATCAGAAAATTGATAAATACTGAATTAAATTATTTTGGTCCAAATATCAGTAATTATTTTGGAATAATAATAATCTATATAATATCTATAGTAAAGTTTGTTGGTCTCGCTAAATGGAAAAAAGAGATTAATTGCAGGGATTTCGACCAATCAAAAAATTGATAAATACTTAATTAAATTATTTTGGTCCAAATATCAGTAATCAATATTATATAATGACATAAATATTAATGACAAAGAATGTGGGGCCCAGTGAATGGAGGCTTGAGAGTGATTTGCGGGATTATAGCCAATAAGATTTAAGATAAATGCATTAAAATTCAATTTTTTTTGTTTTGAAAATTTAAATCAGGTACGTGTAACTGTTGAATTCCATGAAAATTTCAATTTATTGAAACTGATTTCAGTTTCTTCATAATAACCGCTTCCTTCCCGAAATCTCGCACGTATCCCCCCTCCCTCTCTACCTCTCTCTCCATCTTTCCCCTCTTTCTCTTTCACGGTAACTATTCTCTTCCTCAAAAAGTCATTAAAGTCATTGTTTTTAAAATCAGAGTGATGGAGAATGGGGGAAAGAATGGAGTATTTTAATCTCCAAATGTTTCAAGTTCCACCCAATACAAATTTTTCTCCTCCTATAAACCCTAATTTCACTTTTTCGATCAACACCGACGCTCTCATGTCCAATTCGTCCAGCAATGATGAGTTCCGGTGAGCGAACTCATCCCTCTTTCTACTCCTTTTTTGTTTCCTTACTTTTTCGTTAATCCGATATCAAATTCTGCAATGGGGTCGTCTTGTGATTTGTTTTTCATTTTACATATTTTGCTTTTCTTTTGCGGCAGATGCAGATGTTGAGGATTATGGATTTGAGTACTCTGATGATGATGGAGACGAGCAGGATGTTGACATGGAGAATCAGTACTATAATTCCAAAGGTTACCCCAATTTCTTACATTTTTTCAGTTTTTCTGCTATACTTGGTTTGTATGGGATCTTTCATGCGTTTATTGAACTAGGTGGTTGAGATATGGTGGTTGGGTGGCTTGATGCAGCTACTATTTCTTTCTTTCCATCAAAATCGAAAAAATAACGTTGTTTTATTGAGATTTATATGATGGTTGAGATACGGTGGTTGGGTGGCTTGCGGCGACAATTAATGGCTATTTCATGACAGAAGAAGGATTCAAGGTTCGGGCTTTTTCATTTCTATGATTTTAAGTTTGATAGTGCTTTTTATTTTTTACACCCAAAACTTTAGCTATCATGAATGAGTTCCTGTTTGCTCTTTCTTCTTCTTCTTCTTCTTCTTCTTCTTCTTCTTCTTCTTCTTCTTCTTCTTCTTCTTCTTCTTCTACTACTACTATAAGCTTTCTCTCTCCCTGTTCTTCTTGCATGTGCCCTATTTTGTGTAAAGATACAACTTTTGTTAATTGCTTAGTATTCATTCTTTTCGTGAATATACTGGCGCAATCAAATTAGACAGCACCCGATTTTGAATTTGCTACTAGTTGGATTATATTCATGTAGTTTTCAGGAAATTTGAAAGTGGAAAAGAACACCATTACAATTTGCAAATTTGTGACATTGCCTAGACCCGTGGGCCGTCTAATTTGTGTTGGTTGCGAATTCATTCAAAATGTCTGGATATGGTGTTGTCGCTTCATAGGGTTTCAATTTTAATATTTTATGATTCTTGATGCAATTAGTTATGTGTTTCTTTCAAATATATCTTCTGGATCATAATCTATGATAGCAAAATCTTTTTGGTAATTGCAACTTAATTTCAATGTGGTTCCTGATTTCAAAAGAAGTCTTGCTAATTATATAGACGCCCAGGAAATTTCAGGATTGAAAGGCGTTGGATGGAGGAAGTTTGTGTACGCTTCCCATGATAATCTTCCTGCCTTATCTTTTGTCAGGTGATTGCCAATGTCATCTACTAATTGATTTTTGCTTCAAATATGTGCTTTTGTAAGTTTGAGGATTAAATGGTGTGTATTGTATTGGCCAGTTTTAAAGTTTGACAACATCTCGACAACATAACATCATTGATCACCTCCGCTTAGGTATGTTTCTCGTCCTATTAATTAGGATTTTCACTTTTGGGATGTTTTAATTTACTATTCTAGGAATTGGGTTTGGGTGGATTGATTCAAAGTGGTATGTTTTTGTAGAAATCAGAACTAGTGCTAACAAGAAGCGTTTCAAGTAAGCCTAGAATATGTGATCTTTCTCGCATTCATTTGTGATTTTATCTTCTCACTAATTAAAGTTTGAACTAATTTAGTTTACTTTGTATGGATATGAAACGAGAAGTATGAATAATTATACATGTTGGTTTATCTATATAATATCAGTGATGGTTGAATCTTGATCGATGGGTAGATAAAAGGAGATCCTTCCTCAAGTAGGATAATATTTTCTGTTGGAAATGAGCCAGTCAAGGAAGTCAAGAAACTATTTTTGAAGCACTGTGTACATATAAACTCTCCATAAAAGTTTCAAATGACGGCCCTTTTAAGCCTCTAAACTTATCCTTTTTTTTCCTATTATCTATAACATTTGAGAATATTATTTTGCTGGTATAATAATATTTGATATTGTGGGAATGAGTATTTTTTTTTGGGGTAAGGTTTTGGCCAAATTCAAAGCTTTTACTTGAATCGAGATAAGAATTGCAAATTAAGCCAAGGTTTTGGAAATGTGGAGTAACTTGATTCAATAAGTATGTTGTACAAATTTGTTTGCTTTACATATTAATCCACCATATAGCTCATTATTGATATGATTGTTGTTAGGGTTAAGTCCTTAGTATTACAATAAGCAGTTGAGAAGTATTGTCTGATGCATGATTTCAAAACTCATTTCAGTACTTGGAGATAGAACCTCATTTTTCACGGGTATGTTCTTGCAAGTTCCAACAAATTTATGGCTTCATTTTAATTTCTTTCTTTTGATTATTTTTGAAAGTATGTGGTAGGATTTCACTTGGTCTTATAGTCCTGTAAATGCATCTAACGATAGAGTTTTTCTTTTTTTGAGGAATTATAGTCCCAGTCTCCTATGGTTTGCTCTCACTTGGTCTTATTTTGTCATTTGTCTAATCCTTAGGTTGTTCCAGTAATGGGCTAGGTCTATCCCAAGATGAAGATAGTTGCACCAGTCTCACTTGGTGACATGTAGATAAACTTGTGGGGGACTTCCCAAAGGAGGCTGGTGTGATATTGGTTGAAGTTGTAACGAGCTCCTAACAGTGACAAAATATTATTCATCAAAGTCTTTTCCATATGGTAGTTCAAAGAAAAAAACAAGTAAATTGATTGTCCATATGTTGAGTGTCATCAGAGTCGTCATACCACATCTTTATAAAGATATCAGGGTCGAAGTACTTAGGAACTAATGAAGCGTATTTGTACAAGGTCTTCTTGATTAACAAGGCTTATGCTTTATTCTATTGAATTCTTATGATGCAATCATATTATAGAGTTGTTTTCTAATTTCAACGAAAGGGAAGTTCCACGCTTTCTGACTTCGGGGCAGTCTGTTTTAATTGCTGGCCTAATATGTTCTTTCTCTATTTGAATTGTTATCTATCATATTGTATAAATTTGTTGCAGTCTTAGGTAAGATTATTCTTCCCCCACTTGAATTATTGGCCTAACTTATTTTTCAAATTTTTTTTTTTTTTGTATTACTTAAACAACCTGTTACGATATCTTTTCATTTAATAGTATTGTTTTTTTTCTTATTTACATGTACATTAACAGTGCAACTTTTCATTTCAAAATATCATTTCTGTTTACTTTTCTTTCCAATTCGTACGATCAAAGATTGTTTAATTGTAATGCCCCGGAAATTCAATTATAGAAAAGTCAAAGTCAAACTAACGTTAACAGACAAAACTTAGCGGAAGACTTCAAATTTAGTTTGGGCGTCACTGCCGTATCCCCGAAGGAATACAAGGCGGAAAGGAAAACACAACTGTCTGCTAACGGTAACTACTAACAACTCAAAACAAAACTTTAAGACATCATAACGAAAACAATATAAAAAGATTCAAGGACTTCTAGACTCGTCGTCCTCACTTCTAATTCCCGTCCCCAGCATTTAGATCTTCACCTGAAAACAAAACATTTCAAAAAATGAGGGGCAAATCTCAATAATGTCTACCCCTAACGTTTAAAACAGTTTAAGTTCATTTCAATTCATTTTGGGGAGAGGGATCAAATCAAACGTTTTACAAACCTTTAATCCCATACTGTTTCCTCAACCCATCCAAATCATATTTTAAGTTGCGGGCGGGATATCAATCCCATAAAGAACATCGCCTACCAAGGGCATCAAACAACTATCCTATATCAGGGATGAAACCCTGATCTCCTGGCACATAACCCATACAAGCATCGAATCCTGGTCTCAGGGTTATCACCCGCATAAACATTAGCCTATCAAAGGCATCAAACAGTCGCCCACCAAAGGCATCATAACATCTGTCCTATATCAGGGATGAAACCCTAATCTCCTGGCACATAACCCATACAGGCATCGAATCCTGGTCTCAGGGTTATCACCCGCAAAAAAACATTAACCTGTCAAAGGCATCAAATCAACAACCCGCTTAATGTTTCCACTTTGAATTATTAATTTATTAATCAAACTCATCTCACACTCTCAAGTCAAACCCAACCCGGATTATCAAAATCAATAATAAAACCACTTATAAAATACCATCTCAATTTCTCCACTCATAAAACAAGGTACAACAATTACAAACAGTTATCCAAAACAGACGGTCATAATTCCACAAAAGTCCCCTTTCGGGATGCAATTATCAAAACAGATTAGAAAACATTAAAACACATTTAAAGAGCATCCCGGTGGGGATTAGAGCATAGACAATTACCTGATATACTTCACAGCTAAGCTTAAAGAAGAACACACTTGAGCTCACTAACGTCACGCACTAACTCGGGCCTAGAATAAGAATAATTATCTAATCAAAACGCGTTCTAACGAAGTTAGTATCAACTATCAACTACCGACCCCATCCCCTAGGAACACTTAGGTTCCTATCATTTATGATTTACACTTAACACACTCAAGGAATTATATAACAAGTTCACACATAAAATTTACTCAACAAATTTTCATAAATAAAAGCAAGCAGAGGACAGATTGTAACGTTCACATAAAATGGGTCATAACTCAACTTCCCGACATCCTACGGGTCTGGTTCTGGACTTTTCGGAAACCTCAGGATGTCTACTAAAACTTCTATGTTGATGGCTAAGCCCAAGTCAGTCCCGAAGAACTCTAAAAACACTCATCTTCACAATTGGTCCATTTCTGACAGGTTCTGGTAAAACGGCTATAACTCGGGCTATACAAATCAAACATTCGGTCCGTAAGATTCCTATGGTTCCTAACATCCAAGGGAAACTCCAGTTAAAAGGGCTCAGTCAAAAGACAACTATACTAATCGTGGCAACCCGATCTTTAGACACCAACAAAACTGTCCTACCGGTTCTTAATTAATTTGTTATTTCGGTTCTAACTTTTACCAAACGGTCTTGGGGTTCTAATTTGGTCTTAAAAGGATACTTAGGGTCTAAGATATAAAGTCCAACTTAACTTAGGTCCAACAATTAAACTTGTAGAAGTAAACTTATTAAAAACAAGAACACTTTAATAAAACTTTAATTAAAACTTAAGTCGTACAAGGAAATAAAATTTCTTAGAACATAAAACACGTAAACAAGGTTTTAAAGATTTTAAAACATGAATTAGTTATAAGGTTATAACACTACAACAAGAAATTTCACGAAGTAATACAAAGGCGGTTAAACATGTGGGTTTCTTAATTCAAGAATCAAGAAAGGCTTAAAGAACATGTAAAATAAAGTACAATATACACGTAACTACTAATCAAGAATTCAAGATTTTATTAATAAGAAATCAGCTTGTAGTAGGTTAACTAATTTATTTAACAAACTAATAAGATTTACTTTTAAAGAACAATAAAGAACATAACGATTTTTATAACTAAAATTCAATAGTTATCCTAGGTAATAAATTTCCAATTTCATACATACAATAATAAAGTTATCTAACCCTAACATAATTTACAAGGACAAGTACAATACCAATTGAACCCTAACAATTTAACTATTACAACCCTAATAACAAAAACACAATAATAATTAAACAAATTATGTAAATAAAACAATACAAGAACAATTAACTACACATAACAACTTATTACAAATTACACATAATTACAATTAAGAACAAGATTACATGTAATTTTCCTAATTACAAAACTAACAATACAATTTAATAATTATAAAACAGAATAAAATTTTTGAAAATAAAAATAGAAAAGAAAAAGGAAAAAGAAAAGGAAAAAGAAGGAAAATATAAAAACAGGTTATCAGATGGTTAGGGTTAGGGTTAGGGTTTTACGTAGGTTAGGGCACGGTGGCTTTCTCCGGCGAGCAGGGCGGCGACGGGCGAGGCGGCGACGGCGAGAGCTGTGGTGGTGATGGGTGGCGGTGTGCGCGACTGGAGAGACAGAGAGAACGAGAAGGGGAAACGAGGGAGAGAAGATGAGAGAGAACAAGGGCTGGCGGTTGTGGTGGCTGCCGGCGATTTCCGGTGGTCGTCTGGGTGGCGAGGCGACTGCAACGGTGGGATTGACGGTGGTCGTCCGGTGGTGGTGGTAGAGAAACTCGATCAGAGGGGGAGGAAGAGAGTGAGAAAGAAGAAGGAGGAGAGAGGAAGAAAAGCAGTGGTGGCTGCGATGGTGGGGCCGGGGTGGTTGCCGGCGACGGCTAGGGCAGCCGACTGGTGGCTGGCGGCTGCTGGGCGCGGCAGAGGGAGGGAGAGAGAGAGGAGAGGGGAGGCTAGGGTTTGGTATTAGGGTTTAGGGTTTGAGAGGGGGAGAGAGTTTTTATATTATCAACCAATTTAGGCCCAAAAACTAATTCTATTCCTAACCCAACCCATTAAACTAATAATCAGATTTAAGGAATTATAAGTAATACTAATAATAATATTATTAATACTAACCACATAACAATTAATATTCACATTTTTAACAAGTTTTTAATAAACAAAATAATAATAATACTAATAATAATAAAGTAAAACTAATAATAATAAACCCCCGAAATTACCGATATACCCTTGTTAGTCTCTCACGATCCTACGAGCTCAAGTGTTAGCAAAAATAAACACATCACGAACAACAGTAAATAACGAAGTCAAACCTACTTTATTAACGACGTCACGGTCAACATCTTTGGATTTTTCGGGGTTTTACATTAATTTTCTAACATTGTGCACTATATGAGTTTAATTATTTTTTAAATTAAATGACTATTTTATTACACTCCGTGCATCGCACGGGTTTACCGTTCAAACTTGCACTTTTATATGTATAGTTTGTTCCGAAAACTGTACCACTACTTATACGATAATTTAAAATTGTAGGTCCACGTCAGGAAGGATGATGCATCATGCAACTCGCCGTGGTCAATGTTCATTGTCATTCTAGGAAACTTTCTACCGTTAAATTACATGTTTTGTCGAAACAATTTATTATGATGTTTTTCATATAACAATTTCATTAATATTTTGTTTGGTTTACTTTGTATGGACAGTTACTTATCCATGACTTTTATAAATTTTCAAAAGTAACTAATTTAGTTCACTCCGTGCATCGCACGGTTTGAGGCCTAGTTATTTAATAATAATAATAATAATAATAATCTATATAAAAGTTTACTTCGTGCATCGCATAGGTTGAGGCCTAGTAATAATAATAATAATCTATATAATATTAATAGTAAAGTTTTTGGGTCCCGCTAAATGAAGAAAAGAGATTAATTGAGGGATTTTGACCAATCAAAAGATAGATAAATTCTGAATTAAATTATTTTGGTCCAAATATCAGTAATTATTTTGGCAAAATAATAATAATAATAATAATAATAATAATAATAATCTATATAATATAAATAGTAAAGTTTTTGGGTCTTGCTAAATGAAGAAAGGAGATTAATTGTAGGGATTTTGACCAATCAGAAGATAGATAAATTCTGAATTAAATTATTTTGGTCCAAATATCAGTAATTATTTTGACAAAATAATAATAATAATAATAATAATCGATATAATAATAATCTATATAAAATTAATAGTAAAGTTTTTGGGTCCCACTAAATGGAGAAAAAATATTAATTGTAGGGATTTCGACCAATAAGAAGATAGATAAATACTGAACTAAATTATTTTGGACCAAATATCAGTAATTATTTTGGCAAAATCTATATATTATAATAGAAATTATTGTGGGTCCCACGAAATAGAGCCACGGGAGTGATTGTAGGGGAATTGGCCAATCACAACGTAGAAAATTATATTTTTTTTTCTATTTTCATTTTTTTATTTTCAATCCGGATTTTATTTTAAAATTAAAAACCAGAAAAGATCACTAATCTTTGACTGCTTTGGCAAAATCTATATATCTATATATTATAATAGAAATTATTGTGGGTCTTACGAAATAGAGCCACGGGAGTGAGTGTAGAGGAATTTACCAATCACAACGTAGAAAATTATATTTTTTTACTATTTTAATTTTTTTTATTTTCAATCCAGATTTTATTTTAAAATTAGAAAAACTAGAAGGTATCACTAATCCTTTACTGCTTTGGACTCTGAATTAAATTATTTTGGTGTAAATAACAATAATTATTTTGGTGTTCACAATAATCTATATATTATAATAGAAATCATTGTGAGTCCCATGAAATGGAGCCGCGGGAATAATTATAGTGGAATTGGCTAATCACAACATAGAGAATTATTTTTTTTCTATTTTCAATTTTTTTTAATTTTCAATCTGGATTTTGTTTTAAAATTAAAAAAAAATAGAAAGTATCACTAATCTTTGACTGCTTTGGACTCTGAAATAAATTATTTTAATGTAAATAACCGCAATTATTTTGGTGTTGTCTATAATAATAATAATAAATAATAATAATAATAATAATAATAATAATAATAATAATAATAACAATCTATATATTATAATAGAAATCATTGTGAGTCCTATGAAATAGATTCACAGGAGTGATTGTAGGGGAATTTGCCATAATCTATATAATATTCATGTCTTATTCTTCCTAATTTGTATGTATATTTAATACGTTTAGTTTTGCTTTTTTCAACTAGAGAAATATTTAATTATACTTTGTGCATTTGGTGTTGCCTATAATAATAATAATAATAATAATAATAATAATAATTTATATATTATAATAGAAATCATTGTGGGTCCTACAAAATAGAGCTACCTGTGCAATGTACGAAGTGAACTTTTACATAGATTATTACTGTAACGCCCCGGAAAATCAATTATAGAAAGGTCAAAGTCAAGAGTAACGATAACGATAAATTTTGGCGGAAGACTTCACTTTTCCAACGGGGCACTGCCGTATCCCCGAAGGAATACAAGGCAAGAAGGAAAACTACAACTGTTTGACAGAGAAAAAGGAAAACCATTAAACGACCTTAGGGTTCAAATCGAACATTAACAACTACGAGTCTTTCTACTTTTATTACAACTCAAGGATCCTCTAACAGACCAAGCCTCACTTGCTAAAACCCGTCCCCGGCGAAATGATCAACACCTGAAAACAAAACATCTACAAACATGAGGGGGAAAACCTCAATAATGGCTACCATTAACAGTCAAAACAATTTTATAATTCATTTCAACACATTTTAAGGGGAGGGGTAACAGTTCAAACATTTCAAAATAACTTTCACCAGATAACCTTACCATTTCCATTTTTTAGTGCGGGCGGGACTACTGTATTGCCCCTCGGAGTCAAAGACTCGCCAAACATTCACAATACTTCCCAATCTCAATAAATCTCATCGCAAACATGTTTTCTCATCATTATCACAATCACATTCCGGATGGCCATCGCAACGTTCATTCCGAACTACCATGCGTAACCTGGTCTCTTGACAGTCTCCCTTACAGGTATTCGACCTGATCTTGGGGAGACTGCCCGAACCCGCATTTTTACTCATATCCTTTAATTTAGTCAGGTTTACATTTCCAGTCTAGTCCAATCCAATATCCACCAACCATTTCTAAGACCAACATTTTTAACATAAAATCCAAAGGACTGTCCATACTTTATAAATCAAGGAACATAACCTTCTCAACAAATAGACAGTCAATTTAATATAAAGTCCCCTTCGGGATGCAAGTTCCAAAATACAGTAAAAATCATTAAAACAGTTAAAGAGCATCCAATGGGGATTAGGGTATAGACATTATCTGAACAACTTCTTTTTACTGCAACACTTACACACGGGAGCTCACTATCACGTCGTCTCGCTCGGACCTAGAATTTGAATATAAACTTCTAAATTAATACTTGACTTCTACGAAGCTATTTACGCACGAATCCTACCATACCCCAACCTTAGCCTTTTCTTTTAAATTAGTTAACCATGTATTGACCGTAACAATTAAGAAAACATAAAACCATGACACTAATAATAATAATAATAATAATATAACTCTTTAAAGTAATACGGAAACCTAACATTACCATGGAAGCTTAATAATAAAATAATAACTTAATAATACTTGGAACTTAGTAACAAACCTTAATAATAACTTATGGAAATTTATTATTAATAATAATAAATACGAAACTTAATAATAACTCATAAAACTTAATAATAATAATAATGTGAATCTTTCATAATAACTTAAAATAGTAATAATAGTAACTTATGAAAACTTCATAATAATAACACGAAACTTTAATAATAATAATAACACGAAACTTTAATTATAATCATACGAAGACTTAATAATAAACTTACGAAACTTAATAATAAAATAACGACATTTAATCATAATAATTCGATCTTACGAAATTTTATAATAATAATAATAATACAGAGAACTTAATAATAATACGAACTTACGAAACTTTATAATAATGATACAGACCTTAATATGAAAAACTAAATAATCATAATACGAAATTAAATAACTTAAAACTTAATAACAATAATACGAAACTTAATAATTTATGAAAAACTTAATAATAATAATTTATAAAAACTTATCAATAGCTTATAAAACTTTAATAATAACTTATAATATGAAGACTAGATAATAAAATTGCGATACTAAATAATAAAAATTACGAAACCAAATAATAAAATTACTAAACTAAATAATAAAATTATGAAACTAATAATAACTTATAATATGAACTTAATAATAGTGATAACACGAAATATTAAGACATTTAAACATCATTAAACCCTAATATTATTCTCAACTCACGCTACTACACACATATTATAACACACATATTTTAACCCTAATGACCCTCGAACCCCCGACCTAAACCTACGCCCAAAGCCATGCACATACACAGTGACCCTAATATACAATAAACACACACAACCCTTAGGGCACGAGAGAGAGAGAGAGAGAGGAAGAAAGAGAGAGAGAGAGAGAAAGTTATACTGAAAAGAGGGAGGGGTGAGATGTTGGCGGTGGTGTCACGGCGCGGGGGTGGTAGCAACAGCTCGAGGTTGGGGTTGTTGGAAACGGCGTCCGCGGTCGAAACTGGGCAGAACCGAAGGAATGGACAAAAGAAAACGAGGTGGAGGGCTCGGGCGTCGCTGATGGGGTTCGCCGGAGTTGGGACGGTGGTTGTTGGTGCCGGGGCGTCGTCGAGGTCGGTGGAGGAGCGTGGGTAGCAACGGGGTGGCGTTGGTTGGGTTGGAAAACAAAACACAGCGGGGGTGTTTCGGGGTGGGTTTTGCGGCTTGCTTGGTAGCGGCGAGGCCGGCGGCGGTGGTCCGGTCGGCGTTGGGGTGGTGTTGGTGGCGGTCTGCGAGGGGTGGAGGTGGAAGGTGGTGCTCGGTGGGTGGAGTGGGGGTGACGATGATGCGTTGGAGATGGAGGGAGGAAGGTGATGGTGGTGTAGTTGCGATGGTCGTGCGCCGGTGGTACGATGGTCGTGCACGGGTGGTACGGTGGTCGTGCAGTTGGTGGTAGGGGTGTCCAAAAGCGGTTAACCGCTATTAAGGTTAACCGCTTTTGCGGTTTTAACTTTTTCCAAACCTAAACCGTAACCGCCTAAAGCGGTTAACCGCTTTTGAAAATCATAAACCTAAACCAAACTTAAACCGGCGGTTAATGCGTTTAACCGCGGTTAACCATGGTTTGCTCCAATTTCCGATTTTTTTTAGGTTAGGGTTTAGGTTTTTTTAGGTTTTTTTTAAAAATTATATATAACCGGTTAACCGCGGTTAACCAATTTTCCAAAATTCGAAACCGAAACCTAAACTGTATATACCGGTTTGGTTAACCGAAACCATAAAAATACTAAACGCCAACCGGTTAACCGGTTTAACAGGTTTGGTTTTACCGGTTTACGATTTCGGTTTGCGGTTTAGGTTAACCATGGACACCCCTAGTTGGTGGTGTGGTGGCAGCAGGTGGTCAAGTGTGGTGGTTGTGGGTGGTGCATTGGGGTTTAAATAGGAGAAGGAAGGATGGAGGGTTTGCATGGGAAGGGTTTGCATGGAGGGGGTCGGGCGTGCCTGGGAAAACAGAGGGGGAGTATGGGCGTGGAAGAGAGAGAAAGAAAATCAGAGTGGCGTGGGATAATAATATGGGGTTTTGGGGAAAGAACACACTCTTCTGTGACTACTTAAGGGGGAAACTTTTTTCAGAGATCTACTAAAGCCCGGATTAAAAGGCAAAGTATTTCAAAAGTTAAAAATGACAACAGTAATTGGTTAGATTCAGAGGAGATTGGTGCGCTATTTGTTGAGGATTTCAAAAAGCGGTTTACCTCATCGCGTAATTTGGAGGTCTTGAATATAACCAAAGAAGTGAAGAGCGTGATATCTGCTGAAGATAATGACATTCTTACGGCCATTCCATCGGCCGAGGAAATCAAACAAGCACACTTTGATATGGATCCTTGTAAAACTCCGGGTCCTGATGGATTCGGGGCCGGATTCTATCAAGATTCTTGGGATGCCATTCATCCAGATATTATAACAGCGGTTCAGGATTTCTTCGAACATGGTAAGCTTCTTAAGGAATTTAATCATACTTTTATTACTCTTATCCCGAAAAATGACAATCTTAGTCAGACCTCGCACTATCGCCCTATCAGTTTATGTAATACTTTTTACAAACTTGTATCCAAAATTCTTGTGGCCAGGCTCCGGCCTCTACTAGATGGTTTAATTTCTCCCGCTCAAAGTGCTTTTATCCCTAGTCGAGCAATTCAAGATAATATCCTTCTGACTCATGAAATAATGCACAAATTTAGAACTTCTACCTCTCGGAAGGGGTGGGTAGCGCTAAAAATTGATATGGAGAAGGCCTATGATAGGATTGAGTGGGATTTTTTGAAGGCGGTTCTTCAAAAAATGGGGTTTAGTGAGAAATGGATTGCTCTTATTGATCAATGTATCTCGACGGTCTCTTACTCTGTCCTAATAAATGGGGTGCCTCAAGGCTTTTTTAAAGCTTCCCGGGGGTTAAGACAGGGGGATCCGCTGTCCCCGTATCTTTTTCTTTTGTGTATGATTGTTTTTAATGACTGGCTGGACAAAGCTTCAGAAGATTCAAAATCCGGCATAGGAGTCAAGTTGACCCCTTGGGGCCTAACTATCCCGGGATTATTCTTTGAAGACGATTGTCTATTATTTTGTAAAGCAACACACAAAGCTACCACAATGCTTAAAAATCTCTTGCTAGATTTTTGCTCCTATTCGGGACAGCTAGTCAATTTCCATAAATCCAAACTCATTTTTTCTAAGAATTCCTCCGTACAAAGAAGAGAGGAAGTTAAGGGTATTTTCAATATCCCTCATACCGACTCAATTGGTAAATATCTAGGATGTTATATCCCGAATGGGCGTTATGACCATCAAGCCTTTAATGAGTTATAAGGTAAAGCAATGGACAAAATGGCGGCTTGGAAGGCCAATGCCCTCTCCAAAGCGGGTAGGGTGGTCCTGATTCAAGCCAATCCAGAATCCCTCCCTGCCCACACTATGCAGTGCTTTAGACTTCCGAAATCTACATGTGTAAACCTTGATAGAGTAAATAAAAATTCCTTTTGGAGAAAAAATAGAGACTCTCAAGGTATGCCGATGATTGCTTGGGATACAATTTGTCTCAAGGATTTTGGTGGGTTGGGACTACGTCGTTCGGAAGCCATTAACATAACTTTTCAATGTAAGCTTGCTTGGCGTGTTATCCATGAGGATAGCCTATGGGCTAGGGTTATGCGCGAAAAGTATTTAAAAAATAAAGACTTTTTCCATTATAAAGGTAAAGCTTCAGATTCACCAGTTTGGAAGAATTTGTTACGGGTTAAGGGCACGCTAAATTCGGGGATACGCTGGACTGTTGGTGATGGCAAAACAATCAAGTTCTGGCAGGATTCGTGGGTTGAGAATTCATCTTTAAATGACCTTCTGAATAGGAATGGTGCTGAGGAGGATGGAGATCAAGAGCTAACAGTGAGTCATTTTGTCACGGAGGATAAAAAATGGGATGAAGTCAAACTCCAGACTTATCTTCAGGATCATCGTATTTTACAAAAAATCTTGGGAATTCCCATTCCGGTTACAGATTTAAAAGATGATTATTGCTGGGGATTGACTAGCTCTGGGGAATTTTCTACAAAGACGGCTCTAAGAATTATTCAAGACTGCTTGGACAATGACCAACAGTGGGAATATAAGTGGATCTGGAAGCTGGACATACCGCCAAAAGTAGGTATTTTTCTTTGGTTGAATTTACACAATAGCATCCCTACTAGAGGCAACCTCTTGCATCAAGGTATCTATTTAGACCCAGTGTGTCCACTTTGTCTGGGTGATATTGAGAGTACCGATCACTTGTTTTGGAAGTGTCCAACCTCCCAAAGATGCTAGGATCATGGCTTTCGTCATGGTTGGTTAGACCCCTTTATGCCGACCCATCCGCGAGGTTTTATCAACCAATTTTTGGAGGATAACCGACTAGCAGGCAATCATTCGAATCTTCAACGAGGAGTTTTCCTCATGTGGGCTATTTGGAAGCAAAGAAACGAAGTGGTCTTCCGTAATTCTATCTTCCGCCCGTTACAGTGTTTGATCCAAGCGAAACGGGTTGTGGCAGAATGGAAAATCAGAAACTCTGTGCAGGTAGATTCTCATGGTAGCCGTTTTACTGGGGTCTCCCATTCCGGTTTTCGTTTTTTCCGGTGGGAGTCCCCTCCGGCGGGGGCGTTCAAACTCAACTTCGACGGGTCTCTCCTCAACAATTCTGCGGCGGGTGGCTTCATTCTTCGAGACTGGCGGGGGGAGCTGATACGAGCGGGTATTTGTTCTTATGGCGAGGCTCCCATTTTAGTGGCTGAAGCGAGAGCGCTGCGTGATGGTCTGAAGGACGTTTGTGAGATGGGGTTTTCGAACATCATTATCGAAGGTGACAACCTGGTGGTAATTCAAGCAATCAAGAGTGATTTCGCTATTCCGTGGCAAATCAGAAGTCTTATTCAGGATATCCGTGGTCTAATGAGTAGATGCCATGTCCTCAATCTTTCTCACATCTTCAGGGAAGCCAATGGTGCCGCAGACTGGTTATCAAAACAGGGTCAGTCGGAGTCTGCGGTGGGTACTTGGTCTACTTCGATGAATTTAGATTTTAATAACATTCTTAGATGTGATAGAGCGGGGCGATTTCTTGTGAGAAGACGTCGCTAACTGCTTTCCTCTTTCTTACCCTGTTATTAAAAAAAAAAAAAAAACTTAAGGGGGGAAACGTGGATTTAGGGGGGGGGGGGGATATACTGATTTTAAATCAGTACAAAGGCAGGGGAAAAGGTAAGGGTTAATTGGGAGGGAAAAACTTATAAACTGATCCTAATAAAATTACCCGATAACCGAAAATTTCCTAACTGATGTTATTCAGTCACTAAAAATTCTCAACACCTCTCATAAAACTTTTCTCCTGAAAACAACATTTTTTCTTCTAAAACGGATCCTACAATTGATCCCAATAAAAATCAGCCGATAACCGAAAATTTCCTAACTGATATTTTTCAGTCATTAAAAATTTCAAGTAACTCACTTGCGGTCCTAAAAGCTCCGTGTGAAACATATATATTTATTTAACGGAAAGAAAAGTGCACGTCAGGTATTTAACGGTAACATAATGACATTTTTCGGGGTTTTACAATTACTACCTCTATCCCTTTTTATTTGTCCGACTAACTAATTTCTTCGTCTCTTTTTATTTGTCTAATTAACTAATTTTTACATTTTCAACAACTATAATACCCATATTATCCCTAATAAATGCACTTTTTATACCTTTCCAAGGGTATTTTCAATGACATTTTTGGCAATGTATAAATCTTTTGCTCCATTCCCAATATTTTTTGATTTTGTGAAAGTAGTTTTTGGGACAATTAATAAGGAACAGAGATATTATTATTATTATTATTATTATTATTATTAACAATTAATATTATATAGATTATTATTATTCCAGAATAATTACTGATATTTGGACCAAAATAATTTACTTCGGTATTTCTCTACTTTCTGATAGGTCGAAATCCCTATAATTAATCTTCATCCTCCATTTGATAATATTACATAAATTAGTGTCTTGCTTGTGAATGTAGATGCATAACTTGTTAATATTTGGGGAAAAGTTGTAATCACTAATAGATGTATTGTATTTATATGTTTTTGAAAAGTCATGAATGTAATTGAACTAGCCGCAAGGAATATGTGGGTTATGGAAGAGTGTCCGATTTTTTTTGTGAGTAGTTTGGGTTATGGACGGTTGAGATTTAGTCGAGAAAATAAATTAATTAAAAAATTGAATGGATTGGTGATACTTTTTAGTTTTTTTAATTTTAAAATAAAATAATAAAATCCGGATTGAAAATAGAAAAAATAATTTACATTGTGATTGGCCAATTCCACTACAATCACTCTCGTGATTTCTATTATAATATACCAGCCCTAAACCCGTGCGATGCGCGGAGCCACGGAGACACCATAATTAATTGTTTAAACAAAACATGTATTAGTGTATGGTGAAATAGAAAATTTCCTAAATTGCTAACTAACATTGACCACGACGACTTTCATGATGCACATAAGCTCGCTATGCTCAATATTTTAAAATTCAAATATTTAGCTTTGGTATATTAATAAATATAGATTATTATTATTATTATTATTATTTTGCAAAAATAATTACTGATAGTTGCACCAAAATAATTTAATTCAGCATTTATCTACGTTTTGATTGATTGTAGTCCCTACAATTAATCTCTTTTCT
The DNA here is from genome assembly GCA_029582165.1 of Portulaca oleracea. NCBI lineage: Eukaryota > Viridiplantae > Streptophyta > Magnoliopsida > Caryophyllales > Portulacaceae > Portulaca > Portulaca oleracea. The sequence continues at coordinate 11,349,127 of CM055885.1, read as the reverse complement.
CCATTCATTGGGACCCACAAACTTTACTATTAATATTATATTATATTATATTATTATATAGGTAGATTATTATTATTATTATTACTAGGTCTCAACCCGTGCGATGCATGGAGTATATTAAAATAGTTATTTAAAAAATAAAAAATTTAATAGAAATTATAATTATAATTTAGAAAGATTATTTCAAAATAATTATAATATAGTCAAGAATTAGTGATCTTTTCTGGTTTTTTTTTTTAATTTTAAAATAAATTCGGATTGAAAATAAGAAAGTGAAAATAGAAAAAATAATAATAATTTTCTACGTTGTGATTGGCCAATTTCCCCTACAATCACTCCTGTGGCTATATTTCGTGGGACCCACAATGATTTCTATTATGATATATAGACTATTATCATTATTATTTCGTCAAAATACTTACTGATATTTTGACCAAAATAATTTAATTCAGTATTCATCTATCTTCTGATTGGTCGAAATCCCTACAATTAATCTTCTTTCTCCATTTAGCGGGACCCAAAAACTTTACTACTAACATTAAATAGATCATTATTATTATTATTATTATTATTATTATTATTATTATTATTATTATATGCAAAACCAAAATAATTACTGTTATTTGCACCAAAATAATTTAATTCAGAGCCCAAAGCAGTCAAGGATTAGTGATACTTTCTCGTTATTTTACTTTTAAAATAAAATACGGATTGAAAATAAAAAATATTGAAAATAGAAAAAAAAATATAACTTTCTACGATGTGATTGACCTATTCCCCAACAATCACTCCCTTGACTCTATTTTGTTGGACCCACAATGATTTCTATTATAATATACAGAATAATAATGATAATAATAATAATAATTATTATTATTATTATTATTAGGATTTTTGGATGCTAATATACTGAACTTTTGTGGTATTGGACAATAATGCACTAAACTTTGACCTTGGACAATCATGCACTGAACTTTGAGGGGTATTGGACAATAATGCACCCGAAATTATTTCGATGGTAGCTGACTTGGTGGCGATCTTACGGGACGAGCTGATAAGATAAATTGGGTAAACAATAAATAAATTTATAACTTGTCAGCTAATCTACACAAGCAAATGTGATCTTATACAATTACAACAACAATCTCTCAGCGAAAACACATCTAAACAAATGTGATTTTATGTTTTTTTTTTTACTTTTTTCAAAGTTGGTTCCCTTTTCTTATGTGTGGATTAGCAGGCATGTCATAAATTTAAATATTTTTGGGTCAATTTATCTCCTCCACTTGTTAAGTAGGATTGTCACCGAGTCAACCACTGTCGGAATCGTTTTGGGTGCATTATTGTTCAACACTCCAAAGTACAGTGGATTATTGTCCGAGGTTAAAGTTCATTGTATTATTGTCCAACACCCCAAACGTTTAGTATATTAGCATCCAAAAACCCTTATTATTATTATTATTATTATTATTATTACTATTATTATTATAGGCAACACCAAAATAATTATTGTTGTTTGCACCCAAATAATTTAATTAAGAGTCCAAAACAGTCAAGGATTAGTGATACAGTCTGATTTTTTTAATTTTCAAATAAAATCCGGATTGAAAATAAAAAAATAGAAAATAGAAAAAATAATATAAAATTTTCTACGTTGTGATTGACCAATTCTCTTACAATCACTCCCGTGACTCTATTTCATGGGACCCACAAAGATTTCTATTATAATATATAGATTATTATTATTATTATTATTATTATTATTATTATTATTATAATAGGCAACACCAAAATAATTATTGTTATTTGTACCAAAATAATTTAATTCAGAGTCCAAAACAGTCAAGGATTAGTGATACTTTCTATTTTTTTAATTTTAAAATAAAATTCGGATTGAAAATAAAAAAAAATTGAAAAACGAAAAAAAAAAATTCTACGTTGTGATTAGCCAATTCCCCTATAATCACTCTATATATCATAATAATCACTCTGTGCATCACACAAGTTTAGGGCTGGGTCCCACGAAATAGAGTCACGAGAGTGATTGTAGTGGAATTGGCCAATCACAACGTAGAAAATTATATATATATATATATATTTTTTTCTATTTCCATTTTTTTTATTTTCAATCCGGATTTTATTGTAAAATTAAAAAACCAGAAAACATCACTAATCATTGACTGCTTTGGACTCTGAATTAAATTATTTTGGTGCAAATAACAGTAATTATTTTGGTGTTGCATATCATAATAATCTATATATTATAATAGAAATCATTATGGGTCCCACGAAATAGAGCCAAGGAAGTGATTGTAGGGGAACTGGTCAATCACAACGTACAATATTATATATATTTTTCTATTTTCTATTTTTTTTATTTTCAATTTGGATTTTATTTTAAAATTAAAAACCAAAAAGTATCACTAATCCTTGACTGCTTTGGACTCTGAATTAAATTATTTTGGTAGAAATAACATTAATTATTTTGGTGTTGCCTATAATAATAATCTATATATTATAATGGAAATCATTATGGGTTCCACGAAATAGAGTCACGGGAGTGATTACAGGGGAATTGGCCAATCACAACGTAGAAAATTATATATATATTTTTTCTATTTTCTATTTTTCTTTATTTCCAATCCGGATTTTATTTTTAAATTAAAAAATCAGAAAGTATCACTAATCATTGCTTTGGACTCTAAATTAAATTATTTTGGTGCAAATAACAGTAATTATTTTGGTGTTGCATATAATAATAATAATAATAATAATAACAATAATAATAATAATCTAAATATTATAATAGAAATCATTTTGGGTCCAACGAAACAGAGTCACGGGAGTGATTGTAGAGGAATTCGGCAATCACAACGTAGAAAATTATATATATTGTTTTTCTATTTTCAATTTTTTTTTGCAATCCGGATTTTATTTTAAAATTAAAAAACCAGAAAGTATCACTAATCATTGACTGCTTTGGACTCTGAATTAAATTATTTTGGTGCAAATAATAGTAATTATTTTGGTGTTGCATATAATCTATATATTATAATAGAAATCATTATGGGTCCCACAAAATAGAGTCACGGGAGTGATTGTAGGGGAATTGGCCATTCACAACGTAGAATATTATTTAATTTTTTCTATTTTCAATTTTTTTTATTTCCAATCCGGATTTTATTTTAAAATTAAAACCAAAAAGTATCACTAATCATTGACTGCTTTGGACCCTGAATTAAATTATTTTGGTGCAAATAACAATAATTATTTTGGTGTTGCATATAATAATAATAATAATAATAATAATAATAATAATAATAATATATCTATATAACCAATCAGAAAAGCGGATAAATACTAAATTAAATTATTTTGTTGTAAATATTAGTAATTATTTTTGTGTTATTGATGATAATAATAATAATAATAATAGTAATAATAATAATAATAATAATAATAATAATAGTAATAGTAATAATAATAATGGTAATGATAATAAAAATCTATCTATCTATCTATATATAATATTAATATATAGTATTAGTTTTGGGTCCCACAAATTGGAGAAAGGAGATTAATTGTAAGGACTGTAACCAATTGAAAAATAGATAAATACTGAAGTAAATTATTTTGGTATAAATATCAGTAATTATTTTTTTCAAATAACTTAATATATTGGTATGTACGTATAATTTTTTCATTCGAACAACTTATTATGTATTTTATGTATTTTCATTCAAATAGCTTACTATTATGGGACACAATAGCCCTCTCTTTTATTTAATAATATCATATATGTTGTGATATTTTTATTTTTCATAGGTTAGGTTATGAGATACAGTGCTATTTATTGTTAGTTTTAATATTGATATGTAAATTGGCATGTACATGCATATTTCTTAATTAAATTGTATAATGAATTCATAATATTATTTTATGGTTTCCTTTTAAATTGACATTTATATTATAGTTGCTTTCAATTATTAAACACATACTAGTTTTTTGCCCATTCTTTCGAATGGGCGTCAATTTAAATAGTTGAATGTAGATATAAATAATATAGAGAAGTGACAATTAAAGGTATTAAGGATTATCGATAGTCGGCTCTACTTGATTGAAGAATAAAAAATGGAAGCAAATTATAAACTTGAGAGTAAAACAATATTTATATTTTGAGATGGTGTGAATTGTTGAGCCACAATTTTGTAGATGTTGCCTTTTTTTTCCAGGTGTATTACTTCTGCACAAATAAGTGTTTCTCTGAGTCTCCATAAATTTAAATAAATCTAACATGAGGCCAACATACTCTATGCCGGATCCTTTTAGAGAGAGAAGCTCTCACCTCTCTCTAGGTTTTTCCTAAGGTTCCGAATTCTCTTCTAAATTTCTGAGTTGGTATATTCAAGTGGTGTGGTAGAAGTGTGATTAGGTTTGTGCTTGCTGAGAGTTGTTTGGTTCCGGTGTAAGCTTCTGAGTTTGTCAATTCAAGTTGTGTAATCGAAGTGTGATCAGGTTTGTGCTTGCTAGGAGTTGTTTTGGTTTCGGTGTTGGCTCTCGTTGGTGTGTTCTTGTCTGCACTTTCCTGGGGTGTGGGGTTCTGGAAGTGAAAGGGTTCCGCGGAAACAACGGTGTAGATTGAAGTGTCTTTAGGGCGGTACAGGTGTAGGTCGTCGGAGGTTCAATCATTTCGGTGTTTACTGACAAGGGTTTCGGCGGTGTGGCTCATTGCTTTGCTTGGTTGGTGCAGTAGTTGTGCAGGAAGGAATCCAAGAAGGGGAAGCTTCGAGAATTAGTGGAGACTGGAGAGTGTCCTGGGTAGTTGTTGGGCTGGGCTTGGGAGTCAGTGGTAGGCTTGGGTAGTATTAGAAAGGGTGTCAATTGGATGCGATGTGGGGGCCTGTGAGATTTGGGCCGGTCTGCTTGTTGGACTTCTGAGGGAGAAGTAAGGTGAATACTTTCTATTTGGGGGTGACGTCTAACGTATTTAAGAAGGGAAGTGTAATGCAGAAGACTTAAGTCATCGGTAGGTGGAGGGAGTAGGGGCGGCTAGTGGAGTTATTGTGTGGATTGACAGGGAGTTCTTTCCGCAGGCGTGTATGAGGGTTTTTCCACACTTTCTGCGCATGATGTGATTGTACGGAGTTATTGTAAGTAGGTGGGGGGGGGGGGGGATGGGGAACTCCTCTGGGTCGCTTCAACGGGGTCCAAAGACAAATATACGCCTGTATGTACCACCTTTCAGGAGAGAAGCTCAAGGGCCACATAAATGTTTTGACCAAAGGGATTTTTTCTATAAAAGGAAGGGTAGTGGAAGGGTTTTTCGTCGGCATCAGTTTTATTCTTGAGGGAGTCGGAGTAAAGTAGGGTTTTCTCAGAGTGCTCAGAGTAGAAGGTGTTCTTACAAAAAAAATTGTATGGAGGGAGAGTATCGAAGGAGAAACACAGTGAGTTTTGGAGGGGCACCGAGAATGGGGGCTCGTGTAGACTTGAGTCCTCCTCCTCTGGGGGTTGAAATCAGACTGGATAATACTTTTGTAACTTTTGTAGGGTTTGTTACTGATGGGAAGGAGTGGGATGAAGGAGCCTTGCAGCGTCTGGTTGATGCTAATTGGGTTCTTCGGAGTTCGGTTAGTGTGCGGAAAGTGGGGGATAGGAAATTCTCATTTTGGTTCATGCACCCGGAGGATTGCTTGGACATGCTGGCGCAAAGATCGGTGAATTTCGATGGTTCTCTCATAGCGTTGCAGAAAATCACAGCGGATATGCGGCCACAAGAGGTGTCCTTTCAATCTGTGTGCTTATGGGTACAGATCAAGGGGTTACCGTTTCGACAGAAGTGGGCTAGTACTGCTATAAAACTAGCCCGAATTGTTGGGGATGTACTGGACGTGAATATTCATGGATTTGCAGACTTCTCCTTGAATAATGTACGTGTGTTTGTGCGTGTGGAGCTGTCGAAGCCTCTGGTTCCAGGAGTTTACGCAAGAGATGATTATGGTAACGTGTTATGGGTTTTCTTTCGTTATGAGAATGTGTTTATTTTCTGTAAAAAATGTGGGAAAATAGGGCACCATGGGTTTGAGTGTGCTCTACCAACGGTGGTTGCAAAGGAAGAGGTGAAGACCAGAATCTTGGAAGCGGTTCAAATGGGTCATGCTATTATTCCTGGGGAGGGGGCTTCCTACTCTGGGAAGATCCAAGCCTTTCCTACTAAGAGAGGCTATTTGACCACTCGCCTGCGATTGGGTCAACGTCAACACCCACCTGGGAATGAGCCGGAGCTACATTATCCAGAATTCTTTGAAGTTGAGGAGTTTGTGGGGGAAAGGTTTGGTCCGGTTATTGATATTTCATCTGAGGAAAGGGGTGAATCTAGTGGTGCTAGAAGAAGACATGGGGGTCCGGATGGGGGTCAAGGGAGAGAGGAATGGGGGTCAAGGGAGAGAGGATTATGGAAGGGCAAGGTGGGTTCAAAGGAGAGATGAAGGTGGACCTTCTACTAGGGCTTGATATGCTGGGAGGGAGTCCAGTGAGGGGGTGGATACGGATGTTCTAATGGAGGTGGATGGGGAACAGGGAGAGGAGGAGGGTGTCGAGGGAAGTCAGGGAAGGGCAGAGGGAGGGCAACCAGTTGTCCCAATGGAGGATGAAGGAGAGGATGAGGAGGCTTAGGAGGAGAGGGATGGGGATGATAAGGGCAATGAGGAAGATGATGATCGGCAAGGAGATGATAGTGATAGGTCGAGTGATGGGGGGATGATGGTGGGGATGAGGATGGAAATGGGAGTGGGAGTGGGGTAGCTGGGGGGATTGTGGAGGGTGAGAGTACTATGGGGGAGGGAAAGCATGGACATGAGCGTGGAAATGAAGGTCAGGGAGAAATTTTACGGCTGGAGCCTGGAAGTCCTGGAGAAGTAAGGAATCAAGTTGAAGTTTTTCGGAACGTGTGCATGGGGAGTTCTCATCTAAGCATGCAGTCGCATACTACGAGTACGCTGAGTGAATTATTGGAAAGAAGTGGGGGCCAATGGATTTCTCTCCGAGTCACATGCCAAGGGGACCCTTTTCCCCTTCTGGACCACTTTAAGACCAAAGTCAAATTATCCGTGCGGCAATCCGTCGTTTGAACTCGGTGGGGCCTCCTCCAGGTAACCCCTTTGAGGGTAATTTTGTCCTTTCATTTAATAACATGGATAGCAACTTTCCCCACTTATATTATGCTGTTTTTCCACATGGGGATGGGTCGTTTTCGCCTGGGGAAGTTGGGGAGACCTCTAGATTGGGCTTGTCGTCTTTAGGGGGTGGTGAAACAGTGCATTTATTGGGATCAATTTATGTGAATCCCCACTTCCTCTTAGCCGAATGGGAGGAGGGGAACCGTATATATATGAGCAGGGGGAACCAAGTGTTGTCTCAGGGGATTTAGAAGGGGCTGTTAACCCTTGGGAGCCTTTCCTGGGATATTCCCAGAGGCTGTTTCAAGTGTCGGATTCTGAGCCTGAACGACCCTTTGAGTATACACCAAACTATTCGTCGTCGTCGGACACCTTGAGTATGGGAGGGGGAGACGGGGCGCACACTGTCGAGGAGAATTTTTCATGGCCCCCGGTGTATGAAAGGACTGGTGAGTAGGAGGGGTCCACCAAAGTGGGAGGTGAAGAGGAGACGTATGTGGGCCTAACAAAGATTGTACATTTTTAAAAGTCTAACTCCTCAAAATCCAGTTCGCTTGATTCCTCTGTGGGCAGGATCGAACTTCTTTCCAAGAAGCGTCAGCGACCGACAAGGAGTGAGGAGCTGGATGGAGAAGATCAGGAGGATGAAGCCACTTCAGTTTTTGTAGAGGAAATCTGCTGGGCTAGGATCAAACGACAGAGGAAGGAACAGATGGTAACAATTCTGCAAAAGGAGTTTGAAGCCTTTCTGAAAGTGGAGGAGAAGAAGCGAAGTTGTCAATGGTTTGAGTTTCTTGCTGAAAGGGTGGCGGAGGCAGTCCAAGAAGTGCCTCCTCCTTCACCATGATCGTTGCTGCGTGGAATTGCAGGAACTTAGGGCAGGCGGACCTCTCTGCAATTCCTTATGTCCGCTGGGTTTCATCTTTTCTGCAGTTAGATGTGATTTGTCTGTTTGAGTCTAAGATGTCTGATGATCAAGCCAGTGTGTCTGTTAAGAAAATGGGCTTCCCTTTTGTTTTTGAGGTGGATTATGTTGGCAAGGCAGGGGGTGTTATTTTGGGGTGGAAGAAGGAGTCTATGTTTTCTGTTGTTTGTGGTGATGTGAACTTTGTAATCCTTCAATCTAGTAGAATGAATGTTGCTTGTTGGTACATTGTGTTTGTGTATGGATGTCCCTATTATCAAGGGAGACAGGAGGTGTGGGATCGTTTATCTATTGCAATAAGTGGATTGCGAGGGCCTTGTGTTGTTATTGGTGATTTCAATCAGGTTGAGGATGGGTCTCAATAAACAAGAGGCTCTTCCACAGTTAGGGGGGAACAACAATTATGGGAATGGAAGGCTAACATGGATTTACATGATGTTCCTTTCACTGGGGTACCCTTCACTTGGACGAACAAAAGGAGGGATGAGGGAGGCATCTGGGAAAGACTGGATAGAGCATACGCGTCGGCTGGCTGGCTCAATGCTTTTCCACATTCCTTTGTTCATAATTTCCCTATTGTATTCTCTGATCATTCTCTTATAGCTTTACATATTAAAGGGGTTAGTGCGCCGAAAAGAGCCCTTTTTAGGCTTGACCCGTGGGTTACTAGAATGGACCGATTTATGAAGGGGGTGGAGAATCTTCTTCAGACGGCTCCTGTACAGGGGAGTGCCTCCTTCAGGTGCGTGACTTGGTTAAAAATGATCAGACAAATGGGGAAGAATCTGTTGTTTGAGCTAAAGAAGGAAAGGTTCCAACCTACTGTTTCTGCCATGGAAGAGCTTCAAAGTATTCAAGAGTCCTTAGCCTCTTTTGGAATGACGGATTTGACCTTTGTGAGGGCGATGCAACAAGAAAAGGATGTGGAGAGCATGATTAAGGCGGTCCATGAGTTTTGGGTAACTAGGAGCAAAATTCAGTGGGCTGGGTTGGGGGACCAAACCGCATCTTTCTTTTTTAGAAGGTACAAGCGTAGGCAGGCTATTAATCGGATCAACTGTTTGACCATGAGTAGTGGGCTAGACTCCTTTAAAGAGGAAGATTTTGTTGAGGAGTTCTACCGGGAGTATTCTGGGCTTTTTCGGCCTCAGCAGCAACTGCCCAGGTTAGGAAAAGAGTTTTGGATCAAGTTATGGGGGCCCTTCCAAAATCACTCTCAGGGGAGGAGCGAGAGTTCCTTTTACAACCATTCTCAAGAGTCGATGTGGAGAATGTTATTTGGTCACTTAAACCTGGGAAAAGTCCTGGGCCTGATGGGATTCCTCCGGAGTTCTTCCAAAATTGTTGTGGATTGATTGAGGACCAGGTTGTGGACACCGTTTTGGAGGTTGTCAACAATGGAGTTTTTGTGGGTGAATTGAATAACACAAATTTGTTTCTTTTGAAAAAGAAGCCGGAGGCACAGAGGGTGAGTGACTTCCGGCCTATAAGCCTGTGTAATGTGGTGTATCGAATCATTACGAAGTGTCTTGTAGGTCGAGGAAGGTCATGGGGTCTCTGGTGTCGGAAAATCAAGCGGCGTTTGTCCTTGGGAGGTTGAAGGAGGTTAATATACTAGTAGTTCATGAAGTTCTCCATTATATGGCGACCAAACGCACAGACAAGTAGTTTGCTGCCTTGAAAGTTGACATGAGTAAAGCCTACGACTGAATCCAATGGGACTTTCTGGAGGCTGTTCTTCAAAAGATGGGGTTTCCGAAGAAATGGGTTCAAATCCTGATGAGATGTGTGTCTACTGTTCGGTACTCTATCCTGGTTAATGGAATTCAATCCAAGCCTATTGTACCTACGACTGGATTGAGACAGGGGGACCTTTTATCTCCTTATTTGTTCCTGCTGTGCATGGAGGCGTTGTCTGCTCTAATTGATGAGGATGTGAGGAATGGGAAGGTGCAAGGAGTTAAGGTGGCAAGAGGTGCGTCGCACATCACGCATCTCTTTTTTGCCGACGATGCCTTATTTTTCACAGAAATGGAGGCTGGGTCCTGCTTAGCCCTGAAGAATACTATCGATAAATTTAGCCTTGCTTCAGGGCAGATTATTAATGTGCAGAAGTCGTCGATGTGCTTTTCTAAAGGGGCTGGACAGGAGGATAAGGAAGGGCTGAAGGTTATATTTGGGTATCCGGAAGGGGGATTCTTCCAAACTTATTTGGGTGTCCCTATAAGAATTCGGCGAAAGCGAATAGATCAATTTGGCTTTATGGTGGAGGAGGTGAGACGGCGATTGGACTCTTGGAAGTTTCAAATGTTGTCGATGGCTGGGAAGTTGGTGCTGATTAATGCGGTCATGGTGGCACTCCATCAGCATACCCTCAGCGTGTATTTGGTTCCTAAAGGGGTTGTTGATCAACTCAATTTTGTTATTATTAGGTTCCTTTGGGGAAAAGTGGATGGGAGCAGATCCATCCATTGGAAGGATAAACAAACTGTGTTCAAACCCAAAGGTGTAGGGGGGCTTGGTGTAAGGCATGTGGGAGTTATAATAAAGTGTTTCTGTTGAAACAAGCTTGGAGGACGTACCATAATCAGGATTTGCTGATCTCAAGAATCTGGAAAGCAAGATATGAGGCTTCTTCTCCGATTGCTCAATCTGAGGATGTTAATGATGGAGACCATCCAGCAAGTCCAGCAACAACTCAAATGTCACCAACAAGTTCAGACCAGGAGGAGAAGGATGATCCAGCAACAGCAACAGCTCGAGCAAATCATAGATCATCTTCAGCACCCAAGGACGTTCAAGCAACAGCTTCAGCACCAGCATTCTCAGCATCAAGCCTTGCTGAACCAAACTCAACAACTGTTGGAGCATTTCCAGCAGAAACAGCAGGCTTCCACTCTCAACAGCAGTTCAAGGAGTCCACAGCAGCCACCGGCCTACCAATTTCATCCATCCAGACTTGCTACACCTTGGGAAGGCAAGTCTTGGCCAGCACAGCCACTCATCCCACCAGCATTGGCCATCCAAGCCAAAATCAGTTCCTAGCACAAACAGTCCAAGCAGGCATCTTTCTCAATTCTGTATCTTTGAATTGAGTGAGATTCAGCAAAGGTTCCCTAGGAGTTTTTTGTTCCTTGTCATGTATTTTCCAAGGACAAGTCAAGTCCCTGCATGATCGAGCAAGGAAGCATCAAGTTACAGGCACCAGAACAGACAATCCTAAAAAGGATTGTTTGTTATCAGTTTTTCCAGAACTCCAGTCCTGTGCCTAACTTATTTTGATTCAGCTACAATGATGGTTATCTAAGTTTTTTCCATCCTTCCTTAAGCTATTGAGATTATATCTAGCTTAAGAAAGCCCGGGAAAGTTACTGAGGTAACTTAGAGTTACCCTCCCAGCTAGGAAAGGCCCTGATTGGCTGAAATTGCCAACCTTTGGGATTTTGGTCCAATCAGAAGCTAGCTTTGTTTTTCCTTTATTTTAATTGTATCCAGATTGTGTTAGCTAGAATAGGATGTAATGTAATGTATTTGATTTAGTTTAGTAGCTAGATTAGAAGGGAGATTAGCATGTTACTTTAATTAAGTGCCTCTAATCAAACTGTTTAGGATTAGCTATATATAGTGATGTATTCAGCAGCTTAAGGGGACAATCAGTGATATTTCAATAGCATTCTGAGTGCCTTAGTTGAGCCTCTCATTTGTGAGTGTCAGAAAACTCTCAATTGGTTAAATCTACTTCAGAGTCCAGGAGCCGACAAGCCTGGTGGTGTGTGTAAAGCTTGATTACTTCAATGGTGGTGTGTCTGTAGCTGTTGAGGTAACTAAGTCCTTGCCCTTGTGTTTATCCTGTGGTGTGCCTGTATCAGAGTGAACACAAGCTTATCCTTTTAATTCCTTGTTGGGTTGTCATCTATTCCAACTAATTACATTCAATTAGCTTAGTTTAAAGTCAGCAGCAAGGTGTGTGTGTCTGTGTGGTGTATTGTAGGCTCTATGCTCTGATCTTTGGGATCTTGCATACATCATCTTGGTATCAGAGTTGTGTTCTATCTTGGAGTGTGTTGTTTGCTATAGTTTGAAATGGTCGGAGCTAGTAAAACACCCCAGGAAGTCCTAGAACAAACATTAAAATAAAAAGAAGAACTAGAACAGAAAATGAAGTTTCTGAGTGAACAATTGCATTATTACATGAGATTGCATAGAAATGAGTTGAATAGGGAGACTGATGAAGAAATGGAGGAAGGAGAAGGTGAGAATCCTTTTAGTAGGACAGGAGAGGAGGTCGAGGTCCTAGGCCTACACACAGAAGAAGGAGAAGAGTTACGAGATCACCTAGGATCAGTGAGCCTGAGGAAAATAGTGAGAATGAAAGAGAAGAAAGGAGGGGAGACAGGAGGGTTGAGAAGTTAGATTTCAAGATTGATATACCTGAGTATGCAGGGGAGTTAGATCCTGATGTTTTTCTAGATTGGTTACAGACAGTAGAAAGGGTTTTTTTACTTGAAGGAGGTTTGAGAAGAAAACAAAGTGAAGTTAGTAGCCTTGAAGTTGAAAAAGTATGCTTCTACTTGGTGGACTAATCCGCAGAGGAGAAGAATGGAGCCTATCCACCCCCACCCCCACCTCAATCCAGATACCCAGCCCCAAGACCCCCACAAAATCAGCCACAAAATGCCCCACAAAGAACCCCAGCCCCTGTTAGAAAGCCTTCCCAGAAAGAAGATGCTTCAGGTGCCAAGGACTTGGGAACATAGCATCTGAATGTCCCAACAGGAGAGCAGTCACCTTGACTGAGTTGCAGGCAGCTCTTTTGCTTGAACCTGAGCCTTTTGATGAGGAAGAGTTGTATGAAGAACCCCATGGAGACCCTGTGTATGATGAAGAAGAGGTTGAAGCAGGTCCTGATGAAGGAGAAATGCTAGTGATCAGGAGGATCATGAGCAGTTCAGCAGTAGATGAAGCAGTACAACAAAGGGTGAATATTTTCACACCAGATGCACATTTAGTGGAAAAATTTGCTCCTTGATAATTGATGGAGGCAGCTGCACCAATGCAGCCTCTGAAACCATGGTGAGGAAGCTCAATCTGGCTACCAGCACCCATCCAGCCCCCTACACCATACAGTGGTTGAACCAAAGTAAAGGTATCAAGATCTCTTCTAGATGCCTTGTCAATTTTTCAATTGGTTCAGCTTATAGAGATGAAGTTTGGTGTGATGTGATTCCTATGGATTCCTGTCAGCTATTGTTAGGGAGACCTTGGATGTATGACAGGTCTGTTAGCCATAATGGGAGAGCAAACACATATTCCCTTTGCCTAAACAACAAAAAGATCACCCTTACCCCTCTTAGACCATCCCATCTCACAAAAAGACCCAAGAACCTTATTGTTGAGCCTACTCTTGATGTCCTTTTGTCAACTGAACAACATGAGTTCAGTGAACAAAGTGGACTTATTTTGCTTGACATTGAGGAAGACTGTAACGCCCCGGAAATTCAATTATAGAAAAGTCAAAGTCAAACTAACGTTAACAGACAAAACTTAGCGGAAGACTTCAAATTCAGTTTGGGCGTCACTGCCGTATCCCCGAAGGGACACAAGGCGAGAAAGGAAAACACAACTATCTGCTAACGGTAACTACTAACAACTCAAAATAAAACTTTAAGACATCATAACGAAAACAAAATAAAAAGATTCAAGGACTTCTAGACTTGTCGTCCTCACTTCTAATTCCCGTCCCCAGCATTTAGATCTTCACCTGAAAACAAAACATTCCAAAAATGAGGGGGAAATCTCAATAATGTCTACCCCTAACGTTTAAAACAGTTTAAGATCATTTCAATTCATTTTAGGGAGAGGGAACAAGTCAAACGTTTTACAAACCTTTAATCTCATACTGTTTCCTCAACCCATCCAATCCATATTTTAAGTTGCGGGCGGGATATCAAATCCCAAAAGAACATCGCCTACCAAAGGCATCATAACAACTATCCTATATCAGGGATGAAACCCTGATCTCCTGGCACATAACCCATACAGGCATCGAATCCTGATCTCGGGGTTATCACCCGCATAAACATTAGCCTCTCAAAGGCATCAAACAGTCGCCCACCAAAGGCATCATAACATCTATCCTATATCAGGGATGAAACCCTGATCTCCTGGCACATAACCCATACAGGCATCGAATCCTGGTCTCAGGGTTATCACCCGCAAAAACATTAGCCTGTCCAAGGCATCAAATCAACAACCCGCTTAATGTTTCCACTTTGAATTATTAATTCATTAATCAAACTCATCTCACAACTCTCAAGTCAAACCCAACCCAGATTATCAAAATCAATAATAAAACCACTTATAAAAGACCATCTCAATTTCTCCACTCATAAAACAAGGTACAACAATTACAAACAGTTATCCAAAACAGATGGTCATAATTCCACAAAAGTCCCCTTTCGGGATGCAATTATCAAAACAGATTAGAAAACATTAAAACACATTTAAAGAGCATCCCGGTGGGGATTAGAGCATAGACAACTACCTGATATACTTCACAGCACAGCAAAAGAAGAACACACTTGAGCTCACTAACGTCTCGCACTAACTCGGCCTAGAATAAGAATAAGTATCTCATCAAAACGCGTTCTAACGAAGTTAGTATTAACTTATAACTACCTAACCCATCCCCTAGGAACACTTAGGTTCCTATCATTTATGAAATTACACTTAACACCTCCAAGAAACACATAACAAGATCACATATTATTTTCACTCAACAATTTTTTATAAATAAAAGCAAGCAGAGGACAGATTATAACGTTCACATAAAACGGGTCACAACTCGACCTCCCGACATCCTACGGGTCTGGTTCTGGACTTTTCGGAAACCTCAGGATGTCTACTAAAAGTTCTATGTTGATGGCTAAGCCCAAATCAGTCCCGAAGGACTATAAAAACACCCATCTTTCCAATTGGTCCAGTTCTGACAGGTTCTGGTAAAACGGTTATAACTCGGGCTATACAAAGCGAACGTTCGATCCGTAAAATTCCTATGGTTCCTATCATCCAAGGGAACCTCCAGTTAAAAGGGCTCAGTCAAAAGACAACTATACTAATCGTGGCAACCCGATCTTTAGACACTAACAAAACTGTCCCGTTAACGGTTATTAATTAATTTGTTATTTCGGTTCTAACTTTTACCAATCGGTCTCGGGGTTCTAATTTGGGCTTAAAACGATACTTAGGGTCTAAGATATAAGGTCCAACTTAACTTAGGTCCAACAATTAAACTTGTAGAAGTAAACTTAATTTAGAAGACATGAAAGACACTTTAATAAAACTTTAATTAAAAAAACTAAGTCGTACAAGGAAATAAAAATTTCTTAGAACAATAACCACGTAAACAAAGTTTTAAAGACTTTAAAACATGAATTAGTTATAAGATTATAACATTACAACAAAAATTTCACGAAGTAAAACAAAGGTGGTTAAACATGCGGTTTCTTGAATCAAAATTCAAGAAAGACTTAGGTTACATGTAAAAGAAACATAAAGAACTTAGAAACATTTAAACTACCAATCGAGAATCCCAACAACTAATTCTTTTTACTAGACTCCATCAAGATTCAAGAATTACTAAACAAGAATTGTACTTTTATTAAGTCAACCTAATTTATCTAACAACTTAAACATGAATAACCTTTAAAGAACACAAAGAATATATAAAATAAAGTACAATAAACATATAAATACTAATCAAGAATTTAAGGTTTTATTAACAAGAATCCAACCTAATTTATTTAACAAACTTTAACAAGATTTACTTTTAAGGAACAATAAAGAACATAACGATTTAATAACTAGACATTCAAGAATTAACCTAGGTAATAAATTTCCAAATTCGTACATACAATAATAAAGTTATCTAACCCTAACATGATTTACAAAGACAAGTACAATACCAATTGAACCCTAACAATTTAGCTATTACAACCCTAATAACAAAACACATAATACTAATTAAACCAATTATATGTAAATAAAACAATACAAGAATAATTAATTACACATAACAACCTATTACAAATTACACATAATTACAACAAGAATAAAATTACAAATAATTTCCCCAAATTACAAAAATTACAGAAATTATAATCATAAAAATTATAACATTACAATTATATAAATCAGGTTGTTAATATTAAAACAAGAAAAGAAAAGGAAAAAGAAAAGGAAAAAGAAAGAGATAAACAAATTATGGTTAGGGTTAGGGTTAGGGCTTTTTACGCAGGGGGGTTTCTCGGCGGGTCGGCAGGCGGTCGTGACAGGCGGCTAGGGGTGACGAAGGGTGGTGGTTGGAGCGTCGGTGGCTGGCGAGGTTCGAACGGCGACAAACAGGAAGGTCGCGGTTGCTCGCCGACTGCGACCAGCGACTCGGTCGCTGGCAGCGATCGTGTCGACGACGGCAGGGTCGTCGGTGGTGGTGGCGCAACGAAACCCGATCAGAGAGTGAGAGAGAAGGGCAGCGAAAGGGAGAGAGAGAGAGAAGGGAGATAGGTTTCGCGGTGGTTTCGCGGTGGTGGTGGCGGCGCTGCAGCGGCAGTGCCGTCTGGTGGTGGTGGCCGGCGGTTTCAGAGAGAGCAAGAGAGAGAGGGAGGGAAGGCTAGGGTTTGGTATTAGGGAGAGATTAGGGTTTAGGGTTTGAGAGGGGGTTTTTATACTAATACCCAATTTAGGCCCACTAATCTAATCTAATCCTAATCCAACCCATTTAAAACAATTAAAAATTGATATTTTCTAAAAACCCAATAATTCTAATAATAGTAATAATAATATTAATACTAATAATCATATAATCACATAGCAAATAATATTCACGTAATTAATCACATATTAATATTAACCAGCGGAAATTACTATTCTACCCTTGTTAGCCCCTCAACGGTCCTACGAGCTCAAGCGTTAGCATAAATAAACACAAACGAACAACAGTAAATAACGAAGTCAAACCTATTTTATTAACGACGTCACGGTCAACATCTTTGGATTTTTCGGGGTTTTACAAAGACCTACCCCCACAAAATAACTATCCCCTCTTTCAGCCTATCCTAAACCAATATCTGCATGTCTTTCCTGAAGAAATGCCCCCAGGCCTACCCCCTAAGAGAGACATACAGCACAAGATAGATCTTGTCCCAGGGTCTGTCTTGCCAAACAAACCTGCCTACAGAATGACCCCAGCTGAGACAAATGAGATTCAAAGACAGGTTGATGAGTTACTGGAGTAGGGTATGATAAGGGAGAGTATGAGCCCCTGTGCAGTACCAGCCTTATTGGTGCCTAAAAAGGATGGCAGTCAAAGAATGTATATTGATTGTAGAGCTATTAACAAGATAATCATTGAAATGAATTATCCAATCCCAAGGCTTGAAGATATGCTTGATGAACTGCATGGCTCAGTGGTGTTTTCCAAGATTGATCTGAGAAGTGGCTACTACCAGATCAGGATATGTGAAGGGGATGAATGGAAGACAGTTTTCAAGACCAAAGGAGGGTTATTTGAGTGGTTAGTCATGCCTTTTGGCCTGACAAATGCACCATCCACCTTCATGAGGCTAATGAATCAAGTTCTGAAGCCATTGATGGGTAAGTGTGTCGTTGTCTATTTTGATGACATACTTATTTATAGTCAATCTGAGTTGGAGCATATTAACCACTTAAAGAGTGTGATGGAGATATTAAGTAGGGAGCAGTTGTATGGGAATCTAAAGAGTGCCAATTCTTTGCAAGCCAAGTCTCTTTTCTTGGCTACATTATGATAGCAGCAGGGATTCAAGTGGATGAGGAAAAGGTCAAAGCAATCAGGGAGTGACCTATTCCCAGTTCAATTCAGCAAATTAGAAGTTTTCATGGTTTAGCTTTATTTTATAGGAGGTTTGTGAGGAATTTTAGCACCATCCTAGCCCCTATGACAGAGCTAGTGAAGGGAAAAAGTTTCTCTTCGACACCAGCAGCACAAAGAGCATTTGAGGAAGTTAAGAGGCAGCTTATTTCAACACTAGTCCTAGCTTTGCCAAGCTTCTCTAAGGTCTTTGAAGTAGAGTGTGATGCTTCAGGTGTTGGCATAGGAGCAGTCCTGACCCAGGAAGGCAAACCTGTTGCCTACTTCAGTGAAAAATTGAATGATGCCAAGAGGAGATACAACACCTATGATAAAGAGTTCTATGTTATCATCAGAGCTCTTCAACACTGGAGACACTACCTAATTGGAGCTGAGTTCATATTGCACAGTGATCATGAAGCCTTGAAATTTATTCAAGGACAGCACAAACTCAACACCAGGCATGTTGCTTGGGTAGAGTTCATACAGCAGTTTCACTTCATGATCCATCACAAGTCAGGGAAGCTGAATAAGGGAGCTGATGCTTTATCAAGGAGATATTTGTTGTTGCAGGTCTTAGATGCAAGGGTACTTGGCTTTGAGCAGTTGAAAGCCTTGTACAAAGAGGATGAAGACTTTGGTGAGATTTTCCAGAAGTGCCAAGGACACCCTCAGAGTCTGTATCATATAGACCAAGGGTTTCTTTTCAAGGGAGCAAGATTGTGTATACCCAAGAGTAGTTTCAGAGAGTTATTGCTTTCTGAAGTCTATGGAGGATGTCTAGCATACCACTTTGGCATTGAGAAAATCCTTCTCATGCTAAAGGAGCATTACTGTTGGCCTAGAATGAGAAAAGATGTGGAGCACTGGGTTAAAAGATGTGCAGTTTGTCAAGTAGCAAAGAGCCACAGCCTACCTCAAGGGTTGTATACTCCATTGCCAGTTCCTACAAGTCCATGGGAAGATGTAAGTTTGGATTTCATTGTTGGTCTGCCAAAGACACAAAGGGGAAGAGACTTAGTGATGGTGGTGGTAGACAGATTCAACAAGATGACACATTTTGTTCCATGCCATACCACCAATAATGCAGTGAAAGTAGCAGAGTTATACTTCCAGGAAGTGGTGAGACTTCATGGAGTTCCTAAGAGCATGGTGTCTGATAGGGATGCCAAATTTTTGAGTCATTTCTGGGTGACTCTATGGAATAAGCTAGGGACAAAGCTTAAGTACAACACAACATGCCATCCACAGACTGATGGGCAGACAGAGGTGACCAACAGGACACTAGGAGCTCTATTGAGATCACTGATAAACACAAATAAAACAGGATGGGACACTCTTTTGCCCCATGTTGAATTTGCATTCAATAGAGCCCCTTCAAAGGCAACTGGCCTTTCCCCATTTCAGGTGGTATATGGGAGAAATCCTATCACTCCTTTGGATTTATCTCCACTAACCAATTCTGTAAAGTTCAGTTATGAAGCAGGTACACATGCAGAGAAGATCAAGAAGCTTCATCAGCAGGTTAGAGAGAAAATCATCAAGTACTCTGAGCAAGCAGCTACTTCAGCCAACAAGCACTGGAGGAAAGTGGTTTTCCAGCCAGGAGACCTATTGTGGATACACCTAAGGAAGGACAGGTTCCCAGAAAAGAGAAAAGGAAAGCTAGTTCCAAGAGCAGGTGGCCCATTTGAAGTCTTGGAGAAAATAGGAGATAATGCCTACAAGTTGGATCTTTCAGAAGACTATGGGGGAAGTGTTACTTTCAACATACAGACTTAAGGCCCTATTTTCCAGTAGATGAAGACCTTCCAAGTTTGAGGACAAACTTTCCTCAACCTGGGGAGGATGATGGAGACCATCCAACAAGTCCAACAACAGCTCAAATGTCACCAGCAAGTTCAGACCAGGAGGAGGAGGATGATCCAGCAACAGCTCGAGCAAATCATAGATCATCTTCAACACCCAAGGAGGTTCAAGCAGCTTGGCTTCAAGACGGCATTGTCGGCAAGCCTTGCTGAAACCAAACTCAAGAATCTGTTGGAGCATTTCCACAGCAAGGGAGGCTTCCACTCAACACAGCTCAAGGAGTCCACAAATACCACCACCAACTTCATCCATCCAGACTTGCTACACCTTGGTAAGGCAAGTCCTGGCCAGCACAACCACTCATCCCACTAGCATTGGCCATCCAGGCCAAAATCAGTTCCCAGCACAAACAGTCCAAGTAGGCATCTTTCTCAATTCTGTATCTTTGAATTGAGTGGGATTCAGCATAGATTCCCCAAGAGTTTTTTGTTTCTTGTCATGTATTTTCCAAGGACAAGTCAAGTCCCAGCATGATCGAGCAAGGAAGCATCCAGTTACAGGCACCAGAACAGACAATCCCAAAAAGGATTGTTTGTTATCAATTTTTCCAGAACTCCAGTCCTGTGGCTAACTTATTTTTATTCAGCTACAATGAGGGTTATCTAAGTTTTTGCCAGCCTTCCTTAAGCTATTGAGATTATATCTAGCTTAAGAAAGCCTGGGAAAGTTACTGAGGTAACTTAGAGTTACCCTCCTAGCTAGGAAAGGCCTTGATTGGCTGAAATTGCCAACCTTTGGGATTTTGGTCCAATCAGAAGCTAGCTTTATTTTTCCTTTCATTTTTAATTGTATCCGGATTGTATTAGCTAGAATATGATGTAATGTAACGTATTTGATTTAGTTTAGTAGCTAGATTAGAAGGGAGATTAGCATGTTGCTTTAGTTAAGTGCCTCTAATCAAACTGTTTAGGATTAGCTATATATAGTGATGTATTCAGCAGCTTAAGGGGACAATCAGTGATATTTCAATAGCATTCTGAGTGCCTTAGTTGAGCCTCTCGTTTGTGAGTGTCAGCAAACTCTCAATTGGTTAAATCTACTTCAGTATCCAGGAGCTGGCAAGCCTGGTGGTGTGTGTAGAGCTTGATTACTTCAATGGTGGTGTGTCTGTAGTTGTTGAGGTAACTAAGTCCTTGCCCTTGTGTTTATCCTGTGGTGTGCCTGTATCAGAGTGAACACAAGCTTATCCTTTTAATTCCTTGTTGGGTTGTCATCTATTCTAGCTAATTGCATTCAATTAGCTTAGTTTAAAGTCAGAAGCAAGGTGTGTGTGTCTGTGTGGTGTATTGTAGGCTCTATGCTCTGATCTTTGGGAGCTTGCATACATCAGTTAAGGTGCCGGCGGCTGCGTCCACAACCTGGAAAGGATTGAGTAGAGTGGTGACTAGGGTGAAAGCAAGGTTTCGATGGAGCATTGGGGATGGGAAACAGGTAAGAGTTTTGGATGGAAGATGGGTCCCTAGGGGGGTCTTCAGTGCAGAGAAGGGTATGATCAAGCTGAGCTTTCAGAGATGAAGGTGGAGGATTTAACGCCCTGGGAGGCAAATGGGAGGGGTGTATGGCGTTGGAATTTTCTGCATCAGATGTTCACTAGAGAATCTGTTGAAAAGATTGCAAAGGTGTTCCCCCCTCAACAGGGTTGTCATGATATCCTTCACTAGCCGGGTAAGACTCATTCCTTGTACACGGTTAAAGATGGATATTTTGTTTTTCTAATGCAGGACATGGGGGGGGGGGGGAATACCTTTGGAACAAGAAACTAGATTCTGGAAGTTGTTGTGGCATTTTGAGGTCCCTCCTAAAATAAAGGCCTTTGCTTGGAGGAGTGTCGTGGATGCATTGCCGACTGGGGTGAGTAGATGGAAGAGGAAGTTGGTTGAGAGGGGAGAGTGTTGATGTGGGAGTGGTCAGGAGGATGCGGGACATCTATTTCGAGGGTGCACAATTGCTAGGCACCTTTGGAAGGGGTCACGACTTGGTATTTGTTCTGAGGCGAATCAACATGTTGATTGGTGGGATTGGTTGAAAGGTTAGATTTCTTACTTTTCAAGGTGGAAGGATGAGAGGAGGTCGATGGTTGGTGATTTCTTTAGTACTATGTGGGCAATCTAGAAAGCAAGGAATGAGGTTTGCCTTAATCAGATTGTGATATCAGCCAGCGTTTTGGAAGAACACCTTAAGAGAGTTGAACAAGAGGTAGGGTGGTGGAGGAAGCAAAAGCAGAGGAAGATGACTACCCAGAGGAAGCTGGAGACTGCAGGAAGGGAGCTTTGTTATTGTTGGGGTGGTGTGGTTGGATCGGAGGAGGAGGGAGTGTGCATGGTGGATGGAGCTTATAATAAACAGTCGGGGGTTTGTGCGGCTGCTTGGGTGTTTATGAGACAGAATATTAGAGTGGCCCAAGGGGTTCAAAGAGGACTGGGGGAGTCGGTGTTTTTTTGTGAACTTTGGGCAATCTTCCTGGTGCTTTAAGAGGGTCATCACATGGGAATGAATAGTCTATTGGTTTGGACGGATTCTCTCTAGCGATGGAAGCCCTATCAAATGAGAATAGAGCTCCTATTGACTGCAGGGCTCTGGTATGGAGTTGCAGGATTGCAATTCAGAAGTTGAGCATGTAGAATTGTCAAGGTGCCTAGACAGATGGTTCATCCAGCTCACCAGGAGGCCAAGCAGGCCATTCGTAGCGTAGACTACAATTCTTAGGTGTTCGATGGTTGTTTTATTTTGCTTTTGTTTGCTTTTGTTTGTGTGTGTTATGTTCTGTCGGTTTTGGAAAAAAAAAATCTAGCATGCACCAACGATGACAATTGTCAATTGGCATACATGATAAAAGCTAAAAAATATTCTGACTTATTGAACATGTGTCTATTAAGATAAAAGAATTAAAAAAACATAGGGATATAAATGTCGAAACATCAAAGAAAACAAAAGAAATAAATAATTGATTACATTTTGTCACAGATTAATCTCAACCGTTAAATTTATATTTGATAAAATTTTTCCAAACCCACATACATCATCCTCATACTTCTCTCTCTTCCTCCAACCGTCATATTAGTTATTCATTCATTCATTCATCCATCTCTTTTTCTTTTTTTTTTCTTTTTTGTAAATCCATTATTTTAATGGAATATTCATTCATCTATTAATTTGATTGATAATTATAAATAAATAGTTTACCTTCCTACACTTGTGTGGCATATACTTAAAAGGTTATGGTAATAGTATTCACATAATAATCATGTACAACATAACCTCCCTTCAATTATTTTTCATCGTCAAAATATTTGATTGTAATTTTTAAGTATATATAATGATTCATATGACATCAAATTAATATCATTAGATTCATAATAAAAATTAATATTAAAAAATATAAAATTAGAATTATTTAACAAATAAAATATTCCGTGATAAACTATTATTTTTCGTCGTCAAAAACTTTGATCGTAATTTTTTAATATATATAATGATTTATATGACAATAAATTAATATCGCTATAGTCGTAATAAAAACTAATATTAAAAAGTATAAAAATTAGAATTTTTAACAAATAGAATATTATGTGATAAACTGTTGAGTAAAGATGGACCTTGAAAAGCATGGTAACCAATTATTTTTGTATGGAGGAAGTATTTACGTTATGCATGCACTTTATCCCCATTACTTAATTTGTGCACTCATTTTCCACTTTTTTTTTAATTATAAGAAATCTAGAGTGTGTTGGTTATATTAAAAGTTACAAATCACACTCTAATTGAGTGAATCTCATCTATGTTCGCATGGAAGTTAGTTATTTCTAGACAGAGTTTACGTTATGCATACATTTTTATCCCTCATTGCTTAATTTGTACACCCATTTTCGACTTTTTCAATTATAAAAAGTCTATAATGTGTTGGTAATACCCTACTTGATGAATAAAGCGGATAGATGGGAACAATATTTTGGCTAAGCTTGAAGACAATTAAAAAGGAAACCAGAAGAACAAATTATATGTCATTCGATAGGCTTGAACCTAGAACCTGTCCAATAAGTCCAACTTATACCTGGAACCTAGAACCTGTCAATGCGTTTATTACCAATGAGTTTGTTGGGTTTATGGCCCAAAATCAGTCTCTTGATCCCACAATTATTTGTTTCCTAATTGTATTAAAATATTATTTAGGTTTCCTTATTATGTTAGGTTTCCTAATTGTATTAGATTCTAATCTAATTGGAGTGGGAGTCAAGTTAGGTTTATAGGGAGTTTTTCCTATAAATAGAGGGTTTTATTCACCTATTCACTTACGGCATACGACAAACACACACACAGAGCATTCTTCACCTCTATCCTTCCCTAGGTTGTGAGAGTCCTTTAGAGAGTTATTTTGTCTTCAGTATATCCCGTTGCGCTATTAACCCCTTGTGATCTTGCCATCGATCCCCTGCGTTATATAGCCTGTGCTATTAACTCCTTGTGATATGGCCGTCGATCCCCTTGCGTTATATAGCCCCTTGGGATCTCTCTTGTAATCTCTCCCCTTGTACTAGTGAATTATTGCTCCGTTGCCGTCCGTGGTTTTTTCCCGATTTGGGTTTCCATGTAAATCGTGTGTCTTTATACTCTCGATCTTTTAATTACTGATCTTGTTATATTTCTTCTCAATTTATACATCCTGATAATTTTATCTTCCGCTGCAAATACTAGGCTACCCTATATTTTACCTAGATCCTAACGACTGGTATCAGAGCCTCACAATGGTATCTGAACCAGGTCTAACAAGTGGTATCAGAGCCAGGTTTAATCTTTTTTCTGCCTAGTTCGGGATGTCAGCAGTTAAGTCCGATATTGAGAAGTTCGACGGTTGATCGGGCCAAGATCCGGAGAGTTCAAAAAAATATTTTGATGAAGGTAACTCCATTATTATTGATCTGGAAATTTGGAGGTTACTATTGAAGATGAGGATAAGACTATCTTTGTTGGTTGTCTCTTTGCCCCATTCCTACAAGCACTTTAAAGAAGTCATATCATATGAAACCCTGTCTTTCGAAGATATCAAATCTAATTGGATCTTGAAGTGATTTCTGATAAAGCTGAAGGCTTGGTTTTGTAGAGGTGAAACCACTAATAATGGGGGTTCAAGCAAAGCCAGATCGAAGTTTAAAGAGCGCTCCAACAATACATGTTCTACAACCTCCAGGCAAGGCGGTTTTATGTTCGACAGGTTCAACTACTACAGTTCTCTACCGTTTCTACAACCTCATCTCTTACTGAGTTCAAGGGTGACTTGAATTCAATTGATGTTCATCACATCTGATTGCCCTTCAAGGCTCTATGACGGTATCGAAGATTTTGGCCCAAGGTGGAGTTTGTTGGGTTTATGGCCCAAAATCAGTCTCTTGATCCCACAATTATTTGTTTCCTAATTTTATTAAGATATTATTTAGGTTTCCTTATTATGTTAGGTTTCCTAATTGTATTAGATTCTAATCTAATTGGAGTGGAGTCAGTTAGGTTTATAGGAGTTTTTCCTATAAATAGAGGGTTTTATTCACCTATTCACTTACGCATGACAAACACACACAGAGCATTCTTCACCTCTATCCTTCCCTAGGTTGTGAGAGTCCTTTAGAGAGTTATTTTGTCTT
Organism: Portulaca oleracea; assembly: GCA_029582165.1. NCBI lineage: Eukaryota > Viridiplantae > Streptophyta > Magnoliopsida > Caryophyllales > Portulacaceae > Portulaca > Portulaca oleracea. Next base: position 11,323,636 of record CM055885.1, on the reverse strand, counting down.
GGTATATCCGTTGCGCTATTAACCCCTTGTGATCTTGCCATCGATCCCTGCGTTATATAGCACATGCTATTAACTCCTTGTGATATGGCCGTCGATCCTTGCGTTATATAGCCCTTGGGATCTCTCTTGTAATCTCTCCTTGTACTAGTGAATTATTGCTCCGCTGTTGCCCGTGGTTTTTTCCCGATTTGGGTTTCCATGTAAATCGTGTGTCTTTATACTCTCGATCTTTTAATTCGATCTTGTTATATTTCTTCTCAATTTATACATCCCGATAATTTTATCTTCCTGCAAATACTAGGCTACCCTATATTTTACCTAGATCCTAACGGTAGTATCGAGCCTCACAATGGTATCGAACCAGTCTAACAAGTGGTATCGAGCCGAGTTTAATCTTTTTCGCCTAGTTCGGGATGTCCGCGATTAAGTCGATATTGAGAAGTTCGACTGTGATCGATTTGAGATCGGAGAGTTCAAAAAAATATTTTGATGAAGGTAACTCCATTATTATTGATCTGGAAATTTGGAGGTTACTATTGAAGATGAGGATAAGACTATCTTTGTTGGTTGTCTCTTTGCCCCATTCCTACAAGCACTTTAAAGAAGTCATATCATATGAAACCCTGTCTTTCGAAGATATCAAATCTAATTGGATCTTGAAGTGCTTTCTGATAAAGCTGAAGGCTTGGTTTTGTAGAGGTGAAACCACTAATAATGGGGGTTCAAGCAAAGCCAGATCGAAGTTTAAAGAGCGCTCCAACAATACATGTTCTACAACCTCCAGGCAAGGCGGTTTTTATGTTCGACAGGGTTCAACTACTACAGGTTCTACAGCCGTTTCTACAACCTCATCTCTTACTGAGTTCAAGGGTGACTTGAATTCAATTGATGTTCATCACATCTGATTGCCCTTCAAGGCTCTATGACGGTATCGAAGATTTTGGCCCAAGGTGGAGTTTGTTGGGTTTATGGCCCAAAATCAGTCTCTTGATCCCACAATTATTTGTTTCCTAATTTTATTAAGATATTATTTAGGTTTCCTTATTATGTTAGGTTTCCTAATTGTATTAGATTCTAATCTAATTGGAGTGGGAGTCAAGTTAGGTTTATAGGGAGTTTTTCCTATAAATAGAGGGTTTTATTCACCTATTCACTTACGGCATACGACAAACACACACACAGAGCATTCTTCACCTCTATCCTTCCCTAGGTTGTGAGAGTCCTTTAGAGAGTTATTTTGTCTTCAGTATATCCCGTTGCGCTATTAACCCCTTGTGATCTTGCCATCGATCCCCTGCGTTATATAGCCTGTGCTATTAACTCCTTGTGATATGGCCGTCGATCCCCTTGCGTTATATAGCCCCTTGGGATCTCTCTTGTAATCTCTCCCCTTGTACTAGTGAATTATTGCTCCGTTGCCGTCCGTGGTTTTTTCCCGATTTGGGTTTCCATGTAAATCGTGTGTCTTTATACTCTCGATCTTTTAATTACTGATCTTGTTATATTTCTTCTCAATTTATACATCCTGATAATTTTATCTTCCGCTGCAAATACTAGGCTACCCTATATTTTACCTAGATCCTAACGACTGGTATCAGAGCCTCACAATGGTATCTGAACCAGGTCTAACAAGTGGTATCAGAGCCAGGTTTAATCTTTTTTCTGCCTAGTTCGGGATGTCTGCAGTTAAGTCTGATATTGAGAAGTTCGACGGTGTGATCAGTTTCAGTATCCGGAGAGTTCAAAAAAATATTTTGATGAAGGTAACTCCATTATTATTGATCTGGAAATTTGGAGGTTACTATTGAAGATGAGGATAAGACTATCTTTGTTGGTTGTCTCTTTGCCCCATTCCTACAAGCACTTTAAAGAAGTCATATCATATGAAACCCTGTCTTTCGAAGATATCAAATCTAATTGGATCTTGAAGTGCTTTCTGATAAAGCTGAAGGCTTGGTTTTGTAGAGGTGAAACCACTAATAATGGGGGTTCAAGCAAAGCCAGATCGAAGTTTAAAGAGCGCTCCAACAATACATGTTCTACAACCTCCAGGCAAGGCGGTTTTTATGTTCGACAGGGTTCAACTACTACAGGTTCTACAACCTCATCTCTTACTGAGTTCAAGGGTGACTTGAATTCAATTGATGTTCATCACATCTGATTGCCCTTCAAGGCTCTATGACGGTATCGAAGATTTTGGCCCAAGGTGGAGTTTGTTGGGTTTATGGCCCAAAATCAGTCTCTTGATCCCACAATTATTTGTTTCCTAATTTTATTAAGATATTATTTAGGTTTCCTTATTATGTTAGGTTTCCTAATTGTATTAGATTCTAATCTAATTGGAGTGGGAGTCAAGTTAGGTTTATAGGGAGTTTTTCCTATAAATAGAGGGTTTTATTCACCTATTCACTTACGGCATACGACAAACACACACGCAGAGCATTCTTCACCTCTATCCTTCCCTAGGTTGTGAGAGTCCTTTAGAGAGTTATTTTGTCTTCAGTATATCCCGTTGCGCTATTAACCCCTTGTGATCTTGCCATCGATCCCCTGCGTTATATAGCCTGTGCTATTAACTCCTTGTGATATGGCCGTCGATCCCCTTGCGTTATATAGCCCCTTGGGATCTCTCTTGTAATCTCTCCCCTTGTACTAGTGAATTATTGCTCCGTTGCCGTCCGTGGTTTTTTCCCGATTTGGGTTTCCATGTAAATCGTGTGTCTTTATACTCTCGATCTTTTAATTACTGATCTTGTTATATTTCTTCTCAATTTATACATCCTGATAATTTTATCTTCCGCTGCAAATACTAGGCTACCCTATATTTTACCTAGATCCTAACGACTGGTATCAGAGCCTCACAATGGTATCTGAACCAGGTCTAACAAGTGGTATCAGAGCCAGGTTTAATCTTTTTTCTGCCTAGTTCGGGATGTCTGCGATTAAGTCTGATATTGAGAAGTTCGACGGTGTGATCAGTTTCAGTATCCGGAGAGTTCAAAAAAATATTTTGATGAAGGTAACTCCATTATTATTGATCTGGAAATTTGGAGGTTACTATTGAAGATGAGGATAAGACTATCTTTGTTGGTTGTCTCTTTGCCCCATTCCTACAAGCACTTTAAAGAAGTCATATCATATGAAACCCTGTCTTTCGAAGATATCAAATCTAATTGGATCTTGAAGTGCTTTCTGATAAAGCTGAAGGCTTGGTTTTGTAGAGGTGAAACCACTAATAATGGGGGTTCAAGCAAAGCCAGATCGAAGTTTAAAGAGCGCTCCAACAATACCTGTTCTACAACCTCCAGGCAAGGCGGTTTTTATGTTCGACAGGGTTCAACTACTACAGTTCTCTGCTTTCTACAACCTCATCTCTTACTGAGTTCAAGGGTGACTTGAATTCAATTGATGTTCATCACATCTGATTGCCCTTCAAGGCTCTATGACGGTATCGAAGATTTTGGCCCAAGGTGGAGTTTGTTGGGTTTATGGCCCAAAATCAGTCTCTTGATCCCACAATTATTTGTTTCCTAATTTTATTAAGATATTATTTAAGTTTCCTTATTATGTTAGGTTTCCTAATTGTATTAGATTCTAATCTAATTGGAGTGGGAGTCAAGTTAGTTTTATAGGGAGTTTTTCCTATAAATAGAGGGTTTTATTCACCTATTCACTTACGGCATACGACAAACACACACGCAGAGCATTCTTCACCTCTACTCATCCCTAGGTTGTGAGAGTCCTTTACAGAGTTATTTTGTCTTCAGTATATCCCGTTGCGCTATTAACCCCTTGTGATCTTGCCATCGATCCCCTTGCGTTATATAGCCTGTGCTATTAACTCCTTGTGATCTGGCCGTCGATCCCCTTGCGTTATATAGCCCCTTGGGATCTCTCTTGTAATCTCTCCCCTTATACTAGTGAATTATTGCTCCGTTGCCGTCCGTGGTTTTTTCCCTATTTAGGTTTCCACGTAAATCGTGTGTCTTTATACTCTCGATCTTTTAATTACTGATCTTGTTATATTTCTTCTCAATTTATACATCCTGATAATTTTATCTTCCGCTGCAAATACTAGGCTACCTTATATTTTACCTAGATCCTAACGACTGGTATCAGAGCCTCACAATGGTATCTGAACTAGGTCTAACAGAGTTTGCATCATATTTTGATTACTAAGCATGTGGTATCAATGTCATGTCAGTTTTTTGCGACGAGAATTTGATGTTGGATTATTCTAGGAAAATATGGTATAACTTCAGTTTACTAGTGGTCAAAAAGTCAATTTGAATTTTTTTTTTTCAACCATAAACCCTATCGTACCGATTATTTATCTCCAAAAAAACTATTCTATATCACAGATATGTATTATTAATTCAAAATCATATCAAGCAACACTTAAGTATTTTTTAATTGATCAAGGCGTAACGCGCGGGTATTTACTAATATGAATGTAAACAATGTATTAGTAACACATTATTCATAATATGACAAAAATATATACAGAGATATAGCCAAGTGGCAAATACTCTCAACTTTTATGCTAACTACCAAGGTTTAAATCTTAGTGAAAGTAAAATATTTCTATTTTTGTTAGAAACATTTATGCATAGGTTAGGTGTTTGGTTTGGAAAGCCCAAATCGCTCAAAATCCTTATCTTACGTTTAGGTTTTTTTAGGTAGTCTTGTTTTAATAGATATATACTCTCTCCGTTCTTTTTCATATGTCACTTTAACTAACTTTTCTCGTTTCTAATTATCTGTTTTACAATTCCAATGAAACACATTAATTACTCCATTTCTATTTCCTTTATTCTTTTTTTCTTTTTTCCATTTCCATTTCCTTTATTCTTTATTCTTTATTCTTTTTTCCATTTGTATTTCCGTTTCCTTTTCCATTTACGTTTCCCATTTCCATTTCCACTGTACATTACTTCCATTCTCTATCTTTTCCTTTTCCATTTCCATTCTTTCTTTTCCCATTCTCTTTCTTTATCCTTCTTTTTGTTTTTTTTTTGATAATTTTATGTTTCTTTTTCCCATTTCCATTTCCACCTTCCACTGTACATTACTCACATTCTCTTTCTTTCCATTTCCATTCTTTTTTTTTTCCATTCTCTTTCTTTCTCTTTCCTTTTCCCATTCCTTTCCATAGTTAAGTCTTCTTTCCCAACATTTCATTCAAATTCTTCCATAAAAGAATTTGTTGCCCCATTTCATTCAAATTGTTCCATAAAAAATTTGAAATCTTCGGCAATATTTCATTCCAAATTTTCCTTTCCCAGCATTTGAAATGTTCCATCCCTAAAAAAATTGAAATCTTCGACAGCCGGATCTCCAGCGTCGCATATAAAGAGGAGAAGTTGAAGTTGATTGAGTCTCGAAGAGGTCTCAGGAAGGAGCGAATATTGTAATTGATCTTGAATTCTGGCACCTCATGAACTCTTTTGAGTTCAATTGTCTCGTTCAGCAGGTATATAACCAGATTCTTCCCGCTTTTGAGTTTTGAGTTCGCATTTTGAATTTGTACATTTCTTGTTGCTTCTTCCTCCCCTGCTGGCAATTCCTGTTGGTTCTCTTGGTAAGACATGTTGTAGCCACTGGGCTCGTTTCATTCCAAATTTTTGCTAATCTTGGAATGTTGCAATGGTATGACTTACTGTCTGAATGATTTTTGCTAATCTTGGAGTAGTGCTTTTGTTGAAATTGTTATTTGGTGCGTGTTTTTTTTTTTGGGTGTGATTATGTAGTGCTTTTGGTGAATTTCCACTGTCAGAATGTTGTCATAGTGTTAGCATGGCATTTGAAAGCCATTTATGTTGAATTTCCACTGCTTGGGATGTGCTAATGTATTCTCTATCGACTTAGTAAATGCCTAGATACTCCATGCTAATCCATTTATTAGAGCTCTTGATAAAGAGCAATTGGTAAAGCACTTGATAATCCATTTGGTATAGCACTTGATAAGACCAATTGGTAGAGCACTTGTTAAAACCCACCTTCGCTTTTGTCTAATTTCCACTGTCGGAATGTTGCATTTCCACTGCTTGGGAGTAATTCTTGATTGTGTATAGCCTATTAGCACAATTGGTAGAGCATTTGCAAGGATGTGGGTTCGAATCCCACATAGGCTATTTGATTGATCAATCCATGCTAATCCAATTGATAAGACCAAAATCATGATATCCAAATGCCACATTCAATACTCCATGCTAATTTGCTATCAATGCCCCACTAGACTTCACACTAAAGTTGTTGTGTTACCATAAAGATGTTTTTTTTTTTTTAATGTTTCCAATGAAGGAAAATTTATCAATCAATGAATGAATGATGTTTGCAGAACAAGGACCAAATCTCCATGAAGTGCCATGAACACCATTTGAATCCAAAACAATAAAATTGGTCTCACTTGACCAAAAGCACTTCTCATTCGAAACTATCTCGACAACTGCAAACTGTATCTAGACATTTACAGTAGCTAATGGACATTTTGCTGCAAAATGCTAATTGACCAAAACTGTATCTAGACAATTACAGTAGCTAATTGACATTTTGCTGCAAACTAATTGACATTTTGTTGCAAACTGCTAATTGACCAAAACTGTATCTAGACATTTACAGTAGCTAATTGACATTTTGCTGCAAATTGCTAATTGAGCAAAACTGTATCCAAAGAGTTTGCTGAATCCCACACATGCCATTTCACCAAGAAACTCATGCCACAAAACTGATTTCTATTCCCACATTCATCCATGACTACAATTGCCCGCAATAATAATGTAAAACTGAAATACTATCTAGAGAGTTTGCTTAATTTCTAAATGAAACTGATTTAGGAAAACATTAATTAGAGACTACTAGTAATATAAAGCGGGAAGGTAAATCTCTAACATAACCGCAATGGTTTGCTTAATTTCTTCTTCATGTTCTTCGTTAGGTCGGGGTCGAATTAAGACACCCTCCATTGAATTGTTGACAACCACGCGAGTCTTCACCGTCCAATGAATCTTCCACTACCCATTTGTTATCTATAGAGTCATCAACAACCATGAAATTTTCGGAGTCTAGCAAATCTGATACCAATCCTGCAAAATTTGTCAAAGTACTCATCAAAATCAAATTAAGAAAATAAAACATTGAAAAAATAAGTAGTACTAACTTTCCACTTGTTAATGACCACATACCGGATCTAAAATCTAACCAAAATAACTACGAACATCTTGCACCAACACATGATCACAACTTAATTGATTAGGTAGTTGACCTAGCCTCTCTAACTTCAGTTTACTCATGTAAGGGATCTTGTAATTATTGGAACCCATATTTAGTCATGATTTGTGTCATGCGTTGTTGCAAAGTGACAAATACATGATTTGCTCTCTTGGACGGGAAGTCATAAAAAGCCTTTGTAACGCCACTGACTAGCTGATCGATATTTCTTGGGCATTCTTTATATTGCAAGGACTAAATAGCATTGAAAAAATGCAAGTCCAATACATTTAAATCTAGAGAGTTTGTGGGTTGATTAATTAAGTGAATATCAAACCCATCTTCGCTTGCTGCACGACGAAATAGTGCATCATCATTACTTATGTGAGTCCTAGCGTTATCTTGTTGAATGAAAATCGGACGATGAGAATCCTCTGAAGGCCACCTATCCTTGATGGCTGGGATGACTTTTTCTACCAAAAACAATCTGATAGTGTCTTTGTTTATGGAAGTCATAGCCTTTGTTTCCAATGTCCCTGCAGGTCTATTAACGCTGCTTCTTCTCGCCGGCTCTTGAAATATAAATGGAAAAAGACCAATTTTTCCAGAAAATGTTTCATTTCCATCTTCATCAAATCTAGGTCGGGAAACAGCAGCTAAGAACATAACTTTAACAATGAAGTTCTTACTTTTACAGGTCCGATATGGTTCTTCTTCGCCGGGCACAAGGTAGTAATTCTGAGATGTTCTTTTCAAGTAGAACCATTTCTCATCGATGTGGACTACATTGTACATCCCAATAAAAGTCGGGTTGTGTGGTATGCTGTCCACATCGATCATGTTCAAACAGAACCATAGTCGTGACTGCTTATTTTCCTCTGTGAGATAAGGCTTTACTGCATTGGAATGTCGCTTTATCAGTCCGGAGTTCAATAGTCGCCATGCCGTAGATAGACAACATCCAAGAGTAGCAGGTAGTGCACGAAGAGATTGCCTTTTATGCATCGGAATTACACGAATCACATCAGCATCTACGTGAAATTTCTTACAACCATAGTTACCCGTCTTCCTATGATTCACGTTACCGGTGTTCTTAGCCGCTGCCCAAATACGTTGCACCGTTCGGATAGAAGTTGAAAATTTGGATGCAACATATCTAGTGTATATGTGGCTCCATTGGTGGGATGCAGCGTATCCGGTGTATATTGCCCAAAATTTGGATGCACCGTCTTCCTATGTATTTTATGTATTTTCATTCAAATAGCTTACTATTATGGGACACAATAGTCCTCTCTTTTATTTAATAATATCATATACGTTGTGATATTTTTATTTTTCATAGGTTAGGTTATGAGACACAGTGCTATTTATTGTTTGTTTTAATATTAATATGTAAATTGGCATGTACATGCATATTTCTTAATTAAATTGTACATTGAATTCATAATATCATTTTATGGTTTCCTTTTAAATTGACATTTATACTATATTTGCTTTTAATTATTAAACACATATTTTTTTAATATACTTGTGCGATGCACGGGCTTAAGACTAATTGTGTTTTTATAGTGAATGTTTTTTTGGAGAATTGTGTTAGGTTTGAATAAGTTTGGATAAGTTAGACCCTGTTCTTTTATGCGGTATTCTGCGGTATGACGCGGTATGGTGTGGTGAAATTGTGGCGGGTTATTGGTAAGTTGTGGTGAGTTTTTTTGTATAGTAGTCTTCTGACCCGTGCGTTGCACGGGACACTATTAGATCTATCTTTTTTTTTGTTAAAATTATTTGTATGATAAATTTGTTATAGCTTGTACGTTTTTAAAAATATGTTCTTTCTTTATTTAATGGAAATTTGAATATTTTTGTCAACTTCATTTAAACTCATAACTAATTTTACAATTGTTCTTTAATTTTAATACATAAATCCCTCTCAAATGAATGTATACTTATGTTATTACAAATTAATGCAGTTTTATTAGCCTCATTAGCTAAGAAGTTAGGAATTACATTATTTAAAAATTCTAAAGCAATAGTTCCTCTCTTTTTTTTAAAAAATAAATGAAGTAAACATTAACAATTCATAGATTGATGGTATGATTATTCATATAAATTGTTCATAATGCATATATATGAATTGAAGTAGAATATACAGTACGTTAATGACAACTTATGACATTGTACCTCAAAAAAAAAAATTATGACATTGAACTCTTTGATTTTTTTTAATTAAAAACTCTGTGATAGTCTTATTAGCCAACAATTAAATTAATAGTTTAGAAAAATTTTGTTTGAAAAAAGTTTAGAAATTACTTTAAGTAGACCAAGTGATCATTGGTAGATAGGAAAAAAGATAGAAATTTTAGGAAAATTATTGAGTAACAAAAATAACAACTTAAACTGCTTAATGAACAATTGTCTACACAAAACAAAACTAAATAATTAAATAGATAGAGTATGTATAAATAGAAAATAATTCATGGGTTATAATTTTAAAATTTAATAAAAAAATGATATGCTATTTAATAGATGAAATCTAGGGAATATATATAACAATAATTGGTTATAACTTTAAAATTTAATTAAAAAAATGATAGGCTATTTAATAGATGAAATGTAGGAGCTATATTAGATATTACTTTACCAACATATCCCACATAGACGAAGCGAAGAAATATAAAATTGAGTTAATATATGAAAGGATGTCAATTATTGTGATTCTATTGTTAGAAAATTGTACCAAGCATTTTAATCATCAACTCAAACATATTAATTGTGGTCGTTAATAAAGCAAGTTTGACTATCTTACATATATTACGATACATATGGAGGAAGAAGTTGAACACTTAAGGTTAAAAGTTGTCAAATGATGATAGAAAATGGTGGTAATTAAAATGAAACAGAAGATTAAATAAATAAATAAATAAATATTTTTTAAAATTATAAACACCTCTATTTATATAAGTATGAAAATGCTTACTAAGATGATAAGATGTTTATATTAAACTAAAGTAGCTAAACTAAATTAAATTGTAACTAAAATATAAATATAAATATATTACAATGTTATTTTGAATTTGTTAAGACAAATAAATTAAAATCCATTAGAACCAAACGTTACAATGTTACTTATCATTTTGCTTCTCAATAAAATTGACCATTATGTTCAATCTTTAATTGACATTTAAATACATACATAAATTAATAGCTATATTATATTACTATGACAATATATATGCATATGATTTTGTAAAACTGAAAATGTGACAAATTCTAACGTGTCAATCAATTATTAATATATGACACCTAAAATTCAGTTCATAATATTTCATATGTATCAATTCTTTTCAATCAATGTTAACATGCAATTTCATTACATTAACTAAATGTAAAAACGCAATAATCCAAGCATCTAAACAACAATGCATGTAGTTTAAGTGAAAACACAAACAAAATTTTAACATATTTACATATGTAGTGGCAATTAAAACATAACTTTTTTTTTTAGTTCGAAGTAATACATAACTTCATGATATAAAACAAATCTACATAATAGTTAGTGGAACAAAGTTGATAAATCTTAAAATGATCGAAATGACAATACAAACTCACTCTTTAAAGCAAGTGAAGACACCCAAATTGAAAGTAGAAGCTCATGAGCCAAACACTTTTCAACCTTCAAAATAGATTTGCCTTCTTCATACATTGTGACAATTACTGCAAAATAGTAAAATGAAATGTATAATTATCAATCTTATTAATCTAACAACAGCAAAACTAATACTCAAGTTTGAAAAAAAAAACCTTAGATTCGATATGATAATTGTATTGAAAGGACAAAGAATATATTTTTATGCTAAATGAGTAGGTTGTCACAAACAATTGATCCAACCATTTATACACCATTTTTTTAGGGGATTTATACACAAATCGTTAGAGATATCAATGAACATCCATGAAGACATAATATCCATAGGTTACAAAATTTAATTTGAATACATTAACTCTATTTGTAACTTAAAATATATTAACTTGTTTTGTAACTTACAACATTTACTATTAATAATTAATAATTAATTTTATAAAATTTAAACTTGATATTAATATCTTTGTAATTGAAAAGGAGAACAGAAAAAACAATAATTTGTTTGGAACAGAAATTAGGTTATATGTTGTATCTTAAACAAAAATTTGAAAGACATTTTATGAAAGTCAAAGTTGATTGAAAGCCAATGCAAGGCAAACGTTGCTACAAACATTAGTCAAATGCTATATCTCCCTCCAAAAAAATGTAAATGAATTTAATATAATGTCTTTTCAAAGATAATATCACTTTAAAAGCCACATATTATCACCCAAACATATGAAATTAATTTTCTCTCCTATTACTCTGTGCAAAGTCTAAATATTTTTTTAAATAGCATAAGTGGTCCTTTTATATTAACATATTTTTGATATTAACACATTTTTTTTTATTAAATTAAGGTCAATCAACACCTTATCTATATTAATTTATCATTTTACTGCTATATATTTCATTTTATACAATTTCCCTTTTTGTTAAAAAGAAGATTACTTTAATAAATATTCTCTTATAAATATACTCTATTTTATATGGAAGTAGTTTTTTTTAATATTATGATATTTTTATAATAGTTAGGTAATATTATTTATTAGTTGTTAACTTGTAGTAACTCTCATTGTAAATTAATATATATAAAATAACTTTTCTTTAAATTTTCATTTCAGTATGTTTATAATATTATATTTTTAAGTAGTGGTATTTTTTCATTGTTAGAAAGTTAGTAGTAACTTGCCACATCAATTAGTATATACATAAGAATATAATTAATGTAAGGAAAAAGGTAAAAGTAACCAATTAATGTTTTCCAAAAATACCCTTATAAAATCACACAAATTCCACCATTGCCTTTTGTACCCAGTTTTATATATATATATATATATATATATATATATATATATATATATATTGGTAATTGTGAAAAAGTAATTTGTGGTGGGTTGTGGTAAATTGTGGTAGAATGGTATTTTGTGGTGGGTTGTGGCAAACTGTGGTAGGCTGTGGCACCGCAGTTTGCCAACCGCAGAAAAGAACAGGGCCTTAGGATAAGTTGGGAGAGTTATATCCAACCTAACCAAATACCAAGGGCTAAATCTACTTTCACAATTTTATTTTATTTTACTTTTTTCATTCTTGCCCAGATTGTTTTTATTTTTTCAATCCTGTTCTTAGAAAGGTTATAAGGTGCCGTTACTAAAAAAAATTTTAAACTTATTTTTTTTGAGAATCAAAACAATTATTATGATTTTTTAAGGAGTAAAAGTGAAAAAATCCTAAAAATCCGAAAAAAATTGAAAATTTTTGGGACAATCATATAAATTCATTAAAAATTATGTAGAAATGTTATGCTAAGTTTTAAATCAAATGTAAGTTAAAATCTATGATATCTAGGGTATATATACGGTAATATCCCACCACAATATAATTTTTATTTTTTTTATCACGGAAACAGAAAAATAAAATACATATAATTGACATATAAAAGCTGAAATTGTTGATATCCATTATTCATAACCACTCTTTATGCAGGACATAACCCATGTAAACAACAAATCAAAAGAAAACAGACAATGAAAAAGGCAAGTCACTGCATTTGCATAGAGTCAATCCTGGTAACAAGGCATCTAGTAACAGTACTACTTTTTTTTTAAAAATATATATTTTTGAGGAAAAGTACTACTCCTTGCATTTTATTTTTTTTTGTGATGGAAAGTATTGCTGGTATTGGATACTCTCTGTGGAATTGTCAAATAAAAAACAAAAAAGGGAGTGGTATGACTTAATGAGGTCGACCCCGCAATTTCAGTGGACGCCATCCTCTCTCATTTCCCCCCAAAACCAAAATCCTCTCTAGGTTCTTGTGCTCCATATTCTATAATTGTTCATTTACATGTATTAGGTTGTTTACTTTAATTGTTATGATTGTTTACATTGATTTTTATGATTGTTCACTCGCAAGTATTTGGAGCACATGCTCCGGGTGCATATAATATATATTGAAAATCCTCTTTAGCAAAAAATTTAGGTTTGGGTAATTTGACTCTGATATATTTAGACAATGTTAAAATTTAGACGAGAAATTTATGACCAGTCCTGATTTTATTTTAAGTCAGATTGGATCGTATAATTCAGACGAAACTAAAATCGGGTTTAAACAATATAAAAAAAGAAATTTATGTCTGAATATTCGATCAATATCAAAATTCGGATAAAAAATCTATATATAGACTCGATTTTTTTAGATCGGATAATTCAGATAATCCAGGGCAGACACATTTTTGACGATTCTAACCCTCTTTTTCCATTCATATCTTTTTCTTTTATTTTCTTCGTTGTGACTTTTAAAGTTCTCCCGTCAAACCCCCCCCCTTCCCAAAAAACACCCAAAAAGTCATTCTCATTAAAGCCTGCACCCTAATTTCCTTCTCTGAAAAGGAAAAGGAATCGTTGAAGAAACCAAACTCATTTGTCACTCTTTCATCCCCAAAAACTCCCATTTTCCTACCCTTCTTCCTGTTACGCGGAATTAATCAACCAATTTGAAGACTTCTTTGATTTGTTTGAATATAAATACCAGCTTGCAGCCTAATCAATTTAACCTTGTTGAATTGTCAGAGGTACACAGAAACAAAAAAAAAAAAAAACAAACCCGGACAGATTAGTCGCGGTACACTCATCAAGAAACAAATTTTGGGTAAGATTGAGTTTATTTCTTGATTTTATATTACTGGGTCTGATTTTGATTTGGAGGAAAGTCTTGATCTTGTTGAGGGGATTCTGGAGCTAGGGTTTTGCTTATTTTATGAAGATTTTGGGGATTATTTGAAACTAAAACACTAAAGTAGTTGAAATTGAATTGAATGGCCACTGCAGCTGCATTTGCCTCGTTACGGCGGCGAAGATCGCCGTCTTTGGAGGCATTTTTGGTTCCCGTCGACCTTACTGATGGTGGTTTGATTAGAACTTTGTTGTCAGTGGCGAATGATTTGGTGGAATCATTTTCTGGGAAGAAATTGTTGTTTCAGGGTAAGAATTCGTCGTCTTTGGTTAGGAAAATTGAGATATTGGTTGTGCTTTTGGAGTTCTTGAAGGAATTCCGGTCCGTTTCCAGGTTTTCATATACTGCCATGGCGTGTTTTAAAGAGCTTTATCTTGTGTTCTATAGGTGTAAGATATTGCTTGATTATTGTGTGCAATCTAGTAAATTGTGGGTGCTTATTCAAAACCAGACGATTTCCGGTCATTTTCATGACCTCAATCAGGAGATATCGACCATTTTGGATGTCCTCCCTGTGAAAGAGCTTTGTTTGAGTGAGGATGTGAGAGAGCAGATCGAGCTCTTGCAGAGACAGTTGAGGAGAGGAAAGTTTTATGCGGATAAGCATGATGAGATGCTCCGGCGTCGGCTGTTTTCTTTTCTGGATGAATTTGAGAATGGACAGGTTCCCAAGACCCAGGAACTTTGGTCTTTCTTTGTTGATGAGTTGAGGATTCGTGATGCTAAAACATGTAGAGCTGAAATTGAGTTCTTGGAGGAGCAGATTGTGAATCATGAAGGAGATGTTGAGCCAACAACGGCTGTGCTTAATGGGTTTGTTGCACTCACACGTTATTGTAGGTTCTTGGTGTTTGGGTTTGAGGAGGATGAGATGGAGACGGGTATTTGGTGCCAGAAGAAGACTAGGAAGGGTGTTCTAACTCAGGACATCGCAGATACTTTCCTCACTGTCCCAAAGGATTTTTGCTGCCCCATATCATTGGACATAATGAGAGATCCAGTGATAGTATGTACTGGGCAGACCTATGATAGGTCATCAATAACAAGATGGATGGACGAAGGGCATTGTACTTGTCCCAAGACAGGGCAGATGCTCGCCCATACGCGCCTGATCCCCAATCGGGTTCTTAGGCATTTAATAATGCAGTGGTGTGCAGCCCATGGTGTTCCTGTTGACCCACCTGAGGGTGCAGATTCATCCTTAGAGGCGGCTGTGGCTTCTTCAAAGGCAGCTATTGAAGCAGACCGTGCTACATCTAATCTTCTTATCCAGCAGCTAGCTACTGGGTCAGTGCACGGGCAAACCATTGCTGCTCGAGAGATTCGGCTGTTGGCAAAAACTGGCAAGGAAAACCGTGCTTTCATTGCAGAAGCTGGTGCTATTCCATATCTCAAGAAGCTATTGTCATCGAAAAATGCAGTTGCTCAAGAGAACTGTGTCACGGCAGTGCTCAACCTCTCAATCTATGACAAGAATAAAAGCAGGATTATGGAGGAGGACGGGTGTTTGGATTCCATCGTTGATGTGCTACAATTTGGGCATACGACTGAGGCAAGGGAAAATGCTGCTGCAACATTGTTTAGTCTGTCAGCAGTTCATGGCTACAAGAAGCAAATAGCTGATCAAGATGGGGCTGTTGAAGCACTTGCCTTGTTGTTGAGAGAAGGAAGTCCAAGAGGAAAGAAAGATGCAGTCACTGCTCTGTTCAATCTCTCCACACATACCGAAAACTGTGGGAAGATGATAGAATGTGGAGCAGTAAGAGCCCTTGTGGAGGCTCTAGAAGTGGAAGGGGTATCGGAAGAGGCAGCAGGTGCGTTGGCGTTGATAGTGAGGCAGCCAGTAGGGGCAGAGGCTGTTGGGAAAGAGGAAATGGCAGTAGCTGGTCTACTTGGGATGATGCGGTGTGGGACCCCCCGTGGGAAGGAGAATGCGATTGCTGCACTGCTGGAGCTGTGCCGCACTGGGGGTGCTGTTGCCACAGAGAAAGTGCTCAAGGCACCTTCATTGTCTAGCTTGATCCAAACCCTGCTGTTCACTGGGACCAAGCGCGCCAGGAGGAAGGCAGCATCCCTTGCAAGGGTTTTCCAAAGGCGGGAAAATGGAGCCTTGCATTTTGGTGGATTGGGAGCTGGCTATGCATTTGCGAGCAACTCTGCTGCTAATCATGAGACAGTCTTTGCTACAGAGATCTCTGTTCCTATGTCAATATCTGCTGTCTAAGGTTACCCTTCATTTTTTAGTCTTTTGTACATGTATATCTAGATAATTTCAGTTTTGGTTAAGGCTTTAGTTACATTCTTTGATTCAAATATAAGGCCAGAGTGTAAGAAACTACAGCAAGACAGAATTGTTATATGATGTCCAATGGAAACATGCTTATTGTAATACAAAATGTTGTGTGATCTCTTATCTCACAAATGTATCTTATGTATTCTGTGGTGGAACATCTGATGTTTAGTAAC
Source organism: Portulaca oleracea (assembly GCA_029582165.1). Taxonomy (NCBI): domain Eukaryota; kingdom Viridiplantae; phylum Streptophyta; class Magnoliopsida; order Caryophyllales; family Portulacaceae; genus Portulaca; species Portulaca oleracea. The sequence continues at coordinate 11,307,104 of CM055885.1, read as the reverse complement.
TCACCAGTAACTTTATGTTTTAGACCTTGAGGAAAACAACTTGGTTCGCTGTCTACCGTGTATGTTGCACCAAGAAAACACACACACACAAATGTAATTTAGTTGGTGCATCACTACTAAAAACTTGCCATATTGCGACGGAAATATCCGTCACTCAGTCCATATCAAAATTAAGCTGAGTTGGCACAAAAAATAGACCTTGCGACGGACCTTGCGACGGAATCGATCCGTCGCTCGGTCCAACTTTTTTTTAAAAAAAATTTATACCGTATTGCTTCTTCGTTTGAGGCACACGACCTCCCCATTCTCAAACCCTAAACCAACACAGCCCCCTCCTAACGCCTGAGCATCGCCCAACCCCGACGCAGCAACCCTACCCCAACCCTCCAATCGCCGCCGCCCCATCGTCCGACGTCGACACCGACTTCGAATCCGGTGCCGGTTTCTGGTCTGTGTTTGAGCACCGGTGGCGGAAGAGAGAGGGACAAGTACGGGCACGGTGATGACGGTTCCAAGAAGGCGATGGCGGACTTCGTCGACGGAATCGCCAGGGAGCAGATGCAAGAGAAGTCGAAGAAGAGGAAAACAAAGGAGGAGAAGGAGGTTAACAATGGCGGAGGTGATGGTGAAGCTGGAGGAGAGGATGACGAGATTGAGATGATGAAGAAGTTAGGGATTCCGGTTGGATTTGATTCTACCAAAGGAAAGCCTGTTCCTTGGGCCGATGTGAGTGCAGTTAGTGCTGTGATGAAGAGACAGCCTAGACAGTACATGAATCGGAGGGGCGGATTCAATCGACCTTTGCCTGCTGAGCTGAATCGCTAGGGTTTCGATCCAGGTTAGAGTTTTAGCTTCATTTTGAGATTCTTATGTGTTTCTGTTGTGTGCTTTGTTGGAATTTCGGATTGTTCTTGATTGATTTGGAGCTTTGTTAGAGTTTCAGCTTCATTTTGAGATTCTTATGTGTTTCTCTTGTGTGATTTGTGGGAATTTCGGGTTGGTCTTGATTGAATTCGAGATTTGTTAGAGTTTCAGCTTCATTTTGTGATTCCTATGTGTTTCTGTTGTGTGATTTGTGGGAATTCCGCATTGTTCTTGATTGAATTGGAGCTTTGTTGGGAATTCCGCATTCTTCACTCCAATTAAGTTAAAAACAGAAAAAGAAATGGTATGTAAAAAAAAAAAGAAAAACCAATATGTCAAGATACTTGATGTGTTGGAGACTTGAGTGAGTTGATTTGGTGGTAAAGGATTCAAAAATTGATCAATCTTTTTCCTTGGTTCTGCCCAATTTTGTTGCTGTTGTTCAGCTTGTTTGATGACTGTTCTTGGGGGATTTCTTGCTTATTTCGGTGCCTAAAAATACTTGATGTGTTGGAGACTGTTCTTGGTGGATTTCTTGCGTATTTGGGTGAATTTTCCATGCCAAAAATTGATGTTTGATTGCTTATATTAGTAATTTAATCAATTAGGAGTGATAAGATGCGGTCCTTGTTGAATTGATATGAGTTTTCAATGTAATTTGGAAGCATAAACTCCCTATATGTCATTGTTTAGCTTCCCAGGAAAACAAATTAGGATCCCTTTACTGGGTTTTTATGCCCTGTGAATAACCTAGTCACTGCACTTGATATTCCAATTTGTTGCAGATCAGCTCCCCTATACCTAGCAACAAAAGGTGGAAAGGAGTCGATGTCTTTGTGTAAACAGAGAGGTCCAAGAGGATACTATTGATGATTTGTTTGTCCATGGCTCTTTTGCTGCTAGGTATAGGGGAGCTGATCTGCAACAAATTGGAATATCAAGTGCAGTGACTAGGTTATTCACAGGGCATAAAAACCCAGTAAGGGATCCTAATTTGTTTGTCCATGGCCCTTTTGCTGCTAGTATGTTTAATATCCATCCTTTTTCTATAAACTTTGATGGGGTATAAATGTGCTACTTTTTCTCCTTTCTAAATAAAACCCAGTAGAGGGATCCTAATTGTATGAGCTGCATCATATATTCACATTTATTTTTTGTTGTGAAAACCTGGCCTTACTGATTCTTGAAAAAAAAATACATGACTTTTCTATTGTGGAAACCTACCCTTTTATTTTTAATTTTTTTAAAAAATGTTTGGGGGACTTTGCGACAGAACCAAATTCCGTCGCAAAGTCCGTAGCAAGTTCCGTCGCAACTTTGTAATTTTCCGTCGCAATAGTCGCAATATGGTGCATGTACATGTACTTGTCCATGTACATGTCCATGTAGGCATGGATGGATAAATAATCTTCCTATAAATGCATGCATGTCTGGTACCTCATCTGGACCCCAAAAGTAGGCAATTCTGTTGAACATAATCCACCAACTTAGAACAGATTGGAAAATTGTAGAGCAACATTGTTTCTATGGACAGAGGGCCTGGAATAGACCTAATCCAGAGGTAAGCTGAATCTGAATGTTCAGCGAGGATAAATGTAGATAATGCAGGGTGGGGTCCCCCCAATACCCTCGGAAATTCCTGTATTGGAGCCGCTCTTAGTTCTTCTGCAAAGCAATTTTATGCAGACAGGGTTTCTGGTTTGCACAGGAGGAAATCCACAAGTCACAAGTCACAACAAATTACTTTTGACTTGTCGGAATTACCTGTAAGTTTTAGAATCAGTGTAAGTGTGGCTTTGTGAAAGGATTATAGTAGCCTAGGGATCTAGATCAGGAAGGACACATTATGGATATGACTGCTTGGGGCTGCTGCCTAGTTGCAAATCATTCTTGTAGAAATCCATAGGAATCCACCAAGTGTGAGTACTCTTATATAGTTATATGCTTCATATATTGGCTGATTCACTAATCTTGAGGCAGAATTGAGGTAGAAAATGCTGACCATCCATTTGACGACATGGTTCTTGTACAGGCTTAATTTTCATTTCCTTTTTAATTGATGACCTGCTACTGCCTTCAATTGGTGTTTCTGGTTTGCATCAGTCATAAAAAGTGTTGTATATAGGAGAGATGAGGATAGCCTGTGTCTGTATTCAGAGGGAGGCAGGGGCTGAGATGAATTGAGATTAGGGGGAAGGAGTGACCTGTTCACCCGTTTTCTATTAACCACCAAAAGGCCAAAATGTAGGGAAACAAGGGGAAAGCAATGCTTTTATTATTTCCGTTCACTTCCTCTTCTTCTTAGTAATATCCTTATCCTTTCCTTTCCTTTACTATCCTTTACATAGAATAAAAGTGAGAGTTGAGTGTTGTGTCTTTTGCAGCTTGCTTAGGCTGCTTGCTGAGTGAGTTGGCCCAAAATCAATACAACACACGTGTCTTTTCCTCTCCTCCCCACTCCCCAGTTTGCACCGCTTTCCCTGTCGTTCTCCATCCAGTCTCTCCTTTGCTTTTACTTTGCTTCTCCTTCTCCATTCAGTCCCTCCTTCACCGAACTTTTACTACTTGCAACCGCCTCAAATATATGTTTTTCTGCCAAGTCTGACTCAGAGGAATTAGTGAAGCCAATTTTTAGGGTTTCATTTATTATTGAAACTGTTACTTCTTTATTTGTGATGCTTTATTTGTGTGCAAGTAGTAGCAATGCCACGAATAATTCAATCTATGTGCAAAGTTTGAAGTCCTAATTAATGAAGTATAGATAGGTTACTGCTTTATTTGTGGTGTTTTAAATTCTTCATGCAACTCGTCTTCAACCTCGCCGGAGAGTCGCTCGCCTTCAACTCCTCTCGATTTCAGACTTAGTAAACTTCCAAATCCTAAAATTGAATGTTGATTAGTTGAGATTTCAGTTCATTTTGACTAGTTGAGATTTCAGTTCATTTTGGTTTGTTGAGATTTCGATTCGTTTTGGTTGAACTCTTGTCACTCATGATGATGATGATGATGATGAATGATGATGAGCAGCGTCGTCTTTTTGGGGTGAAATTGGACAATTATTCAAACTTACTTCTAGTTTTTGAACTACTGTGGTGCTCTTAGTGTCTGAATGTGAATTAGAAATTAATAGAACTCTTTCATCTTACTTTTGGATTTATATAGGAGTTTGTGTGGTTAACGTTCTGGACTATACTTTTTAACACCCATTATTCATCCTCAGCCATTCTTGCGAGCTGGTCTACTAGCAGATTCTGGAGCAGTCAAGTCTTTGGCTTGTAAGACAGTATGTCCGTGACCATCTACTATCCTGTGATTGTAGTTGTACTATGATTAACTAATGCAAATACCTGCTATTGTTTCCATTCTTTGTTATGCATAGTAAACATCTGGACTCTGGTAAGCGAATAAATTTATTGTTATGCTCAGCAGTAACACCCCAGAGTAAACTATCGACCTGATATTTCTGCATTGTTTTGGAAAAACTGCAGTCGTGCAATCTATTTGCAGCTTCATTCAAAGTAATCTACATAAATACCATGCACTTTCTTATACTGTCTTCCGGACATGGTGTATTTTAATGTCCTGTCAGGCTACAATTATTCAACAATTCAACATGGGTGGATGCTCAATGCCTCAATCTCAGACTGCTCCATTTGCTGAATATTTTTGGACCTTTTTTTTTCCTAAGGTGAATTGTCCGTATCTAGATTAGGCTGCCAAGAGTCATCCACAGGTACTTGAAAAACATGAGTGACATAATTGCAAATATGTGCAGAACTTGCTGGGTATATTTTTCTGTTCTTTTGCTTTGTTGGGAATTGTAGCTTGATTTCAATGTCTTGGAATCTATCAACTCTCAGTATGTGTAAATGTTTCTCTTCTCAAGTAGTATCCATGCTCCCTAAGTTCCAATTTGATCTTTTTCAGCTTCTTCAATCTGAAATGTTGTTTGGGCTATTGCTGATTATGCGAGATTCATTATTGCAGTCTGCAGACAAGAAATCTGGTTTCTATTTATTTTTGTGCACTTGTGGCAAGTTTCTCTGTTTCAGTGGCTCTTTATCTTGAGAGCTGAGATCGTATATAAATTGGGCGTAGCTGCAATTCATTTTGTTTCTGCTTATTTTTTACTTTTCTGTTACTTAGTGCGCCATTAGCATACAACTTGTTAACTGTTGCTCATTCCAACCAATGATGATCTTGATTTAGAGGTCTCTTGCCTTTTTGAGAATTTGATCATATATAAATTGGGTGTAGCTGCAATTTATTTTGTTTCTGCTTATTTTTGACGTGTCTGTGCACCATTAGCATACAACTTGTTAACTGTTGCTCATTCCAACCAATGATGCTCTTGATTTTACAGGTCTCTTGCCTTTTTGAGAATTTGAATTACAGCTCTGTTCTCCCACCTCAGTTGATTCTTGCATATAATATATATCCATTGCTCCTTGATTGCCTTGTTAATGGGTAAGCAATTGTTATCTGGACCTCATGATTTTGTAGCTTGAGACTTATTCTTTTCGTCTCTCCTCTTTAATTTTTATGATACTTCCCTTTTTCACCTTCTCTCTCTCTTTTTTTTTTTGGTGTGTGTGTGTGGGGGGGGGGGGGGGGGTTGTTTGTTTTGAATTGGAATAACCGAAGTATAGAATGAATGATAGGCAACCATGTGTCTTTGTTTTCTATCTTGTACAAATGTAGATTACTGCTCTTCCTTAGTTCCTTGAGCCCCCCTCCCAGTACAGAAAGGAAGATAATTAAAAGAATGTCTGTAGTACTTGGGCAATGTCCTCAATTTGTTAGGACATTTGTGATGTCCTCCTGGGGTTTCATCTTCTGCCAATTCTTGTGATTTGATCTGGCTAAATAATATTTATTCAAACTATGTGCCTTCTCACTTGTTCAACTATCTTCTGATTTCTTGTCACAATGCGAGATCAATGACTGTGATCATAGTGGCGATTCAAGTTTTTCAACTTCAATAATAGAGAGCTCATTTTCACCAGTATGCATGATTTCTTTCTCAACTCTGCATGTACATAATATCCATCTTCCAACACTGCTCTTGAGTAGAATAGTCTTTGTTCTCACCTGGGCTGTAACCCTTCTGGCTTTTGCGGTGATGAACATGTTGCGAATGCTGCTATGGATGCTATTAAGAACTTGGCTAAATCTCCAGAGGGAATAGTGAGATATGGCGTTCCATTGTTGGATCTTATTTCATTATTGCTTCTTTGTGCTGTATTTCAGAGTCATTGAATTGATCAATTATCTATGCAGGCAACAATATTTCCAGCTGCTAGCAATGAAGCAACTGACCTGAGGCATCTGGCCACCAAATGTTCATCACTGGTAAATGAGCAGTTTCTTTACATGGTAGTTGGTTGTTGTACTTTGCATAATGCACAGTAGCATATCATAAAATTCATGCCTTGATTAGTTGCCTGTTCTTCGTATATACACAGTTGCATATAATACTGTTGCCAACTGTTTACATTCTCTGGGCTCTACTTCTAACTGTTGCTTATATATCCTCTTTTGTCCTTGTAGTCCTTTCGCAATGCACGATTTCGCAGAATATTTGGGTATCAATTTTGTGCTTTAAACTAGGTCTTCCATGAGGTTGTCTTGCTGAATAAATGAACATCCTTTCCATAATAAGAATAACAGTTGTTTAAGGATAGTGGGGGAATACTAAGGAAGTGCAGAAATCAAAACAACCTATCATGACTTGACGTTGGTACTCCTAAAAACTGTAGTTATTTATAGTGAATGTAAAGAAAGGAAGAACAAAGAGTTAAATAAAATTATTTTTATTAAGGGTAAAATGGGCAAAGTATTGGGAATATAAAGTGACAATATCGTGTGACAAAAAACCTATTGCTGGCAAAATTCAGGTGTGGGTGAAGTTTGGGTCGGTTAATGTCAAAATTTGGATGAGAAATTGATGTCCAAACCCGACTTCTTTCTTTTTTTTTTTAATCTCCGGATTGGACTAGGTAGGACAATTTGGACAGAACTAAATCCTGGTCGCTCAGTCAATTCGGCAAATGTTAAATTTCGGACGAAAAATTTATGACCATCCCAGTTTTTTCCAAGTAGGACAAGTTCGGGCATTCGGGTTGAACAAGATTTTGCCAGCTCCAGAAATAAGTCGGTTAAAGTGACTATTTTTGCTGAACGGTGGGAGTACCGTGTTAGGGTGACTTTTAATGATTACGAGGGTGGCTAATTATTACTCAATTGTAAATGTGTAATAGTAACCTAGAGGCTAGAGCAAACCATCAATTGATGATAGGAAAGGTATATTAAGCAACCTCCTAAATAAAGTAGGAGTCGAATAGCATACAAAAATTTGTGTGGATAACCTTCTTTTTCACTACTATAGCGTCACCTATAAATTCTTGGACAAAAATTATGTAAAATATCAAAAACAATTATCATTTACTCAAGTTTTCTTTCACCCTTGGACAACATTATCAAAGTGTCACACAAATGCTCAACAAATCTTTGGCCCAATTGTCATATCAACGTAGAAATATGGACATTATCATCATTATTGTTGGTATAGGCTGTAGCACGAAAGGGTCAACATAAGGGCAGTCAAACATTGGTGTCAGCAGATCTTAGAAAGGCTACTGTATTTACACAGCCATCACCCTCCAGTGATGCATAGGGATCTCAAATGTGACGACATTTTTATTAATAGCAACAAAGGAGATGTCAACATTGGTCATCTTGGCTTAGTTGCCATCCTCCGCAAACTAGGAAACTATCATTTAACTTGCCACTTTGATAATGTAGGTCCTCACTATGCCTTGAATTTGTGACACGTGATCTCTTAGGAGTTAAACTCTATAATAAACTTACAAGAGGTTACTATTTACGGTTTCTTTCATTCATCATTTTGGAATCATGTAGTATATGCTATTATTATAGCAATGCTCTAATATCACTGGTCAACAGCACATAACTATTTTAAACCTCAGTACTGAGTTTCTAAGCTTTTCATGGAGACTAGAACTAATTGCACACAACTGCAAAATAGATGTTGATATAATCTGTTGATTTCAGATTTCATGGGGTCCATCATATGATATCTTCCCTAAACTTACTGCTGTGTATCCTATGGAACAGATTGGACCTGACATGCTTATTAGTGGATTTCTTCGGCCTGTTTCTGATTTGACACCCACAATTCCTTCTCTGTTCTAAAGTAACAAAATTCATCCTGCGTTTAACCCAAATGAATCAGGCATTATATCATTTTACAACACATGGAATCTTTATGGTTCTTTCTCAAACTTCTCGTTGCATCCTATTCAGATGCCAGACGAGAATGGCAATTATGTAATGTGGTAAAGTGTCAAACATTATTACCAGGTACTCTGCATCTTCTGGTTATCTGTTTGCTGTTTACAACCCAAACTTCAGACTACTGAATAGTCATGAGTGCCTGCTGTGTGAGAATAGTCATGAATGTTTGCTGTTTAAAACTATTATGGTGCCCCTCCTAGAGTCATTTGTTTGGGTTTCCATTTTTTTGTTGTGTCTGAACTGAACAAGTATTTAGTTCAGGAATAAAAGAAATAATAGGCTTGTTCTGCCGGCAGAGAAGTTTTATGGTGTACAAGATCCTTCTGCACAAGAGTGTTTCCAAGCCGCTAAACTTACAAAAAGCCCAGAAAAAGCAGCCAGGATAGGAAGGAAGATGCAGAGGCAACGGCAACGGCTTGATCTGGTATGTTTGGGTCATTTCCTGTTAAAGAATCGTTATTAAATGCATTAAGTGGTACATTGTCCATGTTGGAAATTGGGATGAATGACAATTGTACTACTTTGTAGATCCAAATATGATATACTATATTGGTTGCTCAAGGTGACACTAAGTTAAAAGAGCAGGGTATAATTCCCAGCGGGACAATCCTTATTTTCATTCGCATTTTTCATCAAACAAAACAGAAAGAAAATGAAAAGAATATCGATTATGATGTAAGAAAAACATATATAGGTCGGTACTGAGTACCATGTATTAATTAAGCCATATTTTATGTTTTTCTATGTTTAGGTGCATCACCTCATTTAGTCACCTATTTGTTATTTATTGGGCATCTCGGTGAATGTCAGACATCAAAACACTTGTCCGAAACATGATAAACTGTGTACCCAACATAAAAGGAATTGGTATTCTACACTATCTGACATACAAAAACGAGAAGTAATTAGTGAGTCAAAGAAACCACCAACTCATCTTGGTTGTTAACCTCTTGCATTTGCATCACCCAATCAGAGATTGAGAGCCACAGTCTGCAAATGGCAGACCCAGCACCAGCCCCTCACCATCCCGGTCATCATCTCGGTAACTGCAATTCTTTCTTTACTCTCTTAAATCTTAATCTCTCTCATTTATTCCTTGGTTTTTATTTCGTTTTAACTGTTTGATTTCATTCTTTATTCATTCATTCATTCATTCATTCATTCATCAGAGTCGATGCTGATTGTTTCAGAATTTGTGTGCATTTCATCCATGGATTAAAGGTCATCTGACCATCTCTGCATTTGGGCATGTGTTTCAGTTTCAGAGTATTGGGTGGAATTGTATGAATTGATGGCTTAAAAGTAATAAGAGAAACGGATTGCCCGTGCCACAAATTCTAGGGAAGCCTATCACAAAGTGGTTCTGACCGAAGCATCTCAGGTACGGACAAACTTGGTTACTACAAATATACACAAATATGACCGCTTCGAAAATAATCTGTTCCTCTATTGTCAGGAGCTTTTTTGGGTCTGGATGCTAACTGCTTTAGCGACTAAATAAATAGAGGGCACCCATCTATTTGAAATATATATTTTTTTCTACGAGCAAATATGCTTGGTTTGCTATTTCTAATTTGGTCCTAGATTTTATGGGTTAGTTTATGATAAATTTTTCTTCTGTGACTCTTGGTGTTGGTGTTTACAATGATGGAGCAGTAAATTGTTTTCAGGGCTTCTGCATCAACTGCTAAATGCTGCCCAAAGCATTTGCCCCTCTCCATTAAAAGAGTCACCCTTCACTGGAACAACATTTTCTTTCAGAGGAGCTCCAATGACAACCCCACTAGTTCCCTTTTCCTATACCTCGAAATGCTATTTTTGAGACTATTTGTGGTGTTGTTGACACTGCTACACATGAAATGCCTAATAATCGACTCCGTCTTTTATCTGGAAGGTTGTACCCATGAAATGTCTCATTAGATAGATAGAAAATGTCGCTTGCTCAATGGATTTCAGCTTGCTAGATCGGTCCTCCACTAATCACACTCATCAAACCAGCACCTGTGATGACTGTTTCCCCTGTCATAGTTCACCTATGTGACCATATGATTATAACAGATTGATGAAGTTATCATGTTCTAAGATTGTATATATGTTGATCAGTTCACTCCCAAGTTTATAAGGATATTTTTCCAGTTAATAGACATGCTGCATTGATTTTTATAGCACCATCACTAGTGGAGTAAAAGGGAGTAAGTGATATGTTGTGAGAAGAATTGTTTTGTAGCCTGGTTGTGTGCTCAATATTGGGCTGTCAAAACGAGCCTAATTCCTCCTTAAAGCGTATACAGCTAGCTATACATGTCTCTCTTTGAATTCTTGGAGTAAGGTGTGTGTGTTATTGGAACTTGGAAGCAACCAATTGAGCCAGTCATATAAATTCCTCAACCTTCTTCAACCTGTACGACCGACTATCTCATGCCTTGTCTGTTTGCTTCATGTTCCAAATTCTCTCCTCTTCAATTTATGCTTACTGTTCTTTGCTGCTCTAGATCATCGACAACTAAGATTTTCTTCTGTTCTCCTCTTTCGCCAATTTTCCCCAATTTCTTCAATCCCGTTCTTCAATTTGGTCGTTCAACAAAATTTCAGCTACTGTTCGTTTCCTTTTCTCAATCTAATAAGATTTTCACTTAATAAAGATTGATGTTCAGTATGCATGGATGAAGATTGAAAATTACTTGCAACTGTTACACCAAGATGATTTTTTTTTTAATAAAAAAACTCAGTTCATATCCAACTCCAATTCACGAGTTATTTGCTACTTATCCGAATTCTGTGATTTTTTACTCTGTTCGTATTACACTAATTTCCAGCTATCTCAGTGCAACACATTCAACAAATTCAACACTTTGATTTGCTCTATAAATAATCTCAGGTAAAACCATATTCTCTTGTTACAATTTCAAATTTAATTCAAAAGTCTAATTACAACATGACATTTTTAAGGTTTCTTTTTGTATTTCTGTTGATGTCTGTTATTATCTGACATTATAGACGATTTAGAATTCTAGATTGATTTAATGGTCTACATTTGAGATATTATTTGCTTGTATGTCTTTGTTTATTCAGTAAACAGGGGAATGAAACTCTGAAATATCTAGCCAACACATTAACACTGAAAGTCTTGATTTGACAAATCAGATTACCCGGTTAAGCCCAAGATAAGGTAACTATAATATTATTGTCGTCGTAATTTAGCTGCTAATGTCAAACTAGGAAGGAAACTAGAATGTGTTGTCTCCTTTTCAAAATTTGGTACACACACTATGCACTACAACCCTTCATGTGAAAAGCAATTGATGGGTCACCTAGGTAAATAATCCTACATAAGAACTTATCACTTGAATAAAGACATTGATGAGCGACGACTGTAAAATAGAAAAAGATAGAGTAATATATATATTTTTTAGAATGTGGAGCGTGGCGTGGTGGGAGAGATTGATGGACTAGCTTGAGAATTTTGTATCAACGATCAATGAAAGCTTGGAACACCAAAAGGATTGGATATGACCTTGGATAAAGGAGAATCCACCACCAAAGGCCTAACACCCCACCATGATCATCATAAAGGAAAATCCACCATATGACCAATAAAGGAATGACTAGAAACACCACCACTTGATTAATGGATAAAGTAATCTAGATTTTGAGAAAAGTTTAGGGAAGCCCTAATCAATGCATAGGCATATTCATAATCATCAAAAGCTGTCTGGAAAAGTATAATAACAGACTATTTATACTAAGCCCAGAATTAAGACAAAACAATAAAAACGGTCGTCTGAACGCTGCTCGGCGGCGAGAAGGTCGGCTTCGGCGAGGCCTTACGCTGGCGTCGATCGGCGGCGGTGCGTGTCGCAGCGATCGGCAGAAGTCCAGCTCGGGCGAGCAGGAGAGACGCTCGGGCGAGCAGGTCCTCTGGCTGTGTGGTTGCGCGCGTAATGACAGCCGTCCAGAACGTCTGCTCGGGCGAGCAAAAGGAGCTGCTCGGGCGAGCAGGCTCCCTGGCGTCCAGTGCATACTCGGCAGAACCCTTGCTCGGGCGAGCCAGGGTTTGGCTCGGTCGAGCAGGCTCCCTGACGACCACAGTTGGCCCTGAGCTTTATTAGTCCCCAGGCTTCCGGGGTCGGTGGGGTGAACGGGCCCTCCCTAAGGAGCCCCGGGGCCCATCCATCGGATGGCCGAGACTAGCCTCCCAGCTCCCGAAGTGACCGGAAATTGCAACTCGAGGCGCGAGTTGGACGAAGCAGTTCGCTTGGCGGTGGCCACCAGAGAGGAGAAAGGAACCCGGACCTCTTCAGAATGGAAAATGATGGGAGTAATATCTTTCAGGGAGAGGATGTTTGGTGTGATTACTGTCATATTCAGCTCGTAGATGAGGTTGCCATTTCTAAATTAAATTTATGGTTGGTCGCATATTCTCTGAGCAGTAGTGGTCACTTTAATCTAATTTACCAACATATGTTGTGTCATTTGATGCAGTATATGGTTACTCATTACTCATTAGATGTTACTGTCCGTAGAATCTCATCACTGACAAAATTGAGCTGCTTGATGTTAAGTTTATGTAGTTTTGCATTTCTAAAGTGAGTATCGAGATCATGTAAAGGATTCGTCTTGCATTTCAGAACATCTTATTGCAGCCATTGAATGGAATTCCTTGTGTACGATTTTCTGTCGGACAACCTCATCATAACCAGGTAGAAATTTAGGTGCACTAATAATCTTGCATAATTTAGTAGTATAATTTTCTTTTTGATAATTGAAATTCATTAAAGGCTAAGTTGCATAAATGATGCAACAAAGATCTGCAACTAGCAAAACAACAAAACAACAAAAAACCAACAAGACAAAGACAAAAACACTTGTATAAAGGAAAACATCCAAAAAATAGAATGATAAAACATTTGTAAACATGTATTTTTCATTATGAATCGAATGATAAAACATTTGTATAATAGAATGCAGTATATGTTGAGAAATTGATAACGCGTACCTGTCAATTAATATGGAACTGAGGTAGTAGTTTGTAAACATGTATTATTCAATCCAATTACAATGTATAGAAAGCTCTATGAGGAAGGTTCATTTATCAAACTCATATCAGATTGCCACATTTGTGATTAAGGTTATGTTTTTTCTTTTTCATTTTTTTGTACGAAGTTTGATTGGAAGTTAGATTCTTTTTTAGGCTTGTAAACTTTGGATCTTATTGAATTTTAGTTAACAAAGCTAGAAACAATGCAAGTATGTTATTAAGTAGCTATGTGCAATTTCACTATGTCCTATAGCTTTGATTGTGTCTCTTAAAGGATTTGTATATGAAACTACCTGAGATTATTGTGGTGCCTTTCTTGGTAAGAAAGATGAATGCAATACTCAAAAGCTCAACTTACGGTGAACGCCGTTGAGTTGTAATGTCCTTTAAGAACATTGATTGTCTTGGTTAGTGATGCAACCCACAAAAAAACAAAAACAAACCAAAATAGTTAGTATTTACGACATAAAGATACATAAAGATTTTCCAGTCCTTGGTAGACATATGAGAAGTGTTTGTTTCTTCTTCAAGATTGGGTTTGTGTTCAGTTTGCTTTTGTACTTTATTGAAAAGAATCCATTGAATGGATGCCCGTGCATTGAAAAGGAAGGATGCTTGGAAACAGTGTCATGCCAAAACTAATTTATTCTACGTTCCAAAACTTATTTGGCTTGCTTAGCAGGCATGATGGAAAAATTTTCCATGTAAATCAAAGGACTAAAATATCTATAGATAAAGCATATTCGTTAGTTATTACAAATACTCCCTTTGTTTGGATATATCTGTTACTGAGCGTGAATTTACATGTACTAATGTTCCCAAATTTGGTGGGACATATGCTACCTAGAATGTAATGTAGGCATGCAAATGTCCTTTTTTTTAATGCTTGCATATACAACATATTAATGTCTAAATTTTGATCCTCTATATAGCACAAAGTTCCTCCTGACACTATGTTAAGCTACACATAATTCCTTTTTTTTTTTTTCAAACAAGTAGCGATGCCAATACTATGGCTGCTTCTATGATAAGATTGGTAGCAATATAAACCTTTCCATGAAAGATGTCATGTCAAGGTTGTGTCCTATTAGTTTTCCTATCCTTTTTTTCAGTTTCATTTTCATTTTATGTAAGCATGAAAGCTATGCTCTGCAAGCTATAAATATGGGACACCACAACATTAGACATAGGGATGAGCCATTAATGCACATGGTCATAGGCGAGTTGGTATTCCTTTTTTTCCCCTATTTTTTCTTTGTTAGTCTATTTGGCATGATTGGAACTAAATAACTGATTTCCTTAGTAAAAAAGAGGGTTACCCTCCCTTTATCTTGTTCATATACAAACTGCCTAATTGATTAACATCAACCTAAACTAGGCTTGTCGTTTTTTTGCTCATATAGCTACTTATAAGTTACACAAATGTCTTTAATGCGTTGTTTTCTTTTAACACAGAACCGAGTAGGGTTAGTCTTGTCTATCTATTTTTTGCAATCTTTCTCATATCTATTTGCGTTTTATTGAACAGTGGACACTGTATATTAGTACCTTAAGTGACAAAGCAATTTGTTAGCCTCGTTATATAGAATATGCTAAATAAGCTACTTATCTAGTAAGAAGCCTTAGATTTATGTGTGGTGCAATTTGGAAAGGTGCAATTTGGATTTATTTGTGGTGCAATTTAGAATATGCTAAAAAGTCCAGTTTCCTCATGCCCAAATAAAAATGATTGTTGAACATATCCTTTGCTAAAATTGATTTTTGGTTTCTTTTATAGTTTATGTTAGTTTAGAGAAAATAGAGCAAATTGCTTTGGATAATGGCAAGCATTGGTCATCACTGATACAAATAATGTATTCTATTAGGAAAGAGGTACAAAGAAATAACTTGTTCGATTGCTTATCAATTTAGGAGCTTGGTGATTGAGGAGTTGAGGGGTTCATATGAAGGGTCATGAAGAATTACTGGTCATAAATTTTGATTAAAATTAGCCTTGCCGATTAATAACAACAATTTTTTTTTTGGGAAGAATCTTTGAACTTGAAGCTACCCATTGACATGTTCAGATCTGGAAACCAATGCAACTTTTGCATAAGACAATGAGCATTTTCATATTATAGAATGTAATTTTCTTTAACAAAAAATGCATTTTCATACTAGAAGTTGCAGTTCTGGATTAAAAATAGTGAGTCATGCCTTATCAGTTAACATCAACTTAAATTGGGCGTATTGTTTTCACTCATAGAGCCACTTATAAGTGACATATGTCTCTTTAATGCGCTGTTTTCTTTTAACATAAACCAAATAGGATTAGTATTGTCTATCTATTTTTGCATTCTTTCTCATTTCTATTTGCTTTTTACTGAATAATAAACTAAATATGTTAGTACCTTTATGTCATAAAAACAATTTACTAGCCTCATTATATAGAATCTGCTTAATAGACTACTTATCTAGCACGAAGCCTTGGATTTATTTGTGGTGCAATTTGGAAAGGTAGGGGATCGATGACAACATTAATTGCTAAGTTCAGTTTCTTCATGCCCAAATAAAACTCATTGTTCAATATATCCTTTGCTGAAACTACTAGGTTTCTTTAAAATTTATGTTAGCGTTACAGAAAATAGAGCAGGTTTGTTTAGATAGATACAAGCATCACTTATCATTGACAAAAGTAATGTATTCTATTAGGAAATAGACAGAAATAAATAACTTGATCGATCACAGCTTCATTAATAAACTCGTGTGCTCAATGCTAACAATGAGGGTCCTATTTATAGGGAAAGATAGGCCCTTAATCAAGGATTATGTTATTAATCAGATTAACGACTTAATCCAACCTTGCTAAATTCCGAAAATGATTTTTGCAAAGCCTAATAATGTTTACACTATTTGTGATTCAAGTATGATGCATAACGAAGGGCTTAAACATGCTTATAATCACGAGAACAACTGTCAAATTGTTGTTTAGCAAGCAAGCAAGCAAGTGAAAATTGATTAAAGTATTCTGCTTTATTCCTCAGCCACTTAAAAGCTTCCTTCTCTTTTCTAGATGCTTTATTGGTCATCCCTCTTGACCCATAAATCGATTGGGAATGATAAATTACTTTTTTTGCAGCCTTAAGATCATAATATCCTCCAAAAACTCAACACTGTCCAAGTATAGAACCCATCAACACAATAACACCACTATTTTGTATGATTTTTGATTCAACAAACTAATCAACAAAGCAAATAAGTAAAGTATGTTTAGTATATAAAGAACAACTCACCAAGGCTGAACTCGGGGATTTAAATGATGCATAAAGCAAACTCACCAACAACACTTGAACCTCAAATGATCTTCACCAAGTTGATGGAATGGATTAAACAATAATTAACCATAAAGAAGACACTCACATTCACTACCAGTAGACACCAGGTTTTGCACCGACTAATTCCGCTCAAAAGAATCGGGCTCAAAACATTACACCAAGGCCCATGGACCTTGGCCAACATAAGAATCACGCGACCCAGCCCGCTAGAAAATGGCATGGGCCACTGGGCCTATGCTGCCATAATTCTAGGCCCAAAAGGCGAACCAGGCCCAAAACAGCTAGCGTAGGCCACAGGGCCTACGCAGAGAGAAGAGGCCCGCTGCCAGTTGCCACGTTATCAATCCCTGCCTTTGAATGCCATAGGCCACAGGGCCTATGCAATATAATTTGATTTTGGCGTAAGAATTTTCCCTCCGCCATCCCATGATCACAACCAATTTGTGATTGACTTTGACCTTTGATCCTATCATAGGCCGTTGGGCCTACGATTATGCCATTAAGGGCATGATCCTTAGATCATGCCTCCCCATCCTTCCATCCTCATTCCCTTCACCTCACCTAAAAATATCGCCTCATCCCTTCTCACTCATATCACCAACAGTTCTCATCAACAATCATCTTTCATCATACTCCATCTCTCTAATCAAACTTATATCTTCCACTATCAACATTCTACCATCCACACTCTCCATAAACTTCACCTTTCATCACCCTCAAACACCACTCATTCCATCTCCATAAAATTTCAAGCTAGCGCCATATTCAAGTCATCGTCACAAGGGACCGACTTTCCTTCCATCGCACTTGCAAATAAACAAGGTTTACTCATCTTTATTATTATGCCTAATCATGTAATTTATTCTTGAAAGCCTTACTTGTACATCTTTTGTAAAACATTGTATTCTTTTTTTGCATTTTCTGAATGTACTATTGCAAATTCTTTTAAACTTCTCCCTACTCTCTTTCATTTCAAGTTCGATTTCAGTAGAGTATGTTTTCAAACAGGCGGATTCGAGAATTCTCTAGTTCTCGAATTCGTAACCTTACCCCCGAGCTCAAAATTCAGGTTCATAGACTAGAGTCTTCCTTTTCTTTTGATTTGTTGATTTCCTTAAATCGGCTGGCGACTCTTCTTTTATAACCTTTTTTTATTACTTAACATACGCATTTGTTGCATTAAATATTTTAGAGATGACTTAATAATTTCTTCACATTCCTACTCGAGGCTAGCCCAAAGAAAAATGGCATGGAATTCAGCATAGGCCCTACGGCCTACGCTGAATTCTACCCATTTTCTATGGGCCAAAGACATGTAGGCCCAGGGGTGGTCCTGCCATAGGCCCTGCGGCCTATGGCACGTCCTAGTGGCCAATATGCCTTTCTTTGGCTCGGGTTTGGAAGTATGTTAATAATAAAAATGGGTCCTTAAATGAACAAAAAGCCTCTTTTCTCAAAAGTGCTTTATAAAATATCCTTATTTAAGGATTAAGCAACCTTAGTCGGCTCCCAATTTAAGTAGCACACTCTAAAACCGATTCCCTGGCGGAGATTTTTTTTTTTTCCGGGGTCCTACAGATTAGCGAATCCATTGAGAACTTAAACTTAAAAGAAGGTAAAATTCGAAAAACTTGAGTTGATTTGAAAATTGTAAAAGGGAGAAAGTTGACTGATTTTGTAATTTCATTATTCTTCAGGAATTTTGCGTACCGGGATACTCCCGGGTCTTTTGACGAGGGAGCATAAAAACGATGGTAGGCTTAACCTAGGATTTATCCCGAGAGCAGGTGACCACTACTTGTGTGATGTACTCTACATCGCCAAGCATTTGATCTCTCCTCTCACCCATGTTATACTCCAAGGTTTCCTTGAAGTCCGACGAGCAACACCTCACACATTTTACCTATAAATCTTATATAGGTGAGTTGCACTGAGGCGAGAACATCTGGTACCTCATCTAATCCCAAACTTAGTAATCCATGAATATAGAACCTCGGTTTAGGATGCCCTTCCATGTTGTATGCTATGTGAATATGTGCTTCCTTTAGTGTGTGAAGAGTCAACCCTAGTTTAGGGGTGTTGTTCTAGCTTATGTAGGACTCATTGGGCTGAGAAGAGACATGCTTATGAACCAGGCTAATTAACCTTAAATATTATAGTTAACCTAGTGATTGGATCCATTTATGTCTAAGGGGTAATTATCCTAGTCCATAAAATGAACTCCGCTCGCCTTTTATGATTCTACCTGACCCTTTATAATGCTCTCTTAACCAGGGTCCAAAACCTTATTAAAGTCTAACAAAGTTTGTGAACAATGTTTTAGACCGCGTAATAGTCACTAGGTGGAGTAAATTAATTTATTGAATTAATTTATGAATCCATCTCACCTACGGCCGGCCTGCTGCTAGGCCCAACCATATTGGATTTGGCAATTAAATCCATAAATTAGTTATAACTCGCCTATTGATGCTTTATTTGGTCCTTTACAACATTCACTTTCCTTGAGTTAAAGTAAATAAGTGTCCGGTCACAACGAAAAAAACAAAAAAAAGAGTGTGTTAGATTGTCGGAGTGTAGAGCGTTATTCTAGTGCACATAATAGCCATTTTAGCTTGAGTTGTACGAGTTTATCAGTTCACGTGACGAATTCTCCTTAAAATGGTAGGCCAGTGGTTTAGGCCCATTCGAATTGAGAAACACTCGATTGCGCTTATAACTTGTGTCGATTCGCTATGTGGGATTTATTCGGCCCTTTGTAATGCTTGTGTTGTAAAAGGTGTTGTTAGGCCCATATAGTGCTAGGTCATGTACTCCCAAGAAGTGGGTGAGTCATTTGAATATCAGCATGAAGATGTCGAGTCTGTTAGGGTCTCATATAATTCTATTAAGACATGCATGCATTCGGTAGTAAGTGTCAGAGTTAATCATCGAGTTGCTAACTGATTTCCATGCAGCACAATTGGAGATCGACTCCGAGCCTGCATTAGAGATCCGCACACCGATCGACTAGTTCCAAATCCGCGCTATGATCCGTTCGCTGTTCAAGACTGCATTGTGGCTGAGGAACGATTTCAGGAAATTCCCGTCCAGAGTATCGAGGCTAACATCACGAAATAGCTGGAGGAGTTATACACCAAGATGTAGGGTCTAGTCTTCGCAAATTCTCTGGAAAAAGAGCAGAAGATTGGGAGGAGGTTCCATGAACAACAATAGGTGAGGATGGTATGCTGCAAGCCATCATAAAGATCAATGAAAAGCTAGGCCTAAACACTGAAGGAGATGATGATGAGGTCAGTGGGTAAGAATTTGAACCTGAGCTCATCAAAACGCCAACAGTAGGAGAGTCAGGGGGATCCGAGTCATTCAAGGGGAAATCTAAATCAGTCTCAAGAGCTCCTAAACCCATTGAGGATCCAACTGTTAAGGCCTTAGAGTAGATGTTGGAGAGCCTCACCAAGATGATGAGCACTGTGTCAACCTTTGCTGACAAATATACGGATGTGCCCTTGCCCACTCAGCCTATTCTGAATATTGCTGATAAGATTGAGGTGCCCAACATTAAATTCAGACCATCTAAGAATCCAACTCACCATATCGAAGAATTCATACGGTTGACACCACTCAACCGAATTTACGTAGGCTTATACTCCACAGTCTTCCCATCCACCCTAGATGGGGAAGCCAAAGTGTGGTATCATGCCTTGTCACCCCAAATCAAGGCTGATTATAGTGCACTGTTTAAGGCTTTCATCAACCATTACAGCTGCATCCAAAAGAAGCAAGCGACTGTGGATGACCTGACTAACATGAAGCAAAGGGATGACGAGTCTTTCCTGGACTATTTCGAAAGATGGCACACTAAGTTATCTCACATCAATGAGACCATACCTTTGCACCTGCAACTGACTACTTTCAAGCTATGTCTTAAGAGCAGTCTATCCCGTCATTTGGGATACTATGTCATTAAGGATTTTGATTACCTTAAAGACATTTGTGTCCAACTAGAGGTTATGAACAACAACAAAGCTACTGCGACACTCGGTTGGAAAGAATCTAGCTCCAACAGGAGGGCCACTAGTGCACCTAGCCACCCTCCTAAAATTGTTGAGACTAATTCCATCCAACGACGTCCTTTCGTGCCGATGCATGAGACTTACACACCTCTGGATGTGCCTTACACTCAAACTCTCGACAGGTTGGTCAAGAAAGGTATCTTGGTGTTGCCCTTGCCAAACGGTGAATGGAGGTTAATGGAAAGAATTGGGATCCCAACCAATTCTACCGTTACCATTGCTACCGGGGTCACGACACTGAAAAGTGTTGGTCCCTCAAAAACAAGATAGAAGACGTGATGTATATTTGCCTAGCTATATACATCAAGGTCTAGCTACAAGGACCTTAATCCAGTTTGAAGCTACAAATGTCGTCTTGGGTTTATCAAGGTAGAAGGCGTAAAGGACCTTGAAGGTACTCTAAGCTTAGTCCTCACACTTCAAAGCTTATATGGAGTTACTCTCACATTTGGAGGACATCAAATGAGCTTAAAACATTCTCAAGTCCTTATTGAGAAGTCATCTCTCACGGCAGCAAAAGACTCCATCAAGTAGAGTTTGATATTTTGCTCTATAATTCCAGATCCATACGTCTATTGAGGAAATCATCAAAAGACAGATTGGAGCTCTTTCAATAAGCTTTCCAATAGTTTTTGAATCATTGAAAACGGACAAGTATTGAAGGAGTTATAGCAATTTCTTTCTAGAGTTGTATTTTAGAGTTTATGATGTCATAAATAGGATATATGATGTAATAGTTGATTCTTGGTTTCTTGAACCCTAGGTACACGTCCAAGGGGTCCTAGAGTAGTATAAATAGACCCCCTAGGGTGCCATTGTAGTCATTCATTACATCTCATATCAAATACAAATCAAATTTAAACACATTGTGTTTTCCCTCTAGCTTGTGTGCTAGAATTGGTTCTCTTGAGGGAGAGTCTTTTGAATCTCTTCTTCTATTCTAAGATTGGCTATCTTAGATGGTGATAGGAAGAGTTGGAGGATTCTAGGAGTGGTGAATCTGTATCTCCTTAGAAGATCCCAAGCCATTATCATTCAAATCATCGATTCAACACCATTGTAAGTTCAATCATCAATTCGTTTGAATCTTTGAATGTCAAATGCATTTTCGTTTCATCAAACTTCATTCCAACCAGAATACACTCATAAATCCATCCTTACATTTGTCCATATCATCCACCCTTTCGTTTATCATCCATTATTCATCCAATTACATGCCATTCCATCGTTCTTATGGTTCCTATCCTAGAGAATCAATCTGGATCCGTTCTACATTTCATGTGTAATGTGATCTTTGATCCCATTATACATCAAAATTGGTATCAAAGCTTTGTGCATTGATTTCTCTAGTTCTTACATCTTTTATCTTGTTTCATCACGTATACATCCCACCATTCTCACGCCGCCCATAAGTTCTTCCAAGAACTCATCAAGAACTCATAAAGAACCATAAACTCCACAAAGAACCTTAAACCAAACTCAAACCTAGCCTAAACACATTCCCCATTTCGTCCCCTACATCCCCCCACTAAACCGTGAGTCTTGCTTGAAGTCTTTCTTCATCAAGATTCATATTCTATGCCTTGCAAAAGATCTTTTCATGAATTCACCAGGTGAATTGAAACGCTTGGAGCAACAAATTGATGATCTTACCAAACAAATGGAAGTATTTGGGATCCTTCAAAAGGGAGGATCAAGAAGCGCTTGTTCACGTAAGGTTTACCCATATGAAGTTGAATATGAAGCATCTTATGAATGGAGTAAACGTTCCAGCAAGAAGAATTGATATAATGTTCAAGAAGAGTTCTTGTCATTCAATCACAAAAGAGACAACATCAACAAACTTGAAAGAATGGAGCAAGGGAGCAAAGACGTGGTTGAATATACCATAGAATTCAGACGGCAACTACGGAAGTATGGCCTTAAGGAGGATGATCCACACGTTTTGGTATGTTACACTCTTGGTCTTAATGATTACATTTGGCGTGTTGTTGTATATCAATCTTACACAAACTTGGAGGAGTTAAGTTCTTTAGCTCTTGATGTTGAAATACAAGTAAAGAGTAAAGAACTTTGGGATAAAACCCATATACAACAAAGACCCCAATTCCCCACAAAACAACCAAACACAAAAGCTCCACAAAATCAGCCCCTACAACCTATTGCCCATCACTCCACAAAACATCCCCTAAACCTCCCCACACCTACTATCCAAAGCTCCTCAAAACAGCCTATAAACCTTCCCACTCCCATTGTCACAAGTACATGTCTATGTTGCCGAAGTTTTGATCATGTTGAAAGTGCATGTCCTAAGGAGAAAAAATTATCTTTGGTTGATTATCAAACATCATTAAGCATGCAACCAGAAATTGAAAGTGTTGTATTTGATGTATTTGACGTGTATGAGGATGTTCAAGAAGTATGTGATAACCTTGGCATGAATGAGGAAGTTAATGTAGTATGTAGCGTGCCTAAAGATGAGTTTAAAGTGTATGACAATCCATTGTATGAGGAGAATAATGATGAGTTTCGAGTATATGACAACCCATTGTATGAGGAGGAAGGCGTGAAAGAATAAGTTGAATTTGCCGAATGTGATGTTTTTGTTGAAAATGAGCAAGTTCAAGAAGTATGTAGTAGCATGGCTAACGAAGTAAATGAGGTACACATAGAGGAGGATCTTGAGGTAGAGGAAGTAGAAGAATTGAATGGAGAAGAGCTACGTGATAAAATGTGTTCATTGATCCAAGAAGGAGAAAGTTGTGCCATCATTGACGTTGACATTGATCTTGACCAAGATATTAGTCTCGCTACAACAAATGTCCAAGAATTGCAAATGAAGAGCTATTCACACCATGGCAATGATCTTCATATTGATCCAAGAAGTTTAGTAAGTCTTGCTTTTTACAAGATTTGCAAAAATTCATTATATTGTAATATTACTTCTATGGATTCTAGTTATATTTTGTTGGAAGAATCAAAGTTGTATGATAGGAGTATCATGCATCAAAGGCTGCCACCAAATCCTATGATTCATCACCGAATGGTCTATGCAAAGGATCAAGCGCAATTCATGGATAACTACATCAACGGCTTTGATTCTCATAGTATACAACATATTTTGAAAGAGTATGTACCATTGCAATGTAAAGAGATTGTATTTGTATACTTTGATAACATTTTTGTATGTAGTAGAAGTAGAAAGGAGTATGTAAATCCTTTGGAGTTAGTCTTGATCATGACGAAGCATGAGGAGCCACAAGGAGAATTGGAGAAGTACTTGGAGAATTGTCCTTACCTCTCGTCCAAGAATGAGCTATCTCAACATACCTCATCAAATGGAGTAATTCAAGTGGACAAAAGGAAAGAAGGAACTATTCAAGAAGGGTCCATACTTTCATCCATATTTGAGGAGATCATACCATCATTATGCTTTGAGATGAAGTACTTGATTCTGCTCACAAAATCAAGTCACTTGGAGGAAGCAAGTCCTTTGACTAAAGAAGGTTTTCTAATGGGAAGATACTTGTTTGATTCAAGATTACTTGAGCTTGAATATATCAAGGAGTTATATGAAGATGATGATGATTTTAAAGAAGTACTCAAGGTATGTGAGAAGCATCATCAACAACCCTTTTTCATATTAATCATGGATTTCTTTTCAAAGGGAATCAATTGTGTATTCCAAGGAGTGGAATTCGTGACTTCTTAATCATGGAAGTACATGAAAGTTCTTTTGATCATTTGGGTCTTCTCAATACGTATTACAAGATGAAGGAGTATTATTTCTGGCCTAGCATGATCGTTGACATTGAGCAAACGTTACAATGTTGTGATATTTGCAATCCTTCTATACTATATGAAGATGAAAGCTTGAATTCTAAGGTTGAAGTACCATGGATTCAAGGAAGTCTTACTATTGTCTTCATCATGAGTTACAAGCTTGTGAATCTATACTTTGAAGTTGAGAAGTTATACGAGATTTCTACATTCTCTATAAATAAACGAGATTTGAAGTTCCATGATGTCATTGGATTAGTCGTGAGAAAACTTGGAAGAAAGTGGAAGTTCAAGTCAAGCATCAAAGGAATCTATGATGATTTCAAGGCATTCAAGAAGAGAAGTTGTAAACTCATAAGAAGGAACAAGAGAAGTGATGTCAATAACACATATGGGAAGACATCTTATAAAGAAGGAAGGAAAACAAGGAAGAAGAAGTGTTATGTACTGGTTTAGAAGAATTTTTGTCTAAATTTGAGGACAAACTTTTTCAACCGGGGGAGAATGATGTATATTTGCCTAGCTATATACATCAAGGTCTAGCTACAAGGACCTTAATCCAGTTTGAAGCTACAAATGTCGTCTTGGGTTTATCAAGGTAGAAGGCGTAAAGGACCTTGAAGGTACTCTAAGCTTAGTCCTCACACTTCAAAGCTTATATGGAGTTACTCTCACATTTGAAGGACATCAAATGAGCTTAAAACATTCTCAAGTCCTTATTGAGAAGTCATCTCTCACGGCAGCAAAAGACTCCATCAAATAGAGTTCGATATTTTGCTCTATAATTCCAGATCCATATGTCTATTGAGGAAATCATCAAAAGACAGATTGGAGCTCTTTCAATAAGCTTTCCAATAGTTTTTGAATCATTGAAAACAGACAAGTATTGAAGGAGTTATAGAAATTTCTTTCTAGAGTTGTATTTTAGAGTTTATGATGTCATAAATAGGATATATGATGTAATAGTTGATTCTTGGTTTCTTGAACCCTAGGTACACGTCCAAGGGGTCCTAGAGTAGTATAAATAGACCCCCTAGGGTGCCATTGTATTCATTCATTACATCTCATATCAAATACAAATCAAATTTAAACACATTGTGTTTTCCCTCTAGCTTGTGTGCTAGAATTGGTTCTCTTGAGGGAGAGTCTTTTGAATCTCTTCTTCTATTCTAAGATTGACTATCTTAGATGGTGATAGTAAGAGTTGGAGGATTCTAGGAGTGGTGAATCTGTATCTCCTTAGAAGATCCCAAGCCATTATCATTCAAATCATCGATTCAACACCATTGTAAGTTCAATCATCAATTCGTTTGAATCTTTGAATGTTAAATGCATTTTCGTTTCATCAAACTTCATTCCAACCAGAATACACTCATAAATCCATCCTTACATTTGTCCATATCATCCACCCTTTCGTTTATCATCCATTATTCATCCAATTACATGCCATTCCATCGTTCTTATGGTTCCTATCCTAGAGAATCAATCTAGATCCGTTCTACATTTCATGTGTAATGTGATCTTTGATCCCATTATACATTACGTGATAAGGGCAGAGACACTCCCCATGCCAAAAGCAGCAAAGAAGCCTAACAACAAAGACAACCCCATGCCGGAGCATACAAATTAAACGCCATCTTCAGTGAGACCCCGCACTTCGACCCGTAATCCCTGATAGTCGAAATAGGCAATCCTATCCCAAGGGGCTTCGAAAATTCACAAAGGGTTGTCCATCAATGGCATTTGGGATAACGACAAGATGACGAATATGAGTGCGAGAATCCCAAAGAAGACTGGGTCGAAGACAAAGAGGGTGAACATGTCCCAGATGGTGTAGCATTCCTCACCCGATCTGGCCTCCATAACAATAGGAACACCACCACTCCAGTGGTTGTCCCTAACCCTGCTCCGGCTCTGGCTAATGTAGAAAATCTGACTCCCCCAGAGGATCCTCTGCTCACCCAACTCAAAAGGACCAAGGCTGAAATCACTATTTGGAAGCTCTTATGCACATCGCAGACTAGGGGTGGGCGCGGATCGGATAACCGATCCGAGCATAAAAATGGATCGGATAATCGGAAAGTCGTCGGATAGTTAATATCCCGATCCGTATTTGATCCGTAAATTACAGATAACCGCATTTTTGGTTAACCGGATTGTCAGATTATAAATTTTGTGATCCGTATTCGATCCAAAAGTCACGGTTAACCGAGTTTTTGGATCATATAACGGATTATCCACGGGGCAGTGGGCAAAATGAGAAACAGAAAACACAAACACAATGACATTGTATATTTTAAGTGTGAAGACTGAAGAGACGTTGAACTTGGGAGACTAAAGGAGTAAATAGGCCGCCTGGGAATTGTATTGGGAGTAAATACTATGACGTTATGATTTATTTGTTAAGTTAGTTTACTGTTTATCGTTGTTTTAAATGAATTCTGAACCGTGCCAAATGCCTAAAGTTAATTTCACTATTACATTATAGGGATATACGTTATGAGGTTATCTCACTTTTCGAAGTTTTTTTGTTTTCGTTTTAGGAAGCTCGGCAAAAGGGAAAGCGAAGACAACCATCAGACAAAACCCTTAGGCAAGTTTGAGAATATGTGAATAGGGAGACATTCATCTACATGCTTGGGAGCTGTACTCTAATTTGTGTATAATGATGGGTTTTAATTCGTGTTGAAGAGTTGATATAAAGTGTTTGATTTTGTGATAATTGATGTTATGGGTTGTTTGTGTGGTTAGTTTGATATAATCATGTGTTTGGGTTGCTGTAGCTATGTGTGTTTGGGTTATGTCTAGGCTTGTCCACTTCCATGGACGGCGGTAATACCCTTAGGTAATAATCCGCTGTGCTATCATTGGGTTAAGTAGATCATTAGCTTAATCTAGTGGTTAACAACCTAGGGGTGTTACATGTGGAATCGACATCATTGGCAAGATTCACCCTACAGGCATTAGAGGCCACAAATACATATTGGTCGCCATAAATTACTTCACTAAGTGGGTAGAAGCTGCCTCCTACGCCATAATCACTTCCAAACACGTGGCAAAATTCATCCTTCGGAACATCATTTGCAGATATGTGGTGCCCCATGAGATCATTAGCAATAGCGAGAGTCACTTAAGAAAAGAAGTGGAAACGTTGGTCGCTAAATATCGTATCCAACACCATCGATCATCACCCGATAGGCCCCAAGCCGATGGAGCAGTCGAAGCAGCAAACAAAACAATGGCTAGAATCATTAAGAAGATGACCATCACATATAAGGATCAACGGGATAAGCTTCCCTTCGCATTATGGGATTATCGAACATCTATACAAATGGCCATCGACGCAACCTCTTATCGTTGGTGTATGGGATGGAAGCAGTCCTTCCGATCGAGTTGGCAGTTCCTTTTTTACGAATAGTGGCAAAAAGCCAACTCCCGAAGGCGGAGTGGGCGTGAGTTAGGTTGTAAGAGTTGACATTAGTGGGCGAAAGGAGATTGAGGGCACTACATAATGTACAAGTGTACCAGAACAAGATGTTCAGAGCTTTTAATAAAAAGGTCAAGGATCGCGCTTTGCAAGAAAGTGATCTAGTGCTTAAGGAAATGAAGGCACCTGTACAAGACCCAAGAGGGGATTTCGCACCCAATTGGAAAGGGCCTCATGTTATCAAGGACATCTTACCAGGTGGAGTAGCTTGGTAGATGATAACATATGGAGAGGAAATGGTCCAATCTACTAATTACCTGAATCAACGCAAGCAATATTATGCTTAGTTATTGTTGAACCAAGCAACTGAAAGACCACTTTCAGACACTTGGTCAAAATCCAAAGCGTTGCAAATAGAAAATTTGAAGATATAAGATGGGGGGTAAGACAAACTCTTTCTTAGAATCATGAACTTTATTACAACTTTTAAAGGATAAGTACATGTACAAGTACACTACTTACTACTATCGTAAAATTCGGCTAACAAAATTCAAATTAACCAGATGGCCAGTAGCTTCAATTTCTTCCATGTCTCAATCTTCTTTGTCCTTCTTCCTTTCAGTTGTCTCTATTATAGGTTCGGGCTCTCCGGTCCTACTTTATCCCATATCTTTTTCCTTAGGTCGATATCTTTTCTTAGTTGCAATGTTCAGTGCTTGCATGCTTGCTTTAGGTGAACCGGCCCGAGCTTGTCAATCACAATTCACAATGGTCTTCAGTCCAAGCTTGTCCTTCACTGATGTTTTTGGACCCAATCGTTCCTTCACCAATAAAGTTGTTTCCTCTCTCAGTATTTCTCCAGCCCGATGAGACTCCGTCGCAGCAATCAACCAACCTTAGTACTCTACATCAGCTTGACTTGACACGTGTACATTTGATGGAGTATGGTTTGTGGGCCGGTTCTCCCAGTACTTCAACCAAGAATCCACCATGGTTTTGTGAAGCTTTATTAGATCTAGTGCCTTGCACAGCTGAGTTGGTATCATTTGCCTCCGCCCCATTTGCCGTTGTACTCGTTCAGGAAAGTAGTAGGTCATGCGTGTTAACCCAACAATGCAGACATACGCATGTCTTTGGTCACAAGTCACACAAGTCACATACTTGGGGATATGCCACCATTTGATCCACTGTACAATCTCCTGAGGCCCCTTCAGCAATGTGATCCATTCCACAACGTGATCCATACAATCTCTCGTGGCTTCTATGATCACCTTCCTTTTTTCCTCCTTTTCCTTTTCCCCTCCCAAATCATAATAATATTTCCGGATTATATACCAATAACACTAATTCGGGTATTATTCTTATTCTTTTTCCCTTTTCCAACCAAATAAAATTGCTAAATTAATATACTTTCCTCCCCTCTAATAATATAACCCTTCAGCCATCATATCAACCTCCCGAAATTTCCAGAGTATTGACAATGTGAAATTATATTTCTTTTCTCCCTCACTTTCTTTTGTGCTAATTGCTTTGTGTTGATTTGATATTAGTATTTGCATTATTTATTCTGCTTTTATTCATCATATAATTTTTCTTGTAACCATTATCTTGTATAATTTGTATACGTCATAATTAATTAACATGATGCATGCATAATAGTTCAAATTGATGAAATCTTTAAATTCTTCTTCTTCTACTCTTCTATAAATGAACATGATTTTAGTAGACCTCTTTTTATTCACATGCAGATAATTAGAAGTTATTTAATTTCTAATTTGTTACTTTACGCCTGAATCCGATTCCTCGGGCCAGAGTTTATTTATAGTTTGTTAAGTTATCTTAAACATTAATTGGCCACTCTTTCTTTTTATTATGTCTCGAAATATTCTCTAGAAATTTTCAATTAATTTGCAAAAATTGAATTTATAAAATTATTTCGAAATTGTCCCTGTCAGATTAGCTAACTCGTCGATTAGTTGATATTGGCCCCCTCATCTGTCAGACTGTCGACCAGGCCTAGTTACTAACCTGTGGAATAGTTGTCTAGTCCAGTGACTAGATCATTGGTTCAGTCTCTTTTATTAATACATTTTATAATCCTCAAATTTCACAAATTAATTATTAGTTTCTATTTATAACTCGAGACATGAATCATTTTTAAGATTTGCCAAAAATTCTTTTAGTCATTAATTGGATATGGATTAAATCTTAAGTAAGTTCATTCAATTTCCAATTCAAAGTAGCACAACGAAAACAATTTCCGAGGTGAAGATTTTTTCGAGATCTACACCAACTTTTAAAAATCAAGAAGTTTACTCTCTCTGTATTTTTTTATTTGTCATTTACGCTTTTTGAGGTTCATGTTTAATCAATAATTTCTCGCAAAATATTTTTACAAAAATATGATATTATACTTTTTTTTTAATCGTATATGTTATTACGAATCTAGTGATATCAATTTTGTTTGATGAGTCATTATACAAATTAAGATATTAATGATCAAAGTTTTTGACATAAATACCTAGGCAACAATTAAAAAAATGAAGGTAGTGTAAGATTATCTTGCGACAATAGTTGATCTAACATTTGGTGAAGGGTGAGTCATAAAAAAAACCGTCATTTTGCTACTTCCGTCAAACATATATTAGTGATTGAATATACTACAATGAAGCTATGACCAAATAAAATGCCAAAATGACTAATTCTATTTCCTTTTTACTAATGTATTTATGTCCAAGTTATTAGTTTTAAGCAAGGTTGTTAAAATCGGGATCCTGACTCGAAACTATGGGGAAGTTAGGATCGAAAATTAGCTCATGTAGGATCGTGGATCGTGTGTAAATAGTAGAATCGTATCGAGAATTTTGAACCATAAAATTGTAGGATCGTAAATCAGGATCGGGATTTTAATAACTATGGTTTTAAGGTGACCAATTTAGAGGAATACAACAGTAGGATTAAGACAGTTGAATAAAATAAATACAAGGAATAACCAAATAGGAATAATAATTGGTTTGAAGAAGAGTCTATTGGTCTACCGAGCCATTCATAAAAAATTACAATCAATTGTGGTTGATCATCAATTTGGGGCTAGTTGAAGAAGCATTGGATGATGCCAAGACTTACATATCACTCAGACTAAGCTAAACACATACATACATACATAAATACATATATACATACATATAAGCAACATAATACAAAATAAATAATGAATATACCATTTGTTGAGATGAAGTTATAATCCATCATTGGCCATCAGACCCATCACCCATCTATAGTCAACCTTTAGAGCATGTTCTTTTCTGCGGTATTTTTGCGGTATTGTGTGGTGGAGTAATGGTGGGTGTGGTAGAATTGTGATAAGTTATTGATATGTGGGATAGGTGAGGAGAGAGAATGTAAAAAGTAGAGTAGAAAAGTAATGATTTGGTAAAGTATAGTGAGTTGTGGCAAACTACGGTATACTGTGGTACAACAGTTTGCCAACCGTAGAAAAGAAGAGGGCCTTAATAGTGCAAAAAACCATTCTTAATCTTCATTCTTCTCATTCTCGGTCATACTCAGTGTATAGCTGGTCGTTAGCATCCTTGTTAATAGCCACAAACACTTGCCCATCCCGTGGCCATTTTAAGAAACAAACATCAACAGATACATCTCTCTTACATGCCTTTAGACAACCCTTTTCAGAGGGCCAGGGAAAAAGTAAAGATATGCAAATGGGTGCTTGTTCTCTGCAAATGTGATAGTCCTCACATTTGCCTCACATTTGCAATTCTCCTTGGGGTTTTCTTCATCATTTCTACAGACTCGTGACCTTGCCAAATTGTAGCTTATAATCACCAATTATGGACGAGGCCACCATTAACCTAGCCCTATTACATATTGACATAATAGCTTTGTAGTTATTATCATTATATACAATAGCTTTCAGCTCCCTTGCTCTCCAAGATTGAAATCTAGAATTAAATATAGACCTTATTCTTTTGCCAGATTAAACCTAACTAGCTTAACTTATTCTAATTTATCTTATTCTAACACAATTTCTAAAAAATATTCACTTTTAAAACACAAATTTCAAAAAAGCATCTTAATTTATTCTAATCTAACTATCCTAATTTGAAAATAATTCAAATAAAAAATAGGGTCATAGTTCATAGTTGAGTTAACTCTAACATGGTCTACTTGTAGTTGTAACAGTTACGTAGGGATGGCAACGGGGCGGATCGGGGATGGGGGAGTATACCCCCGTCCCCATCCCCGCTCCCAAAACTCATCCCCATCTCCGTCCCCATCCTCGCTTCGGGGAATGATTCTTGCCCATCCCCATCCCCGCGGATTCCCCATCTCCAACGGGGATTTTTTATAACTATCCTAAATTTAACTAAATTTTAGCCGGATCCGATTTTTAACATGTTCAAAATACAACGTATTGAACTTGCTCAAGTAATAATACATCAAAATCAAACAATAATACATCAACAAGTGAGAATAAATTGGAAAATTACAACTTTGTCATTTCCATTAATATATATATTAAATTAGAATAAAGATTATTTGATAATTTTAATATTTTGAGGATGATTCGGGACGGGAATTCACGATTTTAAAATGGACGAGGATGGAAAATTTCCCATCCCTGTCGGATTTTAAAATCGCCCCATCCCCGTCCCCATCCCCAATCGAGGCAGAGATTTTTCCCCATAATGGGGCGGGGCCCCAACGGGTTCGAGATTCCCCGCCCCATTGCCATCCCTGCGGTTACGCGTATATTGTGGTCGTCGGCGTGGTTTGGTTTGAGAAGGGTATGTGGGATTGGGACGCCTCCTTGTCTTTTCGGCCGTCGCCAAAAGGAGTTAGCACGTGTATCACCCTGCAATTTCGGTAAAAGCTCTTAGTGGCATTCCCAGTAATTTTCTTCAACTTTATGCCCATTTTCCTCTCAGCCTTTTTTTCTTTTTAATTAATTTCCTCCCTCGATCCGTTTCATTCTCCTCTCATTTTCCGTCCTCAATCCCAACTCAATTCCCTCCTTCTCTCATTGCTCACCCACTCTGCTTTTACCTTTCTCTCTCTCTCTCTCTCTCTCTCTCTCTCTCTCTCTCTATCTATCTTCGAATTCTAATTCATCCCTCGTGACTCTAATTCTTCCCTTTCCCTCTATCAAATTCAAAAGAAAAAGGAAGGATTTCCCGGGGGACTTTTCCGACGGATTCTCCGGCGAAGATGGCGGGGACCCGAGTGCCCACGTGGCGGGAGAGAGAGAACAACAAGAGGAGAGAGAGACGGCGAAGAGCTATAGCAGCTAAGATCTACACCGGACTTCGTATGTACGGAAACTACAAGCTCCCTAAACACTGTGACAACAACGAAGTTCTCAAAGCTCTTGCTAGAGAAGCCGGTTGGATCGTCGAAGAAGACGGTACTACTTACAGAAAGGTACATTTCCCCCCTTTTGTTTTTCTCACCATTTCTTCTTTTAGTATGTGCTTCTGTTGAACAACTGCAAGCTCGTGTTTGGGTCCTGCTGTGAAATAGAGATCGGTCTAGATGTCTGATGCCAATGCAGAAATTAACGACGTCTGGGCCACTGATCTGGGTCCCCCGTCGTTAATTCTTTGCTATCGAACCTAGCAGAGAAAAAGAAAAACGAATTATGATTGAGGATTTGTTTTTAATGAGTGTATTAGATGGGTAATTGTGAGTAGATTAGGGAGAGTCACAATTAGAACTTCATTGGCCCTGCTGCTGAAGTTAAATTACCGGGATTTTGTTGAAAAATGAGCATCCCGGAGAGAGGGTATAGTTGTCCTTTCACATCGTTTCTCCGGCATTTGTTGAAGGAAGAAAAAATCAGAAGGTGATAGCAGCAGATGATCCATCCCTCCCTGTGGTGTAAACTGTGTCTCTTTGTCTTTACTTTCTTCTTTCTTGGGATTCCATTCCATTCCACGCTGCTTCTGTTGTTTGCACATTTACACAACTGCCCTAACCCAAAATGATAATCTGAAGATTACAAAGAGACATTGCAAGGGGGTAGTATGGTCAATCCGGTGCTTTCTTTTTCCTATTTAAGTTCCCGAGATTCCCGGGTTAAAATTAAAAGGGAAAAAAAGAGAAAGGTTTGGGAAAGTAAAGACGAGGGTGAGCATGGGCATGCGGGAAAGAGGAAGAAGAAATGTGTGGGGTTGAGTTTGCACTTTGGTTGTTAGTTGTTGTTGCTGTTGCTGGGCTCATTCCTAACGTGACTCCTGATGACACACACCTGTGCTCTGGACCCCACCGTAATATTTCTTTGATTTTGTATTTTATTGGTTGGTTTTCCTTTGTTAATTTTAATTGGGTGGAACCGTGTACTAATCAATCATCCAGTATGTAAGCTGGACTTAGATGGCGTGTTCGGTACGCATTGCAATTCTTGTGGGGTTTTTGTGGGCTTCATTTTGTCTTTTTGCTCTGCAAGTTGAGACTTGCAAGGTACACCCGGAACGGTAAAATTTCAATTGTGGACTCTTATTAAGAGGGTTAATATTTTTCTAATGGTGAGTATGAGTTTGACTCATATTAATTAAAAAAAGTAAATAAATTTTATTTAATAATGTAATTAATTCGGTTATATTGATAAAAAATGAGGTGGAGGAGAGAAAAAAATATGATTAAAATATTAGGATGTTAAACTCGCTTTTAAACTCGAGTCTCGTTCTCACTACTGAAATGTCCTACATAACCTCATTTCATTCTCATTTCATGTCACGTCAGCAGTGAGTCGAATTGAAACTCACCATTGCAGATGCTCTAAGGGTGTGTAAAATTCAAAGGGTAAAAAGTTGTTGGGTGAAAGTTAAATTTTGGTAATTTTTGGTAAATTTATCTTATTATATCAAAATTTTTTTTTTGTTTTTCCAACTTTAGATAAAAATTGATAAATTTGATTTGTCCATGAATTTAATGGGCATAAGGGGGGCTTTTCTTGTTTCTTTGGTTAAATGAGTTTGGCTAGTGTGTAAATGTGCGGTAAATATGGATAAATAGGGGAATATTGGGAATCTAGGAAACCCTAAAAAAAAAACTAAATAGTAGATTTGACTTTTGAGGGTGTTCATTTGGTTTAGATTTAGATTTAAAATCTGTTTTACATGGGCTTTCGTATTCTTTTGTTTACTAAAAAGTAGGAGAAAAAAAAATCACATCATATCATGTGCCCATTGCCCACAAATGACGACCATTGAAGGGATGATGATACGGATGAATATTGATGATTATGAATACCACATGCCCACATAAATGTAGATACATTAATTCGTGATATCATATCATTAGCCACGTCAATTTGAGAAATAGGACTAACTACTGACACTTTGGATAAGTTGGGATTTGAGATGTTTAATTGTGCCCTATTGACACCTCTATTCTTTGGATGAGTTATTTTCAAGTACGGATAGTTAAGTTAGGATAAGTGAGTATGTTTTTTTGGAGAATTGTATTTTTAGAGTGAATGTTAGGTTAGAATAAGTTAGGATAGTTAGGATAAACCTGACAAAAGAACGGGGTCAGCAAAGGAGTGTTATGGCCTAGTGACCCACATGGGTATTTAGACCATTAGGGTAGAGGGGACAACTTGAGTGCTGAGACCCACACTGGGTCCTGTGTATTGGATTATGATGTTTGTAGGCTGGATGGAAATAAGCTCATTCACAATATCTTGGTTATGATTTTGTTAGTCTCCACTAACCCTTTTCGGTTCTTTATCAACAAAGAATTACTTTAATCATTTCATTTGGAATAAAAAAAGGGCTTTTCTCAATTGATTGGAATTTGGAAGTGAGATAATTCACTGTAAGGTTCAAATTTAATTTTAGAATGCACTGTATTAAAGTGATAAACCTCGTTAGTCTATCACCTCTTTTTCTTTTGTCTGTCAAAGAGTAGGTAATTAGTGATTTTTAAATCTTCTGTCAAGTGGAGATAAGGATTCTGTATCTTTGTGGCATAAAGGACACAGCTTTCATTCTGTAGGTCTTGGGATTTATGGTATTAAACGGTTCTGATTTGGGTTGAATGTGTCATGATGACTGGGGAAGTTGTCGGAGCACCCTTAGAATAGTAATATTTATGTTGATGCTTCTCCTAGTTTTTACATACTTGTGTCAATACAATATCACAGATTGCAGTAGATTATAAACTTCATTGTGTCAATACTCAACAGTAGCAGTGACAATTGGCATGCTGTTTAGAAGCTCCCTATGGCTACAGCAACAAAAGTAAGTGCAGATATAGTTTTCAGAGGTTTGAGTAGGATCAAAATGTAGCAAGGCTTGTTCTTACAATGACAAAGATAAAAACAATACTAATTCCAACAAACCTTTTGTAGAAAATGTTTTGAAGTCCAAAAACACTTTCTGATTTTAACTTGATAAAACTTTCTTGTTTAGTAAAAAAAAGGGTTTTGCGATGCTAATATACTGTACTTCGGGATTGTTGGACAATAATGTACCGATTTTTTTTCATTGGATAGTACTAATGTACTATATTTTGTAAATGTTGGACAATAATATACCCGAAACGATTCCAAAAAAAAAAAAAGAAGGTAAAACTACTTCAATCACTAAGTCATCCACTATCGGAATTATTCGAGACACATTATTGTTCAACATCCCAAAGTACAACATATTATTGTCTAAGAATAAAGTTTGGGTGCATTATTATTAACATCTAAAAATCCAAAAAAAAAGAAGATAAAACTACTTCAATCATGTATACGTTGTTTCCCTCATCTCAGAAGTTATGGTATATACTGATAACTGATCCCCAACAATGAAGTTTGACGTCAGGGGTAATTAACTGCCTTGCTGAGCTTAACAATAGTGAATGGATGCATGAAAACATAGACGTTATTTAGTGGTTTTCTCTTGCTGTGTATTGCATATATGGGATATTCTGCCATTGATGATGTATAATGAGTGATGAGCTGCTGGGCATACATGATGTATTCTGTTGCTGTGGAATGAAAGCTTGGTTTTTATCATCTTGGGGTTTTTGTACTGAGTATATGAGTTAATTTGCAGGGATGCAAACCAGTGGAGGGAATGGAAATTATGGGTGGGTCAGCATCAGTAAGTCCATGCTCATCATACCCGGTGAGTCCTCGTGCAGGAGCATCATACCATCCAAGCCCGGCTTCGTCCTCATTCCCAAGTCCTGTTCGGTCATCATACTATGCTCCCAACATGAAGGGCAGCAGTGCGGATGCTAATTCCCTCATCCCATGGTTGAAAAACTTATCCTCTTCAGGCTCCTCATCTGCATCTCCCAAGGTACCTTATATCTACGTTCCTGGAGGTTCAATCAGCGCACCTGTTACTCCTCCATTGAGCTCCCCCACCTGCAGAACTCCTCGAGCCAACAATGACTGGGACGACAATAATGTGGCCCCACCATGGGCTAATGCCCTCAACTATTCATTGCCCTCATCCACACCACAAAGCCCTGGCCGCCAACCAGCATGGCTTGCTAATATCCAAATTCCTCAGGCTGGCCCTACTTCTCCCACATTCAGTCTCATGGCTTCAAATCCGTTTGCCTCCAAAGAGGAGGTAATGGCTGCTGCCTCTGGGGGTGGCTCAAGGATGTGGACCCCTGCCCAGAGCGGAACCTCCTCTCCTGTTGTCACTGCTACCTATGACCCTACAGCAGATGTTCCTATGTCCGATGGCATCGCTGCTGAATTTGCCTTTGGCAATGGAATGACCGGTCTAGTTAAGGCCTGGGAAGGAGAGAGGATTCATGAAGAATGTGCCCCTGATGATCTTGAACTCACCCTTGGAACTTCAAAAACTAGGTAATGCCCACGCTTTTCATCTCGTTTATTTATTTATTTAATGCTTTCAAATATCATAATTTCATATCACCAACCACATGGTATAGTGGTCTTCACATTCCCTTGTAGAAACAAACCAAAATCTAACAATTTCATTAAAGTGAAATGAACATAGCCAATGACACAAATAATGAAAAATACTGTCTTATCTAAATACATGTTTCATCATTGCAGATGACAAGCAAGTGAAATTGTTGAGGAATATATGATACAGGCTACAAGTTGTGTTGCTTCAGAATTCCCCTTGTCACAGACCATCTGATGCTTATGCCGGATGTTTGTATTATGTCTTGGATGAATGTCTGTGGTTGTATATGGTTTAGTTTGCTTGGAAGGATGGTGAGTCACCTTCAGAGAAAGAAGATAAGGGGAATCTGGGTAGTTTTGTTATGTGGGTCTGTAATTTATTTTACCTTTCTTTCTTACTTTTTTCATGTTCTTGGACGAGGTTGTTTTGCAAGTGTTGTGACTTATGAGTGAGTATCCAATTACCCATAGTCCTAGGGAGAGAGGGATCCATCATAGCTCTTAAAAATGATTAATTATTATGATTTGTTTGGAATCTGGATCTGTCGTTGAAGAGATATGTGAATGCCCATGAGATTTTAGATTTACAGTCACTCTGTGACCTGCCTGAACCTGTTGATAGTTTGCCCACTTTGCTTAATTGGCACATTGTCTCGGGAATGCTCATTGTGTCAGCTATAATGGTCAAACTTTGATTCAATCTTGTACGCGTTGGATTTGACTTAAGTAGGTTTGTGGTGATTTTTTTTTTGGTTTCTTTTTTTTTGTTTTTTGAATCTATAGTTGAAATGGGAACAATGAGTGTTTGGAAAAAATTGCCACCCTTGTAATTTAGACTTAATTGTTATAACAGGTAAACATTGAAAATAATTATAAAAATTAAAATTAAGAAATGAAATCCTTAATTTCCCCAATTAAACCCTTAATGACCTCAAGTTTCATTTTATAAATCACTTCCACCCAGTGGCGTATTCTAGTCTAGCCTTAGAGGGTGGCCACGACCATCGGTTGATTTTTTTGTAATGATTTGGTATAATTTGGGATAAAAATTATAGATTTTATGTGTATATTGGATGAATATATCAGTGTTTTGATAATCTCTAATCAGAAAACCTAAACCTGCCACTATTTCTACCCTACCCCTCAACTTTCTTCCCCATCTTGGCTCCTCCATCTTCTTCATTTTCTTCATCCATTCCATGTTTCAACATCGCCATCCTTTGCTTCTTCATAGGTACAATTCATTATAGTATGATATTTTTGGTGCCTAGTTCCATTGGTGTATATTTGTTGGAATTAAAGAATGGAAACATGGGTTTTGTTTACTTAATTAAATATATTCACGTATATTTTTTGGACAAATATAAGAAGGTTTTAGTAAATAAAAGGGGGGGGGGGGGGAAGGTTGGTTGATACTTGTTGGAGGTATAGGCAGGCATATCCTAAATTAGCCGGAAAGCAATAAGGGAGATAATAAAGTAAATATAAAAAACAGGGCTCCACAAGAATGCAAGTGAAGCACAACAAGTGGCTTATAAGTCGTCTGCGAATGGTGAGAGCGTTCTTGAAGAGCTCTGAAGTATCCCCCATCTCCTATTACAATGTTATGCACACTCTAAAAGAAGTGTTGGCCATTGACTGTTACAAGGAAAGAATGGAGTATTATCCTTCATGTATGAACTCTTGAAAGCTCATCCACCATTTCCATTTCCTCATCTCCTCGACGACATCAAACCAAACCTCCATGGAAACCGAAACAGAGAAGCTGGTCAAACCCAAACCCCCAAAACTCACCATTATCACCACCACCACAACCCCGAATTCCCCACCCCTCCTGACCCGACCCATTCAATGGATCTGACACCTCTCGTCGGATCTCCACCCTACCATGGTTGCCGGAATCTTCATCGTGTACGACCTCAGCTACGGCTTCGCCAACTCAAATCACTGGATCTTCAAGCCCTTTTGGGGCCTCCTCACCAGCGTCCTCCCCATCTTTGGATACCGTTGTCCTTACCTAGTGGCGGCGGGGCTTTTTGAATTATGACGATTTTCGCGACGGCAATCGTCGGATTCGGCGGGTCACAGCGGCAGGGGGCTGATGTCTAGGAGGTGGTGGTGAACGTAAGGGCATCGGTGATGAAGAATTTGCGGTGGTTTTGGTGTTGTTGTTTTAGCAGGCATGAGGAAGAAGAAGGGGTGAGAGATGAAATAAATTTGGAATGAATGGAACTTAAGAGGCCAACGACATCCCATTCCCTTTTTCTGTTTTGTGTTTCATTTTTTTCAAACAATTTTCTACAAGTTAACTAGATATTACCTCTAGATTACCTGCTATAACCAGTTAGAGGGACATTTTTAACTAAACTGGAAAGTTAAATGACAATTATGCATGTTTTAAAAGGTTAGTTGCATTTTCTACTAAACTGGAAAGTTTACGGGCATTTTTATTCAAGCATTCTGGCAACAATTTGTCCCACATGGAAAGTATAAAGGAATTAAGAGTGGGCTTGTTGGGCAACGCGGGTGCTGTCACCAGTTTGGCCGGGCCAGGGTTGGCTTCTTTAATTGTCTCGAAACTTGCTGTTTTGACTAAGTTTGGCCCGTGCGCTGTTTTACGTAGCTTTCTTTTGTGCGAGACTGATTTCTTGTCTCCAGAAGTGACATCACATTCCTCTAGTTGTGCCTTTTCAATGTTTGCATTTTAATCTTCTCCCTTCTACCTACAAACTCCGTTTTCTCTAGTTTTTGTTATCATCAACAAGTCACCTCTCCTTTCTTCTGTTTTGTTTTCTCTACAACTTTTTGGGCATTTGCCTTTTCTTCAACTTTTGCTCTCCAATCCTCAGTCAAACTTCCAAGGCCTTTAGTTTGTTCCATTTCACTCCAACCATCCACTCGACGTTCCAGGTAAGGATTGCTCGATTCAACAGAGGCGATCGAAGCCCCTGTGAACGACGATTGTAACTATAATGGGGATTGAAAGAAGGCTTGATCCTGGCATAGAAGGAGGGCGAATTTTCTACTTTCAAGCACTATGCCCCTTTCAAAGTTTTCTTTATTCCATGTAGTACACGATGAAAGAAAAAAGGGTCATTCAATTGAGGAGGAAAGCGTTGGTTCGAATCCAACTCAATATAAAAGAATGCTACAATCGAGGTGGGTTCAATTACCCAAGCTACAATGTGCACTTTCGTTCATTCATTCAAGTAATATCTTTCTTGTTTTGTTGTGACTATGTGCTTTGTTCGGTTGTGGTATTTTGGGTTTTCAGAGTAGGGTTTGTCGTATCCACAGGGATGGCGTGTCAGGTTTAGGATATTGGTTGGGTAGGGTTTCAAATTCAAAAGCAGTAAATAACTAAGACAATGAAACTAAACTAAGCATGAATTAGAAACAACGATTACTAAGGAAATCAATAAGATGAACATCCATCTAAACGACTAATCAATTGCAAATAAAAATCAAACTAAACATGAACTGGAAATTAAAACTACAACGAAAATTCATAATACTAAATTTTATCTAAGAACAAAAAGAAAACAATCAATAACTTTGAATAAGCAAATTAAAATTGAGTTGAGAACTGGACTTAAGACAGAGAACATTAACCTGAATTTCTTCACTCCGTTCTTGAACTTGAATTACACAAATCTCCCGAACAAACAAGAAAACCGTGATTCGGATTACTAAGACTGTCTAAATCCTCACTCAAAAAGAGAATTCAGGGAACCTTAATCCTCCTCTTCACTAAAAAGTGGAATTTGTGTGGAAAATAAAACTAATGAAATTGAAAATGGCGAAACAGAAAGTAAAAAGTGAGAACGAATAAGAACTTGAATTGAAATTTAGAAGAGTAACTTACAATTCGATAAATTGAAAGAAAACCAGAAGAACTTAAATTAAACCTAATAAAAGACTAAAAAAATAAAAAAAAAACTAAAAACTGAGATGTCTCTCGTATACACAAGGGGGGTTTTTATATTGAAGGAAACAAAAACAAGAAACCCTACGCGTATCTAGCGGCACATCAAGATTCGAAACGCTAGCAGCGCCTAAAAGGGACGTTGGCAGCGTGTATGACTATGGTCCTTTTTGGTTGTCTTTACTTTGGACGCTGGCCTCGACTCTTAGAGACGCTGGGAACGTCTTTCATTTTCCGTCGTCAGCCGAGCGGCTAACAAGCGCTGGTAGCGTCTTGTTTTGACGGTCTTCACTTCCGGAGTTAGACGCTGGGAGCGGCCAATCAAGAGTTGGTAGCGTCTTGTTTAATCGTCCATGGTTGCCCTACTGAGGAAGGTGCTGGGAGCGGTGTTTAGATGCTGCCAGCGTTTGTGCATGAGGCGCTAGTGGGGAGGCGAGTATGGAGGTGGTAGCGCTTGTTGTTGATGCGTCTCATTGATCCTCCTCTTCTCCTTATCTTCCCCTTTTCCTTCACTTCTCTTTGAATTTTCACTAAAACCTATAAATCATGCTAATTTTTCAACCGCGTGAAGAAATTTCAAACAAAAAATACTTAATTTATGGCCTTAATTCGACTCGAAATGAGACTGAACAGTGCTTCTTTCTATTAACTGAAAGTGATTTATGGCTTAGTCATGGCAACCAACAAGTTTACTGTTCTTGATCTGTCTAAACTTGAACGTTTCGATGAAAAGAATTACAAGCGTTGGTATGTTAGGATTAAGTTTGATCTTCAATAATTGATGTTGCTCATACTTTAGAGGAGAAAAAGACATTCCCTACTTGTAACACCTTGGAAGTTTAACTAATGAACGCCCCAAAAATTCAATTATTAGAAACTCAAACATTGGCTAACGTTAATAGCGGAAGTCTCACTCTAATTGGGCATTACTGTTGTACTTCCGAAGAGATATAAGGCGAGAATAGTTAAACCGAACAAATTAACTATAATTACTTTAACTAATCAACATTAAACAAACTTAACTCAACCCTCAAATTTGAACAGCATGACTTCAACCGACTTACGAGTTTGACGAATATCAAAATAAACATTAACCAACTTCGAGTCTGAACAACTAACTAACATTTATTATAAGAAACTTCTAAATTCAACATCATCACTTTTAGAACCCGTTCCCATCATAGAACTTTTCACTTGAAAATAACATTCAATAAAATGACACAGAACTCAACAATGTCTACCTCTAACTGTCAAAACATGTTAAAAATCATTTTAATTCATTTCAGGGGAGAAGTGAACAAATCAAATCTTTTCGCAAACAGTTGACTCCCAACCCTTGAAACAACAGAGTTCAAAATTGACGTACTTCAGAAAATAACAGTACAACCTTCCATATAAGAAATCATTGAGTTTAGAACATACATATTTACTTTTAACATCAGAATTAGATACAAGAGATTAGAGTAGTCCTTTAATCAGAAAATAGATCAGAGTTTTATTATTATATATGTGAAATTTGTCGATCATCAGAAATCAAAATCAAGATTAGAACTCAGAATCAAAATAGGATATTAAATCCTCATAATCAAAGTATGGATGGCCATCTCATAAACAAAATTAGACAAATGTTCACACTTAACCTCAAAAACAATCATGCCCTGATCTCCTAATAAATCTCCTGCAGGAACAGATCCTGGTCTTTGAGTTGTTACCCGCAATCCGCTTAATGTTTCACTTTGATATTTAATGTCTTATGAATTTTCAGTCATCAGAGTTAAAATAGAACCCAACTCAATTTTTCCAAAACCGACAGAAATATCCTGAATTTGAAAGACAGTCTTATTTTACTCAACTCAAAGAACAACTCACAGACATATAAAGTAGGTAGTCTAATTTCACAAAAAATCCCTTGTTGGATGCATGTTTCATAAAATGGATTAAAACCAGAAAATAGTTAAAGAGCATCCCAGTGGAGATTAGAGTATAAACCTTACCTGATAATCTTCTCTTCACTTGACAAATGAACTTGAGATCAACTGTGGCGTCATTCCTAAACCGAACCTAAAACAAATACTATTTCCGAAATTAATATGATCTATCGGAGTTAGTTTATACACTTCCTATCGTACCCCGAACCCGAGAACCACATTAGGGTTCCCAACATATGTGATAAGTGTATATTTTATAATGTTTATTAGGAATCTAGCCTTTATATTTTGACTAATTAATGACCTAAATACTGCAATTTTATACCGAATTATGTGATTTCTTCACTTGATTTTAGAGATTGACATATTTTGCAGGGCTGAAAGAAATTCCACTTTAAAGTGTGAAGAAATGAAGAAAAAGTGGAAGAAAATAGAAGAAATGAGAAAAAAGAATTGAAGACAAGAGAAGGGGAGAAGAGAAACGACCCACCTGCAGCGTCCTAGCCCAAGAATTGGACGGTGAAGCAAAATGTGGTCAGCGCTTGGACAGATGCTACCAGCGTCTAAGGCAGTAGCTCCAAAACTTTGCAATTTATCAAACGCTGCCAAGGATAAGAGGAATAGTGCTAGTGCCAAACCTCGAAAATACAAGGCGGAGGCACCAGATGCGGTCGGCGCCTCCAGCCTCGTTGCTAGCATTTGGTGCCCGAATCCAGGCCTATAAAAGGCCTTTTGCCCTGCCGTCAGAATATAGTATATGATTCAAGCTTAGTGTAGACTACTCTCTCACAAGTATTCGATGTCTAAATCTAAAGTTATGATTCCTCGAAGTTTTACTGTTGAATTTAAAATTTTGCAGAACCAACCATCTTCTTTGGCCATTTTCAAGCATTTACACATATTTTTAGCCTTAGTTCATAACTGGAGAGTTGTAAAACTTATTTTTTTAGCTTTTCGAAATGTCATCTTATGAAGTTTTTTGCGGTCTATAGAGGAAGTTGTGCCTTCCGCAAATTTACTATGAAGTCCCAAATCCTAAAGTCTTTTAAGTAAAGTTGGCTTCATTAAGTTAATTATGGGACTCTTTCTTTACCAAGAACCCAACTTAATCCAATTTATAGTTCTTATATCAAGTATGGTCCTAAAGGTCATTGCGGCTCCCTATTCTAGTCTAGTCAAGCTTTCAAGTCGATTTATTTGCGGGTTCAACTTTAAGATACGCATATTGCTTGTACCATACCCAAGCTCATTTATTTGAGTTCAAGTAAGCAAGATTATTATTTTTAATGTGAATAGCTAATGTTGTACATCTTTTCTCATGTAAATATGGCACCTACCCAAGTTA
Source organism: Portulaca oleracea (assembly GCA_029582165.1). Lineage (NCBI taxonomy): Eukaryota > Viridiplantae > Streptophyta > Magnoliopsida > Caryophyllales > Portulacaceae > Portulaca > Portulaca oleracea. The sequence continues at coordinate 11,262,189 of CM055885.1, read as the reverse complement.
CTTGTGCTCATAGTGCACTACCTAAGTCAATACCTGACCAGTGTCAAATGGACGTCTTGATCGGTCCTGGTATGCACATATATAAGTTTAGTCCGATGATCGCAAGCAGGGGACCATCCATATAATAATAATAATAATCCGGCATGCAAGTTTTAATTGTTGTTGTATTTCTCTTTTATCTGTTGCAAACTAAATTGAAATGTGTGAAATAAAATGAATTGTCTAAGTTTATTTAACGTATGCATAGTGAGTTTCGACTCATTTGCGAAATTGTTTGATGTTTTGTTTTTGGTGGTGCTTCTAAAACTAAGGTGGTTAAAACAAGCTCCCACAAACAACTCAGTTTAACAAAGAAGGGGAAGCTTTTGATTTGGTTGGAGTAATCCACAACTAAAAATATGTGTATTACCAACCACTTTTTTCCAATCAATTTAAAATGGTTGGAAAAATCAACCATTTTAGTAACCATTTCATATTCCAACTATTTTTCAAAAATTTTATGTGGGAAAAAGGGTTAGAAACTCCAACCACTTTTTCTAAAATGGTTGGAAATATTTCCTACCATCATTTTTCCTACTATTTGAAATTGGTTGGGAAAATGGTTAGTAACCCGACCATTTTTCCAACCATTTTCAAATAGTAGGAAAACTTTCCAACCATTTTAGCAAAAGTGGTTGGAATTTTCAATTCTTTTTCCTACATAAAATTTTTGAAAAATACTTGGAATATGAAATGTTTGCTTGGTTTTTCCAACAATTTTAAATTGGTTGGAAAAAAGTGGTTGGTAATACACTTATTTTTAGTTGTGATCAAGCACCTTTACTTTGGTTGGTTGCCTAGTCCTTTTGGACGGCGGTAATGCCCTCACATTTCTTTAATCCTCCGTAATAACTTATGAGTGAAGGGTGTTTAACTATAATTTGAAGATCGTTTAATCTACGGGTGTTATTGTTATGGTATCAGAGCTGAAGTTCCAGGTGTAAAGTGTTTTGGGATTTGCCAATGGTGCAAGATAAGGACGTTATAAGTAGTATGTGTGTTGTCCTTTGGATTTGATGTGTTTATTTCCTCTTGATTGTTGGAGGTGTGTATATCTTATGGGTTCAAACAGGGTATACCTTGAGGGTAAAGGTACAATGGAAGGTCTATCTATAAATAGGCAAGTAAGGCACAAATTAGGTGAAACCATAGTAATGAACAAGGGTTGGAGGATAAGTTAAGGGTATATATATGTAGGCCTGTTTGGAAAAGTTAACTAAGGTCGATCTCATAGATTGAGTTGAGGGTCATGGTCACCTATATAAGTGATTTGGTAGACATCAGTGAGGAGTCCCACCAAACGGATTGGATTTGAAGTCAATTAACATGGTGTTAGAGTCAGTTAGCTAAGTCTCTCCAACATGAGGTACTTGATTTTTTTTTTTTGATAGATAACCATCTCTAAACAAGATTGCTACATCGAGTATAATAACCCACCGCTTATGGTGTAAGGCCTACTTATTACTCTTCCATTTTGTACACTTGAGTTGACTTCAGGGACTCATACCACAACTTCATTATCATGCACAACTCAGAAATACACGGAGCAAGACTATAGGCCTTAAGAGCCTGGAACATAATTGTGTTTGAGCTATTAGTAGAAGTGTGAACGCTTCTTCTAATCCCTATACATGATCGAGAATTTTAAAAAAAAAAATATTCGTATCATAGACAAACTCTTGGATTGTTGATTGTGGTTAAATGGGCGTGTGGCCTCTCTTTGTTTCAAAATTGAAGTTGAAATGTCTTTTGTAGGTTTATAATGAGTACTTTTAAGTTGGGTCAGTCCATATTACAGACGAAACTCTGTCGAATTTTCCCCAAGGATAAAAAGAAATAAAAAGGATTATGGTTTTCCGGTTGTTGACTTAGTTGTAAATGTTTCTATTTTAAATGTTTCTAATAATGGTATAAGAGGTAACCTGACAAATTTATGGACTTATGAGATACTTTAGAAGCATTAGCATGGAACAAGGATTCTGATTTTCGTTGGGAAGTTATTAACATTATAATATCCTTGTATAATAAAGAATTGTGAAAGGGGAGAAGTATGGATATTAAAACATATTTTTATGCGACCAAAAAAAAAAAAGGAGAACAGAAGGATGATACCATGTGGTTATAGTATATTCGAACATGTACAGACGAATTACTTTGAGTAATATGTAACTTGATTGTGGGATGTGAAACCCCCTTTAATTCTTTTTTAGTTTCCAGCACTTATATTCATAAATCATTTCCCTTGGATAGCCCTAGTGCAATTCAAGCCTCTTTTACTTATCCATCATATTTAACTTTCGTACATGAACCAAACCTTTGTCACATATTCAGGTTATAAACCCTTATTGTGAGTCTTCCTTCATCGTCATATGTATAATTTCTTGTTAAGCATTTTATTTCTCATCCATGTAATTTTGGATCAATTATTTTCAATGATTTTACTAGAAACCTAAAGTCAACTTTCTATATTCATGCTTGACCTTTAGCTTATGTACCTTACCGAATTCATTAATCAATCCACTAACCCAAATTGCACTCATTTTCGCCCTAACAACATGTTTACTCCATTATTTCTCGTTGCGAGTCCAACTTGAACATTTTGCATTGTCACTTATCTTTACATGACCCCTTTGATTTCTTATTAATTTATACCATTCTTGTTAGCCTATTATCACATTGGGTATACGCTCTTAATTCCAATCCAATGTCATGCCATCACAAATTTTTGTCAATAACTCAGACAAATTCTCTTATGGTTATTACCTTTCTTTTTCAACTACAACCAGTCCATACCCTCCTTATTGATTAGCCTTATTTAAGTTTACCAATCTAAATTCTCTTATGGTTCTTCATTTGGCATATTTTTCATAATTTCTTATGATTAATCACTATCTTCTTCAATTAATTAGCACATCAAATTCAATAATTCATTCTCTACATCTGTTGTAATTACTTGAGACTCAATATACTTGATAAGTGTATTTTATATGTATGTGATCTTGGGTTATTTAGAGTTAATTTGAGTGATTATTGATATGAATGTATTATTTTTATACTCGAATTCTCTATTTTATGCTTGGTTAGAGTTTGGTATAGTTTTGTAAGAAATTGGTGTTGAATTGAAGAAATCAAGCTTAAAATCAAGTGTATGGAATCCAAGAGGATCACAAATTGAAGAATAAATCCACCCCAAGGCCCAAATATTGGCCCAAGAAGACATTGGAGCCCGACTGGCATCAACACGGGTGCCAAAACACCTGAAACGAACCGTTTCAGCTTCCAGAAAGTCAGAAATCCAACTCCAGTGAGCAACACGGTCTGTGTCAAGTCAACACGACCCGTGTTGACCTTGACACGACCCGTGTTGACCTGGAACGGTCCGTGTTGCTTTATGCTTCACTTTCGGCGCTTGCAAGTGGGTTTTTGCTTTCTATCATGGTGTCTTTCGGCTGTCTTTGGAAGCAATAATCATTCCACCATCCTCCATGCTGTCACCTAACCATTATTGATCCCCTTTATAATGATCAATGCATCCATCAATTAAGGGGAGAGGATTTGGAGATCAAGAAAGAAGATTGAGGCAAAGATTGAAGTTTGGAGGAGCAAAAGTCCTTCATAGTTCATTCCTTCCAAGATTGTTCTGCATTTGGTTTATTTCTCATTCTCTCATAGATTTTTATATACTTATTAGAATAGATTTTGATATATTTTGTGTTTTGAACATGAGTAGTGAGTAGTTTTCCTTTAGTTTAGGGGATAAACCCTTATTTGTTACTCTTATGGATTGAGTTTTGTTGGATTGAACAAGTTTGTTAATCTAGTTTGAATGCATTTTATTTAACCTTTGATTATGTATGTCATTGCTTTTGCTTGATCACCATTAGCATGGATTTAGATTGTTGAGTGAAGTACTAAAAGGAGAAATTCGATAATCGGAACCCTTAGGATTAAACTAGTTATGAAGTGAACTAGACATAGAAGACTTTATAATTAGGGGTCATTGGATAATTTGATCTTTAACTTAGTTAAAATTGAAATAACCACAACAGTAGGTGATCAATTTTGCTAAACAATCCGTTTTAGTGCCAAAAGCTCGCTACGGATTAATTTATGCGATTATCGACCCTAAAATGTACCAAACTAGTGACATACATGTTCAATCCACTTGTTTAATTCATAGAGTTACTTAGGTTTTATCCCCTGAACGTCTTTTTCTTATTGATAAATCCAAGTAAATTGTGTGTATATTTATTTGTTAATCTTTAATAGTGAATATAAATAGAATTAGATTGTTTCAAACAAAAACCCGATCGACTTAGCAATCAACTAGGAGGGTAGTTAAGTGCGTTGAAAGGAAAAGTCCCTGTGGAAATCGACCTTGATACTTGCTACACGAACACCCGTGCACTTGCGGCCTATCAATACTATACCCTTCTTGATCTCTTATCACTTATACTATCTGTATTAGTTAATCATGACAATCAATGGTTACTCTTATCTTGAAAGTTGAAACCCAAAAGTATCTCCAATTATTTTTTTTCTTTCCTAATTAATTCAAGTTAATAATTATGCCTTAGTATTTGTCTTGTTTTTGGAATCATTATGATCACTATCATTCCTTATCACCTTTTATTAATCAGCATTCTCATTTGACATTTACTTTGAACTCATATGTTATCCACATTTCATCATGAAATATTAAAGCCAACATTTTAGATCTTGGCTCCATCATTATCCTTGATATTCATACCTATACTTGTTATCAATCTTATCTTCTAATCTTTCCATTACCTTATATATTCCCTACACCCACCTACATTTACTACAATTTGCTCATTTATTGTCATCAACTCTGGGGAAGGAGTGCTAGTGACCATGAAATGAGATGAATTATAGGAAAATCAAAGTCTTATGAGTGAATGCAATGAAATACTCGGAGGATGATAAATAACATTTTATAAGGAGTCTTTGTGGTTGCCAGTGGAGAATCGTGCAATATAAGTAACAGATTCTGAGGAAGTACACAAGGACCTTTAGTACTAGAAAATTTGAGATTATCCTATATGTTGGTTTAGGAATATAAAACACTTGGGAAGTTCATGGTTGTCTTAAAAGTTGTTGAAGCATAGTGGACCCATTATATTGAGTTATGCATTATGATCTCATTATAATTCAAAGAGACGAAACGGGTCAACCCAAATAGCCTAATTGATTGAAGCTCAATGTGTAAGTAGCATGTAAGATTAGTATTCAAAGGCAACAACCTATTCAAATAATTAAGTGAAAATATGAGTTTGCAGTTCAAGGAGTAGCCCAACTCAATGACTTATTCAGAAGTAGTGGCATTAATATAGTAAGAAACAAAATCATGACAATATGCCAAAATAGTATCAATCCACATATTGTCATCAAGTAATTACTTCTATCAAGTTTCGAGGACAAAACTTCTTTTAAGGGGGGTAGATTGTAATAACTAGCCCTTAACCCAATATAATTAAATTAATTATTGAGTTAAATTAATTAAATCGCGCATTTCATTTCAAGTTAACCGCTTGTGTTTTTGCAGGACTCGAACAGTGTAATGACCGCCACACATTAGATTATATTTTATATGATAACTTCGACTATTCAACTTAATTCCAGAATATTTGGGGTACTTCTTGGATTAAATATCGTCAACTAACTGATTCGGCGATATTATTAGTATTATAATTATTATTGTACCTTATTATTATCATTCCTTAATTTATTTAAATCCCAAATTATCTCATTCTCTCATTTTATTCCAAGTCTCCTTCTTTATTATATTAATTTTATAAATTTTTAATCTCGAGACTCTAAGTTAGTACCGTTGGGTTAGAGTAGTAAAAAAATAGTATTATAAAGAGAAGACTAAGGAGAAGTAGTTTACTTTTATATGGGTCTAAGTAATTTAATTAAGGGCCAACCCATTTTCCTTTTCCCTATTCATTGGATAGAATTTGAAAGCAGAGAGAGAGTGTCTCTAAAGGCAAAGAAAAAGAAACAATGTTCTTCTTCTTCTTTGCCTTCTTCATCCATGTCGTTGCAGTCGACGACCAATCGACTGTCACCTGCTGACAGGTCACCACCCCTTTCCTCCTACACCTCCTTGTTATTTTGTTGTTTCTCTCTCCTCTCCATTGAAGGTAAAACCCTAACTCTCTCAAAGTTAATTTTCAAATTTTAATCTTCAAGATTTTTTTGTCTTTTTGAGTTTAATTTAGTTTATAAGTATGATATGGAGTTAAATTTCCAAATTGGTTGTTTTGGGATGTGAGTTGAAGATGAAATGATGGATTTTGGGTGCATAAAGGTTAGATTGTGTTAGAGTATAGTAAATTGTGATGTGCATGTTGTTTTTTGAGATTCAATGTGCTCTTAAAGTAACAGTTTGCTGCTGAAATATTATTGCATGTAATTGTGTTGATGTTTAATTAAGTTAAGTGATAGAAAATGGGTATAGAAATGGTGTATCAATTGGGATGTTGATGAATGTTGTTGAGATTTTTGTGGTTTGGGCATTGTAAGCCATTTTGGAGAATGAGCATGGTTATTTTCATGATAAAGTGTTGCTGTGTAGGAAGGTTAATCAATAGTGAACATTTTATATGGGTGGTTTAAGATATTGAAATATGTCTCTTGATTAAAGGAAATCTCAATGTTGTCAAAATTAAATTATGGTCTAATGTTTAGAACCTGTCAGGATAATAGGTATGTCCGGGGACCAAAAAAATGTGTGGAATGACAGTCTTAAGTAATACCTTTCACTCAGGCTTTAAATTTCGGGATTCCGATATGTATAACTCAAGTTTTAGCAGTTTTAATTTGGGTGCTCTGTTTTTATACGTTTTTGGTGCAGTAGATTCGTGAGTATTTTAAGCTATTAGTGAGGTCTATATAGCTCAAGTACTCAACATAAATGTTTCAGTACACTCCGCAATCTTCCGGAATGGGGTCTTATGAGTTATGGACTTATGGCCCATCAAAAAAGCCATATATGTTTAAACCAGAATCGTAAGGTTGTTGTGTCATGTTCAAGCCAGTCCTTGAGGTTTTTTCAAAGGTTTTTATGAGTTTATTGTCAACAAAAGAGTTATAGTATATGATTCAAGCTTTCCGTAGACTGTTCTCCCATAAGTATTCGATGTCTAAATCTTAAGTTATGAATCCTCGAAATTTCACTGCCGAATTTAAAATTCTGCAGAACTAACCCTCTTCTTTGGCCATTTTCAAGCATTTACACTTATTTTTGGCCTTAATTCTTTATTGGAGAGTTATAGAACATATTTTTTAGCTTTCCGAAAAGTCCTCTTATGAAGTTTCTAGAGGAAGTTATGCCTTTCGCAAATTTTCGGCGAAGTCACAAAAATCCTCCAATCTTTCAAGTAAGGTTAGGTTTCATTAAGTTAATTATGGGACTCTTTCTATACCAAGAACCCAAATTAATCCAATTTATTGTTCTCATCTCAAGTGTGGTCCAAGAGGTCGTTGTTGCTCCCTGTTCGAGTCCAGTCAAGCTCTCAAGTCGCTTTATTTGCGGGTTCAACTTTAAGGTACACATATTGTCTGTACCCTATCCAGGCTCATTTATTTGAGTTCAAGTAAGCAAGATTATTAATTTTAAGGGCTTTTGGATGCTAATATACTAAACTTTTGGGGTGTTGGAGAATAATACATTGAACTTTAACCTTTGACAATAATACACTGTACTTTGGGAGTGTTGAACAATAATGCACCCTGAACGATTCCGATAATGACTAACTCGGTGACAATCCTAATGATTGTTATAATGATAATTATAATGATGATGTTATTGATGATGATAATGATGACGATATGATAAGTGTTTGCCATAAAGGAAGACGTCTAATGGGCAACACTAACACGATGGGTTTGAAAGGTTACGTCTATGTGTTAATGGTTGATTATTAGTCTCCATACTTAGCTTTAAGCTAATTCTATTATTATTTCCCATGATAGGTACCTTTTGACCGAGGTACATCTGGGGGCTTGAAGGAAACAAGTGGCATAAGTGGTGAAGGCATGGAAGAACCGGGTTATGTGTGTTCGGAAATAAAAGGGTCAAGGATTGCTGGTAGTTTTAAGAACTCTTTTACGTTCTATTAACTTAATTATAACCTAAGTCTCTACAAACTCTCTAATGTAAAATGTAATGTCGCCCAAATAATGAGAAGTATCACGCCTCCCCCTCCCATAAAGACAAGGGTTAACTAAATCTGGACTTAATTTGTTAACATTTAAGGTTAGGGGACCTTAATTCGTGGGAATTGTTATGAGAGTCTTTAGCATTGGTGGTCCAAGAATAGGGACGACGCCCATTCGACGCTCACCCGACCCATTCTGGGAAACGCGAAGGCAAGGATTTGAGGGAGTACCTATGGCAATTGGGCATAAGTAGATTATTGATAGAATCTAGCCCCTCCTTGTTCCTAATCACCTAAGGCCCATTCTACAAGTTCCACAAGGTTCCTTAACCATCACCAGACTTGATAGTAACAAGGACTTAACCTTCTCATGGCAAACTCATGGACTATGGACAAACTTGGATGAGCATAAACTCATTCCTTGCACGACGTTATACATGAGACCACAACACCAAAAAAAAAAAAAACAATCAGGCCATTATATTTCGGTATCTAAGCACACATTCCCCGACCCTGGTTTTCTCCGCTATGCCACTTGGTTCCAACAAGAGCTTCGGAAAGCCTAAGTCCCTCGGTAAAGACTAAACAATTCTTGAATTTTCTTTTGTGTGAATTTTATGGCGAGTGATGTGCTTATAATTGTTTAACTGTCTTGATGGAACCAAACCCATATGATTTACCAAAAAAAGGGGATGAAGAGACCATAGAGGAATATATCACTCGACTCTTCTTCACCATAGTCGACACCTACACTAGGGACAATAGAACACCCTTAAGGCACCAAATCTATAGGACTCAAGTGTTGTTAGGAAGCCTCCCACCAGTTACCCAATATAGGCCCATTTCCGAACCAAATACCAAGATTTTATCAAGACAAGAAATCTTCATATTGATAAAGCCCATTTTTTAGTCTCGAGGTGTGAAGGATATGGGACCTAAGGTTCACACACAATCATGTGGATGATGGAAATTCACTCATAGAACTTATACATAACAACAGCAACAACAATAACAACAAATTTTAGGGCTTTGGGGTTTTGTAGATAAGCAAAAAAATTAAAGGATATGAACAATTCTAAAGAGTAAAAACTTACCAAAATGAGTTAAGACAACCCAAGAACTTGCACAAGCAAGGAGTCTTGAATCACCCAAGAAATCTTGCCAAGGAGTGAAGAAACACCATACACTCACAAACAAAGATACACACACAAGAAATTCCACAAAAGGATTAGCTTTCTTGAATTAGGGTTGCAAAACCCACAATTACAAATATCCTCAAGAGAGGATTTTGAGGCTAAGCTCCTTATCTTATATCTCTAATCTATGTGCTATATCCTAGGCAACATGAGGCTTACAAGTATATATAAGGGAAGGGGCAAAACATAACAAAAGGAGGGGGAAGAAGGCCAAAAATGGTCTGCAACCGAAAGGGGCACGATTGTGCTCCTTGGTTGGCATAATCGTGCTGCCAAAACAACCCTAAAAAAATCACCCGCAGCCTGAGACCTGCACGATTGTGCCACCCTCTCAGGAATGGGGTGCATGATCGTGCCCTCGGAGCACACGACCATGTCCTCTCAGATTGTGAGGTTCTGGAATAGGGCACAATCATGCAGGTGGTGTTGCATGATCGTGCAACTCTGCTTCTTCCCTTTCCTTGCTTCCTTGCTCTCTTGTAGAATTCCCGACCCGACCCCCCCAGTGAGGTGAATGACCATACTACCCCTCGAATGCCAAAAGGACCAAAAACAACCCTGGGCGCTCTTCCATGAAGGTGAAATACCAAAATGCCCTTTAGATTGTTTCTACCTCCATTTGGCGCCCAAAACGAGAGTCAAGATTGAGTCAGCCTCGTTATTTGTGTCGAGAATCCTGAATCCCCTTTCAAGACCTAAGATGGATCCCGATGAGGATCCGAAACTACACCCTATGGCCCGAGGTCTTCCTTGAAATGATCACCACCCCCAATGATGACCTAAAAGGCCCTCCATGTACCCGAATCCACCTTTAAATGGATCATGTGATCGGGTTTGAACCGTGGGGAGGGAAGGGTAGATTTAAGTGAGTCGTTAACCATAGGTGGACAAAAATGGGACTGACCCCGATATACTTCAGGGTGGATCAAGGCAATGCATCGTAACAGAATCGGTTTTGAGAGATGTGTACCACCAACTTGAGTCAGGCCTCGATAGGACTAGAGGTCTACCCAAAACTTGACGTAGGACGGTTGCAAGAGTGGCCCGACCTTGGGCTTTGAGAGCTTATACTAAGAGACTGTTCCTGACACATTTGATGTGTTCTTCGAAAATAGGGAACCATGAGCCATAGTAGTCATACTTGTCCATGGTTCAACCCTCTGCCCTATTGGTATTTTGCTTCTAGCTTAAGTCTCCTATAAGTGTAAGGGACCAATCCTCACCAACCTTGCTGCCAATTGTGGAGGCACTAACTGCCATACCAAACCGACCTCCAGAATTGCGACCAATACGTACCCCGACCTGGGTGCCGCCTAGACAAGCCCTACAATGGGTTCAAGTGCCTTATTCTCTTATAAGCCTACCCCTTGGCTCCCCCCACAATTATGGCTCCCTCTTATATTCCTTATGCATATCATTTACTTTACACTCCCATAGCCCCAGCCCCTCCTCGGGCAAGCCGTGGGTGAGGAGCTTGGAGAAGACGACCCTTTAGCCACTGTGATAAGAACTTGACTAGGCTCTCCCCATAGCTTAGGAGTGGATGAGCAGTAATAGGGGATTTCGGAGAGCTCAAGCCATTAGATAAAGATTTCTAACTTTGTCTATGTTGTCGAATTCTCTAAATACTTTGTAAGCACTTAGTGTATTTGGGATAACTTGTAAGTTTGATGTAACCCTTATGGATGGTTTAATTATCTCATGTAATGTGATTAGTGCTAACTAAGAAGTTAACTTAATCTCTCGTTTTTCCAATAAAGAGGCAAGTACTTCGGCTAATAAACTAAGGATGAATGATTATGTTTCTTTTTCATAAGCTTTGGGGCTCCACAAAAAATGTTTTTAAAAAAAGTACTCCTTACCTAATTAAAATGAACATCCATAAGCCAACCTTCTAAGGAACAATTAGGGAAAAGTACGAGCTGACTATTTGCACACGGGTCATTTATGGAGGAACTACGCACCAAGTTCTATTTATTGCACTTTTGTAGGACCAAACTGAGAGAATACAAATCCCTACGTCGAGAAGGAAAGAGCATAATGAATATATCAGTAAGTCCAATGAACTAGCCCGTTTTGTGAGGATTATGCACATATTGAAAGGACCGACATTCGGCACTTTAACAAGGGCTTGGCTGCGCACATACGACGACCCTAGCTTCTCAAGAAGTACACCTCGCGCCGAAAATTACACGAGCGCACATCAAAGATTAAATGGGTTGAGATGGAATTAAAGACATCAAAAATCCTTGCCATCGAGAAGAGGTGGAATGAGAACTGAAGGGATAGAGATCATGGAATAGAGGCATAAGGAAGGCCACGAAATCGCTCACAAGCGACACCTTCGAAGTGTGGCAAATGTGGCGTAGAAGCTACTTCACTAAGAATTGTAGGACCATAACCCACAAGCGCTTCGAATATAGGGAAGGGGGCACTTATTGCACAACAGGGAGTACGGTTGTCGATCTCGAGGAGCTAGGTTCCACAAAAGTCTTGGTTAGTGTCCTCTCGATTTAAGCAGCAAATTAGGTGAATGATTTGGGTTCAATAAAACAACAAATACGAAGGGAAAAACAATAAGGGAACAACCTTAGGCGAGGAAATCGCCAACTAGCATGCCAAACATCATGAATTATAAACCCTACACTAATCATGCACACATCGAATCAGGGAATCGATTCATTTTAGACCACCTAAGCCTTCTCTAGAAGGTAATTAAGCTAACTCAATTGCATTAGTTGTTGTTCTCTCACAAACCAAAACAAAAGAATTATAAAATATCGATTTCTCCCTTAATTTCAACCTAAATTATTCTCATATCTAAGTTGTAATCATATAAACAAGTTGCATTTGGCCTCAATTCTTTTTCTCAAAGGTAACATAAACCCTAACTAGCACAAGATGGGGCTCTCTCGAGCCTCAATCAACAACAATTACAACTTGATAGAAATTCGATGTTTAAACATGAATTAATGTGGCGAGTATAATTGCAATTAAAAAGGCATACTAGTGGCAAATTCTCAACCCAAGTTGGAGAATTTAGCCTCTAATATTCATAGAGGAACAAGAAGCAAAATTATGAACAATGAACAAAACTCAAACACAAGGAAGAGGAAGAAGAAGAAGAAATTGATACCAAAAACTTGAAATTAAACTTAATTTGATTCCAAAGTGCTATAATCTTCAATCCAAAAGCAACTAGATCCTTCTAAAGTTGAGAGAGAAAGTCTTCTATGAAACCCTCAAAAGTTGGCTGAATAATGAGATAATTATAACTACCGAATTTTAGCAATTAAAAATCCTAAAAACTGAATTCTGGGCGATGTGCACAGGCGTGCACCTGGGCGACTATTCTGGAAATTCTAGACTGGTGCACAGGTGTGCGCCTCTGGAAAAGTCTCATTTGCGATTCTTCACGCATTCTTTTCATCTCGGCTTCTCCACGGCTTCCTCATCTTTCACTCAACAATCATCAAAGCGTTGTGAATCACCCAAAATTCACTTACAATTGACAAAGTTAAGTATTTTAGCTACAACAAGCAAAGATGATCTAAACCAAGTTAAATTTGTGCCAAAGTAGGTAAAATGCTTCCTAAACAAAGCTTGAAAATCGAGGTTTGTGGTGGTAAAACCAAGGTTTATCAACACTTCGTTTTAAGATGCCGTCTCAAGGATGAAATATCCCCAAGACTAGACACCAAGACGACACCTAATCGAGGAAGGTCAGCATCGAACCAGAGGCGGGCCTACAATGAAGGTCCATAGCTATTTTGGCAAGAGTAGGAGATAAACTCATCCTTACTCTTAGCATCCTGAGTCTAGTACTTGTCCAACTCATTTTTCTTCTCCTCTATTGAAGTTCCCCTCTCCCTCTTATATCTCATACTCATAGCACTCCTCCTCCCACTCTTGTTTTGAAAACTTTGAACACCATCTACGACCTCACAAAATGACCACTGGGAGGAGTTAATGAACTCGCTTCCCCTCGGTGGCATATATGATGGAGGAGCACTAGAACTAGAAGAGTATGGATCATACAAGGACCGTAAACTATACTTAACTTTTTTAAATAACACGTTTACAGTATCATCATCATAATGACTCCTTATCATCTACTCAACATAATCAAACTTTTTTGACGCATCAAACACCAACACAATGAGCAACAATATATTAACATTATGAACATTTGCCTAATACTTGTCATACTTCACTTCATTTGGGGTGCCATAGCCCTAATGGTCACATCATCATCATTTCAATCATAATTATTAAAGTCTCGATCTTAATCTACGATCCTACGATTTTATAATCCAAATTCTCGATGCGACTCTACTATCTACATTTTGATCCACGATCCTATGTGAGCTAATTTCGATCCTAACTACCCGATGGATTCGAGTTAGGATCCCGATTCTAACAACCTTGATTGCAATAATCATTTATCAAGAAGCCAATCTCATAAACTTAGGCACAAAATCATTGATTGTCACATAAAGAGACCTAGACATCTTCAAAGTGGATTCATAAAATATTCTTAAAAAGGGAAACAATGCATCAACTTTCTTCCAATCAGGCTCACTAGGTGGACCACAATACTTTCTCATCTCTTTAACATAAAGACCACATTTTGATTCCAAGTTACTAAATGTCTTTCTAAATTTCAATGCACATTCAAGCATCAAGAAAGTTGAACTCCACCTAGTATCAAAATCTAATTAAATAAACAAGACCCTTTTCTTGAATATATTCCCCAAGCCCGCAAGCCTTGAACTTTTGTAATCTAGCTGGAGAAGACCTTACATATCTCACCGCAGAATAGATTTTCATAATAGATGGATTGAGGTCTTTTAATCCATCTTTCTCAACAAGATTCAAAATTTGTGCCACACATCAACAGTTGTGGTCAACACATTTTTCAAATTCCACTCACTCAAACACTTTTCAATTGCCCTCCTAATAAGTTCCCCATAATTACCACCAATAGGGGAAAAATTGATTATTCTTTTATGAAAATTCCAATCATCATCAATAAAATGTGCAGTTAGACACATATAACTCAAATTTTGTCCCCAAGTCCATGTATCAGTAGTGAAACATAACCTTAAAGAGAACTTCTGCACACAAAAAAAAAAAAACCTTAAGTTTCTTTCTTTCATCAATGAAGAGATCATAGCAATCTTTAGTAATCGTTCTTCTAGAAGGAACCACAAATAAACAAATAAGGATGTATGTGTTTGCAAAAATCATGAAAAGCCTCACGTTTAACATGTATGAAAGGCAATTCACGAACAATGATTATCTTAGTAAGTTCTTTCCTAGCCACTTCCCCGTCAAAATGTCAATCAGAAGGAACAACCACAGTGTCAATAGTCTCATCCTCTTTAATTTAACTATTATTTTAGGTTGGAGACAAAGCAGTTTTTGTTTCCGATCAACGTTAGGAGGATATTTCTTGCAACAATTCAAATGATTTTTCAAGACACTTGTTCCATTTCTAGGAGACACATGAAGCAATTGTTCACAATACCAACACTCCTCCCCCTCTACCTTCAATTTAATATAATGATCCCAATAAGGTGACTTTTGCGTAGTACCCCAAGTTGTACAACTTACTTTGGGTAGAGGTGGCTAACTTGCACTTCTCCCCTTGTTTCTATCTTAGTCTTCTTTGGTAGTGGTGATGTCAATTCCTCTACCATGTCCTCGACATCGTCATTCTCAATCACATTCACGACAGGATCAGTTGAACCAACCATCTCATATTGCTTGAGCTTGAAAACATGGATACCTGATGTATCCATTATACATCAATACCCTAAACAGTGCTTAGTGAAAGAACCAATAGAAATTAGAATGCCAGAATTAAACCAACTTTGCAAACATTACCAAAGTTAAGCAAAACCAATAAATCATACAAATAATAAACAAATCATACAATTTGGAAAAGAAAATCATTATCAAAATTAAACAATACAAGAATTATAGCTTGTCAATGAAGAATTAAACCTACAAAACCAGTAAGCCATACAATCTAGAAACATTAACCAAATCATACAAATATTTCAAGAACAATACTATTTGGAAACATTAAGAAAATCATACAAATATTTCAAGATCCATACAATATTACAATATAGAAACATTAAGCAATATATGATTTTTGATCTGGAAAACTTTAAAGAAAAAAAAACCGCAGTAGCTAGTAGAAGAAGAACAAACCTGAGAAGAAGATATGTAGTAGTCGGCAAGTCACTGGAGAATAACTTCACATGTCACTGGAGAAGAACCGCTTCATCGGTCACTGGAGAAGAAGATCCTAACAATTGATATATGATTTTAGATCTGGAAAAATAAGAGGAAATTGAAATACTCAAATCGAAAAGTGAGGAAACTCACTCAGATTAAGTGAAAGAGAGTATGAAACTAGGATGTAAGGCAAGGCGTGCGAAGATAGTGTCGACTAGAGGAGAGTGTAGACCGAAGACAGTGTCGAGGAAGGACTGTCGACTGGAGGCAGGGCGTGCGACATTTGGCGGCCGATGTGCGACGACCAGAGGTGAAGACAGTGAGTGTACGTATGTGGCTCTGTGCGAGACTGTGAGTGAGGAGAAAGGCTAGGATTTGAGTGTTGGAGAGTTGAGAAACGAAAATGAGAAGTTGAGAACCAAGTGAGACAGTGAGTTTCGCATTTAGATATTAGGTTCTCACCCCCCCCCCCCCCCCCCGTTTCTACTTTCCTGCTTGGAATTACAAAAAAAATTAAACTCACTAATTTTTGCTTTCAAGCGGCGAGCCTGAAATTAAACCCGCTTGTAAACACAAATTTTGAGCCTGAAATAAATAAAGACAAGAAATTGAGAAAAAAATATAATTTGTATTAATATTTGAATGTAAGCGGGTATAATCTCTGTATCAAATACAATAAAGTAGTCCTCTGATTCAATCTCCTAAAATTTGAATGAGTCGAGGGCGCGGACGCTTGATCTCGATCTCGAGTGCAGGTCGAGCTGAAGAACTCAATTGTAGCTCTTTACCTTGACGTGCAAAAAACCTGGAGCCTTTGATCTTGAACTTTCGTCGACCTTGATCCTTGGCGCTTGGGAGCTGGAGGCCGCTTGCAGTTCGAGCTTATGAATTTTCTGAAGTGCAGAATGCCGAATGCCGCCGGTGTAGTCTGCAGTGTGTCTTGAAAATGAGGGAGAAGACCCTTATTTATAAGTTCTGGAGGCCTAGGATTACCTAGGGTTTGAGTCGGTGTTGGGCTTAGGCCCAATTAATAATTATTTCTTTAATTTTAATTAAAGAAATAATTATGATTTTCTGCATCATAATTGACACGTGTCGCAATGTTATTGGTCATGATACATTTCCATTTAAAATTTAATTAAATGGATCGCCGTAATTAATTTTACACGTGGCGGATAATAATTAGTCGAAATGAATTTACTTATTTTCCACATGTCATTTTCTGATTTGTCGAAAAAATTTTGCCTCTTACAGATGCCCCCTTCGAGAGTCAGCCGCGGATATGATCTTAAAAATATTTGGAGCGGTTGGGTCTCGAACACTTGAAATGTCCATTTAACTTCAAATTGAACTTTGGGCCTTCATTATAGATTTATGCTAATCGAATAGCTTGAGTTGTGGGCCTCCATATCCTAATCTCTTCTTTTTCTGTATCTGTCTCTCTTTTTTTTTGTTTCTTTATAGAACGAATAAAATACCCGTTCACGGAGACGCACTGAATCAACTATCCAGTGTTTCTAAGAAGCACTCCATTTTTTTCCCTGGTAAAACGTGCTCCAAAAGGATTCTACATTATGTAGGACTCTTCCTCTCCAAATCTTTAAGGTGGATAAAACTTTATTAATATTTTAATTACAATAAAATTGATGGTTGAAAAATTGGGATTTAGAATACTATAAATTAGCCCCCAACCTTCTCAGAATTACCCAGTTCGCTTTTGTTGATCGTGATTACGCAGGTACTCTCCTTCTTTCTTTTTCTTTCTCAATGTTTTTCCATTAGTACCGGGGCTTGATTTTAATAGTGATTCACATTGCGATTTACGTTGACAACCTTGATCTTGATTATCTTGCTGCCAACTTCCATCACCATCATCATCACCGTTTGCTTCCTTCTCTTTTCGATGGTCTTCTTATGAAGAACACGATGCCGACTTTCCCGATGGATTTGCTCCTGAGCTTTATCTAGGTGACTTCTCTAGCGGCGTTGTACAGTAGATCCCGAGTGGTGGCGCCGCGGTCTTTTTCCGGCGGCCGTCGTTGGAGACACCACCTCTGTCGGACTTCATGGCTGGAGCCTTGGGTCGCCACAAACCCGTACAGTGTTGACTGCGGTGAGCTTGACAGATTCACGCCCTTGGAGGAGTGTGCGGCGGAGGATCGAGTGAACGGGTGGGTCAACCCGGCGAGCAGGGGGAAGTCGGTGCCGTCGTCATTGTCAGTCTCGGGCTCGGCGGAGCTGGTGAAGAAGCCGGAGGAGGAGAGGTCGAGAAAGTCTTCATCGGTGAGAATTCCTCCACTATCATCGCAACCTTCAACTCTTTGTTGTGCTTGCTGGGTTTGAATTTGAGAGTTTGAATCAGAGAATTTTCCAGCGAGTATTTGCTCAGAGATGGAGGGAAAATGAAATAAGTTACATGAAGATGAGGAGACGAAAGTCTATATCAAAATGACTAGTTGATGAAAAGTCTGTATACTGCCATTAAAAGACAAGCAATTTCCTTTGCGTGTACCAGTGTCTTTCTCTTGTTATTCTTTTGAATAACAATTTCCATGGGCCCCACATGACTATTGAAATTTTTGTCTTGAATAGTTGGATGCTAGCAAATACGTACGGGTCATGATTTCCTCCTTTACTTTATTCTTTTTTTTAGTGATTCCCACCCACCTTTTTTTTTAAAAAAAAAACTCATAAATAAGGTATGTTATGCATACCTTCCTTTCACGTGATTTTGATTGATTTTTTTTATTTTTATATTTTTTTTGTCTTTTCGTTTTTCTTATATAATTTTAGTTTTTTTAGTGCATATATATATACACTATTATTATTATTAATATATTTTGACTTTTCATGGTATAAATATTTTCTCACACTTGTCTTTTTGTCACTTGTTGGTGTAGGTAGCTGAGATTAATTGACGTCGTCCATTTGAGGTTGTCCTTCATTATTGTTAGTGTCCTGCCTACTCCTCGATTCTTCGACGTAGGTAGTCATGCACTACTCTCTTCGGATCTGCAGGTCGATGTTGTCTTTTCTCGTCTTACTCCTCAACATCGACGTAGGGTAGTGCTAGACTACTCTCTTCAGAACTGTCTGGGTCGATTGTGTCATCGCCGCGACTTCCTTGGATTACTCCTCAGTGTACTGACGTAGAGTAGTCTTTGACTATCCTCTTTAGAACTGTTTGGGACGACAGCGTCGTCACTCCGCCCTACCTTGAGGACTCCCCTGCGATATTCAGACTTTTTACATCGCCGATAGAGATCATGATGTACTTTGTTGACTCGTCTTCAAAATCACCATCTGTCACCATTTTAGACAAGAAAGACGACGCCATCGAAGATGGAATAACACTCCGAGTTGATGTGCCAACGCCGCTACCCTCCAAGAAATCCTTGCTCAACGATAAGCTCACGGATTCTCACTGGAGCGTCACTTCTACCCGCGATGTACTGAACTCAGATGGTACCATCACACACAACTATAAAGCTTTGAAGCTTATTTCTCCTCTGTTTGGAGCTTCAGTTCCAGTGCAAAAACCATCGCCTTTGCTTTACCATCGCATTGCAAACGGGTCAATAACATAGGGGACGTTCTCGCCTAACGACAACTTCTATATTCCATGTTACTGGGAGTGGCTTGAGGATGTTCTTGGTCGTAATAAGGACAAGCTCATAGACTGGAGGATTTACAACGGATTATATGCGTCTTTGTTTTCCTACGACCTCAGCCTCAATGTTTTCAAGACTTTGTGTGAACTATGGTGCCCTACTACTAACACCTTCTGCACAGAGGATGGAGAAATGTTGATTTCCTTGTGGGACATGTGGAAAATAGCTGGGCTTCCGGCCAGTGGGTCTTACTATGAAGAAGTTGTTCCTTCCGCCCAAGCGTTGTTGTCTGCCGGCCAAGAAGATAGCGACATACCAAAGTCCTGTATTTATCTATTTTCTGCTTTCCGCAACCAATGTCAAGATGTCAATGGCACTATTCAACTTCCTACTAGCGAGTGGGTGCGTTTCTGGTATCGTGGCTCGAAGAAGTATGCAAGCCCTCCCCCACGAGATAATAGAAGACGGAAAGGAGTTCCACCAGAGACTTACTGTGCTCTTGGATCCATCGCTAAACGTCCAGCACGGACCAAGAAGGAAAGGGGTCCTTTTGTTCTTCTCGGCGTTCCCGAGTCACTGATTGAAGAAGTTTACCTAGCCGCCCTTATATCTTGCTGGTTATGTTGCTTTGCACTACCAGCTGACAAGCTTAACCTCATCCGCCCTGGTGTGTTCAAGGCTGCCAGCTAGATTGCGCATGGGCAATGTGTGAATTTAGCTATCCCAACTTTGGCTAGTGTCTACCAAGGTTTGCACAAGCTCTCCTCTGCTAAGAATTTGGGTAAGCTTGAGGTTATTTTCCCTGTGCAGTATGTTTATGGCTGGTTGGGCACCTATTTCGAGACTCGTTTCGAGCATCGTAAGTTCAAAGACAACCATTCTCCTAAAATGATTAAACTTTCAGAGAAAGAATGGACCAAACATTTGATCGGCAGAGGTCACGTGAATAACTGAGGCGTCCTGAGGGGTCACGTGTATATTGTATTGCTGAGTTGATGGACACCTGTCGGGAACTTAGTGACACTCATGTATTGTCCACTGGCTGGAAGACTTACATGGTCTGCATGCGTAGCGGTTTTCTGACGCTACGCCAGGGGAGGACTATCGTAATAGAGTCGTACTTCCCTTGTAAATTCGGGCGTCAGTTTGGTTTTTATCAGGATGTGCTTAGTGATCCCAGCAAAACTGTTCGCGGTGGTACTTTAGAAGACGCGGCATGCTACTGCTACAATCTGACAAAGCATGGGCTGAGATCCACAGTGACTATTCCTTGCACACCAGGCCCAAAGTCCATGATGGTTACAGTAGAGTATGCCAACTGGTGGAAATCTTATCGCCAGGATCTCTTTTCTTCGGAGACTAAGAGGCTCATTCATGCTAATACAACGCCACCTAAGGCTCATAGGGCGAAGGTTAATGACGATGCCTCTGCTCTGGTTGTCACTGATGGAAAAGCAAAAGCACATAAGCCTGTCATGCCCCCTACTGTTCAAGTTGTTCCTCTTGTTGATGATTATAGGGAGGAAGGAGATGGTAGCTCTTCTATTGGTCCAGACTTGTCTTCTCAAAAGAGTTATCATGGTTCACCTAGGAGGGAGAAAATTAAGGCTTTGAAAGGTTTAGATATAGCGCCAAGGTCTAGGGGTAAATCAAACAGCGCGACTAGCTTGTCTAAGTCCAAGAACAGAGCAAAGGCAAGTCTATAACTCATCAACCTACCCCTTTCACCCTTTGTTTCTTTTGCTGATGGCGGATACGTAGATGAACTAATATATTTTTCTTGCTTGTGCAGGAGTTGACTCCAACGAGCAAGGAGCTGCTTGAAGAAATGTTCGGTGATGATGGCAGTGAGAACACCTTGACGGCACCGCTCGTAAGGAGTCGTGAGCCAACTGCATCAAATGACATAATGCCCCCACCGGTCTGCGACGTCAATCGGGCTCATTCGCCTACTCCGTCTGCGTTCGCCTACTTTCCTGGCAAAATCTCCCATGGCTTGGCTGATGAGGTGCGACGACGGTTTCTTCAACAATTAAAGAGGTATATTCCACGGACGGAAGATGATATTAAGAACTTGAGATCAGAGGCCGAGAAGTTCTATGGAACCTTATCGTCTCTTGACGCAGATCCTTCGGAGCTAAAGGAGCTTGTCAAAACATACTTGCAAGGAGTTGAACGGTGCCTTAAGTTAGAAGCTCAAGTGGAGAGGCGAATCCCTACAGCAGAGACTTTAGCCAAACGGGAAGCTTTATCTTCTGAACTCCGAGCAGCCCAAGCCTCTGTTGCCGAGATTGACAAGCACTTTGATGAAGAAACTTCGGCTATATTTCGTGCTCATAAGTGTAGAAAGACACTTGAAGCTGAACTTGAGGAAGTGAAAGCGGATGAGCAAAAGTTGCATAGCAAGCTAGCTGAGACTCATGCTTCACTTAAGAGGGCTAAGGACAAGGTGTCTGTTCTTGAGCGGGAACTTGGTGCTTTGGAGATGCCGCAAGCTACTAAAAAAGAGAAGGCTGAAGTTGTGACAGCGAGGAGCCGTGCCCATGAGCTCTTGAAGAGATTAGACGCTTGAGATTTGTTTAGCGTTTTTTTTTTTTTACTTCGAATTTTGTCGAATCTTTTTGTTTTCTTTGGCTTTTTCCAGCAAACTGTTTCCTTATTCTTTTTTTTATATTTTATCGTATGTTATCGTTAGTGTTAGTTATATTGCAATAAAATAGCTCCAATTTCTAGTTTGTGCAATAACATGTGTGACAACACTGTAAACGAAACAAACTCCATTTAACTTTCTTTTATGGTTGTACCAAGCATATGCCTAAGTTGCCTACGTACCTAAAGGGAATGCAAAACCCCAAAAGGATCAATCCATACGTAGTTCATGCGAGGAAAAGAAAGAACTTTTATTTATTTTTAGCCGTTCACAGTTTATACTCTTGTGGGCCAAGAGTATTACAACAATGAAATGAAAGGAACTTAAAAATAAAACAGAAATTGACTTCTTCTTTTTTTTTTTGAACAGTTTAGGCTCTTGTTCGGGAGCTTACAATTGTTGAACTTCAAAGATAGTATCGCTTCAGGAACTTCCCGTTGATTGGTCCGATCTGCACTCCTTCTGCGTCGACTATCTTGTAGGCACCGTTTGTGTAGACTTCGCGCACCACATGAGGGCCATCCCACTTGGAAGTGAACTTGCTTCCAGACTTGCACGAGATAATGATAGGCCTTCTTACAGCTAGTACTTGATCTCCAACACTGAACGAGCATAGCCGAACCTTTTTGTTGAAAGCTCGCGACAGTCCAGCGTGATAACACTCCAGCTTTTGTTGTGCTTGAAGTCTCTTCTCATCAAGGGCCTCTAGCTCATCTAGGCGAAGCTTGTGATTTTCCTCCTCGGCCAAACCCTCTTGTATAGCAACACGAAGTGACGGGACTTGAATCTCCAAGCGGAGCACAGCTTCTACCCCGTATACAAGAGCAAAGGGTGTTGATTGTGTCGGCATCTTGTAAGCCGTTCGGTATGCCCATAGAGCTTCCCCCAACTTCTCATGCCAATCCCGCTTGGACTTTGATACAATCTTCTTAAGCAAGTTGCACAATGTCTTGTTTAAGGCCTCCGCCAAGCCATTCGCATGAGCATTATACATGGATGACTTGTGTTGAGCGAACTTGAACTTTTCACAAACACTCGTCATCAAACTGTTGACGAATGGCTTGCCATTATCAGTGATGATGTATCTAGGCACGCCATATGTTTAGACCCGATTTCGCGTCTAAATACCGCCTAAATCCTTAGGCTTTTGACTTGTCTCGTAGCTCATTTTAATACATTTTAATGCGTTTTGTTTATTTTTGTAGTTTCCAAAGGTTTTACTCAAAACGATGCTAAATGGGCTATTTTTGCACCAATCTTGGGAATCCCGAGATTCCCTAAGATTCCCCGAGCCCTGGTCGTGTCAAAGGCAGCGGAGACGGAAGGGTCGAACATGCCGGAAGCGCGGAAACGCAAGTATCGGGTCGAAGAGCACCGAAGGGTAGCCCCCGCCACCAACTTCGTAGCGGGTGCTACGCCCTGAAGAAAACTGTGGCCAAGATAGACCATGGCCACGGTCACCTTGACCGTAGCCACGGTAAGATGGAGCCAAATGCCTAAGGAAGGAGAGTTGCAACCCGAGATGGATCGTGGTCACGGTCAACCTGACCGTAGCCACGGTGAGATCACTGTCCTGCCCAAGGAAGAGGTTGGCCGAACAAGACCGTGGCCACGGTCTCCCATGACCGTAGCCACGGCGGTGTGAAGGAGCGAAGAGTTGCCAACCCTAAATTGCCTACACCGTGCCCACGGTGCCTGGGTACCGTGCCCATGGTACTGCAAAGCGAAGATGAATTTTTCCTGCCTTACGCAAGACCGTGGCCACGGTCACCTTGCCGTGCCCACGGTCCCCTGCGGGACACGTTTTGTTTGTAGCGTTAAATGATGAGTTTTGAGTAACAACATGAGTTACTATATATTGTTTTAAGTCATTTTAGCAGTGGAACAATCTTTTAATCAGCCTTTACCTAGCTTTTATGATACTTTAGCCTTTTTTTATCACATTTTAAGCTTTGGATTAGAGAGTTAGTGAAGATCTTTGCTGAGTTTATTGATTCTTGTATTGGATTCTCTCAAGTTTTATTTCAAGTTTGAAGATTATTATCATATTTGGAGCATTGGAGCATTTATTATTCAGAGTTTTTGCCTTTTTGTCATCAATCAATGAGCATTTCTTAACCTTTCTCTCTTTTATTTCATAAGTTTATCTATTAATCTCTGTTTTTGCTATTGTTGTTATTATAGATTTTGTTTATTGTTTGTTATTATCTTGTTTACCTTTTTGAGCATGATTAGAATTGTTAATGTTAGTATCATGTTAGTTAGGATGTTTAGTGGCTAGAACCCTAACGGGTTAGGGAGATATTAAGGGTGTGAACGGGTGATTAGGTTTGGGTTAGCAATATTAGTGAGTAACTAGTTAGGAAATCAACTTCCCAACCCTATCCTTCCCTCAAGTGGGATGTAATTGGGTGCGAAAGCATCCCGAATACATCCAATGCTTGTTGGAAGGTAGGAATTGGGATAGTTAGTGTTCTAGTTCGCGAAAGCGAATAGAAACTAACTAGGAAATTCCGTTTCATCGACTCCCCGGGTCTGTCTATGGACTATGGGGAAGTCAATCTGGACTATCCTTGAAAAAGGAAGCTCGGTGGGTATTTTCCAACGGAGTTACCATTTGATTTCCCCTTCTCGTTACTCTCTTACTGCTAAACCCATTTTCTTATCCCCGTTTGCATCCCGAAAGTCTCCCGACACCCATTGTCTCACCTTTTTAACCGAACCTAGTGTGTTTATGCTGTTTTTACCCCAAAAATCTTTTACCCTTTCTTGATCCTAAACCCTACCTAGAGTCAAGTAATTGCTGTGAAGGCCCCTAGCTCCCTGTGGAAGAACGATATTACCGAGGTCTGACAAACCGTTGTACAACAAAATGGCGCCGTTGCCGGGGAGCAAGCGCCCCTCTAGTCTTAACTTACTCTACGTGTGTTTGGTTTAGGATGTTTTTACCTTGCTGAGTCAAGTCTAGAGTCCCTGGGGCTACTTACGACGTTTGTTTGTTTAATGCATGCGCAGGAGAGACATAATACCTCTTGTACCTTTTGATCCTGAAATCGAAAGGACTGCATGGCGCAACAACGTCGCAAACGCCCGTCGGCGTCTTCTCGAGTGACAACAGCAAGAGGCTATGGCAGAACCTCGTACCCTCTTGTCGTTCGTATCACTTTCGACGGGTACGGGAGGCTCTCCTATTGCTTTGCCCGATCTCCCCGACGGGACTGTCTTCGAGGTCAAGCCGAATTTCCTTCACCTCATTGAGCAATCTAAGTTCCATGGGTTTGACTCGGAGAACCCCATCAACCATATTTCCAACTTCTTGGAGAGATGCGGCATGATCAGAATGCAAGGAATTTCGGAAGAATATATCCATCTTAAGTTCTTCCCGTTTTCTCTCGCGGGGAAAGCTCGAGGGTGGCTTGATAATTGTAACCCGAACACTTTCCGGACTTGGGACGCCCTGAGTCAAGCATTTTTGAGGAGGTTTTTCCCACCGATGGAGACCGCTCGCCTACGAACGGAGATCATGAACTTTCGACAACAACCGGGCGAGTCTTTATTCGAAGCTTGGGAGAGATACAAAGGACTTCAACGAGCATGCCCACACCATAATCTCCCGGCCGCTCTTATTCTACATACTTTCTACGAGGGTCTCTCGATGAATACAAAGCAATCGATCGATAACGCCTCGGGCGGCCTTTTTCTAAGTAAGACCCCCGTCCAAGCCGATGCTCTTTTAGCTCAAATGGCACAGAATGCTTGCAACTGGGGAAGAAACTCAAGGGAGGTGACAAGTTGTGCTGATAGCGAGAATTTGGGGTATCTTATCAAGGACATGCAAAAGTCAATACAACAACTTTCTCAGGACATGGCCGAGATGAAGACAACCCAACAACTCAAGCCAATTATGGAGGTTCAATCTTCCATCCCTTCACCTTCGTCCACCTCGGTGTTGCGTTGTGAGGTATGTGGGGGAGGACATACAAATTTCGAGTGCCAAATGGAGTTGGTATCCAATGAGCAAGCGAATGCTCTATATCGGCAAAACCTCTCTTACCCCAACAATGATCCCGTTCGCCCTCAAGGAAACCCATCTTATGTCCCTCCGGGTTTTCCCTACCCTAACCAAGCCCAAAACCATTCACGTCAACACCAAAACTGACCCCATCAACAAGCTCCCCCATACCAAAATGAAGCCTACCATCAAGTTCCTCAATCCTACCAATAACAACCCCCTCCACAAATGAGCCAAGAGATGGACTTCATGCAAAGATGTCTCAAGAATCAAGAGGCTTTCAATGTCGCCCAATTGAAACAGAATGAGGTTCTTAATGCTAGCCAAAGGATGCTTGAGACCCAATTGGCTCAACTTGCCCAACAAGTCTCCAACTTCCAATCTCAACCTTCATCTTCTTCCAAGGGTCTACCTAGCCAACCCCAACAAAATCTTAAGGGGCACATCAATGCTATCACATTGAGGAGCGGTAAGGAGATCGATGGCCCTAGGATGGTGGTGGAAGATGTCTTGGGTGATAAGGAGGGCGATGTGGTGGATGTTGAGGAAGAGGAGGATTTGATTGAAGAAAGGGAGAGTGAGTTAGTCTTGGGCGAGGGAGTTGGTGAAGTACAAGAGGAAGAATTTGGAGAATCAAGCAAAGAGAGAGAAGAGATGGAGAGAGTGAGAAAAGGGAAAGGGAAAGGGAAAATGGTGGAGGAGGAACCAATCCAAGCCATGGAGAAACCAAAGTTACCGCCGGTGCCTTTTCCTGAGCGGTTGACAAAACTAAAGTCTGATGCAAAATTTTCGAAGTTCATTGAGATGCTTAAGAAGCTTCAAGTTAACATCCCATTTCTTGATGCCATTTCTGAAGTCCCATCCTTCAAGAAACATTTGAAGGAGCTTCTTACGAGCAAGAGGAGAATCCAAGAGAAAGCTACCATTCATTTGACGGCGGATTGTAGTGCCATCATCGATAACAAATCACCGGAAAAGCTAGCCGACCCTGGGAGTTTCTCTATTCCATGCACCATCGGTGATATGAGGATTGGCCGTGCCTTATGTGATCTAGGAGCAAGTGTGAGTGTCATGCCTTACTCAATTTGCAAGAAGTTGAACCTTGATGATCTAGCTCCTACCGCTATTAACCTTCAATTGGCTGCCGCATTGAAGACCCTTGGGGATATTGGAAGATATCCCGGTGCAAGTAGGGCGATTCTTGATCCCTTGTGATTTTGTTATCTTGGAGATGGAGGAGGACAACAACATCCCCATTATTTTGGGAAGGCCGTTCCTTGCTACGGCGGGAGCAATTATAGATGTGAAGAATGGAAGTATGTCATTGAATGTCGGGAATGAAAGTATTATTTTTCAACTTGAGGGGTCTTTGAAAGGTCCTTCATATGAGGACTCATGCTACGCGATCGACATGATGGAATTTCTCGTTGATGAGTATATTGAGGAGTCTCATCTACTTGAGTCTACATGTGATGATCCCTTGGGTGCATGCTTATTGGAATCCTTTCAATTTGAGACCGATGGCACCGACATCACTTTCTTCACCAACCTTCTTGACTCTTCACCTATGCACGAGGAAATTATTATTGATGAGCCTATTATGGAGTGCAAGGAGACTCAAGATGCGATCTTCAAAGGTATGTCTTCCTCCCAAGTTCAATTTTCTATTCCTTTAGACCTTAAACCTTTGCCCCCTTCCCTCCAGTATGCTTACTTAGATGATTAAAAATCTTATCCTGTGATTGTGAATGCAAATTTGAATGATTTTGAATTGTCTAAGTTGCTTGATATGCTTAGGAAGCATAGAGGTGCATTAGGTTATAAGATAGAAGATTTGAAAGGTTTATCACCGTCCATTTGCATGCATTCGATTGATTTGCTAGAAGATGCCAAGCCTACTAGGCAACCACAACGTAGATTAAATCCTAACATGCAAGAAGTGGTTAAAAAGGAGGTACTGAAGTTGCTCGCTGCTGGGATCATCTTCCCCATCGCAAATAGCGAATGGGTAAGCCCGGTTCAGTGTGTGTCAAAAAAGGGTGGAATGACCGTAATTGAAAATGATAAGAAAGAATTGGTAAGTACCCGAACTGTGACTGGTTGGAGAATGTGTATTGATTACCGTCAGCTTAACAAAGTAACGAAGAAGGACCATTTTCCCCTTCCTTTTATTGACCAGATGCTAGAACGGTTGGCGGGTCATTCACATTTTTGCTTCTTAGATGGGTATTCCGGGTTCTTTCAAATCCCAATCCACCCCTCACACCAAGAAAAAAACAACCTTTACTTGCCCATACGGGACATTTGCTTACCGTCGCATGCCATTTGGTTTATGTAATGCCCCTGGGACTTTTCAACGTTGTATGATGGCTATTTTTAGCGATTTCATTGAGAAATGCATGGAGGTTTTTATGGATGACTTTTCTATGTACGGTAATCCTTTTGATGACTGTTTGCTAAACCTGGAAAAAGTATTAACTCGTTGTGAAGAAGTGGATCTAGTACTCAACTGGGAGAAATGCCACTTTTATGGTGGAACAAGGTATTGTTTTGGGTCACTTAATCTCTTCAAAGGGCATCGAGGTGGATAAGGTGAAGGTTTAGGTCATAGAGCGCCTACCACCCCAGCCATAAGGTGCGTAGCTTCCTTGGCCATGCCGGCTTCTATCGCCGGTTCGTCAAGGACCTTTCGAAAATTGCTCGACCTCTAACCGACCTCTTATGCAAAGATGCTTCTTTCATTTTTACTGATGAGTGTCTTGAGTCGTTTTACAGATTGAAGCAGGCTTTGATTTCCGCCCCGACGGTTCAACCTCCGGACTGGATACTACCATTTGAGATTATGGCCGACACCAGTGATTTTGCCGTGGGGGCGTGTTTGACCCAAACAGTGGACAAGAAGCCGAGGGTTATCTATTACGCAAGCCATGCGCTTGATAGTGCCCAAAGAAACTACACCACCACGGAAAAGGAACTTTTGGCAATCGTTTTTGCGCTCAACAAGTTTCGACAGTACCTTATGCTCTCGAAGGTAGTAGTCACGGATCATGCCCCTATCAAATACTTGATGGGAAGGAAGGAGACAAAACCGAGGCTAATACGGTGGGTCTTGCTCATGCAAGAATTCGATTTGGAAATCCGCGACAAGGCGGGCACGAAGAATGTCGTGGCCGACCACCTCTCGAGGATTCTTGTCGACTTGGAGGACATCCAACCGATTGTTGATGCTTTCCCAGATGAGCGACTTTTGGCGATCAACTCTCATCCTTGGTATGCGGATATTGTGAATTATTTGGCAAGCGAAGTGATTCCCCAACACTTGAAACATCACCGAAAGAAGAAATTTCTCCACGACATGAAGCATTATTATTGGGATGATCCCTTCCCTTTCCGGCTTTGCAATGACAGGATGTACCGACGATGTATTCCCGAGAGTGAAGTGCAATCTGTTTTGACTCATTGTCACGAGTTTCCGGTGGGAGGTCACGGTGGCTCCCAAAAGACGGCGGCGAGGGTTCTACAAGCTGGGTATTGGTGGCCTACTCTTTTTCGTGACGCCCATTTGCATGTCAAGCAATGTGATAGATGTCAAAGATCCGGAAACATCTCCCGGAAAAATGAAGCACCGTTGAATTATATTCTTGAAGTTGAAGTCTTCGATGTGTGGGGGTTAGACTTCATGGGACCTTTCCCGTCATCAAGAGGTTTCCAATACATCCTAGTGGCGGTGGATTATGTCTCAAAGTAGGTCGAAGCCATACCATGCGTGAGGTGCGATGGGAAGTCCGTTTCGAGATTCTTGAAAAAGACCCTATTTCCAAGATTCGGCATTCCAAGAGTCATCATTAGTGACAACAGTTCCCATTTCATTGAGAGGAAGTTCGTATCTCTTTTGGCAAAGTACGGCATAAATCATAAGAAGGGACTACCTTATCATCCACAAACACAAGGTCAAGTGGAAATCTCAAACCGTGCCATCAAGGAGATCCTAGAGAAGACGATCAACTCTTCGAGGAAAGATTGGGCAGAAAAGTTGGATGAAGTTTTATGAGCATACCGCACTGCCTACAAGACTCCGATCGGTACTACTCCCTATCGTCTTGTCTACGGAAAGACATGTCACTTTCCCGTGGAGCTTGAGCATAAAACTATGTGGGCAATCAAGAAGTTGAACTTCGATCTTAAGGCGGCCGGAAGTAGTCGGTTATTTCAACTAGAAGAACTTGAGGAGTTGAGGCGTCATGCATATGAGAACAACAAGATCTACAAAGAAAGGACCAAAGCATGGCACGACAAGAGGTTGAACCGACGTGAGTTTGTGGTAGGCGATAGGGTTCTCATCTTCAACTCGAGGCTAAAGTTATTCTCCGGGAAATTGAGATCACGATGGTCCGGTCCATTCGAAATTGTGAAAATTCTCCGCGCCGGAGTTGTAGAATTGAAGGATGCACAAGGGCAGTGTTTCAAAGCAAACTCATCGAAGCTTAAACCGTACATCATGGGTGAGGAGTATGCCGGAACAGTTGTGGTGTATCTCGCGAATTTTGAGGATTGAAAAGCATCGGGAAAGGTCGAGCTAGGATCTACAAAAACAAGCACTCGGGAGAGGTATGACTTACTTCCCCTTCTTTTAGTGTTTTCTTTCATTTTCTTCCATTTTCTTCCATTTTATTTCCCTTATTTTAGCATTTTCACTTTCCTTAGTGTTTATTGAAAGATTTGAGAAAAAAAAAGAAAGAGAAAAGAGAAAAATTAGAAAAACTGAAAAAAAAATTATTAGAAAAGATTGAGAAGAAGCGAAAAATCGAGAGCGAAAGTGAAAATAAAGAGAGGTTCTATGAGGGTCGGGATTTGAATGTGATTTTTGAGTGATGGGAAAGTACCCTTGAATGATAAATTGAGTGAGGAAGAAAAGGGAGTGGATGATAAGAGGGTAGATTTTAGGACTTAACGTGTTTTTTCCAAGTTTTGAGCCTTGTAGGTGCAATAGCTGGGCCAAAAGGGACCGTGCCCACGGTCAGATTATGCAAAGCGTCCCCAGTTTCCTCAGGCCGAAAGTTACCGTGACCACGGTGGGTTTCACCGCAGCCACGGTCTCATCGCAGCAAGTTCTTGGAAATTCTTCTTCCCGAAGGTCACCGTGACCACGGTGGATGTTACCGTAGCCACGGTGACTACCCTGCATTTTCCCCTCTTTTTCCTCAACCCGAGCCACACCGTGCCCACGGTCAAATCGACCGTGGCCACCGTGAGTCGAAACTGCGAACTTTATCAGGGGTTATTTCTCATTTTCCCTCATTTCTATTTCATTTCCCTCCATTCTCTCACACTCGAAAACCCCCCCTAAAACCCTAATACCACAAATTCCTTCCACGATTTGACAAATCCATCACCAAATTGCTCCTTTTTCTCCCCAAACCCCTGCGATTTCTTGCCCTAGCCGTGCACTGCTGCTGTGTTTCGCCATTTTCGACTCTCCTTGAAGAAATTTTCTGGGTTTTTGTACCTTGTGGGGTTCGAAAATCATCATTCATCCTTCCCCAACACTTCAATCCAGGTATTCCTTGATTTATTGATGCATAGACATTCGATTTGCTTGTACTTGGGTTGAATATTGTGCAAATTCTTGTGGGTGTTTGGATTGGACGATTTGGTTGAATTTTGGGGTTAAATTGATTGAGTATGGGGGTTTGAATATTTGGTTGAATTTGGGGTTTGAATTTTTGGTGAATATAGTTGAGATTGGAAGTGTTTTAGTGAATTATTGGGTTGGATTTTGTGGTTGATTGCGAATTCGTGGTTGCTCGGGATTTTTGGGAGGTGTTCTTGTGGTGTTTCGTGTGTGGTAGTTGTTTGTTTTTCAGTGTCATCAATGGATCGAGCTAAACGTGCTCGGACCGAGCCGGAACCAACCCTCGTCCCATCAACCTCGGCCGAGCCTGACAAAACCCGGTACAAGGGTCAACCGGCCTCGATCATTCAATGCGACCCGAAGGTTAAGGTTACCTTCCGGGACGAGATGCACAAGGCGCGGTACGAGAGGCTCAAGAAACGAAAGATCTGTGCTCCAAACCTCTATCATGAAGAGACGACAAAAGATATATTTTGTAAACCGAGCATGGATTTCTTCATCAAAACCATGGGTTGGGAGGTCTTCGCCACCAACAATGAGCTAATCATCGAACAACCGGTGCTCGAGTTTCTTAGCTCCTTGGTTGTACAGGAAGACGGCACATCCAACGCCTCTTTCTCGTACATCGTGCACAAAAAGGAGGTCCAATGCACGGTTAAGGATCTTTGTAATGCGTTAGGCCTTCCCGAGGACGGTATCTTCTATGGCGAGAGTGTTAACTTTGATGAACAAAAGGCTATGCGAGACCTTACTTGCTGGAGGAGGCGCTATCCCAAGGTTCGAACCCAACGAGCGCAGTTCTATTGCCTAAGCAACTCCAAGGCCCGGGATTTTTGTAACCTCAGCGTCCGTATCTTCCACCGCATCATCTCAAACTCTGTTTTCGGTCGTGATGCCGGGCGATCAAGCGTCCGGAAA
This sequence comes from Portulaca oleracea, assembly GCA_029582165.1. NCBI lineage: Eukaryota > Viridiplantae > Streptophyta > Magnoliopsida > Caryophyllales > Portulacaceae > Portulaca > Portulaca oleracea. Next base: position 11,229,696 of record CM055885.1, on the reverse strand, counting down.
GACGACCTCTTCGTCCTCTACAATGCCATTAACGGTCGTCGAGACAACACCGGCTCTTGCATCCTCCATTGTCTCCGGGAAATAAGCCTCGAAACCCGAAACATGACCATTGGTATGGGTCACATCATCACCCATCTTCTACAGAAATAAGGGTTCGAGTCTTACCTCAACAAGTAGACTCCCTGGTTTTTCCCCGATCCTATCGATGGTGTTCGCCTTCGAAAGATGGAATTCTTGGAGAAAAACAAGACGCGAACATTCTACCGTTACGGGAACGAACCCCATAGCATCGTCGTTCATTTGGGTGACGACAATGCCGAGAAATGTCTAGATGTCACCGACCGCCGCAATTGGTCGTGTGGCCAAACATATGGGGATCGTTTTGCAGTGTGTGGTCCCGGGGAGCCCGAGGAGGAAGGTGAAGAAGAAGTAGAGGATGAGGAATAAGAGGATGAGAAATAAGAGGATGAAGAAGAAGAGGGTGAACAAGCACAAGGGGAAGAAGCCGAGCCGTCAAGTGCGGGACGCCGCTCTTGAACGTATAAGCGAGCAACTCCAGGAGCTTCATGATGAATTTCAAGAACAACGAGATCTCATCCAAAACCAGCAGACGTTGATTGAGAACTTGCAAAGGTTGATCGAGACCCAACAGGAGATGCTTGCTAGCATCCAATCGCAACTCCAACCCCGCCATCCTCCGGGAGGGTCCGCTTGAGGACCGTTTGTAAGCATTCACCCCCACCCCACCTTTATCATCGCTTTTATTTACTTTATCTTGTGAAGTATAAGTGTGGGAGGGTGCTTCTTCGGGGTTTGGATGCGATGTCTGATGGTTTTGATGTGTTGGTCTCCCGGTTTCTTTTGGTATGTTTTTAGCATATTTTGGGGTTGTTTGGTTAGGATGCTCGGGTTTGCCTTGTGTTGTTGGTCTTTCATGTGTTGCCGGGTTGTCTTTTGATTGATCGATGGTTATTTTTGTGGGCCGAGAAGTTTGTTTACTCTTGTTTCGTTTGTATTTTGGTCATGGAGGTTTGTAAACGAATTTGGATTATGATGAATGCAATGAATTGTTTATTTCAGTTGGTATGTATGGAGTTTCACCCTTATTTCCCGCCTCAACGAATGAGATTCGGGGATAAGGTAAGTCATTGGCAATGTATATATTGTAGATAGTTTTGTTTTTCATCTTTTTAGTTTCTTTTCATAGTCTTTTAAGTTAGTATTTCCTTTCTTTTGTTTTTGATCTCGCATGCGAATTCTATCGATTGTAAGTCGTCTTTTACTCTAACATTGTTTTGATTCACTAGAACGACGACTCTGGATCGCTGTTTTAACGCTTATGAAGAGTTTGAGGTAATATCTTTCCACCCTACTCTTTTTATGTGAATTCTTATCTTGATCCGTCGCATGCTTAGTTTTCTTTTGGGTGGCGAACCCCTTTGAATGTCTGTGTTGGGATATATATTGCTGTTGGAGCCGTGTGGGCTCGGGTCGCCACCATTTCTACTTGCTAGTTGTTTTTGTTTGTGTTTGTGTTTTTGTAGGTTCTCTACCCTTTTTCTTGTGACACCTTCCAACAATGAGGACATTGTGGAGTTTTAAGTGTGGGGGGGGGAGATATTCTTCTTCAAGGGTAGATCGCCTAGTCATTTTGCTCTTTGTTTTCCTAGTTTTTGCTAAAATTTGAAAATTTTCGTTTGAAAAAGGAGAAAAAAGGGAGTGAAAACCTTTTTCGGTTTTTCTTTTCGTTTTGTCTTTGTTTGGTTTTGTTTCCTGGATCTCGTTATCGAAGTTGAGAAACCATTCTTAAACTTCTTTAAAAGTAACCGGTTGGAGCATTTTCGACCCTATCTCGGGTTCTAGTCGAGACTTATCCTTAATAAACTCCTTTCATTAAGTGTCTAGTGAGACCCCCGTTCCTTTCTCTTTTTGTTGGAACCGGGAGGTTCTAGGAGCTTGTGTCCGGGTTTGTTTTGCTTCTCGGTTAGCAAAAGCAAAAAGTGCAAAAAGAAAAGAAAAGAAAGAAAAGTTTTCCTAAGATACAATAACCTGAATAAGTGGAGTGTGTCGCTGTAGACATTACCACCCACACTTAGCCAACCTACACGGGCCCGGTATTCGTGGTACGGCATGGATACCCCTTAACCCTCCTCCCATATCGCTTTGCGACGGAGAGGCGAATGGAAAAGACCGTGTTGGGAGGGTATACCCCTTATATGGGCCCTCCAATTCCCGAAAGTAAGGCTAATACCGACTTTTAAAAACCAAAAAGAAAAAAAAAGAGAAAAAGAAAAGCAAATTTCGTTGGTATTTCCAACTCAAAAAGAAAGAAAAGAAAAAGTTTTTGCTTCCTAAAAGAGTGGGGCCTCCCCTCACATCACCTACGGCCCTCGCCAAGCCAAGGACGACCAAATGCGAGGGAGGGAAACACTTCTCTTGGTTGTTTCGTTGTTTTCAAATTCGGACGCGAGTTTTTAGAGTCTTTTGGTTCCCGTTAAAACCTTTTCATGTAGGGTCTCGCTCGGTACAAGGTGTAGGGAGTTGAAAAATCTTCAAGATCGACCTTTATCTGAGTTTGGTGTTTGTGAGATGCTCCTAACAGTTACTTTGGGAGGTTTAATCACGTTTTCTTAGTTTGGATTGCGAGATCTTGTGAATCAAAGCCTTTGTTTTTCCTTCTTTTTGTTTTCTTCGGTTTTATTTTCACTTTCCCTCTCTCCTTTTTCTTTGACTTTTGTGGGTACAGCCGCTACAAACGCTCACGAGTCCATCTCGTCCACCCGGGCTGCCGGGGGGTTCAAAGGGCTTGGTGCATACGCTAAATGCACCTATTTCTCTCCCACGACAGAGGAGTTAGTGTTAGTTAGTTAAGTTTTGTTTTGTTTTGCTTGGAACGAGCAAAGGTTTAAGTGTGGGGGGGGGGGTGTTTAGACCTGATTTCGCGTCTAAATACCGCCTAAATCCTTAGGCTTTTGACTTGTCTCGTAGCTCGTTTTAATAACTTTTAATGCGTTTTGTTTATTTATGTAGCTTCCGAAGGTTTTACTCAAAACGATGCTAAATGGGCTATTTTTGCACCAATCTTGGGAATCCCGAGATCCCCTAAGATTCCCCGAGCCCTGGTCGCGTCAAAGGCAGCGGAGACGGAAGGGTCGAACATGTCGGAAGCGCGGAAACGCAAGTATCGGGTCGAAGAGCACCGAAGGGTAGCCCCCGCCACCAACTTCGTAGCGGGTGCTACGCCCTGAAGAAAACAGTGGCCGAGATAGACCGTGGCCACGGTCACCTTGACCATAGCCACGGTAAGATGGAGCCAAATGCCTAAGGAAGGAGAGTTGCAACCCGAGATGGACCATGGTCACGGTCAACCTGACCGTAGCCACGGTGAGATCACTGTCCTGCCCAAGGAAGAGGTTGGCCGAATAAGACCGTGGCCATGGCGGCGCGAAGGAGCGAAGAGTTGCCAACCCTAAATCGCCTACACCGTGCCCACGGTGCCTGGGTACCGTGCCCACGGTACTGCGAAGCGAAGATGAATTTTTCCTGCCTTACGCAAGACCGTGGCCACGGTCACCTTGACCGTGCCCACGGTCCCCTGCGGGACACGTTTTATCTGTAGCATTAAATGATGAGCTTTGAGTAACAACCTGAGTTACTATATATTGTTTTAAGTCATTTTAGAAGTGGAACAATCTTTTAATCAGCCTTTACCTAGCTTTTATGATACTTTAGCCTTCTTTTATCACATTTTAAGCTTTGGATTAGAGAGTTAGTGAAGATCTTTGCTGAGTTTATTGATTCTTGTATTGGATTCTCTCAAGTTTTATTTCAAGTTTGAAGATTATTATCATATTTGGAGCATTGGAGCATTTATTATTCAGACTTTTTGCCTTTTTGTCATCAATCAATGAGCATTTCTTAACCTTTCTCTCTTTTATTTCATAAGTTTATCTATTAATCTCTGTTTTTGCTATTGTTGTTATTATTGATTTTGTTGATTGTTTGTTATTATCTTGTCTACCTTTTTTAGCATGATTAGAATTTTTAATGTTAGTATCATGTTAGTTAGGATGTTTAGTGGCTAGAACCCTAATGGGTTAGGGAGATATTAAGGGTGTGAATGGGTGATTAGGTTTGGGTTAGCAATATTAGTGAGTAACTAGTTAGCAAATCAACTTCCAAACCCTATCCTTCCCTCAAGTGGGATGTAATTGGGTGTGAAAGCATCCCGAATACATCCAATGCTTGTTGGAAGGTAGGAATTGGGATAGTTAGTGTTCTAGTTTGCGAAAGCGAATAGAAACTAACTAGGAAATTCTGTTTCATCGACTCCCCGGGTCTGTCTATGGACTATGGGGAAGCCAATCCGGACTATCCTTCAAAGAGGAAGCCCGGTGGGTATTTTCCAACGGAGTTACCATTTGATTTCCCCTTCTCGTTATTCTCTTGCTGCGAAATCCATTTCCTTATCCCCGTTTGCATCCCGAAAGTCTCCCGACACCAATTGTCTCACCTTTTTTACCGAACCTAGTGTGTTTGTGCTGTTTTTACCCCAAAAATCTTTTACCCTTTCTTGATCCTAAACCCTACCTAGAGTCAAGTAATTGTTGTGAAGGCCCCTAGCTCCCTGTGGAAGAACGATATTACCGAGGTCTGACAAACCGTTGTACAACACCATACCGGTAGATGATGTGTGTTCTTATGAAGTCAACTACATTTTCCTTCTTGACTTCTCTAAGAGGAATGGCCTCTGCCCATTTGGAGAAGTAGTCTGTGGCGGCCAAGATGTAAGAATGACTAGCCGATGACTTAGGCGTAATTGGTCCAACAACATCAAGACCTTACGCCTCAAACGGCCATGATGCCACCATCGGATGAAGTGGTTCCGGAGGCTGGTGTATGAAGTTGGCATGAAACTGGCAAGCGTCACACCTCCTGGCATAGTTCATGCAATCTTGTACCATCGTGGGCCAGTAATATCCCATCCTCTTGACACGGTCCTGAAGCTTAGGACCTGATTGATGCGTGCCACACGTCCTTGAGTGAGATTCTTCCATCACTTGCTTTGCCTCGTACAAGCCTAGACCTCTTAACCAAAGTCCTGAAAAAGAGCGCCGATAGAGGGTACCATTGTAGTAGAAGAACCGAGAGGCTCTCCGTTGGACTTCTGTCTTATGCCTAGCATCACTAGGTAGCCTTCCATGCTTTAAGTAGTCCATGATGGGTTGGCGCTAATCCTCCACCTCGGTATCAAGAGCACAGATTGCATTGACTTCTTCTTCCAACTCCTGGTCTGGCGGTGCAACGACCCATCGGCTGCATACCGGGATCGTTATGTTCTCTTCTGCCCCCAGTGCAAAGGTGGCCGCCAGATTAGCGAGCGCGTCAGCCATCTTGTTGGAACTCCTTGGAATATGCTCTACCTTGACTATGTCCAATTTCTCCAATAATTGCAACGACAGCCTATGGTATGGCACCAAATCTTCCTTTTTAACTTCATACTCTTCAAGAAGCTACTTAATGACCAACTGTGAGTCACCGTAGATGTTAAGCTCCTTTATCCCCATTTCAGTAGCCATTTGAAGTCCCAGGACCAATGCTTGATATTCTGCCATATTGTTTGAACATAATTTAGTAAGAACAAACGAATATGTTAGAACATGTCTTTCAGGAGAAACAAAGACAACCCCTGCTCCAGCGCCATCATGCCTCGCAGCTCCATCAAAATACATATCCCACGATGGAAAGATGTCTATGAAGAACACGTCCTCCCCTGGCAAGTCATCATTTATCTCCCAGTTTTCAGGATTCGGGTGCTCGGCTAAGAAGTCAGATAATGCTTGTCCCTTGATTGCTTTTTGCGGGACATAGACAATGTCGTACTGCTTCAAGATCATGACCCACTTTGCCAGACGACCACTCAACACCGGTCTTGACAAGATGTACTTGATAGGATCTGCCTTAGAGATGACATACACAGTGTGAGACTGCATGTAGTGCCTTAGCTTTTGAATAGCGAAAACCAGGGCTAAACATATCTTTTCTATAGGAGAATAGTTCAACTCAGCTCCGACCAGAGTTCGACTTAGGTAATACAACGCTCTTTCCTTTCCTTCTTCATTGTGTTGTGCGAACAACGCCCCCAATGACCTCTCCTGCGCCGTAACATAAAGTATGAGGGGCTTGCCAGGGATCGGTGCTCCTAAGACTGGAGGGTTTGACAAGTATTTCTTGATGGAATAGAAAGCTTTTTGGCACGAGACATCCCACTTGAAAGGAGAACCCTTCTTTATGAGGTGGCTGAAAGGGTGGCAACGACCAGCGAGATTTGATATGAACCTTCAAATATAGACTAGTTGAACTTGAAGGCAGCGGAGCTCCTTGAGATTTCTGGGTTTTGGCATTTCCTGGATCGCTTTAATCTTTGCTTGGTCAACCTCGATTCCTCTATGGCGAACGACGAAGCCTAGAAACTTTCCAGAGGTAACACCAAATGTGCATTTAAGAGGATTCATCTTAAGTTGACACCTCCTCAACCGTTCGAAAATTTGACGAAGGTCCTGAAGGTGATCCGCCCTCTTCCTTGACTTAACCACCAAGTCATCGACATAACATTCCACCGTCTTATGAAGCATGTCGCCAAATATTTTTTGCATCGCTCTCTGATATGTCGTTCCGGCATTCTTTAAGCCGAGTGGCATTACCTTGTAACAAAATATGCCCTTTGGTGTCCGAAATGCAGTCACATCTTGGTCTTCTAGTGCCATCTGGATTTGATTATATCCAGCAGTGTAATCCATAAATGACAAGGCTTTGTGACCCGTGGTGGAATCAATCATAAGTTCAGTGATGGGTAAGGGAAAGTCATCTTTTGGACAGGCTTCGTTAAGATCGCGAAAGTCCACACAGACGCGAAGTTGTCCGTTCTTCTTCCTTACTGGGACAATGTTTGAAATCCATGTCGGGTACTTCACTTCCCGAATGAATCCTGCTTCGATGAGCTTGTCGACCTCCTTTTCAATTTATGGAACCAGCTCCGGACGGAACCTCCGTTGAGGCTGCTTCTTGGGTGAGACGCCCTTCCTTATAGCCAAGCGTTGAACAGCAACCTTCGAGTCTAATCCGGGCATCTCCTTGTTATTCCAAGCAAATACATCCCTATACTCTGAAAGGAGTCTGAAATACTCCCCTTCTTCTTCCGACATGAGCAGAGAACTTACGTAGATAGGGCGAGGCTCCTCTACTGTTCCAAGACTTAACTCTTTCAAATCATCGACCGTTGCTTGCCCCCCATCTTAAAGAGTCTTAGGAGTTTCAGCAAGCTCTATTTCATCCTCAGGATCTTGGTGTTTAGTGATGGTAATATGATTGGTTGACACAACTTCTTCTTGGCTGAACTCCTTTTCAAATTTGGTATTTGCCCGGTGACCTGTCAAAACCATAGTATGCCTCCTGACTCTAAGGGAACCATCTGTCTTTATATCCAAGGTAGAGAGACGCTTCATGCGAGAAGGGACGGAGCTTTGAACGTCATTTGTGACTCCTATGCATCCGAACACGGAAGTGTCTCCTTGACAAAGTTATGGCTCCAACAATTCCTCACTGGCTTTTATCCTAGCAAACACTGAAGGCTTCGACTGAGAATGACCCTTGATTCTGCTGAAAACAGATCTCCTTCTGCTAGGTGTGTCTCTTATAAGAGTGAAGACAGAAGGGCGTTCACCAGAAGTAGTCGGTCGTAGCCTATCAAACACAGAGGACCTTGGCTTAGGCTGAGTGTTTTCCTCCTCACTAACATCAGCCTCTTCAGCTGTAATGTACTGAATCTCGGACCTCCTCTCTTTTCTTCGTGCTGAGATTCTAACTGGTTGTATTGGCTTGTAACCAAGACCAACCTTAGAGACTTTTACCGAACCTCCTTGCTCTTGGATCTTCTTTTGTGTCTCGTTAACGCCATAAGGCTTGGCCTCAACTACCTCCCCTAAGGGTGCCGGATTTTGAAAGTCATAACCAACCTTTTCCATAAGCTTGTATGTCTTTGGATCAAACCCTTCCTTAGTCCTTGGAGTCGGTATATCATCACCATCTTTAGACGATACCACAAACCCGGAAAGAGGTGGTTTCTTGGCCTTGTTTTGTTGTGGGTGGAGGATAGGAATGATTGTGTTTGCTTTGAGAGCATTTAGACCCTCCTCACTGACTTTCTTGCTAGACGCGTTCTTCGAGCTCCCAATTGTACATTCGGCAAAAGGTGACTCACCCTTCTTTCGACGAGACTTAGGTATGTACCTTAGAACTAGTAGCACTGCGCCAGATGATGGAGCAACTTGCTTATTGGCCGGTTCGGAGAGTGCCACTGACCTTGCCTCTTTATGCGGTACCTCCCGTATATCGTCCGTCACTACCTCAACATCTTTCTTCAAGACCCTTTTTCCTGTGAAGGCAATTGACGAGGGCATTGCTTCATTAAACGTCACAGTCTCTTCAAAGAATCTTGCATCTGCAAAGTGGGATTCGGCCCTATTAAAAGGCTTAACATCACCATCTATCTTTCTTTCCCCACCTTTATAATACTTCAAACATTGATGTAGAGTGGAAGCTACGATGCCATGCTCATGTAGCCACAGTCTCCCCAACAACAACTTGTAGGAAGTCTTGGAGTCGATGACATGGAAAATTGAAGTTGTAGACAAGTCACCCATCATTAACTCAACCCGAATCATCCCGAGTGCTCGCTGACCTTCGAGGTTGAATCCCTGTATCATTGTACGACTCTTGGAGAGCTCTTCAATTGTGATCCCCAATTCCGACATTGTTGACTTTGGCATGATATTCACCGCAGATCCTCCATAAACCAAAATACGTTTGACCTTCTGTCCATGGATGTAGCCGGATACAAATAAAGGACGATTATGGAGCTTGGAGCCTAGAAGTAAGTCATCGTCAGTGAAGGTGATGGATGTGTTGCAGGAAACACATTGTGTGAAAGTGACGGACGATTCCCCCACATCTTGAACCTTGTTAGCGTAAACCTCGGGGTGTTGCAATGCAGTGGCAACATGACGACGCATTTCTTCGGGGAGATGAAAGATTTGCTCCCATGCCATTCGTGCTGGTAAGGCCTCCAACACCCTTAGAGTTTTATCCGTAGCTTTTTGAAGAAGATCTTGGTTCTTCACTTCGTTGTCCTCATCTTCGAGCTCGGAACAGGAGACCATGTTAACCACAACTTTATCAACCTTTCCTAGGAAGTCCCATGGGAAATATTCACCTAAGGTGAGAGGACGACGTGAATCTTGCTCGAACGACCCAGAGGTTTTTACCAACTGCTTCCTAGCGTTGTCGACCCTCTTCCCTTGCCTAGCCGGTTGGGAACTCCTTTCCCTTCCTTGTTGCTTTCCATTGCGAGATGATGGTACTTGAACTTTGTTGTTCTTCCTAGTTTTCCTCCGTATGACGAGAGTCCATCCTCCCTCCTCCTCTAGACCTTCTGGTGCTTCAGTATGTTTCCTTTGAGAGGCCCGAGCTAAAATGGGGATAAAAACTGGTTCTTGGCTCCCGAACTGGATCATCACAAGATCTTCTCTGTCATATGGAGCCAGGTGTGCTGAAATACAGTTAGTCTCGACGTTGTTGTCCAAGTCCAATATTATCCTCCCTTCTTCAGCTAACCTCATGATGCGTTCTTTCAGGGTAATTCATTTCTCGAGAGGGTGATTGACTACCCTGTGATAGCGACAGTAGCTCGGGTCGTTTGTCCTTCCCGCTTCTTCTGGCCTATTTGGTTGCGGGAGCTCGATAACACCCTTCTCTAGTAAGTCATCAAGCATTCACGACGAGTCTGAATCAGGGAACGGATATTTCTTCTCTTGTAGCTCCTTCAACGCAGGACGTTTCTTAACATCATTCCTCGAGAATGTGGTTTTTCTGCTTTCTTGTTTGTGCTTGGCAGAGATTCGAACTGGCTCCTCAGTTGCAGTTGAAACAGACATGGACTCCCTCTTCGAAGTCTTCACTGGCTTTGCATTCTTCTTGTAATCGTTAGTACCCTTTCTTACTTTGGACGAAGATGAAGATTTTTCCCGTCGATTCTCTATGGTAATCTCCATGTCGTGTGCCTTGGTTGCCAACTCCTGGAAGGTCCTTGGCTTGACCATTTTGAGGACATAGAGCAGATCCCAGTGCATACCTTGAGTGCACATGTCGACAGCCGAAGCCTCAGAGAGGCGATCCTTGCACTCAAGACTAAGAGCACTTCAACGATGGATGTATTCAAGGACTGGCTCCCCCTCCCATTATTTGGTATTCGCCAGCTCCGTCATGCTAACAACACGTTGAGTGCTGTAGAACCGGTTTAGGAACTCTCGCTCCATTTCTTCCCAACTATTGATAGACTCTGGTTCCAAATTCGTGTACTAGTGGAATGTTATCCCTTTCAATCATCGAACAAACTACTTCACCAGTCGGTCTCCTTCCGTCCCTACATTGCTGCAAGTCTCGATGAAATGCGCAACGTGTTGCTTGGGGTTACCCTTTCCATCAAACTGGTTGAACTTCGTGGGTTGATAGCCGAGTGGCATCCGAAGCGCATCGATCCTCTTTGTGTAAGGCTTTGTGTACAAGTGACTCTTGTTCGACGCCTCTCCTTGTTGAGCCCTTACTGCATTAGCAATCATACTCTGGATCTCTTCCGCAGTCATTGATCCTGAAGACGAGACCTTCTTTTTTCACCGTCGCCATCACCATCACCCTTAGAAGATTCTTTGTCAGATTCCTTCTTGTCAGTTTCTTCATCAGACTCTTCATAAGGGCGCTTCTCTATTTTCCTCATCAATTTCGCAATCTTTTCGTTTTGCTCGTCGATCTTTTTGTCTTTTTCTTCGCTTTCCCTAGCAAGTCTTCTCAGTGTAGCCTCCAAGTCTGCAATCTTTTCTTCCACATTGGAAGCGCTAGTTGTCATCACTGTCATGATGACAATTTGAGTAGACTCAATTTTAGCCTCCGAGAAGATAGATTCCTCTTCAGTCATTGGGGAAGAATCTTCGCTGGAGTAGTCTTGGCCTTCAAAGTCCTCAGACTCGAAGATTGGGTTGTTGCGAGTTTGGAGTTCGTCCATTCCACGCGGGGTAGTCATGACTGAGCCTAAGGTATTTGCAGTGCTTGGCCTCCAAGAGCGAGGAGTTATTTGAGGCACTCCCTGAAGGTTGGAATTGGCAGCCAAACCCTTCCGTGACGGGGTTGGTGCCTTGATAGTTGGTTCTTCTAGCAGAGCAGAAATTGCAGCAGCAGCAGCGGCAGCCTTCGCCTTCCTTCGAGCCATTACTCCGCTTGATGTAGCACTCGTAGTCGTTGACCCTTGGGATGAAACTTGAACTCTCCACTTTGTTGAGGGTTGAGAGACAACTTTCTTAGGTGCCATTGCGCGCTTGAGTCGAAGGTGAGTTTGAACTTCTTGGAGAAAGAGATGAGAGGCAGAGTGGTCCCACCGAGCGTGCCAAATTTGTAAACACAAATTTCGAGCCTGAAATAAATAAAGACAAGAAATTGAGAAACAAATATAATTTGTATTAATATTTGAATGTAAGCGGGTACAATCTCTGTATCAAATACAATAAAGTAGTCATCTGATTCAATCTTCTAAAATTTGAATGAGTCGAGGGCGCGGACGCTTGATCTCGATCTCGAGTGCAAGTCGAGCTGAAGAACTCAATTGTAGCTCTTTACCTTGACGTGCCGAAAACCTGGAGCCTTTGATCTTGAACTTTCGTCGACCTTGATCCTTGGCGCTTGGGAGCTGGAGGCCGCTTGCAGTTCGAGCCGAATTTCTCAAGTGCGAACGCCAATGCCACTGTAGTCGCAGCAGTGTCTTGAAAATGAGGGAGAAGACCCCTATTTATAAGTTCTGGAGGCCTAGGGTTACCTAGGGTTTGAGTCGGCATTGGGCTTGGGCCCAATTAATAATTATTTCTTTAATTTTAATTAAAGAAATAATTATGATTTTCTGCATCATAATTGACACGTGTCGCAATGCTATTGGTCATGATACATTTCCATTTAAAATTTAATTAAATGGATCGCCGTAATTAATTTTACACGTGGCGGATAATAATTAGTCGAAATGAATTTACTTATTTTCCACGTGTCATTTTCTGATTTGTCGACAAATTTTTGCCTCTTACAGTAATATTTGTCGTCACAACGTCACTTTTCCAACAAGCTCAACTCAGTGATAAACACTAAAAATAATAATTATTAAAGTACAGTTCAACCATAACAAAGTTGGAAATTCATTTTTTTTTTTCTGTAACCTGAAAGTAAGGATTAATTCTTTTTACAATTTTCAAGGTAAAAAATTCAGAACTTCGAACAATTTTCACACAACCCAATTGACATTTGACATTTGACATTTGACATTTGACATTTGACATTTTGACTTTACAATTTACACAATGCCCATTCAATTGTGATGAGCAAAAAAACTAAAGTTGTGTTTGGTTGGAGACTGTGGAATGGAACTTCATACCTAAATGTATCAACTTCCTTTATTTTGTGTTTGGTTGATAGCTTAAGGAATGGAACTTCATATCTATAGGAATCAAGCAAAAAATTGCTGGGAGGTGCCACACATTTCTAACAACTGACTAGAAGGGGGCCACATTTTTTTTAATGTACTCGAAGGGGACCACATTTTCAAAGAACTGGCTGCTGGGTGATTTTCCGATCATTTTGACCGAATTCCGGTGATTTATATATGAAAAGACAGAAATACCCCTATGTTTTATCAAACAATTACTGGGAGGTGTTCTACATTTTTAAAAACTGACTCGATGGGGACCACTTTTTTCACACCTCTTCTCTTCACTCTCTCCTCCCCCAAATATCAATACAACTCAACCCATCAAAACCATAAACAAACTCATTTCTTCTGCTTCTTCTTCATTCGTCCACCACTCGACCACCAACACAACCACCAGTCCAACCGCCAACAACACCAACATCACTCAATTGACAATCAACCACCACCGAGAACCACCACAACTATTTTAAAACAAACCACAATCTAAGTTTGACACAACAAAGCATAAATCCCTCTCTTCATGCCATCAGTATGTCAATTTCTCAATTTATTTTTTATTTTTGGGTCTTAACTCCACCCATCGAAACCTAATATCAAGAAAGCAAGGAGAGAGAAAGAGGAATGGCGTCCGGTGCGACGTTTGGTTTCGTGGGTTCGGGTGTCGGTCAACATCGGTCGCTGGCAACAGCCTTGACGGCAGCTGCGGGTCTGGTCGAGCGAAATAAAAGAGAAACGGGGATGGTTCAGAAGTGAGTTCGGGTGATTATCAGTGTTTTTGGGTGGCTGGAGTGGCTTTTTCTGGTGATATTTGGGATGCAAAAATGAAGTCAGATTGGTGGTTATGGTGTGAGTGTTGAATTCAGTTTTAAATAAGGAATGAGAAGAAGGGTAAGTGATTGGTTGTGTCAAACTTAGATTGAGATTTGATTTAAAATGGTCATTATTGTTCTCGGTGGTGGTTGAGCGCTGAAGTGGTGATGGTGTTGTTGGTGGTTAGACTGGTGGTAGTGGAGGTGGTCGGGTGGTGGATGAAGAAGAAGAAGATGATGAGTTTGGTTATGGTTTTGATGGGTTGAGTTGTATTAATATTTGGAGGAGGAGGAGAGAAAGTGCAGGTAAGAGATGTGAAAAAAGTTGTCCCCCTCCAGTCAGTTTTTAGAAATGTATGACACCTCCCAGCAATTGTCCGATAAAAACATAGGGGTATTTCTGTCTTTTCATATATAAATCACCGGAATTCAGCCAAAATGGTCGGAAAATAACCCAACAGCCAGTTCTTTGAAGATGTGGTCCCCTTCGAGTGCATTAAAAAAATGTGGTCCCCTTCTAGTCAGTTGTTAGAAATGAGTGGCACCTCCCAGCAATTTTTTTGGAGAAATCAAGTAACCCCCATTTAAGGGGGTCTTGATACCTCTCCTTTTTGGGAGGTTTCACATCTCATTTCTTAAAATATCAATATTTACCTTCAAAAATAAAAATAATTTATATCAATAAATTTATTTTCGTATTTTCCTTTAATTCACCTTTGAACCCATTTCCAATAAAAATATAAATTAAATTAAAAAATAATAATAAGATAAAAGTTAAAATAATAATAAAGTCAAAATATTAAAAACTGAAAATTGAAAATTAAAAATTAAAAACTGATTTGACAATATTATTATTATTATTATTATTATTATTATTATTATTATTATTACTTAACTTCATTCTATATTTAGATCAAACAATAACAATAATATTGATTTCATTCCTTTAATCAACCAAACACATATGTCAAAGAATCAAATTTCATTTTATTCCTCTATATATCAAGTTTCATTCCATTCCATTCATCTCTAATTGAACCAAACAAACCCTAAATTGAAATCAAAGATGGAAGCACAAAGGCGAAATTGAAATCAAAGATGGAAGCACAAAGGCGAAAGAATCTTCAACGGTCCAAAATTTTCAACGGGGTTTCGGGGGGCCACCCTCGACAGTTCTTGCAGGGAATGAATCTGGAATCAGCCGCAGAGAGGCACAAATTTCAAAGAAAATTTGTCACTTCTCATATGTCCGTAAAATTTTCCTTCTTTTCCACCTTTTTGCCCAGTGTAATTAAAAGAAAACATACTCAAGAGTTGGGGGAAAAAAGAAAAAACAGATATTGGATGTTGGCCATTGTGCAAATGTGAACAATCCAGAATTTCATTGCAACCAGTATGATAAAGGCTAGATTATCATGATCTTTAAAATGATATTGCATTGATCAAATCAGAACTTTGACAACAAATAAGATTTATACCCAAAAAGATTCCTACTCATAAAATTGTTGATGGTTTTTTCTTTTTTTGTTTGGGGGGGAAGCAAAAACTGGCAGGATTATTCAGAAGCTGAATCTGTGTCAGGATCAGCATCTACAATATCAGGGAATGGATCAGACCCCTCATCATCTGCTTCTGCTGCAGATGCCTTAGTTATGTTGTCACCTCCATGGGCCATGGCTGCACCTTCACCCAGCAAATTTGACATGTCACCCATAGAAGGGGTGGACTGTCTACTGGACTGTGGCTGTTGTCTCCTCAGAACGTCTGTTGTCTCAGTATTTGGTGCTTCCTTCTGAATCCCTCTTTCAGTGGCTGAAGAACCACTAACAGGTGGGACACCTTCTCGGGCAGTGGTCAAATCTTGTTCTTGGGATGCTTTGTCTGGGTCATCATGATGTTGCACGTCTCCCATCACTGTATCCCCATTTGCTTCTGTTTGGGCATCGTGAGGAGTTGGTCCGGGATCATCATCTCTTTTACCTGAGATTGTCATAATACGTGAAGGACTTGTTATGCTCGACTGATTAAGGTCTCGGCTCCTGGGAGTGTCCACTGAATTTTCATCAAAATGCACACTTTTGTTAGGTTCAGCTGGTGGGACTTCAGATCCGGAGTTATTTTCCAAGTAGACATCATTCAGGAAGTCATAAACATCATGAGGCGTTCCATAGTTGCCTCTTCTGGACTTGAAATCCACAATTGATGACTGGTTGTATCTTTCATCCCCAAAATCTGCCCTTTCCGATGAAATGTCAATGAAAGGAAGTGCCCTAGGATGCACAAGCACTTCCAAAGCCAAAAGTGCTTGGGCACAGAATTCAGCAATCTTAGTACCAGTTCTCGTCTTACCTGTCAAAATCCACATGTTAAACCAAAATAAAAGCTACTTAACATCAAGTTTTGAAAAACCATATATTGCTTCTTAAATCGTTTTCCCCCTTTTCTGGGGGACCTCGGGATGGGGTCGATCATTTAAAGTCTGAAAAGCCATATATTGCTTCTTGTTTTGTTTTTGGAAGATGAATTCCTAAATGCTTTAGAGTCTTAGATTGAAGATTGTGATCATGCACATTTTGGAGCAAAGAACAAGGGAGAGGAGTTCATTCTGATGCATTCAATAATTTTATTTTTTGGTAGATACAAAATTTACATCAGCGCCAAAAAAAAAAGAATATTATCCAAAGCTACTGAATTAATTACCTATACGGAGAAGTTCAAGGCCCTGAGCAAGGTAAGGGGGTCGAGTGCCAGTTGAGGAAAGAAGAGACACCAGAAGCGCTTGCAAAGCCACAAGCTGAAAATCCTCCCAAGTTGCCTTGGGTTTCTGGGGAAGGAAGGGCTTCTCTACATAAGTACAGCTCGTTCTCAATGCATTTGTTGCAATTTCAAACAGAAGATGATCAACTCTTCCACGCCAGCCCTCAGATCTTAATGCACCACCCTGCAAGACAACATATACAGCTTGGTTACTAAACGTCAAATCAGATGATTCAGAAAAGCAACTTCCAGAACATAGTTTCTTTATGTATTTTAGTCCCCCACTCACAAAAGATCTCAAATTGCAGTCATATGTGTAACTTGAAGGACATTGCACTTGACAGATTTCAAACAAGCCTAAATTTTTAACGCATCAGGAATCCTACAAGGTAAATAATTTGTTATCCATTCAAAACACTCCACAGAGCAGACCTCAATATAACAGCACCAACCAAACACTCCAAGCATCACTCTCTTGACCACTGCAAAGTTCACTGTTCATCTTCACATCAAGAAATTTTCATAACGGAACCACCATAACAACAAACTCTAGGGGGAAAACGCATGAGCATGGTCAGGCAGGGGGTTCGCCCCACAGGCTAGAACAGAAGCACATACCACAACCAGAAGAGCCTCTAGTGTCTCCACCGCAGCTATTTTCAAGGCAGTTGAGTTTGGGCTTTCCATCGATGCTTTCACTTTGGTACCAAATGAAGTCTGCTGTTCCACTGGCAGTGCAGTCACAGACCCATGCTTCCTTTTCCTTCGCTGATGCTGCAAGGATGCTTCCATAGGTAATACCTCATTAGCACATGGTTCATAATTCCCGTGACCAGTTGATCTTAAGTCAATAATGCCATTGTTGATAACTTCCTGGGAGATGTATAATGCCAAACCTGATCAATAGACAACAGAAAAGTCATCTACAGTCTACCCACATGCCCAAACCTTGTTCCAATCAAATAAGAGTTCAGTAAAAAAGAAATAATTCATGAGGTAATGCTACAAATGATAGACCACTTATGTGATGACACATCTATGTGATGTCATAGGAGTTGTTCTGTATTTCATGGGTACCATAACTTTGCATCAGGATAGACAAGAAACAAGCACCAAAAATATCTATATTATGAGAGGCAAGTACAAGAATCATCATGCCCATGCATCCCCATGCATAATATCATCTATACAAAAGCAAATCAGCCCAACTAATCAAGAACACAAGAAAGTCTGAAGGCAAAGCTCCAAAATGCAGCAGGACAATGCACTGTGCTCCAAAATCCACTGAGTCCTTCCTTCTCAAGTACAACATCCAATTGCCGGATGCATCACTTCAATCTTCTCAAAGCAAGAACCACATCTTTAACAGACAATGTAGAACCTAACTAACACCAATCGTGAAAGAAACAAATGCCAAAGAGACAACCTAACAGCAATGAATAAGGAAACATCATATGGACTCTTCCTTCTCAAGGAACAAGGAATGCCTACTAGTACAGTTGATATTTCTTATTTGGAGCACATCCCTTGGCATGGATCTATCCAAAGGTGGCAGCCTAAAGCCAAAAAGCATGCTTTTTTATGTGATTCTTCAAACTTATAAATGGCCACCATATTGAGAGGTCGATACCTGCACAAAACGCCATTCCAGAAAAGAACTCTACACCCATTCTTCACCTCAAAATGCACCACAGATTTGAAATGCTACTAACCCTGACAGCTAGCAATTCCTAAAACTGATTTGCATCAAAGTTCTATTTCAGAAAGTTAGTTCAACAAATTCATCCTCAGGAGGAACATAACCACCAAAATGACATTTAGGAAATTTAGAGCTACATTGGTTCCTAATTCCGTGCCTAGTCATTCATGTTCTATGTAGAATTGATTTAGGTGGACTGCTTTGAGAAATTCAGTGTTGCTGGTACAATTTTGAAGGTTTTTTTAGGATATAGAACAGAAACAAAAATGAATAAACAGCTACAAAAAGAAGGTAACCCAGGGAATCTACCAAGGGTTTGTGAGAGACCCATTCACAAGAAACTATGAGTCCAAATGGACCAAGAGCAGTAACTATGCTTAATATTTTTGACTTTATGGAAAATGCCTCTAAACCAACAGTTAACATTCCTTATATAGCCCAAGAAAACCTCAAAAACAAGTTAAGCCTAAACCCTAGTTATACCTTAATTTTACAAACAAGCCCACATATTGCCTAAAATAAAATTTCAAAAAGAAAATCGCTAAAAGAAGCCAAAAAAGCTAAAGTAATATTTTAAAAATTACTCCTAAGATGATAAATTTTAAAGGGAAATTGATTCTAATAATCCCAACTTTTGGCAATTGGACGATAATAACCCCCAATCCCTACTTTTTGGGCCACCACTGAGTATATATCCTAAATAGTGTGGATGTTGACTTGCGCTTGCTCCGAAACATAGCACAACACTTCCCCATTATTTTTAGTGAATTTACAAACTTTGTCCCAAATTTTTCGATATTTTTCTAATTTTTATTATTTTTCCCCTTTTATTCCTTAAAAAAGCGTAATAACTATTCGGATTCTCAAAAGAAAATTAAATTCTTTTAGTAACCTTTCTAGGGAAGGAATGAAAAAAATAGACAAATCTGAAAATTTAAAAAACTCCAAAGTGAAAATATGGATGTAGATTTAGTACCGAGAAACTACAATTTTATCTTTTTGGGACCACTGGCACACAAAAACAAAGTAGGGATTATTATTGTCCAATTACCAAAAGTTGGGATTATTAGAATCCAATTTTGCCAATTTCAAATCTCCAATATAGTCTCAAGATGACCCCAAGCAATCTAAACAGCTCTCTTCATTCTACTTCAAGTAGTTTTTGATACACCACCATAAGTATGAACAATCGACACTTTGGTTTAACCAAATTTTACAAAATTTTAAAATTCTCCTGATTCCTAGATGGCCCGTGCCACATATTCTACACTTCAACGTGAGCATGGCTGAATCCATGTTGCATAGGTTTAAACAACAAAAACAGCATATAATCGATGATCCTTTATTTAGATTCTCACAGCATAAAAGAGAACTAATTATTATGGACATGACCTTCACCAGAATAAGCATGAATGCATTTGCTTACATGACATTATTTGGGGATAAAAACAAAATTAAAAATGTCAGACATTACACTGGAAGAGGTGCTATGTATATAAATAGAACATGAGGATGGCATTCTCATTCATCATGATTCCAACTAAGACCATTCCCTCTAATTTCTGCAAATAGGCAGTGCCACCAGACAACCAAAGGAAAAACCTTTGTGCTCCACAGTTTTTGACGTTTTTGTCATGTTGCACACCAGATTATCCGGTGTTCAGGGAAAGCAAACAAGAACCTCAAAGAGTCTCGGAGTAAACAATTAACCATGAAACTGTTTTTACTAAAATTAACCCAGCAATCTTTAAACAAATCAAAAGTATGGTACTACAGAGCTCCACTAGAGACTCTGGGACCCACACTGGGATAGTGTGCTGTGGTTCTTGTTACTAGCCTATTCATGCATGAATGTAACCAAATCCCAAAGCATCATCAATAGACAAAAGCAGCATTTTACATCCATTCAAGTTCTAGAGAACTAAAGAATGCACAGCTTAGAAAGTTTCTCTGACTCCAGAGTCCAGAGAGTTCACAAATGTGGTAAAACCAGCCAATTTTGTTTTCCATTTGTCCTATATAACAGCACCGATGAATCAGCTGAAAAACCAGTATCAAAAGACTGGCAAAACCATCTGCTATAACCTAGAGGACACAAGTTCATGTACTAATGGGAACAAAAGTCGCAAAACATATAGCACATGATAATACAGAATACTCCCATAAGTAGACTACCAACAGAGCATTTCAAAATCAACATTGAGTATTGCCAATTCAAAGGAACAATTTCTAACAACTGATTTAGTTGCCTGGAGCATCACCAGCTGTCTGTTCATCAGATAACTTCTGTCACAGATAAAGACAAGATGCAATTAACTGCACCCCCCCCCCCCCTTTTTTTTTTCTCTTTTCCCCCCGAACACACACACAAAAACCCCTCTTTCTTCTGCTCCTACCCAAACAAAAAAGGAGAGGGTATTGAAACCAAACAAGAATAACATACCAGCACCCATTAGGTTGAGTAAATCCTTAATAATTGAGTAAACCTTGATCCTTGGCTCAGGCAACCAACATTGCTTGAAACACTCAACTAGAATACGCACAATATCAGCAGCATGAGGTAAGAGTTGGCTGCAGAGCAGAATTAACAAAATAAGCAAACATAAGGGGACAATGACGATTGGTCAAACAAATCTGAATATAGCTTCTGACAACATCGGTCAGTTTGCAAAATGAAAACTAAAACAATTTGTGTCACTACTAGTGTCAAAAACTTAAAATTTTAATCAAAATTGTAAAAGAGGCTGTCAGGTGTAGTTTTCTATTGAACAACCCTCCACCCAAGAAAAAAAAGGCCAACATATGGACTATTGAGTGAGGCACACTCTACACTTAAGGGGTATGGATGATGACATGTAGATCCCAAATGATGGTAAGCATCCAACTGAATCTATCAACTTACTTAAGATGTCCTCAAAAGATATAAAATCTGTAATAGAACACAATTATAGCCCACAAAGAGAAATACATCCCTCCCATCAAATCGCAATTTTCTGCTCACTTAATGTGAAGAGTTGCTCAGAAGCTACAAAGTTGATCAGTACCAATCGGAATGAACAAAGCTAGCATGTCAACTTTGGACTTGGTTATAAAAAGGACCACTCAAAAGTGTGAAGCTCTATGTTACCCCGACTCTTCATTTTCCCTGCTGTACCCGTGTCGGACCCTTGATACCCGGACAAGGGTATGACACTCGACACTTCAAATTACAATGAAAATGTATAAAATTTCTTTAAAATAGCCGAGTCAGACACACGTATCCGTGTCCGATATGGACACCCGTACCCGAGTCCGAGTAACATAGGTGAATCTGAAGGTTGGATTACATAATATTATCCAGGAACACTCAGTACCCTCGTAATTCATGTCCCATAGTCGTAATATGGAGCCTGAATTAGGCTAAGTTCATATGACTAGTAGGGATACACATTCCCATCCAAGTAACCAGAGGAATGTTCCCTGGCAATCATAACAGTCAAGTATCCATGATCCAACAAATTTGCATATTCTGCATAACTAATGTTAGCAACTTTGGTAGCCTCCGAATCTTCATAATTGATGATACAACTTTCGTCAAAAAAAAAAATGTTAGCAACACCCACAACCAACTTTTGTGCCAATGAATTTCTTAAACCACATCATACTCACAGGCACAGATGAATTGTTCAAATCTCAGGGAAACAATAATTGGCCGACTCGATTAGATAATCACTTGACAAGACAGCTGTTTCCCTGCTGTAGGATCCAGCAAACATACATTTCTCAAGTATAAAGTGCCAAAACATTTTTCTCACAGAAAAATGTACAATATCCTATGAATCTAGACTCTATGAGGCTAAATGTCCAACACCTATCAGGTTCTTTCTGTAAAAGATAATATAGAACTTAGACCAAAATGTGTCAAATTAAGAAATATAAAAAGATTAAGCAGTAAACAGACAGCTCAAGCAATGCACATTGAAAGAACTCAAATTCTAAATAAATAACTAAATGCTTTTACCAGCGCAGCCCTTGCACAACTGCGGAAAGGACCTCCAACGAGCAGAGTTGCATAGCAGGAAGCTGCGAGCAAACAAACTCTTGTTGCGTTGCAGTTGTGAACGGCTGTAAAGATTCCGTCAAAGACCCATTGACCATCAACACTCTTCGAATTGTAGCCAATATTGGACGAACAGGAACTGCCACCTATGTTTCACAAAAAGGCAGTTGTTCTAAAGCAGTTCCGTTATGATTCAGAAATGTATAAGACATTTTTATCGTAAAGTTAGAGGATTTCCACTAAGCATATTGAGTACAAAATTGAAAACCAACATATGTTATCTTACAGCAACCTGATAGGCAAATGTACCTGGACAGGATAAAAGGAGGTTAGCATTGTGCAGATACAATTCATCAGAGAGGATATGGTCGATATCAGCAATTGCTGGGATCTCTCGCCCTTATCCAATGACTCTCCTGCCATCATCTGCTCCCCCAAAGGTGGGGGTGGGAATTTCCCCGGTGGAACCAGCAGAGCAACAGCTTCATCACGTATTGACTCTGACAAAAACCACAAGCTATAATCCACATTCGCTCCAGAGAAAGAACCAATAACCCCATTTTTATTTTGTACAGGTAAACAAAAGTACATTAAAAGCACACCAAATGAAGTTGTGCGTATACAAAAGGATGGAAAAAAAGTCAACAATGATCACACCACCTTCAAGCTCTGACGAAATGCTTAATTGAGCTAAAAAAAATCAGAAAAGGTATATATGGTTCATAATGAACCAATTCATTCCAACTAACCAGAACTCTGAACCTTCCACTTTAAACTCTTCACAAGAAAATCTACAAAATTCATTCCTTTTTCAAATACTATACAAAGCAGCCAATTGATTCAGCCTTTGAACCCCAACAACCCAGCTATCGTCAGTAGTTTCCATACCAATGCCTCATTTTTGGCAATCCACTGAAGGACCAGCTGGCCTTATTATACCATGGGTAACATGAAAAAGCCAAAGTGGAAAGAAAATTATGCAAGTGCCTTTATACCTTCTTCAAGACCTTCCAAGGCATCATTCAGAAGACTGTTTAGAGAGAATAATATCTTTTGCATCATGACAGACCAACTCTCCTCATCTGCCCTAGATCTTGGAAGCAATGTCAAGCAAGATACCAGCTTCTGTATACCCAAGGGGAAAATAATCAATAGTAAGCCAAACCCCATCACTCAAAACTCGGTCTGTAAGAAGAGCAACAAAGTGACGCTCTTGGGATCAGAATAAAGTCACAAACCTTCATCAAATCAGGGCTGCAGCTTCTAGAGATGATTTTTGAGACAATTGCCCCTTCAACCTGCAACATTACTCGATAGTCAGTTTTTTTGCACATTAATGACAATTTAGCCAAGTACAATCACCATTCAAAATAGCCTAAAAGAATGCAATAACTCAGTCTAAATTAACATGAAAACTATCCAAAACACAAGCACTGTCTATATAAGAAACGTTGATTTCCGATTAGCAATTTGTGAGCTGGTAAATAAATAGATTAAATCTGCTAGAAAACGCAAGCACGAGATGCCAGCATGGGATGAGAAAACACAACGCCACGGAAAGACCCATGTGAACTTGTTCTCTAGCTTCTATTTGTCCGGGTAGGCTGGGACCAAAAGAATAGTTCTTTTTCAACTGACTACAGCAAAATATAGATATCGTACAAAATTTCAAATAAATACATGACGCCGATGACAATAAAGGAGCCCTCACATTGTCATAGTAGCGAACAACTGAAGGTGGGAAATAATTTATGATGCTAGACAACAAATGAGCTGCTACTTCCTGCAAAAAATAAAATAAAATAAAATATAAAATAAAACCAAAACAAACAAAAAAGGGACTTTAGCAAATGTACCCAAAACATAGATCTTCAAACAAGAGAGGTGATAAAAACTCATGTAAATTTGTTTGAGTTGTACGAGTAACTTTTAAACAATACTAAAATCACTAACCAGCATAGACTCAGTGGTATCCTCATTCAATATCTTCAGAATAGGCTGCACAAGTTTCCCCGCGTGAGAGTTGCCTTCCTTCTTTAGGTTTGATAGGGTACCAAGCCTAACACAAATTGTTTGAAAACAACTTAATAAGCACTGCACTTTAGAACTTTTACCGAAGAGAACCCGTTAGAGAATGTTAGATGCCTATATTACAAAATCGCCATGGGTGAAGTTCAAAGAGACAAAATGGAGGTCCACTCTAGATTTCTAAAGATGTAAACAGCTCCACAGTCTAGAGACCAGGAAAGCAAGAAAGGCCAACCTTGTGAGCAGATCTGACATAGCAGCGCACGAAGCTATCTTGACAAGTTGTGAAACTCCAGATTGCTGCTAACACACAAGAATCAAGAAGTCATCGCCAAAAACCAGTTGGTCATGAACAGCAATTAGTTACGTTCATGGATTTTCCCTACATGTATAGCAAAAATTGTAACCTTCCATGCATTTGAAAACATTCATACGACTCATCCTCATATGGGTTACCTTCTATTACACTCAATTGCATATGCAAGAAAAGCGAGAAATTTATAAATTCTGCAGCTAAATGACTTCAAGGGCATACAAATGATCATATTCATTATTTCATTTGTGTAACTCCCCCCCCCCCCCCCAAAAAAAAAAAAAACAGCATGCTTAAGTTTTGCATTAGTGTGATAACATACATAAGCTATAATTAGCCGGAAAAAAAGTGAAAACGAGAGTAAAATAATCAACTTATTGAAGCAAACAATGGCAACACAACCAGCCATGTTCATCACCAAACATAGGTTTAAGCAAAGAGATATTCCTACATACCTGAATATACGGTAGAAGTACATTAAACCAATCAGAGTACAAAGCCAAGAAGCGTTCGGAGCTACATTCAGTGATACTCACTCCAAGCAAGCAGACACCAACCCAACATTTATCTGGCTAGAAATAAAAGGGTATTTCACAATCCAAAACGAAAAAGAAAGTAATCATTAGAAACCCAATTTTGAATTCTAAAAATACATGAAGAAACCAAGTTGAAGTTGAGAAACTTACCAAATTAAAACGAGTAAGCATAATAATTCGATCGAGCCAAGAATCAACGGCAGACCTCCAGGTAGAAACATGCTTTTGGTCCGCAGAATGAGGGACTGATTCAGAGAGGAGATCATGAGTTTTGACAATGGAGACTATGTAGTAGAGCTCAGAGGGGTTTCGTAGAGGGCGCTTTTCGTCAGGAACCTCCTCTTTCAGCAAGGAACGCAGCAAACGAGGCTTCAAAGCGACGTCGTAGAGGTTCCGGACGTGGTCGAAGGCAGCCATTAGAGACGCATAAACACAGTGCCTGGGAGAAGGGAGTTGGAGATATGCTTGAAGTGGGTTTAACTTAAACCCTAACGGCCCGTTTGTAAGTAACGGAAAAAATCTAAGGCAGCCGCGAACGGGTGACACATAAGATATACTAGTTATATTTTTATTTTTTATTTGGAGAGAGATATACTAGTTATATTGAAAATATTATTTAGAGTATATCTTAAATGATATTGGAGTGGGGAATATTAGAATGAGCAACAGTATAATTAATAATTGGTAAATATAAGAGCAATAGTACATAAAATAAATATGAAAACTAAAGAAATGATGAAAAAAATGTTACCTTTGTACATCCTCTTTTTTCTAAATATAAACCTTTGTACATCTTGCTAAGTTATAAGTAAATTGGAATCATATTTATATTCGTTCATATAGGTCGAGGGAAAGGATACATTATACAGTGAAATATCTAATTTTAATTTATTTTTTGCAGAGAAATATTTGATGTTTTTACTCACAAACAAAAAAATTCACAATTTCATAACAATATGGACCAATTGAGAAAAAATGGGAACTTATTTTTAAAAAATTAAAGAATATGAATTAATGTTTTGGTTAACTTATTTTTATCGTAAAATATAATTATGTAAGTTACCTATGATGTATAGTATAAATTTATATTTTCTTTTTAAATGCTAAGATAATTAATTTTTTTGTACATTGTGTGAGTTAAAGTTATAAGTTGTTTTGTAATAAAAAGTTGTATAAAATTTTGCAATGACTTTCTCAATAAGTAAAATGGTTTTTCATATAAAACTAGCGTTATATACCCGCGCAATGTACGGGAAAATTGTCAATTATTAAACTATTAATTGATACTTTTGTGCTAAACATCTTTTCATAAAAATATGTATGTTAAGCTAATTAAAATGGGAAATTGGAATCTAATAAACCAATCTTTGAAGGTGCTTTGAAATAACGAACCAACCTTGCAAGCTAATTTACAATGAACCCACCTTAACATGTTATTTTTTCTAACGAACCTCCGGCGAGTCCCACAGGCCGGAAAGCTGACGTGGCGGTGTTTTAGCCAAAAAAAATGAAATTTTTTTTTTGCTGAGTCGGATTAAATAAATCAAATTTTTCTTTTTTTTTAAATCCACCTCAATTATTTTTTTTCTTTCTTTCTCTCTCTCCTCTCTCTCTCTCTCTCTCTCTATCACCCAGCCCCCCCAACCCATCTCCCGACCCAGCCCCAACCCCCACCCTCTCACCACCGCCACCCTCACCACCGCCGCCACCACCACCACCGTCACCACCTCCACTACCACCACCATCACCATCATCACCACCATCCTCCATCATCATCATCCTCATCACCACCTCCACCACCACCACCATCACCATCATCATCATCACCACCATCTTCCATCATCATCATCCTCATCACCACCTCCACCTCCACCACCACCACCATCACCATCATCATCATCACCACCACCACCATCCTCCATCATCATCATCATCATCCTCATCACCACCTCCACCTCCACCTCTACCTCCACCACCACCACCACCACCATCACCATCATCATCATCATCACCTCCACCTTGACCATCGCCACCACCACGGGCTACGATCGGCGCGCCACCAGACCGTGATGGTGATGGTGATGGTGATGGTGATGGTGGTGGAGGTGGAGGTGGAGGTAGTGATGAGGACGATGATGATGGAGGATGGTGGTGACGATGATGATGATGATGGAGGATGGTGGTGGCGGCGGTGGTGAGGGTGGCGGTGGTGAGAGGGTGGGCTGGGGTGATAGAGAGAGAGAGAGAGAGAGAGAGAGAGAGAGAGAGGAGAGAGAGAAAGAAAAAAGTGGATTGAGGTTGAGGTGGATTTAAAAAAAAAGAAAATTTTGATTTATTTAATCCAACTCAGCCAAAAAAAAATCTTTTTTTTTGCTAAAACACCGCCACGTCAGCTTTCCGGCTTGTGGGACTCGCCGGAGGTTCGTTAGAAAAAATAACATGTTAAGGTGAGTTCGTTGTAAATTAGCTTGCAAGGTTGGTTCGTTATTTCAAAGGACCCTTAAAGGTTGGTTTATTAGATTCCAATTTCCCAATTAAAATTGAAATTCTTATTTTCATATGTATAGATGATATATTAGGAAATATTTATTAAATAATTTATTTTTCAATTTAGTGAATTAAATATTTTATTATTATTAATATTATAAAAGAATCCAGAAATATGTGTTATAATTTTTTTCTTAAACACATATGATAAAGAATAATAGTAATTTTTATTTTAGTTAATTTGAATAAATGTAAGCAACTATACAATTCATTTTTGTACAACAAATCAATAAAAGATAGTAGATTGCCATTAAAGAAAAATAAGAACAGTAAAGTGTGAATGTTCAAATGGCAATGTCTCTTCATTTTTTGATGAAGATATATATATTTGTGTACTTATTGGTTGATAGCTATTATTAATAGTAACTTATTTTATTAATTAAAAGTTATTAATATTGAACACCTCTAATGAATAAATTCAATAAATGGACCAATGAAAATTTTCAACTCAACAAATGAGATATTTTATATGCATGATATATGACAATATCTCATTCTATTTGTCTTGTTTTAACATAATTAATAGATAGATAATGTGTAAGTTACAAACAAAAATATAAACGAAAATTCTTGTTGTTAATTTGACAAATTAAGTATTTGCAATTAAACCTATGGCAATGCATGGACACGAAAAGACAAAGAAATATTCCATGACTTCACATATATTAATCTATTATTATATTAAAACAAAATCAACAAAATCATACATTTGCCAATTGCCACATGTCAATCAAATAGGAGGTCCATGAAATGTTATTTATTCATTTTTTTTAATTGAAAAGAGAGCTCCATTAGTTACATTAAATGAAAGGTAAGTAAGTTTTAAAAAGGGGACAACTAAAAATTTTACAATGATAAAAAAAACTATTGATATCCCCTAATTAAGCACTCATTTATCTCTCATTGTAAATAGCAAAACTTTTCAAATTCTGGATGAATAACAATTGATTAGCAACTAAATTACAAATTGTTAATAGTCAATCAATTGTAAATATTCTCATTGTAAATGCAAATTTTGGAAATCAATTGTTAATTACAATCATAATTAAACCTTTGAAATATCAAAAATAAATTACAAATGCAAATAGTCAAAGTTCTAAATTTAAATTAAAATAGTTAACAATTATTCATTAATCATCAATTATAATTGGATAAATAACAATAATCGTATGCCCATATTTCAGGACAAACTTTTAAAAAAAATAATGATACTTTTTCTAAAGAAAAAAAGTAATGATACTTGCTCTATAAGCTCCTACTATAGCTTATATATACTTGCAAGATTCATATCACTCATTGAATCGAATATTAAATAAAAAATAAAAATATACTTGAAAAAAATAATAAATATAAATACCCGTGCACATTTTGTTTTAATATATTAATAGATAATAAATAGATTATTTATTGTACAAAACTATTACTATTAGATGTAATTATTTACTTGATTTATTTATTTACTTGATTTTAATATAATATTAGCTTCACCTTTTTCTTTCCTTCTCATTTATGATTTATTTATTTCTTGATATCTATGAAAAAATATATCATTTTTTAAAGGTCATGACTGATGGATCTTTGGTGTACTGACAACAACTTATTAAACATTTGTGTTTTGACAGCAGTTGATTAATTGCTTGTGTTGTGACAATAGTAGTTCAACAGTGCAGGCTAGTAGACCAAATGGAACAAAGAAAGCTTTTTAATGAAATAGCTACTCAGCCATTAATGTGGATTAGACACTGTGACTTTGAGTGTCTATTGTACAGGTCTCTCCTTTGTCAACTTGCTCTATCATTCTTTAAATCTTGATTGTTGTCTTTGGCTCTTGCTTATGTGTGTCTTTACATTTTTATTCTTGGTTTTTATGAGCATTAGGTTGTCAGTTTAAGTTACCAACCCATGATTTGATAGAAACAACCTCCTTACATTTCCTGACTTTCTCTACCACACAAACAATGCTGAACAAAGCTTTTGTAATTTTTAAGAATACTAAAATCTGAATCCGTAGCTGGATTGTAGTTTCTCTCAACTTTTCACCTTTTTCTTTCCTTCTCATTTATGATTTATTCATTTATTTGATTTTAATATAATACTAATTGATGCAGTAAAAATACTACTCCTGCCACATCAGATGACAGATTGGATCACCTTCCAGCTCAGCATGACCGGTCAGACAGAAATTAGTTGGGCCGGATCACCAGGAGAAATCCAATTATGGTAACATACCCAAAAAGGCCCAACTCCCTCCTTCTCTCTTTTACACTTCTAGGCTGACTCTCCCCAACCTCCTCATTTATTCCCCCTATAAATACCCTCATCATTGATTGATTTGATAGGACATAAAAAGTACCCCACATTCTCTCCTCCCAATGCAACATCTCACCTCCATCTGAATCACCAGAATCTCACTCCCCCTCCACCTCGAAATACTCCCTAATCCTTTCATTACTGTCTGATAACTTCTTCAAGCGACGTGCTAACTTGAGCGTCGGAGGGGTGTTCCCCGGGCCAAATCCCCGAGGAGTTTGTTGTTCTGCAGGTCGGGAGCTCCGAGTAGATCCAGTTTGTCGTCATCCACGTAAGCTCGATCCTCCAACTCACCTCACCCCAGTTTCTCCGGAAACATATTGGCGTCGTTTGTGGGATCGACGACAACTAATGGTAGCAAGCGGAACTCGCTCTCGATCTAAGATGGCCACAAACCGAAACAACGACAAGGGGAAAGAACCTGAGGTCTGCCCCGATAACCCCTTGGGAGAGGAGTCACCAGACACGTCGCATCCATCCATTGGTAACCGGTCCGAGCAGCCGCGGGTTTACGTTACCACTGGAACCCTTCGGAACTTCATGGATGTCATGCAAGACGATATGATAAGGAGAGTCCAGGACCAAGTGAAGAGTACCCTAGAGCAACACATGCCCCTTCCTACTTTCCAATACGACCTTTCTCCGAGACAAGACCCACCGCGCTCGGGAGGTCGTCCCGTTGGACCACTCCCCTCACGACCTTTGATCGTTGAGCGACTCCAGCGCCATCCGCGGGCATGGGTGATGTGCGCAAGGTCATTGAGGCAAAAAGGGCCTTACAAAGGGCCAAGGATAATGTGGCTCTCTCTGCCACAAGCTCAACTCGTTATTTACGCTACTCACAGCCGAAGATCAGCATGGTTTGACGACCAGGAGGAAACTTCCGCTTACCTGGGGGAAGTAGGTCGCGACGTACCCGGCTCTCGGAATATCACTGGTTAGTCTCTCCAATCCTTGTCACCAGTCAGGAGTAGGTGCTTACGCAGCCTCCCACCCAAGGGCACGCCCTCAAGCTGTCGAGGCAAAGAGGTGCCACCAAGAAGAGGCGCAGTAGGGTCGTAACCAGGGCTCACTCCCCCAGCTATTCCCGTGGGAAAGAATCACCGGGATGGGGCAGAGATCGATCCACTTTGAGAGGACATGAGTATGACAGCCAAGGAAGGACTAGCCCTCATCGAGAATGGTCAGAAGATAGTGCTTTCTTAGAGGAGTTTATTCGTCCACTCCCAAGTGCCATCCCGCTTACCGGTTCCGCCTCCAAGTCGGGATTTCTAACAATCTCTACTCCCTTCAGTGAAAGCATCATGATGGCTCCGCGCCCCTGCAAGTTAAAACTTCCCTCTATCCAGCTTTGTGACGGGACTACCGATCCGGAGGACCACGTAGCTGTTTACAAAGCGCAGATGTACATCCAAGATATGGATGATGGGACTAGCTGTCGTTGCTTCCCCGCCACTCTTACAGGGGTAACTCAAAGATGGTTCAACAATCTGCCCAAGGGAAGTGTCAATTGCTTCCAAGAGCTCTCAGACCAATTCGTAGGACACTTCATAGTCAGCTGCCCTGAAAAGAGAACCAGTCTGAACCTCTCTAAAATCAAGCAAGGCGCTACCAAAAGCCTGGAGAGTTATGTGAAGCGATTTCATAGTGAGGCGGTGCTCACTTCCGATTTACAAGATGGAGTGGCCTTCACTGCTTTCCTCAATGGACTTAGGTCTAATCGCTTCAAGTTCTCCCTTACTGAGATGAAGGAGTGCACCCTCGTTGAGGCTCTCCGAAGGGCTAGGGATCACATCCGAGCAGCTGAGATATGTGTTGAAGATCGACCTCACACAAAAAGGTTGATGATGCTCTTACCACCAGGCCGATGAAAGGGCCTAAGAGCGGCAGGGGTCCCGAGAAGGAAAGAGCGGATCATCGCTTCACCAAAGATCCTAGGAGCATTCTAATGGAGATAAAAAAAAATCATCCCGCATTGAAAAGGCTGCCCCCAATGGTTGTCACTGAAAAGACTCGTACCAACAACAAGTACTGTGAGTTTCATGAGCAGCCCATACACAACACTTTTGAGTGTTGGGAGTTGAGGAAGACACTCAATGAGCTAGCCGACAATGGTCAGATTGACCGCTTCCTCAAAAAAGGGTTCAAGAACATACCAAGGGGAAGACCTCCTCACCAAGGAAAGCGGAGGGAATAAGACACTCCTTTAGTAAATACTATTGCGGGGGGGTCCGCTATGGTAGCTTCATCCTCTTCTTGGAAGGTTCACATGCATAGCGCCCGCCAAGTCATGATAGTTGGGCAACCTCCACGGATGAAGGCGCATACGATGTCCTTCACTAACCGAGATGTACGGGGAATGTCGGCCCCCCATGATAACCCTTTGGTCGTGGAACTCAAGATAGCTAAGGCCATCGTTCGAAGGATTCTTATTGATACTGGAAGCTCAGTGGACATCATCACCTTGGAATGTTTGGAAAAATGGGAGTGCCAAAAGGCGGACATCACACCGTTGTCGAGGTCCATCCTAGGGTTCGGGGACCAGCTCGTACACCCGATAGGAGTCATATCCCTGCCCGTCCGAGTTGGGGAGAAGGAGTTCGCGCGCAATTTGGAAGCTGAGTTTCTAGTGGTCGACGTCCCCATCGCTTACAATGTAATACTTAGGCGACCAACACTACATAAGATCAAAGCCGTCATAGCCCCCTACTTGCTCCTCATGCAGTATGAGCAAGATGACGGCTCGGTAGGAAAGATATATGGAGGCCAGAAGACTGCTCGGGACTGTTACAATGTGAGCCTCAAGCCCATATTTGAGGAGCGACGTAAGGTAGAAGTTGCACCAAATCCAAAAGGGAAAAAGCCAAAGATAGAGCCTCCACCCAAGCCTGCTGAGTCGCTCATGGTCTACCTAGCCTCTGCTGAAGAATACGGGCGGCCTCATCCGGAGCTTTCTGAGGATATCGAACTTGTTCCCCTCAGTAATGAGGAGCCGGAGCGAGTAATCAAAATCAGTCGGGGATTAGAGGATGATATCAAGAGATCGCTTGTCCAACTCCTTAAGTGACCGAAATACCCTTATTCTTCTTTTTCAAGGGTATTTCTTCCAAAATGGAAGAACAAGGGTATTTCGGTCACTTAACCAAATTGATAACCGGAAAAGCACCTAATAATTTCTAACCTAAAAATCAAGGGTACCACAAAATGAGTTTTTGAAAAGTTGGGATACCTGAAAAACATTACACCAAAAGTTAGGGTACCTCAGAGTAATTTTTTGCTTATCAGAGGTTAGTGAACAAAATCTTTGTCCACCTCATTGGCAAAAGCATGGAAGTTTATGTGGACGATATGATCGTAAAGAGCAAGGAAGAGGTCGCGCACCAAGGAGTAGGGGTGAGCACCATAAACCTAAACCGCAAATTGAACCGCAAAACCGCATAAACCAAACCGCAAAATGCGGTTAACCGAATTGATTTTTGCATAAAAGCGGTTTAGGTTAACCAAACCGCTATAAGCGGTTTAGGTTTAGGTTTTGGATATTCATGAAAGGGTTAACCGCGGTTAACCGCTCTCAATTAAGTTGAAAAAAATAATTTATTAGTAAATATGAATTTAATTTAACTGCGTATCGTCGTATCGGAATATGAATTTATTAGTAATATGATTACATTTATTTGCATAATGGTTATTGTAAACTTCCAGGAAATCGGTTAATCATAAACCGTGTATGTTAACCGGGTAAATTTTCAGATTTTAAAAGCCGTTAACCGGCACCGCTTCTAAATTGCGGTTTCGAGGTTTAGTTTAGGTTTCCAGATTTCAAATACGCCGCATATTGCGGTTGCGGTTTAGGTTTTCAAAATCTGAAAACCTCAAAAGCGGTTAACCGGTTATGCCCACCCCTACCAAGGAGACCTCGAGGCAACTTTTCAAGTCCTTCGCCAATACCGAATGAAGTTAAATCCCAAGAAGTGTGTTTTTGGGGTAAGGTCTAGAAAAGTTTTAGGGTTCATGATCAACCAAAGGGGCATAGAAGCCAATCTGGACAAGGTACAAGCTGTGTTCGGTATGCGATCCCCTCGAAATGTGAAGGAAGTTCAAAAGTTAACAGGGTGTCTAGCAACATTGGGTAGGTTCATGTCTCGCTCTGCCGACAAGTGTCAACCTTTCTTCAAGGTCTTAAAGAAAAGGTTGAAGTTTGAATGGGACGAAGAGGCAGAATAAGCATTCAATAACCTTAAGGCCTACCTTGCTCGATTGCCTAAGATTTCCAGCCCCGCCAAGGTGAGTCTTTACTCTTATATTTGGCAGTTTCGGAGCAAGTAGTGAGTGTCGACTACTCGTTGAGCGAGAAAAGGAGCAAATACCGGTCAATTATGTAAGCCATGCTTTGGCAGGTACCGAGCTTCACTACCCCTTAGTGGAGAATTTGCATATGCCTTGATCCTGGCTAACCGAAAGTTACGTCCTTACTTCAAAGCCCACAAAGTTACGGTACTTACCGACCATCCTTTAAGGAGTGTATTGCAAAAGTTTAAAAGTTTCGGGAGGATGCTCAAATGGGCTGTAGAGCTCACCCCGTATGGAGTAGAGTTTGAGCCACGAAGAGCAATCAAGGCACAAACCCTTGCCGACTTCATAGCCGAATGCTCCCGCAACGATGAGCCAACGCCCCCAAGAGAGGAGTCTTGGATCCTTCATGTCGAAGGGTCATCGAACAAAGACGGAAGTGGAGCAGGCCTCATCATTACTACCCCCCTCAGGGAAGAGATACGGGCATTGTAACGCCCCAGAAATTCAATTATCGAAAAGTCAAAGTCAAACTAACGTTAACAGACAAAATTTAGCGGAAGACTCAAACTCTTATTGGGCGTCACTGCCGTATCCCCGAAGGAATACAAGGCAAGAAGGAAAACAACGACTGTCTGTCAACGACAACCAACTAACAAACTCATATTTGGAAAACAAACCCAACATGACTAACTTCAAGTCTTTCTGAATTGAATCATAACACGACTAATAAAAATTAAGCACGCCAAGCCTCACTGCTAATTCCCGTTCCCAGCATATAGATCATCACCTGAAAACAAAACATTTCAAAAATGAGCGGGAAATCTCAATAATGTCTACCCCTAACGTTAAAAACAAGTTAAGTTCATTTCAATTCATTTGAGGGAGAGGGAACGAGTCAAACCATTTCACAAACCTTTAACCCTTACAACTGTTTTCCTCAACCCAACCAATTCATATTTTATTATGCGGGCGGGATACCATATCCCTTAGAGTAACATCGCCTACCACAGGCATCAAGAGTTCGCCTACCACAGGCATTAAGAGTTCGCCTACCACAGACATCAAAGTATTCGCCTACCACAGGCATCAAAGAAATCAACTATCCTATATCAGGGAAGAAGCCCTGATCTCCTGGTCTATAACCCGGCAGGATTCCAAATCCTGAACAACGAGTTATGCCCCGAAACTCGCTTAATGTTTCGCTTTGAATTATTAGTATCTTATGCAAAAACTCCACTCACAACTCTCAAGTCAAACCCAACCCAGGTTATCAAAACCAATAATAAAACCACTAATAAAAGACCATCTCAATTTCCTCAACTCATAAATCAAAGATCACAACAATTATAAACAATTATCCAAAACAGATGGTCATATTTCAACAAAAAGTCCCCTTTCGGGATGCAATTCTCAAAACAGATTAGAAAACATTAAAACACATTTAAAGAGCATTCCAGTGGGGATTAGATCATAGACATTACCTAGTTAGCTTCACTTCTCAGCAAAAACGAACACACTTGAGCTCACTAACGACGCGAGTTAGCTCGGGCCTAAAATAGAAATAATTATTCTAATCAAACCGTGCCCTTCGAAGTTAGTATTATCTACCTTCTAACTAACCCCTACCTAGGAACAC
Source organism: Portulaca oleracea (assembly GCA_029582165.1). Taxonomy (NCBI): domain Eukaryota; kingdom Viridiplantae; phylum Streptophyta; class Magnoliopsida; order Caryophyllales; family Portulacaceae; genus Portulaca; species Portulaca oleracea. Next base: position 11,194,152 of record CM055885.1, on the reverse strand, counting down.
CATAGGTTCCCATCATTCATGAATTTACACTTTAAATTACCTAATACATTCCAAGTAATCACCTAACAAGATCAAACAACCTTTTCACTCAACAACACTTTCATTAATGAATAACATCAACAAAACAGATTACAACATCCACATAAAAAGGGTCAAAACTTGACTTCCCGACATCCTATGGGTCTGGTTTTGGACTTTTCGGAAACCTCAGGATGTCTACTAAAACTCTTAAGTTGAACTCGAGACCCAACACACGCTTTAAGATCCTCAAAAACCGTCATCTTTCCAAACTGTCCAGACCTGACCTACGTCTAGTAATCGGGGTATAACTCGACTTATAAAATTCCAAAGTCCAGTCCGTAAAATTCCTATGAAAACTAACATCTAAGGGAAACGCCAGTCCAAAGGGTTCGATCAAAAAATAACTACACTAACCGTGGTGACCCGATCTTTAGACCCCATCAAAACTGTCCCGGTACCGGTTTCCATTTAATTTGTAAATTCGGTTCTAACTTCCACCAATCCGATCCCGGGGTCCTAATTTGGGTTTAAAACAGTAACTTAGGTCCAAAGTAATTAACCTAACCCAACTAAGGTCCAAACATCACACCTCCTATCATCAAAACCAACATGTGAAACATGAATTCACTTTAATAATTTCACTAACCCTAAAAGCATGCATGAAATAATAATAACATTAACCTAAACATGAATTCTACAATAAACTAAATCAAAGTACTATAATAACAACATATAAGGGTATAAAACATGATTTCTTAATCCATAATCAAGAAAGAATTTAAAGAACACGTGAATAAAATATAAAGAACATATAAACATTTAAACTACGAATCAAGAATCCCAACAACCAATTTCTTTATACAAGATTCAACCAAGAATCATAAATTAATAAACAAGAGTCGAACTTTAGTAATTCAATCAACCTAACTTATTTAACAAGATTAAACATAAAATTAAATATGGTTGAACCCTAAGAGAATTAAAGAACATATGAATACTTAACTAACGAACAAGAATTAATCTAGATACTTACACATCCGAATCATGCATACAAGAATAATATTATCTAAACCCTAAACATGATTTACAGGAAAAACAAAATACGTCATATATAATCGAACATTAATAATTTAAACTACAATTATTACAGATCTTAATACACCAAATTACAACAAAAAGTTTACACATAACAAATTAGATTACAAGGAAACAAATATTATGAAAAGATAATAATAATACAAACAAGTAACCAACCAAGAACAAGACTAGGGTTTTCTGGGCTAGTGGTTTCCGGCGACCAGGGCGGTGACGGCGTCGGCAGTACGGGCCGGGGGTGCAGGCAGCGTCGGTGGACGATGCGGCGTCGCAGGCGGCCAACTCGAAACCGCAGCAGCAGCAGCGGCTATCGTTCGTGGTCTGGGTGGCTGGGCAACAGTTTCCGGCGATGCGGCGATGGCCAGGGACGGTAGGGTCGATGGCGCGGTGCAACATGGCGGCAGGAGGCGAGAGAAGAAGAGAAAGAGAGACTTCGGGAGAAATAGAGTGAGAGAGATCGAGCGAGAGAGATCGAGCGAGAAGTAGGAGAGAAATGGGTGACGGTGGCTGCGACGGTTTCCGGCAACCCACAGGCGGACGGCGCGGCGGTGGTGCTGGGTGGCAGAGAGAGAAGGGAGAGAGAGGTGGGAGAAAGAGAGGGAGGCTAGGGTTAGGGTTTGATATTAGGGTTTTGAGAGGGAGAGGGGTTTTTATATTATCAATTAAAAAGCCCAACTAATACTACTTTTGGAAAAATAATAATAACCACCATAATAATAATAATAAAACAATACTAATAATAATAATATTAATACTAAACACATAATAAATAATATTCACATAATTAACAAAACATAATAATATTAATAATAATACTAATAATAATTAGAGTAATTCTAATAATACTAAACCCACGAAATTACCGATATACCCTTGTTAGTCTCTCAACGATCTTATGAGCTCAAGTGTTAGCAAAAATAAACACAAACGAATAATAATAAATAACGAAGTCAAACCTAATTTACTAACGACGTCACGGTCAACATCCTTGGATTTTTCGGGGTTTTACAGACATGCTCTTAAGTTCCTATTCAGGGCCTCGAACAACGAGGCCGAATATGAGGCCCTCTTGGTGGGGATTGACATTTGTTATTCCGCAGGTGCCAATTCCCTCAAAGTCTACTCCGACTCGCAATTGGTGGTAAGTCAGTTGAATGGAGAATACGAGGCTAGGGACGACAACATGATGGCCTATTTGAGGAAGGTCAAAGAGGCATCCAGGAGACTCCAACACTTTGAGATCATACATGTACCTCGTTCCGAGAATCAGCAAGCCGATGTTCTCTCAAAGCTGGTCAGCTCCTAGGCCCATGGGCAACCAAAGAAGATTCAATGGGAAGTGCTTACGAAAAGAAGCATTGATACACCCAGTGTCATGTGGTTGAACCGAAGTAATACATGGATAGACCCCCTGGTCAAATACTTAGCCGACGGGGAGCTACCATTCAATAAGGAGTCTGAGCGTGTGAAGAAGAGGGTTGAGTGGTTCATCCTCTTCGAAGGAGTCCTATACAAGAAGGCCTTTGGTAGACCTTTACTGCGATGCGTTACCCCTGAGATGGGCGATAAAATACTTGAAGATATCCACGAGGGTGCTTACAATTCCCATATCGGGGGAAGAGCTTTGGCAATCATGGCAATGCGCACTGGGTACTATTGGCCATCCCTGCGAGAGGATGCCATGAACTTGGTCAGAAAATGCGACAAGTGTCAGAAATTTGCTTCGGTACAAAGGCTCCCATCCATAGAGCTAACTCTCATCCTCTTCCCTTTGCTGTTTGCTAAGTGGGGGATGGACATCTTGGGACCCTTCCCAAAGGCCACAGGACAGAGGCAATACTTATTCGTCACAGTGGATTACTTCACTAAATGGATCGAAGCGGAGGTCGTGGCATCAATCAACGAGAAAGAAGAAAGTTCACATGAAAGAACATCTTTACTAGATATGGGGTGCCGAGGGCCGTGATCTTCGACAATGGCCGGCAGTTCGACACCGACAAAGTTAGGGATTACCTAGCAGATTACGGATGCCAATCTCGTTTCACCGCGGTCGCTCACCCCCAAGCCAATGGGCAGGCCGAATCTGCCAACAAAGTCATTTTCAACGGCTTGGAAGAAGAAGTTGGATGAAGCAAAGGATAAGTGGGCGGACGAGCTACCGACCATCCTATGGTCGATAAGAACTACCGAAAAGTCCGCGACTGACGAATCCCCATTCATGTTGGTATACGGTACTGAGGTCGTCCTTCCAGTAGAGGTCGCGCTCCACACTCATGGCCTAACGACCTTTCAGGAAGAGCTCAACAACACGGCCCTACGGCAGGCACTCGATTTGCTCCTTATGGTTAGAGGAGATAGCTACTTAAGAGAGTTAGCAACAAAATTGAAGATAGTCAGAGCCTATAATAGAAGGGTCAAGGAGCACCCCTTGAAAGTCGAAGACTTGGTTTTGCGGAAAACAAAGGCCGTTGGAAAGGCTAATGAACATGGGAAGTTGACGGCTAATTGGGAGGGCCCTTACGCTATCCATGAAGAGGTTAGGCCAGGAACTTTCAGGCTCATCACCCTCCAGGGCGTGGACATCCCAAGGACCTGGAACTGCGATAACCTAAGGAAATATTTCATATAAGGAGCTCGCCAAGGGAATCCCCAAGTTTTCCCCCTTTTGACAGACTTTGCTCGCACATAGTTTTCCCCATTAATGCGGAGCACAAGTTCCTCTTCGATACGCTCGCCAGAGTGGACTTTCCTTTAGGAGTAAGATTTATTTTCTTTAAATCGGAATGTTGTAGGTTATGTTGCATCTCCCCGTCAAGGGATATTTCTTAATGCATTATCAGTGTACGCTTCTTTAAGCACCTATCAATGAAAAAAAATCGCTTTTTAAGCAATTTCGCTTCGTTAAGCATTATTGTGTGTGTTCGTCCAATCATCGGCATCAATAGCAAGAAAATGAATAAGATAGATGCAACCGTGTAACGATCAACAAAAAACGAAGTGCAATTAAAATAGGAGTAAGCACACGCTGGACCAAAGGGGCCAAGCAAAGAAGAATAGTACACTGCATAAAACATAAGGCCATAGCGACCAAAGCTGGAAAAACAAGCGGAAAATAAAGTCATAATACAACACAAACAAGGAAATTAAGGATGGATCCAAGGGGTCTACTCATCATCATCTTCACTGCCATCAGAGCCGATATCGAGCCCCTTGCCAGGGGTCGGTGGGCATGAGTACTCCCCTCCGTCATAGGCCCCTCCGTTGTTGGCGTTCGAAGCGCCTACATAGCAATCCTCATTTGACTCCCTACTTTGTTTCCCCCTCTCGTCCCTCCGGGCTTGCAGAGCATCAGCGTAGTCGAAAAAGGACTCTCTTTCCTCATCAACGTCTGACCCATCGTAATATTCTCTATAGGCGTCAAACAGCAAGGCATGTTCATCTCGCCTCCCGACCCTATAACCCCTCCCCCTCCACCTCGAAATACTCCGAAACCCCTTCATTATTGTCTATTAACTTCCTCGAGCGACGTGCTAACTTGAGCTTCGGAGGGGCGTTCCCCAGGCCAAATCCCCCGGGAGTTCCTTGTTTTGCAGGTCGGGAGAGCCGAGTAGATCTAGTTTTCCGCCATCCACGTAAGTTCGATCCTCCAACTCACCTCACCCCAGTTTCTTCGGAAACAGATTGGCGCCGTCTATGGGGATGCCTATAGTAAGAACCCCGGTCGTTAACACAAACGATCACTTCCCAAGTGTAAGACACATGCCTAAGTTGGACTTCGGTGCTAGAATCTGAAAAGGTTTCGACGTCGGAGCTTAAGTAGTCATCTAAAAGTATCCCACAAGGGATTTTCGCTAAAGGAGGGTTATGGTTGACGCCATGGGACTCATAGTTCTCGCGATTAATCGTGCGCTCCATACTAACGTACGAAAAGTTTGTCATCGGGAGCGGGGGTATGCGATATTATAAACCAAAAACAAGTGATAAATAGCAACAACGAAGAGAATTACCTTGCGAGTTGAAGTCGAAGCGTGGAAAAACTCGATCTTTAGCTTGAATCTCTCACTATCTCACTACCTTGCTATCTAGAGAGAGGAATTAAAAGTTGTGGATGTTGTTGTGAAAATGAGGGAGAAAGGAGTCAAATATATAGAGTGAAAAAGTGGCGATTAAATTCTAACCACGGAGTTTACTCAAAAGGTTCGTCGTTAACTTAATCGAGGCATTTGCTGGATCAGATATCTCTCTAGCAGTCATTTTGTAACGCCCTGGAAATTCACTTATAATCTTAACGGTTAAAGTCAAACGTTGACTAACATTAACAGCGGAAGACTTTTTTTTTTCTTTTTAATTGGGTGTTACTGCCGTATACCCGAAGGAATACAAGGCAAGAAAGGAAAACTAGCAACTAATCATTTATAACTTCCATTTAACAAACGAAAGAACTTCAATTCTAGGAACAACACAACTAAGCATTACTAACTTCAACTCTAGAACATAAACTCAACTTATTCTCAAACTAACTTCGTCGTCCTCACTTCTAGAACCCATTCCCAGCATAGAATGCATCACCTGAAAACAAGACATTTAAAAACATGAGGAGGACTCAATAGTGTCTACCCCTAACCGTCAAAACAATTTGAAATCCATTTCAATTCATTTTTGGGGGAGAAGTGAACAAGTCAAAACTTTTCAAAATCAACTTTCTTTCCCAACCAACCAAACCATCTTTCAGAATTATTAAGCGGGCGGACCTTGCTTATTTGGCCCTCTAAGTCCAATGACTTCGCTATAATCATATCACAATCTCAATCTCAATATCAATATCAATATCAATATCAATCAATCCCAATCTCATTCATACGGATGGCCATCCATTTCACACACGTGCATATAACTAACCCCGGGGAAGTAGCACCTATCAGGCATCCCTGATATCTTGACAACCCCCCTCAAGGATACCACATCCTGGTCTTCGGGGGCGTTGCCCGAACCCGCATTTACGTCACGTTTGAATTATTAACCAGGTTTAATATCGTACCAATCCAACTCAAACAATCCAATCCAATCCAATCCCAAATTTCCAAAACCATTTCCAAATCACACATAAACGACTGTCCACATTTTACCAACTCAAGAAACATAATCAACATCCAAAACAGACAGTCATTTTTCACCATAAAATCCTCTTTCAGGATGCAAAATTCTTAAAACATAGTCAAAACCATAAAACATATAAAGTGCATCCCAGTGGGGATTAGGACATAGACATTACCTGAACTTCTTCACTTCACTTCACTTGACCTCCACGAATACACTTGAGCTCACTAAACGACGCGGTCTAGATCGTGCCTAGAAATAGAATAATTCTATAATTAATAACGTCTCTCGAAATTAGTACTCACGACATTCTATCTCACCCCACCCTAGGAACACTATAAGGTTCCCATCATTCAAGTAATAACATTTTAAACCAATTCACATAATTAAACCACATTTGCAATTAAAAAAAACATATTTCTTAACATAAAAATTACACATTCAAAACAATTAAAGAACTGGGCACAAAAACTCCATAAAAACATGAAACATAATAAAGATATAAATATCGCCAAATATAACCCAAAATCGAACCATTTTACGTAAAGAAACCCGATAAACACGTAACAAGAGTATAGTTTGTAATAATAACATAATAATAATATAAATGTGTAAAGTATAAAAACTTTACTAAACATAAACATTATAAAACTTATAAAAACAATCAAAGGAGTTTTAGAATGCTCTTTAGGAAATTACAACATAATTTTACATAAAGAAAATCCGATAGAAACGTAGTAGTAATATAAATACGTAATACACAATTAAAATTTAAAAAACAGTAGAGAGGATTTTGAAACCTCTTTTTAAGAACTATAATATAGTAATTGATATAAAATTAATAATTTCATTTAAAACGCAAATAAACTATACTTTACAATTATGAAATAATATGCATAAAATATACTTTAAAAATTATGAACAACCTTAATGAATAATCACAATATGCATAAAAATAAATTATAAACAATGAAATCAGATTTACATACCAAACTACCCTAATTCATGCATAAAATAAATACTAAAAATATCCTTAAACATGATTTACATAAAATACACAATGCACATCGCATATTATCAAACATTAATATAAAAGAGTACAAATTAACAATTAAATACTTAAATTACAATCAGAATTTTACAAACATAAAACTTACACATATTTGAATCAGATTACATACAATAATACAATTAATAAGAATGATAATAATCACATAGAAAAAAATATATTTAGATCTCAAATAATATGAAATTAGGGTTTACTACACAAGGGGTGGTTGGGCTGGCTGGGCAGTTCCCGGTGGCGGCCCGGCGAATCTCCGGCGAAGACGACGTATCCGGCGATGTTGGTATCGTCAGGCAGCGGCAAGTGCGATGGTGGTCATGGGGCTAGGTTGATCGAACAGCGGCAGCAGCATGCTGAATGTTCGTCCGCGTGTCTGGTGGCCGGCGTTGATCGGTCGACGTCAAGGGGTGTGGTGGCCAATGCGGCGGCGTCCAATGGTCAGGACGGTGCGACGACGGTGGTCGTCTAGGCGGCAGCGCAAGGCGGCAGAGACCGAGACAGGAAGATCGAGGGAGAAAGAGAGCAAGAGAGAGAGGAAGAAGGCAGGCGAATGGTGGTGGCTGCGGTGGTTGCGGGTGGCCGTCGAGATGGCGGCGCGACTGGTGGTGGTCAGTTACAGGGGCGGCAACACAGATGGGAGGAGATGAAGAGAGAGAGGCTAGGGTTTGGGATTAGGGTTTACTAATACAAATTAACTATTTATACTACCCAAATAAAATCAAAATAATTTCTGTAAAATAAACTACTAAAATAGCTGCTAATAATGGCAAAAATACTTAAAATTTATAATTTTCTAAAATACTAATACCCACATAATAATATAATTTAAAACACATAACTCATGAATAATTTAAAAGAAAAACACATAAAATCATACAATACTAATCACATAAAATTATCAACTTACCCTTCTCCTACGCACATAGAAAATTACTAAAATACCCTTGTTAGTCTCTCAACGGTCCTACGAGCTCAAGTGTTAGCAGAAACAATCGCCGATAAAATCTCCAAATTAACGAAGTCAAACTTAAATAATTAACGACGTAACGGTCAACACCTTCAAATTTTTCGGGGTTTTACATCATTACCACCTTAAAAGAAGTTTCGTCCTCGAAACTTAAACTCAACCCCAACGATCTTCCTGATAGAGTTAACGGTGCCTCTTACCAAAATTCGGGGTTTCACACATTTTTAGTTCGGGCATCAAACATTCGGTATAAGAAGGCGACAAAGGAGCCACCCAGCGGACAATTTGCGGCGATATAGTCTGATATAAAGACCCTATGTACTTGCATATATGTACATATACATATATGAATATGCATATATACATATAGGGGGCACCATACCGGAAAGAGCGGATCCACACAAAAATTACGGTGCACAAAAATATAAGGAAAAATTATGCACATGTGATTTTCTACAAAATAAGAAAACAAAATATATGTAAAAGTTTGGGCCCAAGTCCAATTGGTAGGAGAAGGAAAAAGGAAAATGAAGTGAAAGTGAAAAGGAGGAGGAGGAGGAGTGAAGAAGAAAAGATTAAAAAATATATATGGAAGAAAAGAATTAAAAAAAGGGGAGAAGAGAAAGGAAGGAATTTTAAAAAAAGAAGGAAAGATGAGCTGAGGCCCAGCGTGAAGGGGACGAATAGGACATTGGGCGGAGTCTAGTAGAAGAGGAGAAAGGGAAAAGGAAACGAAAGTGAAGAAGTGCATTAGTTTGTGTTTGAACCCGTAACTACAAAGATGCAAAACATGGGCCTTAACCATCAGCCTAACAAGTAGATCTTGGTGGACAAATGAAAGAAAATTTTGATTACATATGGGCCGGTTGAGCCCAACGATTACAACAAAGAAAATGGGAAAAGGAGTGTAGGAAATGAAGCGGGCCAAAGCCCATCCGGCCACTAGAGCCAAATTAAAGACCCAAAACAGATGGAGAAGTATTATTATTATTTATTATCTATTAAATATATTAAAACAAAACAAAATAAACAAGAAGTCGCCACGTGTCACGCATATAATAAAAGAAAGGGAAATTCCATTTGGTAGACTTCAACTTTTTCCTATTCCAAGTTGTCAACCACTTTTTAAACTATTCCAAGTGATAGGCTTATTTTGAAAGTTATTCCAAATGATAGGCTTATTTTGAAAATTTTAAAAATTATTCCAAGTTTTCAAGCACTCTAGAAACTATCAATCTCACAATTAACTCACTTAGAATAATATCTAAAGCGTTTGACAACTAATAATAGTTTTTAAAGTGTTTAAAAACTTAGAATAATTTTTAAAATTTTCAAAATAAGCCTACCATTTGGAATAATTTTCAAAATAAGTCTACCACTTGGAATAGTTTAAAAAGTGGTTAACAACTTGGAATAGGCAAAAGTTGAAGCCTACCAAATGGAATTTTCCCTAAAAGAAAATTTTTATTGAAAATTCAAATATTATTATCATTATTGTTAGATAAGTATAACCCCCATCAGTTTTTTTCCTTTTTACATAAACAATAATAGAAAAGACGGCCAAAAGCTATTGTAACCGTTACAATATTAAGTTGTAACAAAACTCCAAGCTAATAAATCTCATAACTGCTTTGCGAAATAGTAATACCAGCAACAATCCAAATTTACATTAAAATTATAGTAGTTGGTGTCCTATGGACTGCCACTACCCACTAACTGCAAATAATAAGAGAAAACAACAGTCAAAATTCAAACTCAAATATCAAGGATACTTTTTATTATCATAATAAATAACAAATAACAAATAATAAATAATAAAATAAATAACTCCAAGGTTAAAAATACACACAAATTTCATGAATAATTTTTTGTTTTATGTAAGTTAATGCACTCAATTTTTGTTTCATCTTCTACCTCATTCGTAATTTATTTTAATATTAATAGTATATTTTCATAAATCCCTATGAAACATTACACTTAAATTTTAATACTGGCATAGGAGAGCATAGGAAATTTTATATCTTATAAGCTTCATTTTCAAGCCCAAAATCAACATACAATATAAGAAACTTCCTGGTGGTGATGATGATGATGGTGGTCGTGGTGGTCGTGGCGGTTCTGGAGGGGATGATGACCACAGCGACCATGATGGTGGTGGCGGCGGTGGTGAGGGTGGTTGAAAGAGAGAGTGTGGAGCGTATCGGGCTGGGGCCTTAGTATCGATCCTCATGGTCATCAAGTTTTCCCGGAACCCCTCCATGAAACACGAGGAAAACGACGTCGGGGTCGGGTGCATAGTACACTTTAAGGTGGACCCGGGACCCTGGAATCATGAGTTGAATGGCATTGGGTGTGGCATCCACTTCAAATGGGACCCCGAACCATGGGAGTGGAGCTACAGGTCCTCATCGAGACCTACTTCGGACCTTCAAAAGGGTTCGGAGTCCTTCGGCAAGAATAAGCGCAAATGAGTCAGCATGGGTTGTCGGAATGGACGCGCCTTCACGCTTTGGGTCATAACTCCTTCAATATAACTTCGATGGGTCTCAAATTTTAGGAGCTTAAAGTACACACTAAGAGCTTTCCAACAATATCTTACGGGCCTAAAATGGAGTCCAGATGAAGAAGTTATGCTCATTTGAAGACGGCAGAAAAACTGCCCAGATCGTCACGCCCGCTACCCTTAGTGGCAACGCCCGTGACGACTCACGGTAGTTTCATTTTTTGTTCCGGAAGCTCCGTCATGCCCGCGACAACCAATGGTCACGCCCTTGACCCTGCTCGCCCAGGTTGTCACGCCCGTGACGACAGCTGTAACGCCCGTGACAAAACTGTTTTGCGCGTATTATTGTGTTAAACGACTGTGTTTTGTTTTAAACCCCCCATTAGTATAAATACCCCCTTAGCTTATTTTCTAGGCAGTTTTTGATGATTATGAACATGCTATTGCATTGGTTAGGGTTTCCCTAAGTTTTCTCTCAAAATCTAGATTACTTTATCCAATCTTTTGGTGGTGTTTCTAGTCATTCCTTTATTGATCATTTGGTGGATTCTTCCTTTATGATGGTCATGGTGGGGTGTTAGGCTTTGGTGGTGGACTACCTTTATCCAAGGTCATATCCAATCCTTTTGGTGTTCAAGATTTTGTTCGATTGATAATTCAAGTCACTCAAGCTAAGTCTTCAATCTCTCCCATCGCGCCACGCTCCAGAGTGAGAGGTTGGGGGTGGGGGGGATGGGTCGGGGGGCGGCTGGGGTTGGGGTGTTAGAGAGAGAGAGGAGAGAGAGAGAAAAAAAAGGGGGGTTGCGGTTAAAGATAAGTTCGATGAAATCCCGACCCATCATCACCGGACTAAACCCGCTCACCCACTCGTTTTCAGGAATCGTTATACCTTTACAAAAGGCGGGGTGGTGAGCATCACACTATCGTGGCCTCGGCGAGCCATCCTTGTTGGAGTAAGGAGAGGCTCGGGACTTGTCAATGACCTCGAAGGCCTCGGGACTGGATTGGGTCATCCCGGAAATGAAGGGCGTGGTGGTATCAAGTCTCGGAAGTAACCAAGTTAATAACTTGCAGGGGAGAAGGCGATCAAAGGTTGGAAATGCGCGCGCCTTCACGCTTTGGGCCATAACTCCTTCAATATAACTCTGATAGGTCTCAAATTTTGGGAGCTTACAGTACACACCGAGAGCTGTTCAACGATATCTTACGGGCCTAAAACGGAGTTCGGATGAAGAAGTTATGCGTGTTGGAAGTCGGCAGGGAAAAACTGCCCAGAAGCATGGCTCGCCCGAGCCACCATTCTGCCAGACTTTGTCGCGCACATGGTCAACCTCTCACTGGGCCTGCTTGCCCGAGTCGCTCCTTGGCTCGCCCGAGCCAAGCTCCTGCCAGATTTGTCCTAGCACCTGCCAGATGTGTCGCGTACGTGGTCAACCCCTCAGTGGGCCTGCTCGCGGCGACCCTCGCTCGCCGAGAGCGCTCTACGCGAGTTAAGTCGCGCACACGAGCGACGATTTGTTGCGAACAGAAGGCCTGCTCGCCCGAGCCACTACCTGGCTCGCCCGAGCCAACCTTCTGGAAGAACGCGAAGTTTCATTATTTTTGCTCTGTTTTTACTTAATTTCTGGTTTAGTATAAATAGTTTGTTAGGACTTTTTTTCCAGACAGCTTTTGATGATTATGAATATGCTTATGCATTGGTTAGGGTTTCCCTAAGTTTTCTCTCAAAATCTAGATTATTTTATCCATTGATTAATGGTGGTGTTTCTAGTCATTCCTTTATTGATCATTTGGTGGATTCTTCCTTTATGATGGTCATGGTGGGGTGTTAGGCTTTGGTGGTGGAATCTCCTTTATCCAAGGTCATATCCAATCCCTTTGGTGTTCAAGGTTATTGATATTGGTTGATTTTGGTTATTATTCTTGTTATTATTCAAGTTCAAGGTTATTGTTGAGAAGTTCAAGCATGGGTGATTGAGATGTTCATCTTTCTCCCCTTATTCTATTGCTTATGGATTTCTCTCATTTCTTCTACAACAACAACTCAAGCTAAGTCTACATTCTCTCCCACCGCGCCACGCTCCAATTTTTTTTAAAAAAAAGAAAAAGTTGATTTATTTAATCCAACTCAGCAAAAAAAAATTCCTTTTTTTTTGCTAAAACACCTCCATATAAGCGAGCACCGCCGCCACGTCAACTTTCCGACGAGTCAGACTCGGTAGCGGTTCACTAGAAAAAACAACATGACTAGGTTGGTTCGTTGTAAATTAAATTTCAAGGTTGGTTCGTTATTTCAAAGGACCCTCAAAGGTTGGTTTATTTGATTCCAATTTCCCATGAAATATATCCATAAGATATATGACCTCAAAAAAAAAAGTTATGTAAATTACTTGATATGAATCTTATATATGTACAAGACATTTCCAATTATTTATTTTTTTTGTTTTTGTCATGATTGTTTAAATATTTAAATCCTATTAGAGGCAAGTATTTAATCTTCATGCATGGTTCCAAAAATATTAAGTCCATCCCCATAATAATATATACATTATGTTTATTTATGTCATAATTTGAAAAATTAATGTATGAATATATGAAGTCGATCCTCACATGATGGAGCGTATTGGGCGAGGACCCAAACTTCGAAATCTGTGTTTACGAAACCGTCCCGCACCCCCTTCGCAAAACACGGACCAAGCGACTTCAAGGTCGGGTGTGGAGTCCATTTCAAGGTGGACCCGGGACCCTGGAGGCATGAATCGAATGTCATCGGATGTGGCATCCACTATAAGTGGGATCCCGGCCCTTGGGGCAGAACCGGACTGTCCAGGTAATGAAGAGCGAGGTGGAATCGAGGTTTGGACGTGACCCGAGCAGTGCCATTCATAGTGGGAGGCTTTGAAGCGAAAGGACATGCACAGGCTAGCGTAGCACCCGCTATGCTCTAGGCTTGCATGGTAGCGCCCGCTACCATAGCCGTAGCGCCCGCTACGGTCTGAGCGTGGCGTGGGAGTTGCACTCGGGCAGTCGGCTGCTGCCAGCGTCTAGGAAACCGCTGCCAGCGCCCGTTCCACATAGTCCAGTATTTCACGCCGAGTCAAGGGGCCAGGAAACGTTGACAGCGCTCGTCCCCAGCCGTCCGTCACGCCCGCGACAGACGTTGTGCCGCCCGCGACCATTCGTGCTCGGATGTTGCTATTGCCGTGACGATGCTACGTCGCGCCCGCGACACCCTCGTGTCGCCCGCGACGGCTGTTTTTCTGCGCGAGATTTTGTGTTGAAACGCTGTGTTTTACTATTTTACCCCCATTTCTATAAATACCCCCTAGCTCGTTTTTCAGGCAGATTATTCAGACCAAGTTTTGTGATGCATAAGCATTTGTAAGGGTTTTCCCCTTGTTTCTGTCAAACGTTGTAATCTTTATCCAATCAATTTTGTTGGTGATTCAAATAATTCCTTTATGGTCCGTTTGGACCTTGGAAAACAACATGGAAAAAAAATTATTTTGGAAAATGAAAATGTTTCCTTTGTTTGGATTGAAGAAAAAGGAATGGAATAAAGTAGTTGGAAAATTGCTTGGAAAATTTGGAGTAACAATGAATAACAAATTTTCCCTTAAAAAATGAAAGGAAAGTTGGGAGAAAAATTTTGGATCAAAGTCAACCCTTCTTTTCATCCTCTCTCTAACTCGTCTCTCTCTCTCTCTCTAACTTTCCCCTCTCTCTCTCTAACTTTTTTATCTCTCTCTCTCTAAGTCTCTTCTCTGTCTCTCTAACTTTCTTCTCTCTCTCTCTAACTCTCTTCTCTCTCTCTCTCTCTAACTTTCTTTTCTCTCTCTCTCTAACTCTCTTCTCTCTCTCTCTAACTCTCTTAAGTCTCTTCTCTCTCTCTCTCTAACTTTCCTCTCTCTAACTCTCTTCTCTCTCTCTCTCTCTAACTTTCTTCTCTCTCTCTCTCTCTCTCTCTCGCTCTCTCTCTCTTTCTCTCTCTCTCTCTCTCTTACTATCTTCTCTCTCTCTCTCTCTCTCTCTAACTCTCTTCCCTCTTTCTCTCGCGCACTCTCTCTTCTTTCTCTCTAAGCCTCTTCTCTTTCTTCTCTCTCTCTCTAACATTCTCTCTCTCTCTCTCTCTCTCTCTCTCTCTCTCTCTCTCTAACTCTCTTTTCTCTCTCTTTGTCACTCTCTCTATCTCTCTAATTCTCTTTTCTCTCTCTTTGTCTCTCTCTCTCTCTCTCCCTAACTCTCTCTCTCTCTCTCTAACTCTTTCTTTCTCTCCCAAATCACATCATATGATCTAAAAAAATGAAACTTGATATTTACAAGTTTTCTTGCAAATTTTATTTTTCCATGTATTTTTCCTCAAACCAAACAAGGAAAAAAAATTGAATAGAAAATCAATTTTTTTCCTTCAAAATTTACTTAAACCAAACAAGAGAAATTTACTTTACCCCAAAAACTTTTTCCACGAGATTTTTTTTCCATCCTATTTTCCTAGGTCCAAACGGACCCTTAATGATTATTGGTGGAATTTCCTAGATAAACATGGTGGGGTGTTAGGCCTAGAGTTGTAGTTCTCCTTGCTCAAGGTCATATCCAACCTTTGGGTGTTCAAGGCTTTGTTCTTGGTGATTATCGAACTCATTCAACTACTCAAGTTAATCTTCTACTCTCCACGCGTACGGTAACGCTCCACATGAGTGTGACTATATTGAAGTATTATGTTGTTATACATATGGTGTTAATAAGATTTATATGATAATGTTAGTTTATGGTATATCCTCTCAAGCATGTTCTTATCTAAATTGGACATAAAAACCAATTTATATTTCAAACAAAATTTATTACCCTCTAGCAAAATATTTCCAAATGAATTTTTTTCATATGTTTCTTCTAAATAAATTATTTATTACAAGTAACAAAATATTTTTGTAAAAAGTTCCAAACTCTATCACAAATTCACAATCTATAGGGATATCACTAGTGCATGAAATACAAATTTTTTTTCTTAAGAAACAATTTACAATACTTGCAAAGCACGGACATAAAACTAATCAAGGAAGAGTGAATATTTTCTTCATTAAAACAACCTTAAAAACTAAAATTTGTTACACTTTCTCTTCATTTAATCAAAAGCATTATTTGCAATCCATATTCAAGCAATTCAAGGGTCATTGAAATTAACTATGTATTATGTTTTTACATTTCATATAAATTAGCTCATTTAGAATTTAGATCATTCAGTAATTAAAATTTTATATTTTAAAAATAGGTACTCCAATAAATTATGTATATAATTCAAAATACTTATGATATCGAATATTTAATTATATGTTGCACGGGTCGAAAAACTAATATACTAGTATTTTAGGAGTGGAAAAAGAGCCTCGGTTTCCCTCCACCACAATAATAAGACAAAAGGTAATCTATCTATATTATATTAATATAAAAAGCAAATAAGAGTTCTTTGTCCCACTTTTTGAGTTTCAATTTTACCCTTATGATTTCATCAAATTATTATTATTATTATTATTATTAGGATTTTTGGATGCTAATATATTGAACTTTTGGGGTATTGGACAATAATGCACTGAACTTTGACATTGGACAATAATGCACTGAACTTTAAGGGGTGTTGGATAATAATGCACCCGAAACAATTTAGATGGTGGCTGACTTGGCGGCGATCTTACAGGATGAGCCGAAAAGATAAATTGGCTAAATAATGTCTAAAGTTATGACATGTTAGCTAATCTACACAAGTAAACGTGGTTTTATATAGCTACAACAACAACAACAATCTCTCAGCAAAAATACGTTTAAGCAAATGTGGTTTTATGTTATTTTTACTCTTTTCAAAGTTGATTCCCTTTGCTTATATGTGGATTAGCCAACATGTCATAGATTTAAATATTTTTGGGTCAATTCATCTCCTCCACCTGTTAAATAGGATTGTCACCGAGTTAGCCACTATCAGAATAGTTCTGGGTGCATTATTGTTCAACACCCCTAAGGTACAGTGTATTATTATCCAATGTTAAAGTTCGGTGTATTATAGTCCAACACCCTAAAAGTTCAGTATATTAGCATACAAAAACCCTTTTCAAAATTAGTTACTTCTATTTTTTTAAATGTAAGTTTTGCTCTTTTTTAGTTTTTTGTTCATATCTAATTTTCTCCCCCATGCATGTTATTTTTCCTTTTGTCCACTTCATGAATTTTTAGTTAATTTTCAATTTCTTGTATTTTTAAAATCTAAGTTTTAATCTCTATTAGCCTTTTGTCCATATTTGAATTCCTTCGTCAGGAATTATAAATTATTTAGTATTTTTTAAAATTATGTTTAAAATTATAAAAAATTATTTTTAAAATTTCCGATTGCTCATTCCGGTTACTACCCGATTGTTATTGTCTGACATTTTATCTAATATTTGATTCCAATTGTTGACGTTGATTGTAAATTTCCAGTAGTCTCTGACATGCATATGTACAATTTCAATAATCCGTGTTTTTCTAGCACCCCCATTTCAATAATTAAGTTTTTCATTGATAAATTGTTTATTTTTTGTCATAGTAACACCTACTTTATTAATCACTGTTTTTCTAGTACATATCTTCATCATTCATTGAATACTGTAAGAGTTCAATTTTTTATAACAAATTAATGGAGGAAGGTAATTACTTTTCATAGTGGAACAATTGGTTGTCATGGATTTTATATATGTTTTTACATCGAAAATTATTATATTTTTTCATGGAATTTCTATATGAAAAATAATGAATAATGCAAAACAAATGAAGTATTTTATGACTCTAGACTCTAGCTTGATGGCTATGGGCAAATGATTAAGGCCCTGTTCTGCAACAGTGTTTAGTATAGCGTTTAGCGTTTTGACATAGTGAAAACTCTATTTCATCAAAATCTAAGTGTTCGGTTAAGTATCTTTTTAAACTAGCGAATAGCGTTTGAGACAAAATAATCTAAAAGTAACGCCAAACTTGAGGGTTAGCATTTGACACTTGGACTTCCAAAGCTACCCTCCAACTACATTGCACTACATTGTTTTGTTTTTTTTTATTGGCCATTTATATTTAGACAATGAAACTATTATTAATTTCTTATCACACATTTAGTTGATAGTACATTAAAATGGAACAATATTAATTTAGGACTACCATTTATTTTTTTTGTTCAAAGAAGGTTATGATGATGATGATAAAAATAATAACAATATTTTTTTGGATGTTAATATACTATACTTTGGAATATTGGACAATAATGCGTTATAAAATTTTCATGTATGACAATACACTATACTTTAGGGTGTTGGGTTTTTAGTATGACTTTTTTGCTAAATTTTGGTGTATATTATCCAAAAAAAATTGTAGTTTGTTTTTATGCGACAGTCACCCCTTAAAGTACAATACACAGATGTCCAAAACCCTAAATCGTAATAGTATTAGTATTAGAAAACAATAATAAAATGATAATCATACCCTTTTTGGTAATTTTACATCTATGCATTAATCTATCCACACATTTCACAAAAAGCTATGTAAACAGCTATCCGCTATCCGTTAAAATGTAACAGCTATCCGTTGATCAAACAGCTATGCGCTACTCAAACAGCTATGCGCTGCTAAATCCGCTAGTTTTGCCGAACAAATATAGGGGTTTTGATTTATTAATATTTCAGTAAATTTTCAAGGTATGTTTTTATTTTAATTAAGAAATGCGCTCACAAATAGAGGTAGTATTATACTTTAATTTGTTTTATGGAAGAACAACTATTAGATTTAGACCACATATTTTATATAGTTATTTATGAATTTATGAATTATTCATGAGTAGTGAAAAATATGAATGTATTATATGAGAATTTGAAGGGGAAGCAGACAATGGTTGGGGTTGAGAACGTCTATATAGCTGCAAATGGAATCCTTGACCAAAAATTGAAATTGGATGTGAATTAGAAATGTATTACTACATTTTAACTTTAAAATGAAGATATCAATTTTAGCATAAAATGAAGATGATATGTAAAAGAAAATCTACATTAGTGGGAAAAGTGGAGTATTATCTTCAAATGTGCTTTGTGAAAAGTTGAAAAATTATGAGAGATTAAAGTGATTATATATGTATGTGTGAATAATGATATGTAGGAGTATGTATTAATTGTGTAATTATTGTTAATCATATGAATGGGTGGGTATCTGCAATTTTCATTTTTGTTCCCTCGGATGAATGATGAATGATGAGTGATGATAATTTAAATTTAGAATTTGAATAGGCGTATCATTATGGTTTTCAATTCTATAACTGACACTATTTAAATGTTGTGCGCAATGATATACTCCCTCCGTTCCATATTAAGTGTCATAATTTTGATTTTCACAGTCTCCAATATCATTATTTGATTGATAATTTTTTGCATTATATGTTATTAACAATGCAATATTATATTTTTATGATTGTATTTTTCATTAGGAATTTAATGGTGGTAATTTTATATGGCAACTCATTGTATATGTTGAGAAATTTACGGTCAAAATTTTTAAAGTTTGACTGCACAATTTTTAAAGACGACAGTTAATATGGAACGGAGTGAGTAGTTGAATATGCGGACAGTTGATAGTATTCATTAATTATTATTTTGTTGTTTTTTGTCCTTTCGGTTTTAAATTTTTTTAAAGTTAGTAATGATGGTATTGTAAATATTGTGAGAGTGTCGACAGTACTTTTGACATCTTGCTTAAAAAAATACTCCCCCAAGGCACGTACGTTTCTGTTTTTTTTTTTTGAAATAAAATATCAATTCAGCTTATAGGGTGACACGTGACATCAATTTGTTTTAGTTGATTTTGTTTTAATATAGTTAATAGATAATAATAATAATAATAATAATAATAATAATAATAATAACAATAATAATAATAATAATAAGGGTTATTGGACACTAATACATTGTACTTTGGGAGTGTTGGACAATTATAACATTTTTCTTAGACAATAATATACTGTACTTTGGAGGTATTGGACAATAATGCTCCTGAAACGATTCTAGTGGTGGCTAACTCGGTAGCATTCTTGCGAGGTGGATTGAGTAGAAAAAATTAAAATATTTACTAAATTAATGTCATGTAAGCAAGTCCAATAAGAAAAGATGAATTTTATTTTTTTTTGCAAACAAAAAAATACCGTTTATGTTAGCGAAAATATGGAGTAATGATGTGTTATTTGAAAAAAAATAATTAAAGTTTATTTACACTTGTTGACAATGTCTGATATGACACTAATTTAGTAAAGATTTTAATTTTTTTTCCTTATCAATCCACCACGTAATACTGTTGGCCACCGCCGGAATCGCTCCAGGTGCATTATTGTCCAACACCCCCAAAGTGAAGTATATTATTGTCCAAGAAAGAAGTTCAGTACATTATTGTCCAACTCTCCCAAAGACAGTGTACTAGCATCCAATAACCCTTTTGAAAATAAAAAATTAACATGCAAATATCAAATAAAAGAATAACAAGATAAAAAAAATAAATAATTTATAATTCTTGATGAAGGAATTCAAATATGGACAAAAGACTAATAGAGATTGAAACAAATTTTAAAAGTACAAGAAATTGAAAATTAACTAAAAATTCATGAACTGGACAAAAGGAAAAGTAACATGCATGAGGGAGAACATTAGATCTAAACAATAAGCTAACAAAGAGCAAAACTTTGATTTAAAAAATAGAAGGACTAGAAGTTTAATTTGACATGCAAGTTTAACTCAATTTCTAATATAAACCCTAAAATAACCGTAACTTAGATCTGAAAAATACAAGTCACTGAAAGTTTAATTTGAAAAGAAAAAGCGAATTCAGCATGCAACTTTAACCCAATTTCTAATCTAAATTTTAAATCAAAATACAAACCTTAGAAAGAATTTTGGGATCGTTTTTGTGACATCTACTCCTTGATTGGCCGCATCTAAAGTTTTTAATACACAAACTTCAACCTTCCTCTTCAAATCTCAGGCCTTCAACCATAACTGACTTCATTAGTGGTAATTCATTTTAGAGCTTGAACATCCATCGCGATGAATCTAGCAGAGGGCAAAAAAAAAACTCAGTGAAATAGAGATAAAAGGAAACTCTAAAATCAATTTATGTTGATTTTGATATCTGGGGAGATAGATGTGTGTGTGTGTGTGTGTATGTGTGTGTGAGAGAGAGAGAGAGAGAGAGAGAGAGAGAGAATATTTTTTTAACAAAAAACGCTGTTGTCTTTTTTGTAGCTTTTGTTGTTGCTAGAACGATGTGGTATGGTTCAACAGCTACCCCAATCGTGACTTGAACTATTGATTAGAGCGTGCAGATACATGTTCGTTTCTGCCACATTGAAATTAAAAATCCAATGAGTCTTTTGTCCAACCAACGAGGTGCTCTACCAACTGAGCTATAGCTCTTGTGCAATATAAAAGCCGAGTAGGCGGAGTGGTTCGAGTAAAAAGATCGAACTTCAAATTTTTTTAGTTTAAAAAATTATAGATTCAATGCTACATTCAGCAAAAGATTTATGATACATGTATAGGGTGTACTCAATGTATATGAACTTGTCCTACGAATGTATTAGAAATGAAGTTGTTGGGCTTGTGATAATTTGTAAAATACATAGGCTTGTGACAAAAAAGATAAATACTTATTTATATATATAAGCAAGATCTTAAATATTAAATCGAATACTAAACAACTCAAACTTTCCATTATTGAGTTGGATCCACAATTAATCCTATGGATTCCTCGGATCGGATTGGTTGGGTTGAGAACGGGAATTAAACTCTATGAGATCGAGTCTCCCGTTGTTCCTCAGTAGCTCAGTGGTAGAACGATCATCTGTTAACTGATTGGTCGAAAATATAGCGGTCGAATGATTTTTGATGTAAAAGACTGTGAAAGGACTAGGGAGGAAAAGTTATACATGAAAGACATTGTTTTAATATATTAGTTAATAGATAGTGGCAAAATATGAAAATTTACTCATTAGAAATTAATTAAGCATAATTATGGTAAACATTCCTCCTACAACTTGATTTATTTAATATAACTATATATAATGTTTGATATGTGAAAGAGTGTATTTCATTTACAAATAAAGCACTATGTGAATTAAAAGAATACGATTTAAGTAATATATGCCATGTTTTACTCTTTTTTTTTTAACATCATGACACTATATTTAAAAAAAGGAAAAATAGGGAAAAAAAATTATATTTATGATGTATTGGGGAAAAAATTCAAATTTACAATTTCATTATTTTTTATCAGGAATAAAGGGATTATATTAATGAAGCATTCAAAAAGTTACACATATCCTGACTTGTCATTTCTTCGACAATATCAGGTCATCCTACCTCCCACACTCTCTCAGTGAAAGATATAGGTTGTAGATGAGCTAACAAATATGCAACTTTGTTACAATCCCTACTAATATGTTCCCAGCTAATAAAATCAAAATTTAAAGCTAAAGCTCTGATGTCAGCTAAAACAAAGTCCAAGAATGAATCTGCTTTCACATTGTCTCTGAGTTTCAATATCACCAATTGATTGTCTCCTTCAACCACCAGCCGATTGTAGACAAATTCGTGAGCTTTTTTTTATTTTATTGCAAACAGACATGCAAGAGCTTCCTCTATTTCTGGGTTGATAAAGTTTGACGTCTGCTGAACCCCACATAAGACCACATCCCCCAGATGGTCTCGCAGAACAAAACCACAACCTCCTCCTGTGACACCCAGTTTTCCGGCGTCGAAACTCAGTTTGTATACGCCTGGATTTGGCGGTTTCCAAATCTTAACCTTCGGTTGTACTTCCCCTTTTACTATCTTCAGAGCTATGAAACTTTCAACATAATTTAAAGCTCTCCTTGCCAGATTTGAGAGACGTCCCACCTTTTTATCCAAAATAAATCAGTTTCGAGTATTCCATATTTCCCACAGAATTGCTAATAGATCCCCAAATAAATTTACAATTTCATTATGGATGAATTGAATTTTGACCCTTTTATTTTTGGAAACTTTTAGAAAATTTGGATAAAGACATTGACAATGTTGATATTAAATTAATATTAATGCTAAATATCAATATCATATTTTTATATATATATTTTAAAAAAAATTAATATAATGATTTAAAAGTAATTCATTATTATATATCTAATAGGTACAATTTCTAACTCAAATTATTAAATTTACCCAATTGTGCCTTACCTCCAAATTGATTTTATATTTTCTAGAAAATTCAAATTTAAATACAATTTAGGAAAATGTCGTGTTCAATGTTGCAATAATTATTTGAGACGAAGGAAGTACATTAGAAAGATTTGGTATTTAAAAACTAATATTTCAAAATAAACTAAACCAATTTTCATACCTTTTTTTTTCAAAAAATTACTAAGGGGTACCCTAATTTTTGGTGAAATGTTTTTCTGGTACCCCAATTTTTAAAAACTAATTTTGGGGTACCCTAACTTTTAGAATTAGAAATAATTAGGTGAATTTCCAGCCAATGATTTGAATTCACCGGTGAGTTTTAGGCGGGAAATTGATTAAGTGTTTTTGTGGACGAAAATGCCCTTTGTTTTTGTGGACGAAAATGATTTGAATCAATCGAAGTTTCACCGAAAATTCATCTAGTAATTTCTAATCCTACAAGTAAGGGTACCCAAAAATTAATTTTTAAAAAGTTAGGGTACCAAAAAATTGTTTGTTCAAAAGTTTGGGTACCTCTAAGTAACTTTTTGCTTTTTTTACGGTGTATATATGTAACGTGTAAACTAAAAGATATAATCAATAAATTTAACATAATAAAACACAATTTACTAACAACAATAATTAATGCTATATCAAATGACCTCTTCATTGTCTCTTTCTTCTCTTCATGTCACCAACATTATATCCCACCAATCTTTAATCTCTTCACATTTCCCTCTTAATTTTCTATTTACTTTTTTACATTAAATATTACTATACTATTATTTTCAGTTTACGGGTCTAAATCCAAAACATTGTTATTCAACTATAGTTTTTATTTATAAAATAACCAAAACTACTAAACTCCACCATCAACATATTTTTTTTTGGAAAAAAAATGGCAAACACATATGTTGGAACATTATAAAAATATTAACAACCCACATTTTCAATTTTCTATAATGTGCAGCAACATGACAAGATAAGTGAAAATCATCACCATTTCACAAAGAACCATACTAAACATAATATTACGCTAGATCGGCTTACCCAAGGCAAAATATATTGAAGATTTCAACAAATCAAGAGCTCTTCACAAGATGACAATTAAGTTAAGAATGTCATCCATGAAGAAAATGAAGTTTGAGGAATTCCATAAAAAAAAAATATATATGAAGCTCAGCAAAAAACATCAATGTAAGCAATAAAGTTTTTAATAATGGTGCACGAATTTGAAGTTGAAGATGTCAGTTTCATGAACATGCATTATTGGAAGGATGCATTTGAAAGAGCAGAATATCAATTGAATATATCAGCCCCGTAACTTCAATTTCTAATATAAATAAAAAGTGAAACCAAAAATTATAGGCCATGTAAAAGTTCGAGTTTTTTTTATTTTTTTTTATTTTTATAAACAAGTAATGTCAATAATTTTGTAATAGTATGAAGCAAAATGTAAGAAACAAACTACTTACAATATCTTATGAATTAATGTTGTTCCCTACAATTTAATTTGGGAAATTAGAATTAAATAAATCAACCTTTAGGGGTGCTTTGATATAACGAACCAACTTGAACATTAATATTAGACAAATTGACCTTAGACCAAATGCAATAGGAGGAACACCACATTGGAACATGTGCCAAGTTCCCAAGTCTAATGCAATAGGGAATGAAAATCTGGGGATGCAATAGGGAATGGAAATCTGGGAATGCAAAATTGGGAACACTACATAGTTCTTTGAATTTCACCATTTCAATAAATTAAAAGGTGATATATGACATTAATATAGGTGAAAGGAAAAAAGTAAACTAGCTAAACAAATATTTTATAGTAAAGTGTTGGATTGAGTTCCTCTTGTTGTAGAATAAATGGAATGAAGTTCTAAAAAATAGGAATTATGGGTGATGTGGAAGGAGGGGACCACCAATTTCATTCCAAAAACAGGATCACCATTGTATTTGCTCTTAATATGTTGTTTTTTCTAGCAAACCGCCACCGAGTCAAACTCGTCGGAAGTGTGATGTGACGGTGGCGGAAGCTTACATGGAGGGTGTTTTAGCAAAAAAACAGGAACATTAATATTAGTCACTATGAGAAGCTTCTGCCAAAAACCGTATCTAATTTGTAGTGCTAAACTAATATGGTTTGAATGTTTATTGTATTCTTTCATCTGCAAATAATATACAAATCGAATTAAATTAGAATTAAAATTAATTTTTTATGTTATGTATGAAATTTGTATTTGACATTTAAATATCAAAATTGATATTTGTTATTGTCAAGTCAGCGCACACTCTGGCTAGACTAGTTAAATAAAACATTTTAAACAAATGATATAATGGGTACTGTATAATGATCAATGAAACAAGAGAATCGCAAATATGATAATCATGATTAGAGTTTGACATATTACAAGGGCAATTATTTTATTTCATTTTTAAAATTTAGTTATTTATTTTTTAAGTTCAAATGTTAACAAGATCCTATAAATGTACAGAGTTGAATCGATCTTATTCTCACGTGAATTTAGAGTGTCATTGGATTTCTTTTCAAAGAAAAATGAGTCATGTCAGTTTTGACCGGTTCAACCACAATCCGGATCAACCTGTTTAATTCGGTCATAACGTTCCGACCATTTAACCCATTGACCCTATGGGTCAACCAAGTTGATCATCGGTTCGAGTATAATAACGTAGACAAATAACAACTAGAAGACCCATTCTAAAGAACACCTTAATAGTGAGTGAGAAATAGCGAAGGAAATAAACCCGATTACTATTTGACGCCCCCCTTTGTAGACCAAATACAATAGGGGGAGCACCAAATTGGAGCATGTGTCAAGTTCCCAGTTTCTAGTGCAATAGGGAATGAAAATCTGAAAATGCAAAACTGGGAACACTCCATAGTTTATGAAACTTCACCATTAATGTCTTCTTCAACAAATAAAAAGGTGACATGTGAGTCATGTGACATTAAATAGGTAAAAGGAAAAAAGTAAACTGGCCAAACAAATATTTTATAGTAAAATGTATGAATAAGTTCCTATTATTGTAGAATAAATGGAATAAAGTTCCGAAAAATAAGAATTATGAGTGATGTGGAAGGAGGGGACCACCCATTTCATTCCAAAAATATGATCACCATTGCATTTGTTCTTACTACGTCGCCCCCTTGGTTCATTTTAACTCTCTCTCCTCTCTCTTATTCTCTCATTCTTTCGTGATTCCCTAAATTGATTACGGTTTTTAAAGTTCAACCTAAAAACTCAATGTAAAGTGGTAGACCACGGGACACGATGTTGACCGCGGCTGGGCCACGATTGGTGGCGACTCTAGTCATTGCTCTGCCGCAATTGGCGCGTGGCTGGGGTTTCAATTGTTTTTTTTTTCGATTTTTTTGCTCCAAATTTTAAAATATTAAAATTTACAAACTAAATCTTCGTCGTCCGATAATCTACCGCCTTACATTGAGTTTTTAGATTGAATTTCAAAAACCGTAACCAATTTGGGGAATTATGAGAGAATGAGAGAATGAGAGAGAGAAGAGAGTGAGTGGGAGGTAAAATGAACCAAGGAGGGGCGACGATAGTAGGGGGTGGGGAGGCGACGAATATCCATGCCTGAAATAAAAGGCTAAGGTTGTGTTTCACCGTAGCATTGGGGTAACGTTCAACGTTTTGAGTTTTGACCAAGTTAAAACTTAATTCTATAAATATTAGTGTTCGCTAAGGTAACATTTTGATTAGCGTTTAATGTTTTTTTTGAAATGTTAATAAAGTTAATATTTAGCGTTTGTCGTAGCGTTTTATATTTTTTGATCAAAAAATTAAGCTTTGAAACTTTGATATTTGGAAATTATCTGTATCCTTTTATGTCAATTTCACATTAATTTGCTAACTCAACTGTTAAATTTATCAAATACAATTTTCATTTAAACAGTGATATGTTGTTTACTAAAAGATTAGTGGGAAGAAAGAAATGAAGAGCGAGAAAGGAGAGAACAAATTGGATTGAAGAGAGACCAGTCAACCCAGAATCTTGCCATGTTTTCACTAAAACCGCGTTGAGCAGCCACCCCCACCAAATAAATTATGACAGTCAAAATCCCAAACTTTGGACATCAAAAAAGAAGGGGGAAAAAACCAAAAAGAAATCCCCAAAATAGAGGAATCTTCAAAGTCCAAACCAAACTCCATCCCTCTCACTCATCCATCCTCACAATCAACTGCCCAATTTCAATTGCAGCATAATCAGTCAACAAACTTCAATTTGAATAATCCTTTGCTTTCAATCTCCCATGGCGGACTCATCTATGAACACAACTCCCTCAGTATCGCCATCAGCAGCAGATGCTTTACTTACCACTTTACTCAATTCAATGCAAGCACTCGGCCGTGGATTCGATGTTACATCCGATATTCGCCTTCTTTACTGTAAAGGCTCTCCTGGGTCTCGCTTAGTTTACTTGGATGAAGATCACACCATGGATATGGTTATCTCCCATGACCTCGTTCTTCCTAGTGTTTCCGCTGATATTCTATTCTCTCGTGGCAGAAATACAATCGACGACACGCCTGTTTGTAGCTTTCACGAGGTGATCAATTTAACATACAATCTTTCTTATATTTGTTGTTTGCCTAAATGGGTCATCTTTGTTGTTTAATATTGTCATATGGTAATTGAAAGATCTTATACTTATTGTGTCCTAGGTTTGGGTATTCAATGTTTTGGTGGCGTTGGGTGTTGAATGCAAAATGCTCATCTCTAATTTTGAACAAACAAGTGAATTGTAAAAATGAGCCCCTGATATAATTTATGAGAGCTCTAAGATGTGTTCTTTCTTTTTAGGGCAAGTGTTTAGAATAATAGAAGTTTGGTTTGAAGTTTTATTTATGGACTTACTCTCATGATACTCAAATCAAGCTGGTATATTTGGACTCTAATTTCAAAACATTACTACGCTAGTAAACAGAATATGTAACCTTAGTTTACAAAAGGGCACGCCTTGTGCCCTAAAGGGCACAAAGCGTGCGCCGCGTCCCCTTTGTGCCTTATGGTGCTTTTACTGTTCAACTCATAACAAAATATGTAATGTTTAGTGTACTTTTAAAGACTCCTAGGCTGTGAGTAAACCCTAGACTGTGCGACTCCCTCCCGCTCTTCCTCTCTTCTCATGCGACTATGCTTGTTTTATTTCTTTCGGAAAATATTTCAGTGTTACATCCTATGTAAATGACCATTTACGTGACTTTTTGTTGTATTACTTGTTTCTAATGCATTGTTCGATGCCCTTTTCGAGCTTGTTGCGTGAAAGTATAGCTTGGACAAAACTACGCTTTGG
Organism: Portulaca oleracea; assembly: GCA_029582165.1. NCBI lineage: Eukaryota > Viridiplantae > Streptophyta > Magnoliopsida > Caryophyllales > Portulacaceae > Portulaca > Portulaca oleracea. The sequence goes on along the minus strand of CM055885.1, from coordinate 11,165,820 downwards.
TGCGCCTAGCATGCGTGAAGCGCATGCCTTCTCTTTGCGGTCTGTGCTTCGCGCCTAGGGGACCTGTGCGCTTTTTTGCGCCTCATGCTTTTTTAATCTATGATATAAACTCAGATTTTTAGCACTCAACCAAAGGCTAAAATTGGGGCATGCTGCAGTAAATGTTGCTCGATTTTGTGTGAGCCGACTTTACTGTGCCCATTAGGAAGACGGGATGTTTCCTATAAAATGGATGAAGAGGAGATGTCTCTGCTGCTAGAGGCTGAGGTACAATCCATTACTTTCAGACAAAGGAACCAAAAAAAGGTCTGCCGTAGGCCTATGCAAAAGGCAATCCTCCAAAATATGTCTTTGCCAAAGGAAATCCTCTGAGAATATGTCTGCTGTGTGGACAAATTTTTCCCATCTTGCTAAAGAACTCAGTAATTCTATCTGTTCTTATACTAGGGTTTCTTCTACTGTTGTTGGAAAATCAGCCCCTATATTATGACAGAAACATCTACATTTCTCATTGGCTATCAATATGAGGTAAATCTGGTAGAAAATGGGCGGTGATTTGTGTCAGTACAGCTGTTGCTAGCTCCATGTGAACGCATTTCTGGCTTACTTTAAAGGGGCAGTGCGGCGAACTTAGACCCTGGCGCCTCAGACAGGGTGAGGCAAGGCTCATCCCTAAAGCCCACAAAAGGCGCTCCTTTTGTGAGACTTTTTGATCCTACTGAAAGAAAATGTTTTAAAAAAAGGTTTTTGTTGCTGTGTTTCCTTTTAATTCGACCCCTCAACCCTAAAACGCCTCTAGAGATATCCACAACTTCTACTCATCTCCACGTGCGAATGCTTTTCATGCTAAGGGAGGATATATATATGAAGTGTGCCTTGCATCCAAAAGGCACGCACCTTTGTCTAGTCTGCAGGACCCCTTTGCGCTTGAACCTGAGATTTCTGGTGCTGCACACTCTGCTTTTTTTTTTATTTTTTTTATTTTAATAAAAAATTTCTTTAATGGTGTACAAATACATTGTGTCTCACTGTCTTCATTCTATCCAATGTCCTCTCAAGGATCAGGATGTGTCTATCTTGTTTGCATGTTGTCAGAGAAGTAAGTGAAATATGATTTATTAGGATTCGAAGTGCAAGTTTGAATGATACTCAAGTCTTAAGCTCCATTTGGTCCTTGGAAAATAAGATGGAAAGAAAATTTTTATCTCGCTTCAACTAATGTAGTATAAAATACCCCATTTTCACCATTAATCCCTCCCTTGAAAATTTTTACTTTCACTTTCCGCTCAAATCTGAAAGGAAGATGTTCATGACAAGATCAACGTTTTCCTTGATGTTCTCCTTCATTTTTTTAAAAGCCAACGGAAATATGTCAATTTTTTAAAAAAAATTTTTCCATCTTATTTTCGAAGGACCAACGGAGCCTTAGGGTCCGTTTGGACCTAGGAAAATAGGATGGAAAAAAAATCACATGGAAAAAAATGGGATTTTAGCTGGGAAAAATCTGTACTGAGGGCCTTGTGATCGATAATAATCCAAAGTAACTTTTTGCCTGGTGGCAGTCTATACTTATTCATTATTTTCTCATAGCATCCTAAATTGAAATTTTGGCACCGGAATGCTGATGTGGCAACCGGAGCACGTGCCCTTTTAATTAAAAGCATGTTACGTCAATTTTTTTAACGAAAATGATAAACATCTTGACACAAGATGTCTGTTAACCATCTTGCATTTCTTCTAAATTACTAATAAAGTGAAATGTAAGTGTATTTAGATCATTCTAAAGATATGTTTCATTATTTTTAGGGTTACTACAACTTATAAACAATTTAAAAATAATTATTTATTTATATTTATTTCATAAATATGTAACTATGTATAAAATGTGGATTTTCTACTATGATTGATAAAATTAGGCTATAATTATATTTTTTCACCTATCTAATAAGTATTATATTATTATAATTGATAAATATATATAATTATTAAAGAAAATATTAATAAAAGTGACAAAAATGTAAAATAAGAACAATTCAAGATGGTTAAGAACCATCTTGACTCTTGAGTCAAGATGGTTATCATGGTCCCTTTTTTAATTCTATTTTATCGTTAAACGATAAAATAGAATTAAAAAAATTGGCGTGGCATGCTTTGCTTTTAATTCATTGCTAATGTTTTCGCCCCATAATGTAAGTGCAAGGTGAATAATGTAAGTTAAATGATAAAATAGAATTAAAAAAAATTGACGTGGCATGCTTTTAATTAAAAGGGCACGTGCTCCGGTTGCCACATCAGCATTCCGGTGCCAGAATTTCAATCTGGGATGCTACGAGGAAATAATGAATGAGTATAGGCTGCCACCAGCCAAAAAGTCACTTTGGATTATTCTCAATCACAAGGCCCACAGTACGGATTTTTCTCGGCCAAAAACCCAAAAAAAATTAGGAGGAAATTTTTTTTTGGGGTAAATTAAATTTCTTTCTCTTGTTTGGTTCAAGTAAAATTTTGAAGGAAAAAAATTGATTTTCTATTCAACTTTTTTCCTTGTTTGGTTCGAAGAAAAATGTATGGAAAAAAATTTGCATGAATCTTTTAAAATGTCAAGCTTCATTTTTCTAGATTATATGATGTGATTTGGAGGAGGGAGTTATAGAGAGAGAGAGAGAGAGAGAGAGAGAGAGAGAGAGAGAAAGAGAGAGTTACAGAGTTAGAGAGAGAAAGAGAGAGAAGAGACTTAGAGAGAGATAAGAGAGAGAGAGAGAAAGAGAGAGAGAGAGAGAGAGAGAGAAGAGTTAGAGATGGAGAGAGAGAGAGAGAGAGAGAGAGAAGAGTTAGAGATGGAGAGAGAGAGAGAGAGAGAGAGAGAGAGAGAGGAGTTATAGAGAGAGAGAGAGAGAGAAGAGACTTAGAGAGAGAGAGAGAGAAGAGTGTTAGATAGAACGAGAGAGAGAGAGAGAGAAGAGTTATAGAGAGAGATAGAGAGAGAGAGCGAGAGAGAGAGAGAGAGAGAGAGAGAAGAGACTTAGAGAGAGAGAGAGAGAGAGAGAGAGAGAATCAAGGGAGCCACGAGAGATGATGGAGAAAAAGGTTGGATTTGATCCAAAATTTTTCTCCCAACTTTCCTTTCATTTTTGAAGGGAAATTTTTTTATTCTTGGTGACCCCAAATTTTCCATGCAATTTTCCAACTACTTTTTTTCCATTCCTTTTTCTTCAATCCAAACAAAGGAAAGATTTTCATTTTCCAAAATCAATTTTTTTCCATATTGTTTTCTCAGGTCCAAACGGCCCCTTAGTGATCAGAAGGCAATCCTATTCTTTAACATCATCATGGTCCGTTTAATAATTTTTCCAACACTTCATTTATGCTTCAAGTAATTGACTTTATATGTTGGCACTTTGATGGAAGTGATGTACGAATTTTTGATGTCATACTGTTATAGAAGATAGAACTGCTCCACTACAGTTTTGATTTTGAAATGCACTCATTGTGACTCATTACTATTCTTGTAATTAACTTCATTTCAGATATAAGTTTCTGGAGTACTTTCAAAAGTTAATAATGATGACCTGGTGTTGCTAGTCTTTTTTTTTTGGCAGCTAATGATTATGTAGACATCAGTTTTATTGGACACCACTCTTTGAATTCTTGTGTTCAGATGTCAGAGCATTTCAATCGGAATTCAGATTTATGTGGAACTATCCCACTTGGAAGCTTTAATGCCATGTTCAATTTTAGCGGTAATTGGCAAGCTGATGCGGCATCTACAAAATCTCTGGCTATGGTGGGGCGTTTCATTTGTTTGTACAGACTTCAACTTTCAAAATCACAATTAGCACTGCGCGAGGAAGTCAAAGCTGCTGTGCCTTCATCCTGGGATCCTGGGGCTTTGGCTAGGCAAGTTTATGAGTTTTCTAATGCTGTGATTTCATGTAATGTTTCTTGCATTTCGTAGTGGAGTCGGTGTTTCCTTTCTGTATAGTTTGGTTTTGCTTTTCTGTTTAATTATCTGACATATTTAAAACCAGCAATCTAATATTTGGCCCTGCTCATGGATCCTGTTGCTATCTGTATTATTGATAGTCTCTTCTCAACCAGTAGGGTATTCCTAGTAGTTTGTGATTACATATTCTTCTAATAATCAAGTGAATTTTGCACTGAATATTTAGCCTTCCCCATTAGCAAATTTCCAGTCATTAATCTCCTTCAACTGGGAGGTGGTGCATGCAACATCCACTAATTGAAGTAGGTCCTGCTGGCTGGTAAAAGTTCTTACTAACTTCTGCCATCATCAGAAGAGTTTAAACAGCTCATATTTAGTAAAATACTTGTTAACAGTTCATTTACCCCTATTTCAAGTTAATTTGCCTAATAATTATATAACATATCCTTTCTCAACTGCCAACATTCATGAGCATGTTACTCATACGCTTCATTTCTGTATAATATAAAAGCTTTTTAATCAAAGCCAGTTCTTCACATTGTGAGCTATACCACCGTGTTCTCTAAAATAGTTATTCCTTTTTTTTTGTTTTTCTTTTTTTTTTTTTTGGGGGGGGGGGGGGGTTGGGGGTGCAAGGGTGACTTGTGATGACATGCTGAGGCAGTTTCGGGCGTAATAGATGCCTGAACTTTTGTTTATGCGCTCATATGCTACCTATGGTTGGTAAGAACTTGTGATTACATAAACAGGAATCTTAATTGAGTTGTACTCAGCTCTCAACTTATTTGAGCTGGTGTTTATGTGAAGATCAAATACAACTTGGACATTTCTCATGTTCTAGCATAGAATCTAGATGCTAAATTGCTAATTAATTGTGTTTAGTGGAGGTGATGGAAGTTAGAATAATGAGATCTGAATTTCTCTTGAAATAACAAGATTGGATCCTCTTTGCGAGAAAGATAACAGGAGGGACCCCAAAAATCACTTCTATATCTTTCCAACCAAACACAATATGACATTAGGAATTACCTTTGTTGTTTTCTCTCCCTTCCCACCTAAAGAACCCCCCTCCCGAGCCAAGAACATGAGCTTCAAAGATGTGGCGAAAATAAAAAAGATATCTAAAAGGCTAACGAGTATGTTTGATAGTGAATAAGAAATCTCTTTATAAGATAGAGAGATTCAACACATTTGGACTCCTTGATTTTGTATCTTCATTGCACAACAAACAATAGATGGCCTCTTAAGCTCAGCTTGATGAATGTATCCTATCCTCTTAGGGTCTCAACTATCATTATTCCACAAAAGCAAGTGTTAAATTTTAATGAAATTTAGGATTTTAAAAAGCCTGTAGGGATGAGTTCTCTAGGAGTTGTTGGAGTCTTTAGTGTGTTATGATATATTTTTTGATTAGTATAATATGTTTTGTGACAAAAATTAATATAACTTCTTCCGGACATTTCGAAATTGATAAAATTTAGTTTTCTAACAATGTGACATCACTTTTTATGAGATAATAAATGGCTTTGGCTTGTGTGCCGTCGGACATATGTTGTTAGTTTGGTTGTACATGTGAATTTTCCACTAGACACCAAGGGTGTGTATGGTTCAAGGGAAAATCATTTTCTTGGAAAATGGGTTCCATGTGACATGGCTTTCCTGTAAAATGAATTTTCGTTCGATACTTTCTCATGTTTGGTACAAAGGAAAATGAAGTTCTGTAAAAATTTTTGAAGTTTGTGAATAATGGGTGCATGAGAGAGAGAGAGAGAGAGAGAGAGAGAGGGAGAGAGAGAGAGATTGAATTGGTGCGCAAGAGTGAGTATGAGAAAGAGAGAGAAAGTATCGGGAGGAAGAGAGAGAAAGAGGTATCGAGAGAAAGAGAGAAGCCAAGGGAAATCCAACTTACTATGGTTGGGCTTAGTAAAAGCTTTTTGTGAAGAAGTGGGGAAAATCATTTTCCCTGATAACAATTTTCCACTGTTTTTGCCACCAAACAAGGGAAAATGGGAAATCATTTTCCAGAAAATGATGTTCCATTGAACCAAACACACCCTTAGATTTCTTGGTCTATGGTCTTTGTCAAGAAGTTAGAGACTAATCATCTAACTGGAAGCTCCCTTTTCTTTTTTCCCTTTCTCTTTTCAGTTTTATTGAAACTTTTGGTACACATATTGTGACATCTACAACAATCGGAGGGAGAGATGTAGTTTATGTTCGGCAGCATCAATCATCTCATTTGTCAACATCAGAAATTGAGAACTATGTAAAAGAGATTGGTGATCAGAGATTTACAGACTTGAAAGGCCAGTCTAATGCTTCCCCTGTGCAGTACAAGGACAAGGCTAGTATTGCAACCCGCTCAAATTCTAATTTTGCAGTGAATCATTTGAATTGTCAAAACTCAAATAATTTCTCCAAGCATAGAGCAGTCATGTCTCCCGCAGCTTAAAACTATACTGTGTTATAGCATTATTTTGTATTACATCCCGTCACGTTTCTTCAATTTTGCTTTATATATCCAATATTTTCTATTCTGGGGGTGGAGTGTGAGATATCCTTTCTTTGCTGCAGGATGTTACTGTTATTTTTAGAAGGAGAGGAGGAGATGATCTTGAACAAAGTTCAACCAGGTGGGCAGATACTGTAAATTCAGCGCCAGATGTAATTAACATGACATTTGTTCCAATTGTTTCTCTTCTTGAAGGGGTGCCCGGTGTAAAGCATTTAGCTCGTGCCATTGACTTGTATTTGGAGTGTAAGGTCCTTCTCAAATCTGCTTGATTTCCTTCAGTCTACTTCTTTTCCTCCTTTTTCTTTGCTTGTGTTTTATTTTTTTATTTTTTATTTTTTAAATTATTCTTTTTGGTTCAGGTATTGTACAGTTATGTGATTAATGTTCCTGCTGTTGAGTTATGCTCTTTGCCCATTTGCATCAATAACTGAGTTGGCCTCTGTAGTCTTAGCTGTTGCGGGGATTTGGGGGTTACGACTTAGGTGTACATGCATCCTTGCCTCCTTATTTACCATCTATGGCAAAATCTATGCTAGGTTTCAACTTCTTTTTGCGGTTGTTATTACCATAACTATACCACAGGACCGTCAGTTCAATTGGAAACCAAATGTTGGCCAATTCTAGATTGCCTCTCAAAGTACGGCTGCTTGGTGACTGCGATGGCTTGCTGTGATTGACCAAAGACAAAACCATCCATTTGTGAGTTAGAGCCTAGTTACTTGTTCTACACTGCGCAGTATGCATGAAAGTAATACTAATATGCAGAGAACTTCACTTCTTGACCTCTTGAAGAATGGGACATTTTGATCTGCAAAATAAGTCTAAAATGCCTACTTATCTTTTCTTTCCCCCCATGATTTCGATGATACTTGAGTTAGGTATGACCCTCAATTTCAAGAAATCTTGGCCAAGCATTGAAGCATCTTGATTGAGTATAGCTAATTAGCCCATTAACCGTTGCTTGCCTAGGTTCACTCTGCTTTGGTGGTTTTTACCTCCTTAAATGAGCAATCAAAAACTTACATTAATGACCACCAAAAGGGTGACATCTGCATACAAAGGGTAAAATACAAAAATCATTAGACCCACAAGCTCTTGTGCCTAATTTATATACATCCAAAAACGAGACAGTTTTGTGTGGTTATACCACAATTAGGTTCAGCTATACGACAATCCCAAAAGGTAAAGCATTAAATCCTTAAGGGATGAAGCTTTTTGCCTTCAAAATCCTGCTAGTTCCTCTTTTTTTATTTTTTATGTTTTATTTTAGCGTACCACCAAACATCTTGATTAAGAGCTTCATCTTGATTAGCATACCATCAAAATTCTGCTAGTCGCTGCTCTTGCGCTTCAGGCGCATGAGACTTGAAAAAGCATAGCTAGATATATATTAATGATAGGATTAAAAGAACTGATGCTCAACTAGCACCATATAAAGTTATGTACAACCACAAAACAAACCATCCACAAAATCTACCACGTCAAAAGAGGAAGAGCTAAACTTCCCATTTACTCAAAAGTAGAGAGATTTGACAAAATTGTCTTTCAATCTCAAACTAGCGCTATATATCCTATGCGATGCACGGGAAAATTGCTAATTATTAAATTATTGAGAATTATGCGGGTTAACTTTTTTTTTTTGATAGGATATATGTGTTAAACTTATTACTTGAAATATTTATTTCACACACACACACATATTTATATAGATGATAAATTAGAAAATATTTATGAAATAATTTATTTCTCAATTTAGTGAATTAAATATTATTATAAATATGAAAATAAATCAAGAAGATGTGTTATAATTGTCTTAAACACATATGGTAAAAAACAATAGTAAATCATTTGATTAGTCGATTTGAATAAACCCAAACAACTCTATAATTTTTTCAAATCTTTCTCAATAGCGTCCCGAAAAACACTTAATCGTAAACATCAGACCAAATGATTAAGATAATTGAGACTATGTGTATACATTATAAACATAATATAGTTGTAAATTTGCTTTTATTAAATAAATATGATTTTTTTATAATAATAATTAAAATAGAAAATGATAGAGAAATTATAAAGCATTAATATTTAGTAGTAAGTAACCAATAATAACAAATTAAAAATAATTATTAATTCTAAATTTTAAGCATATGTAAAAAAATCGCAACATCAATCAAAACAAAGTTGCATTGCTTGTTTATCATAACAAAGAGAGATTAATTGTTGTTTTAACAATGTAAAATAATGTTTGTGGGAGTTCAATGAGACCATTGAAATATGACCAATAATGGACATATTTTATTTTTTGGGAGATAAAAGGTGAACGAGAGGAAATCTAATTATATTTAATTTCAAAAATCAACTAGAGTAAGGTATTGATATTGATTCTAATTAAACAATGGAAAAATATTGTACTATCATTATTCATATTTTCGTAATACAAATATATTTTAAGACTAATTTAAATTACATGGTTAAAAAAGCATACTAATTAGAAAATATATATTGCTTGCAATTTCCTTTTTTGTAATCATTAATTGCACTTCTAAAATGAATGACAAAATATTACTTTTGTATGTAACAATAGTGACACAAAAGAGGTGGTAGTCAAGTGGTAATTATGCTTATCTTCTGTCTCCCACTAAGATTCAAGTCTTGGTGGAAGCAACTTGTTTTTCATTAATTTATTTTTTTAATTGACAATAATTAATTAGGTTAGGAGCAACCTAACATCCCAAATTTCACCATTTAGGTATGGACTTCCTTAATTCCTTAGTGGTTTGGCTTTAATATATATATATAGAAAGGGGATTTCAATTCCCTCAAAAACCCTTCGATTCATTTCTTTCCAAAATAACCCAAAAAATGACATTTGGTATAACTAAGGCCTTATTCTTGGATTTCGTGCCAAAGAACCTCTCCTAAGATCCGTCTTGCATGTGTGATACCTATTGTCCATAAATCTTCTTCCTTTTTTATAAATTATCACAAGTGAAGATGCTCTCATGTATCGCTTCCCAAACAAAAAATGCAACCTTCAAAGGGGCAAAAGACTTACATATAATACTAGATGGAAAAGCTCTAGCCTCCAAAAGATGTAGATGGGAGGAATCCATACTACGAAGATTTGAATAGTAGGAGCTCATAGAATAAACTCCATTCTTACTCAAGACCCATCTCACCGTGTCTTGAGAGGAGCCCCCAAATTTAGCCTCATTAAGGGCATTGAAAAACTAACCAAATAGCCTTCGTTAGGTGGAACATATTGGGTTCGGCCCAATCTTGGTCCACCTTTGGTTACCGGCTCGCTTAAAGCCTCCTTCCCCTCTCCACGGTTCAAACTCGACTACACGATCCATTTTAAGGTGGATCCAGGTACTTGGAGGGCCTTTTGGGAGTGGACTCCACATTGGGATAGACCCTGGGCCATAGGGCATAGTTTCGGATCCTCATCGGGACCCATCTCAGGTCTTCTAAGGGGCCTCGAGATTCTCGACACGAATAACTAGGCAGATCAGATCAATCTCGACTCTCAGCGTCTAAGCGAGGGTAAGGAGCCTAGCTTCGGTCCAAAGGTATTTTGGTCTTTTCTCATCCAAGGAAGATCAACCAGAGGGCATTTTGGTCCTTTGGGAAACCATTGACATTATGGTCATTCACCTTATACAAAGGGTCGGGTTGGAAGACCATACGTGGAAGCATCAAAGAAGAGAAGCAAGGAAGTGGCCCCAAATTGAGGGTCACGCCTGTAATCTATTGGGTCACGATCCTAGGTCACGCATCAGTAACCCTTATGGGTCACGCTCGTGACCTTATGTTCACGCCCGTGACCTGCATGGGTTATGTCCGTGACCCTTGCTACCTCCTGGAGTTTTTTTGGCCCTAAAGAGTAAGGTCACGACCGTGATCTTGAGAAGGTCACCCGATCGTGCGACTTGCCTTTCTGTTTCTTTTGTTTTTCTTTCCCCTTTTACCCCTTCCCTTATAAATACTTGTAAACCTCAATTTGTAGGAAACATAGAGATAGATAGAGAGAAGATAGAGAGCTTGTAATTGGTGGGTGTTTGAGACCCTAATCAATGAAAAGCCTAATCCTTTGGGTGGAATTGCTTGTGATTTCAATTTGCTTGTGAGTGGGCGAATGTTTTCTATACTCTTGGTGAGATTTCTTTGGTGATTCAAGGTTCCTTGCTTGTGGAAGATCCTTGTGCAAGTTCTTGGTTATGCTAGTTCTATTTGGTGAGTTTTTACTCTATAGAATTGTCCATATCCTCTATTGCTTTCCTTCTTGTTGTTGTTTATCTACAAAAACCCCAAACCCTAAAAATAGTAGTTTGTTTTGTATGAGTTCTATGGGTGGATTTCCACCATCTACAAGGAATTTGTGATCCTAGGCCCTAGTTCAATCAATTCTTGTAGACCCTAAGTCCCATATGTTCATTTGGTATCAGAGCTAGGCATATAACTTAGAGTTTTGTTGGAGGATATCTTGTTTGTGCCCATAATTGTTTTTTTGCTTTAGTGGTGATTTTTGGTGTTCTTGGCGTTGTTGGGTTTTTGAAAATTCTTTGATATTTGAGTGATTGGTAAAGTTGTGTGTTTTTTAGTTGAGTTGGTATTGTTGGTTTTTGCTTGTGTTGTGTGGTTGTGAGCCCATCTAGGTTTGATATACTATGCATTCCCCCTTGTTGGTTTCACCACATCTTCCATCCACAAAATTAGCCTCGCGAAACTCCTCAAAATCCTATACCCACAAAGATCCCGAACCTCCATCTGGTCAAATTATACACCCACAAGAAAATTGAAGCTCTACAAATGGCCTCCATTTCACACTCTTTGGGCTAACTCCTCGTTCTATTCCCCAAACCCAATCCTCCCTCGAGATGTCTATTCAACATCTCGAAGAGCAAACACAAAGGGTGCAACGCCAAATGGGTGACTTACTCTGCACCATGACCATGATGCAACTTGAATCCTTGAGAAGGGTTAGCAGTACTTCACCTTGGGATTCTAGAACTCGTCGCGGTGATCACAAGTGTTCTCATGTTGAGCATCTATATGGCAGTTCTAACCGTGACTCTAGGATTGGTGGTCCTCGAGATCGGTTAACGGAGATCATTCGTGGTCTTCTAGAAAGGAAAGCAGTCGCTCCGGGAGTGAGACTTCATCCAAGGGAAGTCGATCACCCAAGCTACGCAGGCCATCCTCTCGAGCTCAAATGGAAGTGGAAATATTTCTAAAGCTCAAGGGTGGAAAGTGCTTTAAATGCCGAGCTTATGGTTATTATCAAGCTCAATGCATGAAGGTGGTTGAAACACCCCAAACAAGTGAGGTAGCCACACCGGAGGTTTCAAAGGCCGATGTTGAAGCTTGTGCTCAAGAAGGGGACACTTTGACTACTAGGTGATCTTTTATCGTGACCAAGGGTTCCCAGGACGAATCTTAACGGGAGACAATCTTTTGGACTAGGTGCACCATTGGCGGTAAAGTGTGCAAGCTAATCATCGACAGTGGGAACTTGGCATCTAGTATCATGGTAGAGATGTTCCAATTGCCGATCCTAGCTTACCTATAACTATATAGCTTGCAAGGGCCCAACGAGGGTGGTGATCTAGAGGTAACTCAACAAGCCTTGATCTCTTTCACCATTGGTTATTACAAGGATAGTGTTCTGTGTGATGTTGTTCCCATGGATGCTTGCTATGTACTACTTGGTAGACCTTAACAATTCGATAGGCATGCTATCCGTGATTTTTTTAAGAACACTTATTCATTCATGATGGGAGATGAGAAGATCAAACTCGCTCCTTTACCCCTCCTCCCTAGCCTATAAACAACAAACCGAGGTGAGAAGTGAGAACATAGACCTCCAAAAGATTGAAACACGGGGCTTTGAGCAAAGGGAAGCCACATCTGGCCTTACTTTTGCGAAAAGGCAATCTTTGTAAGGGGCAGAAAACCATAGCTCCACAAGAACATTCTATCTCCCTTCCTTGTGCCTCACCTTTACCCAAAACCTATGTTACTCGGACTCGGGTACGGGTGTCCATATCGGACACGGATACGGTTGTCCATATCGGACACGGATACGGGTGTCCAACTCGGCTATTTTAAAGAAATTTTATACATTTTTATTGTAATTTGAAGTGTCGAGTCAAGTGTCATACCCTTGTCCGTGTATCAAGGGTCCGACACGGGTACGGCAGGGAAAATGAAGAGTCGAAGTAACATAGCCCAAAATTCCTACCGGGCTTCAGAATGAGCTTGAAAGTGTCGAGCCGTGTTCGGTCACTCTAGAGCCCATCTATGGAGTTGGGTTGCATGTTGGCATGTCCATGACCACCCATCCGAGCTCGATTCCTTCCACATCGAGATTTAACGAGGAAAAGGGGCCCCTTACTAGCCTTGACCTTGATCTCTCCTGTGATGATTTCCTTGTTGCATTCACCTTACTCCGGTTGATGGAGTACTTTTGGTTTCGTACGGGGATGTGGATGATTTTGAACTCCCAAGAGTTGAGGACAACTCCTTTTCAAGATAGGGAGTATGGAGCATATTGGGTCCGACCCAATTTGAGTCCACCTATGGTTGCCGGCTCGCTTAAAGCCTCCGTCCCCTCTCCACGGTTCAAACCTGGCTACACGATCCATTTCAAGGTAGATCTGGGTACTTGGAGGGCCTTTTGGGTCATCATTGGGAGCGCTCTCCACATGGGGATAGACTCCGGCCGTAGGGCTTAGTTTCGGATTCTCATTGGGATCCATCTCAGGTCTTCTAAGGGGCCTCAAGGTTCTCGACACGAATAACAAGGGAGAGTCAACCTCAACTCTCATTTTGGGCACCAAATGAGGAAGAATCAAGCCAAGGGTATTTCGGTCTTTCCACATCCAAGGAAGATCAACCCGAGGACATTTTGGTCCTTTGGGCAACCAAGGGAGCTATGGTCATTCACCTCGTGCAAGGGGTTGGGTTGGAAGACCATATGAGGAAGCATGGAAGAAGAGAAGCAAGGAAGTGGCCCAAATGCAGGGTGACGCTTGTGACCTACTGAGTCACGCCTGTATCCCCTCGCTGATCCCCTGGAGTTGGCTGCAAAAGCCCTGGGTCACGCCCGTGACCTGCATGGGTCACATCCGTGACCCCTGCTACCTCCTCAAGCTTTCTTGGCTCTAAAGAGCCAGGTCATGACCGTGACCTTCTTGGGTCACGCCTGTGACTGACATGCTTGGGTTCACCAAATCGCGCGACTTCTCGTTCTTTTTCTTTTGTTTCTCTTTCCCTTTTACCCCTTCCCTTATAAATACATGTAAGCCTCATTGTGTAGGCAAAATAAATAGAATAGAGGGAAGATAGAGAGCTTAGCATAAAAAACCCTCCCTTGAGGAGATGTGTAATTGATGGGTGTTTGAAACCCTAATCAATGAAACACTAATCCTTTGGGTGGAATTGCTTGATTTCTCTTTGCTTATGAGTGGGTGAATGTTCTCTACTCTCTTAGTGAGATTTCTTGAATGATTCAAGGTTCCTTGTTTGTGGAAGATCCTTGTGTAAGTTCTTGGTTATCCTAGTTCAGTTTGGTGAGTTTTTACTCTATAGAATTGTCTGTATCCTTTGTTGCTTTCCTTCTTGTTATTCTTTATCTTCAAAAACCCCAAAACCCTACAAGTAGTTTGTTTTGTATGAGTTTTATGTGTCGATTTCCATCATCCATAAGGAATTTGTGATCCTAGGTCCTATTCCTATCAATTCTTGTAGACCCTAGGTCCCGACGCTTCATTAGCAAAACCTTTCCGAACAAAATTAGGAAACCAAACATAAGACCCTAAAGATTGCTCTCGATTGTCTGCAACAGAACCATTTCTATCCACTCAAGAACATAGAGACCAGGGAAGAGATCTTTCAAGGGAGCCCCAAAGCACCAACGATCATGCCAACAAGAAATGGTAGAACCATCATCCACAACAAAAGAAACATGTAGATAGAAACTCTCACACCCATTAATAATATACTTCCAAAAACTACAACCACATGAACCATTTGTTGTTGAGTGTATCCACCCAGAGCCCACTTCACTATATTTGATCGTAATCATCTTACTCGAGAGATTACCCTCTTCTCATTCATGAATCTCCACAACCACATCCTGAGAAGAGCCATATTACAAAGACGTAAATCTCTCTCTCCAAGTCCCTCCATTGAGATAGGTTGCTTCACGATTTTCCTTCTCACCAGGTGGTGCTTGAAATCACACCTAAAAGCATCCCAAAGGAATTTTCTCGAGAGAACATTCCTTACAGGAGTTAATCTCTCCCCTTTAGAAAGATATTTTGATTTCCACCCCGAGAGTTTCTTCTTGAAACTTGTGTCGAGTGGAAGACCAAGGTATGTAATTGGAAAAGACTGAATACCACAACCTAAAATACCCACTAGCAATTGCAAATTGTTCACTTGACCCACAAGCATAATATAACTCTTAACCAAATTAATCCCCTCAAACCAGAAACAACCTCGAACCAAGTTAGAACGCATTGAAGATTCACCAACTGGTTGCAATCATCATCACAGAAAACGATGGTGTCATCCGCAAAAGGAAGATGAGAAACAGACAAGTTTCCCAAGTTCGCTTGCTCCACAGAAAAATCAGATAGCAACCCTTTGGTCAAAGCAGCTTGTAACATCCTAGAAAGCACCTCCATTACTAGCAAGAAGAGAAGATGTGATAATGGGTCTCCTTGCCAGAGTCCTCTAGAAGCGTTGAAGAACTCAATAGGGGAACCATTGACAAAGACTACAAAAGAAGTGTGTGAGATGCACTGACGAATCCACACAAGCCAATTATCCCCAAAGCCCATTCTAGACATCACATTAAGAAGGAAATCCCAATTGACATGATCATAAGCCTTTTCAATATCTAATTTACATACCACTCCTCATATCTTACTGGCAGTCAATCTGTAATAGGTGGTTGTGTTGCTGTTGGATTTAGGTAGAAGGGTATGTCTTTGTTTAAGGATCTTAAGGTTACCTGCATAGCCACAAATGCTTGTTTCTACCAAGTGCGCTAGAACGCTAATGTGTTTTATTTAAATCTGGGCCTTAAGTCTGATACCAGCAGCTTCTACCTGGTTCAACCTTTTTTATATGTTTGATTTGTGGGTGTTCTTCTATTATCTTTTGTCGTTGCTTTTGATTCTTGGATTTTCTAATATCTGAATGTGTATTCTGAAATTGTTGAGCTTGTTTGGGGAGCTGCAAAGCTGATAAACTTTGTAGAAGTTGCTGTTGTATAATGAGATATCTGTGGTTTTACCAGACAAGCCTCCCCTTGAAGATCTTCAGTATTTCTGGGAGTTTCAAGTTCCACGGGTGTGGGCACCTGAGCAGAGTAATCTACAAAGAAAGGAGCCTGTTTGTTCTTCCCTTCAGTTCAGCTTGATGGGTCCTAAGCTACTTGTCAGCCCTGAGCAGGTGAAGGTCATCTCTTTAATTTTTGTTTTTATTGTTCGCCTTTCTTGCTGAGACAAACTATTCAGGACTGCTGATATCCAGTGTCTGTGCTTGTGAAATGGTTTCATGCATAACAATAACCATGTTGATGTCTCTAGTGTGTCCGTTTATTGCTTGCTTATGCATGCTGAATGCTGATAATAAGGTAAAAAGAAAAAAAAAATCATACAGGAAGTATAGTCATTTCAGGCTGATCCACGACAAACTGCAATGGAAATTTTATTATTACGAAACAGAAAATGAGGGCATAAATTAAGTACTAAGGCCAGCTGTACTCATCATGAAAAAACTGATTTATTCCAATATCTGCCCTGAATAAAACCTCTCCCAGGGCTGTAATATTAGGAAGTTAGGAGCCCATTTGGACAGGTATTTGAATTGACCTGCATTTCTTAATTAGCTCATTTGAAACCTAAGACTACAACTTGTAGTGTTTGTCCTACTTTGTGAGGTCTGCAAAGATTTCAATGTATCGCAGTTAGGGGTTGAAATGCGCAGAGCTGAGGTTGAGCTTGGTAAGGCCCAGCTTGCGAGGGTTGAGGCTGGGGTCACCTATGCTCATGTGCCCTACAGGATTTAATGAGCCCACACTTTGCCCTTTTTTTTGGCTTTTTTCCCCCTTTTTTTTGGTTGAACTACAAAACAACCAAATAAAGTGTAAAGCTTACAGTGGAAAATAATAAAGAATAGAGGGCTTGCAGCATAGTTAAATTAGAAGGCTACCTAGAAAGTTACTTATGGTGAAAAAGAGAGATTTTATAGTGATAATGAAAATGACTGTTTGGTTTGTGCATGTACAATACATAAAAGGGTGATAGGCCAAGAACATAATTCCCAATAAGTGTCAATAAATATAACTTAGATTTTTAGAATTGTTCATATGTTAAAGTTTTCATATATCACCCAATCGGACCATCTTCCTTTACGCACTTTATGAGTTGAGCTTCCTTAGGCTTGACTTTGCTGAGTTATGGAATGAGCTTGAGCCTCCTAGAGCTTCTTTCAAGCCAAGCTTTGCGAGCTTCTCGTTGTGCTGGCTTGGTTCCTTTCCAACCCTATATTGTTGTGTTCACGTCTACAGGAACTCCTGCATGCACAGAGACGACTCAAATGTTCCCAAAGTTTCAGAAAACATTTTTCTGAGTTGAAATTTCTTAAGACAATTCAAATTAGAGGCATTAAATATAAAATATCAAGCAACATTAGATATTAGAAAGAAATAAACAAAAATAAAATAATAGAATCAATAGTAAATTAAGATGTTCGACAAACCAACACTGGGTCTTAGTAGATCCAAAGAAGTCCAATCATCAATTAACTGGTGCTCTTGGTTGAACCATATTCTACACGTACCCGGTCACCAAAAACATTATTCAGGTCACCGAAAAGTTCTGAAGTTCAGCTCATTGAAACCGACATTTAGCTCACCAAATTATATAGGTTTGGGGTCTTTAAAAGTTAGCACTAAGCTCATTGAAAGTTGTTTGTCTCCGCTGGGTATAGCTCCCTATACTTCAGTTTGGTTCAATTGCATAACTCACTTGTAATATGAACAAGATTATTCATTGTTAAACATAGCGAGCTATGTAATATTTTTAGTGAGCTAAACACAGGTGTATAACCTAGATATTAGTGACAAATGCACTATAGTATTTCTGAGTCAATCCAAATTTAGTGAGCTACACATTATAATCAGCAGCCTGTAGGATTATCCTGGTGTACAAAAACACATTTTACTCAAATGTACAGTACATTGTGAGCCAAACTAAGTGTATGTGACTATATTTTTGAAAAGTTTAACGAGTAGATTTTGTAGGAAGTAAACAAGGATATTTGAGTGAACTACACAATGTTTTAAATGTGCAGCCAAATTTTTGGATGGACATTAGTTTTTGTTGAGGTGAAGCCTGTTATTAGAGATCGGAATTTTAGGTGGGCAACTAAATTTTCATGAGTTATGCCATATTTTTTTTGGGGGGGGGGGGGTGTGGATGGAGATGTCATATAGTCCAGCTGCAGCCAGGCAGGTGGAGCATATAACATCACATCTCAAACTTGGGACAGAGTAAGCAATGAACTGAGTTTGATATCCTTGTTTAGTAATGGTGATGGTAAAACAGTGAGGAATTGTGAAAGCAAAGATGTATGCTTATGAGTTTAGGTGAAATTGTGATTGTGTTGCTTACTTGCTGACTGGGGCAATTGATGAAATGGGAGACAGGTGACGGTTGGGCGGAAGCCAGTAACGGGTGTGAGGCTTAGTCTTGAAGGTCAGAAGCAAAACCGGCTTGGGATCCATCTGCAGCACCTAATATCCCTCCCAAAGATCCTCCAACCTCATTGGGACTCCCACATGGCCATTGGTGCACAAAAATGGCATGGACCTGAGGAGCAGGATAGCCGCTGGTTTGAACCCATAAAATGGAAGCACTTTTCTCATGTTAGCACCGCTCCCATTGAACATAAAGAGTCCAGCATTGGTGATCTCTCAGGTGTGCATATTGTTACTGGAGCCCAGCTTGGAGTTTGGGATTTTGGTCCCAAAAGTGTCTTGTATCTTAAGCTTCTCTTTTCCAAGGTACCCGGCTGCACCATTAGACGATCTGTTTGGGATCATACACCCCACAAACACCCCAATCAACACTCCCCAGATGATAAGAAATTAGACACTTCTACTTCTTCTTCTTCTTCTTCTTCTTCTTCTTCTTCTTCTTCTTCTGCATCAAAACTTGCCAAACTGGTCGACTCAACTGAGATGTTAAAAGGTCCACAGGATTCACCAGGCCACTGGCTCGTTACAGGTGCAAAGCTCGGGGTTCACGAGTCCAAGATTGTTTTGCGTGTCAAGTATTCCCTCTTGAATTACTGATTCCATTCTTGTCTTGTTGTTTGGTTTTGATAGAGATAGTAATAGTGATAGGACACAAAAATAGATCCATTGTAAATCTATAATAAGGTTATTGACCCACCATTCTTCATTTTAACTCATTGTTTGTTTGTTATTCTTTCAGAATCTGGTTAGTCAAGCCTAGATGTTAATTGAAATCTAGTTTGGAGCCTACTTTTGTTCTGTACTTCTTGAATGTTTGTGGAAAAATAGTATGATATTGCCTTTGCAGAATATTTAAAAAGCTATGGCCTGTTTTGTTTTTGTACAAGTGTTGGTTGTAAAGCTTCTACACTGTTAACTTCAAATTATATGACGAGTTCATTAGTTAACTTCAAATAACATTATTGTTCAGATGGCAAAATAAAGTTTATTGATTGAGAAAAATAATTGAGACTTTTTCAAATATTGGTTCATTATTGTAGGGAAGTGGTAACATTTCTTTATCTCTAAGCCCACCTTTATCTCTTCGGCTGTTTCCTGAAAAAATTCCTCCTAAAATGTGACACGTTTTTGGATTTCATATATACTAGTGTTAACACACGCGCGTTACGCAATTTATTAAATGCACCCGATGCATGTATTTCAGATTCTACAATTATTCACCAACATATAATAAGTTGTGTACTCTGATTATTATGATTGTTCACTCTGATTCTTATTATTGTTCGCTCACAAATATCTAGAGCACATGCTCCGGGTGCATGTAATATATTTGCACGTGGTTGATCTAAATGTGAAGATGAAATGTGAATTCATTTGTTGCAATGTTTTTTTTACAGTTTATATATAACTAGTCTTACACCCGTGCTATGCACGAGATTTAATAAAATAGTTATTTTAATTTTAAAAAGTTAAAACGATAAGTATAAATACAATTTAGAAACAACAAAACATCATACTATCAAATGAAAATATACCATAAAAGATCGATGAACAACAACCAAACAATCCACACATAAATTATAAGCGTACCATGTCACACTCCTTACATATATATATATATATATATATATATATATATATATATATATATATATATATTTTCCAGGATTAGTGGTCTATAGTAATCCCTATTTTCAGACTTTATATGTTAGTAGTTTCTGCCATTTTCCCTGTTGTTCACTAGTGGTCGTTTCTTCACATCAGTACTTCTGGCTTGATGATACCTTTCAAACAAACTCACAGCTCCATTCGCAACCTCCATTGGGTCTAGCCTAACTCCTTCAAGTCTTTGTTTATTTCATGCCCCCCCAGATGAACCAGAGGATGGTGGAGACTAGCCCCCCTCTATGAGCATCCATTTTTCCAACAACACTTTCAATCCATTTTCCTGTGTCAGTGAAATCTCTTTTATGCACATCTAATCTAAGAACCGACAGCTTCCACACCACTAGAGACCAACAACAATCCAGAAAGATATGGTCGTTGGTTTCATAAGCATCTCCACACATTCCACAGACAGGGTCGATTTCCATAGCTCGTTTGTAGAGATTCACCTTAGTGGGTAAAGCATCTCTCCAAGGTCTCCATGTTAAATGTCTCGCCTTAGGGACAACTTCAGTCTGCCATATGGGCCACGCCCCTTCTTCATTGCTTTTGGAGCTCGAACTCACCTGTCCATTCAAGATGTCTAACATACGTGCTTGCCAGTAAGCAGACTTCACAGTGAAAACTCCATTCTTTGTCAAACTCCAAACCATCAAATCCTTCTCCCCTCTTCGATTCAACGGGATTGACATGATTTCCCTTCGGATATGCACTTGAAAGCATAAACTCAGCAAATCACCTCTCCACTCTCTGTTATCCGCATCAGAGCAAGTCTACTGTCACATCTGCAGGCAAGAAATTGATATCCGACGTTACTCGGCCACCAGTTATCCCAGAAATCCAACAGTCCTCCCATATCTTAATGGATATTCCATTACCCACTTTCCATCTCATTCCCGATTTTAGGTTGGCCCTAGCACCCAAGATGCTCCTCCAAGTGTAGCTAGGTTGAAACCCTAGCTGTGATGTCCAAAACTCTCCATTTGGGAAGTAACGTGCCTTGAGGACTCTAGCTGCTAAGGAATTTGGCTGTTGAACCAATCTCCAGGCTTGTTTTGTCAGAAGGGCCGTGTTAAAACACTGGAAATCACGAAAGCCCAGCCCCCCTTTCCTCTTAGCTTGACAAAGTGTGTCCCAGGCCACCCAGTTAATGGGTCTCTCTTGCCCATTACTCCACCAAAATTTTCTACACAAGCTAGTAATTTCATTACAGACTGACAATGGTATCCGGAAGCACTGCATTGCATAGGATGGTATAGCTTGGATAACCGCCTTCAGTAGAATCTCCTTTCCCGCCCGTGACAGTACACTTTCCTTCCATCCCTTGAGCTTTTTACGGATTCGATCCTGGATATTGTTGAATACCTGTTTTTTTGAGTGGCCGATATAGGTCGGCATCCCAAGGTATCTCTCATGTGATTCCACAGCCTTAAAGCCTAATCTCTCTTGGAGCATGTTCTTCTGTTGTTCGCACACATTTCGGCCATATGAAACCTCAGATTTATCCACATTGATCATTTGTCCAGAAGCGAGCTCATAGATGTTGAGGGTATCAAGGACCTCCTGGGATTCCTCCATAGTAGCTCTTACGAAAAGAACACTGTCATCGACAAAGAATAAATGAGACACAAGAGGAGCATTCCTGGCCACCTTAATACCATGAAGGAGGTTTTGATCCACCTTATGTCTGATTAGAGCCGAGAGTCCTTCAGCACAAATTAGGAACAAGTAAGGCGAAAGGGGATCACCCTGACGAAGACCTCTATGGGGAATAATGACATCAGATGGCACGCCATTGATAAGGATCTGGTAGCTGACCGTGGAGATGCATCTCATGATCACATTGCAGAAAGCCTCATCAAATCCCAAAGCAAACATCATATCTCTTATGAAAGACCATTCAACCCGATCGTAGGCTTTACTGATGTCGAGCTTTAAAGCCATATGACCCTTTTTCACCTTCTTTGGTCTCTTACGTAAATAGTGGAAATGTTCGAATGCCACTAGGATGTTGTCAGTGATAAGTCTACCTGGAATGAAGGCACTCTGGGTTTCATGAATGATTTCTGGGAGGCACATCCTTAGTCTGTTAGCGACTGTTTTGGAAATAAGCTTGTAAATCACGTCACACAAACTAATAGGTCGAAAATCCTTGGCAGACTGGGGAAGCTTTAGCTTGGGAATTAAAGCAATAAATGTGCGGTTTACACACTCAGGGGATCTGCCATGGTTAAGGACATCTAGTACAAAGGAAGTAACCTCATTCCCAATAATATGCCAGTAGGTTTGGAAAAAGATGGGAGGCATACCGTCTGGCCCAGGGGCCTTTGTAGGATGCATCTGTTTGAGGGCCACCAACACTTCCTCCACAGTATATGGGCGCCGGATCTTGGCATTCATCTCCTCCGTGACTAAAGGCTTTATTAGGCGAGTAATCGGAGCGGAATCCACCACCTCCTGGCCTGTAAAGAGATGCTCGAAGTAGCGGACAAAAACACCTTCGATCTCCCTTCCATCTTCTTGCCACCCACCTCTTTCATCTAGAATTCTCAGGATTTTGTTTCTGCTATGTCTTTGGGTAGCCTTCCCATGGAAGAACTTTGTGTTTCGGTCCCCTTCCTTCAGCCATGACTGTTTGCTCCTTTGAGCCCAATAGCTTTCTAGCTTCTCTTCCAGCTCCTCGATCTGTCTACCCATCTCCTTTAAATGAGCAAGATTGGATTCAGTGGGCTCCAGTTTCTGGACCTCGAGCGTTTCCTGACCCAGCTCTCGCAAGGTTCGGAGCATGGATCTGGTATCGGCTCCCACGTGGTGGTCCAGACTTTCACAGCAAAATTGCAACTTCTGACCAATTCCTAGCCCATTTTGTTTGGCCCAACAATCGGTGATAGCCTTCTCACTCCTTGGATCATTTACCCATATTTGTTCAAAGCGTTTGGGCCTGGATTTTGACATATTGGGCCAAGAGCTCTTCGAATGGATTAAGCTCTCCAGCACAATGGGAACATGGTCTGATCGCCTTTTGTGTAGATGTCGTACAGTGTTCCATGTAAAGAGATTGCTCCATGCATCATTCCCCAGAAATCTGTCTAGTCTTTCTCGCACATGCCCCACACCTTCCCTCCCATTGCTCCATGTAAAAGGAATTCCCTCAAAATTGAGATCTCTGAAACCACAAAAGTCCACTGCATCCTTGAAACCTTCAATATCCTTTACGTTTATCAAATGACCACCCATCTTTTCATCCTGCCTGAGCATCCCATTAAAATCACCTCCACAAATCCATGGGACACTATTAGTCCCTCCCAAGCTCTTCATAAGGTCCCACGTCAAATGTTTGTCCTCCTCACGCGGGTAGCCATAGATGCCTGTGATTCTCCATTCTCTGGCTCCCATAGGGTTTACTTGGTACATATCAATAAAATTCAATGATTTCACTTCCAGATGTAGATTCATTGAACTCCGCCAGAACAAAGCCAAGCCCCCACTTCGAGAACGCGCAACACCTTCACAACTAACATAAACGCCGCCTTCCATATGAAAAGTGTTCCTCAATTTTGATATCTCCCATTCCTTCAATTTTGTTTCGCTAAGGAACACAATATCGGGATCTTCCAAGAAAATGAGGCGCTTCACACCTCTCACTGCACGTGGGTTCCCAAGCCCACGGCAATTCCACATCAAGATTTTCATGGCTGTTCGCGGGGCTGGGGCTCAGCCTCCGCTACTTGTATTTGAAAACAAACCTCGTCCTCACTCCTTTCTTGCCGGAGTTTCTTCGACATTTCCACCTCCATGTCTCCCTGTCGTCCGCCGCCCTTTTATTTCCTACTATATTGTGCCCTGTGTGGCGTCTAATACTAGCCTCCTTGTTAACAAGTCTCTTCCATCTCACACCCATACTTCCATGTTCCGAATGTAAAGTGTTTTTTTTCGTATCCTTTGCATTCACGTGTGCATGCTCCTGTTCATTAGTGGCTGAGTGGGTATCATTCACTTGTACTTCTTCATCATTCTTGTTTTTCTTGCCCTCAGCTTCTTCTCCATCATCCCTCACCTTAATTCTTCCCATACATTCTGCCACTTCTTCGACACTTGGAGCGTCTTTGTCATTATCCTACCTTGGCTTGAACACCAGTTTTCTTGCTACTCCACTTTTTGTTTGCCTCTCGCCCGAATTCAGCCCCCTCCGTGCTTGCCACGGCGAGGCCTTCATCCAATCCCTGTAGCGCTTTGCTGGAGCTTCCCCTTCGTTCTCGCTTTCCTGACAATCTTTATCGTTATGCCCTAATCTTCCGCAAACATAGCAGATAGTCGGCAGTCTCTCATATTTAACTTTTAGGATGATTTCATTCTCCCCCTTCATAAGGATCGGGATCTCTTCCGGGAACGGGTTACGGAGATCCATCAGGACTTTGAAGCGGAGCGACTTTTCCCAAGATCCACCTTCAGTTGTATCTGTTTGGATGAAAACACCCAAATGATCCGCTAAAGCCCTTATGTTTTTCTTGTTTCTACCCTTGAAAGGGGGATCATAAACTCTCGCCCAAAAGGGAGCATGGGTTAGGGTTTGGCCAATGGTGGAGGGTTGCACATCCCCAACTACATCAGACAAGCAGATCACTGATTTGTCGAACGTCCATGGCTCCCCTTCCAACACTCTTTCTTTATCTTTCCAGTGATAGAATTGAAAAGAAAGAGATTATCTGCTATTTCTTTCGCCTCCATTCCTTGCCCCGACTTCCAGATCTTCTCCATAGTATTCAAGAAGGCAAAAGAATTAAATTTTCTCGTCGTCCATAACTTTCTAACAAGGCATAGCCGTATTTGCGCCTCCTCCTCGTCAGAGACCTCATCCGCCCACGAAACCGCTGCCTTCCCCTTTGACGATGATCCCTTATCCTTCTTCTCGCCGATCTCCTTGGTCGGAGACATGGTACTCGGAGATACCAAAGACTAACTACGGACTTGTCGCCACAGAAACCCTAACCCTAGGGAGAGAACTCTCACTAGTCAAACCTAGGAGAGACAGTAGTCTCCACTTTTTCTTGTATTATAGTGGTCCTACAAAAAATCAAAATTGTATTGTGGTAACAAATCTACCTCCCTATTTACTAAACGAATCTTTAAATTATTTTTTGAGAATCCTAGTAATTATTATGACTTTTGTGAGGAATAAAGGAGAAAAAAAAATCATAACAATTAGAAAAAATATAAAAAATGGGACAAACAATATAAATTCAATTAAAATAGTAGGAAAGTATTGTACTAAATTTTAGAGCAAACGCAAATCAAAATATATTTGTGATATTTAGTTCTTGATTCGGTGGCATCCCATCGGAATACAGTTTTTCATTTTTTAAGACCATCATTACATTTTTTAAAAAAAATTGTAGAAATTACTTAAAATAAAAGCTGAAAGTAAGGAACTAATGACATACAATAAAGGGGTTTACACGAATTAGATTGTTGACCGTAGAAGGGAAAAGAAGTAAAGAAACAGATCCTTGTGTCGTGTTTTATGCCTTCTGAATAAAGAAAGCTCAACACATAGAAGATCAAAAAATACAAACTCTTGGCTGATCTATCCACCACCAAAACTAAAGCATGAAGCCAAAATGTAGACCATCGCGCCACTCTATTTAACTATCGAGTGCCCTCAGTTGTGTTAGCTTCATCGCATTCAAATCCCTGAGTTCAGTATGAGGATTTATTGCCTATTTCTCAACAAAATTATCCACTTCCGTCTTCAAATAACAAGAAAAGTTGGAAACTCAAAACATAGAATATTACTAAAACCCAAACCAGATGAGAATGAAACTGTAATTATTCATATGAAAACAATAGTTGATGAACCTTTTACCTAAACATTATTGGAGTTGAAGGTAAAGTCTAAAATTAAAGACATGAAGATATGATACAAACTAAAGCATAACAGACCGAACTGGCCAACACTATTGATTTGGAAACAAAGTGAAACAAAACCAATATATAGCAACTGAAAAATTGAAATTGCATAAAACAACATGAAACTAGGCCACGATTGAATCAAAAAGCAAGAAAGCGATAGAATTAATATCAACCGAAACCCCAAAATAAAATCTTGAAACATAAAAAATCAATACAAATATCAAACAAAACCCTAAGATGGAACAAAGAAGCAAGTTAGTTTTACTATAATATAACATATTGGAAGAAAATGAAATATGCCTGGATGTCTATATTTTAGGTTGGGATATAGACTCCTAATCTACAATAATATAAAAGTAATATATTCGAAATTTGAAATACTCAACTCAGAGTGATTGTAGTGTTATCGACCAATCAGATTAAAGAAAAAAAATCAATTTAAAAATACAGTAAAAAATTCCCGCCCATGAAATAATAATAATAACAATAATTGATTTAAAAAAATAATAAACAAGAAATCTAATCAGATTAAGAGTCTATCTTATTTAATTTAATCAGATTAATAGAAATCTTTGTGGGCTCCACTAGATCTTGGTAGGAGATTAAATTTCGGATTACTAACCAATCATATCACAGAAAATTAATTTCTTTTTCCATTTTCAATAAAGCCAAGATGTTATGATATTTTTGTTTCACTTTAAATGCCCCATTAAAATCGCAAAACGGATCCCACGCCTGTATAAACAGATGTTACAATAATTAACTGCTAGATTTGAACGTTCACAACTTCAAAACCCTAACAAACACCTATATATAATATTGAAATCAATTTGCTCCATGGTAGAATCAATATCAAACTTTTCATTTTATTGAAGCCATCCATACTTCGTGTTTCCAACCCAACAATGGTGAGAAAACCTAAACCCATTACTATTGTACTACCTCCGTCCCATATTGTTTGTCCATCCAACTATATTTAAAAGTCCAATGGTCATGGGAAATGGGTTGAAAAATGTGTAATGTACCAAAATTGTCCTTACTTTTCTCATGTGAAGAAAAATAAAAAAGAAACAAAAGAGTATTTATTAGGGGCATAATAGGAATTACAATCATTGGAATTATAAAATGGACAAAAATTTTGGGACAAGGGAGTTAGTAGATGGACAAACAATTTGGGACGGAGGTAGTAGACAATAAAGTTCTTCATTGACTACTTATGTTATTCCTACTGTTTCTTATAGTTTATCTGTTTTTCATGCCAACTTATATTCACTTAGATGTTGCAGGAATAGGAAGAATCATCATATAACACCACATCTGTGTAATTAATCTCTTTGCCTTTTGGTATGTTCCCTGAAACTATCTGATATTAATTCTATAATTGTAGTTTTTGTTTGCCTTTAGGGAATGGTCCTATTGAAAGAAGATTATTAATTTATAAAGTGAGTAGTGAGTACGTACGTACATGTGGATCTATAGGTAGTCTCATTCGACCCCCAAATTGCTGAACTAAAACCCTACCCACCATTCCCATCCTCTAACCCTTAATACATCAACCACCCCACAAAAAATATAACATATATATATATATACAATGATACTAGCAAATACCTGCGCATTGCTGTGTGATTAATTTAAAAAAAAAATACCCAAGAGCAACTTTATATAATTTTATCACATATCACGGCGCAACTCGGATGACCTAAACCCGAGAGAAGCACTGAGTCGATGGCATAAAACAAATGTACAATAAAGACATTTGTGTCATCAAACAAAACAAATCTATACAATAAAACATAAGTTGAACAATAGTTAAATTAAGAGGGTCAGAGGGAATATTAAAAATGACACATCAAATGAAATTCTAGTAGATGATCATTCCTTCACCGATTCAAACTTAAATATTTTTTAACACACATTTTATTGTATATTTGTTTTCTTTGATCAGACAAATTCCTTTATTGTACATTTGTTTTACACCATTGCTTCTCTCAAGTTTAAGTCATTCAAATTGTGCCTTGATGTGTGATAAAATTATATCAAGTTGTTCTTCAGTATTTTTTTTAAATTAATCACACAACAAAGGATGGGTATTTGCCATTACTCGAACAAAGATGGTGTTTCCTGAACGCAAAGGAGAAATTACATGAATTATCATATCTTTTAAAAGTTTTATTGTCATTTCTTGTGATTGCTATTAATGAAGGTTATTTAAATTCTAATAAGATTAAAATACCAAACAATAAAATTGAAAAAGGAAAATCTTAACAAATAGAGTAAGATTAAAAATTGAAATATATGCACGGGTGTCACAAAAATATAAAAATATATGCGACAAAAAAGACATGTGAAATACTTAGGTAGGCACCACATTAGACGGTATAATTTGCGATGTTAACTGTTAAATAAAGAGGAATATAGCCAGCTTGTACTACACATCTTTTGTCACATAAAAATAAATAAATAATTAAGAGTTGCTTAATTTTACATTATTGGAGATTTTGAGTATTTAAGTTCTGTAGTCTCAAGGGGGGGGGGGGGGGGAATTTGGCAAATGAAATAACATTAGATTTCCAAAAAATTGCTCGGAGGTACTCCAATATTTGGAGAAATTATTTTCTATACCCCAATTTTTCCAAACTCATTTTGAGTTACCCTTAATTTTTGGGTTAATAATTATTAGGTGTTTTTCCGGTCATCAATTTTATTAAGTGACCGAAATACCCTTGTTCTTCCAGTCTTGAAGAAATACCTTTGAAGAAGAATAAGGGTATTTCGGCCACTTAATAAAATTGATGGTCGAAAAAACACCAAATAATTAGTAACCCAAAAACTAAGGGTACCTTAAAATGAGTTTTAAAAAGTTGAGGTACCGAAAATAATTTCCCCAAATATTGGGGTATCTCTAAGTAAGTTTTTGTTAGAGATTTCTTATGCTAATTTTCTTGACAATGGAGATACAATATATATAGTTGCGTCATAATTATTTTAGCTTCTGCATCGTTATATGGTTCACCATGATATCTATTAGATACACCATTTATATTTAAATTTTTAAAAAGTTCATCAATATTAATTATAAAATCATCATAAATTAATCGAAATTATTACAAAATTCATTGACATCTTTTAAAGTTATCAATTTTTTTTACAAAAATCCATGACGTAAAAAATTAATATATCTCAACAAATGTGGTATGTTTTTTTTTAAGATCCACATGTGATATACTTAGGTATCACATTAGACAGAATAATTTATGATGTTAACTGATAGATAAAAAGGAATATAACCAGCTTGTACTACACATCTTTTGTCACATATATATAATCACAGATAATATACACCAGGCCCCCTTCTTATTAGCACTATCAACATTGGATAGAACGAAGCATATTTATAGCACCGCTTGAATGGAAAAATTGATTTGCTGGCCGGAGAATTGAAATGATGAAGCCAACTGTGAAAGTTGTGAATGTCCTTCCCCCTCCTAAATACCACTTCCCTAGCTTTGTCATATATTTAGTTGCAGACCACCATTACCAAAAAAAAAGGGAAATGTTTGACAAAACAATTTACCCTACTAAAAAGACGCAACACCCATCATGCATAACATGTTTATCCCATATTTAATTGTAAGAAAAGGAAATAAAATTACAACTGACCAAAAAATGATGAAGTTTAGGATATGCCTCATAGCTTCAATTGTTTCATGGTCAATTTAACCCCATCAACTAAATGTATATCAAGAATTGTGTACTTGTATGTAAACAGAGAAGAGCCCAATGAACAAACATTCACCAACATTGAGGAAAAAATAATGATCTAATATTGTTCTTCAAAAGAAAAAACATGGGACGCTAGATACAAATATCAACCACAAAAAGGACTAATTAATGTATAATAGAGAACGATAAAGGAAGAGGAGGATCAGAGGATTATATCAAAGGTGTGAAGCACAAAAAACATGGGACGTTAGATGAGGGAGTGGGGTTGGGTGTAGTTTTGTCACTGGGATTGTCAATTGAGCGAGAAGAGAAGGGGATGAATCTGAATCTCATGGTTGATATTAATAGGTAACTGCTTGGCTCTTGGAATCAACGGATATACTTAAATTCACCTCCTAAAATTGCTCTCATGATAGTCAATCCTGCAATAATTAAATTTAAGACATACTTACAGAGAATATATTGTAGAGAGAGAAAGAGAGAGAGAGAGAGAGAGAAAGAGAGATGGGAATGCTTCATTACATTTGAATTTTGAAGTTTGCTTAGATGGCACCAGAGGAAGAACATGCAATATATGTGGGGAATCTACCAGAAAATATTGATAAGTATGGATTAAAAGGGATTTTTGGAAGATATTGGAAGGTGAAAGAAGTGATAATACCTTGGAGGAGAAACCCAAAAGGAAGATATGAGTTTATTTATTTCTGGAATGAACGGGCAGTCATGGAAAGCATGGAAAGAATTGATGAGAGGTTAGTTAGGGGGAAGAGGTTACAGGTCCAGCGAGCAAGGAGAAGATTCTACAAAGTTTGGAGGAGGGGGGAATCAAAGCAAGTATGGAGCAGAAAAGATTTGGTGCAAAACGGATGGAGAAGGAAGGGAGAAATGGACAAGGAAATGAGTTCTTTATTAAGAGTGGAGGGAGAGGTAAATGAAGGCATTCAAGAGTGGCTTCAACGAAGCTTGATATGCATCAGTCCACAGCCTCGTGATTTAGCGTCAATGTCCTCAGCCATAACCCACAACTATGGTCCAGTCTCTAAAGTAACTGCGATAAGCAGCACAAAGTTCATCATCACATTGCCAAAAGAAGAAGACGTGGTTGAGGCTCTCAAGAACCCACTGGAATTGGAGGTGTGGTTCTCTGGCATTAGGAGGTGGTCTAGGTGTGAGACTTGTGAGGATAGAAGGGTTTGGTTAGATATCCATGGAATTCCTCCTCATGGTTGGAAGTGGGTGAACTTCCAAAGATGCATTCAACAATGGGGTATACTACTAAGCCTAGGGCAGGGTACATCAACAGCGGAGCATTTTGAGCATATGCGAGTTCAAATCCTGACAAAAGTGTTCTCAAGGATTGAAGGGAAGGTTCTGTTGACATTGGAAGATTGCTCATATACGGTGTTCATAAAAGAGGCCAACACTTATATGCATCCGCCGGTCACAAGATCTTGGGATGTAAATGATTCAGATGGTGAAGAGGAGCAAGAAAAAACGGAAAACCGATCCTCCAACTTGGACAATCAGGAAAAGGAATCCATGGAAAGGACTCCCGAAGGGAGCTCAATGAAGGAAGGAGGAAAGCCAACTGCCCAGGAAATAGGAGATGAAGAGTCAGGGTAAGGATCAATAGCACATATTCAAATTAGCACCAAAGCTCGAGGCAACCAACAACAGTCAATGCAGAGGTTGAACAATAGTGGGTACGTTCAAGACGTTGGATTAGTAGCTGAAAAGGTACAAGCCTTGCAAGGAGAATTAGGGAATGCTGTGGGAATAAATGTGTTGGAAGAGGTGCAACAGACACAAGGAAAACAGGAGGGCTGGGATGTTGACATGGGAAACTGCAGCACTGACGACAATAAATGCAACAATGATGAAATGAAGAACCAATTAATTGGGAATGAGGAGCTGCTTTCAGTACACATTGAGCCTAGCGAGAACTATGTAATTGCCACACAAGGAGAAGATCTAGAAGTAGAGCAGAAGGTGGAGCTGATTGACAGCTCAGAAGAAATCCAAAGGAAAGTTCACAGGAAAATGTTTGAGATAGCAAATGACATTGGCGTGAGGTTCTTGGAGGATAGCCTATCACCAAGTAATTTTTCAAAGGAAAGGAAATGTAGAAGCAGAGGAAGGAAGACAACTTGCAAGAGAAGAAGCCAAATTAAAGGCAGGAGAGGAAGAAACTAGATGTGGCTTGGAGCATGGAAGATCAGTGGCATGGGTAAAGCAGACAAACAGAAATACATCCAGCAGCTCACAAATGAAGTATCTTAAAGAGATTGGGATTATAGGAACTGAGTGTAATTCGTTCAGTAATTCAGGCGAGAGGCAATGTTGGTGCAATGGAGATTAGGGTGAGTTGAACTCAGAGCTGTAAATTTTTTGTGGAAATCCAACAAGTGGGGTGTCAACAACTGGGCATGACAAAAAAGGGATTGTTACAATCAATTTTTCTGCTTTGTTGAGGGAGACTATGGCACAAGGATGTTCAGCATCAAACTATAAAAAGCAAAGGAAAGGTTGATGGAGGAATTAATTCTAGGAAAGGTTGCAATTGGAAAACAATTGGGGAAGGATGGGTGAGGTGCAGTTGCTGTAAGGAACGAAAAGCAACATCGGCATACGAAAAGCAACAGCAAGTACACAGCAAGTGGAAATTACCAATCTAGGGCAATTGGGCAATTGAGCAACGATTTGGTTGTAGCTTTGCAAGGACATGAACAATTGGAATCTGCAAATTGTTGAAAGAATAAGGGACGGCTGACATGGGAGTATAGGGTATGAAGACTTTGCAAGGATAAATTATGTTATGGGTTGGAATGCACATCAAAGTGGAAGGACTATTTTGGATGTATATGATATAGTTATGGAGGGCTAGCTATAGCTCCCAGTGGGCTTCAATTTTGTTTTTGCTAGTATGGTGTAGGTGGTGTATCCCCTGTGAGCTTGTTTTGCCGTCTTTCGGCTGTTTTTTTGGGCCTTTGCCCGTACTAATCGAAAAAAAAAGTATAGATAGTATAGATGTTCCCACAATAAACTCCCACCTGTACTAAATTAGTTACATCACATAATCAACATGCCAAATTCAAAGTTACAAAAAAATACATATATAATTCACAAAAAAAGAAAAGTTAATCTCCACCCAAAAAAAAAGGTATGCAATTCTCCAAAGCCTTAAATTTCTAAAAGCTTTATTCTATATAATCTATGAAGTGATTTCTAAAAGCTTTATTTTTTTAATTCTGCAATACTAGATGCTTTACATATTTCTAAATTATAGAGCTTCAATGACCACTAAAATTATTACCAATATACATAATTATTCACTAACATAGATAATATTATTCATTATAAGAAGTTATATTTTAAATATCAACCAATACAGTAAATAATAATTAATAGATGAATAATTCAGAGATCATTAATATTATGTAAAAGATCATGAAAAAATAGAATTAATAAGGGATATCATTATAGTTATGATTAAGGTATTATAGTTATGATTAAGGTATAACAAGGAAAGCATTATGTACAGGGTTAGGGATTCAATCAGAGAAATAATTAGGTTTAGGTTAAAACTTTGTTTAGAGAGAACACATGAACTTATGTTGGGAAGAACTAGAATTCAAAGACAATCATCAACCAAGAAAACAGAGACATTGATGAGAAGTCAAAGGTTTTATAAAAAAGAACATGAGCATAAATGAAAAGAAACATATATATATTAAAAATGGTGACATTAACCCAGATCATTTGAAAGTGTAATAAGGGCAAATCATCAGTTGATGATTTAAAAAACTACTGAAGAGTGATATTTTCCAAATACAACTGAAACCATCATCAACCAACAGCTCAAGAGGATTGAGTTATAGAAGAGGGATACTTCTTTAAATAATAAGTTAGACCATAGAAAATGAGGGTTAAACAAAGTTATGTAGCATAGTAAAATTACTAATAAGTTAGACCATATAAAAGAGTGTATTTGCATCCCTTCATTGCAAAAAAAAAAAAAAGAGGATGAAAGAAAAACAAAAATACATCCCTGCTCTTTTAGATATATGCATATATGGAGCATCATCTCAGAATTGGCCTTTCTTATCTATATAATACTGTAGTAATGGATCATCACCTACCTTGCAATTTTCTACGGTCTAACAACATACACGCAGTAATTAAAAAGACTCAAAATCCCATAAAATGCGAGCAAACAAAAAAAATTTGTAGACAATTTTGTTCGATCAGAGAAAAAACTCCATAGATGGATAAATCTCAGATCTAAACAAAGCAAGTTGTTATACAATGAATATACAATCAATTACTGCCGCCACACCCACTCACCGTCATCTCCCCACTCACTCTCCAGTATATGCGGAGACAGCGCAGTTCTAACCACTCATGTATTCTGTTTTTGCTTTTGATCTCATGTAGAACTTTATCATCTCCTCCGCCAACTCTCTAATTACTGAAGCTCTAAACTTGATTTATTTATAACTTTTTTTTGTTTAAATTGGCAGGAAGCCTACCTAATTTCTTTCTGGTTGTGACTGGTCGTCGGAAGGTGTATGATGATGTAGAAGAAAGGAAGACGGGTAAGATTGTGTTTCTATTCCCCCCCGTTAAGTTCGTTGTATGCATGTTTTAAGTGGGATTATAATTTTGTTTTATCAATTGCTTCAATTCCTCCAAACTAAGCTTTGAATTTGCTATCTATCGATTGAAATCTCATGTTGCTTTGGTTAAGAAGATTTAATAGGAACCAGGTATGGGTATGGCACAGGAAGACTGAGTCAATCGGGATGAAGCAAAGACCACGGTTATGGCGTGTGACGAACGGGTTATTCTGCCAAAAAATTCAAATTTTGGAGAGTGATCCTAAAATGCGACGAGGAAGTTTTCTTGAGCATTTTGATCTCATTTTAAAAGACGTTTTTATGTATAGTAATTCCTTTTAAGCATTGGTTTGTTCTAAAAAAACATTTTTTATATGACTTATAGCCTATATTCAACCAGAGAAATGAAGTTGCTCACAACTTAACTAGAATATATATTTACTGTAAAAAAAAAAATAGAATATATATTTGCCTATTTGTAGTGGTGTAATTTGGATGGGGTTTGCCCTCAAGAACTCAAGAAGTCCAATACCACATTAACATAATGTATATACACCCCCAATCTCTTTAATTTCTTATTTTTTTAATTGTGAGATCAAACTCCCTTTAATTTCAAAAATGTGTATTAGCAATCTATTATTGTATCTGTGCATTATCTATTTTTATATACTTCCTCCATTTTTTAATTATCACTTCATAGATGTAATATACTTTATAGTCTCTAATATCCTTCTCTAACTTAGAACATTTTAGATACAAAACAAAGAAGGAAAGTACATGTTAAGAATTTGAAAATTTTCAAGGTTTGACTAAATTATAAATGATAATTATCACAATTAAGCTGAAACTGACAATAAATATTTTTTATTAGAAATATCTGATTCCAAATATATAAACTATTAGTCACTCTATATGAAAGTGATCTACACAAAATTATACTATCGTGATGATAAACTTATAGCAATCTTTTTGTTTATTGTCCAATAGTATCAACAACTTATTATGAAATCTTTTTGTTTGATAATTCATTTATACTTTTCTCAAATTTGTACATATATACATTTACAATTTAGTTTCTATTTTTAATAAATATTTGTTTTGTTATATCCCGTGCAATGCACGGGATGCGTAGGTTGTGTCAATGAGTACAAATGATACCCTAATCGAATCAACTCCTTCCATTAAGCTTATTTTAAGCGCTTTTTGAAATATAAAAAATTATGTATAAAAGTATAATTTTATTCAATTTATATGTAATAGTGTAGTTCTAGAATTCAATCACATCATTAAATTTCATCTTAATCTATATATAATAATATAGTTTTAATGACAGAGCAAGACGTTTTCCCAAGAGTCATATAATTCAAAATAACTTCTTTTTTACTTGAATTGAGGATATTATTAACATATTTATGTTTATTTTATTTATTAAACTATTTAAATATCCCGTGCATCGCACGGGTTAAATACTATTTAGATTTCTAATTAGATTTGGGTAGGATTTAAATTCCTAATCGGGTTAGGAGGTAGATTTCTAATTAGATAAGGTAGACCCCTAATTTGATTATGTTGTTTTGTTTATTATTTTTTAAATTGATTATTTTTATTATTATTTCATGGGCCGGAATTGTTTACTGCATTTTTAAATCGATTTTTTCTTTGATATGATTGGTCGTTAACCCCTACAATCACTCTGAGTTGAGTATTTCAAAATTTGAATATATTACTTTTATATATTTATAGATAGATTAATGTATCTCATCAATTATATCACTTTCCAAAATTTTGAGGCGGTGAAATAATAAATATAGGAATTGCAAGGGTCATCGATATCAACATAATTTTTAAAATAGGGTAAGTTATATAGATGATAATAAATATAGGGAGGAAACTATAATAAAAATATTGATAATATAAGGATGGAAGTGGAATAAAACAAACTGGGCTGATGTGTGCAATAACATTGATAGTGATAGTATTAAAATCTATACTATATATTAAACAAATGTATTGTTGACTAGCGTGAGAGTGAATTGTGGGGGCTTGGTGATTGTGAGCCATTGATCAAATGACTTCGAGCAATATCAATCGTCTATAAAATTTTTGATTTTATTTTTCATCTAATGCCTTGACTGAATGAAATTATTTCTGTCAAATGTTAGAATAAATTGCCACGATTGGAATAACTTCCCTCCCATCACAACAACTTCCCAGTCATATAATAATCAGAATAAATTTTTTTGTTAGATTCAACAACTCCCTAACTTTAATTTAATCGTTTTTCTATCTGTACATCTATGTATCAGTCAATTTATACACACACATTGAAATTAACCCATTTCATAACTATGATGGAAGTGTTGGATCATTGATCTCATTTCATCACATATTCACTTTTTCGTAAACAAATTTGATTTTTTTTATCGGAAGTTTGATTTATTGTGTTTAACTGGTAATATAACCTGCAATTACAATAATATAATTAACTTGGTTTACTTGAGAGTGTTTTCTTCATTAATGATTGGTTGCAATCGAATTCCTTTTTTTTCAATTATTTTCATGTCTGCTAATTTGTTGTCATCCTTCAAAGGTCCTATTCTTTAAGAGTATAAGATTAAGTTAGATAATGTTAGGTTAGATTATGTTAGGAAAGTTATGTAAAGGGGTAGTCGGGTAGATAAATGTTACATCATTTGTTTTTTATTTTTTTAAATAAATTATGTGAATTGAATAAAAAAATTTAAATATAAATTATCTAAAATTAAGTCATATTCTTTTGAATAGTAAGATAAAATAAGGTTAAGTTAGACAAAAATAATCTTATCAAACTAAAGAACATGACCAAAATTAGAAGAGGTGTACTCAGTCAGATAAAAGGGAAACATGACCAGGGGAATAAGAGCCGTTGAAAATTGGAGGTTGTCAACCTCTAATTTCTTTTCATCTTTCTCTGAGTTTTCGATCTTGATGATTCACATGTGGGTTGAATACTCAAGTGGATGAAGCAAAGTTAATCGGAAAAATTGTTTGGTACAGTTCTTTTCTTAACTTTTGTATGATACTTAATTTAAGTGCTAATTTTGTCATTCTACACTTAACTCAAGCTTTTTCCTTTTTTAGGGCCAACTCAAGCTTCATTTTTTTTCCTTTTAAAATTACACTTAATTCAAGTTCTGAATTGAAATCGTGCATGCTAACTTATACACCTTAGCAAGCTTTGGTTTACTTGAGGGTTGTTAGTTAGGTGTTTCAGTTTTCATTTTTTTAATTTTGAGTGTTGTTTAGAGTCTTTTCTGCCAATTACATGTCTGCCAATTACAAGTCATCAAAAGAATTAAGAAATATATAAACTGGATTTCCCCGTTGTAAATCTAATTTTCTCTAAAGTATTTTGTTTGGAACGCAAATTGAAGGAGTTGCGATAAATTGTTATTGTGTACGTGCTCTGTGTCACAAGACAACGAAGGTTTCACATTAGAAAAGGAAGGCGATGATGGATTTATAAATGTGGGCATTGGACATCCCATTAAAACATTTTTTTTAGAGAGAGGGTAATAACCCCCTCACATGTGGTATCAGAGCTGACTTGGACTTAACTCCAATGTAATCCCAAGTTCCTTGACCATGTGGATTAGACATAAGATCCCCCATGTGACGAGGATGTCACGGCAGTGAGTGTGGGAGAATGTCATGAGACAGAGAAAGGTTTTACATCAAAAGAGGTAGAGGCTTGAGTTCACAAACATAAGCGTTTCACACTTGGGTATTTTTTTAATTAATCACACGCAGCAACGCGCGGGTATTTGCTAGTAAGAAAAAGAAAGATGTAGGAAGACTTACTTGGAGATGATTTGCCGATGCTTTATGAATGTGAAAATTGGGTCTGTGTTGAAGAAAATGTTGCGATAAATAAATTGAGGTATATAATAAACTTAAGCATCCAGAATTCAATGGTTGCTTCAAACATTGATAATTGACAAATTGGAAGAGAATGAAAGATACCTAAATATCTATATTAGATTGCGATAAATAAATTGACGCATAGAATAAATTGACGCATAAATAAATTGAAGAAAATGTTGCGATAAATAAATTGACACATAGAATTATGGTGTGGTATTTAGTAAAAAATTATGATACAAATGTATTGTGTTTTTGATACAGATAAATTGACGCATAGAAGATTTACTCAGTTCTCCTAACCGTCATGTTTAATAATGACATGTGCTTTTGATACAAATGTATGAAGAGATAATTCTTAAGAGTTTACTAATAGTACATTATGGATTAATCATTCATAATTAAGGAAAACAAAAACTGAAAACAAAACGTACGTACATATGTATTTCTCAAGCGAGGAGGACTGAGGGGCAACTAAACACATGCTAGAGAAAAAAAGGGAGGGGTTGAATATCGTCACAGATATTACGGAAATTATGTACTTTCAATTTTTGTAAATTATCGAGAATGCTAAATTATAATCTTCTGATATTTTTCACCATGTAAATCCAATGTATCATGCAAAATTTTATGAAAAAAATTTGTAACATGCAAATACATGCTAAAATATATTGATGTCGTATATATTGATAGTACTTTTCGAAAACTAACCTGCTTGTATTTGCAGGTTTGCCGAGAATTCAATGGTTGCTTCAAATGTTAATATTTGACAGATTGGAAGAGAACGAAAAGTGTTTCGATGTTTATATATTAGGTCGGGAGGTAGAATCCTAATTAGATTTGGGTGAGAGGTAGAGTCCTAATTAGATTTGGGTGGGAGTTAAACTCCTAATTGAGTTGGGAAGTAGATTTCTAATTAGATAAGGTAGACTCTTAATCTGATTAGACTTCTTGTTTATTATTTATTTAAATCGATTTTTTTATGATTATTTCATGGGCGGTAATTTTTTACTGTATTTTTAAATCGATTTTTTTCTTTAATATGATTGGTCAATAATCCTTACAATCACTCTGGGTTGAGTATTTCAAATTTCAAATATATTACTTTTATATTATTATAGATAGATTATAGATAGGGCTATTAAAAGGTTACTCGAATAAATTTTTTGAATCAATTTACGCATAGATATATTATTCTTCTTGTTTCTATTGGCCAAAACTCATACTTAGACTTGTTGAAATTTTCTAATCAAAATGAACCTAAAAAAATTTTAGTCATTGGTCATAAAACTTTGATTTGACGTTTGACTTGTCCAGAAAAAAAATGACCTGTACTCAAATTTTTGGCAACTGTAAACTGTATAGACTATAGTAATATTAGTTTGGGCTATTTTACAATTATAAAGTCTAAGAATGTTGATTCGATCAATCAAATCTAAGATTGTGGACAAAATAAGGAATCAGTGATCTGGTAAAGTCTAAAAATGTAAGCCTTCATTAGAAATTAATTATCTTATCTCATCGGAAACATACAGTAACTAAACTTTGCTTAAATAAGAGATCACAGTCTTCACAGGCAAGCATATGCACCATAAAAAAATTGGCTAAAGGTAAAGAAAGACCTTAGTCATACTCATTGGCATAATCAAAATTTGATATTTGCTAAGTCACAATAAGCGAAAGTAACACAAAAATTATACAGTACTTCCTTTGTCCATTATTATTTGTCAATTTGAATGAGTGTGAAGATATCATTGTAATTACTAAAGGTAGAAAAAAAATAATAAGATTATTTGAATAGGCAAAAATTAATTGTGAGAGATGGAGAATATAAATGTAAAATTGGTAAACGTTATATTAAAAATGTAAAATAATAACTAATTAAAGACAAAATTAGTTCTAGTAAATAAGAAGAAAGATTATGATTTACTATAACAAAAAATTGGCTGAATTAAGTAATAAAAAGTTAATACCAACTTTTCCGTTAACTAATTGAATTATTATTGTATGAGTAAGTATGTACGAAGAAGGGAAAAGTGTAAGTTACAACAACTTCTGAGATGTAAAATAGAGAGAGAGAGAGATTGATTGATTGATTGATTGATTGATTGATGAGTAAGTTGTAAAGGGGTTGAGGATGATTGGAAGAGGAAATGAAAGTGGAGAGGGCAATGAATTATTAGCCGCATATCACAGTAAAAGGTTGATGAATTTACCATAGAGCCATTATTGTAGATTGCTACAGTAAATTTGCAAGAACCTCATTTGTGCTTTTTATTAGGTTATAGATTATAGATATAACCCGATTTCGGTGAAAATGAGTTGAGCTCGAGCTTAGCCTGCAAAGTCTAGGTCTGATTCATATTGTTTGGGCTTGGGCTCGAGTTCGATTCAATTTGATATATTTTTATTTTGTTTTATTTAAAAGGAAAATTAAGTCGTTATGCTCTGTACTTTAGGTGTTTGAATTGTGGTAAACTGTACATTAAATTTGTATCACTATGCATCAAAACCTAAAAGTGTTGGATTTTTCAGTGCACCACCATCGAGTTAGATGAAATCCATTTCGTGGATTGTCTCCATGACACACCACCATCGAGTTACCGTAATACAATTATCACAAGTTCTGGTGTACTTAAATTCGGCCTTGTTCTTTTATACGGTGCGGTGTGGTACCACAACTCACTAAACTATTCAATATTCTTCCATATTTCACAACATGTTACCACAATCATTATCAATATATGTCATCACTTTTCTCATCTACTTTTCACATTCGTTCTCCTCACCTACCACATCAACCATACTTTCTACAAATTTTACCATATCATTCCATACCTTACCGCACTTTTCGAAATTTCACTACACCGCACCATTTGCGCATCATACCAATCGAGCAAAACAGCATGGCCTCCAATAACAAAATTTTGGATTTACTGTAATGCAACTATCATGAAGTTTATCTAATGAAATCCAATAACAAACGTGCAATGTGGACGAACAATCCACCAAGTTGGTTTCACCAACTCGATGATGATGCTCTGAAATCCAACATTTTTACGTTTTGGTGCACTGTGATGCAAATTTAAAGTATAGCTTGCACAATCCAAACGCTTAAATATAGTACAATCCAATTTTCCTATTTAAAATTATCCATATTTTCAGCAATTTCCAAGAAATTTTGGCTATTTATGTAATTTAACTTTTAAATAACATTTTCTTAATAATAAAGGTGCAATCGACTGAAATCTTAGCTTTCCACTTGAGTTTGACCTTGTTTTTCATTTGTAAAGTAAGAAAGGGTTTAATGTTTACATTTTTTTAATTATTTAAAGTTGGAAAATATTAAAGAGTCTGTAACAACGTTGTTAAAACAACGTAAACAAAAAACCAATAAAGAAAAATCATCGCACAAATAGCTAAACAAGAGGATTAGAATTATTTCATAGAATCTGCGATTGTATCTTTATGTCGTTTTCCTTAAGTAACTCGCTATAGTCGCATGCTTCCCACAGATTAACTATGTGCCACAATCAAAATTTTCAACTCTGCACGCCATGCCATCTAGACTATCAAAAGGAAGCTCAGAAGATTCCTCAACCAAGACATCTCGTTTTTCCTTCTTTTTGTTATAACCCATAAGTCTTGCAGAGGAGATCCTACATGCAACATCGCTAACAAGAAGCCATTTAGACTTCAACACAGACTTTCTTCTTCTTCTTCTTCTTCTTCTTCTTCTTCTTCTTCTTCTTCTTCTTCTTCTTCTTCCTCGTAGACCGTGCCTTGGAGCCCTCAAAGAAGGACACTTCAACAACATGGGCATTATAATTAGAGTGAACAGACAGAGAGTCTGTTTTCTCACTATCAATCGGATCATTAACATGAACAGATGTAACATCCCTAGTAAGCCCATGAATAGCACAAACTAGATTAGAGATAGTTTGTTCAGAATCCAAAGAATTATCACAAGTGGGAACCTCAGAGGAAAAAACAACAGGATTGAGTTGAGAATTTGCAAGGCTATCCACCACTACCTCAAAAGAATGAATATTCTTATCTTGTGAAGGTTCAACCTTCACAATCTGAGCAACTTTCGGTACGTAAACCCGCTTGGCAGAGGTTCTTGTCAAAGAGGGCCGCAACCTCTGTTTCCTATTATGCTTCGCTCAAGCAATAAATAAAGTGGAGTCGTTGAGCGGACTACCATTGGGAGCATGAACATCGCTTGAACCCTCTTTCTTAACCTTAAATTGAACAAACCCAAACCTCTTTCCATTTCTTCCCCTTTTTCCAGAAATATAGATATTAACAACATTTTTGGGATTATTT
Source organism: Portulaca oleracea (assembly GCA_029582165.1). Classification (NCBI taxonomy): domain Eukaryota; kingdom Viridiplantae; phylum Streptophyta; class Magnoliopsida; order Caryophyllales; family Portulacaceae; genus Portulaca; species Portulaca oleracea. The sequence continues at coordinate 11,123,440 of CM055885.1, read as the reverse complement.
CAAGAGTATAAGAAGATTATACAACTTAAGAAGTAATGTGGAACAGTTATAAGAGTCATATATGAGATAAATGTGAGTAATATGACCAACGCGGGTGAGTACAAGACCAGCAGAGGTCGTGCTAGTCACTAGAAAGCTAATATAAGCTTGATGGCTCAACACGTACCGTGTTGATGCCCAGGAGCTGTTTTAATGCTCCAACGACTATATGATCTTCTCCATTAAGTTGTAATCTCTATTTTATATCAGATTTAAGTACCCAATATCCATGTCCTCATTATACCACATGGTCAATAGACTTAGTCAAGGCCAAGATACTCATTAAGGACCTTAATTAAGTCCTTTGACCAAGGGTATGAAGAGGGGGGAGAACTCTCCTACAAATAGGAGACATTTTCTAGCCATTTGAGTATAACATCCTATAATCACATCTTCTCATTTGTTTCTAGACTGCAGCTATACTTGAGTGAATCAAGTGAGAAACTATATTCTTGAGTGTGTTAAGTGCTAAGTTTTATCCCTTTAAATATTTACGGTATAGTAAATAGTTCCTAAGGAAAGTGAGTTTGTCTATGACTCTTAGTTATATCCAAAGCGAGTTTACCATTGTTTTCTATAACATTACTCCCTTTATTCCAACAATCTTGAGAACTATTTAGTATGACCTTGCTTCGTGCTATGTTTATAAATTTCAAAAGCTAGAACGATTTCATGGAGTTGGACAAAGCAAGATGCATTTCTTGCTTACTACTCTCAATGTGACCTATGTGCTTAACATTGAGATTTCTCCCAAGGTGGTTCAAGCCCCTTCGACCGAGAAGGCACAAACATCTTCAACAGAGAAGCCTCCCACGGAATCAACTGACAAGACATCCAAGGATGGATAAGAGCAAGGGACAAGGTGAAGACAAGACACCTGAGGAAGATGCGGAGGCTACTCGATAAAGGCTAAATTTAGAATGACGACCGCAAGTTTGTAAAAATCTTGTATCCGGTTATCTCCTTAGCAAGTTTGGTTTTATGCAAGTTTATGATGGGGATAACTATGTAATTTCTAAGGGAGGGATCTTTGTGGGCAAGGGATATGCTTATGGGGAAATGGTAAGTTGCATGCTAAAAGTAATAAAGATGACATGATTTCCGCTTATATGCATGTGCCTAGTTTGAATAATTCTTTTCTATGGCATGTTAGATTAGGACATGTGAACTTTAAAAAGTTGAAGGAAATGTCCAATCTTGATTTAATTCCTAAATAGTATGATGACATAGAAAAGTGTAAGACATGCATGCTTAACAAGATCACTAAAAGTTCATTCTCAAGTGCAAAAAGAACTTCTAAATTGCTTGATTTAATTCATAGTGATTTAGGTGATTTTCATAGTATACATTCTATTGGTGGTAAGAAGTATTATGTCACTTCCATTGATGATTATTCTAGATTTTGTCAAGTTTATCTTTTGATTTTAAAGATAAAACACTTGAAAAGTTTATAGTTTACAAAACTAGAAGTGAATTATAATGTGAGACCTTGATTAAAGTTTTAAGATCAGATAGAGGAGGGAAATTTTATGATCTAATTTTTTTCCAAGCAACGGGGATTGTACATAAGACAACTGCCCCGTATACACCACAACAAAATGGGGTTGCAGAAAGGAAAAATAGAACTTTAAAAGAAATGGTGAATTCTATGTTGTCTAACTCCGGTTTAAGTAATGAATTTTGGGGTGAAGCCATGTTAACGACTTGTCATATTTTAAATAAAGTTCCAATTAAATGGAAGTCTAGTACCCCATATGAGTTATGGAACAAAAGGAAACCAAATCTAAAGTATTTTAAGATTTGGGGTTGTAGGGCCATTGTAAGGGTCTCGAAACCTAAGAAAAGGAAATTAGGTGAAAGAGGAATTGAGCCCATCTTTATAGGCTATGCTCAATATAGCAAAACTGATAGGTTTTTGGTAGTTGAACCAAATGAGTACATATCGGTGAATACCATTATGGAATCGGTAAATGCAATTTTTTGATGAGACTAGGTTCTCTTCAATTCCTAGACCTAAAGATATAATTCAAGATGTTGTTCCTCAAATTGAGCTTTGTGATATAAATCATGAGGATACATCCATACGAGATGATCTTTTGAATCATGATGTTACTCATGATGAGGAAGATGAAAGTATTGAGTTAAGAAGGAGTAAAAGAGAAAGCAAACCAATGGATTTTGGTTCGGGCTTCTATGTATATTTAGTAGAAGGTTCAAGGGACTCAGTTAAAAGTGAGATCCTATGTATGTACAACATAGATAATGATCCAAAGACTTTTCAAGAAGCTATGCAATCTCATGATGCTTCTTTGTGAAAAGAAGCGGTACAAGATGAGATTGATTCTATAAGGGAAAACAATGTTTGGATATTGGTTGATCTCCCTCTGGGAAGTAAACCAATTACCTCTAAATGGATTTTTAAAAGGAAAAGAAGAGTAGATTGTACCGTTGAGAGATATAAAGCCTGATCAAAAGTACGGTATTGACTACTTTTATACATATGCACCGGTAGTTAGGATAGCTTCACTATGTGTATTATTGGGTTTAGCTACTATCCATAAGCTAGTAATCCATCAAATAGATGTCAAGACGACATTATTAAATTGAAAACTAGAAGAGGAGGTGTATATGGAACAACCCGAAGGGTTTGTTGTTGAAGGTCAAGAAAAGAAAGTTTGTAAACTTATAAGGTCCTTATATGGACTTAAACAAGCACCGAAGCAATGACATCAAAGTTTGATGAAGTAGTGCTTTGAAGTGGATATAAGATCAATGAATCAGATAAGTGCATATACTATAAATTTGAAAATGGTAAAGGGGTGAGTATATGCCTATACGTTGATGACATGTTGATCTTTGGGACCGACATGGAACAAGTTAGTAAGACCAAAGAATTTCTATCATCTAAGTTCTCTATAAAGGATATGGGTGAAGCAGATGTAATTCTTGGTATCAAGATTATTAGAAATAATAATGAAATAAATTTATCTCAAGAGCATTACATTGAGAAAATCTTAGACAAGTTCGGAGACAAGAGTATAACTCCGGTAAGTACACCTTATGCTTTAAGTAAGAAACTAGAGAAGAACATGGGTTCTCCGGGTCATCAAATTGAATATGCTAAGGTAATAGGAAGTCTCATATATGCTATGACAAGTATAAGGCCATATATTGCATATGCAATTGGCAAATTAAGTAGATATACAAGTGATCCGGGAAAAATGCATTGGTTTGCTATTCAAAGAGTACTTAAATATCTAGTCGGTACTAAAAGTTACCAACTCACTTATAAAGGAAAGCCTTCGGTACTAGAAGGTTACTCTAATATAAGTTTGATAAGTGGTTAGGAGGATTATTCTTCTACTACTGGGTGGGTGTTCCTGTTAGTAGGTGGAGTGATTTCTCGGGGATCCAAGAAACAAGGTAGTGTAGTAGACTCTACTATGGCTTCAGAACTAATGACATTATATGCTACATGTAAAAAAGTAGAATGGTAAAGGAACTTATTATTGGAAATATCTCTTTGGTATAAGCCAAAGACATCTATTACAATTCATTGTGATAACAAGACTACTCTTGATGTTGTGTATGGTCATGTCTACAATGGGAAGTCAAAGCACATTGGTCTAAGGCATGCTTATATTCATCAATTAATAAGAGATGGAGTAGTAACTTCAAGGTATATCAAATAAAACAAAAATTTAGCTGATCCTGTAAACAAAGGGTTATCTAAAGATTTGATAAAAAGTACTTCAAAGGGGATGGGTTTAAGTATAGCTAAAGTTTCTACTAATTACCACAAAGTAGGGCTGTTCATAAATATCCGCCCCGAAAAACCCGATCCGAAAACCTGCTACCCGCTCATTAGTTTAGGGTACCCGCACCGGAAAAATCAATTTTAATCGGGTCGAGTACCCACCCCCAGGAAATTTTACGGTTAATCAGTTCGGTTACGAATCGACCCCTTGACATTTTCGGTTACCCGAATTACCCGAAGTTAAATTTTAAATTGGGGTCCAAATTTAATTTATGCCTGTATTTTTGCTCTCTCCAGTGCAAACCCAATTTAATAATGGAAGAAAACCCTAATTTATTTTCTTGACGTTGCTTGGTCTAAATCCTCCACTCTTTCAGTCTTTCTTACTTTCTTTCTCACTCTCTCGCTCAAACTCCCTCACTCTCTCAACCTTCAACTCTCAAACCCTAGCAACAGACCACAGTAGACAGTTCAGAGTAGTAGTAGCACTTGTAGTGGTAAACAGTACGTGGACAAATTGGTTGATTTTCAAATTTTTTATTTGGTGTGGTTATTAATCGAATCAATATTAGTATTTCTAGTTAATTACAAATTAAAAATAAAAATTGGAAACTCATATAATTATAATTAATCGGGTTTTTTGGTTAACCGATATCCGCCCCGAAACTTTCGGGTACCCGGAAATTTCGGTTATGGTTACGGATCGAGCGTTTGGCCGCCCTGAAATTTCGGGTACCCGAAAAGATTATTCAATCGATTCGAGTACCCACCCCGTGAACACCCCTACAACAAAGACTCAACTTTACGAATTGGAACGACACTAATTTTTAAAGTTCAAATGAGTATAGAGTTGTCAAATTAGTAGGAAGTATCAATCATTAAAATCCCAAGGTCGGTCAAGTGATGCTTAGAATCTGTAATGGCAAGAGGTTGTGTAGTGATACTCTTAATGGACTTTGTGGAATCCTAATTACAAGGGTTGTGATCCGTGAAACTTGGGGGTTCCTTCGAATAGGTAAATGTGGAAGGCCAATGATCACTAACTATTTAGGGTTTGAGAAAACCCCAATTTAGAACTCATAAAACTACCACTAATTTTTAGGGTTTTTGGGAGATTAATGATGAAACTCAACGTAACAACAACAATATTAATGACTAACTAAAGAGTAGAACTCACCAATTAGCCTAAGAACCTCAAGAAGGTTGTAAGGATTCACCAGTAAGCACCTACACTTGAAACTCCAAGAATTTGCACTCAAGAATTGGAAGAAAACACACCAACTCACTTGAATAAGAGGAAATTAACTAATTAATCCACCAAGAATTAATCTTAATTACAAGAGTTTCAAATACCCTAAGGCACCGTTCTTGAATGCGGTTAATTTGCGGTGCGGTAAGTTACGGTGCGGTTAATTGCGGTAGATTGCGGTAGATTGCGGTGGAAATAGAAAAAAGGTAATGATAATTTGTTGTGAGTTGCTGTAGATTACGATAAATTGCGGTAAATTGAGGTGCAGTAACTTCCGGCACCACATAAAAGAACAGTGCCTATAACTCATTGTTCTTTAGGAGGATTAATAAATTAATAAATAAAGAGACAACTAATAAATGTTGCCCCTTAATAAAGGTAATGTGATTATTAATTTATTAATGGGTAATATTTATCAAAATATCAAATAAATTATTAGTTGCCTCCTTATTTATGATTAATCACTATAATTTTATCGATATTACGATAGAGTTATAATGAAGGGTCTCATGTATGATTATTTATTTATTTTTGTTGCAAAGGACAATCTGTCCATCATTGAAAAAAAAAATCTGCTGACGCAACCTAAATGACTCCCTCCGATCCATATTAATTATTATAATTTTGACTTTCACAGTTTACATTATTATTTTTTGATTGATAATTTCTTACATAATATATTATTAACAATTGCAATATTATACTTTTATAATAGTATTTTTCGTTACGAATTTAATGGTAATAAGTTTATGTAGTAATTCATTGTATATATTGATAAATTTATGGTCAAAATTTTTGAATTTGACTGCACATTTTCCAAAGACGACCGTCAATATGGAACCGAGGGAGTACCAAATTGTGAGCAAAGGAAGGGATGGTCGTTGGGTTGTTGGGGTGCGTCATCTCAGCGTCCTGCACAGGCGTGCACGCTGTCGCTAGTGCCGAACTTTTTCTTCTCATTTTCATTCTCATTCTCTCCCTTCTCCGGACTCCGATCAATCATCTCCTGCTTTCCAAAGCTTAACTATCCAGCATCAATGGAGGTCCCCGAATCCGAATCAAGTGAACAACCTGATGAACCTTATCTCGACGCTTGCGACGAATTCCCCTTTTACGATTTCCCCGAACCACAAACTTCCTCCACGATTTCTCCCCCCGATTCTGGAAGCTTACTCCCCTCTTCATCCGCTGGCCTCCGCCGTCGTCATTATCGGACATTACACCCTAATCGTCAAATTGATAGCCTAAAATCGGATTCCGACACAGCTGAATCGGCGTCAAGTTACGTAATTGATGGCCCAAATGAGGATACAATCAAATTGGATTCAGATAGAGCTGAAATGGTGTCAGTTAGCGTAACTGATGCTCAAAATACAACGACAACCACTTCTGCCATTATGGGTTCAGAAGGTTATAAAGAAATCCAAATGTCAGCTAGTGCAATGGAGACCCAAAATGGACAGCAAAAGATTGAAGATGAAGGAGAACGCAATGATGGGCAATTTAATTTTCTAGTTTTTCTGGCTGAGTTGCTTGTGAAGGCAATTGGGTTCCAGTTGAAGCTACTCATTACTTTCATTACTTTCCCAATGTGGGCTTTTTATTACTCGTGTATGTTTGCTGTAAATCCCTTGCGTGTTCTTAAGCGTTTTAGGAGGTGTTTGATTAGAAAATTAATGAGACTATGCAACAAAGTTTGGAAAACTGTGACCCCATTTGTGAAGGAGTGGTTCAAAGAGCATACATCACTGTTGAAGCTTGCATTGCGTTGTGGTTGGGGGTTGTTTTTGTCCTTCTATGTGTGCTGTGTATTGGTGACATTCTTGATATCTGCATTCGTAATTAGTGGGGTATTGATGAGGTATTATCTCCTCCAAGAGCCGTTTCAGTTGAAGGAGGGTTTGAATTTTGATTACACCATGAGCAAACCTGTTGCTTTTGTGCCAATCACATCTTGTCCTGCACAAGAATGGGTTCAAACCAGGGCTGATATTGAAGATGGAGATGATCGGGGCGTAAGAGTTATACCTCCTAATCAGAAGTTGCAGGCTTCTGTGTCCTTGATTTTGCCCGAATCTGGGTACAACAGATATTTGGGGATATTTCAGGTATGTTTTTATTGTCATTTTCATGTTTTGTATGAATTGTTTTATGGCTGTTGTATTTGATTTCACAGATGATTTTCACCTGCCTTAACTTATTATTCTTCTTTGTCTATCTGCAATCTAGCAAAAAGCTTGTATTCTGCTTGCACTTGTTTCAGCGTTGGACTTAACAAACTGACTAGGAAAGTCTGGATCATTTGTGGTGTCTTGTGGGGTTTTTGAGACCCCTGTATTAAAAAATTCCTTTCCTTGGAAAGAGCCTTTATTTTGGGATGGAGGGAGGAATAAAAGTAGAGGAAATGACTCAGGTAGACAGGCTTGAATCTTAGCTTGCATTACCAATTAGTCCACAAGCTCTGCAAGGCTACCTTGTCTTCTGAGCCTGTGACAATTTCGGCTCAAGATTCGGTTACTTGAGCTTGTGAGCTCTTGGAGCTTGTGATCAGATATATATGTTTCACATTCAGGCATTCTCCTTTTGCTGAAAATGGACATAGCAGTTGTTCATCCTGATATATCCTTCACTGATTTTCTTGCAGATAAGAGTGGAATTCCTATCAGAAAAGGGTAAATCTTTAGCGAGTATTAGCCATCCGGGCATGTTAGAATTCAGAAGCAAGCCAATCCGTTTATTATCAACATTGTTCAAAGTCATCCCTCTTGTTGCAGGATATGTGTCTGAGGCCCAAACTATGGACCTAAAGTTTAGAGGATACAGAGAAGGCTACATTCCTACTGCTTGCATAAAGGTAACAATCGAACAAAGAGCAGAATTCCAGGCAAGAGCTGGTATCCCTGAAGTGTATGATGCATATTTATATCTGGAATCTGAACTGCCGTTCCTGAAACGGATGTTATGGTACTGGAGGAGAACTTTATTCGTGTGGCTTTCTATGTTAATATTTGTAATGGAATTACTGATTGGTCTAGTCTGCTGTCGACCCATGGTACTCCCTAGAGCAAGAACAGCAAGCAGCACTTCTAGAAACTATGATCAGACAAGCCCTTCTGTTCAGAGGTAGCTTGGCTTCTAATCACAGCCTTCACACCAATCCAACCACACACTGGTCATTTTTTAAGACTCAATATTGGGCTAACTTGTAACTTTTCTTTGATTCATTCTGTAAACCCCCCATGTATTGTACAGGAGGAATAAGATGGTGTTTGTAAATGAAAAGCATCCTTCTTGCTGTGACCTTGTTCAGAGGAAATATCTTTTATTTTATTATGTTTTAGGTGATCTTTTTCGTGTGACACGCGTTCAAATTATGCTTCATTTATAGTGTATCTCATAATATACTTGGGAGAGCACAGAGAGTACAGATGGATTTTAGTGGAAAGGGGAGGGGAGAGTTGTGATGGGGACTCTCATCCCGTGTACATTAGATTACTGTCTAACCCACCATGAATGGACAAAGAAAAAACCACCGGTATCCTGCAATAAATTACTAAAAGGCACCCTATGTTTTGTGGTATCTATTTTTAGGAGACTATATGATAGAGAACGAGAAATAAATAAAAGCTAAAGATACGAATTCAACATCCCCGTGTTGAATTCAAGAGGAGAATTCATCATCCCTGTGCTGAACTCAGGAAAAGATTAGCATCCCCGTGCATAATCAGTAAAAATTGTATGTATTCAATATTCAATAGCAATGTAATGTGTTTCATAAAGGCTAGCAAAGCCCTTATTTATAGGTAAACAACCCTCCTAATACTAAACCTAATAGAAATAGGAAACTAGAGTTATATTCCTAATCAAACTAGGAAACTATAATATTCCAAACAAGAATAGGAAACTAAAACATATAAAATATCTAATTATTATTCCTAAATATATTAATATGTATCTCTATCATTCTCCCCGACTTGAAAGAAACGTTGCTCCGGAGCGTTTGCATGAAGAAACATAGCCAGAAAATCAATGCAAGAGATCCCCCAATTGCAAAAAACACAGCCTCTGATTTTGTAGAAGTGTATAAACAAGAAAATCCAACAAAGGAAGAGCAAATTCACTTCTTCACACAAAAGAAAATAGTGCACAACTGTGAGCTTCTCCAGAAAAGTAGCAATTGAATGATGGGATGTAGCTTCTTCCAAGCAAAACATTCTTCAGGGAGAAAGAAAGCAGTATACCCTATCATTCCTGTTGAATTCTCCATATCTTTATTTAGATGACAAAACTGAAAATTCACATCAGTAGGCACTTCAATAGCTTCTAGATACTCCTCCTCTGGGGTACCACTTTCAATTTCAGCAACGTGAAGACATTTAGAGCCTATAATCTGGCCAGCAAGCACTTCAAGAGGTTGTCGATTTTCAATTTGAACACTCACAAATGGTGGAAATCGTATAACCTGTGATGCACAATTGTCCAACACAGCCTTGCATAAACTTCGTGCAATGTGTGGTTCTCTAGCATTCTGTGCATCATATAGCATTGAAACTAGGAACTCCACTAGAAAATCGTCACCTCCTTGAAGAAGGCCGCAAATAATGGACTTCATGTGTGAGAGAATTATAGGTGGATGGTAGTCCCTAATGGATGCAAGAAAATAATGGAAAATATCCAAGACAAGAGCATCACATTCAAGATCTAACATCACAAGATAATATCTTACTTTGGCCATAGTCCGGAGCACATGGAGCCTTTTATGGTATGATAGGCTAGATGTATCCTCTAGGTTTTGAAAAGATGACACGATCAACATAAAAACCTTCTTCATAGAGGCATCATCAAATGGAGGATCTGGGGCGGTGATTAGAATAAGCTCGGATAGACATGAGGAAAGAGCATCCCTAACATCATCATTGGCATGATTAAGGAGCACTTCTGAAATCAAGAGTCCCTGTAGTTGTTCGAGAGCATCCTGAATGGATTTTGGAGGGGACTGAGATACCTGGGACAAAAGGCTTCCAACTCTATCCAATAACTCGATAAGATCATCACAAGATGATGGGGGAGTGCTCAATTGAGTTCCAACTTTTAACAGTTGGCTTGGAAACTCTTTATGTAGTAGCCATGTTGGTTTAAGAGATAACATGGCAACAAAAATAGATCAAGAAACCGGAAATCAACCGTACATAAAACTCAGCAAAGATTCAAGACAACCAGAGCAGTGTTATGACAACGTGCAGACCGACTTCGCGGCTTCTTTGAACAAAGAAGATACAAGAGCACGACGTCGCAAAGAAGAATAAAGACTGACTTGACATCAACTCCGATTTAAAAACAAAGAAGAACAAAACAACAGACCATCAAACAGCAAGAACAAAATAGCACTGCCTCCAATTTCACGATCTTAGGTTTCACAAAATTAGGGCGGGTCAATTAGGCCAGGCTGGTGGTCGGCGGCCGGTCATCGGTGGTGGTGTGTGGTGGTTTCAGGCAGAGGGGCAGCGGCTAGGGCTTGAAACAAGCTTGCCTCCAAAGAGTTTGCAAGAAAGTACATAGTCAGCAAATCAACGCAGGGAATCTCCCAGTTGCAAAACACAAGCCCTCGAATTTTGTAGAGTCGTATAAAGATGACAATCCTGTAGAAGAAGAGCATACCCACTTCATCATAAAGATGATAGATTCGCACAACTCTCAATTTCTCCCGAGAAAGTACTAAGTCGAGGAGGGGGTGTCGCTTCTTGTAAGTGTAGAATTCATCAGGGACAAATAAATTCATATAGTCGAATTTTTGTCTTGACATCTCTAAATTTTTACTTGGATGCCAAAATAGGAAATTTTGAGAAGTAGCCAAGATCATGTAGTCATAAGTACTGTTTGAGTACTCGTCTTCAAGAACTGCTTCAACATCTTCACCATGAACAATAGAGGGCATAATAGGAGGCAAACTAGGTACCATAACATCTGAAGTTATAGAACAACCTAGGGCACAAACCGAAAACATAGGAGGTTCAAAAGTACCTTCGGACAATATCAAATCCTCAATATTGGATATAGGATGAATAGATAAATCAGGAGGTAGATCAAGTAAGTCCGCATTGGAATGACTTTGTTCACCCTCAGTATGAGTTGAAGATTGAACACAACTTATATTAGATAGAGGACTCACTTCCTTTCCTTCTTCCTGACTAGAACTTTCATGACTCATGAGTTCACTCACGATCCCATGAATCGTTTCCTTAAGTGACCCCCGAAAATTATCTAGCCAAGAGGTAATTCTTTTGTCAAGTTGACGATCTTCCTCACTCTCTTTCTTCAAAGTGTCCATCTTTTCACCGATTCTTTCTCACAGCCTTCCCTGTCTTCGCTTCACGTGCCTCGATTCTCGCCCAAGAGCATCCTTGTTTTAGGAAACATTAAAGCCCATTGTCACGATCGTCCCCGTGACCTTCTTTGGGAGTTCTCGGAGAGAATACCTCCAAACAAAGATTTGACAGTGTGCCCCACTTTCGCGAACTAGGGTTTCACAAACTCGTATGATCAATTGGAAGCAATCTGGGGCTGTTTTAGCACAATTGGTTGAGGGGTTTTGGGTGAAATTGAGTAGGAAGTTGATGAGTGAATGGAATTTGGAAGAGAAAGACGAATTGTGGATGAATTTGTGGGATTAGGGTTCGAAAATTGAGAATTTCGCAGATTAGGGTTTGCGAAATTGGGGGCTTTTAGGGTTTTCTGGGCGGGAGGCGGCGGTTGTGGTGGCGCTGTGGTGGCGCGAGGGTCGCTGCATCAGCCGGTCGGTGTGCCGCCGGTGATCGGTGGTGGTTTCAGGCTGGGGGGCAGCGGTTAGGTTTTTTTTTTCTGGGCAGATGGGTTTTTTTTTTTGTTTTTCGAAAGTTTGGCAGAGGAAAAGGAAAAGAAAAACAATTTAGGTGAGGGCTTGGAATCGAGAACTTGCTCTGATACCAATTTGATAGAGAACAGGAAATAAATAAAAGCTAAAGATACGAATTCAACATCCCCGTGTTGAATTCAAGAGGAGAATTCAGCATCCCCGTGCTGAACTCAGCAAAAGATTAGCATCCTCGTGCATAATCAGTAAGAATTGTATGTATTCAATATTCAATATCAATGTAATGTGTTTCATAAAGGCTAGCAAAGCCCTTATTTATAGGTGAACAACCCTCCTAATACTAAACCTAATAGAAATAGGAAACTAGAGTTATATTCCTAATCAAACTAGGAAACTAAAACATATAAAATATCTAATTATTATTCCTAAATATATTAATATGTATCTCTATCACCATATTATTGAAAATAATTTCTTGGTATCCTGTGTTTTGTAGTACCTATTTTCTGGTGACAAATTATCTTTTAGTTTTATTACAAGATACCCAAGACTATGTAAAATTACAAAATTATCCATACCTTGATAAAAGCTTGTCAATTTATATTTTCAAGTGCATTACTATTTGTTTTAAAGAAGGGAAATTGGATTTAAATAATCTGAACTTTGGGCAATAGTAGACTAAATAATCTGAATTTTAGATTTGGTTCTAAAGAATCTAAACTTTGACCCCTTTGGATTCTAGTAGCACGCCATCGATTTAAGTTGAACTTAACTTAGTGGCAGAATGACGTGGCGATGGAGGTACGTGCCTGGGCTTTTTAGTTGTGCCATGTCAGCTTACTATTGTTATCCAGCCGCCGAGTTAAGTTCAACTTAACTCGGTGGCGTGCTACTAGAATCCAAGAAGGTCAAAGTTCAGATTATTTAGACTATTATGACGCAAAGTTCAGATTATTTAAATCCAATTTCCTTTTAAAGAATTAGCATCTCCATATTTTTCATTGACAAGCTCTGATAATTTGTTTTAAAGAATTACTATATGTTCTGCATTACTATTTGCTCTGACACCAAATGAAAAATATGGAGATGTTAATTCTTTAAAACAAATAGTAATACAGGTGGAAATATAAATTGACAAATTTTTATGAAGGTAGGGATATTTTTGCAATTTTACATAGTCATGGGGATCTTGTAATAAATCGAAAAGATAATTTACGACCAGAAAATAGGTAGTCCAAAACACATGGTACCTAGAAAATATTTTGAATAATATGGTCCCCTAAAAATAGATATCGCAAAATATAGGGTACCTTTTAGTAATTTATTGGGTATCCTGTAAAGGATTTGACTTATCGCACCATCATATAACTGTAGGAGGCCAAAAAATTTTGGTAAATCAGAAAATGACACAAGAAAAATAAATTAATTTATTCGGCCAATTATTATCCGCCATGTGTCAAATTAATTATGGTGGTCTCTTTAATTGAATTTAAATGGAAATATATCATGGCCAATAACATCGTGGCACGTATCAATTATGATGCAGAAAATTATAATTATTTTTTTATTTAAAATTAAATGAATAATTAATTAAATTGGGCCCAAGCTCAAAGCCCAGCGGAAACTCTAGGCTTCCATGGCCTATAAATAGGGGTCCTCCCTCTTCATTTTCAAAAACCCCAGAGATTCAGTAGTCAGCATCCAGAGGCTCCAGGAGATCAAACTGCCAGCAGCCTCTAGCTACCAAGCGCCAAGGATCGAAGTCTACAGAAGTTCAAGATCGAGTCTCCAAGTCTTCAAGACGTCTTGATCAAGAAAAACAACAGAGTTCTTCGGCAAGACCCGCAAAGCCTTCAAAAGATTGAACTACAAGCAACATCCAGCTATCAAGCGCTAAGGACCAACACCTGCTAGTTCAACATCTTCTGTTCTTCACATCAAAGACTGCAGTCACCTTCTTCGTATGGTTCATCGATCGAGACCAAGCACTCAAGCTCTCGCATCCAAGAACTTGAAGAATTGCAACCAACAGTCAACCTGTAAACAGTCAACCTTCAAGTAGCCTCCAGCTACCAAGCGCTAAGGAGATCAACGCTTAAGACCTTTAGCTCAAGAACTGCTACGGAGTTCTTCAGCTAGACCTACATTCGAGATCGAGATCAAGCGTCCGTGCCCTCGGCTCACCCAACTTTCAGGAGATCGAATCAGAGGACAACTTTATTGTATTTAATATAGAGATTGTACCCACATATATTAAAATATTAATACAAATTAATTTGTTTCTCAATTTTCTGTCTGTATTTATTTTAGACTAGAAATTTGTGTTTACAAATTTGGCACGCCCGGTGGGACACCTCTGCCTCACATCTCTTTCTCCAAGACGTCAAATTCGACCTTCGATTCAAGCGACGTGATGGTTGTCAACATGGAAGAAAAGATAGCTCAACTTAAGGCTACGCCAAACAGGCTCGCTAGGGAAAGGGAAGAGAAAGACAAGAAGATCAACGAACACAGTGAGCATATCGCAAAACTGATGAAGAAGATAGAGAAGCACCTGTATCAAGACTTCGACGAAGATTCAGACAAAGAGGAATCTGACAAAGAGTCTCCGAAGGGTGATGGCGATGGGGAAGACAAGAAGAGTAACTCATCTTCAGAATCACTGACCGTGAAGCATATTCAAAACTTGGTGGAAAATACAGTGCGCGCTCAACTCGGAGAGGGATCGAACAAGACCCACTTGTACACAAAGCCATACATGAAGAGGATTAAAACCCTTTGAATGCCACAAGGATATCAACCCCCGAAGTTCATTCAACTTGATGGAAAGGGTAATCCCAAACAACATATTGCACACTTCATCGAAGCTTGCAGCAATGCTGGCATAGAAGGAGATAGACTAGTGAAGCAATTTGTCCGCTCTCTGAAGGGAATCACATTTGACTGGTATACAAATTTAGAGCCTGAATCTATCAACGGTTGGAAACAAATGGAGCAAGAGTTTGTCAACAGGTTCTACTACGCTCAACGGGTCGTCAGCATGACAAAGTTGACAAACACTAAACAGTGGGAGGGCGAGCCAGTACTTGACTATATCCATCGTTGGAGGGCTCTTAGTCTTGAATGTAAGGATCGCCTCACCGAAGCTGCAGCTGTGGATATGTGTGCTTAAGGTATGCACTGGGATTCACTCTACGTCCTCAAGATAGTCAAGCCTAAAACCTTTCAAGAGTTGGCGACCAAGGCATATGACGTGGAGATAACCATCGCGAGTCGATAAGTAAGATCCTCCTCTTCATCTGGATCCAAGAATGGTAGTGTATATAAGAAGAATGGCTAGTCGTCAAAGGTTTCAACAGAGGAGTCCATGGCTATTTCAATGTATGAGCTGGTGCGAATCTCTACTAAACCCAAACCAAAAAGGAAGATAGTAAATTTCTTAAAAGTAGCTGAAAGGAAGCTTCCTACACTGAAGGAGCTTCAAGACAAGAAGTACCCGTTTCCAGACTCAGATTTGTCAGGAATGCTTGATGACTTGCTAGAGACAAGAGTTATTAAACTCCCACAACCAAAGAGGTCGGAAGAAGCGGGAAGAACCATTGATCCAAGATATTGTCGCTATCATAGGGTTGTTCGTCACCCTCTTGAGAAGTGCATTATGCTCAAGGAGTAGATCATGAAACTAGCTAAGGAACGAAAAATAATATTGGACTGGGATAACAACGTCGAAGCCAATTATGTTTCAGCACAACCGATTCTAGCCAAGAGAAATGAGTTCTTGATGATTTAGTTTGGATGTCAAAAACCAGTTCTGCTAATCAAACTTATAAAGAGAGAAAGATTTCTAATCAAGAGAGAAAGATTTCTAATCAAGGGCTAGTAAAAAGAAGTCATATTGTCCGGTGGCTTTTGGCTATGTGGCTTCAAAATGGGCCTCAATCATATTAACACAATGCACAAGTCAAATGCAATTTCAAAGAGAGTCAACTCACGTTATAGAGATGCAAACATGGTAAGGTCACACTCAAAATAATATGAGACTATAAAAATTATTGTCTTTTAGGCTCAAAAGAGTCTCACGGGTTAACCTACCACAATCACAAACAACTAGCTCCTTTGATGTACCAAACAAACGAATTTCATTATCGTTCACAAGAATCGATCAACACTAGTTGAATCAAAAACAAGACAAACAACCTAAATCAAACAAGCAACCAAGTCTCTCCTATCATCTACATCAAGCCAACAATCTCATGAGTACACACTTGCAATGACAATCCAAACATACACCATAAAGTACTCAACATAGGAGGGGTTTCGCAATCAAAACAAAATTAAATCAAAATAAAACCTAATAAAGCAATTAAATGCTTGGGTTGCCTCCCAAGAAGCACTAGTTTAACGTGTTTAGCTAGATGAAACTTACCTTAGTCTGGAGAATGCTCCACATCATAGTCAAACTCTTTTGGAACACCATCATGTGTTCCCTCAGCATCTCGAAGTCGAATCCACCAGTAAGGGTCGAACTGATCACCTTCCTCAGCAATGCAACCTATCCTAAAGTCAAACCTGCAAAACTTCCTTAACATAACCTCATTAGTAGCATAAGGCCTGTCCTTGGTGATGTTAGGCTTGGGTTTAATAACTTGTACCCAATCCGTCACGTCACCAAGTATATGGCTCTCAGGAAATACATCATCATACTCATCATTCCAAACCACATCAACACCATAGCAAAAAGAAACATCATGAGGTATATGTTCACGAAATAAATCAAATTCAACGTCATGCATGTTCCCTAAACTTAAAGCTCATTTTTCCCTTTTTAACATCTATTTCGCACCCAACAGTGACAAGGAAAGGTCTTCCCAAAATAATTTGGGTACGAGTGTCCTCAGCCATATCAAGAATCAAAAAATCCACAGGCACATAATAGTCTCCTACCTTAAGAGGAAAGTCCTCTAAAATACCTATTGGGTACTTAACATAACGATCAGCCATTTGCAGTGACATGGTGGTAGGTCTCAGCTCACCTAAGTTCAGTCTCTTATAAAGGGAATAAGGCATCAAGCTCACACTTGAGCCCACATCACATAAAGCACGGTCGATGTTCATGGTTCCTAGGCCATAAGAAATTGTGAAACTTCGAAGGTCCTTAAGCTTTGGAGTGAGCTTGTTTAGAACCATAGAGCTACACTCCTCACTCAATGCTAATGTCTCACAATCATCTATTTTTCTTTTCTTGGAGAGAATCTCCTTCAAGAATTTCGCATACAAGGGCATTTGGGACAAAGCATCAAGGAAAGGAACATTCACATTTAACTTTTTAAGCATGCCATGGAATTTTCCAAATTGAACATCATATTTGGGCTTAGCAAGCCTAGAAGGGAATGGAATAGGGGGCAAATAAACTCTAGGTGGTGGTGATGGTGGTAGTGGAGGGATTTCAGCACTACCCTCATTGACGGTATCTTTTTCTTGGTCTTTATCCTCCTCACTCTCTTTCTCAACCTATTTCTCAACTAAATCCCCCCATGCTTGGCACTTGGCGTCTCAGGTCCCTTAAGCTGAGTCCCACTCCTCAAAACTATAACATTGCAATTCTCCTTAGGGTTAGGCACATGTGGTCCATGAGGGGTGGTGGAAGTACCAGACTGAATAGCTATCTAGTTCTCAAGCATTTGGTTGTGGGTGGATAAAAGGTCAACCTTAGTGGCTAGGGCCTTAATCACCTCATCTTGTATTTGCTGATGCTCGAGGTGCTTTTGTTGGGCCTGGAGCATGGTTTTCACCATAACCTCTAATTCGGGATTTTGAGGGGCTTGGTAGGGTTGAGTGGGAGGTCTTTGTCCTTGTGGGTGACCCATTTGGTTCCGGTAAGAAGGATTAGAGTGGTGTCTCATACAGGATTTTTATGTGTTTAAGTAAGGGTCAAAAAAGGTGTCTATGGGTAGGGTTTCCAATATAATTGGCTTGGTCAGGTTGGCTACTACTACCCACCCCATTAGGACAATAAAGAGTAGCATGCTCAAAAGAGTAACAGGAAGCACATTGGGGAGGAGTGGAAACATTCACATGCATTCTTTCCATTTTCTCATTTATTGCATCAAGTTTAACAGAAAGCAATGTGATAGCATCGATAGAATACTTACCTCCCGTTCTCGTGGAATGGGGTCGTGACCATTGGTGGCTGTTCGATGCCATTTTCTCAATCAGCTCATAAAGCTCCTCCACTGTCTTGCTCATAATATTCCCTCCAGCTGCCGCAAGGATCGTCGCTCTCAGATTGTCGTCCACCCCATTGTAGAAGGCTTGGATGGGAACCCATGGCTCGAAACCATGCTAGGGTCATTGGTAAAGCAACTCCTTGAATCTCTCCCATGCATCATATAAATTCTCGTCTGGCTCCTGGGAAAAAGTAGAGATTTGGTTCCGGAGGCCCGTCAACTTGCTTGGAGGGAAGTATTTAGCAAGGAATAAACTCGCCAGCTGATCGAAAGTAGTGATGGAGTTCGGTGGTAGAGAATCCAGCCACTCCCATGCTCGGTCCTCCAAGGAGAAAGGAAACAGTCTCAGCTCGATTGCATCTGGTGAGGCTCCATTGGCTTTGAAGGTATCACATATTTGGCGGAAAACGCGCAAATGTCGGTTAGGATCCTCGCTTGGGAGACCGTGGAATTGTGTAGCTCGAACCAGATTGATAAGGGAATTCTTCAGCTCAAAGTCATGGTTCGCGATGTTGGGAGCATTGATGGCCGTAGGAGGATTGGTGACATTCGGAGTCATGTATTGGCCGAGCGTCTTCCGTTGTTCTTCTTCACCGGCCATTCTCGATTTCGCTTCCGATTTCGCTTCTTGCTTCTTACTAGCTTCCTCTATTCGCTGCCTCTTCCTCCGAGGGAAAGTTCTCTCTATTTCTGGATCGAACTCAAACTTCGCAGACCGTTGCATACACAAAAAGATCCTAGCAAAACAAAAACAAGAACACCAACACAGTGAAACAAGAAAATCAAGAAAATCAAAGAAAAAGAAAGAAAAAAAAGCAATTTAGTCAACCTAAGAGGGTTCGTTTGCCGGCTGCTAGGGATAGAGTCCCCGGCAATGGCGCCAAAAACTTGATAGAGCCGCAAGCGCACGGTGTACGGAGTAGCATGTTAAGGTCGATCCCACATGGACTTAGTTAGCAGCACAAAAAACTAATCTCTATCGCGATTGCTAAGCTAATTAGGTTTAGGTTTTGGAAAAGGTTTAACAACTAATGAAACTAATAAAGCAAGCAAATTAGTCAAGGATTCTAATCAAGAGAGAAAGATTTCTAGGGAGATGCTAACCTAACAACGAGTTCGATTACTAAAACCTAGCCTACACAATAATACATTCAAGAATGAATCAAGAACGACAATCATAAGAACTCTACTACTCTTTCAGTGCTAATAGAATTACTTCGATTAACCTAAATAACAACAATCGTATGCTTTTCAAGTTAATCAAAGTTGAAGGTCTAAATATTCTGGTTATCAAAAGGTTCCCTACACAACAAGAAAAATATGTTTGGGCAACAAATCTAGAGTAGTTTGTAAAAGAACCCTAGAACGGGGTGAATAGGGTTATAAAAATTTCTACACAAATGCTCACTGGTAAAGGACGTTAGGGTCTTAATCTTTTCAGGTTAAGATTCAACTTAAAGTAAACCAAAGTAAACAGAAATAAAGGACAATAAAAGATAGCTGAATAACCTCCTTTATTTCTTTGGAACAGAAAGTAGACTGAATATGAACGTTCCTAAGGTGAACGTCCTTAGGG
The DNA here is from genome assembly GCA_029582165.1 of Portulaca oleracea. Classification (NCBI taxonomy): domain Eukaryota; kingdom Viridiplantae; phylum Streptophyta; class Magnoliopsida; order Caryophyllales; family Portulacaceae; genus Portulaca; species Portulaca oleracea. The sequence goes on along the minus strand of CM055885.1, from coordinate 11,103,742 downwards.
TTACAGGCAAACAGATTGCCGAGTACTTCGAACAAGATTTCTGGAAACACACACCAACCACAGATTTGGTACAAACACTAATCGATCCTAAGTCCGTCTAGGAATCGATTACAACAACACAAATCAAAACCTAAGTCCGTTAAGGAATGGATTACACTCAAACACAATCCTAACAAAAAAAACACTTATTTCTACTCGAAGAAAGAACACAAAACAGAGCAATCTCTGTTTTTCACACACACCCGATTTCTTCCGTGGAATCGTTGAATTTCTTCACTCTTTGAGTCTTCTATTTATTGCGAGTATGCGTTGGCTTGGTAGACGTTGAGATTGATTCTTTCCTTCTTCATTTTGCTCTTCTTTCCAAAGCTTCCATTGATTGACTTTCCTTTCTCTTTGCGATTTCTTCCGTGATATGCAATCCTTTGTTCCTTCCATTTTCTTCACTAATTACAATCTACAAAACAGAGAATATAATCAGTTAGTCTGATTAGAAAAATAGATAGAAAAAAATCAGATATTAAATATTATGGAAGACTTCCTTGTTTCTTGGATTCTCGGAAAAACTTATCGCCTAGGGTGAACGTCCTTATGATGCCTTGAGTGAACGTCCTTATGATGCCCTAGGTGAATGTCCTTTTGCCTTCTTTGAGATTTCTTTCCTTTTGCATCATATCTTTTCTGGCTATTCGAATTTCGGCTTTCATTCAAAACTAATCCAGTCGCCAAGGTCTTTGTCAACGTTCTTGAGGGGTTCTAACAGTTTGGGGAATAAAAAATTATTATTGCATTAATTTAAAATAGGGCAACCAAATAATTTTGTAGTTTAATACACTATATGTGGCAAGAAAACCTTTTTTTGTTGCAATTGATATACATATGGCAACCATTTAAAGAAAAATGGTTGTCTAAGGCTATTAAGGCAACAAAAAAATTTTGTTGCCCACCACAACTACATTGTGCTACCATTTTTACTAATTTGTTGCCCGGACTTTGTGCTTCGAGGACAAAACTACTAAATCGTGACAATTTTTTTTGTAGCCTCATGTTAAAGGGCAACAAAAATTGGACTAAGACAACAAACTTTTTTGTTGCCCAAAGTAATTCTTCTTGTTGTGCTAGCCTGCTACTCCTTTCTCAAATTTAGCAAGCCTAGGTAGACAGGTTGGTAGTCAGATTATCTTAATACACCTTTTAGTACTTCTCAGGTTAATCTTAAACTCATGAATATTCGAGCGCTCAAAGAACACATATGAACATGTAAAACACAACCTTCTATTGATTCATAACAAGAATTCATGCACAAACTAATAATATTAAATCAACCATTCTACAGCGCAAACCCTGTTCAAGAAAAGCACGAATAAGTTCTAAACAACATGATTGATTCTCAAAACAAGAAAGAAATCGAAAAGAAATATAATTACGAAAAAATACAACAACCGAGTCTTTCGATCCCGGGGTTGTGTCTTTCTCGCGAACGTCGATAATTTCTTCCCGAAACTTGATCTTTGTCCTTCTTGAATCAATCTTGATCTCAGCCTTGATGGAGGTTTGATGAATGGACGGATGAATTTAGGGTTTCTCCTCTTGTTTTCTCTCTTGAAAAAGTGGATGAATAGAATGAATCATAGAACTGTGAACGAATGAACCATGGCCTCCATATAATCGTCACATCCCTTTCTCATTTACTTGCAAGTCACGGCCACAACACACGCACAACACGTCAGCCACGACCATGGCCATTGCCACAGGCTACCCGTGACGTGCGCTGCCTCCAATACCTTTTGTCACTTCACGAAACAAGGTTCTCTGATTGGGCCGAATGAACTGCAATGATGATAGGCCCATGCAATTAAGGGCCCACCTTTCTTTTCTTTAGTCTTAGGCAGATGGATGGGGTTGACCGAATGAATTTAGGGTTATTGACCATAAAGGACGGCCCAGAAAGCACTTTGACTGTTTGGTCAAGTGTGGACTGGGGAGTCCTTATTTATGTTAAATGGTAGGACCCATATTGGTGACTCAACATCTTCATCTCTCTCTTCATTCTCTCTATGAAAACCAGAGCAAACCAGAGCAAGGGTAAGACGGTCTCCGTCGTCGCCTCATCAGCTCGTCTCCCTCAAATCTCTCTGTCTCTCTCAAATCTCCCTCCCTCTCTCAATCTCTCTACCCAAACCCCAGATTTCAACCCACCTTGAACAACTTCGGAGAGAAATCATTGACATCTTCATCGATTCTCCGCCGGTTGATCCACCATCCCAGATTCGATCCTCCTCTCCAACACCGTCCGCTCCGTTGCGTCGACCACCGAGCGCAGAAACCCAGAAGCTGCCGCCGCCGCGGAGGCAGCAGTGGATCCTCCTCCGCCGTCGCCGAGACCCCCTGTCGGAAACGCTAGGCTTCACTTCCCCAACCCGGAAGACGCCATCGAAGTGTTCGTCGATGGGTACTCAAACAGAGTCAGATCACTCTCTCTCTTCCTTCCTCGATCTTGTTTGTTACTTTGTTCTTCTTCTTTGAAGTTGTTGTGTTATCGCGATTCATCTCGATTTCTAGACGCTGGACGAGCTTCTGATGTAGTGTCTGTGATAGCTTCATGATTCATGGTAGACTTGTTTGAGTGATTGCAAATTTGGATAGTTGCGATCGGAACCTGTTAATTGGCGATGAATTTAGTGCTGAGATTCATGTATTTTGGATAATTGGGTCCAATCTCGTTACAAGATTCCCTGGTGCGTTTCTTTTTTCTATGTTTTCCACATTTGATGATGGATGGTGGTAATTTGATGATGAATGGTTTTCAATTTTTGGTGCCAATTTTGATTCAGAATTTTTCCATGTTCTGTTTTTCAGTGTTGGTTTGAGGTTGGTTTGATAGATAGCTGTACTCCAACACTGCATAATCAAGCAAGATAGTCTCGCCGGCCGGAGCTGAGGCTGAGGCGGAGGAGAGGCGGTGGCGGTAGGGGCTGAGGCTGAGGCGGAAGAGAGGCTGGGGCAGTGGGTGGCCTTCCCCTGTTTTTTTTAGAGAGAGAATAAGGAGGAAAATGGGGGGAGGGGGCAGCTAGTTTCCAACGGGTAGCATACTTAAAACAACAAAAACAAAAGAAAAAAACATAAGTCTTTCCACCTGCCACACACGTCACCATACCTTGGCCCCACCATTTCCTCTAAGTAAGGACTCCAGCGTCCTCATGATACCAAAGGGTCAATTTTGCTCCTGGGCCGTCCTTATAGGTCAATAACCCTAAATAAAATGAATTACTGGCCCAAAATAAACTCCTGCTGCTGGCTTTCTCTTTTCTTCACGTGAAACTCAGCCCACAATGACAGCCCACAAGTGAGACCAGCTGCCACGGTCCGTGGGCTCCACCATGGGCTGACCATGGTGGCCACTGGCCGTGTATTCCTTGTTCCGCTTGCTCTGAAATTCCTAATTCCATGTAGATAATATTTTTGATTTTATTTTGCTAGAATTAAGGCATAAAAAATATTAGAAAGTTCGCAATAATATCATTAAGAATTAGTCTCATTCTTAGATTATTGATGTTATATAAATGGAGGCATCCCCTCTTTATTTTTCTTAAGGGTTGATCACCTAACGTCACCCTGCTGAATTTCACTCACAGAAAGGCTGACCACCGAAAGTCACCCTGCTAAAATATACCCCCATGAAGGCTGACCCCCCCCCCCCCCCCAAAATCACCGTGTTGAAATATACTTGTATGGAGGTTGACAATCTAAAGTCACTCTTCTGAAATTCCTAATTCCATTCATCAGAATTGGACCCACCTCTCTTTCAAATACCACCATTCAACCACCTAAAACTCGTTCCCCACATATACCCATTCTTTCTATGCACCCAATTGGTTATTTAATTCTACCTCGAGCTTGATGACCGCCTTCTGACAAACCCATCATATCATCATCCATTACCTTTCCCTTCACCATGAAGTTGTCTGGGCATCATTAGATGTAAACCCTCCATATACCTATCCAAACTTCACCAAAGTCATTTTAGTTACAATCATCCTAACCCTACCTACGAGCTCTTTAACTCAATCTTTGTGTAAGCGTGGGATTTACCCTCCACCCCTGTCTTTAGCATATCTAAGTGGGGTCTTAATCAATGAGAGGTTTCTAACCCTATAGGGAACACTGCGTCATAGTGGGGGCTAGCTATAAGAGGACAACATTGGAACACATGAATCATGACATATGTAATGAAAAATTTGGATCTCGATGTAGCATGCATACTCATTTAACATGGGGGCTCGGCTTGTGTGATATTACTCCTATATAGACAGGGGCTCACACCACGAGCAATGCCCCAACATAAGCACCATGCCTAGTAAAAGTACTCCTAAGAAATCACGAACAACACTGGCGCACACGAAATATTTCCAGAGTAACGTTGTTATCCGGGCTTAATAAATGCTTCTACCATTCTCCTAGCGAGCGTTAACCAAATGATGAAGGCCCCTTCATCTTTTGAGAAACATTTAGTGCGCGAGAACACCTTTTTTAAGAACACTTTCCCTCGATTCCAGCATCATGATAAATAGGGATACTCTTAACGTAACAAAACTCATGCATCCTAACCAGAGGACATTTCCTTTACTTAACGAGGCATCGTCTGAAAATGCAAAGATACCCACACAAAGGTAGCCTCTGTAAACAAAAAGATTGGTCAAGGATCCCATCGATTGATAAACTTTATGGAAATTGCATAACCAACTATACATCATCGTTTTCTCACATTTTCAATATAAAGAATGAAATTATGGAATTACATAAACAATTGCAAAATTGAAGACGGTCGGATCTCCCTATGCTAGCCAGAGAAATGCCACGCACCAACATGCACTGCCATCGCTTTAATTAACCCCACTCGATAATACAAGCATTAACTTATTTTGACCCAGTACAATTTGTAGACATGACTTTTCGAAGAGTTTTGAGGAACATTCTTCAGGGTTTGCATCATTGGTGATTATAATTACGTTGCTAATTTATCGCGTATGGACAAAGGATTGTTAAGGGACAACCTGAGGGACAACTCTAGCGACAAATTTAGCTACTTTTAAATATTCCTGAAATTATTTCATCTGATCCTTGGATTATATACTTATCTAATTAATGTTATAAGACAACATTAATTAAAGGGAGTATAATTCATAAATCAAAAAATTACTAAGAGGTACCCTAATTTTTGGTGAAATGTTTTTCTGGTACCCCAACTTTTAAAAACTACTTTTGGGGTACCCTAGCTTTTAGAATTAGAAATAATTAGGTGAATTTCCGGCTAATGATTTGAATTCACCGGTGAGTTTTAGGCGCGAAATTGATTAAGTGTTTTTGTGGATGAAAATTCCCTTTATTTTTGTGGATGAAAATGATTTGACTCAATCGGAGTTTCGCCGGAAATTCACCTAGTAATTTCTAATCCTAATAGTAAGGGTACCCCAAAATTAGTTTTGAAAAGTTAGGGTACCAAAAAATTGTTTCTTCAAAAGTTAGGGTACCTCTAAGTAATTTTTTGTTCATAAATGGTTTATATCATGAATTTTATTATTTTTGATTATTTATCGAATGTACAAAAGAGAAAGGAAAATGAAAGAAAGAAAGCTAGAAAGAAAGAAAGAAAGAAGCAAAGGAGTAGTAAGAAATCTTTACTGACTCACCATAACAATCATGTTACAGTGAGGAAGTAAGATTACCTACCTAGCTTACTATCACTCGAAGCGACAAGCAGAAGTTAGATCCTGAGCGTAACCAGCAGGTTATGCTAGCTTATCATATCAGAGTTACTGTTCATTTTTCTCCCTTTAATTTTTCAATCCAATCATACATTAAAGAAATAATAAAGATATTATAAAACTAAAAAAATAAAACTAGGAATTAAATAAAAATAAGTCATGATTTTTAGTAAATCATTTATCGAGGACTTTGACTTTCGTTTGTTTCCAAATTTTGCATAGCACTTCCTCTTGAATTTTTACATATTTACAAACTTTGTCCCAATTCTTCTTCAATTCTTTTTCTAAGGATTATCTGATGATAATGCACTGAACTTTAGGGGTATTAGACAATAATGCACTGAACTTTTTTTTGGATTCTAATACACTTAACTTTTATGGTATTGGACAATAATTCACTCAGACTAATTCAACTGGTAGTTGACGCGGTGACTGTCCTACTTTGAGGTGTCATTTTTCTATTTTTTTTCAGAAATTTTTTTTTTCCGTGTAAGAAAGTACACATAAGCAACATGACTAATATATTGTTTTTTTTGGAAAAAATAGAAAAACGACACCTCAAAGTAGGACAGTCACCGCGTCAACCACCAGCTGAATTGGTCTGAGTGCATTATTGTGCAATACTCTCAAAGTTTAGTGTATTAGAGTGAAAAAAAGGGTTTAGTGCAGTATTGTCCAATACCCCTAAAGTTCAGTGTATTATCATCCAATAATCTTTTTTCTAATTTTAACAGTCCCCTTTATTCCTTAAAAAAGACATAATAATTATTTAAATTTTAAAATAATCTAAAAGTTCTTTAGTAACTAAACTTCATAATCTTTATAGGGAAATACATGAAAAGAAATTAGCAAAATCTAGAACTTTTTTTTTTTGAGAGAAAGCGCCAAACGAGCGACTAGAAATGATAATATTAGAATAGCAATACATAGCGTTCCGGGCCAAGGCCAGTGAAGCCTCAGGAGCTTCCTCCAACCAAATCCGGTCCTCCGAATCATGTGGTTGAAGGTGAGCTAAGAAATGGGCTACCCTATTCCCAAATCGTAAAATATGTTTCCTTGAAAGAAAATCAAAGTTTGATGCAAGCTTTACAATTTCATCAACTACTATACCGATATCATTATTCCCTTTAAAACCTGCTTGCAATTTGTGAATGAGAGTTAGACAGTCCACTTCGACAACGAGCTTTCGAAAACCGCATTGCCAGGCTATAGTCAGACCGAAGAAACAGGCTTGTGCTTCTTCCACTTCAATCGTACTGAACCCTTGTTCTTGTCTCACACCTGCTCCTACAACCTCGCCTTCATGATCCCGAATGACAAAGCCGCATCCTTGACCCAAATCTCCTATTTTTGCTGCATCAAAATTCAATTTCAATAGCCAATTTGCGGCGGCGCGCGTCCAGATGGAGCTCACTGCTGCTCGAGATGGAAGGTTAGGGAGAGGGATGGACATGTAGTCTTGAACAATTTCATGAGCTTTCGAGACCATGACAGCAACATTGATGAATCTTTTCTTGTGAGTAATCTTGTTTCTAGCATTCCAACATTGCCACATGAGGACAACAAAAACACTCCACTTTGTCATCCTTGAGAGTTTGAAAAGCTTTGTACACATAATCTATGGCATTTGGGTAGTCAACATCCCATAGAGAAGCATCCATCTGACTCTGCTCCCATATTTCCACAGAAGGAGGACATTTAAAAATGCTATGTATATTTGTCTCATTCCAGAAGCCACAAACCTGGCACTTTGCATCAGCTTTTGTTATCCTTTTTGATATTTCGCCCGCCGAAGGTAGGATTTCCTTGCAAAATCTCCAACCAAAAGTACGGATGCGAGGAGGAATTTTCAGTTTCCATAAATGCTTCTAGACCGTGCTACTATCTCCCGAACTTGAAGATGCTTTAGCTGATAGATTGGCCATGGCCAGACTTTGATAGCTAGTTTTGACACTATATTCACCATTGTTGGTGTCGTTCTAAGCCATTCTATCTTCCGGCAAAGAGTTACTTAGGGAAATGGATGTGATGGCATCAATATCACATGGCAGGAAAGTGTCCTCCAATTTTTGTTTGTCCCAGCCCCCTTTCTCCCTATCAATTAAGTCTTTCACTTGCATCGAGTCCTAGTTGCCTCGAGATGTAATGATTTTGAACAAGGAATTTCGATTCAGCCATTTATCATTCCAGACATCTATCTTCTGCCCATTGCCAACAAACCATCGGGTTCGAGACTTTGCTAGATCTCTTGCAGCACATAAACTTCATCAAGTGTAACTTGGACAAGGGCCTAGAGAGGCCGAGAATATGTCTCTTGATGGAAAATATTTGGCTTTCAATATCCTTCCAGCTAAGGAGGATGTGTTGCGCCAAAGACGCCACACCTGTTTTGCAAGTAAAGCCATGTTAAAATCTCCCAAATTTATGAATCCCATTCCACCCATTTCTTTCTCAAACCCAGGAATTTTGGTTGCAACCAGTGGAGTTTCCTCTCTCCTTGTTTCGCACCCCACCAATGCCTCATGATTAGCCGTTGAATATCCTCACAAAGAGAAGACGACAATTTGAATGTACTCATAGCATAGACGGGGAGAGCTTGAACTACTGCTTTTATAACTATCTCACAGCCTGCCCAAGAGAGGAAACAGTCGTCCCAATGACTGAGTCTTCTGGCCACCATATCTTTTACACAGAGCAAGTCTTTATATCGAGATTTCCCCACTCTAGTAGGAAGGCCAAGGTATTTGTTATGGGACAAAACTTCTCGAATGCCGAGAATCGCCTTGATAGCATCTTTGTTAGTTTAGGTTACTTGTTTGTGGAAGACGACATCCGTTTTTGCATAATTAACCTGCTGTCTCGAGGCCGTTTCATAAAGATGAAGAATATGTTTGATGTGTCTGGCTTGCTCTTGCGTGGCTCTACAGAAAAGGATAGTGTCATCTACAAACATAAGGTGAGAGATCTCAGGAGCATCCCTAAAATTTGTATTCCTTTCAACGAACCAGTAGATATTGCAAGTTGAAGAAGAGCAGTGGGACCTTCAGTGATGATAGCAAATAAAAAAAGGCGAAAGAGGGTCGCCTTGTCGGAGACCCCGGGAACAAGATATAAAACCCCTAGCAGTACCATTTATCAGAAAAGAGAAGGTAGGTGATTTTCTAAAATCTCATCACTATAGCATACCTTCAAGAAAAGGCCATTCAACCCTATCAAAAGCCCTTTTCATATCGAGCTTAATGGACATATAGCCATTGGTTCCTGCATGACAATGAATGTGATGGAAGAGTTCATAGGCTACCAGGATGTTGTCATTAATGAGCCTATTTTCACAAAACACTTTGAGCCTCCGATATGATTGTAAACACAAATTTCGAGCTTGAAATAAATAAAGATAAGAAATATGAGAAACAAATTAATTTTTATTGATATTTGAATGTAAGCGGGTACAATCTCTATATCAAATACAATAATGATGATCCTCTGATTCGATCTCCTATGACTTGGGTGAGCCGAGGGCGCGGACGCTTGATCTCGATCTCGAATGCAGGTCTAGCTGAAGAACTTAGTTGTAGTTCTTTACCTTGACGTGTAGAAAGCTTGGAGCTGTTGATCTTGAACTTTCGTTGACCTTGATCCTTGGCGCTTGGGAGCTGGAGGCCGCTGGCAGTCCGAGCTTCTGAATTCTCTGAAGTGCAGAATGCCGAATGCTGCCAGTGTAGTCTGCCGTGTATGTTGAAAATGAGGGAGAGAACCCCTTATTTATAGGCTCTGAAGGCCTAGGGTTGCCTAGGGTTTGAGTCGACTTTGGGCTTGGGCCCAAATTAATAATTATTCCTTTAATTTTAAATAAAGAAATAATTATAATTTTCTGCATCATAATTGACACGTGTCACAACGCTATTGGTCATGATATATTTCCATTTAAAATTTAATTAAATGGACCGCCGTAATTAATTTTACACGTGGCGGATAATAATTGGCCAAAATAAATTTAATTTATTTTCCACGTGTAATTTCCTGATTTGTCGACAAATTTTTACCTCCTACAAATGCCCCCTTCGAGAGTCAGCTACGGACACGAACCTTGAGTGTTTGGAGCGGTTGGGTCTCGAATACTTAATATAGTCAATTCTTTAAATTACCAATTGCTTGGATAATCTGATATACCAGAAGATACGTTTGGTAACTTGAGCCTTGAAAAGTTATTTCTTCCTGATCCAAATGTACGTGATGGAGGGCACTTTTTTTTTTAGATAGAAAGTCGATAAAGCATCCATCTCTTTTGAGAAGTCTATCCCCAGTAAACTTAATGGCCTCTAAAAAAGATGTAGTCGGATGAGATTGTAGTGTTTGAGTTATAGTAGAACTGTGAGACTCAAGGAGATGACTATGTAAAGGGCTCTAATCAAGAATTGGAAGTCAGCCGTTGCCACCGAATCTGAGGTTGCCCGTGAGTTTGATTCAAGACTCGATTTTTTTTTTCAAAATCCGTCCTGCTCCTCCCTCTTGAGATTGAATTGTCCATACCCATGGAAAAATCTGCAAAAGTTTTTTTTTTTTTTAACGTCATCTTGCTTCTTTGATGGTTGAAGGGAGTTCTTCTGCAAATTCTCTGTCTAAAACAAACAAATTGATGTTAGAGCTTCCAGATGCAAGTTCTCAATCTCTGGTTTGTGGTCCTTCTTGCTCTATGTTTTCTTTCAATTATTTTGAAAAGAGCCAAATTAGAAGCTTCATTATCATCATCACAATTTTGCTTCTGATTGAGGAGATGTGGTATTGTCGTTCCTGATGATCGTTGATGGCTCCCTTTTTTTCAGATATCACCATGATTGTGATGATCCTTATGATTTTGATCAAGAACTTGCCTCTCTTTCTTCTGTTTTCTGAAAATTATCTTAGTCTCGAACTGGGTATGCTCCGGTGTTTATGAATTTTCGATTTGAATTTGTCCTCTCTCCCTTTTTCATCAAAGCTTCGATCCATCTTCATCTGCATTAGGTTGAAGAAGTGGTTGTGCAGTAAACTTCAGGAATGGAGAGACGCTGTAGAGAAAGAATAGAGGGGTCTTGAAATCGACAAGAGAGATAAAAGACAACTAATAATACAAAGAGACAACAATAATTTTATGTCATCCATGCCTGACACTTCACATGGGCATGCTTTGTTTTTTTTTTTTTTATTCTTTGTTTTAAAAGTGAGCCCCACCATAGTTTTTGTGTTTCCAAATACAACAAATCCCACTCTATTTGTGAAAGAAATACGTGACTTTGTATTTTGTAGTCACTTATACCCCTTCTCCTTTTCTTCTCTTTATGGGCCCCACCATACATATACACTCCCTCTCAAAATAAATAAATAAAAGGTTTGCCACAACCACTTGATGGTGATATATATATATATATATATATATATATATATATATATATATATATATATAATCACTTGAATGAGGAGTACTATTATGTGTGCATATTAGATGCACGCCTGCGGCCAGAGACACTTTATTTTGATTATTTTCTTTTTCTTGATTCATCGTTCTTTTTTTTTTTGAGCTGTCTCTTTTTTTTTCTTTTTTTTGGTGTAGGGAGTCCAGATTAATTGACATTGCTTATTTGAAGTTGTCCCTCTTCGCACATGCCCTGCCTACTCCTCAGCGTACTGACGTAGGGTAGTCCTAGACTACTCTCTTCAGGACTGTCTGGGTCGACTGTGTCGTCTTCGCTTTAGGTGGATTACTCCCTTGGCTGCTGACGTAGAGTTGTCTTAGACAACTCTCTCAAAACGACAGTACAGTCAAGGTCGACTAGGTCATCGCTTCGCTTTAGGTGGATTACTCCCTTGACTGCTGGCATAGGGTTGTCCTAGACAACTCTCTCAAAAAGGCAGTACAGCTAGGGTCGACTGGGTCATCGCTTCGCTTTAGCTGGGATACTCCTCAACTTACTCGCGTAGAGTTGTCCTAGACAACTCTCTCAAAAATGACAGTAGAGTTTGGGTCGACAGAGTCATCATCGGGTTTACTCCTCGGGGACGTTCTAATGTATTAGACATCTTCGAGGTGTCTCTTTTCAGAATTGAACTGGGTCGACGGACGTCATCATCGTGTTTACTCCTCAAGGACGTTCTGATGTATTAGACATCTTCGAGGTGTATCTTTTCAGAACTGACCTGGGTCGACGGAAGTCATCATCGGGTTTACTCCTCGGGGACGTTCTGATGTATTAGACATCTTTGAGGTGTCTCTTTTCAAAACTGACCTGGGTCGACGGAGTCATCATCGGTTTTACTCCTCCGTGGCGTTCTGATGTATTAGACATCTTGAGGTGTCTCTTTTCAGAACCAACTGAGTCGACTGCATCGTCACCTGGCTTACTATTCCTGGACTTTCCGCCGTCTATAGGTTATGAAGAGAGGACTTGAATTCTCTATCGAGTCATGATGAACCACCAGACTTTCTTCTGAAGATCCATGACAAGTCAGCCAAACATTTTCTTGGTTGTGAGCGTCATGGAAGGACACGAGGACATCGCCCACTAGCTTTCCCCCAACATCGACTCTAAATGAGATGTTAAAGTCACTAATTTGAAAGAGTCTACCACTTAGCAAAAGGTGTGCGCCATTGATTTGAAGGGTGATGGCGTCGTCTTGGAGCAGAATTCAACCAACAAGACTAGGATGCCCCCACGTTGCCTGCTGGAAGGAAGTTTTCAACCATATTGAGTATTCCGTTGGTGGTGTTGACTTGAAGCAAACCACTGACATGAAGATCTTGGAAAGCTAGAGTGCGGCTTGAAAGCCTACAATCATAATGACTTGGACGTCGGTCTATCTCTTGTACTTTTGACTTGAGAGTCTTCATTGTGATGACGTAAAAGTGTTTAAAATTTGATTTTGACGGCTTGGTAATCTTGAATTTGACTGTGATGGAGACCATCCAGCAAGTACAGCAACAGCTCAAGTGTCACCAGCCAGCTTAGATCAGGAGGAGGAGGATGATTCAGCAACAACAACAGCACGAGTAACTTCTTCATCATTTTCATCACCCAAGGAAAATCAGGTAGCAGCCTCAGCACCAGCAATGACAGTCCTAAGCCTTGCTAAACCACACTCATCAACTGTTGGAACAATTCCAGCAGAAACAGCATGCTTCCATCCAGCTCAACAACAGTTCAGGAGTTATACAACAACCACCAAGCCACCAACTTCATCCATCCAGACTTGCTACACCTTGGTAAGGCAAGTTCTGGCCAGCACAACCACTTATTCCACCAGCATTGGCCATCCAGATCAATTTCAGTTCCCTGCACAAGCAGTCCAAGCATCTTTCTCAATTCTGTATCTATGAATTGAGTGAGATTCAGCACAAGTTTCCTAGGAGTTTTTTGTTCCTTGACATGCATTTTCCGAGGACAAGTCATGTCCCAGCATGATCGAGTAAGAAAGCACCAAGTTCTGAGCACGGAACAAGCAACTGCAAGGTTGCACATTATCGATTTTCGAGAATCCCCGCCGTGGCTAACTTATTTTGGTTCAGCTACAATTAGGGTTACCTAAGTCTTTTCCAGCCTTCCTTAAGCTATTGAGGTTATATCTAGCTTAAGAAAGCCCGGGAAAAGTTACTGAGATAACTTAGTTTTACCCCCCCACCTAGGAAAGGTTCTAATTGGCTGAAATTGCAAACCCTTTGGAGTTTGGTCCAATCAGAAGCAAGCTTTGTTTTTTTTTCATTTTTCAATTGTATCCGGATGATATTAGTTAGACTAAGATGTAATGTGATGTATTTAGTTTAGTTTTGCAGTTAGCTTAGAAGGGAGATTAGCAGGTTACTTAAATTAAGTGCCTCTAATCAAACTACTTAAGATTAGCTATATATAGTGATGTATCCAGCTGCTTAAGGCATCAATCAGTGAATTTTCAATAGCATTCTGAGTGCCAAAGTTGAGCCTCTCGTTTGTGAGTGTCCTTAAACTCTCAGTTGGTTAAATCTACTTCAGTATCCAGGAGCTGGCAAACCTGGTGGTTTGTGTAGAGCTTGCTTGCTTCAATGGTGGTGAGTCTGTATCTATTGAGGTAACCAAGTCCCTGCCCTTGTGATCATTCTGTGGTGTGTCTGTATCAGATTGAACATAAGTCTATCATTTTATTTCCTTATTGGGTTGTCATCCATTTCAGCTAATTGCATCCAATTAGCTTTGTTTTAAAGCCTCAGTTGTAAGTGTGTGTCTGTGTGGTGTATTGCAAGTTCTATACTCTGATCTTTGGGAGCTAGCATACATCATCTTGGTATTAGAGCTCTGTGTTCTATCTTGGAGTGTGATTACTTGTTTTAATAAAATGGCCGGAACTAGTAAAACACCTCAGGAAGTCTTAGAACAAACCTTGAAAGAGAAGGAAGAAGTAGAACAGAAAATGAAATTTTTGAGTGAGCAGTTGAATTACTATATGAGATTGCATAGGCATCTGTTGAATAAGGAGACTGATGATGAGATGGAGGAAGGAGAAGGTGAGAATCCTTTTAGTAGGACATGGAGAGGAGGTCGAGGTCCTAGGCCTACACCCAGAAGAAGGAGGAGAGTTAGGAGGTCACCTAGGACCAGTGAACCTGAGGAGGAAAGTGAAAGTGAAAGAGAAATAAGGAGGGAAGATAGGAGGGTTGAAAAGCTTGATTTCAAGATTGAAATACCTGAGTTTGCAGGAGAGTTAGACCCTGATGTTTTCTTAGATTGGTTACAGACAGTAGAGAGGTCTTTGACTTGAAGGAGGTTACAGAAGAGAATAAGGTAAAGTTAGTGGCTTTGAAACTAAAGAAATATGCCTCTACTTGGTGGACTAATCTGTAGAAGAGGAGAGTGGAGATTGGATAAGACAGGGTGAGCACTTGGAGGGAGATAAGACAGAAGTTGAAGGAGAAATTCCTTCCAAACAACTACATGAAAGAGAACTACTTCAAGTTGCAGCATTTTGTGCAAGGCAGCAAATCTGTGGAAGAATATACCAAAGAGTTTGAGCACTTGCTTTGGAAATGTAACATGCAAGAGAATGAAGTACAAACTTACATCAGATATCTTGCAGGTTTGAATGAGAGTATCAGGAACATTGTTGAGCTGCAGGTCTATGATTCCCTTGATGAGCTGAGCTCATTGGCTCATAAAGTGGAGCGTGAAAAGAAAGTGGAGCAAAGGACTACAAAGGCAGCAGTGCAACCAAGCCTTATACTCAAACCAAACCCAATCCATACAGCAAGCCTTATATTCCCCCACAAAAAGCCTATCCACCCTTACCCCCACCTCAAGCCAGATATCCAGCCCCAAGACCCCCACAAAATCAACCACAAAATGTCCCACAAAGAACCCCAACCCCTGCTAGCAAAGCCTACCCAGAAAGAAGATGCTTCAGGTGCCAAGGACTTGGGCATATAGCATTTGAATGTCCCAACAGGAGAGCAGTCACATTGGCTGAGTTTCAAGCAGCTCTTTTGCTTGATCCTGAACCTTTTGATGAAGAGCAGTATGAAGAGCCCCATGGAGACCCTGTGTATGATGAAGAGGAGGTTGAAGCAGGACCTGATGAAGGGGAGATGCTTGTGATCAGGAGGATCTTGAGCAGTTCAGCAGTAGATGAGACAACATAGCAAAGAGAGAATATTTTCCACACCTGATGCACAGTTGGTGGGAAAATTTCCTCCTTGATCATTGATGGAGGCAGCTGCACCAATGCAGCCTCTGAAACCATGGTGAAGAAGCTTAACCTGGCTACCAGCATTCATCCAGCCCCCTATACCATACAGTGGTTGAACCAAAGTAAAGGTATCAAGATTTCTTCTAGATGCCTTGTTAATTTCTCAATTGGTTCAGCTTATAGAGATGAAGTCTGGTGTGATGTGCTTCCTATGGATGCCTGTCACCTATTGGTAGGAAGGCCTTGGATGTATGACAGATCTGTTAGTCATGATGGGAGAGCTAATACATATTCCCTTTGCCTAAGCCATAAAAAGATCACCCTTACCCCTCTTAGACAATCCTAGCTCACAAAAAGACCTAAAACCCTTATTGTTGAGCCTACTCTTGATGTCCTTTTGACAGCTGAACAACATGAGTTCAGTGAACAAAGTGGAGTCATTTTGCTTGACATTGAGGAAGACTTACCCCCACAAAATGACCATCCCCTCTTTCAGCCTATCCTAAACCAGTATCTGCATGTCTTTCCTGAAGAAATGCCCCCAGGCCTACCCCCTAAGAGAGACATACAACATAAGATAGATCTTGTTCCAGGATCTATCCTGCCAAACAAACCTGCCTACAGAATGACCCCAGCTGAGACAAATGAGATTCAAAGACAAGTTGATGAGTTATTAGAGAAGGGTATGAAAAGGGAGTCGAGCCCCATGCGATGCAGCCTTATTGGTACCTAAGAAAGATGGCAGTCAAAGAATGTGTATTGACTGTAGAGCTATTAACAAGATAACTGTTAAGTACAGGTATCCAACCCCAAGGCTTGAAGATATGCTTGATGAGCTGCATGGTTCAGTGGTATTTTCCAAAATTGATCCGAGGAGTGGCTACTACCAGATCAGGATATGTGAAGGGGGTGAATGGAAGACAACTTTCAAGACCAAAGGAGGATTATTTGAGTGGTTAGTCATGCCTTTTGGCCTGACCAATGCACCATCTACATTCATGAGACTAATGAATCAGATTCTATAGACATTGATTGGTAAGTGTGTTGTTGTCTATTTTGATGACATACTTATTTACAGTCAATCTAAATTGGAGCATGTTAACCACTTAAAGAGTGTAATGGAGATATTGAGCAGGGAGCAACTATATGGGAATTTAAAGAAGTGCCAATTCTTTGCAAGCCAAGTCTCTTTTCTTGGCTACATTGTAATAGCAGCAGGTATTCAGGTAGATGAGGAAAAGGTCAAGGTAATCAGGGAGTAGCCTATTCCCAGTTCAATTCAGCAGATTAGAAGTTTTCATGGTTTAGCTTCATTTTACAGGAGATTTGTGAGGAATTTTAGCACCATCCTACCCCTAACCATCCTAGCCCCTATGACAGAGCTAGTGAAGGGCAAAAGTTTCTCTTGGACTCCAGCAGCACAAAGAGCCTTTGAAGAAGTTAAGGGGCAGCTTACTTTAGCACCTGTTCTAGCTTTGCCAAGCTTCTCTAAAGTCTTTGAAGTAGAGTGTGATGCTTCAGGTGTTCGCATAGGAGTAGTCCTGACCCAAGAAGGCAAACCTGTTGCCTACTTCAGTGAAAAATTGAATGATGCCAAGAGAAGATACAACACCTATGATAAAGAGTTTTATGCTATCATAAGAGCTCTACAACACTGGAGGCACTACCTAATTGGAGCTGAGTTCATATTGCACAGTGATCATGAAGCCTTGAAATTCATTGAGGCGTGAACTCAACACTGGGCGTCTTGCTTGGGTAGAGTTTATCGTGATTCCATTTCATGATCCATCACAAGTTAGGAAGGTGACAAAGGAGTGATGTACATTCAAGGAGATATTTATTCTGCAGTTCTAGATGCAAAGTACTTGGCTTTGAGCGATTAAAGCCTTGTACAGAAGATGAGGATTTTGGTGAGATTTTCCAAAGTGCCAAGAACACCCATGATGCATGTCATATAGACCAAGGGTTTCTCTTGAGGAGCAGATTGTGCATACGAGGAGCGATTTGAGAGTTACTACTCTCAGAAATCCATGGAGGATGTCTAGCAGGCCACTTTGGCATTGAGAAAACTCTTCTTATGCTGAAGGAACACTACAGTTGGCCCAAAATGAGAAAAGATGTAGAGCACTGGGTTAAAAGGTGTGCAGTGTGCCAAGTAGCAAAGAGCCACAGCCTACCTCAAGGGCTGTACACTCCATGCCCGATAGCAGCCGCCTTGGGAAGATGTGAGCCTGGATTTCATAGTTGGTCTGCCAAGATCACAAAGGGGAAAAGATTCAGTGATGGTGGTGGTAGACAGATTCACCAAAATGGAACATTTTGTTCCATGCCACACCACCAATGATGCAGTAAGAGTAGCTGAGCTATGCTTCCAAGAAGTGGTGAGACTTCATGGAATCCCTAAGAGCATGGTGTCTGATAGGGATGCCAAATTCTTGAGTCATTTCTGGGTGACTCTTTGGAAGAAGTTAGACATAAAGCTTAAATATAGCACAACATGCCATCCACAGACTGATGACCAACAGGATACTAGGAACTCTATTGAGATCACTGATAAACATAAATAAAACAGGATGGGACACTCTTTTGCCCCATGTTGAATTTGCATTCAACAGAGCTCCTTCAAAGGCAACTGGCCTTTCCCCATTTCAGGTGGTATATGGGAGAAATCCTATCACTCCTTTGGATTTATCTCCACTAACCAATTCTATAAAGTTCAGTTATGAAGCAGGTACACATGCAGAGAAGATCAAGAAGCTTCATCGGCGGAGTTAGAGAAAATCATCAAGTACTTTGAAGCACGGCACATCGACCAACAAACACGGAAGAAAGGTGGTTTTCGGCGGAGACCTAGTGTGGATACACGAGGAATGGAGTTCCAAGAAAGGAAAGGAAAGCTCGTTCCAAGAGCAGATGGCCCATTTGAAGTACTGGAGAAAATAGGAGACAATGCCTACAAATTGGATCTTTCACAAGACTATGGAGGGAGTGCTACTTTCAACATAGCATACTTAAGGCCCTACTTTCCAGCACATGAAGACCTTCCAAGTTTGAGGACAAACTTTCCTCAACTTGGGGAGGATGATGGAGACCATCCAGCAAGTACAACAACAACTCAAGTGTCACCAGCCAGCTTAGATCAGGAGGAGGAGGATGATTCAGCAACAACAACAGCACGAGTAACTTCTTAATCATCTTCATCACCCAAGGAAAATCAGGCAGTAGCCTCAGCACCAGCAATGACAGTCCTAAGCCTTGCTGAACCACACTCAGTAACTGTAGGAACAATTTCAGCAGAAACAGCAGGCTTCCATCCAACTCAACAACAGTTCAGGAGTTATACAGCAACCACCAGGCCACCAAATTCATCCATCTAGACTTGCTACACCTTGGTAAGGCACGTTCTGGCCAGCACAACCACTCATTCCACCAGCATTGGCCATCCAGGTCAATTTCAGTTCCCAGCACAAGCAGTCCAAGCAGGCATCTTTCTCAATTCTTTATCTATGAATTGAGTGAGATTCAACACAAGTTCCCTAGGAGTTTTTTGTTCCTTGACATGCATTTTCCAAGGACAAGTCAAGTCCCAGCATGATCGAGTAAGAAAGCACCAAGTTCTGAGCACGGAACAAGCAACCTGCAAGGTTGCACATTATCAATTTTCGAGAATCGATCCGTGGCTAACTTATTTTGGTTCAGCTACAATGAGGGTTACCTAAGTCTTTTCCAGCCTTCCTTAAGCTATTGAGGTTATATCTAGCTTAAGAAAGCTCGGGAAAAGTTACTGAGATAACTTAGTTTTACCCCCCCCCCAGCTAGGAAAGGTTCTGATTGGCTGAAATTGCCAACCCTTTGGAGTTTGGTCCAATCAGAAGCAAGCTTTGTTTTCTTTTCATTTTTCAATTGTATCCGGATGATATTAGCTAGACTAAGATGTAATGTGATGTATTTAGTTTAGTTTTGCAATTAGCTTAGAAGGGAGATTAGCATGTTACTTAAATTAAGTGCCTCTAATCAAACAACATAAGATTAGCTATATATAGTGATGTATCCAGCTACTTAAGGCATCAATCAGTGAATTTTCAATAGCATTCTGAGTGCCAAAGTTGAGCCTCTCGTTTGTGAGTGTCCTTAAACTCTCAGTTGGTCAAATCTACTTCAGTATCCAGGAGCTGGCAAACCTGGTGGTGTGTGTAGAGCTTGCTTGCTTCAATGGTGGTGAGTCTGTATCTATTGAGGTAACCAAGTCCCTGCCCTTGTGATCATTCTGTGGTGTGTCTGTATCAGATTGAACATAAGTCTATCCTTTTATTTCCTTATTGGGTTGTCATCCATTTCAGCTAATTGCATCCAATTAGCTTTGTTTTAAAGCCTCAGTTGTAAGTGTGTGTCTGTGTGGTGTATTGCAAGTTCTATACTCTGATCTTTGGAAGCTAGCATACATCAGACTGACTTTGAAGTCTTTAATTTTTTGATAATTTGGAAGTCGGTGGGTTTTATGACTTGAGAGTCTTGAAGTTTGTTGACTTGAAAGTCTTTGGATTTGCTCACTTGGGAGTCGTATGCATTGTTGACATGGAAATCTCGAACTTTATTGACTTGGGAGTCGTGATTTTTTCCTTGATTTGTGAGTCCTTGTGTTTCATTGATTTGAATTTGGTTGACTTGTAAGTCTTTCATTTTATCGACTTGGGAGTCAGAAGACTTGTTGATGCGAGAGTTTGACTAGCTTGGGAGTCGTTGTCTTGTTGTTGACTTGGAGATCAAGAGACTTGGTAACTTAAGAGTCTTGAAGTTTGTTGATTTGAAAGTCTTGAATTTTTGCTAACTTAGAAGTCTTTAATTTTCGTTGACTTGGAAGTCGGTGAATCTGGTGACTTGAGAGTCTTTTATTTGATTGACTTGGGAGTCCTTGACTTGAAAGTCTTCAATTTCGACTTGGGAGTCTTTAACTTTAGTGACTTGAGAGTCTTTGACTTGAAAGTCTTGAACTTTGACTTGCGAGTCTTGAATTTGCTAACTTGTAATTCCTTAAAGTTTGTTGACTTGAAAGTCTTGGAGTTTGTTGACTAGGAAAGTCTTCAAAATTTGGTGACTTGGGATGGATTTTTTTTTTTCTTGGGTAGGACTGTATTTGGATCTAGACCCAAATTGCCTACATACCTTAAGGGATAGGATAGCCATAAGGATCAAGCCAAACGTAGTTCAAATTTAAAAATGGAGAAATGAAAATTTTATTTATTAATTTAGTCGTACACAGTTTATACTCCTGGGGGCCAGGAGTATTACAATGATAAAACTGAACGCAACTAAAGTGCAAATGAACTGAAAATGAAATCTCTCTTTTTTTTTTGGTGAACAGTTTAGGCTCTTGCTCGGGAGCTACATCTTCATTTTCCTAGCTTTTGACTTTTGCAGAAGAAAACGTCTCCTCTCGCTCATGCTCCATGTCGATGTTGTTTTTGCTTTGATGACCAGTGAAAATCACAGTGCGTCTCTTTACTCTAAGGGATCCTTCAGTCTGTACCTCCAATGTTGAATAACGCTTCATGCGAGATGGGATGGTGCTTTGAACTTCGTTGATGACTCCAAGGCGGCTGAATGCGGAGCTCTTTTCCTGGTCGGTTTGTGAGTTTGCCACCTCTTCAGCTTATTTGATCTTTGACAATACAGAAGACTTTGATCTCAAACCATCCTTGATCCTGCTGAAGACCGAGGTTTTGCGCTCTCCTCGACACCCTATCCGCTCAAAGACAGAAGTTTGTCTGTGGGAAGCTGACCGACCTAACCTATCGAACACGGAGAGCTTTGACTTGGGCTTATACTCCATTCTTTCGCTATCATCTTCTTCGATCTTGAAGCAGGAGACCATGTTCACGGATGCAACATTGTTAACTTCTCCAAAGCACTTCGGAAAGTATTCCTCCAGCGTGACAGGAGCACGAGGGCCTTGGTCAATTAACTCAACTGAACCGACTTCTTGTTTCTTGATGACTTCAAGTCTCTTCTTCTCCAGCGAAGGTTGAGGATTGTTCCTTCTTCTTTGATGCATTTGTGGTCGTGGCGTTTGGACTTCCCTTTGCCCCCTAATCTTCCTTCAAGTGCCCGAGATCCATTTTCCATCGTCAACAAAAGCTTCTACTTCTTGCTCATGTGCATCTTGAGAGGTATGGACTAGTACATCAAGGGGAACTGGTTTTTGGCATCTAAACTGAATCATCAAGAATTCGTTTCTCCTGGCTGGAACTGGATGTGCTGAAACATAATTAGCTTCGACGTTATCATCCAAGTCCAATATTATTTTTCCCTCCTCAACTAGCCTCATGATTCGCTCCTTAAGTGTGATGCACTTCTTAAGAGGGTGACTAACTACCCTATGATAGCGACAATATCTTGAATCGGTAGTTCTTCCCACTTCTTCTGGCCTCTTTGGTTGTGGAAGTTCGATGGCTCCTGTCTCTAATAGGTTGTCGAACATTCCTGACAAATCTGGGTCTGGAAATGGGTACTTCTTTTCTTGTAGCTCCTTCAACGTAAGAAGTTTCTTAGCATCATTCCTCGAGAATGTGGTTTTTCTGCTTTCTTGTTTGGGCTTGGCAGAGATTCGAACTGGCTCCTCAGTTGCAATTGAAACAGACATGGACTCCCTCTCCGAAGTCTTCACTGGCTTCGCATTCTTCTTGTACTCGTTAGTACCCTTTCTTGCTTCGAGCGAAGATGAAGATTTTCCCCGTCGATTCTCTATGGTAATCTCCATGTCGTGTGCCTTGGTTGCCAACTCCTGGAAGGTCCTTGGCTTGACCATTTTGAGGACGTAGAGCAGGTCCTAGTGCATACCTTGAGTGCACATGTCGACAGCCGAAGCCTCAGAGAGGCGATCCTTACACTCAAGACTAAGAGCCCTCCAACGATGGATGTATTCAAGGACTGGCTCCCCCTCCCATTGTTTGGTATTTGTCAGCTCCGTCATGCTAACAATACGTTGAGTGCTGTAGAACCAGTTTAGGAACTCTCGCTCCATTTCTTCCCAGCTGTTGGTAGACTCGGGTTCCAAATCCGTGTACCAGTCGAATGTTATCCCTTTCAATGATCGAACAAACTGCTTCACCAATCGGTCTCCTTCCGTCCCTGCATTGCTGCAAGTCTCGATGAAATGTGCAACGTGTTGCTTGGGGTTACCCTTTCCATCAAACTGGTTGAACTTCGGGGGTTGATAGCCAAGTGGCATCCAAAGCGCATCGATCCTCTTTGTGTAGGGCTTTGTGTACAAGTGACTCTTGTTCGACGCCTCTCCGAGTTGTGCCCTTACAGCATTAGCAATCATACTCTAGATCTCTTCCGCAGTCATTGATCCTGAAGAGGAGATCTTCTTTTTTTCACCGTCGCCATCACCCTCACCCTTAGAAGACTCTTTGTCAGATTCCTCCTGGTCAGTTTCTTCATCAGACTCTTCATAAGGGTGCTTCTCTATTTTCCTCTTCAGTTTCGCGATCTGTTCGCTTTGTTCGACGATCATTTTGTCTTTTTCTTCGCTTTCCCTAGCAAGTATTCTCAGTGTAGCCTCCAACTCTGCAATCTTTTCTTCCATGTTGGAAGCGCCAGTTGTCATCACTGGCATGATGACAGTTTGAGTAGACTCAATTTCAGCCTCTGAGAAGATAGATTCCTCTTCAGTCATTGGGGAAGAATCTTCGCTGGAATAGTCTTGGCCTTCAAAGTCCTCAGACTCGAAGATCGGGATGTTGCGGGTTTGGAGTTCGTCCATTCCACGCGGGGTAGTCATGACTGAGCCGGAGGTATTTGCAGTGCTTGGCCAGAGGAGTCATTTGAGGCACTCCCTAAAGGTTGGAATCAACAGCCAGACTCTTCCGTGACGGGGTTGGTGCCTTGGTAGTTGGTTCTTCCAGCAGAGCAGAAATTGCAGCAGCAGCGGCGGCAGCCTTCGCCATCCTTTGAGTCATTACTCCGCTTGATGTAGCACTCGTAGTCGTCGACCCTTGAGATGAAGCTTGAACGCTCTACTTTGTTGAGGGTCGAGAGACAACTTTCTTGGGTGCCATCGCGTCGCTTGAGTCGAAGATGAATTGAACTTCTTGGAGAAAGAGATGAGAGGCAGAGTGGTCCCACCGAGCGTGCCAAATTTGTAAACACAAATTTCGAGCCTGAAATAAACAAAGACAAGAAATATGAGAAACAAATTAATTTTTATTGATATTTGAATGTAAGCGGGTACAATCTCTATATCAAATACAATAATGATGATCCTTCTGATTCGATCTCCTATGACTTGGGTGAGCTGAGGGTGCGGACGCTTGATCTCGATCTCGAATGCAGGTCTAGCTGAAGAACTCAGTTGTAGTTCTTTACCTTGACGTGCAGAAAGCTTGGAGTTGTTGATCTTGAACTTTCGTCGACCTTGATCCTTGGCGCTTGGGAGCTGAAGGCCGCTTGCAGTCCGAGCTTCTGAATTCTCTGAAGTGCAGAATGTCGAATGTCGCTGGTGTAGTCTGCCGTGTGTGTTGAAAATGAGGGAGAGAACCCCTTATTTATAGGCTCTGGAGGCCTAGGGTTGTCTAGTGTTTGAGTCGACTTTGGGCTTGGGCCCAAATTAATAATTATTCCTTTAATTTTAAATAAAGAAATAATTATAATTTTCTGCATCATAATTGACACGTGTCACAACACTATTGGTCATGATATATTTCCATTTAAAATTTAATTAAATGGACCGCCGTAATTAATTTTACACGTGGCGGATAATAATTGGCCAAAATAAATTTAATTTATTTTCCACGTGTAATTTCCTGATTTGCCGACAAATTTTTACCTCCTACAATGATGTCCGGTAGCATCTCCTTGAGTCTATTCGCCATGGTTTTTTGTCACAATTTTAACCAGAACATTTGCCAAACTAATAAGTTGACAACGTTGTTCGGATTGTTAATTTTTGGAATCAAAGCGACAAATGTGTGGTTGATCCCAGCTGGAAATTCACCTCCATTAAGCAGGTTGATCACAGCAGCAGTAACATCCTGACAAATAAAACTCCAAAAACGCTGATAGAAATATGGATTGAATCCATCCGACCCGTGAGATTTTCCAGGGTGCATTTGAAAAACCGCCATTTTCACTTGCTTCTGAGTATATAGTAACGTCAGCTTCTGATTCATATCAGCCGAGACTCGTACTTGAACATGCTGTAGAACTTCGTCAAGATTTTGCGCTCTATCAGTCTTGAAAAGCTAACTGTAATATTCAGTAAATAAGCGTTCAAAATCATCAGCAGATTTGAAAAGGGAAATTGGAATCTAATAAACCAACCTTTGAGGGTCCTTTGAAAAAACGAACCAACCTTGAAAATTAATTTACAACGAACCAACCTTGTCATGTTGATTTTTCCAGCGAACCGCTACCGAGTCTGACTCGTCGGAGATGTGACGTGGCGGCGATGTTTGCTTAGGTGGAGGGTGTTTTGACCCAAAAAAAAAAGAAAAAAAATTGGACAATTTTTTTTGCTGAGTTGGATTAAATAATCCAATTTTTTCTTTTTTAAAAAAATCCACATCCCCTTTCTCTCTCTCTCTCTCTCTTTCTTCCTTTATCTTTCATCCCTCTTATTTTCTTCTTCTTCTTCTTTGCTGATGCGCTGGGTTTGAATCTTCAAATTAACCCTTTCTCTTTCTCTCTTTTTCTGCTCCTCTTCTTCAACAACCCCCTTTCTTCTTCTGTTCCTCTTCTTCAAATTAACCCTTTCTCTTTCTCTCTTTTTCTGGGAATTCGGGTTTGAATATGGAAAAATGGGGAGTAAATGGAGGAAAGCCAAGATGCGCTTGGTTTGAATCTGTGTTACTACGTTCCGAAACCGGTGGAAGACGACGATTCTTCGTCGTCCGGCAAGAGATTGTCCGATGCGGCGTTGCTTTCCGGGCCGGCGACCACCGGAAGTTGGTGCAGCTTGTGATTCTCGAGAAGTTCTAGCAGAAGCCGCTCGAATGAAGTCTGATTTTTGCTCTTCAATTCCATCCCAACCCTAACGTTTCAGTCCAATTATTGGTGTTAATTTGGTCATTTTCTTGCATGAATTCATCTGGGTTTTTTAGATTAGGGTTGATTTATTCATATATTCATTAATTTGTACATTTTAGGTCCAAATTTATGATGTTTTGGAGGGAAACTGTCGTCTACATGAATCGATTCCTTTGGTTCTGGAAAGATGAACTGTAAAGATTGATTGATTGATGATGCTGGTACAAATTGGTTGATATTGTGTGAAATTTGAGCCCTCAGAGATGTTAGTGGGTAAGTTTTTTGAAAAGAAAATTTGGGTTGATCTGAGAATATTCCTTGTTCCATCATGGGATTGAGTTCTTGGTGGCGTTCTTGGTGGCGCAGCAGGTGGCGGTGCAACGGCGCGGTGGTCGGACGGCTAAGGGTGGTGGTCGGAGCTAGTGGGGGTGGTGGTCGTCGTTGTTGAGGGCGTCGTCGGGGTGGCAGAAAACAGAGCACAAAAAGGGGCTCGTGGGACGGGTTTTGGTGGTGTGCTGGGCAGCGGGGAGGCCGACGGATGGAGGTGTGGTGGTCCGAAAATGATATGGAGGAGGCAGGAGGTGGGAGGAGGGAAGAAGAATGGGGAAGGAGAGGGAGGAGGAGGAAGTTGAGGTGGGGTGGTGTGGTGTTGCTGTGGGTCGGGATATCAGCAAAGAAGAAGAAGAAGAAAATAAGAGGGAGGAAAGAGAAAGGAAGAAAGAGAGAGAGAGAGAGAGAGAGAGAGAGAGAGAAAGGGGATGTGGATTTTTTTAAAAAAGAAAAAGTTGGATTATTTAATCCTCGCAAAAATTGTCGATTTTTTCTTTTTTTAGGTCAAAACACCCTCCACCTAATCAAACACCGCTGCCACGTCACATCTCCGACGAGTCAGACTCAGACTCGGTGGCGGTTCGCTGGAAAAATCAACATGACAAGGTTGGTTCATTGTAAATTAATTTTCAAGGTTGGTTCGTTTTTTTAAAGGACCCCCAAAGGTCGGTTTTTTATATTCCAATTTCCCATTTGAAAATCGTCCCAGTAGAGTCCTGAAGTTGATTGATTGTGTTGGTTCGTCGCGATGAAGCTTTTCTGTGAAACCATTTTGAGTTCTCGTCACCATACAGAAGGTAGTCATTTTTTGCACGTTGCCACCAAATTATTTCTTCTTGGTTTTGCAAATTTCTCAGCTTGGCGATGAGGTATTTTCGATCATGTGCATTATTTGCTTCACCAAGAGCTCTCTGAATTTCTTTGATGGATCGTTGAATATTGCCGAAATTTTTAGCAGTCCAGTCTTGCAAGGATAGTCGGTAGGAGTTCAGTTTCAGAACACATTCCCCACAGGAATTCCCATTACTACTGGTGCCCCAGCTATCAACAATAACAGATGCACATGTATCATCAGTCATCAAAAAATCTTTTACCTCGGGCCTGGATAGTTGATGTTTCAGGATTGAGATTGACACGAAGAGGAAGGTGATCAGAGATATCCTCTTCAATGTGATGCACCTCAGCCCTACGAAACAAGGCTGCCCAATCTGCATTATTCATGAATCTGTCTAATCTTTCTTCCACCGACTCATTTCCATTCCTCTTGTTCCACCAAGTAAACGAATATCCTTTATACCCTATATCCGTCAAACCACAGTCTGCAAAAGCCGCTTGGAAGGCATCAAGAATATTTTGATTTTTTGCAGGGCCTCCTTGCTTCTCAAAATTATAAAAGATTTCATTGATGTCTCCACCGAGAAGCCAAGGGAGTTGGGAGCGGGTATAGAGATCTTCCGCCAGACGACAAGTGTTTAGCTTTTGATGTGATTGAGGTCATCGGTATATCCCCGTTAAACGCCATTTTGTCGATCCCAATCCACCATCGCACTGACATCTATATGATGTAAAGAGTAGGACAATAATAATGTGATATTGATTTCCTTAAGCCACAGGAGAGTAAGGCCTCCAGACCTTCCTCTACTATCAACACATATACCATGGAAACTTGGAAGCCTTTGCTGGATAGCATTCATTTCATGCGCACTTCTCCGAGTCTCTGAAAGAAAAACTATTGATGACTTTGATTTGCGGAGAAAACTCAACAAATCTTTAACTGCTCGGAGGTCGCCAAGTCCCCGACAGCTTATAGCTAAAATACTCATTGGGCTTGGCGGGGTTGTGAAACAACCTCCGCCAGTCCACCATCCAAGGTATTTTTTGAAGTATTTCCTTCAAGTGCAATAACTTTTCCCCCTCCATTCTCATGCTGCAGATGGTTCAACTTCCGTTTAAAAGTATCATTACCAGTCGGGACTTCGTCAATATGCATTCTTTCTGTGTGCCTGTATTCATCAATCCTAAGCACCGTCTCTCTTTTTTCATCCGTTTCTGAATTTGAGAAAGCCAGTCGAAGCTTTGCTTTTGGTTTTTTGGCCTTGCCTTTTAGTGCAAGATATAATCTTTTCTCTTCTTGCATCTCTACCTCCGCATTCCTCCTCCTAGATTTCATTGGTGAGGCTTTCAACCAAGCTCCATATTGGAGTTCTTCTGGTGGAGTGTTTGGATCATGCTCCTCACAACCCTTGAGAACATGACCCAGTCTGCCGCAGCCGTAACAATATTCTGGGAGTTTCAAATACTTGAATTGAATCCATATGGACTTCCCGTTGATCTGCACCATACATACCATTCTCTTCACATCCTACAAAACACCAAACCTTATCACCGAGGATCTTGGCAAATGCTTCAGTTTGTTGGACTGCCGGAACTTCGTATGCTTATTTATCGAATTTTATTATTTTTTGATTATTTATCGAATGTACAAAAGAGAAAGAAAGAAAGAAAGAAAGAAAGAAAGAAAGAAAGAAAGAAAGAAAGAGAGAAGCAAAGGAGCAGTAAGAAATCTTTACTGACTCACCATAACAATTAGGTTACAGTGAGGTAGTAAGATTAGCTAGCTTACTATCACTCGAAGCGACAAACAAAGTTACATCCTAAGCGTAACCACCAGGTTATGCTAGCTTATCATATCAGAATTACTGTTCATTTTTCTCCCTTTAATTTTTCATCCAATCATACATTAGTAAAGAAATATTAAATATTATAAAACTAAGAATATTAAACTAGGAATTAAATAAAAATAAATCATGATTTTTAGTAAATCATTTATCGAGGACTTTGACTTTCGTTTGTTCCTAAATTTTGCATAGCACTTCGTCTTGAATTTTTTACAAACTTTATGCCAATTCTTTTTCAATTCTTTTTCTAAAGATTATTGGATGATAATACACTGAACTTTGGGGGTATTGGACAATAATACACTGAACTTTTTTCTTTGGATTCTAATACACTGAACTTTGATGGTATTGGACAATAATGCACTCAGACCAAATCAATTGGTAGTTGACACGATGATTGTCCTACTTTGAGGTATCATTTTTCTATTTCTTTTCAGAAAAATTTTTTGCCGTGTAAGAAAACACACATGAGCCAGATTACTAATTTTTTTTTTTTTTGGAAAAAAATAGAAAATCGACACCTCAAAGTAGGACAGTTACCACGTCAACCACTAGCTGAATTGGTCTAAGTGGACTATTGTCCAAATCCAATACCCTCAAAGTTCAGTGTATTAGAGTCCAAAGAAAAAGTTTAGTGCAGTATTGTCCAATACCCCTAGAGTTCAGTGTATTATCGTCCAATAATTATTTTTCTAATTTTAATGATCCCCTTTATTCCTTAAAAAAACATAATAATTATTTAAATTTATAAATAATCTAATTATTCTTTAGTAACTAAACTTCATAACCTTTATAGGGAAATACATGAAAAGAAATTAGCAAAATCTAGAACTTTAAAAACCCTTAATGTTACCGTATGTAGTTGGATTTGGTACTCAACATGTTGAAAATAGGGACCATTGGCATATATTTGAAAATTGAGATTTCTATAACAGAAATATTTAAAATCCAATTTTCTAGAAAAAATTTAGATGTCTCTATTTCAATGAAGGAATTACATAAAGCTCTTCTTCCTTTTTTTTTTCCTTTTCTTTTTAAATTCTACGGTTTTAAGAAGGGGTATATGTTTCCAACTATTTTGATGGGCAATAGGTAATAGCCAATAAAGTGGTGTTTTTTTTTTGATGGGAAATAAAGTGGTGTTTTTGACATTTAACAACAAGTTTAATTTACAAACAAGAGAAAAAAATTATAGTGCAAGATTATTTTAATCGTTGATCTCTCATTATCTACAAGTTTTTTAACATCTTCCCAACTATTTATTATGATAATTATTCCCTTTATTTCAAAATAATAGTTGAATTTATTCTTCTATATATTTACACATGCATCTCATAATATTTGTCACCTTAACCATTTTATAACACCTAGGTGTATTGATTTGAAAATAGATTGAAAAATTATAAGTTGTCAAATGTATATACTAATCTTGCACAAAAAAAAAGACCTTTAATAACTAGGGGTAAAATGAGAATAAGAGCATGTCCAATGACATTCCATTATTTTGGATCTTTGATGGGGTTCATCTTACCACATCATCTTATTTTTTAAATTTTTGGAACTCATTTCTTCATTCTCCACAAATAAAGGAATTCTAAATTGAAACTTTGAATAAAATATTTGTTATAATCTTAATTTACTACACACAACATCTATTTTTGAAGTAAAATGAAAATAGAAAAATCAATTTTCCACCAATAACAAATAAGAAAGATGCAAAATATGGATTTTATTCTGCAATGATTTAGAGGTTCAGAAAGAATTTCAAAATATTAAAATTTGCAGAAAATATCATTGTCAACAAATGAAATCAAATGTTAGTGGGTTGACTGGATTGATTTCCAACAAATGCATATGGTGTGATAGTTATTAAAATTACGAAATTGACAAACACAATGAGTTGTGACAAATAGCGTATATGAACAGCGAAATAATAGTTCCAATTAAATACAATAATGTTTAATGGTTACAGAAAAATAATTAATATTGTTATGTAATTTAATTACAGGATAAGATACTCCTAAATTAAAAGTCATATAATTTTGTTTTAATTGTATAGTACCTGGAGGAGGGCTAATATAAAAAACAAGAGCATCGAACCAACGTGACTGAAAATCCCCTTTTTTAATTTCCATACCCTTCCCTGCTCCTCAGTTGATCTGGCCTTCATTGGAGTAGTATATATAAGGAGGAGCTTAGCTTGTTTTATGGTTAACTCATAATTACTTAGAGGCAGTCGAAAGAAGAAGGAAATGGGTGAGATTGCAAGGGCTAATGGGAACCACGAAGTGACCTTGAACGTCAAGGATGGTGTTGGTGTGGATCATTCCCTCCCTCAAAACCCTTCTACTTCCTCTTCTCTCTCCAATTCCATACACCACTCCTGCTTTTCTTCTTGCACTTCTTCTGTCCCTTTTCTTCAAAAGGTATCTTAATTATTTTTAATCTTTATTAGTAAGTATTGTATAGTATGATGCAAAACTGATTGTGTTTTTGAATGGTGGATGCAGATGATAGCGGAGGTGCTGGGGACATACTTCGTGATATTCGCAGGGTGTGCAGCAGTGATAGTAAATATTGACACAGAAAAAGTGGTGACATTCCCAGGAATATCAATAGTATGGGGGCTGGTGGTAATGGTCATGGTTTACTCAGTAGGACATATCTCTGGGGCACACTTCAACCCTGCCGTCACCATTGCTTTTGCTACTTGCAGAAGGTTCCCATGGAAACAGGTTTAATTTCATGCCTTCTTTTTCTTATCAATCTCCCACCAATCTATTTCAGATATAACTGCTCTTTCAATTTCTCAACTGTCCATACCTACCTCTTCTTTCTTCTTCTTCTTCTTCTTCTTTTTATGCGCTTACTATATTCAACTAATTTCCATTTAATTCATTCCACATCAAGGACAGTTATCAGTTGGTAATCAATTTTGTTCCCCATCTGATTCCCTCTGGGGAGCCTTCACTTGCAACTTTTTCCGGAAAATTTCATCTATTTTTTTCAAGTTCACAGATTTTCATATGTTTGGTTCTCCAATCCTTAGTATATACTCCGTAATATATATAAAAGTTTTAACATTAGACCCATTATTCCCTTATAACTTCAGTACACAATTTCTGAGGAGTTAGAGAAAATCTTTCTCCAAAAAATTTATACTAAGAAAGTCTTTCTCGAAAAACTACAAAACACATGAATCACACTATGTAGTGATTCTGTAGACGGGTGACCGCTAATATAGCTTCAATTAATTTATACAAATGATCCACTTTTGTTCTAATTTTTATCATATAAGTTGTATTTTAAACATTATTTGAATGGTAAGGAGAAATGAATTCCAATAATGTCCACTTTGTACGGTTGGATAATAACGATAAAGATTTTTGGATATCAATAATATTAAATTTTGGAGTACTGGACACTAATAATGTAGACTTTTTTCTTAATCACTGACAATATCA
The DNA here is from genome assembly GCA_029582165.1 of Portulaca oleracea. Taxonomy (NCBI): domain Eukaryota; kingdom Viridiplantae; phylum Streptophyta; class Magnoliopsida; order Caryophyllales; family Portulacaceae; genus Portulaca; species Portulaca oleracea. The sequence continues at coordinate 11,071,795 of CM055885.1, read as the reverse complement.
GTTATCGACCTATTTTCACCAAAAGTACACCACCAATTTAGTATGGTTTAACTTATGGAAAGATGACGTGACTCTATAATGCGTGAAGTGGAAGACGTAGTTTGTGTAGAAAATGTTGACGTAGACACTAATCTGCATTTCACGTCACACATTATGGAGTAAGGTTATCTTTTCGATGAATTAAAACTATAATAACTCAGTGATATATTGTTGGGGAAAAATAGTTCAATAATTGATGCTGCCAGTATGTAACAAAATAGGTTGTATTGTATTATTAGTATCAAATACCACCACAGGTTGTATTATTGACATCCCAAAAGGTCAGAAGATATATGATTTAGGTAGCAGCTTATAATTGAGATTTGATCCGGTCATAATTTGATTTAGGTACCAGCTTATATAGCTTGCCAGGTGGCGGGTTCAACACTAGCTAGCGGGACACTTCGGTTGATATTCAACGGACATGAGTCTCACTTTGCAGGGACGGCACCGATGGGATCACAACTGCAGTCGCTGTTCATCGAGTTTATTATCACATTCTACCTCATGTTCGTCATTTCTGGCGTCGCTACTGACAATCGAGCGGTTAGTCTGCTCATTCCAATTTAAACTTAACTGTAGGGTGCAATTGTTGACCACAAAGGGGAAAAAGAAAAAGGCGATGTATTAATCTATGCTCATAAGTAAGTGGCTGCAATTAATGCGGACTGATTTATTGGCTGGCAATGTGCGATATTTTAAATATATTTATTGTCACTAAATTTTTAGATACTAAAGTTTGGATTTTTGATTGCTAAAAGTCAAAAAAATTAAAAGTTTAGTGGCGGTAAATAGATTAAAAGTATAGCACAATATTATTCAAAAAGTCTGTCTGGATAATTTCTAATCACTCGCTCAATTTGGTTAAGTTAGGACAAAAAGGAAATGAAAGGAAAGGATATGATATGATATATAGGAAATGATAACATTGGTTTGAGTTAAGTTAGTTGTTGGGTGGAAATATTTTATTAATAAAATTTGAATATTTTGAAAAATAAATGAAAAAGTTACAAGTGTTGGAAAAGTGGATTGATTTGAGATTAAAATAATATTATTCAATTTTTTTTATTTAAAAAGTTGTTTTTGGTTTGGGTGTTTGTCAGTGAATTGAGTTAGGTTAAGATAAGTTAAATTAAATTAAGTTAAGCTATTTTTTATTTTTATATTGAAAAAGTTGTTTTTGGTTAGGGTTTTTGCCCTTTTTTTTTTTGGCTTAAACAGCCTCCGCATAAGCTATCGCCGTCGCCACGTCACACTTCCGACGAGTTCGACTTGGTGGCAATTCGTTGGAAAAAATAAGGTGTTAAGGTGAGTTTGTCGAAAACAAAAGTTAAATGTTGGTTCGTTATATCCAAACACCCCTAAAGATTGGTTTATTTAGTTCCAATTTCCATAATTATTTTAAGGGCCCTGTATTTTGATAAATAATTATAGGATGACATTATCTTTGTTGTGATTATTTCTGGGGACATTCCGATCTATTTTTCTGCGAACAAAGTATTAATCGCAGTATTTATTGTTGATTAGAGTTATGTATCTTTGACAAACCCTAAATATTAAGGCCTAAAATGATAGTTGAGTACTTGACTTCAATCAAAACAATCTTAAATACAAAAATCATTGTTTCACTCATCTTTAGACCAAAAAATTGATCAGAATGTCCCCAATAAATAATTACATCAAAATATAATGATCTGTTAATCGTTTTTTGTTGAAATAATATATAATTTACTAAGTAATAGGTTTGCCTATTATTCAAAAAATTATGTGATTTTATGTAACTGATAAACAGTAAACACAAGGTTAAGAAAAGAAAAAGATAAATAGCATATATCCTCCCCCAAAAATAATATCATTCTTTCACTAATGAGGTCAAACTTTACAAATTTTAATTGTCAATTTATCAAATTTTATGTTGACATTTTACATAAAACTACAATTTCTAGATTAGTAATTGTAGATACTTTTACTAATCTATAATATTACAAGTTTTGCTAGAACAAATACAAAAATTTATGGTCAAAGTACTATATTGAAAATAGTGAAAAGTCAAATAGGATATTCATTTTGCAACAAAGGATCGAAGTAAAATAACTCACTATGAAAATAATAGGTGGTTTTGAATAAATAGATAATTTAACTTGCCGGATATCTTTTCTAATGCGATAGGAAAAGATGAACATTAATATTTATTTTCATAGTATAGAAAATTATATTATGTTATAAAAAATAAAGCAACCTATCAATCTTGATACTTTAACATAATTGGTTAATATATTGCTAAGACATCTCTATCAAAATGTAACATATATAATATGCCATGGACCGATGGAGTAGTTGTGCACCCAATGATGTAAAATTCATAAGAATAAAGTAGAGAATACTTCACATATATATGTAGTTTGGCTTGGAAATGCATGTCAAATTCATAAGGTCTTGAATAAAGTAGAAAATATATATATTTTTTTCTCAACATCCAAAATGCTTGTCAAATTCACAAGGTAAAGTAGAGAATAATATTTTCTTTATCAAACAATTTGATTCCTGAGCATGAAAATGCATCCGTAGAAATCAGAATCAGTTTCCAAAAAGAATAAAATGAAAAGTACAAGATGAATACAACGGTATTATTTTAGATGGTGTGTAAATGAAAATCTAACTGTAATGCTTAACATATACTTCTTTAATTCTAACTTTCTAGCAATGGAAATGTTGGGCAGTCAAAGTAGTTGATGATGCCAAAAAAAAAAAAGTAGTTGATGATGTTCGTCTATAACTAATTTTAATTAGGATAATAAAACACATATTGATTTAAGATGGTCAATAATCATCTTAAATTTTCCATATTTCACATTTTTGTGACTTTTAATAAATATTTTCTCTAATAATTATATATATTTATCAATTTAACAGTATAATACTTCTTAGCTAGTTAAAAAAAAATATATATAATATATTACCTAATTTTATCAATCATAATAGAAAATGCATAGTTTGTACATAGTTTTATTTTTATGAAAAAATATAAATAAATAATTATTTTTATATTGTTTCTAAGTTGTAATAAGTTTCAAAGTAATGGAATACACCTTTATAATTATTTAAATATACTTATATAATGATTTAAATATACTTACATTTAGATTTATGAGTGATTTAAGTGAAATACAAAAAGCTTATGCATCAAGATATTTATCATTCTTATTTTAATAAATCCTATACTGTTTATTAGGAGTAAGGACCAGTGAAATGATTAATAAACTATTAGATATACTATTGGGATGACCAATGCTAGTCAAGATATATATATTTATTAATAACTTAAAAAATGTCATAATTTATGGATCAACCATGTGAGGGTTCAGTTAAGATTATTCGTTGATTATGCATTGTTTTTTTGAAAATAACTTTAGCAATTGCGTGATTATTTTCGTTGGTTGCTTGTTCAGATTGGAGAGTTGGCAGGACTCGCCGTAGGAGCTACGGTCTTGCTTAACGTCATGTTTGCTGGGTAATTACCAATTACTTTAATTAATCCATTAACATGACCATTTTTTTTTTAATGATCCATGACCATTTTTTCCAGACGAGTACAAATTATTTCGCAACCCAAAGTATTAATAAATTTGATTGCCAAGTAAATTAATTGTTTATAAATAATTGAGGATTTCCTTCCTTGCATGTCACGGATTTAATTGGTGAACAAACTCCATAATTTTGGGGTTGCTTCGTCAAGTCATTCTCCTTTTCGTGATGCTAGAGGTCAAAATCAGACAATCATATTCATATCATTAAACAAGAAACAAAAAAGATTTTTGTCTACTAAACAAATATATGAATACCTTGTTCTTACTTTGGCAGGATTATCCATGTCTGACTTAAACGAATGTAATTTTACCTTATTTTATCATAAAAAAATGATTTAGTTTTAGATAATTTATATTTAAAATTCTTTATTCAACTCATAGAATTTATTTATAAATAAAAAAAAAGGGTGGTGTGGGATTTACTTACATCTACTATTTTCTTTGCCTAACTTTTTTAATTTAACATAACCTTATACTACCTCCGTTTTGTTTTATCTGTCGCCTAGAAAATTGTGGCAAAAACTTTGACCGTTAATATCTTAATTTGTATAATGATTCATCATATAAAATTGATGTAATTAGATTCGTAATAAAAAATACTATTAAAAAAGTATAATATTGTATTTTTCTATAAAAGTTTTACATTAGAAATTATTAATTAAAAATTGGCACAAAAAACCGTAAATGACAGATAAAAAAGAACGGAGAGAGTATTAGCTTACCTAACTTTAATCATACACCCAATATCAGTAAGACACCAGAACACTTGAAGAAAATGAGGATATGGTATTGGATAAAGAAGATCACCATCAAGATCTAATAAACCAACTAACTATAAAGAAAGTGAATTCCACCAGAAAATGTAAAGGATTGATTTAAATTCACCATCAAATTAGCAATTTAGATGAAGAAAGTTAAGGCTAATGAGAGTTTAGAGAGTGGTCTCAAAAATTCAATAATATTAATCACTAAAGTTAAGTTCTTCCTCTTTCGAAGTACATATTTATAGGTAAAGGAGTGTAGTTCAAACCCCAACGAGTTAACTAAAAATGAGCCTAACTAACCCAAGTTAATTACAACTTAGAGGCTACAATATAATCCAAAGAGAGAAGGACTAAGCTCGCAAAAATTAAGAAAATGGATTATAAATAATTATGATAAAATAAACCCTAAATAAGAGCTAAACCCTACATTTCATTAAGTGAAATCGTGGGGGTCTTGGGCATGACCATGGAGGTCACGACCATGACCTGCTTGACTTGCACGAGGGGACACCCAACTCCCATGGGGTCACGAGTGTGACCATGGATGTCTTGGGAAAGGGGCCACTAGGTCGCATGCGTGATTACTCCGATCCATCATGGGCGTGACTATTGTAGTATCATAACTCCTTGTTGAGTAGAATGGTCAGGTGTAAATGCTCCTTTTCGCAGGCATGCGCTTAAATAATCAGAGGAGGGTCACGCCGTGACTGATTCAGTTAGGCTGTGACTGATCCTGTCACGACTATAAATCTAGGCGAGAAGGCTCTCCAGAATGCCCCAAATTTGGCTAAGGTAAGAGGGTGAGACATGGTTGTGACTAGTGTAGTCACGGCCATGACTCTAGTTTGACTCCCAGACTCCCCTTATCTTGTCTTCTCTTTCAAAGCTCCCAAAAAGTAACATACCTCAGTCTCCTCCTTATTATTGCCGAAGATGGGAAAACACCCTTTAGTAGAGATCTTGGCCAATCCAATATTGGATGGACGAAAGGAGCCTTGACGGGTCCAGGTCGATGGCAAATTGTAACTCAAAGGGAACCTGGTAAGCAACTTGCTTAGCATTCAATAGAAGGTGGGAGAACGGTCCCCGAACCACTTCATCATCCCCTTCTTAAAGAGGATTTTCTATCAAATCCTTATCGGTTTCATCCTCCTTGTTGTATGGCGATAACTCTTCGACGTTGAAGGTGGGGATCTTCCCATCTCTCCCGGTAGCTCCAAAGTATATGCATTGTCGTTGACACTCTCCTTAATCTTGAATTGCTCATCACTGCAAGGCATAAATTTGTTCTTTCGTCTCGAGGGGAACCTCTCTTTCCTTTGAAGCCATACGAAATCTCCCGACTTGAAAACAATATTCCTTTGATGTTTGTTCACTTGTCCCTTGTACATTTCATTGACCCTTTCAATTTTAGCCTAAAGTTGATCATGTAGTTTCTTCACCTCGATCATTCACCTTTTCACCGACCTCACACTCACTCTTGATTCCAAAGGTAAAACAACAAGTTCAAGAGGAGTGAGGGTTTACTCCATAACATACCTCAAAAGGTGGCCGCCTCGTAGCAAAACAAAAAGTCCGGTTATAAGCGAATTCAACATGGCACTACTTAACATCCTAATCCCGCAAGCTCTTCCTAACCCAACGTCGAAGTAAAGTAGAGAGGGCATTTTTTGGTTACCTCCGTCTGACTATTGGTTTCGGGCTAATGAGATGTACTAAAGAGCAATTTGGTTCCTAATAGCTTCCACAAAGATCTCCAAAAATGGCTTAGAGACTTGGTCTCTCGGTCAAAAATGATACTCCTAGATATGCAATGTAGCCTCACGATCTCTTTGAGACAAAGAGAAGCGATATAGGTAGCATCATCAGTCTTCTCACAAGCGATGAAATGTGTCATCTTCAAAAATCGACCAAAAATCATCATAATAACATCTTTTCTTTGAGAAATACGGGGAATAGCCACATTGAATGCCATGCTAAGGTCCTCACAAGGGCCATTAGGAAGCAATAGGGGAGTGTAGAGCCCTTGGAGAAATTTGTGCTTTGCTTGTCGGCAAGTGAAAACCTTGACATCACATCATCTATGTGCACACCCATCTTAAGCCATCGAAAGTGTTCCTCGAACATATCAAGGGTCTTGTTGATGTTGAAATGCTCGACAAGACTACCGCCATGGACTTCTTTCACCAACCACTTTCTCAGTGAACACTTAGGAATACACAACTTGTTACCCTTAAAAAGGAACCCTTCCTGCAACATTTAGGGATCACCATTTGCATGAATATTAGGTTGGTAAATCCTCATCATCCTTATAAAACTATTTAATCAATTAAAATCCAAGGACTCGAACCTCTACTCTAGAAAATAAGACATGGTGCCTCGAGAGTGCATCCACTATTACATTTATGCTCTCCTTCTTGTGTTTTTCTACAAAGTTGAATTTTTTGGGAAACTCTACTCACTTTGCATGTCGGAAGTTGAAGTTGTGTTGGCCGTTCAAGTATTTCAAGAGCTTGTAATCGGAACGAAGCACAAATTGATTAGGCCTTAACTAATAGGACAATTGATCTAGGACTCGAACCAAGACATAATAATTCCTTCTTTGACAGTTCAATTTCTCACTAAAATAGGCGATGCGTCGTTGATTTTGCATTAATACGACACTGATTATAACTCCACTCGCATTGTAATCAATTTGAAACACTTGGGTGATATCCGGTAAGGCCAAAACTAGGTTCACAAAGCTTAGACTTCAATTTCTCGAATGCATCCTAGGCCGCTCTCGACCATGCAACGCGCATCAAGGATCGCTGACTGGCCCCACAAATCATCATGAGTCCTTTCAACGCGCTTCGTCATCGCTCACACTCTCCCTGGGAAAACTTCCTATGGGGTCACCCATCTTGAGACTATCTTGAGACTACTCTCAGCTAAGCACGCTTAACTGAGGAGCTCCCCACGAATGAGCTTCCTAAAACAACGGTGTACCTTGATGATATAAGTAATCATTTCAAATCCTTTAAGTCACACTTTGACCATGTACTGGGGTATTAAAGTCACCCCCACTTAAGCGCACAACGTCCTCGTTATGCCTCAATCCAATATAGAATCTTTGCCCTGCTAGGTGACTGCCCATGGATATACCATCCATTGGCGCATCTCACGGTCGTAGGTCGGCTCTGATACCATAGATAATTCCTAGGCCCATCGCAGGCCACGAACATTACTGATAACTACTTAAAGGATCGTCGACTGGACCTATAAATCACCACGAGTCATCCTAACGTGCTTTGTCTTCACTCAAACTGGGGAAAATTACTGATAGTAAGACTTTTATCCAATCCATATAATGGATGAAAATATCCTTTCCGGGTCCGGATCGAGGGAAAATTATAACTCCAAATAACTGGGGAAGCAACTTACTTAGCTTTCAAAAAAAGGTGGAAAATGATCCCTAAACCACTTCAATGAGGATGCAGCCCACGAACCCAGAGAATGTTATTGGCTATAATGGAATTAGTTGTTGGCCCAAATGGCTTATTAATAAGCATGAAAGTTTTGCATTTAATAATTATTTGCACAAGAAGAAATAAAACAATGCTTTAATTTTTGCTTGCTCATCTGAAATTTTCATATTTTGTGTAGTTATATGGTTACCAATCAAAACTTACATATGCTAAGAAAGATTATTTATAAGTTTGGAAAATAAATGGAATTAATGCAGGCCAATATCAGGAGCTTCAATGAATCCAGCCAGAAGTATAGGACCAGCCATTGTCTGGAGTCATTACAATGGCATATGGATATATATTGTTGGACCAACAACCGGAGCCATTGCAGGAGCTTGGGTCTACAACATTGTTAGGTTCACTGATAAACCATTGCGTGAAATTAGTAAGAGTGGGTCCTTCCTAAGGGCTAAGGGATCTTCTGTAGGGCGTAACAATGCCTCAGAGCGGTAGATTAGCTGCTACCTATGATAAAGAAGTTAATCTTCGTTGTTTTCCCCCTGGCCTTTAAACAAGTTTCTTGTACATGCTAATTGGTCATCATCTTCATGCGATATGTATAGTGAGGATTCATCAAATGAATGTGTACTTACACTAATTTGCGGTTTTTAACTTTAATAATGACTTATAACGCTAACTTATGTCATTGTCTTCTAAGATTGTTGCCTTGCATCATATATGCCTTCTAAAATGGGATTGAAAGATTGGGTTCTAGTTTATTGCTTATCGAGCATTGTAAACACAAATTTCTAGTCTAAAATAAATAATGACAGGAAATTGAGAAACAAATTAATTTGTATTAATATTTGAATGTATACGGGGTACGATCTCTGTATTAAATACAATAAAGTAGTCCTATAATTCGATCTCCGGAAATTTGGGTGAGCCAAGGGTAGGGCTGTTAAAAGAAGACGGAACCATTTCACCGAACCGTAAACCCGCAAAAAAAACTGGAAACGGGCAACACCGAAGCGCTTCATTTTTCTGGTGCACCGAATCGAATAAACTGGATGTTAAACGAGGCAGTTCCGGTTTGTAATTTTCAAACCGGCGGATAACCGGAACATGACCGTTAATATATATATATATATATATATATATATATATATATATATATATATATATATATATTGATTTAAAAAAAACTACACACACAATCGGAACCGAGGTTGAATTTTTTTTTCTTTTGGGTGGATTGAATGATGATTTTTTAATTTTAATGGAAATAAAGGCGGTTCCAGTTAACCGGTGACACCGCACCGTTAAATCCAGTGCACCGGTTTAAAAAAAATCGAGTGTTCCGGTTACGGTTCCGGTTTATGATTTTGGAAATCTGTTTCGGCCAGTGCACTGCTTCGTGAAACCGTCACCGTGCCAAACCGCACCGTTAACACCCCTAGCCGAGGGCGCGAACGCTTGATCTCGATCTCGAATGCAAGTTTAGCTGAAGAATTCTTGTAGTAGTTCTTGAGCTGAAGGTCTTAGCGTTGATCCCCTTAGTGCTTGATAGATGGAGTCTGCTCGAAGTTTAACCGTCTGAAGGTCGACCGTTGGTTGTAGCTCTCCCGATTCTTGGATGCGAGGGCTTAGTGCTTGATCTCGATTGATGAAACAGATGAGGAAGAAGACTGCAGTCTTTGATGTGAAGAACATAAGTTGTTGAACTAGCCGACGTTGGTCGTTGGTACTTGGTAGCTGAAGGTCACTTGCAGTTCAATCTTGTGTTAAAGGCTTGGAGACTCGATCTTGAGCTTTTACAGACTTCAATCCTTGGTGCTTGGTAGCTAGATGTCGCTCGCAGTTTAATTTTTCGAAGCTTCTACAGTGCAGAATGCCCAAGGGAATTCAAAATGAAGGGGGAGGACCCCTATTTATAGGCTTTGGAGGCCTAGCCCAAGGGTTTGAGTTGGGCTTTGGGTTTGGGTTCAAGTTAATTAATTATTCCTCTAACTTTAAATAAAGAAATAATTAATATTTTATGCATCATCTTTGACATGTATCATGATATTATTGGCCATGATGCATTTCCATTTAAAATTCAATTAAGGACCGTCGTAATTAATTTAACACGTGGGGGTGTCGGACCCGGAAGAATTCCCGTTCAGGGAAATAGTTTCGGATGCGCTACTTAGGTGATCGAGAACCGTCTAAGGTTGCTTAATCCTTAAATAAGAATACTTTTACTTTATGAAAATTGTTTTCGGGGTGATGAAACTTTATTTATTTACAAACCTATTTATATTACAAAACTACTCGAAATTGCACAAAAATATTTTATCAATGATTTAATAGCGACCCATTCTCGGATTTGGACTAAAGAAACAAATGGGCCGCCATAAACTATTAATGGCCGCCTGACCTTTAATATTTTCTGGGCTGGTCCTTCCATTCCCTCTACCTAGAGAAGAATGGGTTGAAATTAGTAAAGGCAGCATAGCCTTTGCTAATTTTTGAGCTCATTTTCTCTTGGGTTAGCCTTGAATTGGTTAATATGGGAGTGTTAAACCATTTTTAAATATTTTAATGCAAAGACATGTATTTTTAATAATTAAAAAAGTTATAAAAAGAAGAAAGAGTCGCCAGTCGATTTAAGGAAATCGACAAACCATAAATCCATAAAAAATTGAGTCCAGTCTATGAACCCGAATTCTAAGTTCGGGGGCAAGGTTACGAATCCGGGAATTAAAAAACTCTCGAATCCGCCTGTTAGAAAACAGTCTCTACTAAAATCGAACTTGAAATGAAAAGAGCGGGGAGAAATTTAAGGTATTTTGCAACGTTATATTCTTGAACATGCAATATAAAACAAATGCGGTTTCTTTTTACAAAACGTACAATTAAGAGAATTAAAGCATGAATTACAAAACTTAAATACAACAATAATAATAATGAAAGCAAACCTTGCTTGATGATGGATGCTTAAATATGAAGATTAACGCTTTGATTTGGCCTTGGTTTGATGCTTGGATGGAAGAATGGGTATGGGGATGGCTAGGGGAATGATATAAGAATGATAATATGGAGATGTGAGAGTGATTATAAGTGAATTAGAAAGGGAGAATTTTGAGTGAGTTTAGGTGGAGTGATGATAATAGTTGATGAGAATGAGTGAAAATGTTGTGGTATTTATAGGTGGAGAGGTGAGGGATTTGGAGGGAAAGAGGAGAGACATCCCTACAATCAAGCCTCCTCCATGCAAAAGATCATAAGTCATGCGGCCTATAACAATTTCATGGTCAACGGAGGTCAATCACGTGGGGCTAATATCATGGGATTGCATGCGAGAATTCTGGCGCCAAAATAAAAAGAAATTGATATAGGTCAGGCGACCTATAGGATTAAATGGCACAGATTGATGACGTGGCTGACGAAGGCAAGCCGCTAATTAACTTAAGGGACATGCGACTTTTATCAATTTGACTGGGCCGTATTCGCGTTTTGGACCTGCTTGTGAACTGATAAAGGTCATGCGACTTTTATTATTCAAAGCGGGCTGGTCTGATCTGTTGGGGCCCGTGTTATTGAATCCATGGGCCTAATGACCAATTTTGGTGTTTCGCCCAAATGACTTGCTGAGTTTGGATGAGTCGGAATTTTGTCGGTGAAAATCCCAGTGTCTATAGAGAGCCCCCACTTTGCTCGAGTCCGAATAGGACGAAGGTCAAATTAGCCTGATATGCTTGGAGATGAATGCTGGCGGTCTTTGTGATGGTGATGCCTTTTAGCAGCGTCCTGATTGAAGGTGGTCCCTTTTAGCAGATCCAGGCAGCAACAACCTTTTAGCGGCAGCTGGATGAAGATGATCCCTTTTAGCGGTCTGGAAGACAGCAACCTTTTAGCGACGACTGAATGATGGTGGTCCCTTTTAGTGGCTACCGGATGACATCAACCTTTTAGTGGCGGCTAGATGATGGTGGTCCCTTTTAGTGGCGACCGGATGACAACAACCTTTTAGCGGCGGCTGAATGATGGTGGTTCCTTTTTGCGGCGACCGAATGACAGCAACCTTTTAGTGGCGGCTGAATGACGGTGGTCCCTTTTAGCGGCGACCGAATGACAACAACCTTTTAGCGGCGGCTGAATGACGGTGGTCCCTTTTAGCGGCGACCGGGTGACAACAACCTTTTAGCGGCAGTGGGATGATGGTGGTCCCTTCAAGCGGCGACCTGAAAATCACAAGAAAATGAAGTGTTAGTTTTTCCTAAAATGTAAGAAAGATTATTGGTTTAGATTTTTACCAAAGAGAATTATGAGCCTTGGAAATCCATGGGCCACGAGCTTTTGGGCTAACAATTTTCGATTGTGTGGGTTGAGTGATCTGATGGACGTAATAAGCTTGGGCCGCACAATCGGATCCGGATATCACAAAAGCTATGCGGCTTTTGTCACTTTCTCTTGGGATGGTGAGGAAGCTTGGGCCACGAACTTGGGCCATGTTGATGCAAAAGCTATGCGGCTTTTGTTCTTTTTTTTTTCTTCCTCGTGAATGGAATCAAAGTGGGGCCTAGATCAAAGTGGGGCAAGATGATGACCATTGAATTTTCGACCAATGAAATGCATTTGGAATCTCGAGGCGGGTCCTAAAAGGAATGGTTCACATTCATCAAACTTTTCTATAAATTCAATGCATTCTTCATTCATTTCATTCACTCATTCTTCATAGCTTATAATTTCTCCTTCTATAGCCCTTCTTGAAAGATTTTGCTTCTGTTGAAGAAAGAGTTCAGTTTTTAAAAGATGCAGCCTCGAAGCCAAAGAAACCCTTCTCTTCCTCATGCGGCGACCTGGCCTCATGAAAGGTCTTCTCGACGTAATACTGTTCCCGGTACAGAGGCTGCTTTTTCTGATTTCACTATTTGTCCCTGGAACCACGCTGGGTATTATTGTTCTCATGGCAAGGTGACCTCTGAACTTTCACTTATACTGAGTTTAGTATAAAAATGAGCAAGCATGAAATGTTGTTTTTCATGTCTTGTCGATTTTTAACTATTTTAAGCATGCTTGTATATTTGTTTTTTTATTTATGCAATCCGACTGAAAACCCAACTTGTAATCCACAAGCTGAATCGAATGATGAAATTCGGCCCATACATCCTATAGCTTGTCCCAGAGCTTCAGCCTAAATTAGAGCAACGGTCTGTCTAAAAAAAAATAAAGGCTATGTAGCCTTTAACTATTTTGCACAACATTTTCGGCCCAAATGACGAGCAGCGGCCCGCCTAAAAAAAACTAAAGGCTATGCGACCTTTAACTATTTTTTTATGGGCTTCTGGCGCGTTATGGGATAGGAATGACCCATTTAAATCGCAAAGGTTAAGTAGCCTTTGCTAATTCTGCCGGGGCGTCTATGCGATTTGGGCTGAGATGTTGGGCCGTTTAACGGTCATGCAGCCTTTGTGTTTTTCTTGCTAGGCCATGGGTGGCGTTTCGTGGGCCGTGGGTAGCGTTTCATGGGCCGTGGCAGTGAGCCCAGTGTTTGAATGCATACTAGGTCCTGCTAGGGTCCAACATATTGTATTTAGGTCCAAAAAGCTAAACGAGCCCCCACTTTAAGTAGCATTCTGAAATTTTGTTTGCTATTTCTAGGAGGATAACATGAAAACTTGCGGTAACTTGAAAGACCCCCTGAAAGTTGCAGAATCGATCCATGGGGACTTTGTGCATGATACTTTGACCGCGATGGGTTTTATGTCGTTTTGGAAATGTTTAGATGCCTGGAACTGCCGGGCCTTTCGCCTCATAGGTCAGGCAGTTGCGGAGAGGTTTAAGGACATTACCAATACTCTCTATCTGCCTGTGGGTGAGATGACTATCACACCCAAGGACTTGGTCATGATCTCCGGTCTCCCTTGAGGCAGGCAAGATGTGGTATTTGATGTGGATATTCCACCGGCAGTTCTAAACATGCTAAGTCCAGTGACGGCACGCCTGTGTAAGAGACAGGGCCTGTCCAACTTCTCCTATAATCATTTTGAAATGACCATTCGAGATGCGAGCTTTCAAAGCTTACCTAACAAGCAACACCGCTTCATTTTCTTGGCATATATCCTTTCTGCCACCCTCTTTGCCAACCGTGGGGACAACATAGTTCTGTCATGGTTCCGAAATCTTTTGAATTTCGACAATATTCGAAATTTGAACTGGGGCAAGGTGGCTTACGCAAACTTCATTCACGGGCTTTGCCGCGGGGTGAGAATTTCACAGAATGAAGAGCCCATATTTCTTCATGGGGCTCAAACTCGTTTCCAGTATGGCCCTTCCCTGTAGTTGGTGCTCAAGGTACCTACTCGAGACTCTTCTCACTTTTGATGTCGATCCTCTTTTCTTCTCTCCTTGACATTATGTTTATGCAGTCATGGGTCTATGAATACATCTTATCCCTGAGTGTCTAATCAAAGATGGATAGGACGGTACCAGCCGTAGAGCATTGGACTATCGATTGTATTCATGGAAAGAAGTACAGACCAGGGAGCCTCGATCTCATTCGACATGCACTGGATAACCTTACTCCGGTATTACTTTATATATAACATCTTTTTTTTATTTTCCTCTGCATTATAACCTTGATTCCTTTTGCTTTTGCAGACTCAGGATAATTGGCGTCCATGAGTAGGTTTCAATGTGGGTGGGTTGCCAACCCCCTTACATTTAGTTGAACACGACACTCGTCTTCGCCTCTTGATCGAGGGGACCTCAGGTTATGTGTGGTACTTGGGAGAAAGAGCCTCAAGGAAGATCATAGGACGTCATCCTAATTTCACCCCCTTAGATCCTCCAGGCAGTATGTTTGAGCCGTAGCGTATTGACCCGAGTATGTTGAGGGAGATGGTCCAGGGTCAGGACTTTGGGGACTTCAACAAGGATGTGCCGCAAGATCAATTGGATGAGGAATTTGATCGCTACCTCAGTCGCTTAGCTTCTAGAGTGGTATGCATTTTTTATTTTCGTCATCTCTCTTATCATTTTTTCTTCTTTTTTTTCCGTTGATTCTTATCACCAAAACTATAGCTGAGGCCTTATACCAAGGACGCTGAAGTGGAGGTTTCACCAGGAGAGGAAAAGATTGGTGGTTTCTTAGATGTGGAGCATAGTAGCGAGTGTTCAGCATTACAGGAGTTTGAGTAGAAACCGGTAACCTCCGTTCTGTACTACTTTCTTGTCATTCTTCACCTTCTTTGTGAATATCCCTGGTTTTTCCTTCTTTCAGCCAAGGTGGCCAACCATTCGATGCATTGTCAAGGAGTGAAGCACTATGAAGAAACACATCAATCAGGTGTTAATTGGCTCTGGTACGTATCAAGGTAATGCAACTAGAGGCGCAGATATGGAGGCCGATGCAGAGTCTATCCCTAGAGAACCACCGCAATGCTCAAACGTGGTTCTTCTTCGTTTTGAGCCCCACGTCACTCTTCAGTAGAGGAGTATTCTTCTCGAGGCTGACCTTGGGAAGAGGTTGGTGGGTCTTCGCGTCCTCCCTTGGCAGCTGTACCAGAGGGTCGTAGTAAAGGCATTCTTGTTGAAGGCTAGAGTTCATCTGGATCTTATCACAGTAGGTCCGGCAGTAGAGCTCAACGTCCTCCAGGCATTAAAGAAGACATGGCTCAGATGTCTTTGGAGGAGTCTTTCAATCAAGGAGGTTGTATCATAGTGTCGGATATGGTAGTGACACCCAGCCTCCTTCATATTGGGTGGAGGATACTTCAGAGTCTAGTGCCACCTATGGGCCCTCATATTCTCATTGCACTCCTGCTTCAGTGCGTTCTGCTCGTCGCGGTTGAGAAACAGTGGTGAGGGATCGTGATTCAGGTGCATCTGTTGGGTATCCTGGTGCCCAAGTCCTAGCGGATGACGCTACCTCACGTCCTATACCTCATTCTGCTTCCTCCATTGGTTCTGGTTCTTACTTTGCGGGATGGCCTGTTCCTGCTCCTAAGACGAGTCCTTCATGGCCCACGGGCCTACAAGAGTGGTCCGTGCCTGAGCATGCTTGGCTAGGAGGATCTAGATCTTCTAGTTGGCCAGCCCCCGGACATGCGACGGAATCTGCTTGGCCGACTCAGTCCTTTGGTTGGTATGTCCCAGATCATTGTTGGTTGGCGGCTTCACAAGAAACTTCGAGATCTTCGCCTTCGAGTACATATCCTCCCCCTCCATGAGTGCCCTTATCTGAACCATCGCCTCTGAGAGAGCCTGCTCCTTCAGCATTCTCAAGCTTTAATCCTGTGCCTGGTCCTGATTATTACTCTTGGGATACTTATTTTGCCACTACGGGTGCCTCCAACGCCAGAACTTCGAATGTTGGTGACAACCGAGCTGAGGGCAGCGGCGATTTGGGCTCTCTATGGTGATCATGTTTATGCAATACAGACTCTTTGTATTTTTATTTTATTCTAATGTCTTTTTATTTATTTTAATTTATTTTAATGCATTTCTGAACGCGATGTTTTACATGATGGGATTAATCCCGCGCGCATTAATCCCACTTCCCCAAAAAGAAAATAAAGAAAAAGAAAACATGAAAGCCTAAGCGCAGGAATAAACTCGAGCAAAAAATTTCTGAACAAACATCATTGGGCCAACAATAAGACCCGAGACATAAGAGATACACTTGGGCCGTTTATTTCACCGAACAAAATGGCCCATCTTATTTGCAAAGGCTATGCGGACTTCATTAATCCAAGCTGGGCCTGGGCCGCGTCGAAGGCCATGCGACTTTTATTTGATAAAAGGGGAAGGATAGGCCGAGTTCAACGCGCGCATGGTACCTGAAAATAGCAAAGGCCGCATGACCTTTGCTATTTTTTTTTCTTCCTTTTTTTTAATAGTCGTTGGTGATGGGCAAAAATAACGGGATTGAGGGACAACGGCCATATGACCGTTTTTTGACGATATTACTCCATTTTAAACTTGTGTGAAGGTGTATAAATACTCCTTCTTATGTTTGACCTTCACCCATCATCTTAACTTGAAAGCCTTCACAAAAAAAATCAAAATCTCTAAAATTTCCATGGCGTTCGAGAAGAAACTTGCCACTTGGATGAGTACATTGTCCAAGGAGGAAAAGAAAGAACATGGAAGCTATCAGATAACCAACTTGCTAAGCCTTCGACAAGTTAGGCTGAATCTGGATTTTCTTCGAGCGACGGAGACCCTTCTGGGACTCGAAGATGCATGGTTTCCACTTTAGCATGAAGGAGCTATGCCCACTGCCAGAGGAATGGTGTTCCATTCTTGGAACTAATCGTTATGCACTGCCAACGTCGCCTCCAACTTCCCTAGATTTCATCAAGTGCTATAAGGAACTTCTGTGCCTTCCTTCTCGCGTTATAGGAAGCACACTAATTGGCGAAAAGGTACATTTCCAAACCATTATTGAATATTTCCAATCTCCTAAAACTTTGGAATATGATCCGATAATACGAGTGCGAACTCTCATATTATGCCTTATTGGAGAATTCTATTTTTACCATGGTGGACAAAGAACCAGCCCGGCGAATTTAATACAAATTGTGGAAGACATGGCTCGAGGTTACAACCTGGTGCCGTTGATGTTGGCAGAAACCATGTTAGGCTTGGATGACCTAATCCCCAACATGAGTTTCGCGGAAGTCCTTTATTGCTTCAGGTACATTGTTATTCCTTTCTTGTTTCCCTTTATTTTTTTGCGTGGAAAATTCCCTTTACTGGCTGTAAAAGTCGCTTGCCCTTCGTCAAATTTTTTATATTTTTTTCGTTAGTGTATAGATAATTGTAATGCAATAGTAACCCTTGCTAACTTTGTTGAACAAATATGGCTGATGGAGCATTTGAATCTCGTTGAGGAACCTCGAACACCTTCTGCACTGGCAAGGTATTGGAAACTGATTTTCTCAAACTGGTCAGCAAGTCCCAAGAGTTTCTGCTGGTATGCCATGAGGCATTCGTTTCGAACCTTTCATGTATTCTTAGCCTGATTGATGATGAGGCTAGAATCTCCAAATACCTCTATATGGCGTATAACTAAAGTACTGAAGATTGAATTTGGAAAACATGACTACCCATCGAGTGATGCGGTTGTTGATAGTAGGTTGCTCCATAATGAATTTGATGGGATTATTCTCAGCTATAACATATACAGTATGTGAAAGCATATAATGTCTCAGCTTCTTGGTGGCCCATACCAATGCAAGAGCCATCTTCTCTAAATCAGCATATCGACTTTCGTAGTCTTAAAGTTTCTTGCTCAAGTGGTAGATGTCGCTCTCTTGCCCTTTTACCTTTCGAGCCAGCATAGCCCCCATTGCGGAGCTGGTGACTGTAAGATAAAGGAGTAGAGGCTCATCTGGTACTGGAGGCATGAGGACCAGTGGATGTTGCAAATACTCCTTGATTTTGTCAAAAGCAGGTTGACATTGATCATCCCATTCTATTTTACTTCCCTTCTTCAACTTCTTGAATAAAGGTTCACAAGTCATTGTGAGTTTTGAGATGAACCTACTAATGTACTGAACTCGCCCTAGAAAACCTCTTATCTCCTTTTCTGTCCTGAGCGGTTGCAAATCTTGGATGGCCTTTATATCTGAAGGATCCACTTCAATGCCTCGTTGGCTAACCATATAGCCTAGCAGCTTCCCATAGGTGACACCAAAGGTGCACTTTGTTGGATTTAGCCGTATCTTGTACTTACGAAGTCGCATGAAGAACTTGTGGAGATTAGGAATGTGCTCCTCCCTTGTCTTGGACTTGACAATCATGTCATCGACATAAACTTCTACTTTCTTATGCATCATGTCATGAAGTAAAGTGTTGGAAGTCCTTTGATATGTTGCTCCAGCATTTTTGAGACCGAAAAGCATGACCATGGAACAGTACGTCCCCCATGGCGTGGTAAACAATGTTTTCTCGATATCTTCTTCTGCCATCTTGATTTGATTGTAACCAGCATATCAGTCCATGACGGACAAAAGCTCGTGTCCACAAGTGTTATCCACCAATACATCAATGTGAGGTAATGAGAAACTATCCTTGGGACTGGCTTTATTGAGGTCTCGGAAGTCCACACATATGCGTAATTTCCCATCTTTCTTAGGCACTAGGACGATGTTAGCAATCCATTCGGAGTATTGAAATGCTTTGATGAACTTATCATTGAGTTGTTTCATCACTTCCTCTTCAATCTACTTAGCCCATTCAGGTTTGATCCTCCTAGCCTTTTGTCGCACCAATTTTGCATTAGCGAGCAAAGGTATGGTATGTTCTTCAATTTCTCTGTCAATTCCCAGCATATCCTCGTAAGACCATGCGAATACAACAACAAATTCTTCGAGAAGCTCTATGAATGCTAATCGTTCCTCCTCTGTCAGCGAACTACCCAACTTCAACTCCCGGGGTTGCTCTTTTGTACCCACGTTTATAGTAATGGTATCTTCCAACACCTCTATTTTGTGTTCATGTTCATTAGAAAATTCTTTTAAGGGTTCATTAAATTTAAGATCATTGTCGGCGCAAAAGTTCAGGGAAGAGGGGAAAGAAGAATCAGAGTAAGCAGAAATGTTCATTTTATTGAATGCAGAAAAAAGTACATCACCAGCAGACTCAAGACCAGCCTCGTCACACTCTAGACCCCTAAGACCTGACTCTATGACCTTAGGAACATACTCTCCTACAGATAAGACAAAGTATTTTTCTTCAGCATTGACCCATTAGATCGCATTAGTTCATCCTTCTTCAATGATCATACGGATTGGGTCAAAGCCTGGGTTAGATAATGCAGCGATGATAGCGTCATCCTCAGACTTCTCTTGAACAACTTATTTTCCAAACACCATGCCAAAAATATTGCTCCCAGCAAGGTGAGTCCACTCTAATGGTGGCTGCTTGTCCCGAATAGGAACAAAGACAGTAGCCATATTAATGGAGCAATCCTTGAAGACCTCTAATCCGGCCACTTGAACTCCGTGATTCCTAAAGTAAAATGGTTCAGGGAACCCATAATAAGGAAAGTCATCACCTTCCTTAACAAACTTTCCATTCAAAGTAAGTGGATAAGGCTTTGTTTGTAACAAGGTTGGAGGATTGTCCATCCTTTTCTGCTCAGCCATGTCCATTTTTGCAAGCCTGACTTCCTTCTCAGCTGGTTTGTACCCTAGGCCGAATCTTCCCTTTTGCTTAAATGTGTTGAACACCGGAGGAATCTTGTTCTTCAGGTTCTTTCCTTAGAGCATTCTAGGAAAGTAACCTTGTTTCTTGAAAATAGAATACACTTTGGGGTTTGAGTAGGGATCGAAGTCAAAAGGTGCTTTGTCCTTGCTCAAAACTGCCACAATTTCAAAGTCGTGCAGCTCTTCATCCATTGAACTATGCTCCACTTCTAGGGTTGACTGTTTGGAAGTAAAGACAACATTGATAAGTTCTCCTGAGATGGTAATTACTTAGCCTCGAACCATCATCTTCACCTTCTGGTGCAAGGTGGATGTTATTCCTAGAAGCAAATTGAATGAAGCTAGGATGTCTAGCACTACGAACTCTATATTCCGAGTAATATTGCGAGTAGTGATAGGCAATATTATGGATCCAACTGATTTCCGATGGGAGTTATCGTAAGCTCTTAGTTGCACACCATTTTGAGTCAAATGTTATTGTTGAACTCCCAACTTTTGTGTCGTCCTCCAAGGGCACACATTTGCACTTGATCCATTATCAACCAGAACCAACGGAATAGTCTTTTTAGAGCACTGCACTTTGAGGTATAGGTATTTTTTATGGGAAGCCACTGGTTGGTGGTCACATGAGCGACCAAGGATTCATGGGTCATTGTAGGAGATACTGTCAGTGCAGTAAAGGCATCTAACATCTTTTGCCTATGAGCTTGCGAGGAATATAGTAACTGCCAAATGGTCTCTTCAGCTCTAGTCCTCTTGAGCTGGGTGAGAAAAGGATCTTCCGGAGGAGTTTGATTGTCGTTGCCAACCACTGGTGTAGGATTAGGGACAACCACTGGGGTGGTAGTGTTCTTGATATTGTGGCGGCCGGACCGAGTAGAAAAGCCACATCGTCTGATGTTGGCTCATTTGTTTCAACCCAATATTTTTCATAGTGTTCATACTCGTCATTGTCATCGTTATCCCAAATGCCATTGATGGATAGACCTTTATGAACTCCAAATATTTCTGGGACAGGTTGTCCCACTTCAACAATCAAAGAGGAAGGGTCAAAGTATGAACCTTAACTAAAGATAGCATTTGTATGCTCATGCATTGGGTTATCTTGATTATTGGGCTTTTTAGCAGCTTTTGGCTTCGTGAGCGTTCCCGCTCTTATCATATCCTCTATCTTGTTTTTGAGAGACCAACATTTCTCGATATCATGTCCTCGACAGCAATGGTAGCGGCAGAATTGTTTGGCATCCCAATTCCTACCCTTAATTTACGGCTCCTCTTTTTGTAAAGGCAAAACCAAAATACCCTTCTTGACCAGTCGATCAAGAGCCTGAGAATAAGGAACGTCCAATGGTGTATAGGTATAATACTTTGGCACATAAGTCCCCTTGCACTGGATGAAGTTAGTCTCAACAATTTTAAAAGGGTGACTAGCTATACTAGTAGCCCTTCTGTTGGAGCTAGATCTTTTCCAACTAGACGAAGTGGTCTTGTCATTGTGCATTGCTTCCAGTTGAACACAAATTTCCTTCAAGTAATCAAAATCCTTGATGACATGATATCCCAAGTGCTTAAACAAGCTGCTCTTGAGCCCTTGCTTGAAGGTAGATAACTGGAGGCGGAGGGGAATGGTTTCATTAATGTGAGATAGCTTGGTATGCCACCTTTCAAAGTAATCCAAGAAGGATTCATCGTCATTCTGCTTCATGGTGGTTAAGTCGTCTACCGTGGATTGCTTCTTTAATTTTGAATTCGACTATAATGGTTAATGAAAGCTTTGAATAACTCATTCCAGTCGACTTTGACCTAGGGGGATAGAGCATGATACAACACTTTGGCTTCACCATCTAGGGTGGATGGGAAGACTATGGAGTATAAACTGACGTCAGTCCGGTTCAACGGTGCTAATCTCATGAATTCTTCAATATGATGAGTGGGATTCTCAGAGGGTTTTAACTTCATGCTTGGTACCTCAACCTTGTCAGCGATCTTCAGAATTGGCTGAACAGGCAAGGGCACCTCCGTGTACTTATCAGCAAAGGTCGGCATAGTGCTCATTGCTTTAGTGATGCTTTCCAGCCTTTGTTCAAGGGCCTTGACAATGGGGTGCCTTGTAGGCTTGGGTACTTCTGTGGCATTAACCTTTGTTTTGGATAATTCTACCCTTCCAGACTCTGCTGGCGTTTTGATGAGCTCATGTTCAGACTCGTACCCATGAATCTCTTCATCGTCTTCCTCAGTATTCAACCTAGCTTAACATTGATTTTGGTGATTGCCTGTAGCACACCATCCATCACTTGTTGGTGTTCTTTCAACCTCTTCCCTATCTTTTGTTCTTGCTCTAAAGTATTAGCGAAGACCAGACCTTGTATCATGGTATAAATCTCCTCTAAATGCTTCGTGATGTTAGCCTCAGTACTCAGAACCAGGACCTCTTGAAACCGTTCTCCAGACATGATGCAGTAACGAGTTGCAGATGGATCGTAGTGAGGGTTTGGAACCAAACGCCGGTGCGTGGATCTCTAATGCGGGCTCGGAGTCGATCTCCAATGGTGCCTGCATGGAAATTCAAAGTTAGGAACTCGATGACATACTCCGACACATACTACCCAATGCATGCATGCTCTAAAGGACCTATACGATCCTAAAAGACTCGACATATATATGCTGACACAAGAGACTCACCCACTTTTTGGGAGTGCATGACCTAACTCAATATAGACCTAACGATAAGACATTATAAAAGGCGGAATAAAGTCACACATAACGAGTAGATCATAAATTGAAAGGCACAAGTCAATGTTTCTCAATTCGGATGGGCCCAATCCACAGGCTGACAATTTTAGAGAGCATCCGTAACTTGGCCCAACAATTCAGACAACTCAACCTATATTGACTATTATGCGAACTAGAGTAATGCTCGACAAGACTGACGACCCTTTTTTTAATCTTCTTTTTTCATATTAACTTTTTTTTTTTTACTCAAGGAATACGAATATTGTAGAGGACTGGATAAAGCCAACAATAAGAGAGTTATAATTATTTTATGGCCTTAATTGACAAATCCAATATGGTTGGGCCTAACAACGGGCCGGCCATAAATGTGATGAATTTATTAATTAAATCAATAAATTCATTTACTCAAACTTAGTGACTATTATGCAGTCTAAAATGTTATCCATCAAGTTTGTTGGACTTTTAATTACACGTTTTTGGGACCTTTGTTAAGAGTATTTCATAAAAGGCCATATAATATCATCTAAGGTGAGTAAATTTTCATTTATTAATTAAAATAGCTAACTGTAGGACCCCGGGAAAAAAGCGACCGCTTTTCCCCGTGATGCGCTACTTATGTGATCGGGAGCCGACTAAGGTTGCTTAATCCTTAAATAAGGATATTTTTATTTTCGAAATTCATTTTCGGGGTGATGAAACTTTATTTATTTACAAACCCATTTTTTATTATTTAAATTATTCAAAATTGCGCAAAAGAGTTTAATAATAATTTAATCCTGGCCCAATCACTAAATTCAGGCCCAATAAGGAGCAAACGGGCCACCAGAGACTGTGAAACCCGCCTAGGTTTTGAAGTCTCTGCGCTGGGCCGCTTGCATCCTCGAGCCAGAAGGGGATGGGTTGAAATTAATAAAACCCGACTAGGTTTTATTAATTTCTGACCCATTTCCCTCGGGCCCAACCTTGAATTAGCAAAGGAAATGAATTAAATTATTTATTTAAATTATTTTATGCAAAAACGAATATTTTAAATAATTAAACGAGTTTATAAATTGTAAAAGAGTCGCCAGCCGATTTAAGGAAACCGGCAAACCATAAAATAAGAAATGAAAGACTCCGGTCTACGAACACGATATCTAGATTCAGGGGTAAGGTTACAAATTCGAGAGTTATAAGAACTCTCGAATCCGCCTATCATAAAACAGACTCTACTAAAATTGACATTGAAAAGAAAGAGAGCCGGGAGAAGTTTGGTCAATTTCTCGGAATTATTATTCAAATCATGCAATATAAAATAGATTTTTACTTTACAAAATATGCACTAGTAATGAAATTAAAGAATGAATTAAATGATTGATTACAACAATATAAATAACGAAATTGAACCTTGTTTAATGGTGGCGGATGCGATGAATTTAATCCCTTGAGTTGCCCTTGACTTGAAGCTTGGATGAGATACTGTGAATGGTTTGAAAAGTGGTATATGGATGGTTATATGGTTGTGATGAGTGTGATTATGAGGGGATTAGAAATGAATATGGATGATGAAATTTTGAGAGAATTGGAGCATAATATGGAGGTAGATGATGAAAATGAGAGTAGAGTAAGGGTATTTTGATGATAGTAGTTGGTGGAAGTTTAGTAGAGTAAGAGTGGTAGAGGGTGATTGTTGATGAAATAAAGGTGAAATGGAGGGAGTATTTATAGGTGAAGGGGTGAAGGATTTGGAGGGAAATCATGGGGGACATACCCCACGAATCATGCCTTCCAGAGACCAAAACCTAGCCGGGTTTTGGGAGGTCAATGGCGAGGTCAAACACGTGGGCAAAGATCAAGGGACTCAATTGCATGCATACAGATTTTGGCGCCAGATCATTTAAAACCTAGGTGGGTTATAAAATGATCAGCACACGGATCAGTGGCGTGGAGCAAAACGACGATGTGCTCTTCTGGAATTAAAACCTAGGCGGGTTTTAATTCTTGGGCCGGGGCGCGCTTCTGGGCCCGCTTCTACTTGGGCCGGTCTTCTGAAAATTAAAATGCATGCGGCCTGTTTTGACTTCTTGGACTCGGGTTGTTAATCTTTTGGGCCTAATGACCCATTTATCATTTAGCCCATATGATTTGCTGATTTAGATGAGCCGGGATTATGCCGGTACAAATTCTGGTGTCTGCACTAACCGTTGAACATAAATGGACCCTTCCATTGGGCTAACTACAATTCCTTTTGGGTTAATTATACTAACCAATAAATAATCCTTTTCTCAACCCAATGAATTTTATATGGACTAGAATAAAATCTTCAAACTAAGGTCGACTCTTTACAAAAAAAAAAAGGGGGAAGGGAAACACATGTACACATAGCATACAACATGAGGGATATCCTCCTAAACCAAGGCTCTATATTCATCGATTTTTATGGTCGGGATACATGCCCTACCGCACGTTCTTGCCTCGGTGCACTTTTCACCCTCATGAATTTTGGGCAAAGTGTGTGAGGTGTTGCTCGTCGGACTTTAAGGAAACCTTGGAGTATAACATGGGGAAATGAGAGACTAAATGCCTAGCGATTGTGGTATGCGTCGCTATAGTAGTGGCCACCCGCTCTCAGGTATCATCCTAGTTTACCTAACCGTCGCCTTTGTGCTCACGTATCGAAAGACCCGATAAGTTGCCCGGTATGCAAAGATGTCTAAAAAGAATAATAAAATTGCGAAATAAATCAACTTCCCCCTTTAACAATTTCAAATCAAATCGATTTGTTCAAATTTTACCCTCTTTTTAAGTTTAAGTCCCCAGTGGAGTCGCCAATCTGAAGGACCCGGCAAATTCCCGTTCGGGGAAATTGTTTCAGATGCGCTACTTAGGTGATCGGGAGCAAACTAACTTTGCTTAATCTTTAAATAAGGATATTTTTAATGACCCAAGCCGGCTCGTGAGCCCTTGCGAGCCAACTTGGCGGGAAGCTCGATAAGCTCGGCTCGCAATAAGCTCGAGCCGGCTGGGGCTCGAGCTCGTCATATAAACAAGCCAAGCCGAGCTCAAGGAAGCTCGGCTCGTGAAGCTCGTAAGGCTTGTGAAAATGGAAAATTGGACGAAATATGTTGTGTTTGATAATACAATTTCCAAAATAAAATTACCTTATTCACATGAATTGAAATTTGTGCTTTTGATACATCTTTTTTTATGTGTTATAAATCCACAATCACAAATTAATTTCATTATCGCTAAGATTACTTTGTTTTATATCCTATAATTGCTATTTTGAATTAATTAATTTTCAATCTTATATCATTATTTGACTTTGTTATAATTGCTTTTTTTACTATTCTCTATTTTAAGAGTTACTTTTTATTATCACTTTGTAGGTCAACAAAATGACTAACAATGAACAAATATGGGCTCGTCAAAGCACGTGAGGGCTCGCGAGCCTTGGCAAGCCTAGCCGCGAGCCTAACTTTTCAGGCTCCCCAAGCTCGCGAGCCGAGCCAAGCTTGCAATGTAGCTCACGAGCCAAGCCTCGAGTATGCCAAGCTCGGGCTCGGCTCGGCTCATTGCCAGCCCTACATATACACATAGCATACAACATGAGGGATATCCTAAACAAAGGATCTATATTCATCGATTTTTATGGTCGGGATACATGCCCTACCGCACGTTCTTGCCTCGGTGCACTCTTCACCCTCATGAATTTTGGGCAAAGTGTGTGAGGTGTTGTTCGTCGGACTTTAAGGAAGCCTTGGAGTATAACATGGGGAGATGAGAGACCAAATGCCTAGAGATTGTGGTATGCATCGGCATAGTAGTGGCCACCCGCTATCAGGTATCATCCTAGTTTACCTAACCGTCGCCTTTGTGCTCACGTGTCGAAAGACCCGATAAGTGGCCTGGTATGCAGAGATGTCTAAAAAGAACAAAATTGCGAAATAAATCAACTTCTCCCTTTAACAATTT
This sequence comes from Portulaca oleracea, assembly GCA_029582165.1. Taxonomy (NCBI): domain Eukaryota; kingdom Viridiplantae; phylum Streptophyta; class Magnoliopsida; order Caryophyllales; family Portulacaceae; genus Portulaca; species Portulaca oleracea. Next base: position 11,045,069 of record CM055885.1, on the reverse strand, counting down.
CAAATCAAATCGATTTGTTCAAGTTTTACCATCTTTTTAAGTTTAAGTCCCCAGTGGAGTCGCCAATCTGAAAGACTCGGCGAATTTCCTTTCGGGGAAATTGTTTCGGATGCGCTACTTAGGTGATCGGGAGCCAACTAAGTTTGCTTAATCTTTAAATAAGGATACTTTTACTTTATGGAAATCGTTTTCGTGGTGACGAAATTTTATTTATTTACAAACCTATTTATAGTATAAAAATACTCGAAATTGCACAAAAATATTTTATCAATGATTTAATATCGACCATTCCGGGATTCAGGCTAAAGAAACAAATGGGCCGCCAGAAAATATTAAAGGCTGCCTGACCTTTAATATTTTCTGGGCTAGTCCTTCTATTCCCTCTACCCAGAGAAGAATGGATTGAAATTAGTAAAGGCCGCATAGCCTTTGCTATTTCTGAACCCATTTTCTCTTTGGTTAGTCTTGAGTTGGTTAATATAGGAGTATTAAACCATTTTTAAACATTTTAATGCAAAGACGTGTATTTTTAATAATTAAAAAGGTTATAAAAAGAAGAAAGAGTCGCCACCCGATTTAAGGAAATCGACAAACCATAAATCGATAAAAAATTGGCTCCGGTCTACGAACCTGAATTCTAAGTTCGGGGCAAGGTTATGAATCCGGGAATTTAAAGAACTCTCGAATCCACCTGTTAGAAAACATACTCTACTAAAGTTGAACTTGAAATGAAAATAGCGGGGAGAAATTTAAGGTAATTCGCAACGTTATATTCTTGAATATGCAATATAAAACAAATGCGGTATTCTTTTTACAAAACGAACAAGAGAACTAAATCATGAATTACAAAACTTAAATACAACAATAATAATAATGAAAGCAAACCTTGGTTGATGATAGATGCTTGTTACGAAGATTAACGCTTTGATTTGACCTTGGTTTGATGCTTGGATGGAAGAATGGGTATGGGGATGGCTAGGGGAATGATATAAGATTGATAATATGAAGATGTGAGAGTGATTATAAAAGAATTAGAAAGGGAGAATTTTGAGAGAGTTTAGGTGGAGTGATGATAATAGTTGATGAAAATGAGTGAAAATGGTGTGGTATTTATAGGTGGAAAGGTGAGGAATTTGGAGGGAAAGAGGAGAGATACATCCCTACAATTAAGCCTCCTCCATGCAAAAGATCATAAGTCATGCAGCTTATAACAATTTCATGGTCAACCGAGGTCAATCACGTGTGGCTAATATCATGGGATTGCATAGGAGAATTCTGGCGCCAAAATCAAAAGAAATTGATATAGGTAAGGTGGCCTATAGGATTAAATGGCATGGATTGATGACGTGGCTGACGAAGATGAGCCGCTAATTAACTTAAAGGACAGGCGGGTTTTATCAATTTTAATGGGTCGGATTCGCGTTTTGGGCCTGCTTGTGAATTGATAAAGGTCATGTGGCTTTTAGTATTTCCAAGCAGGCTGTTATGATTTGTTGGGCCCGCTTTATTGACTCCATGGGCCCAATGACTCATTTTGGTGTTCGACCCAAATGACTTGCTGAGTTTTCATGAATCGGTATTTTGTCGGTGCAAATCCCGGTGTCTACAGGCGGATAATAATTGCCCGATAAATTTAATTTATTTTCCACGTTCATTTTTTTAATTGGTCGACAAATTTTTGCCTTCTACAGATGCCTCCTTCAAGAGTCAACCGCAAACACGAACTTAGAGTGCTTAAAGCGGTGCGTCTTGAATATTTAAGGACAATAATTTTCTATTACAATTTTTCAGTTTAAATAAAATTTTATCAGAAATTTAATAGGATGAAATTTTTGGTAGCTGGAGTTGGAGTAGTAATTGGAGTTGGAGAAGGAGAAGGAGAAGGAGAAGGAGATGGAGATGGAGATGGAGATGGAGTTTGAGTTGGAGTTGGAGTTGGAGTTGGAGTTGAAGTTTGAGTTGGAGATGGTGATGGAGTTAGAGTTGGAGACGGAGATGGAGTTGGAGACTTGACTGAGAATTCTAGTAGCATCCTGAAACTTGGCCAATCAGATACTGTATAAACGCACCATCCTCGCCTCTTCCATTCATCCGTTGTTCCTCGTCTTCTCCCTAAATTTGCATACTCACAGCTTTTACAGTATCTTCTTTTTCTTTCTTTCTTTCTTCTTCTTTTTGCTTTATTACTTCATATAATTTAACCTTTTCTTTTTCTTGTTCAATTTATATTGCCATCTTTTCGGTACAGGGAGCTGAGATTAATTGTCATATTGTCCTTTAAGTTGTCATCCATCATCATTAATGTCTTGCTTACTCCTCAGTGTGCTGACGTAGAATAGTACTAGACTATTCTCTTCAGGACTGTCTAGGTCGACAGTGTCACCATCTCCGCTTCCGTGGGCTACTCCTCAGCGTACTGACGTAGAGTAGTCCTAAACTACTCTCTTCAGAACAATCTAGGTCGACAATGTTGTCATCTCTACTTTTGTGGACTACTCATCAGCGTACTAACGTAAAGTAGTCCTAGACTACTCTCTTCAGGACTGTCTGGGTCGACAGTGTCGTCCTCTATGCTTTCGTGGACTACTCCTCAACGTACTGACATAGAGTAGTCCTATACTACTCTCTTCAGGATTGTCTGGGTCGACAGTATCGCCATGTCTACTTCCCTGGACTACTCCTCGGCATAATATTGTGAAGTTGTCCTATACAACTCTTTCAGAAATGGCGGTGTAGTCTGGGTCGACAAGGATATTGCCTCGCCGCAAGTGGAATACTCAACTTACTGTTCGGTCTCGGTTCGAGCTGAATTGATATCATTTATAAGGTGTTTTGCTTGTTATAGCCCCTTGATTATATTTTAGTTATTATGATTTTGAATTTTTGTAGGATAATAAAAAGTTAGAAGTAAAACCGAGCCAAAAGAGCCAAAAAACAACCCAACACCAGCAGTGTAGGGCCCGCTATATTAGGTGTCGCACCCGCGACAGAAGGGTAGCGCCCGTTACCTGGGAGGTGACACCCGCAACTTAAGAAGCTGAGCTGAGCAACACAAAATTCCCAGCGAAGGGTCGCACCTGCCACCACAGGGGTTGCACCTGTGACAACTAAACCTGTCAATTCGGTCGGGCGGGCGGTTTCGGGTCGGTCGTATATCGGGTTCGGGTAAATACGGGTCGGGTGTATTTCGGGTTCGGGAAAATACAGGCGGTAGATTTCGGTTTCGGGTCAACCCAACGGGTTATGATTGCGACCTTTTTTCGCTTTTTCTTTTTAAAAAATGGTCTCTAAATACTACTTTTTGTACAATATACATAATAAAATATGATTATCTTCTAGCAACGATAGATTATTGTAACTATTTTAACTTAAATAAGAGAAATAACAAATAAATAAGTTGCGCTTATAGTTTAATAGTTAAAAATTTGAATGCAAAGTCACAAATTTTAATAAAGTTTAACTCAAAAAGTTAAATTTTCGGGTCAAACGGGCGGGTCGGGTTTGACCCGCTAATTTTCGGGTTCGGTATACTTCGGGTTTAGTTGAAAAAATCGTGTTCAAAACCTATAAATTTCGGGCGGGTTCGGTTCGGGTTATCGGGTCGGGTCAAAAATTGCCAGGTCTAGTGACAACCAATTGCTGGAAACAAACGGGTGGACCGTGATGATTCGTCGCGGCCGCGATCGATTGAAAATCTGTGGAAACAAACGCGCAGCGGCTGATCTTTTAATTAGGGTTAGGCTTGTTTTATTTCCTTCTATAAATACCCATATATTTTCAGCATCATTATCAAGTAGTTAGAAGTAGGATTAGAGGTAGAATTAGGTTAGATTTAGTTTTTATGCATCTCGCTTATCTTTTCATTAGAATAAATTATGTTTTTCATTAAGCTTTAGATTATTTTCCAAGTTTTCTCTAGTTTCATTGTCATTTTGTAATCAACTCTCTTTCAATCAATTTCAAGCAATTTCCAAAGATTTTGTTCTCTTTAGTTTCCATTGTTGCTTTGTGCATTCAATTTCCATTAAAATTAGTCATCAAACTTCCAATCCAACTTTTAGTGAAGAGGAGGATTAAGGGTTAACAAATTCAAGTGAGGATTTGGGGATTCTTAGTAATCCAAATACAACTTCTTGTTTGTTCGGGAGAACGTTCGAGTGAAGGATTCGAGATGAAGAATTCGTGAAGATTTAATGCATTGAAGGTATAATTTCTTGTTCTCAATTTCATCATTAGATCTAGTTTTTCATTCATTGCTTTTAATTACTATCTTAGTTAGAGATTTACTTTCTTGTTGAAATTAGGTTTAGATTATCTTTTCATGCTTTCTTGATTATTGAATCCATGCTTAGCTTAGTTCTTATTGCTTTAAATTCCTATTAGTGTAGTTTATTTCAATTATTTACTGCTTTCCCCATTTGAAAACCCCAATCAAACCAATTTCCTAGAAACCTAACACATATCCCTGAGGATCGACAATTTCTACAACCAAACACTTACTGACATAGAGTTGTCCCAGACAACTCTTTCAGAAACGACAGTATAGTTTGGTTCGACAGAGTTATCGCTCTACTTCAGCTTCCGTAGATTACTCCTCAACTTACTAACCTAGAGTTGTCTTAGACAACTCTCTCAGAAACGACAGTATAGTCTGGGCCGACGAAGTCATCTCCTCACCTTGGTCTGCGTGGACTATTCCCCAGCTTACCGAAGTAGAGTTGTCCTAGACGACTCTCTCAGAAACGTTTGTACAATCTGGGTCAACGGAGTCATGGCTTCATGGCAAGTGGAATACTCGTCAGTGATGTCCTGATATATTAGACATCTTGAGGTGTCTCTGTTCGGTCTCATTCCAAGTCGAATTGATACCGTTAATAAAGTGTTTTGCTTAACTTAGTCCCTTAATTATTAGTTAGTTATGTTCATTTTTGTGTTTTTGTAGGTTAATCAAAGAAAAGCGGAAAAAGGGAATCAAAGAGTTGAAAAATCCAACACCCAGGACATAAAACTTGTAGCACCCACTACGAGCTGAACAGAAAGGCGTAGCACCCGCTACGATAGCTGTAACACCCACTACGACAGCAACGGGGAAACCAAAATTTTTCTTCCAAAGAGTAGCACCCGCTACGAACTGAAGAGAGGGTCGTAGCACTCCCGACCGAAAGCGTAAAGCCCGCTATGACATTCGACAATTTGACGGAAGTTTTCTGCCAAAAGCGACGCGCACGCGACCAAGGGTGTCGCGCCCGTGACTGCCCAATTATCACGATTAATTAGAGGTGGAGGCTGGGTCTAGGGTTTTGTTATATTTTTATTATTTTTCCTTCTTTAGTTTTTAATATATATTGAGGAGATACTTAGCCTTAAAATACATCATTAGTTTTAGAATTAGTTTTAGTTTATTAGTTTTAGTTTTAAGTTTCTTTAGTTTTCTATCTATTCTTCGATTGTAACTTATGCTTCTTTAGTGAATTCAAGTTAAGATTTTCAATTCTCGTTTCTTTTTCGCTATCATTAATTGTCACACTATTTAAATTTCATTAATATTAGTTCCACACAAATTCCACTTTTTAGTGAAGAAGAGGATTAGGGTTCCCCGAATTTTCCCTTCAAGTGAGGATTCGGGCAGTCTTAGTAATCCAAATCACGCTTTTTCTTGTTTGTCCGGGCGAAAAATTTGTGATTCAAGATTCAAAATTCATGATTCAAGATTAGAGTAAATTACAATGCATTCCAGGTTCATATTTTCAGTCTTAAATTCAGTAATTAATTCAGTTTCTCTAGTTCTTGTGATTAAATGCTTTCTTGAATATTAGTTTTCCTTTTTACTTTTGATTTTTAGTTTATGTTAGAATAGGTTAAGTTTTATTTTCTGATTCTTTTCTTCTTTAGTGATTCTTGATTCGTTAGTTAATTTAGTTAATTACTGCTTTTCGTCATTGAAACCCTACCAAACCAATTCCCTATTTCCCTGACACACCATCCTTGCGGATACGACAACCCTTACTTGAAAACCCCAAATACCACAACCGAATCATGGCCCCATTGCCAGGGATGGCGTTATTTGGTAGATTATGTTATTGGTTTTTTTAATAGTTCATCGATTTTGTAGTTGTAATTTAATTCCGATAAAAAATATGAGCCTTAAAATTGAAAAATAAAAAAAAAAAGTTATGGCTAGTTTCCAGTTTCAATACTTTGAGTAAGAAATATTTTGGAGATATTTTGCTAAAATACAAGATTATGTTGCTCAATATGAATCCTATGGTGTCTCGTATGAATGATTGAATATTTTAGGTATTGTGAATGAGGGTGTGAACTATGAAACACGTGATCTCTTATAATATTATCGGTTTTCTAATTTAGGAGAATAATAGATGATGATGCATGGGAATTACTTGAATGGTTGTCTAGTGATTCTTATGAATTTGAGCAACAAAATTTTATTCCTAACTTCCAGCCTTCTTATTGTGCACCACACTCTGAGACTTTAACTGAACAGATCATGTCAATATTCCACGTATTTTGATGATCAACCTTGTGGTAAGGAATATATAGAAAACTCTTGTGATCCTCCCCTATGTGATGAGTCTCATCCCTTGTACTCGCATTGTTAATTAATCTCCGTGCCATGATTCTAACTCTTGTATTTGGGTTTCCATGCATGCTAAAGTGGATGAAATGTGGGCGACAATGACTAAGTACGTGCATGAGTTTTTACATGAGACTAACTCTGGGGTAGAAACTTCTTCTTCACAAGTGGTTGGTTAAAGTAGAATATTTATCATCCTTGAGTCCTGAAATGCATGATGATTCTCGTTTGTATGATTTTGATGAGGATGATGCCTACTCTAACTGACCTCGTTTTGAGTCCAACGAATGTCATGGTGCTTGTGATATAATTGAACATGAACTTGTTGAGAGTGAAATGGAATCCTTTGTGATTGAATGTGTGCTTGACACTGAACTATTCACTTTCATTAAGGAACAATGTATTAATGAGGCATTAGCTACCCTTTCCTGCGAGTCCATTGAAAATAATGTAAAATCTTATGATGATGAACTTGAGACTATGGGGATTGATCCTAAGTGTTTGAACTTGGTTTGTGACAATGATATTTTTTATGGTGATATGTTTTATGAGTCGTTGTTTGCATCCAAGTCTTTGCATGAGAAGGTTAAGGATTGTATTGTATTGCCCCCTCCCGTTGATTTGCATACTCAATCTACATTTACAAGTCAATTGGAGGATACATCTGTCATGTCTCCTTCCCTTTTATTTCCTTCACATAAGCATGAGACCGTAGAGTCCCTAGGTGACCTAAGAGGGTATAATCCCTTTTTGACCCATATTGCATACACCTAGAGGACACGATGCCTAGGAAAGTCATGTACATTCTTGCAATCCATCATTTCACTGATTTTTTAAGGCTTTCGATAAACTGTTGAGAGCGCTAACATTTGCTGATGAAGTTTTGAGATTGTGCTCTTATGTCCACCATTCCGAGATGCGTTCTAGAGTGCATGACTTGCTACTACGGGCATTATATGGTTTTGAGATGGTGCCCGACATCTTGAGGTGAGATGGAGTGGTTGATGCTCCATGTGCGGGTTTTATTATTCTAAAGATTTCATCGTTTGGGTATACTCAGTACTCGACCAGGTAATATCGTTTCCTTTTTTTCTTTTTTAATACGGCTAGTCAACTTGTTTTCTTTGCTTCTTTTGTTTTCTTTTGGTGTGTTTCCTTTCCTTTTCTTTTGTGTGTTTGCTTACTTCTATCTCCAATGAGGACATTGTTGGCCTTTTTGTGTGGGGGTGGGGATGGCATGCATGCCGGCTAGTGTTTTTCTTTTGTGATTTTTATTTTCTTTTGTGTGGTATCACCTTATGCACAATGAGGACATTGTAGAATTTTTGTGTGGGAGTGGGGTGGTACACGTGCTTGAAAAACTTTAGGAAGAGAAAGAAATTTGAGTTACCACTGAGAAAAGGGCAAATTTTAAAAATTTTTTGTTAGCTAGAGGTAGTTTGTATACATGGTTGTGTTGATAATAGCTTGAATAGTGCAATTGTTTAGTTAGGAATGGTTAGCGAGTGCTTGATAGGATTTAAGCTTGGTTGTTGCCTAACCTAAACATAATAGCCTCACTTGTATTTGCAACCATGTGGTTTCCTTAGAATTTTCACTTCTGGCTTATTAATATGATGGTTTTAGTTTAGGAGGGAAGTTTTGGCTTATTATGTATCCATGCGTTAATTATAAAATTGAAAAAAATGGAAAAAGTAAAAATGTTGGTACACCTACACGGGCTAGTATGAGTGGTGCGACACTCTTACCCCTTAAGCACTTTGTTGCGTATGGAGTAACCTATTTTGGGAGGGTAAACCCCATTTATGGGTAGTTCTTATTCCCGAACAAATACTAACGCAAAAACATTGAGAAAAAGAAAAGCTAAAAATGTTGGTTCACCTGCATAGATCTGTATGGGTGGTGTGGCCTTCACTAAGTGAACGGCGACACAGAATAGGGAAGGGGACCACCATAACTCACCAAGAAATAAGCATGGGTATGTGAGTAGCTAGTTTTAACCGACTAAACCTTTACTTGAGCAAAAGTGAGCCCGAAAACACTACAGTTGAACGTAAGGGACCCATCGAGCATATGCATGAGTGGAGTGAAAAATGTGAAGTTGGGTAACGAACTTGCAAGTAGCCTTGAATGTTCTTGTTGGTTGTTCTAAATTGAGTAAAAGCATTGTTTAGGCGGTTAGATTCCCGACTGTGTGTGTAGACCTCCTTCTGTGCTTATCTTGTTAAGTTTGCCTCGTATTCTCGTGATTTTTAATTCTCTTCCTTTTCTTTGCTTTTGTGGGCATAGCTTCTATAAATCCTCACGAGACCTTCCTCGTCCACTTGAGCTGCCAAGGGGTTTAAAGGGCTTGATTCATACACTAAATGCAACCGTGATTCCTACTAAAGTGAGTTAGGGTAGCTTAGTTTTCTTTTTATTTTGTTTTAGTTTGCTCAGGGTAAGCAAACCCTTGTGTGGGAGTGTTGTTTGGCCTCATTTCGAGTCGAATTGATACCGTTAATAAAGTGTTTTGCTAAATTTAGTCCCTTAATTATTAGTTAGTTATGTTGATTTTTGTCTTTTTGTAGGTTAATCAAAGAAAAGCGGAAAAAGGGAATCAAAAAGCTGAAAAATCCAACACCCAGGACGTAGCACCCACTACGACAGCTGTAGCACCCACTACAAGTTCAACAGAAGGGAATACCACCCGCTACGATAGTTGTAGCACCCGCTACTATCGTAGCGAGTAAACTAGAATTTTTCTTCCAAAGCATAGCACCCGTTACGATGGTGTAGCGCCCGCGACGAACTGAATAGAGGGTCGTAGCACCCACGACTGAAAGCGTACGCCCGCTACGACGTCCGACAATTCGACGGAAGTGTTCCGCCAAAAGCATCGCGCTCGCGACCAAGGGTGGCCGTCAAGTTGAACAAAAGGGCATACCACCCGCTACGACAGTTGTTGCACCCGCTACTATCGTAACGAGTAAACTATAATTTTTCTTCCAAAGCATAGCACCCGTTATGACGGTGTAGCGCCCGCTACGAACTGAACAGAGGGTCGTAGCACCCGCGACCGAAAGCGTAGCGCCCGCTACGACGTCCGACAATTCGACGGAAGTGTTCCGCCAAAAGCATTGCGCTCGCGACCAAGGGTGCCGCGCCCGCGACGACCCAATTATCATGATTAATTGAGGCGACGGTTGGGTCTAGGGTTTTGTTATATTTTTATTATTTTTCCTTCTTCAGTTTTTATTATATATTGAGGAGATACTTAGCCCTAAAACACACCATTAGTTTTAGAATTAGTTTTAGTTTATTAGTTTTAGTTTTAAGTTTCTTTAGTTTTCTGTCAATTCTTCGATTGTAACTTACGCTTCTTTAGTGAATTCAAGTTAAGATTTTCAATTCTCGTTTCTTTCTCGCTTTCATTCATTGTCTCGCTATTTAAATTTCGTTAATATTAGTTCCACACAAATTCTACTTTTTGGTGAAGAGGAGGATAAAGGTTCCCCGAATTCTCCCTTCAAGTGAGAATTCGGGCAGTCTTAGTAATCCAAATCACGCTTTTTCTTGTTTTTTCGGGAGAAGATTTGTGTTTCAAGATTTAAGATTAGAGTAAATTATAATGCATTCCAGGTTCAGGCTTTCTGTCTTAAACTCAGTAATTAATTCATTTTTGGTAGTTCTTGTGATTAAATGTTTTCTTGAATATTAGTTTTGCTTTTTTGTTTCGATTTTTTGTTTATGTTAAAATAGGTTAAGTTTTATTTTCTGATTCTTGCCTTCTTTAGTGATTCTTGATTAGTTAGTTAATTTAGTTATTTACTGCTTTTCCTCATTGAAATTCTACCAAACCAATTCCTTATTTACCTGACACACCATCCTTACAGATACGACAACCCTTACTCTAAAACCCCAAATACCACAACCGAACAATCTCCTTTCAGGACCAACTGGGTCGACAATGTCGTTGCCTAGCTTACTACTCCTAGACTTTCCGCCGTCTACGGGCTTTAAAGAGCAGACTTGAATTCTCTGTCGAGCTATGATAAGCCACCAAACTTTCTTATGAAGATCCACGATATGCCATAGTGCGACTTGAAAGCCCGCAATTTCGATGATTCAAAAGTCTTTAACCTTGTCGACTTTGGAGTCTTTCGTGTGTGACCTATTGACTTTACTAATTTAACAGTCTCGTATTGACTTGTGAGTCTTTGCATGTTGTGACATGGGAGTCTTGTATCTTGTTGACTAGTGAGTCATTGAATTTTATTGATGTATGAGTCATTCATTTTGATTTGAGAGTCATGAATTTGTGAATTTTCTGTCAGGGATGACTTGAGAGTCTTTTTCTTAAGTGACTTGGTAGTACTTTATTTTCTTCAGATCTAAGTCTTGATTTTAGTGACTTGGTAATCTTGAATTTTATCAACATGAAAGTCCTGAATTTTAATGTCTTGAAGATTGTTCACATAAGAATCTTTAGATTTGCTCAAGTGAGAGCCTTATGCATCGTTGACTTAGGAATCTTGAAGGTTACTAACTTGGAAGTCGTGATCTTGATTTGTGATTCCTTTCATTTTGTTAATTTGAACTTGGTTGACTTGTGAGTCTTTCATTTTGCCTATATGGGAGTCAGGAGACTCGTTGATGCGAGAGTTTGGTTGACTTGGAAGTCTTTGTCTTGTTGTTGACTTGGGAGTCAAGGGACTTGGTGATTAAGAGTCTTGAAGTTTTTTTATTTGAAAGTCTTGCATTTTTTATAACTTGGAAGTCTTTAATTTTCGTTGACTTAGAAGTTGATAAATCTAGTGACTTGAGAGTCTTTTATTTGATTGACTTGGGAGTCCCTGACTTGAAAGTCTTCAATTTTGACTTGGGAGTCTTTAACTTTGGTGACTTGAGAGTCTGACTTGAAAGCTTTGGGTTTGGACTTGTGAGCTACTTGTACTACTTGAGAGTCTTTGACTTGAAAGTCTTAAACTTTAAGTTGTGAGTATTGGATTTGCTAACTTATAAGTCCTTAAAGTTTGTTGGCTTGAAAGTCTTGGACTTTGTTGACCAGGGAAGTCTTCAAAATTTGGTGACCTAGGATGATTTTGTTTTTCTTGGGTATGACTGTATTTGGGTCTAGACCCAAATTGCCTATGTACTTTAAGGGATGGGATAGCCATAAGAATCAAGCCAAACGTAGTTCAAATTTATAAAAAGGAGAAATGAAGATTTATTTATTAATTTAGTCGTTCACAATTTATACTCTTGAGAGCCAAGAGTATTACAATGATCAAAATGAAAGGAACTAAAAATTAAAAGGAAATGTTTTTTTTTCATGAACAGTTTAGGCTCTTGTTCGGGAGCTGAATCTTCACTTTCCTAAATTTTACCTTGGTCGTAAGAGAGTGTCTCCTCTCATCCAAGCTCTGTGTCAGAGTTGGTCTTGTTTTGATGACCAATGAATACCATAGTGCGTCTCTTCACTCTAAGGGATCCTTCAGTCTTTACTTCCAACGTTGAACGCCACTTCATGCGAGATGGGATGGTGATTTGAACTTCGTTGATGACCCCAAGGCGGCTGAACGCAAAGCTCTTTTCCTGGCTAAGCTATGAATTTATCACCTCTTCAACATGTTTTATCCTTGAAAGTACGGAAGACTTTTATCTCGAACCACACTGGATCCTACTAAAGGCTGAAGCTTTGCGATTTCCTTGGCACCCTGTTCGCTCGAAGACAGATACTTGTTTCCGGGAATTTGCTAGTTCCAACATATCGAACACGGAGTGCTTTGACTTAAGTTGACCATTTCTTTCTTCACTATCCTCTTCTTCAATCTCGAAGCAGGAAACCATGTTCACAAATGTAACTTGGTAAGCTTTCCTAAAGAATTCCTTGTGAAAGTATTCTTCTAGAGTGATGGGAGCATGAGGGCCTCGCTCAAGCAACTCAACTGAACGAGCTTGTTGTTCATGGATGGCTTTGAGCTTCTTCCTCTCCATTAAAGGTTGTGGGTTGCTCTTTCTCCTTTGCAGCTTTCTCCCACGTAGCCACTATCTTGGAGATCTTTTCTTCCATGTTGACAACTCCAATTTTCATCACCGCAATGACGAAGGTATGAATAGATTCAATCTCTGCTTGCGAGAAGATAGATTCTTCTTCAGAGATTTTAGAAGAATCTTCATTGGAGTAGTCGTGGTCTTTAAAACCCTAAAATTGGAAGAGTCCGCGAGGTGTAGTCTGCTTTGAGCTAAAGGTATTCGTAGTTGGCTTCTAAGAGCGAGGAGCCCTTTGAGTTGCCCCCAGTGTGATAGAGCTGATAGTTGGATTCTTAAGCAATTGAGTTGATGCATTCATCGTCGGTTTTTCTAGCGTTGTAGAAATACCAGCGGCGACAATTGCAATCCTTGAAGTCATTACTCCGCTTAATGTGACACATAAAGTTGTTGACCCCTAGGATGAAGCTTGAGTCATCCTACTTGTTGAGAGTAGATAGAAAACTTTCTAGGGTGTCATCGCGTAGTTTGAGTCTAAGGTTGAACTTGATTTCTTGGAGAAGGAGATGAGTGGAAGAGAGGTCCCACCAAGCGTGCCAAATTTATAAGCACAAATTTCGAGTCTAAAATAAATAAAGACAGGAAATTGAAAAACAAATTAATTTGTATTAATATTTGAATGTATGTGGGGTATAATCTCTATATTAAATACAATAAAGTAGTCCTCTGATTCGATCTCCTGAAATTTGGGTGAGCCAAGGGCGCAGACGCTTGATCTCGATCTCGAACGCAGGTTTAACTGAAGAATTCTTGCAGTAGTTTTTGAGATGAAGGTCTTGAGCGTTGATCCCCTTAGTGTTTGGTAGCTCGAGTCTGCTCGAAGTTTAACCATCTGAAGGTTGACCGTTGGTTGTAGCTCTCCCGATTCTTGGATGCGAGGGCTTAGTGCTTGGTCTCGATCGATGAACCAGACAAGGAAGACAACTGTAGTCTTTGATGTGAAGAACAAAAGTTGTTGAACTAGCCGACATTGGTCCTTGGTGCTTGGTAGCTGGAGGTCGCTTGCAGTTCAATCTTGTGTTGAAGACTTGGAGACTTGAACCGTGTCGGGTTGAGGTCTGGACCGCCAAAGCCGAGCTTGTGGATAATGATAAGAAGGAAAAAATCCTGACCCGACATTCCTGCACTAAACCCGCTCACACGTTCATTTTCAAGAACCGATATGCGTTCTCAAAGGGTGGGGTGGAGAGTGTTGAGTTAGAATAGCGTTGGCGAGCCACCCATTGTCAGAGATGGAAGATACTCGTGACTTTTTCTACCAACCCCAGGGTCTTCGGGATCATACCTAGTCATCTTGAGACAGAGAACTGTGATGCATTGGGGTCCGGGTGTGGGTGTCAACCAAGTAACACAAGGAGAGGAAGAAATCACAAGGTCAGCAACAATGTCGCGCCCGCCACCGCCGTGGTAGCGTACGCGACGTGCCATGGCAAGGCAGGGGAGAAGGTAGCGTCCGTGTCGTCGTTCGGCAAAACTGGGAAATTTCTGTAAAAAAAAAAAAAAAAAAATTGTCGTCGCCAGGAGGTCTTCGCTGTGGTAACGCCCGCGACAAGACTGTTTTGACGCATGATTTGTTTGGTTAAACGTTGTGTTTAGTCTTTTAGTTACTTAGTATAAATACTCTGTTAGCTCATTTTCCAAGGCAGCTTTTGATGATTATGAACATGCTTATGCATTGGTTAGGGTTTCCCTAAGTTTTCTCCCAAAAATCTTGATTACTTTATCCAAGTTATTTTGGTTGTGTTTCAAGTCATCTCTTTATTGATCATTTGGTGGATTTTTCCTTTATGATAGTCATGGTGGGGTGTTAGGCTATTGGTGGTGGTCCAACCTTTATCAAAGGTCATATCCAATCCTATTTGGTGTTCAAGGTTATTGTTCTTGGTTGATTTTGGTTCCTTCTTATTGTTATTGTTCAAGTTAAAGGCTATTCTTATGATAACAAGCATGGGTGATTGAGTTTTGCATCATTCTCATCTCAATGGCCATGGGTGTTCATTGGGTTTGTCTTCTCTCATCCTTCTCCAACTCAAGCTATTATTAATCCCCTCCACGCAAACGCTCTAAGACTCGATCTTGAGCTTTTGCAGACTTTGATCCTTGGCGCTTGGTAGCTAGATGTCGTTGGTAGTTTCATCTTCTGAAGCCTCTACAGTGCAGAATGCCCAGGGGAGTTCAAAATGAAGGGGGAGGATCCCTATTTATAGGCTCTGAAGGCCTAGCCCTTAGGGTTTGAGTTGGGCTTTGGGCATGGGTCCAAGTTCATTAATTATTCCTTTAACTTTAAATAAAGAAATAATTAATATTTTCTGCATCATCTTTGACACGTGTCATGATATTATTGGCCAGGATGCATTTCCATTTAAAATTCAATTAAATGGACCGTCGTACTTAATCTAACACGTTGTAATTAATTTTTTTAATTAGTCGGCAAATTTTTGCCTCCTACAAGCATCATAAAGTGTTAGAATTAATATGAGCAAATCAAGTAGCAAAGCCAAGATAAAACATTCACAACGTGTTAGGATTCTCAGGGTGTAGTAAGCAGACAAACAATAATAAGGGCGAAAAATAAATAAAGATTCGACATAAGGAATTAACATGGAAAACCCAAACTGGGAAAAAACCACGAACGATGCACTATCAGAGGATTACAACGGTGTTTCAGAGATTCCCAAACCTCGACAATCTCTCACAGCCTTCCTAGAGTTACAACCTGAGAACTCAACACTTACAGTGGAGCCTCACACAACTCCCTCAGGAACACAGAGATTACAGGTCAATCTCTTGTGGTATAAGAAGAAACACTCTCAATTGTTGTACAAATAAACCTAACACTTAGGTCCTATTTATAGTCAAGACTACAACATAATATTGCGGTTAATAATAATATTAACTTTCCAAAAACATGTGTTTCCTAATAATTTGATACTATATTCGAAAGTAATATTATATTTCCATGTGATTGCCCCATCACAATTTGGTAACAAATATAATATTTCACTTTATATAATATCTTTGCTCAATGAACACAATCTTGGAAGATCTTCAATATTATATGAACTTGTCCACCAAGCATAATTTTGGCTTTCCAAAATTAATCCCACCAAAATAATAATTTGGGCTCCACAAAATTAACCCAACAATCTCCCACTTGGAGACCAAATTGTAGCCTTCGTCATTCATCACCACCACCACTCGTCCTTGAATCCTCTAGTGCACCCATCTCGATCTTATTCAGCAAAGATCAACAGAGGTCCAAGTTGACCTTTCATCAACTCCTGTTTTTGTAACAGGCTCCCAGTTGAACTGATCACGCCCCTGTAACTTCGACATACGCATCATCTTCAACAACTTAGGGGAATTTTGGATTGGGATTTTACCTCGTGTTGAACTTGTCGAATTTCCGTGCAGGGTAGATCCGTTCCTCGGCTGACCATTTGTTCCCGTAGCCTCGACCGGAAACCCCCTCGTTTCTGGTACCCTTCTCTCATCAGAGAAGCTAACACGCCTTTGACGAGCATGAACCGACATGTTAGAGTTATCAATGACAGAATATAGCTTCCCCTCTTTCCTGCCATTTGCAATTATCAGAGATCCTTTCGATACCCTCCAATGACCATCTTCAAATCTCGTCGTGAACCCCTCCCCATCCAGTTGACTCACAGATACAAGGTTCTTGGTCAGACCCGGGGCATACCGAACATTCTTCAACCTCTAAGTTCCACCCTTAGAAGTTTTAATGTTCACATCACCTCTTCCTAGCACCTTTAGGTTGTGACCATTTGCAAGCCTAACCCTGCCAAACCTCCCACTCACAAAATTGCTAAAGGCTTCCTTGCTGGACGAAGAGTGAAACGAAGCACCCGAATCTATCACCCAACTCCCTTCTGAATTGTCAACACTAACAGTTAGGACATCACCCATATCTTCAGCAGAATATACAGAGTCATTGTCATTATGATTGCTCTTCCTGAGTTTGGGACAATCCCTACGAAAATGACCTCTATCACCACAGTTCCAACACAACACTTGCTCCATGTTTCGACCTCTAGATTTTGATCGACCCCGACCCGAGCTCCCAATATTCCTCCTACCCCTGACAGTCAAAGCATTCCCCGAAGACTCAGACACATCAAAATCTTTCCTACGAATACTTTCATTCAGGACAAAGTCTCTAATTTCCCCAAACTTCAGTTTTTCACCCTTCTTAGTAGAAGAAGTTACAGAAGTCACGAAATTTTCCCAAAACTTAGGTAGGGTAGCCAATAGTATGTTAGCGTTCATCTCATCGTCGAAATTAAATCCCACAGAGGTTAACTTTGATAGTATTATATGCAACTCATTCATACTATTATGCATATCACCAGACTCTTGCATCTTAAATTCAAACAAACGACGTAACACATATACCTTGTTCACCGCCGAAGGTTTCTCATATGTGTTTTGCAAGGCCTCGAGCAGGTCTTTCATCGTTTTCTGATCTTTGACGTTGAAAGCCGCATTCCGGGCTAGCGTCAGCCTGACCGTACTAAATGCCTGACCATCACGCTCTTCCCAATCCTTATGTTCCATCTCTTTTGGCTTATCACCCATCGCAAGATGCAACCTTTGCTGGCAGAGAACATCCTCAACGCGCATCCTCCACCATGCGTAGTCTTTCCCATCGAATTCCGGAATCTTCACAATTGCGCCCGCCATTGCTTCTCAGTCTGCAGATCAACCACGCTCCAACCAAAACTGTGATACCAGTTGTTAGGATTCTCAGGGCGTAATTAGCATACAAACAATAATAAGGGCGAAAAATAAATAAAGATTCGACACAAGGAATTAACGTGGAAAAACCCAAACTGGGAAAAAACCACGAACGATGCACTATCAGAGGATTACAACGGTGTTTCAGAGATTCCCAAACCTCGACAATCTCTCACAGCCTTCCTAGAGTTACAACCTGAGAACTCAACACTCACAGTGGAGCCTCACACAACTCCCTCAGGAACACAGAGATTACAGGTCAATCTCTTGTGGTATAAGAAGAAACACTCTCAATTGCTGTACAAATAAACCTAACACTTAGGTCCTATTTATAGTCAAGACTACAACATAATATTGCAGTTAATAATAATATTAACTTAGGTCCTATTTATAGTCAAACACTCTCAATTGCTGTACAAAAACATGTGTTTCCTAATAATTTGATACTATATTCGAAAGTAATATTATATTTCCATGTGATTGCCCCATCACAATTTGGTAACAAATATAATATTTTTCACTTTATATAATATCTTTCCTCAATGAACACAATCTTGGAAGATCTTCAATATTTTATGAACTTGTCCACCAAGCATAATTTTGGCTTTCCAAAATTAATCCCACCAAAATAATAATTTGGGCTCCACACAATTAACCCAACACAACGATCTCCCTATTAAAGAGAATTAAGTTTGATGAGATGTTATCATGGACCCATTGTGTACCCTACTCACTGATCACAGATTCACAATGAAACAAACCAACGTTTGATCCACCTATATCCTTAGATAAGGTTTGGAGGATAGTTGACGCTCATAAATGGCTTAGATCCATCAGCATTTGCTAGGATCCTAGGGATAAATATACGAGCCTATTATGTGTAGTGAAAGAAAATTATCATGATGTAAAAATTGAGAAAACCCATGGACGACAACGAAGAAATAATCCACTTGTATAGAGGGATCGGAGAGATTATAAGATGTAGACACCAAACTTGATATTTGGTTTACTCTAAATATTAGGTAATTCTATTTTGATCATGTTAGATGAAGATGTTCAGGGTCCTTATTCATCTCTACTCAAACGGGCTATAATGAGAGAGAAAGACTAACTAAGGGTTACACTAGAGTTTAAATGATAAAAACTTGGATAATGACCTAACTACACCAGGTGACTATTTATACAAATCACTTAACTAATTAAAATACAATCATTTGGTTCTAAATACGTACTAGAGTAGTGGCATCGAGAGCGCGACGCTGGGCGTCACGGCCACGACGGCTTTATCTGGGCGAATTCCAAATTTCTCTGGAACAATGTATCGTGGGTGTGACGTTTCATGTCGCAGCCGCGACAAGGCAATTGCTGAGTTCTCTTGCTCGCGGTGTCATGATCGTAACACTACTGTCGCAGCCACGACGTTGCTGCTAAGGAAAATAGTTCTCTTAGGTGTCACGGTTGCGACTTGAATGTCACGACCGTGACAGCCCTCGGTCTTGAATGTCATGGGGCGTCCATGGAGGGGTCACGGGCGTGATATTCAGTGTCACGACCGTGACGCTTCTGCCGGGGATACAATTGACAACTTGGAGAGTGTTAGTGCATCACGGCGTGACTGTATGTGTCACGGCCGGGACACTTCTAATGAATTGACTTTTGATTGTTTCCTTGACCTTGGCCTCTATTCTTCCCTCGTTCTTAGCTCGAGGTGCCTCAAGTGTCTTCGGGACTCGGTCCCGGGTCAGGTCTTGCATGAATGTCTTCGAACCCGACCTCTTTTTGACTAGTTTTGCTCAATTCGGCTCAAAAATGTAGTCTCCGGGACAAAACCTAAAAAGTAATTAAAAATGCATGAGATAAACACTTTTATTGAACGAATGAACAAAAAAGCCTCAGTCAAAGACTGATATTTACGAACAAAATTATTTTATTTAGGATGTGTTTGTTAATTGGATACGTTAATGAAATTTTTTCAACCAAAAAATCCACTCACCTCCATTTTTTCCAGGGACTATTTGACTGGCGAGATGGATTCCAACGCAGCCCCATCACCGTCCAGTCACTCTCTACCGCTACCATCCAGTTGGTCCAGAGCATCTATTTCCATGGAGGACTACACCAAAATTGTTATCCGACGAAAAATGATAACTTCCACCGATAAATCAATAAACTTGGTTGGCGTTGGGAAAGGTTAGTCGGCGGTCAGAGGCGGCTACTCGTGTCGCGTGAAACATGGTGTCAATAACCGTTGAAACGTGATACCGGTAAGAGGTTCGATGTTTCCATTCCCAGGTTTGAAATAGAATAATGTTGCCATTTTATGTAAATGAAGTAATGCGACTGAATGAGAATAGTTGTGCATTTAATTTCTTAAGTCCCGAGTTTGACTCTAGATGTATAACAATTGTATTTATTGGGACTAGCAAAATACCCGCGCGTTGTGGCGTGATCATTAAAAAAATGAATAAGTGTTGCTTGATATGATTTTAAATATTAATAATACATTACAGTGATATAAAATAGTGTTTTTGGAGATAAATAATTTGCATTATGGGATTTATGGTTGAAAATATTCCAAATTGACTTTTGAACCACCAATAAACTGAAGCTTTACCATATTTTCCCATACTAAGCCAACACCAAATTCTGATCGCAGAAAGCTGACATGACATCGATACCACATGCTTAGTAATCAATTCAAGTTCATTGGCACTAAGCACATTGACAGGGTCGCAAAGCACGGTGTACATAGTAGCACGTCAAGGTCGATCCCACAGGGACTCAATTAGCAGCACAGAAAATTAATCTATATCGCGATTTTAGGTTTTTGAAAATGTTTAACAACTAATCAAACTAATAAAGCAAGGAAAAATAAGTCAAAGGTTCTAATCAAGAGAGAAAGACTTCTAGGGAGATGATAACCTAACAACGAGTTCCATTACTGAAACATAGCATGCACAATCATACATTCAAGAATGAATCAAGAATCGACAACCTCTGAATCCTATCACCCTTTCAATGCTAAATAGAATTATTCTAAACAACCTAATCAACAACTTTCGTATGCCTTTTAGGTTAAACAGAATTGAAGGTCTCAATAATTCAGGATATCTAATGATTCCCAAGTTCACTACTCCTTTCTCAACTTTTGCAAACCTAGGTAGACAGATTGGTAGTCAGATTACTCTAATTCACCTTTCAGTACTTCTCATGTCAATCTCCAACTCATGAGTATTCGAGCGCCCCAAAGAACACACATGAACATGGAAAACACAACCTTGTATTGGTTCATACAAGAATTCATGTACAAACTAATAATATTAAATCAAACTTCATTGTTTCGGGTTGCAAAATCCTAGAAATCAAAGAAACTACTCACTCATGTTCAAGAAAGTGCGACACAAGTTCAAAACATCATGATTAATTCTCAAAACAAGAAAGAAATCAAAAAGAAAAATAACTATGAAGAATTACAACCGTCGAGTCTTTCAATCCCGGGCTGGAGTCTTCCTCGCAAGTAGTGATGGTTTCTTCCCGAATCTTGAACATCGTTTCTCCTCGAATCAGTCTCAACCTTGAATCTTGACGGAGTAATTGATGAGAAGATGGTGTTATTAGGGTTTTCTCTCTTGAAGGACTAATGATAGAATCGAGTTTTTGATAGAATGAATGGTCCCCCATAAAAATTGCAGCCAAAAAAATATAATTGTCGTTGCTGCTTTTCTTGCGACGCACGGCCAAGCCACGCCCAGCCAGCCACGGACTGTGGCCACTGCCACGGGCTGACCGTGGTTCCTACTGCCTCGCTTTCATTTTCATTTTTGTGCTAGCCGAATGAATGCCATGAAAGGTTAATATCAATTCCCAACTTTTCTTCTTGGTCTTTAATATCAATTTCTCTCCTTCTTCATTTGTGTTGGGCAAAGTCCAAGGCAATTGAGTTGATGGTTGAACCAATAGAATGAATTGCCCCACCTTCTCTTTTTCTTGGTTGGGCCGACTAAATTGCCTCCACACAAAAGTAATTGCTACTGCTCTTTTCTTCATGCCTGAAAGCTGACCTTGGTATGGCGACCACCACATCGGATCGTGGTGTGCCTTTGATCATTTCGCACTACTTTCCATCCCAAATTTGCACCATGGTTTGGGTATATCATGTAGAGGCCCGTTGTGTCTTCACTCTTACTAGAAGTTGAGAGAAAATTGGTGTATTGGCCTCAAAACCTACAAATTCACGAAAAAACAATATCACCAAGTGTAGTAGGAAAATTGAAATAAAAATCATGGTTCACACTCAAAACTATCCCTATTTCTCCATTGAGAATCCCTAAAAACATAGTCATGAAAAGCACTTATCAAATCCCCCCATACTTACTTCTTGCTTGTCCCCAAGCAAGTATAAGACTCAAAACTAGATGAAAGGACTCAAAAACAAACTAAACGCACACCTCCTCCAATAAAAGGGCATATTAGAAATCCAAAACAAGCATACACAAAGAGACTCCCTAGCGAGATTAAGAATCAAATTGGGACAAAAATTGTTGTTCGAGACAAAATCACAAGTCAAGAAGCAACACAACCAATATATAACAACTCAAATGCAATCAAAATTCATTCTCATGTTTTGCAAACTAGTTGGGATCGGTAGGACCTCACTTTAGGGTATGTGGATCACTCCCCTCATGTGTTTGCAAAAGATATAACGGTTCGCTCAAAACCTTTAACCAATGTAAACAACCTACCATAAGCTTGACAAGACTCTCGAGTCTTTACCACTATAGACAACATGCATAAAAGTTAATCATGAGGACTTTTCAAGGGTTGTAATAGTGCTTAGGTGTAGGGTAAGGAGGGAATTCATTTTGGTAATGTGGAGCTAAGAGCCAAGGACCTAAAGAGCAACATTCCCAATACATATAGCACAACACCTCTTACATCACACTGCAATGAAGCATAAATACCTTCCCCATCGAAGCAGAATAAAGGAAGAGTCAATATAAGCAAGAAAACCACCATGTTATTCACCTTATTCCTCAAAACTTCTCCTTTTTTTTCCTTTTTTTTTACTTTTCATTCCTTTTTTTTAATGTGGTGAATAGCATAGATACATAAAAATAGGATCATTTCCTTACAACCCAATTTCAACCTCAAATGAAAAGAAGGGATAAATAATGACTATGAGCAATGCTTCCCTCATCAAGTAGACTAGCCAACAAAGTCATCATACCAATAGACTACAAAAACTGCCCCCAACAGAATTGTTGCTCCACTAACTTAGCTAAAGGGGTATAGGATTAAGAACAGGCCAAGGGTGCACAATTTAGGTGAAACAATCAAAACAGAAAAACTGCGCAAGGGCTAGCAAAAAGAAGTCATATTGTCAGGTGGCTTTTGGCTATGTGGCTTCAAACTGGGCCTCAATCATATTAACACAATGCACAAGGCAAATGCAATATGAAAGAGAGTCAAATAAAGTTCTAGAAATGCAAACATGGTGAGGTCACACTCAAAAGAAAATGAGACTATAAAAATGATAGTCTTTTAGGCTCAAGAAGTCTCACGGGTTAACCTACCACAATCACTACAACTGGTTCATTTGATGTACCAAACACACCATTTCATTACCATGCACAAGAATCGATCAAGACTAGATGAATTGTTGGAGTATTTCAAGAGTTAAGAGGCATAAAAAGTATAAGATATAAGCATAGGATCGACCGGGAGATCGAAAATGAGCTTAATAAGAAAAAGGGGCTCAACACGGATCGTGTCTAGTCTGACACGACCCGTGTTGGTGTCCAGAGAGCATAAATTTTGTGCACCGGATCAACACGGACCGTGTTGGTCTAACACGGGTCGTGTTGAGTTCAGTTGGGATTGATTTTGTAATCCCTTGATTTATGCCTTGTGGTCAATTAAGTTTGAGCATGTTTTGGGATATTATTTGACTGAGAAATCAATCATGATTTCTCATCAATAATATTCAAACAAATCCCTTGGATTATACTCTTGATTATAGGCAAGTTTGACTAGCTTGTTGGCTCCTAAGATCACTATAAAAGGTGGATGAATTGCACATTCATCCACACCCTCAATCATCTTCTTCTTCAAGTTTCTAGAGAGTTTCAACACACTCTTTGAGGTGTTGACTGCAGCAACATTCTTTGAGAGCCCATGAGAAATCTTGTTACTTTGCTTACAAGAAGTTAGGTTTTACCCTTGAGTCTTTTCACGGTCTAGTGAATAAGTCTTAAGGGGAGACGGCTTGACCTCGACTCCTAGCCACCCAAGTGATCCCTCATCTTGTGGTTCCTTTTATTCCATGTGACCGTGTTTCTCCATCTCATCGTTCGTTATTTCCAACATGAATCACAAACATGACAAGCAACATAGATCAAACAAGCAACCAAGTTTCTTTCATCATTCGCATCAAGCCGGAAATCACATGACTACACACTTGCAATGACAATCCAAATATACACAATAAAGAACTTAACATAGGAGGGTTTTCATAATCAAAGCAAAATAAAACCTAATAAAGCAATTAAACGCTCGGGTTGCCTCTCAACAAGCGCTAGTTTAACGTCTTAAGCTAGACGAAACTCACCTCGGTCCAAAGAATGCTCCACATCATAGTCAAACTCTTTTGGAATACCATCAGCATGTGTTCCCTCAGCATCTCGAAGTCGAACCCACCAGCAAGGGTCGAACTGCTTTCCTTCTTTAGCAATGGAAGGCATCTTCGAATCAAACCTACAAAACTTTCTCAACCAATCCTCATTAGTAGCATAAGGCCTGTCCTTGGTGATGTTAGGTTCGAGTTCAACTTGTACCCAATCTGTCGCGTCACCAAGTACATCGCTCTCAGGAAATACATCATCAGCCTCATCACTCCCAATCACATCAACACCACAGCAAAAAGAAACATTTTGAGGCATATGTTCACGAAACAGATCAAATTCAACCCCATGCACCCCAAACTTGAAGCTCATTTTCCCCTTTTTAACATCTATTACGCACCCAACAATGGCAAGGAAAGGTCTTCCCAAAATAATTTGGGTACGGGTGTCCTCGGCCATATCAAGAATCACAAAATCCACAGGCACATAATAGTTTCCTATCTTAAGAGGAAGGTCCTATAAAATACCCATGGCGTACTTAACAGAACGATCAACCATTTGCAGTGACATGGTGGTAGGTCTCAGCTCACCTAAGTTCAGTCTCTTATAAAGGGAATAAGGCATCAAGCTCACACTTGAGCCCACATCACATAAAGCTCGGTCGATGTTCATGGTTCCTAGGGCACAAAAATAGTGAAGCTCCCAGGGTCTTTAAGCTTTGGAGTGAGCTTATTCAAGACCACAGAACTACACTCCTCATTCAAGAATTTAACATACAAAGGCATTTGGGACAAAGCATCAAGAAAAGGAACATTCACATTCAACTTTTTAAGCACACCAAGGAATTTCCCAAATTGAACATCGGTCTTAGACTTAGCAAGCCTAGAAGGGAATGGAATAGGGGGCACATAAACTCTAGGTGGTGGTGATGGTGGTTGTTGAGGGATTTCACCACTACCCTCATTGACGGTCTCTCTCTCATGGTCTTTCTCCTCTTCACTCTCTTTCTCATCATCCTTCTCACTCACAACCCCCCCCCCCCATGCTTGGCAATTGGCATCTCGGGTCCCTTAAGCTGTGTTCCACTCCTGAAAATTATAGCATTGCAATGCTCTTTAGGGTTAGGCACGGGTGGTCCAGGAAGGGTGGTAGAAGTACCAGATTGAATAGCGATCTGGTTCTCAAGCATTAGGTTATGGTTGGATAAAAGGTTAACCTTACTGGCTAGGGCCTTAATCACCTGATCTTATGGAGCGTATCGGGCCAAACCCCAAGACTCAAAAATCATGGTCACCAAGCTTTCCCGCAACCCCCCAATGAAACAAGAGAAAATGACTTCAAGGTTGGGTGCGGCGTGCATCTTAAGGTGGACCCGGGACCTTGGAGGCGTATTCGGATCATCGTTGGTTGTGGTATCCACTTCAAATGGGACCCAGGACCATGGGAGTTGAGCTGTAGGTCCTTATCGGGACCTACTTCGGGCTTTTAAAAAGGTCTGGAGTCATTACCCTAATTCACCTTTCAGTACTTCTCATGTCAATCTCCAACTCATGAGTATTCGAGCGCCCAAAGAACACACATGAACATGGAAAACACAACCTTGTATTAATTCATAACAAGAATTCATGCACAAACTAATAATATTAAATCAAACTACATTGTTTCGGGTTGCAAAATCCTAGAATTCAAAGAAACTACTCTCTTTTGTTCAAGAAAAGTACGACACAAGTTCCAAACATCATGATTAATTCTCAAAATAAGAAAGAAATTGAAAAGAAAAATAACTATGAAGAATTACAACCGTCGAGTCTTTCGATCCCGAGGTGGAGTCTTCATCACAAGTATTGATGTTTTCTTCCCGAATCTTACACTTCGTTTCTCCTCGAATCAATCTCAACCTTGAATCTTGATGGAGTGATTGATGAGATGATGGAGTTGTTAGGGTTTTCTCTCTTGAAGGACTAATGATAAAATGGAATATTTGATAGAATGAATGATCCCCCATAAAAAATTGCAGCAAAAAAAATATATAACTGTCGCTGCTGCTTTTCTTGCGACACGCGGCCAAGCCACGCCCAGCCAGCCACGGATCGTGGTCACTGCCACGCAGTGGCGGATCTCGACATCCAAATTAGAGGTGTCCAATTATCAGTAAATTCAGTAATGTTAATATTTGAACTTTTTTTAGGGGTGTCCGTTTAACACATGTTTATATTTTTTCTTTCCAAGTAATAAAGGCTAGTTAAATTTTTTTTTGGGTCAGGGGTGTCCATAGACACCCATACCATAGCCCCAGATCCGCCCCTGCTGCCACGGGCTGACTGTGGTACCTACTGCCTCGCTTTCCTTTTCATTTTTGTGCCAGCCGAATGAATGCTATGAAAGGATGATATCAATTCCCAACTTTTCTTCTTGGTTATTGGACCGAATGAAAGGTTGGCCCAATGCAATTAATTTCTTCCCCCCTTTCCCTTTTGTGATTAGGCGGATGAATTGGTGACTCATGAAATGAATGGCCCTCACTCATGCTTCATTGGTTCGAATGAAAGGCTCCAAGAATTATCTAAATTGACCTCCACTTCTCTCCCCTTTTAATTGGGCCGAATTGAAGGCTGGGACAAAATGAATGCTTGGACCGAATGAAGTCAACGACCTCATTTTTTCTTCTTCTTGATTTGTGCAGGGCAAAGTCCAAGGCAAGTGAGTTGATGGTTGACCCAACAGAATGAATTGCCCCACCTTCTCTTTTTGGGCCGACTAAATTGCCTCCACACAAAAGTAATTGTTACTGCTCTTTTCTTCATGCGTGAAACATCCTTGACCGTGGCAGCCACCACGGTCGGACCTTGGTGTGCACTGCCCGGTCATTCCGCACTCCTTTCCATCCCAAATTTTCACCACGGTCTGGGTATATTATGTAGATGCCTGTGGTGTCTTCACTCTTACTAGAAGTTGAGAGAAATTGGTGTATTGGCCTCAAAACCTACAAATTCACAACAAAACAACAACACCAAGTGTAGTAGGGACATTGGAATAAAAATCATGGTTCACACTCAAAACTATCCATATTATACCATTGAAAATCCCTAAAAACATAGTCATGAAAAGCACTTATCACACATTGACGGGTTCCACTTATAAGCCGGACCTATTGGGCAGGTTACAGGTTCGACACGTCCAGGTTCTAGGTTCAAACCTACTTAATGACATATAGGTCTTGTTCTTGGGTTAGATTATTTTCAGGTTTGGATGGATAAGTTGGGATAAGTTAGAATAAGTTATGATGCTTTTTTGGGGAATTATATTTTTAGAGTGGATTTTTTTTGGAGAATTGTGTTATGTTTGGATAAGTTAGGATAAATTGGAAGAGTTATATCCAACCTAACCAAAGAACATGGCCATAATCAAGCAATGGGGGATGAAAGTGTACGTATGCATAACGTAAATACCAAAAAATTGTTGGGGGTGTCATACATCTTTTTTAACTGACTCGCGGGTCACAACTTTTTTTAATGCATTCCCAAGTGACATTATATTTAACTAAATGACTAAGAGGTGACATTCCGACTATTTTGGCTTGAATCCGACGAGTTATGTTGAAAAAGATGAAAATGCCCTTATTTTTCTATCTAATTTAACTTTGTCTACCCTTCCTCCCTCCTCTTTTTCCCTCACCCTCTTCCTCTGTAATTCAATCTTCTATAATTTAACATTATGGATTATGTGAATACCCACCAAAAAAATCCCATCTCTGAAAAAAAAAACCACACAAATCACACCCTCAACTCCACATCTACTGCACAAAAGTAGCATATTAAGGAAAAAAAAAATAACCACAAACCTTAAATTTAATGCAGAAAGAAAAGATGCTCAACTACCTTGCTGGGGATCAATTCGACGATCTGGGTTCAGTTTTTGTGCAATTTGAGTCGAGTTTTTAAGTTTTCCTGCTTTGAATTTCTGCTTCAATTTCTATGGGTTTCGATTCAATTCGACGATATGGGCTCATTATTTGTGGAATTGAATTGGGTTGAGTTCTGCATTTTTCCTGCTTTGAATTTCTGCTTCAATTTTCATGGGTTTCATTTCAATTCGGCGATCTGAGTTCAACTTTTTTTTGAGTTAGTTTTTATCCCGACATGGGATGTCTGAAGAAAAACTAAGCTCCTGAAGCATATACACAGGAGAATAAGCAAGAACACGAACACCCCTTTCTTCCATTTGTGCTGGGACTTGTGCTGGAAACTTGCCCTTCGTTTCATACTTTTCAGAGAGCAAAGTGAAGCGTGTTTGGGGTGCAGAGTTGAAATCGCGATGTAAAAGTAACAATGGATGAGTACTTGGAGTAAGAATGAAGGGAGATTAATGGGGTTTAGTGAGAGAGAAGGAATCAATCAAAGGGGAGCTTAATCAGCAGTCATTAAGGAAGAGAGAGAGAGTTGAGTAGAAGATGGTTGTTCGGTCTCATTCTGAGCCAAATTTATATCATTTATAAGGTGTTTTGCTTGTTTTAGCTCCTTAATTATATTAGATATGATGGTTTTCTGTTTTTGTAGGAAAATAAGGAATTAGAAGGAAAATGAGCTTAATCGAGGATTTTTAGGGAATCCCGAGCAATTTCCCGAGCCAACCCGAGCCAAGACCCGAAGAGGAACCAACCTGGGAACTCTGTCTCCATTATGGCGCAAAACAAGGGTGTAACACCCACTACAACCTTTTAAAGAGCGTTACAGCCCAAGGGAGGACGATAGGGGAAGGAGGGAGCCAGAAGTCGCACCTGCGACAGTGAGGGACCCGCCCGGGACAAGCTTCTGTGGCATCAATACATCAGCAAAGGCAAGAAGACCAGAACCTCGTCGCACCCGCTACGGAAGTCGTCGCACCCGCGACAGAAACTCTTCGTGCCCGCGACAGGTTTTATCGCAACCGCGACATATGATGAATAAGTGACAGATAAATGGGGGCAGAGCTGGGTCTCGCCCGCGAACGTTTGATTTCTGTGGAAATTAAATGCGCGGCTGAGCTATAATCTTAGGGTTTTGGTTGTGTTATCTTTCCTTCTATAAATACCTACATATTTTCAGCATTAGTAATCAAGTAGTTAGGAGTATGATTAAAGTAGAATTAGGTTTATTTGCATCTCTTTTATCTTGCTTTAATCGTTCATTAAGCCTTTAATTGTTGTTCAAGCTTTCTTTTCTTTTGATTGTAATGAAGTCTTTTTCCAAGCAATTTCAATTCAAGCAATTTACAAAGTTCTCTCTCTCTCTCTCTCTCTCTCTCTCTCTCTCTCTCTCTCTCTTTAATGTCCATTGATGCTTTGATTTAAGCTTTCTAGTGCTAGTTACCACCAATCCAACTTTAAGTGAGGAGGAGGATTAAGGGCATAGTTATTAAAATCTCGATCATGATTTACGATCCTACGATTTTGTGGTCCAAAATTGTCAAAATGATTCTACTATTTACACACGATCCACTATCCTACATGGGCTAAATTCTGATCCTAACTTTCCTATAGTTTCGAGTTAGGATCCCGATTTTAACAACCTTGATTAAGGGTCACAAATTCATGAAGATGAAGAGGTGCTTGTCTGTGATGTTGGGAGTGTTATGATGTGGTCTAACCCTACTTTTTCTTTATCACCTATTGTTGATTATGATGAATTGGATGAAAGTTGTGATTTGGAATCAGTGTTTGATGAAAATTGTATGGAAATTGAGTTTGAGTCATTGTTTGCATCCAAGTCTGTGCAAGAGCAAGTTAAGAAATGTGTTGTATTGCCCCCTCCCGCTGACTTGCATACTCAATTTTCATTTACAAGTCAATGGGAAGAATCATTTGTCATGTCTCTATTTATGGTGCCTAGGAAAGTTTTGTACATTCCTGCATTCCATCATTTCTATGACTTTTCTAAGGCCTTTGATAAACTGTTGAGAGCACTAATGTTTCTTGATGTGCTATTGAGATTGTGCTCTTATATACACCATTCTGAGATGTATGCAAGAATGCATGACTTGTTACTACGGGCGTTGACTGGTTCTGACATGGTGCCCGACATCTTGATGTGAGAAGGAATGAGTCTTAAGCACTTCGTTTGTGAATGGAGTAGCCTGAGTTGGTAGGGTGACCCCTTTTCAGAGGGTCATTCCAAATCCCGAAAAACTCGGCATTAATCTTGAAAGTGTAATGTTAAGGTAGTATACCTACACGAGTTGGTATGAGAAGTACGACGCTCTTACTCCTTAAGCACTTCGTTTGCGTATGGAGTAGCTCGTGTTGGGAGGGTAGACCCCGTTTATGGGTTGTGCAATTCCCGGAAAAACTAACATCAAATATCGTTGAGTTAAGTTGAAAATATTTGGCCGTTTAAATCTTGGAAAACCCCACACCAAAAAGAATTGTAATAAATGTGACGTCTTTCCTTGTGTCTCCTGCGACCCTCACCAAGCCAAGGGTGACACAAGTGAGGGAGGACGACACTTAAATAATCTTTTGCTTTGATACAAGCTTGGATTGTGATTTGCTTTAGATCAATCAGATTCGATTAAAATTAACACTTGCACTCGAGCACATAGGATCTTGTTTTGTAGGAGATGTTTGGGAATCGAAAGCCTTAAAGATTGGCAATATCTTGAGTTAAGTGATTTGATGTGCTCATAATGGTTCCTTTTGGTTGATTAGTATTCTTTTCCTTGGGGCGATTGCATAATTCCTAAAGCAAGCAATTTTTCTTTCTTTTCAAAACTTGTTTTGTTTTTCACTTTCCCTCTCTCCTTTTATTTGGCTTTTGTGGGTAAAGTTTCTATAAACCCTCATAAGACCTTCCTCGTCCACTTGGGCTGCCAAGGGGTTTAAAGGGCTTGATGCATGTGCTAAATGCATCTGTCATTCCTGCGAAAGTGAGTAAGGGTGTTTAGTTCTTTTTCTCTTTCTTTATCTTTGTTTTTAGTTTGCTCGGGGCGAGCAAACTCTTGTGTGGGAGTGATGTTCGGTCTCGTTCCGAGCCGAATTTATATCATTTATAAGGTGTTTTGCTTGTTTTAGCCACTTAATTATATATTTGATATGATGGTTTTTTGTTTTTGTAGGAAAACAAGGAGTTAGAAGGAAAATGAGCTTAATCGAGGATTTTTAGGGAATCTCGAGCGATTTCCCGAGCCAACTCGAACCAAGCCGAGCCGAGACCCGAAGAGGAACCAACCCGGAACTCCGTCTCCATTATTGGCGCAAAACAGGGACGTAACACCCGCTACAACCCTTGTAGAGGGCGTTACAACCGAAGGGAGGACGATAAGGGAAGGAGGCAATCGGACATCGCGCCCGGGACAAGCTTATGTGGTGTCAATACATAAGCCAAGGCAAGAAGATCAGAACCTCGTTGCACCCGCTAAGGAAATCATCGCACCCGCGACAGAACCTCTTCGCGCCCGCGACAGGTTTTATCGCACCAGCGACGTATGATGAACGAGTGACGGATGAATAGGGGCAGAGCTGGCCGGGTCGCGCCCACGACCAGTCGATTTCTGCGGAAATTAAATGGCCCAGTTGAGCTATAATCTTAGGGTTTTGGTAGTGTTATCTTTCCTTCTTTAAATACCCACATATTTTCAGCGTTAGTAATTAAGTAGTTAGGAGTAGGATTAGAGTAGAATTAGGTTTATTTGCATCTCTTTTATCTTGCTTTAATCTTTCATTAAGCCTTTAATTGTTCTTCAAGCTTTCTTTTCTTTTGATTGTAATCAACTCTTTTTCCAAGCAATTTCAATTCAAGCAGTTTACAAAGTTCTTGCTCTCTCTCTCTCTCTCTCTCTCTCTCTCTCTCTCTCTCTCTCTTTCTCTCTCTCTCTCTCTCTCTCTCTTTCTTTAATGTCCATTGATGCTTTGATTTAAGCTTTCTAGTGCTAGTTACCACCAATCGAACTTTTAGTGAGGAGGAGGATTAAGGGTAACAAATTCTACTTTCATGTGAGAATTTGGGGATTCTTAGTAATCCAATTCACAATTTTCTTGTTTGTTCGAGGGAAATCCAAGTGAAGGTTGAAGATTAGAGTGAAGATTTAGTGTGGTCATGTGTTGCGTTGATTCTTCACTTTTCCGCTGCTCTCTTCCTTCCTTTCCCTCTCTCAGTCAGTCCCCACCAGGTGCTTCACTCATTTTTGAAGAGCAAATCAGACATTTCAATGATTTCGGCCAAAACACGCCAGAATGTCACCCCTCAGTTACTTAAGTAAGTTTAATGACACGTGGGAATGCATTAAAAAAAAGTTGTGACCCGCGAGTTAATTAAAAAAGATGTGTGACACCTCCTAGCACTTTTTTGCGTAAATACTCACTCCATATAAAAATAACTGACTTCCATGCTTACACAGATGATATTCAGGCCCTGTTCTTTAATTGGGTTAAACCTAACTAACCTAGCCTAACCTAACTTAACTTATCCTTACCTAACCTAACCTAACCTAACATAACCTAACCTAACCTAACTTAACCTAACTTAACTTATCCTTACCTAACCTAACCTAACCTAACATAACCAAACTCCTTAGAAACACTCAAACCAAAAACAACTTTTTAAGCAAAAAGAAATTGAAATAATATTATTTTAATCTCAAATCAATTCACTTTTTCAACACCAATAACTTTTTTCATTTATTTTCCCCAAAATATTCAAATTTTATTAGTAAAATATTTTTCACCCAACAACTAACTTAACTCAAACATATCTTATCACTACAAAATAAAGGTCATGCTTCCACACTTATGTAGCCACGCATAATTAAATGAGGGTGAAAAAATCGGGTAATTTTCTCCTCCATATCATAGCCACGCATAGTAAGTGTGGGTAAACAGTAGGCACGCATATAAGCGTACCAACACGCTTTTAAGAGTGCAACCACGCTTATTATGTGAGGTAATGATTTATTCCAAAATGGATTTTGGTTTCCTTGTATACAGGGATGGCAATGGATCTTGAGCCCACCCCAGACCCGCTCGGACCCTCCCTATTTAGGTGGGTCTGGGTCCAAAAATTAGGACCCATTGGGTTCGGGGCGGGTCTGGGTCCATTAAAAATTTGACGGGTCCGAGTCCAGGCACGGACCCGTGGATCCTACCCATGGACCCGTCAAATATATATATATATATATATATATATATATATATATATATAGACCCAGTGAATCCGGGTCTAGGTCCAAATTTTTGGGACCCACCGGGTCTCGGGGCGGGTCTAGGTCCAAAAGAAATTGACGGGTCCGGGTCCTACTGGACCCGCCCCAGACCCTACTCATTGTCATCCCTACTTGTATATCCTTTCCTATGCGATCATATATCTTAATTTAACTAACCTAACTTGAATCTAACTCAATTAGAGTGTCATTTGTAATTTTTAATATAGCCAAGACATTCTAGATTTCTTATAATTAAAAAAAAAAAAGGTGGAAAATGGGTACAGAAATTAAGTAATGGAGACAAAAGTGTATGTATAACGTAAATATTGTATCCGTCCAAAAATAATTGGCTTCCATGCTTTTAAAGATTCATCTTCAATTACTCAACAATTTATCACATAATATTTTATTTGTTAAAAAATTCTAATTTTATACTTTTTTAAAATTTATACTTTTTTAAAACTAATTTTTATTACGAATCTAGTGATATTAATTTGATGTCATAAATCATTATATATGTTAAAAAATTATAGTCAAAGTTTTTGATGACGAAAAACAATCAAATGGAGGTCATACTGTACGTGATTATCATGTAAATTACTACCTCCGTTTTTATTTATTTGTCGCCTAGGAAGTTGTGTTAAAAATTTTGACCGTTAATAACTTAATTTTTATAATGATTCATCGTATAAAATTGATGTCATTAGATTCGTCATGAAAAATACTATTTAAAAAGAATAATATAATTTTTTATAAAAAAATTTATATCATAAATAGTTGATTAAAGATTGACACTAAAAACCGTAAATAACAGATAAAAAAGAATGGAGGGAGTACATAATACCACTATAACCTTGTAAATATATGTCACACATGTGTAATAATGTGAATTACATATTATAATTACCAATCAAATCAATGGATAAAAGAGTATTCCATTAAAAAATGGATTTACAAAAAGAGAGATGGATGAATGAATGAGCGAATATGACGATTGAAGGAAGGGAGAAAAGTTTTGGGATGATGTACGTGGCTTTGGAAAAAAAAAATTATCAAACATAAATCTAACGGTTTAGATTAATATGTGACAAAATGTAATCAATGGTTATAATTGACTTGACTTCCTAAAATTACTCTCATGAGAGTCAATCCTACATTTCTTTAATATATAGTATAGATTTGAATTTATGGCTAATTTCAAAAAAACAAGTAAAATAATTTTTAGTTAACTACATAATTTTCACATCTAATAAATAAAATTTTAATATTTTTAAAATTAATAAAATCAATGTATCATATTAAATTATAACAAATGTACGGCGCATATTGTGGGAATTACCGTATCTACTGTAATTCCCAGAACATGGAAATTACCTTACCTTTTTGGTTTTCTATAACAATACCCAAAGGACAAAATTCACATCTACATAAGTTCATGACAATGTTTTATCAATTACAATAATTTTAACTAAACAAATCCCCATCTCATTATGTAACTAACTATATATGAATCAATTAACAATGGAATGAATCTCACTCCCGTATACTTTAAAAATTAAAAAAAACACACACAACAAGAAATATTAATTTTTGTTTCCCTTTTAACATGGGGCTACAAAAAGAAATTGTCACGATTTGGTAGTGTTATCATCAAAGCGCAAAATTTGAGTTAAAAATTAGTAAAAATGGTAGCATAAGGAAGTTGTGGGGTGGACAACTAAACGTTTTGTTACCTTAATAACCTTTGACAACCATTTTTCTTTAAATTGTCGTCCAATCTATATCAATTGCAACAAAAAAAAGTTTTGTTGCCACATATATAATGTATATAACTACAAAATTATTGATTCTCCCTATTTTAAATTAATGCAATAATAATTGTTTTGTTTTCTAAATTACTCTAAATTTGTTTCCCGATCATATTTTTGTTGTGAAATGAATCCCAATTACATGGGCAAAAGCATATACTTGTACAAGATACATAAATTCTATCATATTCAAAAATACTCGATCTAAATATTTATACAATTTACAACATATATAATACATCACAAATTATTATTATCATTTTGTTGGTGTAGGTTAATTTGCATTACAATTTATTACTGTACATTATTTGATTTCAAATTTGGTTTTTGCTTTAATGAGAATTCTTTATGTTTTGCCAATTATATTTCTATGTTATTTGTCCACGTAAATTAGGGAGAAAAGCTAAGCATAAATAAAAATCGAAATGAAAACCTCTGTTGTTCCAACAAAACCACCCTGTTTTCATACTCAAGAACACCACACGCCAGGCTCTGAACTTGCTTCTCTCTTTTGTCTCCCTCATTAGAAAAACCCCAACACCAACCCATGAAAATGGCGTTCAAATTCATCAAACACGACCCCAAAAAAATCAATAACAAATTAAAGGACCCCAACATCTAGACAAGGAGGAGGACAAACCGCTCTAACAATTTTCTCCGATGAAACCGGCCGCGATGGTGGTGGCGGCCTCCTCCGTCGTTCTTGCAAAGATAAACAACTCGTTGTGCATATGTCACCGTCGCCTTGTCAACATGTTTTCTAAAGCCGCCACAATCCCTCTTCCCAAACCCAAGCGTAGCCCCAAGAAGAAAGGGTTTCGCAAGCTCAGGAAGACTCAAATTGACAACAACAACAACAACAACCATGCACTCCACAAATTACCAATTCTCGTTAAACTTCCGCCGCCAGAAGATCCACGGAAGAAGACCATCTTCCTCGACCTTGACGAAACTCTAATTCACTCATCCGTCGACCCCCCTCAGAGTTACGACTTCATCGTTCGACCCACCATTGAGGGCGAAATCATGACCTTTTATGTCCTTAAGCGACCTGGGGTGGATAAATTCCTCCATAATTTGTCAAAAAAGTTTGAGATTGTGATTTTCACTGCTGGGTTGAGGCAGTACGCATCACTGGTGCTCGATCATCTTGATATTAATAGGGTTATTAGCCATCGACTTTATAGGGATTCCTGCCATGAAATTGATGGCAAGTTCATCAAGGATCTATCCAAGGTCGGGAGAGATTTGTCAAATGCTGTCATTGTTGATGATAATCCGTGTGCCTTTGAATTTCAGCCTGAAAATGCGATTAGAATTAAGTCCTTCATTGATGATTTGGCAGATAGGGAGTTGGAGAAATTGATTGTCTTCTTTGATAATTGTGATCAGGTTGAAGATTTAAGGGATGCCCTCAAAGAGTTTACTAATCAAGATTTTCACCTTGTTGCTCTTTGACAATTGTCCATTTTTCATATAAATAATTTGTTTCAAAAAAAAATAACTTTAGGTTTTTTGTTTCCCCCATGAAATTTAAGGGGATTATTTCCCCCCTTTGCATCTAGAATAGGAGAAGCATCACATTAAAATTGAACCAAAATTTGTAAAAGTCCAATTAACTAGTAGTAGAAATATATTCATGACATCTTCCAGTGACTAATTTCTGTTATTATTTTACAATGAATTTAGTTAAAGATACAATTTTAGTGCTCTGTATTGTAATTAATCATCAATTATTTTGTGAATTTTTAGACAATCTTTCATTAGATTAGATACACATATATATAGCGAAAATTAGATTTTAATAATCCCTACTTTTAGCTTTTTTTATGCCAATAATCCTTACTTTATTTTTGTACTTTAGTGATCCCAAAAAAAAAAAATTTCTATTCTGGTTGTACCAAATCTAGTTTCACATTATTTTTATTGTTTTTCATTCCTACCCCATAGTGTTTTTACTTTTTCATTCCTGCCCCAATAAAGGTTCTGAAAAGTAGTTACTAAAAGAATTTTAAAATATATTTTTGAGAATTTGAAATTATTACGATTTTCAAGGGAAAAAGTGAAAAAATTAAAACAAAATCGAAAAAAATTGGGTCAAATGTTGAAAATTCATAAACAATCATGGGGAACTATTGTGCTAAGTTTTAAATCAAATGCAAGTTAAATCTATGATATTTAAAGTATATACTCGGTGGCGTCCCACCATTGGACCACCAAAATATAAAAACTAAGTATGGATTATTGGCATACAAAAAATGAAAGTATGGTTAAGTGTGGCGGAGGAGATCAATCCTCACCAATTACGATCCAATCCTCGAATCAATGAACACGAACGCACCCCAGCAGCAAATGTATCAAACTCTCATCAATTTCATCACCAAATGGACCCAAAATCATGTGTAATTCCCACCAAATGATTTACCCATGATTATATAACATCCAAGGGCCTCAACCAACAAAATACCTAAAATATGATAAAAACAATTGAAACAGTACCCCATTAACAATCCTACAAATTTTGGTATTTTCTTGATTAATAGAAGAGAGCTATAAACAAGGTATGATTATCCATAAAGATTGAATCACCAAGGTAATCTAAGGGGAAACAAGACATTTGCATAAAGGATTGAGCCACCAACAAGAGCTTGATCACCTAATTCGATGGTCACACTAAGTAGATATAAAGAGAACCCACCAATCAACTCTAAAGAGACCACTCACTCACCACCATGGTTGAGAGCATAAATAAAGACATGAGATTTTTAGAAGGGGTTTTCAATTACCCACTATTCATTTCATTCAATATCATAATTTGATTTACAACCTTAAGATCAAGCTATTAAATAAAGGAAGAGAAGACTGTTCCCTAGGGCATTAATTACTTACAAAAAAGGACATAATCTCTACCCATATTAATAATTGACAGAGGGGTAATGTGGAAAATAACAAGGGCAAGATGGTAATTCAAGAAAATTAAAACACAAAGCAATTTGATGGTGAGAACAACACACGCAACTGCTGGCCAATATGCACGATAGTGTAATATGTTGTTTCCAGTGCTAGACCCAACCGATTGCCACTCCCACACTCGTGCAAGGATTCAGCACGATCATGCCCTTCGCGTTGGTTGGTCTCGCATGATCGTGTGGTGTAGTGTGTCGCTCCTGTAGATATCGGGCTCTCTTTGCTCTATTGATTGGACTCGGCACACTCGTGCAGTTTGATTCCCGTTCCTCTTCTTCTACATGGTCGTGGGTTAGAATCCTCCCATTAGCCAAGGTAGTTGTTGAGTCTTCTTCTCGACATGCTTTAGGCTCCCCCTCTTGAAAAAGAGTTGCCCTCAACTCTTGGGAGTAAAACGTGAGGCGCCCTCCTCGGTTCGAATCCCCGGTATAAGTACTCCTCAAGGGCTTTGGCAAACCTTGGTTAAAAATCCCAGCCATCTTGAAGACATGGCGAATATAGAGGAAACAGGAAGTGTGGGCATCTCCCAAGAGGTTCATCGGATGGCCACATCAAGCATGATTTTATTGAACTCGACCACATATTCTTCAAATGAGAGTTCACCATTCACACAATGGACCCGACAAGCGCCAAAGCCAAATACATAGCCATCTTCATTGTAGTAGAAATTGATAAGAGGTTTGTGGGGCAAGGGAAAGGGAAAGGGATAAAAGGAGGGAATTGGGGAGCTTTGTGGTGCTTTGGAACACTCTACCTCATCTGGCTCGCTACAAGGCAATGACACAACCATAGGTAGCTTATCTTGAACAAGAGAACGCTCATCCAATGTTTCTTTGCGTGAAGGTTCCTCCTCTCACATCCCATCCCGGCTTTGATTTAATGTTGAGCTAACGGAATCAATCATAGCTTCTTATCATTATGTACAAAGGAATA
Source organism: Portulaca oleracea (assembly GCA_029582165.1). Lineage (NCBI taxonomy): Eukaryota > Viridiplantae > Streptophyta > Magnoliopsida > Caryophyllales > Portulacaceae > Portulaca > Portulaca oleracea. The sequence continues at coordinate 11,006,190 of CM055885.1, read as the reverse complement.
GGAGTTCTCAAGACCATCATGAGTCGCTTTCTTATAAAATTGCCACTAACGTCCCAAAAGAATATGGCAAGCGTTCATAGGAATAACATCCTAGTATCCCACAAGTTGGAATCTTAATACTTAGACCCAACAGAAATATCAATGAAAGCTTGTTTTGATACCTTTAAGATATCATGATCGCCAATCCATTTGAGTGTGTAGGGACGAGGGTGAGGTGATGTTGTGAGGCTGAGCTTCTCCACTAAACTAGAAAAAAAACAGCATTGGTACAACTTCCCCCATCGACAATGAATTCTCCCTCCTTGCCTCCAATGGTGCACCGAGTGTGGAAAAGCAACTCTCTTTCAGCCTTATCAAGAGAAGCTTCATTAGGGTGTGAAAGTCCCCACAAGACTAGCAATTCACCGGGATCCGCCTCAAGCTTAATTTCACCTTCACTAGAATCTTTCTTATTACGGTTTGCTTCTTCTCCTTATGCCAATAAGAGCCCCTCATCAATTTCTTGAATTTCTTGGATTGTCAAAGTCCTCCGTGTAGGACCTTCGGCTTGGAAAGGACCATAGCGAAGGCACTTGAAGCATTTCTTGTCTTCCATCTTCGTTGGGATCGAAGTTTCTTAGAGGAGGGAAAAGTAATACCTTTTACCTTGTCGACCCTAGGCAATGGTACATACATGGGAACTTCGACATGGCTAGGAGTGGCTAGGAGAGGTGAATCGATGGTTGGTAGGGCAACACGGCCATAGGAATTTCGGACAATCCTTTCATTTCTTCTCATCTCAACCATGATAGTCATGTTGCACAAATCATTCAACGCATGATATGGCTGACTCTAGACCCTTTCAGCGATATCGGGAGATAATCTATTCAAAACTCCCATTGGGATTTGCTTTTGAGGCTCTTGGAGCTCACTCTTGATCATAAGTTGCTCAAACTCTTGAATGCACTAACTCACACTTCTTTTTCCTTGCTCAAGGATAAAGAGCCTCCTCAAAATGTCATGCTTGTATTGCGAGGGAGGAACCCTTGATTCATTATTCTTGAGGTTCTCCCATGAAGCAATCCTCCGTTTACCTTCCCGTTCCCTTTATGCCTTTAGACTTTCGAACCGCAACGAAGCAACCTTGGTAAGTCTTAGGCTAGGCACCTTATACGCCTTTTCATCGTTATACACCTTAGCTTCGAAGATGCGCTCAATCAGTTGTATCCACTCCAAATACTCATCTGGGTCAAGGGAGCCATTGAACTTCGAGAGCTCAACCTTGATATCATGTAAATCATCTCTCGACAGTAGCTCATCGCTTACCCTTCGTGTAACATGTGAACGAAGTCTCTATCTTCGTCACTTGGCTCAAAGTTAGGAGGAAGACAAATATGACTAGAGGAGTGTCTCGCTCTTCTCACAGGATGAGGTCGAACCTGGAGTTGTACATCAATCTAAGCAAGTCACGTAGTAATGGCCATAAGAACAATTTCAATTTTTAAGAATTGGCTCTTGTAGCCCGGATTAGGGGCCTCTTCGAGCGGGGAACTCATGGGTGTTCTTTGACACCGGTTTGATTCTTGTCAGTTAGAATCAATAGCATTATCCATACCAAGATGATCCGGAAATGGACAAATTGTGTTTAGGGAATTTTTGTGGAGCTTGGTCTTTTTTCTTTTTTTTTTTTTGTAACTAAGCTTGAGTTTGGGCTATAGGTTCTTTGTAGCTTTCACACAAGAGAGTCAAGGATGCAAGAAGGGAGCAATACTAATCACAACAAGCAAATCCACCATCCACAACAACCACCGACAACAATTAAGCACTTCAAGGATCCCAAATACTCCAATCAATCACCAATATTCAATCCAACACAAGAAATTCAATGTTCATAGGGAATGGGGGCCACTAATATGTTCGTACATAACCAAAACAATAATAACACCATTTCCCATCAACACCCAACAATAACCACTTCATACATGATAATATATTCACAACAATCAACTTTTAATGAGGCAAATATAGAGGAAACAACTTCAAAAACATACCACATCCAACTTCCACCCCAAAGATGAACACAACACCAACAAGGATTCGATCAAAGAGAAGTACCTCGTTGAAGAGCAAAACCTAGATGCTCTAATACCAAATGGAGCATGGCGCAAGAGGTCAATCCTCATCAATGATGATCCAATCCCCGAATCAATGAACATGAACAAAACCCAACAACGAATGTATGAAAACCCCATCAATTTCATCACCAAATGGACCCAAAATTCTATAGTACTCCCACCAAATGATTTACCCATGATTATATAACATCCAAGAGCCTTAAACCAACACAAGAATATCCCAAATATGATCAAAACCCAATGAAACAATACCACATCAACAAACCTACGAATTTTGGTGTTTTCTTGATTAATAGAAGAGAGATATGAACAAGGTATCATTACCCATAAAGATTGAATCACCAATGTAATTTGAGGGAAACAAGACTCAACTAAAAATATGCGTATTACCAACCACTTTTTTCCAACTAATTTAAAATCATTTTAGCAACCATTTCATATTCCAACTATTTTTCAAAAATTTTATGTGCAAAAAAGGGTTAGAAATTCCAACCACTTGTGCTAAAATGGTTGGACATTTTTCCTACCATTCTTTTTCCTACTATTTAAAAATGGTTGGAAAAATGGTCGGATTACTAACCGTTTTTCTAACCAGTTTCAAATAGTAGGAAAAAGGATTGTAGGAAAAATTTCCAACCGTTTTAGCAAAAGTTGTTTGAATTTCCAACCCTTTTTCCTACTAATATTTCTGAAAAATAGTTGGAATATGAAATGGTTGCTAAAATGGTTAGTTTTCCAACCATTTTAAATTTATTAAAAAAACGTGGCTGGTAATACACATATTTTTTGTAGTGAGACATCTGCATAAAGGATTGATCCACCTAACAAGAGTTTGATCACACAATTAATTTGAAGATCCCACCAAGTTGATACAAAAGAAACCCACTAATCAACTCTAAAGAGACCACTCACTCACCACCATGATTGAGAGCATGGATAAAGACATTAGATTTTGGGAAGGGTTTTCAAACACCCATTATTCATTTTATTCAATATCTAAATATGATTTATAAGCTAAAGATCAAGCTTTTAAATAGAGAAAGAGAGGATTGTTCCCCAAGGCACTAACTAATTACAAAAAAGGACATAATCACTACCATATTAGTAATTGATGGAGGGTTATTATTGTGGAAAACAATAAAGGCAAGAAGTTAATTCAACAAAACTAAAACCCAAAGCAATTTGATGGAGAGAACAGTGCACGCAACTGTTGGCCAACACGTACAATCGTGCATGTCCATGTCATACTTGTGTAGTGTGCGATTTCCAGCGCTAGACCCAACTGATCGCCACTCTCATGCTCGTGTAAGGATTTGGCACAATCGTGCCCTTCTCACTATTGTGGGGTGCAGTGTGTCGTTCGTGTTCGTGTTGATCTCGGGCTCTCTTTACTCCATTGTTTGAACTCACAACAAGAAAAACAGGAAAGAGCAAATTTAAAGTTATTTGGGAAACAAATTTAAAGTTATTAGGGCAACAAAAAAATTATTGTTGCACTAGTTAGATTAACGGCAACCAAATTATAGTGTAGCACACATAAAACTTATGGCAATAAGAATTAAAGTTGGCAGCCTTTGATAGTATATTAGGCTATACTTTAATTGTTGTTGCCAACTTTAATTGGGCCTTGAAATAAAAACATTAAAAACCCTTATCCAAGGCATCTGATTTCCTATGCCTTCACAAAAGAAAAACGGGAAAGCTTTCTCTATCTTTCTTTTGTAATCGCATGCTACTCACATAGTGATCTGGAGCCCCAAGACTTGCCTGCCAAAACCCCTTGATTCAAGCCAGATCCATGGTATTAGTATCATGATTAAGGGGTCAATATTGGCTAATTCGAATAAGTCAATAATCAACCCAAGGATAATCCCCACATGGATTATATTGAGATTAAAATCAAGAAAAATCAATATTGAGAAATCTTGTAACTGACAATCTGTGTCGCATGTTACATGGCTTGCATGTATCAGCACATACAGGGTTCGTCTCAACCATTCCCTGCTAGTGCTTATATAGCTCTCTAGATACTGCACAGTCCGCCTCAAACATTTTCAACCCAAAATTCATTTATTTACCTTTTTGTTCAACATTCTACTCTTGAAACACTCCAATACACTTACCCTGGAATACGTTAAATATTGAACTATTTTTCAAATTTGATAATTATGACTTAAAATCTAAATCATAAAAACCTTGTAAAAATGATAGTAGATTATAAATTTAGTATGATGATACTTGATTGTATTAGAACAAATGGAGCAATCTTCTTATAACAATACATTATCTATTCATCTCAGAAAAAGAACAAGTGAGACTGTAATCAAAGCAATCTCAATATTTTTTTATTATTATTTTTTTTTTGGGCCCTTGTGAATGGTGGAATTCAATTGGAAAAAAGCTCACGTAGCCATTTGAGATATCAACAGCTCAAGTAGGTCAGTCTTATTTAGTTTGGAATATCCTTTGATCCTTGTTTGTTTTGCAAGCTGTTTGAGCTCAGCAAGTTTCATTTCTTTGATTTTTGACAACTTTCTATGAGTTTCCGAGTCTATCTTGTTATCCTTGGTCGCACTTGTATCTTTGTTTTGTAGCTGTGTTGGTGATGGATTTGGGGACCTCCTGAAAAAATTGGAAGGAAGTCTTGTTGGTTTATAATCAAATGGAGGTTCTGACAACACGGTCGGTTTGATTTCCTGCTTGGTTCTTCTTGTTGAAGGCTTTTCTTCATTATGCTTCACTTTTGCTTTCTTTACTGACACAGAAGGCAATAAAATATTTAGATGAATCATGTTGATATATATACAACCATACTTTGATGCCCAAGTAGACTTAGACATAACAAACAAGTCATTTTTACCTTTTGTTTCCTTGGTTGATTGCTGAAGAAACTCCACGACTGATGCTTCAAGTGAAGAGCCACCATCTCGCGAAGCATGGGAGACGTTTATGGCACTTTTAATTCCTGAGTCCTGTTCTGAGATGGATATTTGTATGCGTTTGAACAAGGCAACTAATCTCTCCCGGTTTGATGGTCTAGTCTCACATGACTTGTACATTGTATTTCCGTCCTCGTGAAATGCATTTCCAGAGACATTTGTTTGTGAGAAACTGCTAAATCTCCTTTTTACGCTAGCTCTTATGCTCAAATTTGTTGTTTGAAAGGGTAAAATATGCAACAAGGCCAAGCACCCAAATGCAGATTGCTGCTCTGCCAAATTTAACAAGCTGCATCAAGAGATGATCGATCGCTCAGTATCTACATGGGAATGGGGAGATAACCGGCATCCGTTACTCATCTTTTTTGCATATTCTCCCAAACAATCAATTCATTTATGAATGTTCTAAGAGACCCACAAGCCTATATACAAACATGGTTAGCCAACAATCTCTTTAAAAACTTATATAAGATTATTGTCTTGCCAGTTACCAGTTTATAATAATCTTGACAAATTATGATATGAGTACTTTTGTTTGCAACTAATTTACGAGATTGTTATAGAACAATAGCATCACATGGACAAATAAGTAGAAACAAGTACAAAATTATAACTAAAGTAGACTAACTCCATCTATGGAACGTCATGTGCACAACAACAAAGAGAGTGAGACGATTGTGAGCCCGGGTCTACCTTGCATGGTGAGCCCAGGGCCCATTACCATTTTTCTTTTTCTTTTTCTTTTTTTACTTTTTTTATTTTATTTTATTTTTGTGTAATATTGTATTTTAAAATATTTTTATGTGTCATGCTTTTTTTTTTTACTACAATAATTATAAATCATTATATCAATATTCATAAAGCTAAATTATAATTTTTATAAACTAATATATGAATGTTCATAAATCAATAGATGAATGTTCATAATTAATAATAGTCTTGATAATAATCTCTAATGGTCTTGCTCATACATATCTCATACAATTTTCATAATTGATAATATAGATGGTCATAAATCTATACTTGATTGCTCATAACCCAATAAATAAAAGCTCATAATCCTAAACTATAATGCTCATAGATCTTTACTTGAGTGCTCATAAACTAATCTATGAATGCTCATAAACCTAAACTACAATGTTCATAAATCTATACTAGAGTATTCATAAACCAATACATGAATGCTCATAAACCAATACATGAACGCTCATAAACTTAAACTACAATGCTCATAAATTTTTACTAGAGTGCTCATAAACCAGTCTATGAATGCTCATAAACCTAAACTACAATGTTCATAAATCTATACTAGAGTGCTCATAAACCAGTACGTGAATGCTCATAAACTTAAACTACAATCATAGATCTTTATTAGAGTGCTCATAAACCAGTTTATGAATGCTCATAAACCTAAACTACAATGCTCATAAATCTATACTAGAGTGCTCATAATTAACCAGTACATGAATGCTCATAAACTTAACTATAATGCTCATAAATCAATACTAGAGTGTTCATAAACCAGTACATGAATGCTCATAAACCTAAACTACAATGCTCATAAATCTATACTAGAGTGCTCATAAACCAATACATGAATATTCATAAGCCTAAACTACAATGCTATTAATATTGGTAAAAAAATCGATTCATATTTATCTTTTTAATGTTACGGTGGAAAATCCAACAAAAATCAATTATAAAATATCTTAGGAGGTTTAAATTTATGAACATTTAATGTCAGGTAAGATGAAAATTATTTCACAAATGTCGGGTGTGCAAAAATTATTACCACAAATATCAGGTAGGGTAAATGTAATTTACTCAAAGAACCTTTTCCTTAACTCTCACAACTGAAAGGATTGATCTCAGCTCCCTTGGGATGGTCAACTAGCCTTCACAGACCCTGCAAGGAAGCTTGACTACTGAAACCTCTCACTAAGTACACCACTTATTTACTCACAAATAACTCTCTGATCTACCCAATTAGGTACACTCACTAAGATAAAATCTTAGCTACTCGAGTTTCCAACTCACTTTAACACAAATATCACAAAGAAGAAGCTATCAGAAAACGTAAGAGAGAATTGCTTGGATAGATTCTTCTTGCTTGTTATTCATAATTGTATAGTTCTTAACCGAGAGAGCTTCCATTTAAATATTCCATAATGATAGCATGTGACTGTTGGAGATTGACCTTTAAGAGAGCAATTTGCGATCAACAATCATCTACTCAGATCTTGCCCGATTCCAAAATGAGTATTGTTTGCCCATATCGTCCAAATCTACTATGTTAAAATATTAAAGAAGATATAAGACAAATTAGTATAGGCATATTGTGATATTGGTAAAATAGGAAACAAATTACTCAAAACTTTGGATAGATTATTATCCAAGATTTTAGGAGATATAGAGGATTCCAGACTTGAATCTTTGAAAAAATGACTAATCGTGTCAAGGACATTGAGAGATTGATTGAATTTTGGCTTTCTCTTCAAAACCAGTCCGATTACCAAGGTAGTTGAGTTTGAGTCTGTTAAGGATATTAAGGGGTTCCAACACACCTCATCCAATGTGAACTCAAACTCACTATTGTGAATTCTCTTAACATGCTAACAAAATTTTGAACTGCCATCCAATATTCCATAAATTTAATACAAACATTAAAGACAATTACTAATATTAAACTGATAGAACTTGTCCAAATTATTGGTAGTTGGTACTTATCATTTCAAGTTTCTAACTAACTTTAATTTTTTAATCTGACTTTTTTTTTAGCCCAAGTAAATGAAAAGTACAAAGGAACTTAGGAAATCCTTCTCACAAGATGTCTACCTAAGTTATCATCAAACAAAATAAAAGAAAAATCAGAAGCATGACTATGAAACAAAATAAAAGAAAAACCCTCAAATTGTTGTAAACAAATCTTGATATCTCTGATAATCATATCTATCTACTACAAAACATTTAAAAACCCTTGGGTTTCCCGGATAAGAATAAGATTGTCACTTTCCAGCTGAACTTTCTTGAAGCATGCTTGAAGAGTATGTTAGTTCCCAATTTCATGGCCAGTGCCTCCGCAAGGAAAATAGGTTCTAAGTGAAGTTTAAAGGAACCCGCTTGAAGATCTCTTCCAAGATGACTATGAATGAAAAACCCAACTACTACCCCATAACGATTGGCAGAGCCATCACAAATGTGTTTATCCCACCTAGGATTTAAACGATCTCAACCAACATGAAGACTATAGTGGTATTGAAAAGGGAGTAATATCTTCTCTGCTTGGAAGAAGGATAGGCCTAAAAATATCTTCTATCTTGCGACTCTACATAGCTCTTCTTCAGCCACCAAAAAAAAAAGGTCTAGTTCTTTTCTACTAGACCGGGTCAAGGTGGGAAAAATTTGTTTGAGTTTGTATGGAGGATGATCGGATGATGACTTGATCGAAGAACACACAAATAACACTAAAGAGGGTTGGGTATGATCTTGGCTAAAGGAAATTCACCACCAAAACTTAGCAATCCACTATGATTAAATAAATGAAGGATTTACCACTAATCAATGAATGAGAGACTTGCAACACTACCATAACGCAACAATTATAGATAAAATACACAAGATTTAGGGGGAAATGAGAGCAATTAGCTTCGCCATTCTATTCATAATCATATTCAGCAAACATCTCTTACAAAAGATAACTGTGGGGTATTTATAGACAAGGGAAAAATTAACTAAAAAACCTGAATTAAGGAGGGTCACGGGCCTGACGTTAGGGAACGTCATGCCCGTTACCCCTGTTTCTTGTGAAAAAAGCCACCGATGTTGAACAAGTCACAGGCGTAGCCCCCGTAGGTCACGGGCTGACTAATGTTGTCACGGTCTTGACTCACTTTCTTGCACAAGGGGCGACTAGACCATGAGGTTATGGCCGTGACCCTGGCTTCTGGGACAAATTGGGTCAGGGGGAAGGTCATGGGTGTGACCCTTATGGTCACGACCGTGACTGCCTTCTAGGCAGATTTTATGCCGCCAACCCGCATAACATTTTCGTCCGAGCTCTGATTTTGGCCCATAATATATCGACGGAAAGTTCCCGGTGTGAACGTCAAGATCCCTGAGTCTCAAGTCCATCGAAGATATATTGAAGGAGTTATGATGGAAAGAGTGACCACATGTATTCTCCCAACATTTCAGGTTGACCTTTCTCACTTATTCTTTCCGAATGATTCCGAGCCCCTTCAAAGGCCCGAGGTAGGTCACAATGAGGACCCATAGCTCCACCCCCATGGTCTGTGGTCCCCCTTGAGTATTGTGTCGAGTCCTACTTTGAACAAAACCTGTCCAAAACTCCCTCAATAGTTGGGGTTGCATCGTGGCTCATGCGAGGAGTGGTTAGGAAGCCTTCCTGACATGCTCCACCTATAATCGCAACAAAAACACTCAAAAGACAACTACAATACCATAATCATACATCATCAACCCAAAAAATGAATAGAATTGAAAAGACAAAGAAGATTGAATATGACTTTTTTTTTTCATGAGACAACTACCAACAAAAAGAAAAAGAAGCAATATCTGCCAGCCTTCAAAATTGAAAGTATACACCTAAAATCAAATTTCTCTTTAGTTTCTTTAAAAAAAATAATATAAGAAACCTCTTTGAACAAATTAACAAATTTTTCATTCTAACCTACGTGATCTACCTAAAATCAAGCCCCAACCGTTTCCCCAATAAAGAGACTCTGTAATTTGTCATGTACACTTTTTTGCTAATATAATGAGGAAAATAATCAATAAAACAATACAAGAAAGCGTTATTGCGATACCGAGAACAACCTTATTGGGACCATGACTACCCCCAGCCCCACCCTTGCTGCTAGTATCGTCCCCTGAAGTGCTTTCATCACCCCTATCTCCATAATCCTCCAAGGATGAAGAAGGTGAATTGGCCTCCTGTGTTATTGGAAACCCATTTTTGTCGCAGGGGGAAATGCCCAGGTTCAACTTGGATGAAATACGGGATTTGTTATAGCACAAATTTGGATTATCTCCAACCTTGAATACAGTCAATCTGTTGATAAAGGAGTCGGTGAATGGGATGACCCCATGAAAGTTGTTCTTCTCAAGGTTCAAGTACTTGAGCCCCTTGATGTGCGTCAGAAAGTCAGGGATGGTTCCATTGAAGTCATTGGAGCTCAAATCGAGGTGAAGTAGTGTGGAGATGGATCCAAGGGATTGAGGGAGTGATCTAGATAGTGAGTTTGAGGAAAGAGATAAGTAGTTGAGGTGAGAGAGGAGTCCAATAGAAGTGGGGAGGTATCCGTGGAGTTGATTGGAGGACAAATCAAGAGAGATGAGGTTTTTAAGTTGGGAAATGGAGGGGGGTATGTGGCCTTTGATGTTATTTTGGGAGAGATCTAGGTGGGTAATGCTAGGATTCCAAGAATTGGGAAGGTATCCTGTCAAATTAGTGGAAGAAATGGTGAGGTTGTTAAGGTATTTAAGGGGAGTTAAAAAGATGGAAGGACCACTGGCGATGATGGGGGTTCCAGAGACGGTGAGGTAGGTGAGGTTGGAGAGGCGGCTGAGCCAAACACCAGTGAGTTCCTTGAGGCTGTTGAGGCAAGTGAATGTGTTAAGATTGGAAGCAAGCTGAGGAGGTAAGCGGACAAGGTGAGTAGAGGGGCAATCCAGAAACTGGAGATCAGTGAGGGAGGACAAAGACTGGAACCCCATGGTAGAGAGGGTAACCATGTCAGAGCAGTTGGCCACTCGGAGGGAGACCAAGTGCTTATAAGGACTAGACCCATCACACACACCTACACCTTCGCCTTTCAAGCATGGGTCTCCATTCATCGGGATCTTCATGGATTTCAGGGCGTTCACCTCATTGGGATCCAAGGTCCACCCCGACCATGAGGGCGACACCATATGGAGGAGGGCCACCACCACCACCGCCACCACCGACACTCTTCCATCCATTTATCAATCCAGTTACTCCCAACTAAAACTGAAACAGACTCAGACTGGCAGGAGCAGGAGTTGGAGTTGGGGGAAATCACAAATCACCAACCCACTATCCACCACTACCACGGGATTTCAATCATATCATATCATATCATATCATTCCTAACCAAACTCAAATAACACCCACTTGGACTTTGCAGATTCATCTATCATTATTATTATTATTATTATTATTATTATTATTATTATTATTATTATTATTAAGAATAAAAATGGTGAAAGCATCATTGCACATGGGGATGACTTCCAGCACACAAATTGGGGCACGATTTCACGTGGACTCCCTGTCAATAATTAACGATTGTTCTGTACTAAAGACCAGGTACTCATCCATGAATCTCCCTCAAATTATTTTTTTTCCCCCAAAATTTAATCACCACCTGAATGAAACATGTGTACAGCAGGAAATTAGGGAATTCACAGATAAGTAATTTGAACACTTTCTTTTTGGGTCAGGTAATCAAACATATTTGATTAATAGTAGCTTAGAGTTAGATGCTGTTTCAATCAATGAACATTGAACGAGCCAGGATTAACAAAACTAGCCTACCTTTGTCAAAATTTACACAAATTTTTTGACACGGAAACTAGAATAAGCGTTAATGCTAAATTCTAGCTTGAGAAAATTTACACAGAAACTAGTAAGAATCATAAGTGTTGATGTTAGATCTTCCGTTTTCCACGTCTTACAGAATCTAAATCCACAAGTCTGGAGGATGAGCGTAGAGGAGTAGATGCCGATAGCCCAACAGATTCAGGGATATCCAGGGCATCCAAATTGACCCTCTTGCCAGAGCTCCCAACATCGCGTTTACTATCACATTCATGCAATTGCTCCACTTCAATCCTAGATTTCTCAATCTGCACAACAAAGTTAAAGGGGGAAATACCTTTATTCAATATACAAGTATAATGCTACATTTCATATTCAAAACAGTTTATTTTATACAGGTAATTTTAGCAGTAAAAAAATATAGATCATCAAAAAAATCCAAGTTAAGATAGGGTGCAGGGAATGCTATTTTGTTCTGGCCATATCAGATCTATTATTTACACACAAATCTGACAAGAAAGTGCTAAGAACATTGTCCCACCAAGATTCAGGGTTAATGTCAATTTGGTTATGGATCACAAATGAGAATTAAGTGTGAACTTTCACAGCAACAATTAGGCACTTACTAGATCAAGATGGTGGACAGACGCTTGAGTATCAGCGAGTCTTTTCTGCAGATCATCTATCTTTTTTCTCTGATAGTCATCATTCTCCAATTCATTTCCCTTTTCTCCCAACTCTTGATATAGTGCTGAAATTGCACAAAAGTAACTTACAATCATCAACCTTTTTTCTTCTACATACTTGGTCATCAGTCATATGTGACAAACAAACAGGTTTCACAGCCACTAGCCCGGGACATTACTTCATCAGAGTCAACAGCAATTATACAATCAAAATAAAGAAAAACAAAAATCGACTCATCGGTACCTTCTATTCTGCAGAAGGAATTGTTAGCGGACCACGTTTTTAAAATTAATTTTGCGTTACCCAACATTTTACAGTTAGTATTTTGAGAAGACAATTCGGCGAGACCTTGACGGAATCCAGCAAGGCTTATGAATATTACCGAATTGCCCTCATTTTATTTGGACAAATGTTATCAAATTACAAAATTGTCCCTCCCCCTTGAATTGTGTCTCAGCTGCCGAAACCAAAGAAAAAGACAGATGCTAGTAGTTGGGTTTTTGATTTTCACATTTCACTCGTTCCTTTCGCTGCCATTGAAGATGCAAGGACAGGTAACTGTTGGGATAATTTTAAACAAATATAACTTAAATCCTTACTGGTGTACCAAAAATACCAGTTATGGTCATGAATTATTGTTCGATACCATGCCATTTGACTTCTTTCTAATCAAGTGTCCCTAGCAATTTGTTTGGCATCTTCACTCTTCTTACTAGATTTTTATTCTTTTTATATTGTATTTATTGTTCGATGTCTGTCATTATTTCGCCAAGGCTGAATGCTTTTTTCTGTATCATTTAGATTTAGATTCGGATCTTCCCCTGTACTAGTATTTTCAATAGGACCAAGACTTTCCGTTGATTTACTTAATCCACAGCTGTGTTCTAACTCTTTTTTAGACCACATCGAATTGAACTTAGACCACATCGAATTGAACCACCATTTTTTCATAGAGATTTCTTGCCCCCTATCTGCATAAAAATAAAATAGATGAATAGTCATTCGATAATAAAATTTTGAGCAGTTCCGATCAGAATAGCCATATAGATCCAATTCCTCAGATTATTAACTTAATATGAGTGAGTATTATATTGAATTGAAAGGCACGATTCTCTTTTGTAAGAATTCAAGGTATCACTTCATTGTATATGAATCCAAGGTATTTATTCTTCTTATCCACTTATGGTCATGATTACCAATCTGTTTTCTGTTAAATTGAAAAACAAAACCCAACTATTAGCATCAGTCCTTTTTTCTTTTGGCGGTTGAGACACAATCCGAGGGGAGGGACAATTTTAGAATTTGACAATAATTCTTCAAATAAAATGAGAGCAATTTGGTAATTTTCATAGGGCCTTACTAGATTCCATCAAAATCTTGCCGGATTGTCCCCTCAAAATACGTAACGTAAAATGTAGGGTATCTTAAAATTAATTTTAGAAATGCAGTCTCCTAGTAATACTTTCCACAACATAAAGGGTATTCACAAGAGAATGTTGGATTCATCTATGTGAATTTACTGCCACCGTTTTCAAGTGAATATCATACTCTTATGCTACGCTACTCGGACTCGGGTACGGATGTCCGATAGGAACATGGATACGGGTGTCGGACTTGGCTAATTTTAAAAAAATGCATATTTTCAATGAAATTTTAAGTGTCGACTGTCATACCCTTATCCAGGTGTGGAGGGTCCAACACGGGTATGGCACGGAAAATAAAGAGTCAGAGTAACATAGCTCTTATGAGAGAGTAATGGATTGAAACACAAGTCATTATCACATACCTGAGAGAGCAGATAGGACCCATATCTGAGTCGGGACATCGTTAAGTTTCTTAGCCAATGTCAAGGCAGACCTCAAAATTTCTCTGGCTTGAGCATTGTCATGGAGAGCAACTGCCAAGCTCCCAAGGACGGTAAGATACTGTGAAACCAGTTGAAGATTTCCAAGATAGGTGTGTGTTAATTGCAAACCAGTGGCCAGACGAATTCTGCCAAAATAGAGAGAAACAATAAAATCAATTCAACATATTATCATATTACGCACTAAAAATTTGTGAAGCATCCTGCTTCTCTTCATCTTCACTCCACAGAGCTCCAAATAAATATTCTACAAGAACATAGTTGTACAAGCAAAACAAATGCACTACACAAAGCAAATTAAATATATTCCAACATTTCACTTAGGGGGTCGTTTGGTGGGGAGGAAAATCAATTTTTAGAAAATGATTTTCCCATTTTCAAGTGTTTGGCAGCCAAACAATGGGGAAAGTCATTTTTAGTGAAAATCATTTCTCTCCCTCCCTTTGTAAACTATTTTCTTAGGTCTAATCATAGGAAAATCCAATTTCCCGATTCATGCTACTCATTTTGACCCAAGTTTCTCGTGTTCGCTCTTATCTCTATTAGAAACAGTTCATTTCTCATTTAACCCTCGCTCTCTCTCTCTCTCACACACTCTCTCATCGAGCTCCTCTTTCTCTCTCTTTCTTTTTCAATCTAATCCAACCTAAGAGAGATATGCATATATAAATTTACCAAACAAGTGAAAATATCACTTGAAAACTTATTTTCCTGGAAAACTATTTTACAAGGAAAACTATTTTTCTGGAAAAAGATTTTCGGTTGCACCAAACACACCCTTAATAAAAGCATCATTTAACAAAATTTCAAGTTCCTACCGTGCTTCGTGGAGATTTTGCTGCTTCATCAACAATAAACCATAGGCAAAAAGGGCACTTGTTTTCTCTCGCACCCCAATGAATGAATCCATCACTTGGTGGACTGGACCTATCAGGTCAAGTGCCTGCAAGGAAACCAAATTAGATGAATACAGATCTGAAAATATATCTCCAAAACCAGGGCACAATTCATTACCCTCGAAGAGGACTCTGCATCACCAATACATATGTATGAAACAGCAGCATAGACATGGCAGACAGCTTGCGCAGACTTGCTTTCTGTCAACTGCATCAATTGTTAACGGTCAGAAACATTTGCAGTCGATATAGTTCCAGTATTTTTCTCAATTAAAATCAATTCCATTTGTTCCATAGCTAGAGAGAGTGCTCAAAATAATTAGAAAGAATGCACCATAGGCTTATAAGGCCATGCTAGAGCTTCAAGCCCAAAATTTCAAGCTTTCAAGCCAAGCTCAAAAATCAAAGTTGAAAATTACTGTGGATATTTGGTCAAATTGGTGGGATTCATGTAAGGCTGATTCGACAAAAGCTGCATCGCTTGTAGCAGGATAACCACGTGATGATACATTTACGACACTTAGGTGAGAATAAAACAGGACAAATGGATTCCAGCTCTACACAGCAAAAGCATGATACTTTTACAAAGAGCATGATTCCGTGTCCAACTTGGTGCAACCACTAAAACAGCTAAAGCATGATAGCAATTTGTGATTGTTTTGTAAGAGCACATCTTCCAAATAAGTCCCTTGAATCTCTTGAAATGACCTACAAATCATGTCAAATCAAGAAACAGAAAAAGCCAAGAAATTGCAGCAGATAAATTCCAAATTTAAAAAGAGACTAATGATCTCAGAGCAATTAAATTCAATTCTCAGAGGGGCAAAACTAGTAACCAAACCCCCTTTCTTTGACTAGTCTCCCACCCTTCTCAAATGTTGTTAATTGTCCATATGCACTTGCAATGTGCTGTCTAATGTCCCTCTCTTTACAGTTGCCACTGAAGGCATTGAGTAGAAAACACCCTTGAGATCACTCTTCAAACAGAAAACCAAACATTTCATCTTTGGTCACACTAATTGACACCTAAAGAAAATTGATCTGGGGCTTTGAATGAGACCCTAGCTTAGATTAAAAAAAAAAAAAAAGCATGTGGCGCACAAAAGCACATAGGTCCCCGAGGCCTGAAGCGCAGAGCGAAGGCGTACATGGCACACAAAGGCGCATTAAAGCATAGTTTAGTTTCAAAATCACATCCAAGCTATATTTTCACATCATAAGCTCAAAAAGGGTATCAAATAATGGATTAGACACAAGTAATGCAATGAAAAATCACGCAAATAGTCTTGAACATAAGGGATAACACCGAAATAGTCTTCTAAAGAGATAAAACAAGCATAGCTATATAGAAAGCATAGAAAAGTAGAAAACAGAACACACTAAGCAAAGAAGGAAAGTAGCAAACGGAGAAACTTAATAAATCAATATGTCAAGTAATTCTTAAAAGCCCATACAGAAAAACACTTAAACAACATGAAAATCAAGAAGCAACCCGCAAAAAAGAAAAAAAAAATGCAACCTAAAAAAAGAAGGCAACCCAGGAAAAAAAAAAATCATCACCAGAACAGCAGCAAACGAGGAAGAAAATCGACAGCACAGGGGGAAGAAAAGAAAAAAAAAGAAGCAGCTTCCACAGCACCGCCAAAGCAAGAAGAACCAGATCGTAACCCAGGAAGAAAACGGAAGTAGAAGAACTGTATCTAGTGTTGTGTGCCGCGCCAAGGAAGAAGCAGCAGCAGAATAGGTCCCAAAAACAGCAGCAGCAACAGAGAGCGTGAAGAAGAGGAGAGCTCCTGGGGAGAGGCGGGAGAAGAGACCCATGTGAGAGAAGAGACGAGGAAGGGGATGGAGTCGCGTGTTCTATGGTTTCCTCACAGCCCAGAAGGGGTTTTTTGAAAATACACTAATCATTTTTCTTTTTTATGAGTTGAACAGTAAACACTCAATAAGGTGTGTTCCTCACGCTACGTTAAAAAGCGCAGATAGGCGCAGAAACCGCACGCTTCATGAACCTCACCTCGCTTCACGGCAAAATAGCATGGAGGGGACGAGGCCTTTTGGATCTTGAAGTTAGCATTCTCACAATATCATGTCTCAAACAAAGGATATCATGTGACAAAAAAGTACTAGGAAAAAATTTTCATAGGCCTTTTGGATCTTGAAGTTAGCATTTATGTACCTGTTACACGAAAGAACAGCTACAGTAATAATTCCTATTGCTAAATACATGTACTAACTTACCCTCACATAATAGGGAGGTTACATACCGCATGTGCAAGCAACCATCATGAAGGCACTATTAGTTTTTGTCAAGTAAAAAGATAAATGTTTACAAGTGAATAAGCAAATACCTTAGCAGCTTCAACAAAATGAAATGCGGCCTCACTAAAACAGCCAACCGAATGAGCATACTGTCCTCTAAGCATCTCAATAATGCTCTCACAAGCCTGCAGGATCGTAGGAAAACGGACATACCAATCCCTCATTTGTGCCAATGCCTGCAAGGCAACATGAATGTCAATAGAAAAGCACAACTGTATAAAACTCAACATTTAATATAACAGATTGACACCCACATTTGACATGTTATCCGAGGTAATCAGACAATAAGTCACTGTGCCACCCCATGGAGAAGTTTTCAACCACAATAATTCGAAGTGGCAAAGATCTTCATGCCAAGTCAGATAATTCAAATTCAAAAGCTCAGCAACTTCACAGTGTTTGATGTGCTAGGTACTCCTTTTGATAAGTAATGTTTACTAGATACTAGATAATAGTTCAATTGATAAAGTCAGCATTAAGCTAAGATTGCCATTCACGGGCACCAGGCAATGTATTTTTAGATTAAAAAACCTGAGGCGCAAAAAGGTGCAAAGGGGTCCTGCAGCCTAGGCACAAGCCTCAAGTTGGAGGCCCAGGCTTTTCAGACACGTCAAAAATTATAGCATTGAGCTAAGCTCAGCAACTGAACTTTTTTTTTTTTGTGACAAACTTAAATATAGCATCAAAGAAGTGATCAAACACAACAACACATCTAAGATTATTACAATTTAACATTATGCCATCATAATAAACTTTTCCTAAATATTTGGTCATAAAGTTGCATACAAAAGATTATCTGACAGTAACAAAATAACAAAAATCACTTGAATACAAATCGAAATATATATATATATATATGTATATATATATATATATAAAGTATATCTACACACTATCTCTCACACTAACCTTTTCTTTGAAAAGAAAAAAAGAAAACCTATAAAGACAAGAAAAAGAAAAACAGGTCAATGTCTAAGCCCCAGACAGGCCACATATAAGAAGAAAACAAAACACAAGAAACAAAAAAAAAAAAAGTAACGAAATAAGGCAGAGACCAGAGTGAACGTCAAGGTGCAAGCCCAGAAAAGCATCCAATGCTGGCAGACTGGGACCGGTGGTCGAAAGGAATATCCCAGCCAAGTTTCCACCCTCTGCTGTCCAAAACCCCTCTACTCCCAATACAAAAACCCATCAACCGACCCTCCAGTTTTTAGATCTAGGGATTTTCAAATTTAAGGCTCTTCAATTTGGGGTTAAATTTGAGTGATTTGTTCGGGCCCGTGACATTCATTTGTAAGTGGCAAGCAGTAAATATTCGCCGAAACTTACCAAAATTTAATTTACACGTTGTCAATACTTAAAAAAATGTTACTTTATTCCTAATCAACATATTTTCCGATACTTACCAAAACTTACCAAACTTTATGGTGCATTTGTATTTCCGGTAAAAACTTCCCTAACACCCCCCCCCCCCTTCTCACGGCAAAATCTTTACCAAGCTTTAGAGTGAAATAACAGGTCACACATCAAACTTTTACCATCCATTAGGGACAACCAAACACGGGAACCTTGTCAACTTGGGAAATTTGACTAACTTTCCTAGGAAGGTATTCCACCCAAACACAACCTTAACTTTTAACATGCCATTCATTTACCAACAAACTTTACAAGTCTGCACTTTACTGAGGGATTTTGCTCAAAATATAATTATATGAATGTGGTAAGTGTCACTGTGATGATACTCTTTCATTTTTACAGCCAACGTCTCCTTTCTCCTACTCTATTACGGCGAGGAATCAAAAGGCATTCACCTCATGTGCCACATACTATAGCCCAGAAAGGCATGGAGCTTTCAGGGCTTGAGAAATGGGCGTCACTTGACCCCCTTGGATGCAGCAAGGCTTGCGCCTCTCACGTTGCCATGCCTAGGTGCGCCTTTTTAAACTAAGAATCTAATTATAATACTCTACACAAGTATTATTATCAAGACAATTTGTGTAGCTCTCCAAAAATGTCTGGTGATGGTTGCCCATTTAGGACTTAGGATCTATCATGTTCCTCAAACCCATGTGATGCATATTTGCGAAGCCCAAGCTCAAGCCCCTTGAGCAATTTGCGCAGCTCCCAGGGAAGAATCAGAGTTCAAGGTCCTTTATCAATAAGTTATCTTTATCTGCAGGAACCAAGGTCATTGGATTGTCCGAGTTGATTTTGATTGGCAAAGGCTCCTAGATCAATATCCCTAAATACCTTCCAAGCTCATTTATGTCCACTATTTGTGTTCAACCTCAAAACAGATCCAAGCATTATTATGGATATCTCATCGCCAATATCATTGGTGATCAAGATGATCACTCCTAGCTAAGGGTATCTAAGTTCTTTCTCGTTAGACCAAGTAGGAGAAGGGATTAAGGTCTTGAGGAAACCCCAACAAGGGATCAATGACCTTGGTGGCTCACTGAAATTATAAAGCAAGTCACCTAAGGTTTGCAACACCAAGGATAGTGAGGCATTCTAAATTCACTACTGGTTGAACAGAGCGTTGGCCAAAAGCATAACATAGAACTTCCTCTTGCTAATGAGGATTATCTTATCAATAGTCCTGTGAAGTTCCAAGCGTTGAGGTTACCTAAAAGGACCAAGGTTCAAGAATAACCTTGGATGTCTACATCGTCAAGGATCCACTCCAATAGCCTCACTAGGGTTTACACCAAGGTCTACACCAGAGACCATATCTAAGGGCCCCGAGCCTAGCAAAAGGATTACAAGATTTGGATTCTAAACTTCATTTGTCTAAGGCCATTTTCATAACTGATGGAGTTAAGGCATTCAAGGACATCATGGGGCTCTATGAAGGTTAAGGAAGCTCTTCTCAGAATGCTTATGATCAAGGGAAGGCCACGTATTTGCAAGAGTATCAGCTTCAGGTTTTGACCTTAGCATGCTCATTTTCAAGTTGTTGTTTTAGTTTTTAGGACTTTAGATATGTCAAAGATAGTATAATAGTGGCAATCCAAGGGCAGGTGAAGAATAACAAAGTCCAGTTTGATCCTTCCTAGATCTGCAGCTCATCCAGGGAGAAATTTGCTATGTCAGCCTACTGACAAACTGAAATATCAATCCCCAATGTTCCAGAATGTCCTTATGGTCTCCAATTGGATTCAACATGAGAAAGATATGCCCCCACCAAGTTTGTGCTTGCAATTACACTATTTTGTCTTCTAACCACAATAGTACAACTAAATAGTCCGAACTACAATGACCATTCCCTAGGACATCCATTTTAAGCTGAATATTCTCTTCTTTGCATTTGATTCCCTAAAGGTAAGATTCTTGGAACTTTCCCCATCAACCTAGAGCTTTTATTCCTTTTGTACCCTCATGATCAAGGATGATCAAAGGTTTTTGTAAGGCTCATTTGCGGCCATTGGATTGTTAATCTTTTGTTAGTCTTTGTACCTTTTCTTTGAGTTTGCTTCTCCATAAATAGATCTCAAAAAGGAGGAAAGACAGACATTTTGGATGAATGAAAATACAAGGGTCAAATACCCATTCTCTCACTTGAAACCTCATTACTTTATCCTAGTGATCACTAGAGGTGCTTTGAGTTGGTTCCTTTATTGGTTGGTGGTGGCTAGGCCTTTATCCTCCATAGTGAATCCATTTTTGGATATCTATATGGAATTGGTGGTAGCTAGGTCTTTGTCCTTTCCTTGGTGAGCCCTTCATTCAACCTTGTTTCATATCACTTACATTCTGTTTTGGTTTCCTTGGTATGTGTCAATCTTGCATGCTACTGTTCCTTGGTGATACTTAGTCTAGCGATGGCGTAGGAAGTGTCCTAGGTGATATTATTTTTGGGTTTGGATCTGTTTTGGTGATTTTGGGGACTGTTATGTTTCCACTAGTGGAATCCTTGGTAAAAAGTTGGTTTTTGAGTCATAAGTGGTTCATCTCGAGCCGATTGACCTGATTCTGGTTGCAGTTGTTTCCTTTGATCCATGGGCTACATTTTCGACACCAAAGTTCCAATTTTGAGGGCTGAAAACATATCAGCATGCCAACAGAAACACTCTAGACAAAATGAAAATTAACTTAACAAGAACACTAATGATGCTATGACAGGACAAAGAGTGTGTGATGACGATGGGTAGATTGAAAATTGGCTGGGAACATATCCACTTATGAAAAAATAAGCACAAAAAGAAACTTCCTACCTTTTTATGCAAACAAAAAAGGCTACTACTGACCTGTTGTGCTTCAACAAACTCAGATCTTGTAAGATCCACAGCAACCTTGTTCTCCAGGAACTGCATTAACAGCATCAGAAACACGCCAGCCGTCCAAATAGATGAGTGCTGTAAATCTACCTCTGTCAGAGTTCATATAAAAAGTCAGCCACTAAGCTGTTGGGGGGGGGGGGGGGGGTGAATGCCAAGCACTTAGTATGCAAGTATGCCTCACCTCTCACACCATCAGTGATTCCCAGCCTCAATAACTCCCCTGCAAATCATTCATGTGAGCTGTGAGATTATATCATGTCAAAGCAAAACATGCACGTATCCCATAAACTATGAATCCAGCACCACATTCTGCTGCCAAAGCCTGCAGGATGCAGAAGTGATAGATGCTTAAGCATTGGTCCCATCATGGGGAGAAAATAGTTTGTTTTTTTTTTTTGCTTAGGGGGGGGGGGGCTCAAATATCTTCAAGATGGCCAAAATGTTGAGCAGAAACCTCATAAGACATCTGAATTTCAAAAGTACAGGTAATTTATCTTACTTTTGTTTAGCTCCAAGGAATAGGGTTACTTTATCATGTTCACTTTTCTTTATTTGCGTAGCTAAATTTATGTCCAGACACGACCTATGCGTAATTAACAATGCTTCTTTCCTAAGACATCTGAATTTCAAAAGTACAGGGAATTTATCATACTTTTGCTTAGCTCTAAGGAATAAGGTTTCTTTATCATGTTTATTTTTTTTTATTCAATAAATTTATGTCCAGACACGACCTATGCGTAATTAACAATGCTTCTTTTTCATGTAGACCAAGCACTTCACAATGAATGGGTTACTTGACAAGTGAATGACAATATGGTTTTAGAGAAAGCCCATACCACAACAACAGCAACATTAACCACATAGAAAATTCTGATACAGATACACTTCTAAAACTGACCCTGTATAGCTTGAACTCCATTTTGAATGCGCTTTGCACACTCCTTAAAAAGCCCTTTTGGACGCCCAAAAATTACAACGGTGAGGTCCACTAAAGCAAAAACAGCACTCTTTGGCAGCCACTCCCCATCAATTGGAAATGGCGCTAACTCAAGCTTATCAGCACATGGCTTTTTCTCATGTCCGATGTATGCAGAATTCATATCTCCTACAACAGAACTTGATGCAGTTATATGCCTGAGCTGTTCCTCAATCTGAGCACGTTTCTCACTCAACACTCTGCGATCCCTATGCTTCATGTCAGGCTGGCTAAGACTTTGATTTAAGGCATTAAGTTCATTAGTTAGCTCCTGCACGCGCTCTGTTTGCTGCATGTCAGCCTTCATAGCAGCATCCAGCCTGTCAACGTGTTGAGCAACATTCTTGTAGTCGCATATACGAAGCCGATAAAAAACGTGCAGGAGTTCATTATAAAAGACCAAACCTAGACATTGTTGTTTCTTCACATCATTGAACAGGAAAACATAGGTAAAAGTCAGTTTCACACTCAGAAAGGAAAATGACAGAAAAATTATCTCAATAGAAAAAAAAAATGGAAAGGGGGTTAGGAACTATAGTTGCTAAAACAGCAACAATGGCAAAGATTTCAAAGCACTGGTATAGCATAATAATAGCATATTCAGCCACACCCTTGACAGAATGTCAGGTTTCTGCACAAGCATAAGCAATGTACTTGGCCATCACCTGATCGCCTAACGAATTCTATGTTTCAGTCTCTAACAAAGTAAGGATTCAGTAAGTCAGGCTGTTAGCCTGTTACATATATGGAGAAATGTAAAACCTATGTGCCATATGGCATATGTATAAATAAATGATCCATGTATGAGTATAAAGATTGAACTTTAATCATCTAGAAAGTCCCAAGGATTATGAATAAGCTAAGGTGAAATGATTCCATAGCAAAACAACCCAAATAGAACACATATGTCAGCTCACAACAACATGGAATCAAGAAACAATCAAAGACCAAATCAACTCCAATTTTAATTTATATGATATCCAAATGTTTCCCACACAAACACCTACTGATTTGGTATGGATTTAACATCAAAATCAACCATGGTTCAACCAAGACCCATCAAATACCATCAGCACAGCAGCTTATACAAACCGGATACAAAATGAGTAATAAAAGAAGGGATATGATCAGCTCTAAAGGATTTAATCCACCAAGGATGATCTAGGATCTTCAAATGGTTGCGTAAAGGAGTCACCAGCAGCAAAACCACTTGAAACACCCAAAGAAACCACACCAAGTTTTATATAAAGGGGAAGCAGCAATCAAACTCTAAACGCATTGCTCTAAAACACCACCATTAATGTAATGGATAAAGTAATTGGAGATTTTGTGTAAAAGGGTTTCAATACCCAAATATCATTCATTCAATATTCAAAGTTGCCTTCTTTCTTCTTAATATATATAACAAACTAAGGTAGAAAGAGTAGGGGTAAAACCCTTGAAAGATGGGAGCATCTAATGGTCTTTGAAAGACCTTACAAAATGAATTAGATCACTGGCTAAGATTCAAGCTCCCCCCCCCCCCCCCCCAAATAAAAAAAAAAACAAGCTACGAATTTTCTAGGAAGAAAAAAAAGGAAAGGATTCAGTTAAAAATCAGTTTTGGGAAGGTTTTTTGCATGGGAGGACCAAATGACAAAATAAGAAAGTACAATCAAGATAATTGGGTATGTAAGTGGGCTCATTCTTGACTATTCTCTCGTCATAGCTCAATTCTTGCCCTTTAGGTCTCAAAATCTGATTTTTGATAACTTTGTCTTCTAGAAACCAATCCCCAACGAATTCAGCACAAGCAAAATGACCAAAATACCCTTCATTCCAAAGATAGCTGATTTTGCCTCCAAATTGTGAACCAAGTATGATTAGCTGAAAGTTAACTTGAATCTGCTTCTTTATTTTTCTCCGAGGTTACTTAGCCCCCTTTATACCTTAAAAGGCCTGGAGGTGACCCTAAGATAGCTTAGAAAGCTTAAAATTGAGCTTTGATGAAGGAAGAAAGGAGCTCAATAATTAGATGCTAAGTAGAGCTTTTCTTCATGAATACCTTGACACAAGACTCCTTTCATCTATAGGGTGGTCATAGGTGAAACATGGATCAATAGATAAAATCCGAGTGATTGGATAAAAATGCCACTGAAATTTCCGAAATAGTCGAAATTGCCATTATCATTTCCAAAATGTCAAATCCACCATCACTGTTTCCAAATTTGTCAAAATTGCCACTCTTCTCATTTTATTACCTGATATTGCCGGTAAAACTGTCAAAAAAAAAAACAATTTTATCCCCAATTTCCATTCACCCCATTTTATAAACCCTAATACCATTCATCTTCCTCGTTCATCTTCATCGTCTCCTTCCTCCATCTCCTTCTCCTCTGTTTTATTTTTTCTGCTGCTGCTTTTTCTTTTCTCCTTTCACAATTTCTCATCAACTCCACTTTATAATCCAATTTCTTGATCAATGAACCCAGAGAATACAAAAAAATTGGAATTTTCATAGACTCAAACACCATTCACACCACCCATAATGGTTCACATACCTTGTTTGATTCTTCACTTTTTGATCACAACAATTGATACCCAAGTTCAGCAGGTTCCTCTGCCTCGCCAGTTCGTTCCGACCACCTCGCCGATTTCGGTTCCTTCAGCCGCCCACTGTCTCTGACTTTCTTACTAAAGACCCTGATCCTGGTTTTTGTGTGGAAGCTGCTGCCTACTCTTTGAAGACGGGTTCTTGGGCGAGGATTGAGGGTTGCCCTCAAAATTATGTTATGGGTCACATTGATTATGGGGTCTTTGTAGGCGGGTGCATCAATTGGTTGGCTGAAGATAGGGATGAATATCATAAGCCTATCATTTTGGCTTTTGATTTAGCGGAGAAGAAGTTGATCGAAGTGCCACTTCCTAAGCCGGTTGGAGGTGAAAAGTGGAGGTTTGATCGTTGTGAAGCAATTGGTGGGTGTTTGTGCGTGTTCACTAAAGATGACCCTGAGTTTTGGGCAATGATTGAAATATGGTAATGGTGTAAGTGAATCTTGGATTAAGCTGACAGTCGACAGCCCTCTAAATGCTGGCCTTCATGTTTGTTGAACCATGAACTCGTGCTGATGAGGAAGGATGGGGACGATGTTGTCTGCAATTTGAAAGGAGTAGCAAGGAGTATTGTGCTTGGGAATGTCGCTGCTGAACTTGGGTTCTGCAAGCTTCTCAATAAGGTGTGATGGAGAAAGAAGAAGTTTGCCCTTTCGTTTTTTATTTCAAAAGTTTTCAAAGAAAATTGGCAATAGCAACGGCAGCAAGTAGAATCAGGTCACAGTGGCAATTTTGACAAATTTGGAAACAGTGATGACAATTTTGACATTTTGGAAACAATAATGGTAATTTTGACTATTTGAGAAATTTTAGTGGCATTTTTATCCCAGCACTCATGATTTATGGTATTACTAAAGTATATATTTCAACAGGACACAGATTCCTCAGTCAGGATGAGTGCTGGGATAAAAATGCCACTAAAATTTCTCAAATAGTCAAAATTACCATTATTGTTTCCAAAATGTCAAAATTGTCATCACTGTTTCCAAATTTGTCAAAATTGCCACTGTGACCTGATTCTACTTGCTGCTGCCCGTTATTGCCAATTTTCTTTGAAAACTTTTGAAATAAAAAACGAAAGGGCAAACTTCTTCTTTCTCCATCACACCTTATTGAGAAGCTTGCAGAACCCAAGTTCAGCAGCGACATTCCCAAGCACAATACTCCTTGCTACTCCTCCTTTCAAATTGCAGACAACATCGTCCCCATCCTTCCTCATCAGCACGAGTTCATGGTTCAACAAACATGAAGGCCAGCATTTAGAGGGCTGTCGACTGTCAGCTTAATCCAAGATTCACTTACACCATTACCATATTTCAATCATTGCCCAAAACTCAGGGTCATCTTTAGTGAACACGCACAAACACCCACCAATTGCTTCACAACGATCAAACCTCCACTTTTCACCTCCAACCGGCTTAGGAAGTGGCACTTCGATCAACTTCTTCTCCGCTAAATCAAAAGCCAAAATGATAGGCTTATGATATTCATCCCTATCTTCAGCCAACCAATTGATGCACCCGCCTACAAAGACCCCATAATCAATGTGACCCATAACATAATTTTGAGGGCAACCCTCAATCCTCGCCCAAGAACCCGTCTTCAAAGAGTAGGCAGCAGCTTCCACACCAAAACCAGGATCAGGGTCTTTAGTAAGAAAGTCAGAGACAGTGGGCGGCTGAAGGAACCGAAATCGGCGAGGTGGTCGGAACGAACTGGCGAGGCAGAGGAACCTGCTGAACTTGGGTATCAATTGTTGTGATCAAAAAGTGAAGAATCAAACAAGGTATGTGAACCATTATGGGTGGTGTGAATGGTGTTTGAGTCTATGAAAATTCCAATTTTTTTGTATTCTCTGGGTTCATTGATCAAGAAATTGGATTGTAAAGTGGAGTTGATGAGAAATTGTGAAAGGAGAAAAGAAAAAGCAGCAGCAGAAAAAATAAAACAGAGGAGAAGGAGATGGAGGAAGGAGACGATGAAGATGAACGAAGAAGATGAATGGTATTAGGGTTTATAAAATGGGGTGAATGGAAATTGGGGATAAAATTGTTTTTTTTTTGACAGTTTTACCGGCAATATCAGGTAATAAAATGAGAAGAGTGGCAATTTTGACAAATTTGGAAACAGTGATGGTGGATTTGACATTTTGGAAATAATAATGGTAATTTCGACTATTTCGGAAATTTCAGTGGCATTTTTATCCCATCACTCCCATAAATCATATTTACCCCCCCCCCCCCCAAACAACCGGCTTCCCTCCCTTTCTCATCTTAATACTAGAAATAGGCCAAACATAACAACTTTCACAAATCAAGCCAGAGAACACTCAGTGACTATACGTAAAGGATCCTGGAAGATTGGTTGAATATAGGAATGCACAAGACAACACAACATGAATAGCATCTCCAAAGGGGTTCTCAACCCTGATCCTTAATGATGGGACTAAGAAAATTCCAAATTATGGACATGACAGAATACTCCCACCAAAAGAGCAAGTATTTCTTATTAACATGAGGCATCAACATATACGGTTCAAATACTACAGTGTACTAGCATAACCCCGAACACCACCAACCCCCCCCCCCCCCTCCCCCCCACAACAAAAAAAAGGAAATAAAAGAAAAAGAAAAATGAGGCAACAAAAAAAGGAGTGAAGGGAAAAGAAATCATAGTTCCGAACAGAATCATCCAAAACGTTCAGTAAAAACAGAAATCTGGAGTCACCTTATTCGAGTCAAAGGACTCCCACACCTCATCACATTTAACAAGGGCCCTTTCCACCAAACTTACATCCTCCCAATGCATGAGGTGGACATGGAGCATCGAAGTAGCAAAGAACATCTGACCACCAAAGCAAGAGTTAAGTCCAGAAACAAATATTATCCTCTAAAATAAATAATGTAATAGATTCAGAATATATATTAGGTAACTTTCAAAGGAAAATTACCAAATGCGGCATTTCTTATGGGATTCCTAAGGGGAGAGAAATTGGTGATAATAATAGTAAAGACAAGACGGACCTTATGTTGGGATCCCACAAAGGGAGAAAGGGAATTAGTTTCATGGTATATGGGGAGCATTTCTTACATCAGCATCCCACCATATTGTACATTAGACAAAAATAGATAAGCAATGACATCTTGAAGAAGCATGAAATGAAGACGGCAGAAGAATCAATTGAATGAGCAAATATTTACCAGTCAAATATAAACTTCAAGAGTACCAGCAATAATTGCACATAACAATAGACTTTTGGAAGCTCATAGTTTCCTTAAATGTTTTCCTATATGTTTGGGAAGCATATCACAGAAATAATTTGACATGAAATAATGGAATGCACAAGAGAGGTGAAAAAAATTGCAAAAATGGCTCATTTACTCGCAAATAGAAGTTGGCATAAATCACCAACTTGTCTCAGTGTCAGTTTGTTACAGCACTTTGGAAGCCAACTTCAGTACCTTGGGCATCTCTTAGGCTGCTTTGACATCCATATGGATCATCTCTTGGTTTCAAAGTTTCTTTGTTAAAAGGAAGGGAATGAAATGTTGAATTTTTCTTTGAATGTGGTCAACAATGTGGATAGTTCACATTTTGGATGTATTTAAAGTTCCTTTATAGGATGCTAGTTCTGCATCTATTTCTTTTGACCGCAATGTATGCACTCAAAAAATTCAGGAACATCAAGCTGAAAAGTTTAAATAAGAAGTATGCCTACATAGCCATAAATTTTGATAACGACCAAGTCATGTTTTTTCATTCACCCATTTACGCCCAATGAGGAAAACATAGATTAAGAAGATTGCCACCACCATTAAAAGCAACGATAACCTCATGTTGATCATTTACATAAGATCATGCACACATCCCAATGCAGACTTCAATAGCATATGTCCTATTCAGGTGACAACAAGTCTTTTACATGAACTAGATCAGGTCCCATACAAAGCTGAAAGTAACCAAAGGTAGCTGAAACAAGGATTTTTCACATACTCACGCCCCAGGCCCACTATTCCCATCAAAATCCAAATTACTCTCACCATCACCTCAAAGGCTCGACTTCACTCCTACATCAAGTATATTGCTTTCACACATACCTGTCTCCTCCTGCCAAAGACTCGTATAATCGTTTCTTGAAAAATTTTAAAAGCTTGAAGAAGAAAGGTTTTGACTCTCAAATTCCTTCGGAGGTGTCCACTCCAAGATTGGAATCTCCTTAATATAATCTCCAACACCACTATATTACGAAATAAAGAACTATGATCATACCTTCAGATATCTATTACACAATCCAATTACATGTAGCCCAAGGTCTTAGCATCTAAACTTGAAAACAGGCTGCCAATACTTTTCAATCCATATAATGGCTTAGTTACGTGGTTGTCAAAAAAATGACTTAGTTATGTGACACACATAACTTTGATTCCATAACAACCAGAACAAGAGAGGTCATCCATTTACGACTGTCCCCCTAATAAATAATGAAGAAATCATCCTCAAAAAAAAAAAATATATATATATATATATAGTCCAGATTTGCCACACTAGATAATAACACCCTCACTGGATTTTATTTGTCAGAAAAACTGATTTCAAACCATAGTTAGGTTCCCTTTCATCGATAATTCATGTCTTTCATATTAGAGAATACAAGTGGATTGCATTTTCTAACAAATATTGCTTGTATTAACAAGGGGCCATGTCTAACAATCAGAATTTGTACAAATTCAGCATGTACCCATTCAAGCATAAAGAATATTCCCACTCAAAAGTTGGGACTTGAGGGGGAAGGGAACGACAAAAGAAACAATAAGGTCTTTTCCACCCTTTTACTATGGGGGAGGCAAACCCAGGTTCCTTCAACATCCTTTAATCTCCTCAAACTAGAGTCAAGTTCCTCGGTGGTAACCTCAACTAAGGCCTACCCAATGTTGAATAAACTCCATCTCTGAGAAATTTCATGAACGGAATCTCGATATAATGCATATATAAAGTCATAATAAAGAATAGAAACATATGTTGCGCATTTACAATTGCAATATGTTAATCAAGGTCAGGCATAGGCGCAATTTAGCTCCAAAAACGTAACATTGCCGAGAAGGATGTTCTGGAGACCTAAGTTGGATTTGTTGCTGCTAGCTCTTAGGCAACTTGGATAGATGACTTGTTTCTATACCTACGTTAACAAAATATTTTTCTTTCCTCCCTTAATTATCAGTTACTGAATCTCATCCCTAGAAGAGACACAATGCCATGTCCCCATTTATGAATAGAAACAAAGAGAGCTCCTTTAATACTGAGCGTTGAAAAGGATTGGACTCATCCAATCTGGATCCATCCGTAACTCATTTCCATCCCTTGATTCTTAATTTAATCTATTAGTTTCCTTATCAAAAAAACAAGTACTTGTTTCCGCAAGAAATGTAAAACTTGAAAATGAAAAGAGATTCCAACAGAGAGAAACTAAATGGAGAATGGAAGATAGAACATGATAATCATTGTGAGAAAGTGAGTGTCCAATAAACATGGACTTGGTCACAATTCACAGAGTAGACTAAGGAATGCTGAGTACTAATTAATTTCAGAAGCACCTTTCCACAACCCATAAATTTTATAGAAAGGTCAGACCACAATGGATAGAAAGTGAACATTTATGACAACCATAAATGACTTAGCACAAACCTGGAGTTCAGGGTAGCAAATTTCAGTAGCAGCATTGTATCCGCTCTCAAGTGCAACCAGTGAATTCTGATAATCTCCTTCAATGATTAAAGCATTTGACAGCTGTGAGCTGAAGTTGCAATACCATAAATTTGCCACAAACCTTCCACAGTACAAAAATTACACGATAAGCATCATGTCTGCTAGCAGGAACATACTCCTTATTATGATATTAGTTTCTAAGACAAGCATAAAAACTGAAGCATAATAACAACCATCAGAATCATCTTATTGTATTTGATTTTTCAAATTTTCCTCATTGGTGAAGAAAATTAAAGAGTATTTTCCACTCCAATAGGGGAAATATTCTCATCAAAAGGAAGGTTGATTTTCCTTATTGTATTTGATTTCAATTTTATTATTCTCTGTCTAACTTTTTCAATTCCTTATCCTAATGCTGTATGAGAAGATTTAGCTTCAAATTCACTTATTTGGACAACTTTCCTCTCCACCATGACAATTCAGTTCACTTTTGCAACAAACAATAAGAAATTTTACAAGCAGCTTAATTATGTGATCCTTGTTCCGAAGCAAAATTCAATTAACTAGTTTGTGCGAATTGTAATGGGGAAAAGAAAAAGCAGTACCGATCAGGAAGAGACTGAGTGAGATCAAGTGCCTTGTTCAAAATCTGCTTCTGATTGGGAATAGCCCCAACAAGGTGATAAGATTGAGCAAGCAAGCTGTAGGCTCGACATTTCAACTCGAAACAAGATGGGATGGAATTCAGGAGCAGTTGCTGCAAAGAAAGGAAAATTAAACCCTAGAAATATAATTAAAGATCGAGTAAGAGAAAAATGAGAGGGAGAGAATAGATACAGAGCGTTCGAGGTGGGCTTTAGCGTGGGTGACGTTGTGGCAATGGCGGAGCAAGAGTGTGGCGATGCGAAGACGGGTTTTGACTTCGATTATTGGAAGGAATGAAACTGGGCTCTGGCAAATTCCCTCCAAACACTTGATTGCTTTAGAAATCTCACCTTTCTCCTCGTGCATGTCTGCCAACCCCCATAACCCTTCTGCTACTCCCTCCATTTTCACTAACCCCCTTTCTCCTTTTTTGCTTGCTTTCCCTCTTCAACCAAACAAATGCTCCCAGTTGCTCTCCCGCTTCGAACTACAAATTTATACATCTATGTTTATTTTGGAAACAAGCGTGCTCCAATTTATCTTGATGTTTGGAAACTTCTTGTTTAATCTAGGGAACCGCCCCGAAAAAATCAATTTTAATCGAGTCGGGTATCCGTCTCGGAATATTTTCGGTTAATTATTTCGGTTACGGATCGACCTCTAGGTGCTTTCGGGTACCCAAATTACCCGAAATTAAATTTAACATTTAGGTCCATATTTAATTTTTGTCCATCTTTTTCCAATCTTCAGTCCACTGTCTAGGCCCAAAGTTTAATTTGGAAACAATCCTAATTTATCTTAATGTTGGCGCTCAATGCTCCAATTTCAAATCCTCCAAAAACTCAAAACGTATGGAAACTCAGTGCTAGTGGTCCTGCTGACCTAGTTTCAGAACATTTTTGAAACATTTTTTGCTACTGAAGTGGTAATTAATAATTACAAATTAAAAATAAAAATTGGAAACTCATATGATTATAATTAATCAGTTTTTTTTAACCGGTATCCGCCCTGAAACTTTCGAGTACCCGGTAGTTTCGATTACGGTCACGGTTCGAGGGTTTGTCTGCCCCGAATTTTCGGGTACCTAGAAAATTTATCCAAGCGGTTCAAGTACCCGCCCCGTGAACACCCCTAGCCCACGTGAACCCATATTGGATCCGCCCCTATGGAGGTATGTTACTGTCAAATGGTGGGGCTTTTCTTCAGTGCACATATTGTTGTACATTAGATAGTTTTGGTTGTTATTTGATCAGTTTATTTACTAATGTTTCTGATCGGATATATTTTCTTCGATGGGGTGATTCAAGATACTAAAGAGCAATTTAGCTACCAACAACTTCTATAAAGATTTCCAAAAATGCTTGAGAAATTTTGCTTACCTGTCCAAAACAATACTCCTTGTAATGTCGTGATTCGTGAAGCCTCTCAATCTCCTTGAAAAAGAGAGTTAATGAAGGATGCATCTTCGGTTTTCTCACAAGCTATGAAGTGCGTAATCTTTGATAACCGATCCATAAGCACCATAATTGCTTCTTATCCCCTTGAAGTTCTCGGTAGTGCTACGATGAAGTTCATACTCAAGTCTTCCCAAGGACCTTGAGTAACTGGAAAAGGTGTATATAGCCCTTGATGAAATTTGCTCTTGGCTCGTTGACAAGTAGTACACTTTGAGATCACATCTTAAACATCACCACCATTCTTCGGACAATAGAAATGCTCCTTAAGCATGTCTAGGGTCTTGTTGATGTCGAAGTACCCAGCAAGACCTCCACTATGTACCTCCTCGACTAGTAGCTTCCTCAATGGACAACGGTTATACACAATCTATTTCCAAAGAAGAAACTTTCTTGCTTCACATACGAACCTCCATCTCCGTCAAGAAAAGATTGAAAATCGTCATCTTCTTTATAGAAATCCTTGATATGTTGAAAGCCGAAAATTTGAGCTTCCACAATAGACAACAAGGAATGATGTCTCAAGAGCGCATATGTCACAATATTCACGCTCTTCTTCATGTGTTTCGCTACAAAATTAAAGCTTTGGAGGAATCTAACACATTTAGTATGTCGAGAGTTGAGCTTATGATGTTCATTCAAGTACTTGAGAGCCTCGTGGTCGCAATGCAAGACAAAATTCCTAGGTCAAAGATAGTGTGACCAATGGTCCAAGGCGTAGAATTCCTTATCATAAGTTGAATAGTCTTTCCGGGAACTGTTGAGCTTCTCATTGAAGTAGGTGACTAATTGTTGATTTTGCATAAGTACGACTCCATTCCCAACACCGTTCGCATCGCAATCGATCTCAAATACTTGGGAAAAGTCGGAGGGAGCCAACATTGGAGCCTCATACAACTTGAACTTTAACTTTTCGAATGTTTGTCGTGTCGCTCTAGTTCATTAGAACGTCCTGTTCAAACACTCTATGATAGGTGCGACGATGGTTCTGAAATCCTATATAAATCTCCGATAGTATGAGGCTAACCCATGGAAACTTTGTTCCTCGATAATGGAAGATGGGGTCAGTTAAGAACGGATGGCTTCCAGCATGGATGAATCCATTGAGATCCCGTCCTTGCAAATGATGTAGCCCAAGAAAACAACTTTAGTTTTGAAGAATTCACACTTTTCAATCTTTTTCTATAGCTTTTGTTGCCTCAAAAATTTTGACCGCCTCAAGATGACTAAGATGCTCAATCTCATTCCAGGAGTACATCAAAACATCATCGAAGTAGGCAACAACTTGCCGATGAATGGTCAAAGAACCTCATTCATAGGCCTAATGAATGTGCTAGGAGCATTTGATTGACCAAAAGTCATAACCAACCACTCATACAAACCTCCTTTCATTTTGAATGTCGTTTTCCATTCATCTCCTTCCCTCGTTCAAATTTGATGATAATCGCTTCGTATGTCAATTTTTGAAAAGATCCATGATCCGTGGAGCTCATCCAACATGTCATCGAGCTGTGGTATGAGATACCGATACTTGATAGTGATGTTGTTGATCGCGCAACTATCCACACACATTTGAAAAGTGTCGTCTTTCTTGGGACTAGCAAGGTTGGAACCGAACATGGACTCATGCTCTCTCGAACATAATCACGCTCAATAAGCTCATATAATTGGCGTTGCAATTCCTAGGTTTCCATTGGATGGCACATATACGTCGCCTTGTTGGGTAAAGAGGCATCGAGAATGAGACTAATTTGATGTTCAATTCTACGAATAGGTGGGAGACTCGATGGTAAGTCTTGGGGAAACACATCTCGATACTGTTCTAGCAAAGGGGCGACAACTGACAAGAGGGTCTGGTAGGTTGACTTCCTCACTTTTATTGGTCTCAAGGCAGAGTAAGGTGTATATTTTCTTCCCCTTTCCAAGAGCCTTCTCGACCCGTGTTCCACTCAAGTGTTTAGGCTTCTCACATCCTACCTCGGGTTTCGATGGTAGTAGCTCATGAGGAGCTCACAATGTAAGTTTAACCCTTGAAAAAATTGCACATACCCCCTTCACGTTTATGACATTTATAATTCCTCCTGACTTTTTTGAGTTAATATTTATCTCCCCCCGCCTGTTGAACCAATTTAATTGAGCAACCTTTTCGGTAAATTTAAAAACTTTTTCAGTGAATGTGTGATTGTGATGATATTTATTTAGGAAAATTAACGATAATTTTAGCAAACAAATTTCATCACTAGTCACATCTTGACTGGAAAAGTTGCTAAATTCACGAAAATTTTGCTAAATTAAATTAGTTCAAAAGGATAGGGGAGGTAAATATTAACTCTAAAAGGTCAAGGTGGAATTTATAAATGTCATAAACCTGAAAAAGGGCATGTGAAAATTTTCCTCTTTTTGTTTACCCTAAAAGTTTATGTGTTTTCCATCCAATCGTGAATTGCATGTTTATTAACTAGCTATGATGTCCGTCATACAGACGAGTTAGGCTCTGTTTTTTTGGTTATGTATAATAAATTTATCTTATTTATCATATTTATGTTATTTTATTCCATCTTTTTCACACTCTTAATTCATGCTGTTCTTATTTATTTTACATAATATATATTTAAAAATTTATATATTTAATAAATACTGTGAATGATATGACTTTTTTTACTCACTATACTTTTATTAAAAATTATAAACTATATTAAAAAAATTCATTGTGTGACTTACATTTTCAAACAATATTCTATCCACCCACTCCATCTCACATTTCCCACTCTTCAGCTATCTTACCTATCTTACATATAATATAATGTATTTAAAGATTATCTATACATTAAATAAGTAATGTGACTGATGCGACTTACCTTAATCACAGTAACTTATTAAAAATTATAAACTATACATTTAATTCATATATTTTAATGATATGGGGCTCATATCACTTATCTTTTCAAATACTATAATACTTATCCGACTTATTCCACCTATACCACCCACCATATATCCCACCACACAAAATAACAGGGCCTTAAAATTGGGGGTATTCTTTTATAATATTTATCTTGCATTAAATTTACACACAAACTGTTGGTGTCACTTATTATTATTATTATTATTATTATTATTATTATTATAATATTCTACCTATCAAATTAAGGAATAAAATAAAATAATAATAACAATATAAAGGAGAATAAATAAAGAAATAAACAAAAAAAAGCAAAAAAAAAGCCAATCACACACATGCAACTTGCAAGCAACCAAGCATCACAACACACAACAAAGAGCTCAAACCCCAAGGAGAAACTCCCTTTTCTACTTTACTAATGATTTGCCATAGTCGCTCCAATAAAATGTGACATGCATTCATAGACACAACATCACATAATATAGCATGACGATACTTAAAACCAATTGAAAGATTGATTAAAGTTTGATTAGTTACCTTAAAATCACCTTTGTTGCCGAGCCATTTCAAAGAGCATGGGTGAGGATGCGAATTTGGAGGAACCCCCAACTTCCCAATCACATATATTTGTACAACATTTGTGCAACTCCCCCCATCGATGATCAAATTACAAATTTCGCAGCTCATGATGGACCTTGAATGGAAAATCAACTCGCTCTACGCTTTGTCAATTAGACCTCATTCATGTGTAGTACCCTCCTTAGGACAAGTTGATGGGTTATGAACGGTCTCTAGGCCCAAATTCTATCTAGTCCCAAATGGGGTGGTGGGCCCAATCTAATTTAACACACCCAGACTAGGGCGGAAGAAGTTATAACCCTAATTAGGACTTCACCTAATCTACCCAGACCCAAAACAATAACAACAGGAAAGAAACATTTACCTGGAAATCTCTCGAACACACAAGCCTCGGCCAATCTTTAACTCTTGAACATGTCTCTTTGGCTATTGAACGCGTCACTCCATACTTCGAGTGGGAAGTCTCCATATTAGGAGACCTCCACAGCAGTGCACGCGACACTTGTGACACTGGCTGCTAAACCGCCCGATCTCGATCCAATCGAGATCGGATGAGTATGTGGACCATATGAAATACAATTGATCTTTCCAACTATGGGACCTCGAGGAATCACCCTCGTAGTCCTAAACCGAAAGCTTTCTCACATAAAGCTTTCCCATTCACCAAAAACTCCAAAGGGAGATTACCCTTAAACGGGCCTCATGGGATGGAAAGACACTCTTTGGCATCCCATGGGCTTCATATATATAGGAGAGAGAAAAGGAAAGGAAGAGTTAATCTTCGGATGTGGGATGCGTGCCCTGCACTTAACCACGGACTATATATGGTACCTCACCACGGATCGTGGTGGGCAACATAACTGATTCTGTTGAAGAGGAGGTTGCCACGGACCATGGCAAGGCCACCATCCATGGTGGCCCCATTTTCACCAAAATAGTCCTCCGAGCTTCCCCTGGTTCAATTCATATTGCCCTGGACCTTTTTCCACATACACATTACTTTCAAGTCACTGACTTGTGTGACCCTGTGGGACCAACTAATAAGGTTATGATCGAACCATTCAATCATGATTAAGTGGGATTTTAGCAAATTCATTAATCATTGAATTAACTAGAGTACTCGGATGAAATTGAGCATTGTCGAGACATTCCCAACTATCTCTCACTTGTCCCACAAGTGTTCAATTTGCAAAACTCACTTGTCGCTTAATGTCTCGTATTCGGGTAAGGTAAGAAAATGTCATTTTTATTGAACTCGAATGTTTCTCGACCTTCGAGTTAGACTTACAAATAAGATGATCAACTATTGATCTATCCACGTCTGGCCATACATTTCAAAATCCAAGCTCGCCGAGTGGCATGTGAGACACTTACCCCTCAAAGAGGAAGGACAATGTCGTCTTGTTCAACTACAAGTCACTTCTTGATCCGAAGCAACCCAGACACTACCCACATCATCTCCTGTTACGAGAAGTTTCAGACGCGTTCCAAAGTTACAACGAATCATGCATGAAGTGTAAAGAACTCAAGATTGAGGAATTTTCTTTAGTTTAGTAGGAGTCACTTATGACATTCACAAACTTAAAGTGCTCCTACTATGGGTCAATTCAGTAAGTGTTCCCAACACCTTACCCATGTGATTCACCTCAGCATCTAATAACCTATGATCATAAAACACGATCATCATGTCAATCCTACATGCTAATTGATAGCAATCATCATTGTCCCAATATGATGACCCAATTAGGAACTTAGTCGACTTTCGACTAGGCTTAGCAATACCAAGTTCACCAAATGGGGCTTCATAAG
Organism: Portulaca oleracea; assembly: GCA_029582165.1. Taxonomy (NCBI): domain Eukaryota; kingdom Viridiplantae; phylum Streptophyta; class Magnoliopsida; order Caryophyllales; family Portulacaceae; genus Portulaca; species Portulaca oleracea. Next base: position 10,967,845 of record CM055885.1, on the reverse strand, counting down.
ATTAGACACCATTTGATCTTCCAATTTCGGACATGCTAACCTTTTGGACGTTCGTTCAATTCTAAACCCAAAAATTGAACAGAATAATTATATTATCGATGAATATAATATCTTTACAACTCGAGAACAGTACAAGCATGAGGAGTAATTCAGGCGTATTCACCAATGCAATTACAACTCACTAATCATTCTTCCAAGAGAAGTAAATCATTATGCACTCCCTAATGCATCAAAAGCCTATGCCCTTCGCATAACTGTTATGTTGTAGCCGTGTATAACCCTTTATGCTAAGCTTGCTATAGAGGTTTAATGTGTGACATTTCGCATAAGCAAGAACCTTGCAAATTTCATTATCACTCACTTCGAATATCATTCGAACGATGTGATTTGCAAGGGATTCGTGTGTGGCCTTGTTTGTGCGCCCTAGTTGGTTCAGTTTGAGCAATGTCCCTAAAGAGAATTCATGCCTTTCATTGTGTAACACTAGTCACCAAGCCTTATGATAAACTCTTTCATCCACACAGTCACCAGGGCAGCTTTCCTAGCTGCGATGTACTCAGACTTATATGTAGATTCCACAAAAGAGTCTCGCTTGGAACTTCTCCAACTAACAATCTCTTTATATATACACTAGAAATGACCAGACTAACTCTGGAGACTATCTATGTCTCAACATTAGTGTAACCTTTTACACTTAGCCGCTCATCACCTCTATGAAGTAAGGACAATTCCTTAGTTCATCTCATAATGTTGAATATTTTACCACAATAGCCCAGGGTTTCAAACAAGTTGAAAATTCGATTGTACACACTCAAGATATCAGCCACGTGCAGTTTAGTACATAATATGGCATACATAAACGATGTCTTTGCATAGAATAAAACACATTATTCATCTGCTTTTGGTCTTCATATGTCAACTACAAACTGTTTTACCGAGATATGTGTCATTGATGATAGGATCAAATCCTTCTTGGAATTTTGTTGAACTGATACAACAACTTATCAACATAAGTAGTTTGATTCAACCAATCAAAGATATTGATCTATTCCCATAGATCTTAACTCTACGTATGTACTAAGCCTTGCCGAGGTCCTCCACATTTGGAAATTCTTCCTAAGCCAAAAACTTGACATGACTCCGACAAAGGAATGTCGTTTCCAACTAAGAGTTTGTCAACGACATACTAGACCATAAAGATAACTTAACTCCCATTGAATTTCTTGCAACTGCAAGAACTTTCAAGATTCTTTAGGAGATCAAACTCTTTGATCACCTTATCAACTTATTGATCCTAACTCCTAAAAGCCTGCGAAAGACCACACATGCCCTTTTGCAGCTTAAGGACCTTTCCTAACACATGTGGGAACTTCAAAACCTTAAGGTTGTGTCACACGCACCAACCATTTCCAAGACCAGTCTAAGAAAACGCTTTTAACGTCCAATCACCATCTAATAGTGATACCATGCACTATGGATAGGAGTATCCTAATAGATTTATGTATCACCACTAGTGAACATGCCTCTTCTTAGTCACAACCATGAACTTGAGTCCTTAACAACCAGTTGAGAATTGTAAACATCCGATTTACCATCTATGTCAATTTTTACTATAAAGATATTTGAGACATGGAGTCCATATTGGATTTCATGGCTCTTAGCCATTTGATGCAATTCGGTCTTTCAAAAGCTGCTTGTAGGTGGTAGACTTATCACTTCTAAAAGTAATACACATGTGTCGGCAGTGAGATAACCACATCTCTTAGCCTGACATATCTTTATACCCAACCTACCAAAAGGTTCTTCCATAAGTTGTTCATCCAATCAGCCTCAACTCCTTAAGTTCGGTCCTCAACACTTTTGAGCCTCATCCATCTGAACCTCAACTACTTTAACCTCAGTCCACACTTGCCGACGATCAAGAAGTGTTTTGAGTGAGTGTAGTAGGGTGTTATGGATAGGAATGGGAGAAGTAGTTGGTGGCTCATGAACTTCAGAAGTTCATAAATCTCTTCCACTCTTTCTCTTAGAGATATGCACGATCTCTAAGGAGAAAGCTTTTGAGATACAAACACTTTATCCTCGGAACGAGTGTATAAGAAGTATCTTTTGGTTTCTTTCGGATAATCCACAAAGTAACATTCCTCAGATTTAGGTGCAAGCAAGTCATTGGTCAAATCTCAACATAGCCTTCACAACCCTAAATCTTAAGAGAAGACAGACCAATAACCTATCCTCTCCATATCTCAAATGGTGTCCTTTGAACAACTTTGATGGGAATTATGTTCAAAATGAGACATGCAATTAAGGAAGGTATGAATTCAAGAACATCCACTCAAAAAGCCAACATAACAATCAGAATCAACTAGCATCATTCGCATCCAATCAGACACATCATTAGCAGTGGTGTTCTCAAAGGAGATAGAGTTATAAAACAACTTCACGATCTGTAAGATGATCAGCGAACTCTTGGCTCATATGTTAAGAACCAAGAACCAACAAAAGGTCTTTAAACATTATGCCAAGCTAATTCTGTATCTCATTCTGGAATGCTTTAAACATTTTAAAGATTCCAATTCATGGCGCATCAGGCAGACATAACCATGTCATACTCAAATCATCAGAAAACAATGAATTGCTAACACCTACCTTTAGTACTACTTTCTTATAGGGCCAAATACATCCAAATATACCAGTCGAAAAAGCTCACTAGTTCGCTTACCAATTCTAGTAAAAGGTGATATAGCCATTTTTCCCATCAGAAAAGGCATCGAAAATAGCAAATGTTTTGAGCTCAAAATCATCCTAAATGCTTGCACAAATATGCATGTGGAGACCTTTTTCCAATCAAACCAACATGTAAGCTAGGTTTGAGTAAGATATTTAGCCTTTTAGCATAAGATGTGATGAACATGTTTATCTAAATGTTATGCATACTGGACATTCAATAAATGTCAGTATCATAAGTGATTCAATCCTTAGAAATGTCGAAGCATCACCTTCCTATTTTCAAAGGAATTAGCTTCCTTTCATACAGGAAATGGAAATTCAATTTCCGGCTTAATGCATGAACAAAATAACTAATTATTGAGTTCAAGTATAAGCTTAGAAGGTTAAGATAAACTTTAAGTCCCAAAAGCAATATAATAGCAACAACTTGCTAGTTTTCAACTTAATCCAGTACATTTCAGCTTACTGACCCGTATACCTTTAAGCTTTTGTCTTAATGGTCTGTATACCTTTCAGCTTAAATCAAGTACATTTCAACAAATGTGTGATTTATAGTCGATATTTAATACCCAAAACCATAGACAATAAGGTTGCGTTCAATCACTTTTTGTACTTGAACTCGAGATCACTTCTCTAGACTCCAAGTCCATCTGGCATAGCAGGCATGCCATTTCCAAATGGTCTCGGGCTTTAAGCAACAAAGTTTGGCTTTACCTTCCTAATCATTAAGGCCTTTCTTGATTTAGCAAGTTTCTAAACCATTTTTCCCTTTCTAACCTTGGGAACATCTCCAGTAACCTCAGAGGCTTCCTTTAAGTCCTTCTCAGCTAAAAGTAGCCTCTTATGCAATTTCAACAAGCTAATTTTATGTCTTTGCTTGGAATATTTCATCCTAAAAGAACAAAATTCATCATGCAACAAGCATAAGATTGTGTTAGCAGCCGACCTTTTGGCTACACGAAAAACCTAACCATCTCATGTTGTTAAATGATCGATCATTTTCAATATATGAGGCCCCACGGGCTCGCTAATTTCCAAGTTAAATTTGAAAACCTAGCAGATGGTCTCATACTTCTTAATTTCAGCATGTTTCTGAAGCGTATTAGGACAGGGCCCGAGTCTCAATTTTCATGGTCACCAAGCCTTTCCGCGGCCCCTCCATGAAACACAAGGAAAACGACGTCAAGGTCGAGTGCGGAGTGCATTTTAAGGTGGACCCGAGAAATTGGAGGCATACTCGGACCATCGTTGGTTGTGGTATCCACTTCAAATGGGACCCCGGACCATGGTAGTGGAGCTACTGGTCCTCATCGGGACCTACTTTCGGGCCCTTAAAAGGGTTCGATGCCCTTCGGCAAGAATAAGCGCAAACGGGTCAATGTGGGTTGTTGGAATGGACGTGCCTTCACTCTTTGGGTTATACCTCCTTCAATACAACTTCAATGGATCTTAAATTTTTGGAGCTTAAAGTACACATCGAGAGCTTTCCATTGATATCTTATGGGCCTAAAACGGAGCACGGATGAAGAAGTTATGTGCATTTGAAGTCGGCAGAAGAAAACTGCCCCAAAACAAGGTCGCCCCCGCGACCTACTTCGTCGCACCCGCGACATATGTTTGTCGCACCCGCGACCGGTGCCGTCACACCTGTGAAGCCCAGAAGGCCGACACATGAAGTTTGGGACAGAACAAGGTACTCCGCCACACCCGCGACATTTGTCTGTCGCACCCGCTACCTTGCGCTGCTGACCGAATCGCCCATGCACTTCGCTCCGTAGCGCCCACGAAGGGCACTATTGAGCCAGCGACAGCCTTCTGATGTGCGTGTCCTGCTTGCTTGACTCGTTGTGTTTTACTGTTTTACCCCCCATTAGTATAAATACCCCCTTAGCTTATTTTCTAGGAGATTATGTTGATGAATGATATGCTAATGCATTGTTAGGGTTTTCTCCCTTCTCTCTAAAAAATCTTGTTCTTACTTTATCCATTTGTTAATGGATGCGTTAGCAAATCATTCCTTTATTGATCATTTGGTGGATTTCTCCTTTATGATGGTCATGGTGGGGGTGCTAGGTTTTGGTGGTGGATTATCCTTTATCCAAAATCATATCCAATCTCATTTGGTGTTCAAAGTTAATGTTCTTGGTTGACTTTGGTGTTTCTTCTTATTATTATTCAAGTTCAAGGCTAATATTAAGAAGTTCAAGTATGGATGGTTGAGTTTTGCATCATTCTCTCTCTATTTTATTGTCATGGATGTTCAAGAGGTTTTCTCTCATCTCCTCAACAACTACAACTCAAGCTATTTCATCACTCATTAATCCACCGCGCATCGGGAACCACTCCAGTTTCATAGACAACTTCCGAATTGAGTGATGATGTCCAGAGACACCTTGCTTTATAACAACTTTTGTAGGTCAAGGGGCACATTTGACAACATCAAACATGCCAGTTGGATATCGTCATCTACATGACGTTGCCTTTTGGCTTTCTTAGCAACCAAAGCATTATTGGCAGGCTGGATGCCTTTTTGCTTTCTCATGAACGAATCTTTCTTTTTGACTTTAAGAACATTTCTCAAGACATGGTGCCAATTCAAGTAATTGGGAACGATAAGCTTCTCCTTGCAAGATGAAAGCGGTGGTGAAGAGAGGAGGAGTTATCATATAACTTTATACAACTACAAGCCAAACAATTCATTTTAGGTTTATTCATTAATAATTATGAAATTGAACTATTTAATTTCAACATTAAAACACATTTAACATAACCCTCATTAGCGTTTTAACGTAACTAAGATCCAATAGGCCTAAGCGACATCAAGTGGGCCTCGGCCCAAACAAACCTAATGTCCTTCGTCTAAGGTAGATAATCTCATGATAAATTGTTCAAAATGACTCTTAGTGAAAGTGTCTGTATCAGATACATCACCTCTCTCTATTACTCATGCCTCTAGACCCTCTTGCCTGCCATTATGAACAAACTTGACTCCCACCCAACTTGTTAATTGTAATACCCTGGGTATATGGTTAATTGTGTCTTAAAAGGATTTAAATGAGTACTTATACCACCAAGGTGCGCCTTCTTTTATGGTAGCTCATTTGTTGGGAATTTCTCAGTGAAGCGTGCTTGGCTGGGAGTAGTTTAAGGATGGGTGACCTCTTGGGAAGTTTTCCTAGGAAGCGTATGAGCGAGGACGAAGCACGCTGGAAAGACTCGTACGTGGTGATTTGTGGGGTCAGTCAGCGATCCTTGAAGAAGTTATCAGTAATGCCCACGGCCCGTGAGGGGTCGGGGCGTTACAGATAGTATCAGAGCCGACCCGCAACCGTGAGCTGCACCTGTGAACAAGAGATCCATGGGCAGTCATCTAGCGGGAAAAAGAATTTGGAATGGATTGTGGCACAACGAGGACATTGTGCGCTTAAGTGGGGGTGATTGTAATACCCCGGGTATATGGTTAATTGTGGTTTAAAAGGATATAAATGACTACTTATATCTCCAAGGTGCACATTCTTTTATGGTAGCTCATCCGTTGAGAATTTCTAAGTTAAGCGTGCTTGGCTGGGAGTAATCTAAGGATGGGTGACCTCTTGGGAAGTTTTCCCAGGCAGCGTGTGAGCAAGGACGAAGCACGCTGGAAAGACTCGTGGTGATTTGTGGGGTCAGTCAGCGATCCTTGAAGCAGTTATCGGTAATGCGCGTGGCCCGTGAGGGGTCGGGGCGTTACAGATTCATAGATGACTTGCTTTGGCAATGATCGCCCATGATCCAAGTGATGCTCATTAGGGTGAGCAATCATACGTTCAAATTTTGGGAGTTCAGATTTATTATCCTAAGCATGCGATTCTAGGTGACACTAACGAATCCAACATGATAGACATAATAAAACAATAAAGCATGCTAAGAACCATTCAAAGCAGAAAATAGAACTCCTAGTACAGTGGCAAAGTCGGGATTAAAAGTCAGGGGGATCAAGATAAAATTTAATAAAAAAAGATAGATTCAATAGAAATGTATTCCGAAAATTTAACATATTCAAGTAACACAAAATTTAACAACATTACTTTGAAAATAAACATACCTTAAATATAAAGTTGTTTTCGATGAACATTCATATTTTGATAGTAAAGCATGATTTCCTCGTTGGTCACCTTATCAACAAGATCATGTTAAAATTTCTTAAGGTAACGAGGAATTTTGTATCACGGAACTTGAACTATGTGATATCTTCACCCGTTAACAGAAAAATTTTCCATTTGAAAATGACAAACAATTAAAAGATGAATTAATTTTACAAATCTAAAGCTTCTGCTAAAGCATATTTATATTTGAATATTAGAAATCAACAATTAACAATAATGCAATCACTGTCTTTCAATGATATTTTAATTTCTTACCAAGCAATCAAACAAATAATCTAGATAACTTAAAACCAACCAAACAAATAATCTAAATAATTTAAATTATGAATATTTGGACAAAATAAAACCAAAAACTTTTGAGACGGAATGGTGGAGGTGGGGCGTGAGGCGTGACATTGTAGCAGTCGTCGAAGTATCAAAGGGACAAATTGAGCAAGTTGAAGGGACAAGCATCAAACTTGTGACCTCTGGATGCTAGACGAGGGCTCAAATGCTTCTACACGTAAAATTATTCAGCTACCTCACACTTTGTTGTGATTCTTCGTAGAAATTAGGTATATATTTAGTTTTACCTATTAAAACAACTCTAAATTAAATAATTTTTTCAAAAAAGTGGGGGTCAATTGACCCCCTTGACCCAAGGTTGCTTCGCCACTAAGTATGTCTACCTAGACTTAATTAAACAATTTAACTAAGTCAAGCTAGTCTTCATGTCCTGAAGAACTCCTTGGAAACTTCAAGGACTCCAACTTGAACTCTTCAAGGATTCCTCTTTCGAACATTCAAGAACACCTTCTTGAAACATTGCAACATCGATGGTCAAAGCTCCCACTCGAACCAACATCCTCGTCTCCTTAGGCTCCCACTCAACTTGATATCTCATATACAAGAATTACAAGAGGTCCTCATCTTATGAGGTTACAAAATGATTTCAAATACAATTACAAATTTAATCACATTAAATTATACGTATTCAAAATCGACGGCACGCGAGCCATATTTTACCCAACCCGGTGTGCAGACCAGTAAAACCAACTAGCTATGACCATACTATGAGCGCATGCGATCAAACAAATATTTTGGCAGCATTGCAACAAGACATATCAACTATATGTTAAGGAATATCATATATGTGCCAACCCTGCTTCAATAACAATTAGAGAAGACATCCAATTAGCAACGCATCAATCCAAAATCAAAACATTAGCCAAAACAATTGCAACAACACAAGTGATCTCATCACATTGCAAGAAACAACACATGTGTAGGACCCCGAAAAGAGTCAAAGACTTTTCCCATTGTGTTACTTAAATGTGGTTCAGGGCCGACTAAGGTTGCTTAATCCTTAAATAAGGATGCTTTTGTTTGAAAGAAAACTTTTCATTTTTTAAGTATCCTAATCTTTGTACATTCACTTAAGGAAAATCTCTTCGGTTAATGAATGATAAACCACATCAATTTCGAGACTCTCACCATGGCCATAAGGGGAGTGAGGCCACTAGACTGGCCCAATAAGCCAGACAAATTTGATTAGGCCAGGCCAGGGGCCTTCTGGGCCTACTGCTTGGGAAAATGGGCTAAAAAAAGAGCAAAGTCGTTTGGCCTTACTCGATTTCTACCCCATTTTCTTGTTTGGTTGGCTCCTTGGTGTGGTCTCGAGAAAGATGTCACCTTAGTTGATCAAACATAAGAGAGGGTCGAAAAGATAAATCATACAAGTTATGATAGAAAAGGAGTCGCCAGTTGATTTAAGGAAATCAACGAACCAAAAAAGAAAGTGATAAAAACTCCGGCCTATGAACCCAAATTTCGAGTTCACCGGAAAGGTTATGAGTCTAAGAGTTAAAGAACTCTCGAGCCCGCCTGTTTTGAAAACAGAATCAATATTGAAATGAAAGATAGTGGGATAAGTTTAAAAGACTTTCACGATATCATATATAAATACTATGTACAAAATAATGTACAAGAATAACATGAAAGGGATTACGAGATTACATGATGACAAATGAACAATCTAACCTTGCGTGAATCACAAAGCATGCAAGACATTTAGGTGGGAAAGGAGAAAATCGAAGTTAATGCGTCGGAATTCTTTTGATATCGATACTACGACAATATCGAAGATTTTTGTGTGAGAATGGTGAGAGATGAGAAGGGAGTTTATACAGTGAAGCCTGGATATCGAGCATTGGGAATAGCTAATAACGTTTTTTATGATATAAGGCAGGAAGGAGAAGAACGGTTGTGACACAAATTCTGGCACAATAATCTACCACCAAAATGAAAGATGTTTCTTGAAGTGTGCAAATAAAGTGTTTCCATTGGGACAAAATAGAGCAGTTCGAGGACTATCAAAGGGGACTACATGCTAGCATGATGCTAATATTGAATCCATTTCCCATTTATTCAGAGATTGTGACATTGCAAGATACATATGGTTAGTATCTCCTCTTAGACTAAAAGGCACAAATACAAATTGGGAATGGAAAAAAAGGCTAAGGGATTGGCTAAAGTATTTGATGAGCACGGATAAGGATGGGGGAACTATGCTATTAGTCTTCATTGCGGTGCGGTGGACGATATGGAAGATAAGAAATTTGGCAAAAATTTCACAAGTGAGGATTACACAGAATATCATGGAACACTGTTTACCAAGCAGTATCAAGGAGGGCTATCAATGGCTGCAACGATATCCACGTATAAACCATAGACTAGTAAATAATACCTCAAGGGTTAGTATTATAAAAAAAAATTGTCAATTGAAAAGCACGATTTATAGTCGATGGAGCAGGGGAAAAAACATCTGGCATAGTAGCGACAACATGGGTATTAATTACAGATGATGTTGGGGGAAATGAAAAATCTAGTGGAAAATCATTTTTGGCGAATTCGGTTGTGCAAGCAAAGCTAGAAGCTGTTACTGGCATTACAAATTACTAAACAGGAGAATTATGATGCGGTCGAGATTGCGACATATTCGATACTAGTGATAAAGTATTTAGATAAACCTAAGGAATGCTTATATTAGTGTTCAGCACTAGTAGCTAATATAATTAAATGTCTTTAGGAATTTCAAATATATAATTTAAACTGGGTTTCTAGGGATGCCGACGCATATATTAGCTAAACATATTCTGAAACAAACCAGTGTACTGTAAAGTTTCTATTTATTAATAAACTATGACTATTCTGGCAAGAAAAGAAAAAGATTAGAAACAGTAAATTTTTTTTTTCTTAGTAAATGAGCACTTAGAACAGAAACCTAAAACATACAATTATTACTCCTACGCCGCCAAACCATAGAAGTTAGGTCCTACGATGAACTTACTACTTGGACATTTTCAATTCTAATGAAGCTGAAATTAGGGGTGGACGCAAAAAAAAAAAAAAACTAAATCGAAAATCAAACCGGCAAATCAAACCAGTTTGACCGGTTAACCAAATTAATTTTTGTGTAAAAGCGGTTTCGGTTAACCAAATCGGTTAGATCGGTTTAGGTCTGAAATTTTCTAAAGCGGTTAACCGCGTTAACCGGTTTCAATTAACAAAAAAGCCCTAGGTCAGAGGCTCTGTTGTGCACCACTACAGTAATATAAATGAGTGAGTTTTATTTTTTTTAAATTCCAAGCGGGAATTAGGGAAAGTGAATATCTTTTGCTACAGTTAACCATAAACCGCGGTTAACCGCATATGATATGCAGTAAACTGGTGGTTTCAATTTGGTTTAGGTTTCCAAATTTCAAAGCAGTGAACCGGTTATGCGGTTTAGGTTTAGGTTTTCAAAATCCAAAAGCTGCAAAAGTGGTTAAGCACATATGCAGTTAACCGATTATGCCCACCCCTAGCTGAAATGAACAATATCTCACAATGAGACACATGCAATCTGTTTCACTTTAGAAGGTGCTCTATGTTGCTGAGCAAAACTAGTAACGACAACAATCTAGTCCATTTTAACATGGATATTGACCCCGCCCTGATGTAACGCGGTTGTGATAACTCCTCTACCGCCAAGAACTCCATGATTGTAAAGCTCGCAACTAAATAGTACCATGAGTTAGCATGCCTCTCACTATAATATAAAGGAAAATCTATAGTGGTTGTCAACCATGACAAACACCATAATGAAAACAAATTTCATTCATATATGTGTCAACTTTTATCTTCACTGTTCATTTTTTTATTGAGTATAACATTGTAGAATATATTTTCTTATGTAAAAGTTTATTAAGATTTTTTAAAAAAATAAATATATTAACTTTAAGTTTTAGCCTAGTAAACATGCATATTTTGAAAAATATTTGTTTATAATTTTATGCTAAATAAAAAAAACTAACAATCAAAATAAAACTTGACACATGTGCGAATAAAATTTATTTTATTTATGGTGGTTATCAACCATGATAACCACCAAAAGTGCATCCATAGTATAAAAGACGGTGATTTGTGTTGCATTCATTATAAATAATAAATTGTACTTATGTGGCTTATCCAGATATTCAACATAGAGGCGTCCAATATACTTTTATTACATAAGTTCTTTTGAAAAATAAAATAATAAAACTTGAATAAATAAAAATAAATATTAAATATTAAATGACGTATTCACAAGCTTAGAATTTCTCATCATCATATTAATATGCCCACCAAATAAATTGAAATTTCCTATTAACTAGATATTTATATCTTAAACTTATACTGATACTGTAAAACCCCGAAAAATCCAACGATGTTAACCGTGACGTCGTTAATAAAATAGGTTGACTTCGTTATTTACTGTTGTTCGTAATGTGTTTATTTATGCTAACGCTTGAGCTCGTAGGACCGTTGAGGGACTAACAAGGGTAGAATAGTAATTTTCCGCTGGTTAATATTATTATGTGATTAATTACGTGAATATTATTTGTTATGTGATTATATGATTATTAGTATTAATATTATTATTACTATTATTAGAATTATTATTATTTATTTTTTTTTAGAAAAATCAGTTTTTAATTGTTAATTGGGCTAAGTTAGGATTAGTTGGGTTAATTGGGCCTAATTATGGGTAGCATATATATACACCTAACTCCCTCCCTCAAACCCTAAACTAATCCCTCCTCAAACCCTAGCTACTCCCCTCTCCTCCCAATCTCTCTCTCTCGGCCAGCCACACCACCGCCACTTGCCGGCACCATCGCCGGTAACCTCCCCAACCACCGCAACCATTCCCGACCCCCTCTCTCTCTCTTTCGCTGTCTCTCTCTCAACCCTCACCTCCCTCTGTTCAACCGCCCAGGCTCGCCACCACCACCTTCACTCCACCGTCGCACCGCCGTCCCTGTCGTCGGTCTTCGCCGCCTCTGGGACACCGCCACCGTCGGAGTCGACCACCGCAACCATCTCCTCCTTCCTCTTCCTCTCTTTCTTTTTCGATCGTTCCATCGCACCACCGACGACCAGGACCACCACCGTCGACGACCAGACATCGGACGACCACCGTGCCTCCATCGTCGCAGCCACCGAAGCCACCACACGTCGCTCAGACTCGAGAAGACGTGGATTGTTGCTGTCGCTGCTGTTGCTGTTGTTCCGGCCCCAACCACCGGCTGCCACCGCGACTTCCGACGACGCTCGACACCGGCCCGACACTCCCTCCGACCGCCGTCGCGCCTGAAGAACCGAGACCTACGCGAGTTAGTGCGAGACGTTAGTGAGCTCAAGTGTGTTCTTCTTTTGCTGTGCTGTGAAGAGTACCAGGTAATTGTCTATGCTCTAATCCCCACCGGGATGCTCTTTAAATGTGTTTTGATGTTTTATAATCTATTTTGAGAATTGCATCCCGAAAGGGGACTTTTGTGGAAATACGACCATCTATTTTGATAATCTTTTTGATTCGTTTGTGATCTTGGTTTATTTGAGTTGAGAAATTGGATGGTCTTTTATTCGAAGTTTTTGTTAATGATTTTGATAATCCGAGATGGGTTTGACTTGAGAGTTGTGAGATGAGTTTGATTAATGAATTAATAATTCAAAGTGGAAACATTAAGCGGGTTGTTGTTTTTGATGCCTTTGACAGGCTAATATTCATGCGGGTGATAACCCCGAGACCAGGATTCGAGGCCTGTATGGGTTATGTGCCAGGAGATCAGGGTTGTACTCCTGATATAGGATAGATGTTGATGCCCTTGGTGGGCGACTGGTTGATGCCGTTGAGAGGCTAATATTTATGCGGGTGATAACCCCGAGACCAGGATTCGAGGCCTGTATGGGTTATGTGCCAGGAGATCAGGGTTGTATCCCTGATATAGGATAGTTGTTATGATGCCTTTGGTAGGCGATGTTCTTTAAGGGATTTGGTATCCCGCCCGCAAATTAAAATATGGATTGGATGGGTTGAGGAAAACAGTTAAGGGTTAAAGGTTTGTAAAACGTTTGATTTGATCCCTCTCCCCAAAATGAATTGAAATGAACTTAAACTGTTTTAAACGTTAGGGGTAGACATTATTGAGATTTCCCCCTCATTTTCTGAAATGTTTTGATTTCAGGTGAAGATCTAAATGCTGGGGACGGGAGTTAGAAGTGAGGACGACGAGTCTAGAAGTCCTTGAACCCTTTATTTTGTTATCGTTGTGAATTCTTAAAGTTTGTTTTCAGTTGTTAGTAGTTACCGTTAGCAGACAGTTGTGTTTTCCTTTCTCGCCTTGTGTCCCTTCGGGGATACGGCAGTGACGCCCAAACTAAATTTGAAGTCTTCCGCTAAGTTTTGTCTGTTAACATTAGTTTGACTTAGACTTTTTATAATTGAATTTCCGGGGCGTTACAGAATGGTATCAGAGCTCTGGGTTGCGACCTAGTAGCTCCTCAGAGTCCTTTAGGTTTAGATGGACCCTAGGAAGCTAAGTTCGGAGTGATGAGCGTAGGATGGGGGAAAATGGTTCCATGCCTTCCTTGAATATGTTGTTTGATTATATCATCAGTATTTTATGTGTAATGCGTTCTAACCTTGTAGGATGGCACAACGCACACACTGTCACGCGTGCTTTCACCGTTACACACCCATTCCTCTGGTGGGTATTTGGGAACCCACATCTTGAACTTTACGATGAGATCGAACGATACACCAAGGATGTCCCGAACTCACATTTGCGTGACAACGAGGAAGCCCAGCTAACGCTTTCTCGCTCACCTTACGAGATGATCCACGGTGGGGCCATATCATCTTGTCATTCTTGCCGCCACCGCTTCGAGGAGAGGTACCCACACCCGTCTTTGTTGGTGTCGAGGTTGCGGGTGGAGTCGAACATCGAATCCCGGGTCTTTTCTAAGATCGCCGGATTGGGATCTGCCAGGAGTAGAGAGGTCCAGTGAACCCAGGCCTGCACGGTGAGGATCATGAGGATGACCACGAAGAAGATCCGGAGGAGGACCCGCCGAGGCGGCGCTGGGTTTCGAGCCCGAGGTAACCTCAAGGGTCACGGCTGCACCCGCCGTTGAGCCCGAGCATGATATTCCACCCGAGGAGGAGGATGAGGTGGACCGGGAAACAGGAGAAGACCCCGAGGAGGGCTCAGGGGATGAGACGAGTGATCCTGAGTGGACTCCAGTCTCAGCGAGGAAGAACCCTCGATGCAGGAGGATCATCTGAGTGGGATGGCTACTATGTGTTGAGTGTTGATGTATAGTTGTTATGTTAATATTTTGTTAAACTGTGAAATAATCTGAATATTGACTTGTTGTTCTTTTGGAAGTATTATACATGATTACATTGGTATATGGAAATATTGTTTTGTGGCCTTGCCAAATGTGATGAGAATTCATGAAATAAACTGTTGTCATAAGAAGTTACTTGGCGAATTAGAATTATGTTTTCGTGTTGTTTAACACTCTATGAGAAGACCGGACCAAGTAGCTACCTTTAGTTTGATGTTGAGATTATGGATCGGAAAACCCTTTAAGTAGACTAAATCGACCCCCTGATATCAGGATGTCGGACGTGAACGGTACTCAACCTAACCACGGTGCTCGGGAGCGCCCGCAAGCTGCAGCTGAACAACGGCCTCAAACCGCGACTGAACTGCGCCAGCGCCTGGCTCATTTGATACCAGGGTCGAGTACAGCAACATCGGGAAACGACCTTGCTAGCATGCTAATGATTGAGATGCTCGGCAAGCACGAGGACCTACTGAGGAAAGTGGTGGATCGACAAGGAGGAGGGAGGGAAGATGACCCCTCCGCTCTTCTCCAAAGGTTCAACAGCTTCAACCCGCCCGCTTACACCGGGGTAGCTGACCCCAAAGTATTTGAAGATTGGGTTAGAGAGATTGAAAAGATTTTTGACACAACTCGCTGTCCTGAGGAGTTAAGGGTGGATTTTGCTGCTTACCACCTGAAGGAAGAGGCCGATTTGTGGTGGGCCAGTGTGAAGGAAATCAGAACTGAACCGGGTTTCGACTGGAACCATTTTAAGGTTGTGCTAAAGGATCAATTTTACCCAATTTCTCTCCAGAAGGCGAAAGAAAAAGAATTCATGAATCTGCGTCAAGGGGAAACTAGCGTGCTTGCCTACTCTGCCAAGTTCACTGAACTATCTCGTTTTGCATCTGCGTTGGTAGCCACTGAACAGCTAAGGATGGACCGTTTCTGGGATGGATTGAACTGCAAGATTCAGGATCGCATGTCATCGCGGGAGTTCACGTCTTACCAGAACATGCTGAACGTTGCCCTCACTGTAGAAAGGGTGATGCACGACATGGAACGACAGTTAGGCATACAAGGGCAAAAGAGGAAAGAGCCACCCCGTTTTAACCCACCTCAACCCTATCAGGAAAAGAGGTTCCGCCCCAACAACTGGCAAAACAACCAATCTTCGGGACGTGGACCAACCCAGGTTCCTATTTGCGGGATTTGTGGTCGACCTGGCCATCTTGCTAGGAATTGTAGATCAGGAGCCGCAAAGGGGGGATGCTTTAAATGTGGGAGTCTTCAGCATCACATCAGGCAATGCCCTTTACAGAACTCAGGGGGTAATAATAGTGGAAATAATGGAAACCATGGGAGCAACGGGAATTGGAGAGCCCCGCAGACAACATATCAAAATCGGGGAGGCTATAATGGGAACCAAAGGCCACAACAGCAAAACCAAGGTGGATCTGGTGGAAATCAGAATAACCGAGGGAGGCCAGCAAACCCGCCTCGTCATGGCAATGAACCGCCATGAACGGAGGAGGACGAGTATACGTAATGAGGAAAGAAGAGGTGAGAAGCAGGCGGACGTTGTGTGGGTACCTTCTCTCTCCACCTCTACACTATATCTGTTTTGTTTGATTCTGGTGCTAGTCATTTTTTTGTTGGACGAGCTATAGTAGAGAAGGCTAAGATGAAACCCTCGGAGAATAGTAAGCCTATGTCGGTAGCCCTACCTACCGGGGATACCATTAGTTGTGGAGAGTTATATGGTGGATGCCCTATAGTGATAGCAGGACAGGAGTTTGAGGCCGACCTTTATATGTTTGACCTTATGGAGTTCGACGTTATTTTGGGGATGGACTGGTTAGCAAAATATAGAGCCCAGATAGATTGTTATAAGCAAAAGGTGACCTTAATGGGACCAAACGGAAAGAAGGTAGTGCATTGGAGTGATAGGCACCTTCATAGTGTACGGATCATCTCCGCTCTCAAGGCTCAAAAGTTGTTAGGCCAAGGTTGTGAAGGGTTTCTATACAACGTAATCGACACCAAGGCGGAGGAGCTTGCGATTGAGAATATCCCGGTAGTGCGGGAGTATCCTGATGTATTTCCAGAGGAGATTCCGGGTTTGCCTCCAATCAGAGAGGTAGACTTCTGCATCGATTTGGAGCCCGGGGCCGCACCTGTTTCAAAAGCCCCATATCGCATGGCGCCCGCAGAGCTTAAGGAGTTGAAGACTCAGCTGGATGAGCTGTTGGAAAAGGGGTATATCCGACCCAGCACGTTACCATGGGGAGCACCTGTGCTGTTCGTAAAGAAGAAAGATGGTAGCATGAGGTTGTGCATCGATTACCGGGAGTTGAACAAGATTACCATCAAGAATCGCTATCCCCTACCTCGTATTGATGATCTTTTCGACCAGTTGCGAGTAGCAACAACGTTTTCTAAGATAGACCTGAGGTCAGGTTATCACCAGTTGAGAATTCGCGAAGAAGATATCTCTAAAACCGCATTCCGAACTCGGTATGGTCATTATGAGTTCGTGGTAATGCCTTTTGGGCTTACGAATGCCCCAGCCGCCTTCATGGATTTGATGAACAGAGTGTTTGAGCCGTTCCTGGATAAGTTTGTAGTGGTGTTCATCGACGACATATTGGTATACTCAGGAACACGAGAGGAGCATGCGAATCATCTGAGAGAAGTATTGACGACTCTACGGAGCAACAAGCTTTATGCGAAGCTTAAGAAGTGTGAGTTTTGGTTGGAACAAGTAGCGTTCTTAGGACATGTGGTGTCTAAGGAAGGAGTGGCAGTAGACCCTCAAAAGGTGGAGGCCATCACCAAGTGGCCGACACCGAAGAATGCCACGGAGATAAGGAGTTTTCTGGGTTTGGCAGGGTATTATAGGAAGTTCGTGCAAGATTTCTCGAAAATCGCCACCCCGTTAACCAATTTGACTCGGAAGTCAATAAAGTTCGCATGGTCGGACAAATGTGAGCAAGCATTTCAGGAGCTGAAGAAGAGGCTTACCTCGGCCCCTATTCTTGCTTTACCTCAAGGGAACGAAGGTTTTGTCATCTACAGTGACGCATCACATGGTGGATTAGGTTGTGTGCTCATGCAGGATGGGAAGGTAATTGCATATGCATCCAGGCAACTGAAGACACATGAAAAGAATTACCCCACTCATGATCTGGAGTTGGCAGCAGTGGTTTTTGCGCTTAAGATCTGGAGGCATTATCTTTATGGAGTACACTGTGAGATATTCACAAACCATCAGAGTTTGAAGTACCTTTTCACGCAAAAGGAGCTGAACCTTAGGCAGACAAGATGGTTAGAGTTTCTAAAGGATTACGATGTGAATTTTCAATATCATCCCGGGAAGGCAAACGTAGTGGCTGATGCCCTGAGTAGAAGACCGTATCCTGCTATAAACCACTTGATGACGATGCCGCACGAGTTGTGCGAGGAGTTTAGGAGATTGGAGATTAATGTGGTAACACCTGGGAAGAAAGCTGTACTGAATGCCATGGAGTTACAACCTACTCTAATGGAGGAGATCAAGAGAACTCAAGAACTGGACTTACAGCTTGCCAAGATACGGGAGGAAGTGTTGCAAGGGAAAGCCCCTGGCTTTGTGATCCACGAAGATGGTACGTTACGGTTCCATAACCGCGTCTGTGTACCCAACATGGAGAAGTTGAAGAGGAAGATCTTAGAAGAGGGGCACAATACGCCATATTCCGTACACCCGGGAGGAAATAAGCTTTACAAGGACCTGAAACAAATGTTCTGGTGGAGTAATATGAAACAAGAAGTGGCAGACTTTGTGGCCAAGTGTCTTACTTGCCAGCGAGTCAAGGCAGAGCATCAACGACCAGCCGGACTTCTGCAACCGTTAGATGTCCCTGAATGGAAATGGGATTCGATATCAATGGATTTTGTGATAGGTCTACCAAGGACCAGGCGGAAACACAATGCAATATGGGTGATTGTAGATCGTTTGACCAAGTCGGCTCATTTCCTAGCCATCGCCAACAATTGGTCCCTAGATCAGCTAGCTCAAGCCTATGTAAGGGAGATTGTAAGGTTACACGGAGTACCCAGCTCTATAGTCTCAGACAGAGACACCAGATTTCAGTCGGGTTTTTGGAAAAAGTTACAAGAGGCGTTTGGCACAAAGCTTAAGTTCAGCACCGCTTTTCACCCAGCTACAAATGGGCAGACAGAGAGGACCATCCAAACCCTCGAAGACATGTTGCGAGCATGCGCGTTAGATTTCAAAGACTCGTGGGATGACGAGTTGACTCTCATTGAGTTCTCATACAACAACAGCTACCATGCTAGCATAGGGATGTCACCCTTCGAGGCTTTGTATGGAAGGAGATGTAGAACTCCCCTATGTTGGCAGGACATCGATGAAGCTCTAACGATTGGACCGGACCTAATACAGGCCACTACTCAGAAGGTTCAAATCATTCAAGACAAGATGAAGGCAGCACAAAGTCGATAAAAGAGTTATGCTGATAAAAGGAGAAGACCTCTAGAGTTTGAAGTAGGGGAATACGTGTTTTTGCGGGTTTCACCCACGAAGGGGGTTATGAGATTCGGCCAGTCGGGGAAGTTGACACCAAGGTTTATCGGGCCATACCCAATTTTGGAACGTATCGAAGAAGTCGCCTATAAGTTACAGCTGCCGGGAGAACTCCCTAGAGTGCACAATGTCTTCCATGTGTCACAACTCAGGAAATATGTTCCGGACCCGACCCATGTGATTGATCCCGAGCCGCTTCAGCTGCAAGAAGATCTGAGCTATGAAGAGCAGCCACTAGAAATATTGGACCATAGAGAAAAGCAGCTTAGGAGGAAAGTAGTTCCCTTGGTAAAAGTACGATGGGCGAATCATACTACAATGTAAGCACACAGGAAGCGAGAAGACGAGATGAGGAAGAAGTACCCTCACTTGTTCCAAGCCTAAGGCGCGTCAAGTTTCGGGGACGAAACTTCTTTTAAGAAGGTAATGTTGTAAAACCTCGAGTTTTAGGTTGAACGGAACCGTTAGTTTCCTTACCGGACCGTTAGGGTTAAGTTTAAGTTTAAGTTTCGAGGACGAAACTTCTTTTAAGAAGGTAATGATGTAAAACCCCGAAAAATCCAACGATGTTGACCGTGACGTCGTTAATAAAATAGGTTGACTTCGTTATTTACTGTTGTTCGTAATGTGTTTATTTATGCTAACGCTTGAGCTCGTAGGACCGTTGAGGGACTAACAAGGGTAGAATAGTAATTTTCCGCTGGTTAATATTATTATGTGATTAATTACGTGAATATTATTTGTTATGTGATTATATGATTATTAGTATTAATATTATTATTACTATTATTAGAATTATTAGTTTTTTTTTTTTTTTTAGAAAAATCAGTTTTTAATTGTTAATTGGGCTAAGTTAGGATTAGTTGGGTTAATTGGGCCTAATTATGGGTAGCATATATATACACCTAACTCCCTCCCTCAAACCCTAAACTAATCCCTCCTCAAACCCTAGCTACTCCCCTCTCCTCCCAATCTCTCTCTCTCGGCCAGCAGCCACCAGCGCCACCAGTCCCGCCGCCGGCACCATCGCCGGTAACCTCCCCAACCACCGCAACCATTCCCGACCCCCTCTCTCTCTCTTTCGCTGTCTCTCTCTCAACCCTCACCTCCCTCTGTTCAACCGCCCAGCCGCGCCACCACCACCTTCACTCCACCGCCGTCCCTGTCGTCGGTCTTCGCCGCCTCTGGGACACCGCCACCGTCGGAGTCGACCACCGCAACCATCTCCTCCTTCCTCTTCCTCTCTTTCTTTTTCGATCGTTCCATCGCACCACCGACGACCAGGACCACCACCGTCGACGACCAGACATCGGACGACCACCGTGCCTCCATCGTCGCAGCCACCGAAGCCACCACACGTCGCTCAGACTCGAGAAGACGTGGATTGTTGCTGTCGCTGCTGTTGCTGTTGTTCCGGCCCCAACCACCGGCTGCCACCGCGACTTCCGACGACGCCCTGACCGCCCGACGCCGACACTCCCTCCGACCGTCGCACACCGCCGTCGACGCCTGCCCAGAACCACCGAGACCTACGCCCGAGTTAGTGCGAGACGTTAGTGAGCTCAAGTGTGTTCTTCTTTTGCTGTGCTGTGAAGAGTACCAGGTAATTGTCTATGCTCTAATCCCCACCGGGATGCTCTTTAAATGTGTTTTGATGTTTTATAATCTATTTTGAGAATTGCATCCCGAAAGGGGACTTTTGTGGAAATACGACCATCTATTTTGATAATCTTTTTGATTCGTTTGTGATCTTGGTTTATTTGAGTTGAGAAATTGGATGGTCTTTTATTCGAAGTTTTTGTTAATGATTTTGATAATCCGAGATGGGTTTGACTTGAGAGTTGTGAGATGAGTTTGATTAATGAATTAATAATTCAAAGTGGAAACATTAAGCGGGTTGTTGTTTTTGATGCCTTTGACAGGCTAATATTCATGCGGGTGATAACCCCGAGACCAGGATTCGAGGCCTGTATGGGTTATGTGCAGGAGATCGTGGTTGTACTCGATATAGGATAGATGTTGATGCCCTTGGTGGCATCGGTTGATGCCGTTGAGAGGCTAATATTTATGCGGTGATAACCCCGAGACCGTGATTCGAGGCTGTATGGGTTATGTGCGGGAGATCGGTTGTATCACGATATAGGATAGTTGTTATGATGCCTTTGGTAGGCGATGTTCTTTAAGGGATTTGGTATCCATGCAAATTAAAATATGGATTGGATGGGTTGAGGAAAGCAGTTAAGGGTTAAAGGTTTGTAAACGCTTTGATTTGATCCTCTCCCAAAATGAATTGAAATGAACTTAAACTGTTTTAAACGTTAGGGGTAGACATTATTGAGATTTCCCCCTCATTTTCTGAAATGTTTTGATTTCAGGTGAAGATCTAAATGCTGGGGACGGGAGTTAGAAGTGAGGACGACGAATCTAGAAGTCCTTGAACCCTTTATTTTGTTATCGTTGTGAATTCTTAAAGTTTGTTTTCAGTTGTTAGTAGTTACCGTTAGCAGACAGTTGTGTTTTCCTTTCTCGCCTTGTGTCCCTTCGGGGATACGGCAGTGACGCCCAAACTAAATTTGAAGTCTTCCGCTAAGTTTTGTCTGTTAACGTTAGTTTGACTTAGACTTTTTATAATTGAATTTCCGGGGCGTTACAGATACCCAATTGCCCAACTCATTGACATACACTTTTTGTGTATAAAAAATAATTTGGTACTCACTCCGTCCCAATTAATTTATCCAATTTACTTTTGCACGGTCTTCGATGCAATACTTTGACCGCTAATTTTTTACGTTTTATCTTAGTAAGAGTAATAATATTGTATTCAGGTAAAAATATTTTTCATCACAAATTTTATAGTAGTAGTCTTGTATAATAACTCAACATATAATTTGATAAATTAACGGTCAAAATTTAAACATTTTGACCTAATTAGTCGTACGTCAAACTTGGACAATTTATTTCGGACAGAGGGAGTAATATTTTAGGGTTTTTGGGTTGCTACTAAGTTGGACACCCCTATTAAGTTTTTTTGGGATTTTTTAAGGGTGTCCACTCGGTCCAATTAATAAAATTTCTTTCGAATAATATTAAAGAATCACAATATTTTTTTGGCTTAGGTTGTACATGGACACCGCTACACTACCTACAAATTCGCCCATGTTTATATCTTGAGTTTGACTACGTTAGTATCCCTCACAAATTTGACTTAATTAAACTCTTAACATTTTTTATGTACCGCATTTATAAACTCAGAGAAATTGTTCTAATTGTAGAGTTACAAACTTATAATATTGTAATTTTGTAATCCCTCTTTTATTTATAGAATAACTTTTTTTTTAACAATGGCAAGCTGACACCTAATTAGACCTCTCCACAAGGTATAAAACATGACGGCTGGTGGGTGGGGAAAGAGTGTAGTACAACAGGTCAACAACAAACTAGAAGAAAAGCCTAACCTAAGGACCCCAAGGAAATTTGGTCATGTTAACATTTGACAACAAATTTCTCTATTTATACCCAAATTTCAAAGATAAAGATTGCATTTTAGGAGGACTATTTATATAACATGTTTATTAATTGTTAGATAATTTCAAGTGTATGTGTAATGTTAAGTAAGTTTGACGCAAAATGATTATCCTCTATGCAAGCCCAATCCATTGGTGGTTGTTATCCATCTTTAAGGGATATTAGTCATATTCTATATGCCTAATTGCCTATAACTAGAATGTTTTTTATGGCCATTGTTCAATTGAATTCATTCCTCTCCAAACACCCTTTCTCTGGTGTTGAACTGCAACAACTCTAGAGTTTGATCATGAAAGTTTGAAATTAAGTTTTTAGGCCTTGGCAGAGTTTTATCCAATAGACTTTATACCGTTGATATAAAAGTCTACGGAGAGTAGATACGCCTACGACTCTCTCGCTATACTGGTTTACCCATCCATTGTTGTTCCCATATTTCCAACAATCGTAGACTTTTATAAGATCAGATATAGGATCTTGAGTTGGAGGCTTGGAGCATTACAAGATCAAGATCAAGTAATGAAGATGTGTTTGGATGAGTTTTTTAGTGGATCCATTATTATGAAGATAAGGAGGCCATGGGCTTATCTTGGAGTTTGGGATCACACCAGACATAAAATAAGTAATTAACTAGTTCTCTAATTTGTTAATTCAATTCAAGAGGAAGTTGCATTCGTCATTTGATGATTGCGGTAATAATGTATGGTTTAGCATGAACATTATTGTCATATGAGTGGCATGAGCATGTTTTTTTCCCCCTTGGATGACTCATGATAGTTCAATGTTGGTTATGATCAACTTTTAATTATCTATGCCATACAAGTTTATGTATACATTGTTGGTGGTCTTTTTTTTTTTTTATCAATGTTTTGCGTGAATCATTTGGCTATTTGCATGCTTGTTCATGAAAGTATGTGTTTATGGAAATTGTCATAAGATCATGGCAATTAGTTAGTTCCAATACTCGGTTTTTGGATACATGCATGACTTGATTTAGATTGATGATCTTTTACAGTTCATGATTTCCCAATATTTCATGCATGAGAATGAGGTTTGTTGGATGTTTAATTGGACGTGTGTGATCATGTTTCAAGCATTTAAAGCGGCAGTGGCCAAGATTGGTTATAACTTCCAATAACTTATTAGCTTATCCATTCATGATTATTTGTCATAAATTTTGGATATGTAACTATTAAGTTTAAGTTGTATGTTTATTCAACATATTATATCCACAAAAATTTGTTGGGAGGTGCCATACATTCTTAACAACTGACTCTTGGGGGACCACATTTTTTTTTAATGCACTCAAAAGGGACCAAGTCCTCAATGGCTCCCAGGTGACTTTCCGGCCAATTACAACCGGAATTAATGAAAAGACTAAAAAGCCCTTGGCGATGGTTGTGAAAAGACCATGCTGCCCTTATTTTTGCCCGCTCAAAAAAAAACGAAGGCCTCTCCATTACCTTCTTCAATGCATGCCAACTACCACTTCTGTGAACATAACACTATTCAATCGAACCATTCTGAAAATCTTCGTCAAGAGAAGGAGGTGGCTGGGGTGGTGATCGGAGTTCAACGACGGCTGCTTGGAGGTCGAAAAGCTGCTGCTAATCACCTGGCGTTGAGTTCATCGTCGAAGCAGAACAAATAAATGGTAAGTGAAATTGTGTGTAATTACAGTGAAGTTAGGGTTTCAATTTGGTTTAGTGTTCGAAATTTGTTTAGGGTTTGCTGGGTATTTGTCGTTGTTCATGTAAACATGTATTGTTACTTCAAGTTTGAAATGTTATTGAAGTTTGAATGTAAATTAGAGAAAAAAACCTTTGTTCAGTGCTGGGTATTTGAAATGTCGAAAGATTTGATTTTTTTAGGGATAAATTTTTGGTAATCAATTGTTGTTTATTCATTTTTAGTTTCTTAATCAGATGTGTAGGGTGATTCAATGAAGTTATTCATTGTTAGATTCCACAATAAAAGATTTTACATCTATGAAAAGGACGTAGACACATACAAATCAAAAGGAACTTTTCGTTGACATTAAGCAAAGGTTTATACAAGATATGGAGAAGTTTCCTAAGTTTGCTGGGATAAATTGGTACCTACCTGGGAATGAGAAAAAGAAGCTACCTCTGATAAGTGACACCGACTGGAATAAGTTTGTGGGAGCTTGGTCAAAGTTGGAGCAAGTGAAGACCTTTCCTGTGGAATTAGTTAAGTTGGATGGTAAGGGAAAGCTGCAACAAACTGTGGAAAGCATTGAGGTTACAACACCTGATGAAAGAGTGGTGGAAATGTCCCTGAGTCAAGAAAATGCATGAGCAGATGACTTGATACAAACCCCTGTTGATACTCAGCATAGCCAAATTGGTAGCCAGAATATGAACAAGAAGCCACCATCTTCAGCTCATATGTCATCTGCAAGTAAAGGCCACAGGTTTGGTAGTAGGCCACCCAAGCTACCTGCCAGAAGGAGTTTGCACAGAGAAGCAAAGGCAGCCCAAGCAAAAGCATGTGGGTCAACATAATATGGGTATATGACATCTGAATGTGGGCCTGGAGAAGATGTTGGTGGGCCTGGAGAAGATGTTGATGGGCCTGGAGAAGAAGTAGGTGGGCCTCAAGTGTCAGCTGCATCCACTGGCCCAAATGTGAGCATTAATGATGGAAGCAACAGCAACAATAACTTGGGGGATGTCAATAAATGTGGTCCTGCTTCTACCAAAGCTGCACACTCCACTGTTAGCTCCCTAGCTAGATTAAGAAAGGGAATCTCTGGCAGAACAGTGACCCCATCAATTCCAATCTCAGAAGCTAGAGATGTTTCTCCACCAGCTCAATCAACCACACAACCCCATCCTCAGAAGCTGGAACCCCAAGGAGGCCAGTGACAAGATCTGTTTCAGCTGGATCACCTACACAGGAAGCTGAGACAGACTTAACTTCACCCCAATCAACTCCTTGCAAAAAGAAGACTGTAAAAGATAAGAAATCAATGGAGATTGATCCTGATGTGCTTGAAAACATATCAAAACAGTTTGGTGGTCTAGATCCAAAGGAAGTGCAAGATATTGGAAGGCCAGACATACCTGAAATTGATGTCTTTTGTGAGGATGATGAGAATGTCATAGGTGGATCTGATGAGGTAGGCCAGCCAGAGGATGATGATGACAGTGATGATGATGATTTCTTTCCGTCAGAAGATGAAGAAGACAGTGAGAGTGACAATGACAATGATGATGTGGTTGATGAAGATGTTGAGGAATAAGATGTAGAAGGTGATGGAGAATTGGAGGTTGAGAGAAGATAGCAGCTGAGGGTGGTGGTTGATGAGGATGGACTTGATCAACACAAGATGACTGTTGCAGGCAAGATGACCAAATTGTACAGTCAATGTACAGTTTGGACTGAAAGTAGAGATGGTAAAGTGAACATAAAAGTTGGGGATTTTTCACTTCCAAGGAGCAATTCTTAGATGTTATGAAGACTTACACAATTCAGATCGAGGCATAGTTTTGAAGAAGGTGAAGAACAACAAGAAAAGGTTTACTCACACATGTGCAAATGTAGTTTCAGAATTCACGCAACTGTGATGCAAGACAATGTCACTTGAAGGGTTAAGTATGTGAAAGGAGGGACATGTATGCTATGAAAAAACAGCCCATCATCGAGCTGGTAAACCTCGGGTTACTAAGCAGTTGAAGAAGGACTTCATGGCAAACCCAAACATAGATGCCAAGGGAGTTCATGCACTAATTTTTCAAAGATTTGGGGTTGCTGTGCCTGATTACACTTGCTATAGAGCTGTTAGGTTGATGAAGGGGGAGTTGTTTGGTAATCATGATGAGGGGTATAGGAAACTACCTCAATAGTGTGATGAATTCACCAAGGCAAACCCAGGGTCTAAGTGTTTCATTAAGTTCACTGATAGAGGTCCCACTCTGAATCCCACTTTCAAGAGGATATTGATATGCATTGGATCTGCAATCAAAACATTCAAGGAGAACTGTAGGGGATTGATTGGATTGGATGCTTGTTTCTTGAAGGGACCTTACAAAGGTGTTTTGATGACTGCCATTGGCTTAGATGGCAATAATGGACAATACCCACTGGCCTATGGAGTATTCCCTACAGAAGATGATGAAGAGTGGTCATTATTTGTTAATGGACTGTTTGTTGCATTAGAGTCACACCAAGAAACACACAAGTACACATTCATGGAAGACAGACACGAGGTTATAATGCTGACACTTTGTTCACTTCAATTACTCATCCATTGTTTATGATGTTTACACTTGTGTTGTGACATGTTTGGTTATTTATTACAATTTTTTTTTTACCTCAGTCAATGAAGAATGCTTTAGCCAAGTTCTTTCCTCAGTCAAGGCGAAGGGTTTGTGTCCTACACTTATACAAAAACTTTGCAAACAAGTTTCCAACTAAACAATTTATTTAGTTGACTTGGGATTAATCAGTCTAATTGTATACATTAAGAGAACTAACTATGCTTGCTCAGGTGCTTGGTTCCACTTCCACTTCTATATAGCTGCAAATGCATACTCAGAGCATGTTTTCAAGACAACAATGGAGAAGATCAAGGAGAAAAGTGCAGCTGCATACAATTGGCTGAGGGATGCAGAGCATGTTGAGAATTGGGCCAGATTCAAATATGACCCCAACCTCAAGAGTGATGACAACACTAACAACTTTGTGGAGTCATTTAATCATGCCATCATCAAACATAGAGGTAGGCCATTACTTACTATATTGGAAGAAATTAGGAAAGTAATTGGCCATCGTTTTGATAAGAGATAAAAATTGGGATGTAGTTGGGAAAGTAGGATAACACCATTTGTGGACAAGAAGGTCAGGAAGACAATTATTGACTCTAGGGGTTGTAGTGTAGTAACCACTGCAGGGAGGGGTTTGTTTGACATATGGGAGGGGAGTGTGAACAACAATGTTGACCTCAACGAGCACACTTGCACCTGTTGCAAATGACAGATAACTGGCATTCCATGTAAGCATGCAACAAGGTGTATACACTATGAAAACTTAAATGTTGAGGACTTCATTGCACCTTGGTTCATGGTCGAGAAATATACAAAGTTGTATGACACATTCATCCGTCCCATACCTGATCACACCATGTGGCCCGAGTCTGAACATAAGCTCCTTGATCCACCATTTGAGTTGAAGAAGAAACGCAGGCCTGAAAAGCACAAAAGAAGAGAGGTCGGAGATGTTCTTGAAAATGCTAAAGACATTGGGAAGAAGCATGGCACAAAGAGATGCTCCACATGTGATGGGACAGGACACAACTACAAAACTTGTGGCCAAGCTAGGGATGAGAATGGGAGGCTATTACCAACTATCAGGAGAATGTAGCTTCAAGGGCTAAGAGAAGCAAGGGATCCAATGCAAATGGAGCAAACAGTCAAAGAAAGAATAGAAGGGTAACAACTTCAACTGATGGGGAAGGTCATAGGACTCCTACCGAATCAAGGAAATGCAACAAGAGAAAGGGAATATCTGGCAAGAAGACAAGAACCACCAGTGGTCGATCAAGCTGATGTGGTGCAATGTCAATGTCTAGGTTTTATTAGTATCAAGTTAGTATTTTGTTATTTTGTGTCTATTTTGGTGTATGTCAGACTTGGTTGTCAGTGTTCAGGGTTGGAACAAGTCAGTGTTCAGGGCTTAAACATCTCAATGTTAAGGGTTTGAACATTAGTGGATGTTTCACCTTTTATGTATTTTGGTTTCAATTTTGTATGGCCATATGGATGTTTTTCAGACACATTTATGGTTATAAGCATGCATACTAATGTTGTTCAAATATGTATGGATGTATGGATGCTGGTAAGGGTATGAATTTGATAATTTTGCAATTTGCAGTATAGTTATATATACTTGTAATCAATTCTATCCAGGTTTGAGATCATGAACAATTGCATTCACTTACTGCCATTGAAGGATATATACTTGTATTTTGTAATCAATTGCTTGTTCAAATATGTATGGATGTATGGATGTTGTTAAGGGTATGAACAATTGCATTAACTTGCTGTCAAACTTAACCATTTCCATTTGAATTTGATGTCAGACTTGGCATTCACTTTGCTTTCAACAATTGGTGCAAATTGATGCATAATTTTGCAATCTTATACATTCAATTGGACATCACCATTTCCATTTAAATTTTCATTTTCCAAACAGTTTTTGTACATCAAAAATGGACAAATTTCACTTCACCACTTCATTTCATTCATTCAAACCATTGATTCCAAAATACATAGTAGTTGTGTACACTACTTCATCAACCATCCATCCAAAATACATGGCAGAGGTACAAAAATTTACTTCCTCCTCCTGCCAAATGCTACCTTCCACCAAAATATATCAAACCACTACAGTACATCAACCATCAATCCATCTACTACACCCTAAACACTTAAACAAAAAAAGCAAAGTACAAACCATCACTTGAACACAGAGATTATAATCACAACCAAGAACATTACAATAGCAACCAATGTCCCAATTCCCATCCCACACATCATCATTGTCCCAAGCACCTTGTCCCAAACCTCCTTCAATTCAGTAGCCTTCTCCACCAGCACAGACCTCTTCTCCATCAGCTCACCAACATCCTTCCTAGTCTCCCCTATCTCAATCACTAAGGCAGCTACCTGCAACCTCAAAGTTGATAGCTCTTCAGTTGCGTTGTTGTTGCACACAATCAACTCAGTCACTTCTTTCTTGCACATGTACACCATCATCATTGCATCAGCCACCTTACCTTACCCTTCAGCTCAAGCAACTCAACACTATCATCTCCAGGCATTGTAGGTTCAACACTAGGTCCAGCCTTCATGCCCTTGTCCTTCACACTTAGAGAATCCTCACATTCGTCGAGCCACCCCAGGAATTTTCCACAACCAATGCTGGGCATTTTCCATAGATACGACCAGGGTTCTGCTCGCTCCTTGACACCTTCAGCATACCATTGGCACCACAAACTCTGCAAATAAACTTGCCATTCACCCAGTTGAACCTTTTGTCGAATCCCTCCATTCCTCTTGTGTCCTCTACAAACAAACCATCTACGAAAACCAAGTGCCAATTTTGGCAATATAACATAATAATTTAGTAATTTTCCATCACCAAAACCCTAATTAACCAGGGTACAAGACATTTTTTCAAAATCCAAAACTTTACAACACCAAATTGTACACTTCTCTCAAATCCGACAACCCAAAAGGAGAAAGATTGCAATTTTGTTTAAACAAAACCCTAATTTTCCAAAATCGACACCCATACGAGAGAAGAACAAGGAGGAAGAACAAAGGCAGAAGGAAGATGAAGGAGCTTACCTACGACTCTCCTCTCCATTGCAGCTAAATTGCCTTCAAACGTCACAATGATGAACGATCGACACGAGGAGAACCCAGAAGATGAAGAAGAAAGCCGAAGAAGACAAAAGAAAAAGAAGAAGAAGAAGGACGAAGAAGACATAAGAGAAGTTAAGATGGAAATTGAGAGGGAGAAGAAGGGAGTTCAGTTAAATAAGAAACGATTTGGAGGCAATGGAGGGTAGTATCGGAATTCCACAAAGAAATTTCAAAAAAATTCTCACTTAACTCAACTGTCGCCGAATTCCGACTATAATTGGTTGGAAAGTCACCTGGGAGCCATTTGTTTGAGGACTTGGTCCCCTTTGAGTGCATTAAAAAATGTGGTCCCCCAGGAGTCAGTTGTTAAGAATGTATGGCACCTCCCAGCAAATTTTTGATTATATCCATAGTGTAATTCATGATGTTGCATGATATTAATAGTACATATTAATTATATAGATTATGTTTTGTGATCATATCATAAGATGACAATGTGGTATATTATTTTCTATGGTTGTAAGATGATCATGGTTTAAGTGTATAGTCTATAGATTAATTAAGTTTCATATGTATTATTCAAGTATGCATGATTAAATTTAAGTTTTGGTACTAGAAAAGAAATGTATGCTTTACATACATTTAAATGATTAGGGGTCTGTTAATTGGACCTAGAAAAACAGTGTGAAAAAAATCTCATGGAAAAAAATTAGGGGGGGGGGGGATTTTTTGAGGTAAAGTAAATTTATTTCTATTGTTTCGTTGAAGTAAAATTTTGAAGGAAAAAAATGATTTTCCATTCAATTTTTTTTTCTCTTGTTTGGTTTGAGGAAAAATGCATGAAAAAATAAAATTTGCACGAAAAGTTGTAAATGTTAAGTTTCATTTTTCTAAATCACATAATGTGATTTTGGGGGTGGGGGAGAGAGAGAGATAAAGAGAGAGAGAGAGAGAAGAGGGAGAAGAGAGTTAGAGAGAGAGATGAGAGAGTTATAGAGAGAGACATAGAGAAAGACAAGTGAGTTAGAGAGAGAGAGAGAGAGAGAGAGAGAGAGAGAGAGAGAGAGAGAGAGAGAGAAGAGCATTAGAGAGAGAGAGAGAGAGAATCGAGAGAGTCGCGAGAGATGAATGAGAGAAAGATTGACTTTTAGATGCAAAATTTTTCTCTCAACTTTCCTTTCATTTTTTAAGGGAAATTTTTTTGTTCTTTGGTTCCCCAAATTCGCCATGTAGTTTTCCAATTATTTTTTCCATTTATTTTTCTTCAATCAAATAAAGGAAAAATTCTCATTTTCCAAATTTTTTTCCATGCTGTTTTCCTAGGTCCAAACAGACCCTAGAAGTCCACGACTATGTGGTAATATAGAGTGATTTAACAAACTTAAAATTGACTAGTATTATGATTATGAATCCATGGTTATTTATTTGGATATAGTAATGAAGAGAAATATTATAAGTTTAATGTGGAAGTTTATTCATATTATAAGTTAATATTAATTCTCTTAAAGATGATCTTCCATACCATAATCGAGTATTTAACTATTTATAGCCAATTAAAAGTAAGATGCAATTAATATTTTAATTACATGTTTATACCAAAAGTTTCATTTCATATATAATAATTTAATTACATATGAGATGGTGAATATGAAATTCCATAAGTATCTAAGTTAGGAATTTATCCTTCATGAGGGCTTGATAAAGTAAATTAAGTTTAAGATGTAATGGTATAATTACATGTCAAGATCAAGTTAAGAATATTGTAAATTTTTGTAAGTCTTTGTGACCCGAGCATTTGTGACATTCATAAAAGTATATAATATTAAAGTTACAAATTAATTATGGATCAATTGTTAAGTATACGGTTTAGTGTGAGATTTTTCTTAAGAGCATACAATATGAATTGCTTATAAGAGCCTACAATATCATAGTTTAATCATATTGACTGTTAAAGCCTACAATATTGATTGCTAAAATGCTTACAATATGAAAGTTCAAGTCATACTAATTAGAAATCACCTACATTATGATAGTTTAATCATATCGTGATGCGGTGTCCTTGAAGAACACAACAAAACCAGAGAGGAAAGAAAGAAAACAGAGGGAAAAGAAAGATAGAAAGAGAGAGAAAGATAGATGGAATATGTTGAATATTATTCATGTCTGTTATGACGCACGATATTACATCTTATATCCCTATTTTCTGCTAACTCATCAATATGTATGACAGCTCAACCGATATTTACAATTTACAACAATTAACTTCAACAACCAATTAACAAACTACCTCCCCACAACATTCCTCCCCCCTTAAAAGAAAGCTTTGCCCACAAAGCCGCAGCAAAACAGAAGCTCAACTAGTGTTCAAACAGAGGAATCAAAGGAGGGATACTTTTGCAAAAAAGAATAAGCCCACACCCAAGTGGCTTCTGTGGCAGGCAAATTCTCCCATTCCACCAAAAATTGGACAACAACCTTATTGCCCTTCCTCTTAATCCTTCGTTCCACTATAGCCCAAGGTTGAAGATGATGAGTATCCTCCCTCATCTCCCAGCAATCCCAATGGTATATGAGGTAGAGAAGGCAAAGCACCCCGAAAGGCCTTGAGTTGAGACACATGGAAGACATCATGGATTTTCGCATGTTCCAGTAGTTGGAGCCTATAAGCGACAACTCCCACTTGAGCCTCCACCTGAAATGGACCAAAATATATGGGACTGAGCTTCTGATTCTCCTGCATCTGCACTGAACTCTGCCTGTAAGGCTGGAGCTTGAGCCATACCCAGTCACCCACAGCAAATTCCCTGTCTCTTCTCTTGATATCTGCTTGATGTTTCATTCGATTCTAAGCTCTCTTCAAGTGGTGTTTAAGCAGCCTGATAATCTCCTCCCTTCTCCGCAAAGACCTGTCTACAGCAGCCACAACCGTAATGAATAGGAGGCGGTTGTCCATAGACAGCTTCATATGGAGTCATTTGAATGGTGGAGTGGTAGGTAGTGTTGTACCACCACTCGGCCGTAGGTAGCCATTTACACCATTCCTTGGGAACTTGAGAACTCATACAACGCAAGTAAGTCTCCAAACACCGGTGTACCACCTCTGTCTGCCCATAAGTTTGAGGATGGTAAGTGGAAGACATGAGAAATTGCACACCATGAACAGAAAAGAGAGCCTGCCAAAATTGGCTGAGGAAAACCGAGTCTCTGTCACTCACAATGGATTGAGGCATACCATGCAATTAGAACACATTATCAAGGTAGCACTGGGCCACATCCAAGGCAGAATATGGATGTTTGAGAGCCATAAAATGAGCATATTTGCTCATCCGATCTACTACAACAAAAATTGAATCTTTTCCCATGGATGTAGGTAATCCATCTATAAAATCCATGGACACATCTTGCCAAATTTCTGACGGAATTTGCAAAGGTTGTAACAATCCAGGGTAGCAGAAGGATCATACTTACAAGCTTGACACGTGAGGCACCTCCTAATGAAAGAGGAGACATCCTTGTACATACCCTTCCAATAAAAAAGTGTCATGAGCCTGTGTAGTGTGGCTTCTCGTCCTGAATGGCCAGCCATAGGGGTGGAGTGTCCCCACGTCAAGATTTTCAACCTCAATTGCTCATCCGGCCCCACTACCAATCTGTTCTTTTTTTGAAGTTGATCATTGACCCAAGAATAATGTGGAACCACGACTCCTTGTTGAAGTTGATGAATAAGCAGCTGTAAGCGGGGATCAAGTTGCCAACTAGCTTTGACGATCGTCAACAAATTAGTATCTATAGTGGACACGACCAAGGTCGATAACTCCGCTCCATTGATGCGATGCTGATGCATCGCATCAAGAACTACATTCTCCTTTCCACTCTTGTAACAAATCTCATAGGAATAACCCATCAATTTTGAAAGCCAAAATTGTTGGAATGGGGTAGAGATCTTATTTTCCAATAACCACTTGAGGCTTTTCTGATATGTTTTGATGATGAAGAGCTGGTGTACCAAATATTGTTCCCATTTCTGTACCGCACTCACAACAGCCAACAACTCCTTTTCGTATACTGATAATTTTTTCCACCGAGGCCCCAAAGACTTACTGAAATAAGCCAATGGGTGATTTTCTTGCATGAGCACAACTCCTATGCCCGTTGCGGAAGCATCGGTTTCTATGATAAATGACTTGTTGAAGTCATGTAAAGCAAGCACCGGGGCCGTACATAGGGCATTTTTAAGTGCTTGAAAGGCATTAGTAGCATCTTGAGTCCAACAGAACTCACCTTTTTTCAACAGCCTGGTGAGGGGTGCGGAAATGATAGAATAGTTCTTAACGAACTTTCTGTAGTACCCAGATAGCCCCAAAAAACTCCTGAGTTCCTTCACCGTAGTAGGCTGGCCATTCCATGACTGCTCGAATCTTGTTGGGGTCAGTCTCTACACCCTTCCCTGAAATAAAATGACCCAAGTACTCTACTCTAGTCACACCAAAAACACACTTACTTCTCTTAGCGACAAGATGATGTTTACGCATTTCTTCAAACACAAGTGTGAGATGTTGTATATGATCAGCCACTGATGCACTATAAACCAGTATATCATTGAAAAAGACCAAGACAAATCTCCTTAAGTAGGATTTGAAAACATGGTTCATCAGACTTTGAAAAATAGCCGGGGCATTTGTCAATCCAAATGGCATCACCAAAATTCATAATGGCCATTGTGGGTTTTAAAAGCGGTCTTGTGGATATCCTCCCCAAACACTCGCAATTGGTGATATCTTGCCCGTAGATCAATTTTGCTAAAAAATAGAAGAACCCGAAAGTTCGTCAATCAATTCGTCGACCACTGGAATAGGAAATTTGTCTTTAACAGTCTTTCGGTTTAGTTCCCTATAATCCACGCAAAGCCTCCAAGTGCAATCCTTCTTCCCTACCAAGACCACTAGGGATGCAAAGGGACTACAACTAGGTTGAATTATCCCATTTTGCAACATCTCTCCTACCAATCTCTCAATCACATCTTTCTATTTAATTGGATAACGGTAGGGTCTGATATTCACAGGTGTAGCCCCAGGCTGTAGAGGTATTCGATGGTCATACATGCCCCTGCTGGGAGGGAGGGAAGAGGGTTCCTGGAACACATCTTCATACTGCTGGAGAAGTTGTTGTAGTTCTGGCTTAGATTGACCCGTATCCACATTACCACATGTCACCCAAAACTGGTTGGGACTTGATTGTAGTTGCAGCAAACATAATTGAATGGAGTGATTCATAAGCTTTGGTAGTTGTTGCTCTTTGGCCAACTTCACTCCTTGCTTCACTCCCTTTAACCAAAATGACTTACCTCTGTAGGTAAGCCACATTTGCAAATTGTCGAAGTCCCAGTGAACTATTCCCAGTTTGCTCAACCATTGTATACCAAGTACTGCATCACACACACCCAATGGAATTAACATCATGTCAGCTTGGAATATCTCCCCTTGTAGCTTCCATTTGAAGCCTCTACAAATGTGCGTGCAGCTCAAATTACGACCACCCGCTACTATCACTGCCTGTGACTCAATAGGCTCAAAGAATAATCTAACTTCTTTGCTAACGATTCATCCAAAGTTATGAGTGCTTCCCGAATCGATGAGGACATGTATCGGCCTACTTCCAACCGTGGCAGTAACTCGCATAGTTTGGTACGCCTGAATTCCATTCAAAGCATTCACTGAAATGTGAGGATGTGTTTGATCCTCACTAGCCTCTAATCCCCAATCTACCGATTGTATGTCTTCAATTTGATCACCAACTGGCGTGTCATCTACCCCTGGCACCTCTACAAGAAACAATTGGGTATTCTTATTGATGCAGACATGTCCCCGTTCAAATGGCCTGTCACTATAGTAACATAACCCTTTTGCCATTTTTTCTGCTCGAACGGCAACGAGAATGAACCTAGGCTGCAGCTTGGTGGTACCAAGAGAGTTATGGGGTGTGAATTTGGGCTGAAACGGAGTCCCCGATCGCTGGGGTGTAGGTAAAATTCCCTTCTGAAGCGGTGGAACTCTAGCAGCGGGTTTACTCCATTTTCCCCTTCCTTGAGAGCCTTGACAGTCTCATCTTGGCACCTAACGTACCCATTGGGCCAGAGATGGAGGTCTAAAAGCTCGCACAAAAGATTTGAGGTGTGGTTGTAAACCCCCCACAAAGCTATCAAGAAAATATGACTCGGGTAACATAGAATTCTGGATTAACAACAACACCCTAAGTTCCTCAAATTTATCAATATATTCATCAAGATCCCCAGCTTGTTGCAACTTGTTGAATTCCTCAACAGTTTTAGGACCGAAATCGTCATTGAACCTGGCACAGATATCCACCATGAGGTCTTCCCATTCGATGTGTCTCTTAAACAAAGAATAACTCTCAAACCAGACCTCGGCCTTGCCTTGCAAATACATGGTGGCTAGGTTTACCCTCTGATCCTCAGGTATTTTGCATAGGGTGAAGTATTTTACACATTTCTTGATCCAGATTCTAGCATTGGTCCCATCAAATACTGAAAATTCAATTCTGGGGTTGAAATGAAGAGAGTTCTTACCAGAACTACGTTCTTCCCTCTCGGGACTATTTGATCTACGAATCTTGACTGATCTTGATCCTCCAGATGCACTGCTTGAGCTTCTTTCATTCTCCAAAGATTCTAATCGACTCACCAATTCGTCATATTTTTTTGGTCTGATCGTCCAATTTCGCCATCATAGATTTCATCATATCTTCCATTATTGCCATTGTTTTTGCTTGCTTACTTCTTGTTGTAACACCCAGCTTGAATTCGATTCAATTGCCGGATCGCGCTCTGATACCAATGATGCGGTGTCCTTAAAGAACACAACAAAACCAGAGAGGAAAGAAAGAAAACAGAGGGAAAAGAAAGATAGAAAGAGAGAGAAAAGATAGATGGAATATGTTGAATATTATTCATCTCTGTTATGACGCACGATATTATATCTTATATCCCTATTTTCTGCCAGCTCATCAATATGTATGACAGCTCAGCCGATATTTACAATTTACAACAATTAACCTCAACAACCAATTAACAAACTACCTCCCACAACATACCGATTGCAGGAGTAAAGTTTCTTGATAAGCATCAAGTTATAATACAATGGTTTAGTTGTATGTATAGTGTCGATGTATTTAAGTATTCAAGTTTAATTTTTAAGTATTATTATGTATAACTACCTTCAATATTTAATAATGATCGTGGAAATATATCGATTTATCTAGTGATCTTTATTAGTCAAGCATGAAGTAAATCATTGTTTTCAAGAAATTAAAATAAAAACCTCGATTTAATCCTTTGAGTAAAGGACTGAACAAGGATTTGGTCATATTATTTTATAATATTATCTAGGGGGATGGGAATAAGCTCAAATTGAACAATTGCTAATAATGATGCCCCTACTTGATACTTCACTTGATGTCAAGCTCGAGGTGGGTGACTCTATTATATAGTGGTTGAAAGTACATACTTGTCCTAGGTAAGAAAGTGTTTAACTAGCTGTAATGATAGGAGGATGAGTTGTTATATTTTTAATAGACTATCTTTTGGATGAGTGCTCAATTATAAGAGCTAGAGCTGACAAAATTTTGTCCGACCCGAAATACTCGAATTGTTCGACACAGGAAAAATCGAGTTTGGACATGAAATTTTCATCCGAATTTTGATAATGACCAAATTGACCGAATATTCAGACAAAAAGTTTCTCTTTCTCTATTGTCCGCACCTAATTTCGACCGGAATCTAGCTTCGTCCAATTTGTCCGCATCGGTCCCACCCAAAATAAAACTAGGTCCAAACATGAATTTCTCGTCCAAATTTTGACATTGTTCGAATTAGTCGGACCCAAATTTAACCGAACTTGAATTTTTGCCAACGCTAACCGAAGCATACAGGTGCAGTCTACCTATATGAGCGTGAGGTATATCCACCTTAAAAGGCTATGGGGCTTGGCTCTATGCGTTCACAAGAGGATATGGACACATGGTGGTCAATAGTGTCATAAAGTTCAAGAACAATAGTTAAGTAGTTGTATTAGTGTAAATGTAATGTATCTAGTTAGTCAATAAAATGTACGATTCAAATCTTGTCTACTATATTATTTGGACTAATTGAAATTATGTTTACCACGTGAAAAGTTCAAGTCTCGAGACACTTCTTATGATATACAATTCACTCCCTATTTTCTTGGTGTTTGTGGTTGAGTGTTTGTTGAATTATCGAAATGGCAGGGTTGTTCTAGGATACTAGCTCGTAATCCCACACACTCAAAATGGCGGGAGATCGTTGGATAATTTTATGTGTATATGTAATACTAAGTAAATTTGAGCCAAATTATTAAAGCAAAATTCACTCACAAATTACAGTCAGGCTTAAGTTGAATTTTGGTAGGTCTTCGAGGCTCAGTCGCCCTAATTTAGGGAGTATTTTGAGAAAAACAAGGTGACACGAGCCATGTCTGGTCTGTCGTAGACCGTGTCACATGCCAGAAAGCATCGTTTAGTGGGTCAAGCCTTGACATGGATCGTGCCAAGGACAACACGGACTTTCTCAGCCTTGGCACAGGTCGTGTCAGGATAGACACGGACTATGTTTGTGCCAAATGATGCACATCCATTGTTGTTCCCATATTTCCAACATCAGCTATGTGCTGCATCAAACGGTATATTTCGTAGTTTAAACTTTAAAACAATGCAGCAAAGGAAATAGGGCAACTCCAAGCAGTTTCACAAGAGCGGTTGTGCTGCTCTGCAACCAAACCATGCTAGAACAAGGATGCATCAAGGAGCAAGGTCCCACCAACACTGGTCATTGTCGCTCTACGGAGGAGGCCTCCCAAACATTGTTGCTGTGACTTCAGATAGCAAACTACATTCTGCTCTAATTTCATGCCCAGTTTTGTTCATCCATTTTATGTATTTTCTCACTGAGGTGATGAAAATCCCAAGAGGAAAGCAAGGTCCAAAAAACATAGATAAAAATGCTCTGTAGTTAGTACTATATAATAATTGTAACCTATTTAATCTCAGTTAATAATATCTACAAAGCTGCTGCACTATTTTTAATCTAGACAATGATAGTTGGCCATAGTACACTTTGGGAAAATATTGGGAC
Organism: Portulaca oleracea; assembly: GCA_029582165.1. Lineage (NCBI taxonomy): Eukaryota > Viridiplantae > Streptophyta > Magnoliopsida > Caryophyllales > Portulacaceae > Portulaca > Portulaca oleracea. The sequence continues at coordinate 10,928,629 of CM055885.1, read as the reverse complement.
TCCAGATTTTTTTTTTTTTTTTTTGATAAACGGGACTCCAGATTTCTGGATGAGGTTAATATTGGTCCATTGCGCTTCTGAACTGTATGTATGTAATGCATTCTAGCTTTTCAGCATGATTCAAGACCTAATGCAGAGTGGGAAGCCAAGTAAATGCATAACAGAAGTGCCGACAAAGAATTAGGAAGAAGAGTATCTGTGTCTCAAGTACAAGTACAATGATGTCACAGCAGCTACTGCATACGGGACCATGGTCCAGATGCCCTGTATCATTCAAGAAAAATTGACATAAGATACAAATTAATAGGTCATTTTTGTGATGGCTGAGTTAATCTCACCATAGGCCAGGATAATTTGATGGAATACTAAGGTCCAATGGGGTTTTGTTCAGGGTGGGTTTAATACATGTTTAGTAAAAGCCTGTTTGCCTTCCTGATTAGTGTTTTATTCAGTTTGGCTAGACTTGCTATGTAATTGAGCATGATCCAATTTCGGCAACTACATAAACAGCAATAAGCACAAATGAGGATGCTTCTAATTCTGTAATTTACCCTTGTCAAACAACGTTGCATATGTTCTTACCATTACAGTAGCAACAGATGCTAAAGCAAACAGCGGCCGCTCTCTAAGTAAGAATCCAATCGCCAACTGCACCAGCAAACAAAATGAACCCCAGTTCAGATCATTCAGTAGCAATAACAGAGATGAGCACTAACACCAATCTGGAACATTATGTACCAGTATAACATGTTTCGGGAGAACTAATTAATATCTAGCGTTTTCATCCGTCTCACTGTAGGCTAAATTCTAAACACATTACCACAGATTTTAAAGCACGACTTACATTCAAATTGCATTAAGTTGGGTCACACTTGATAGGTTTTGGGTTATATATTGGTCACGAAAGTGTAATCAGCGTACATCAAGTAAACTACAGTTCACTTCGTTTTGCAAAGATATATCAAGTCAAAATCACGTTACACAGAGTTCAGTGGTGGCCAGGTGATCAGGTCTGACTAGTTTCAGATCTCTAGGGCCAACTAGTTTAGTTCAAGTTGTTTTGTTAGGTTCAACAATGAGAGAACACATAGGCAAATTGCAACAATGGAACCGTGGCTGCCAACCATAGTACTCATCTTTCCCCATCCATGTACAACATGGTGGCCATTTGCAAGTGGAGAATATCCTTATTATGTCACAATTTTCAATGGTCACATAGTTCAGAAGGAAGGAAGCAGGTGTCTTCTATTTTGATTTCATTCTTCTGCTGTTACTGTTCCACAAAGGCAGTTATCTATAAAGTAGATGATTTGTCAATGGCACTGACCTGAATAGGTAAAGTGATCAAACCACCAGCACAAACACCAGCAAAGAAGCAATCTGGGGACATGCCCTGCGTTCACAAAACAAAATATTAGGCAAAATAACGAGGAAGAATATAAGCCCAATCTCATAATCTGGAGCCCAGCCTAGCAGGATCATGTTTAAGTGTGAGCTCCTCAAAATCTGACCACGGCACTCCTGAACTGAGCTTTTGGAGTGATAGCTGTGTTAAATACACTTTTCTCACAGAGATGAAAAAAAAAGAACATAGGAAACAAACACAAACAATTTTCCTCCTACCTCCTTCCATCAATCCATCCTAAACTTAACAATGTTGTATAATCTCCACTGAGTTAATGAGGAAAAGCATGTTTTACACCAAAATCATCCAACAAGACCCACGTTTGCCTCCCCAGGACAAATGAATTCACATGAAGACATCATAAATTGCAACAGTCTGCTGTTTGCAGAAGATCACATGACACCAAGTGGGAATATCAGAAAAACTGTATCCTTTGACACCCACAATCAAGATGGAGCAGCCGTATTAATCCCAAATTATCGAAAGGTTCTAACATTGGATCCTATGTTACAATTTACAAACTGACCAGTGATCACCCATTAAACATAAAAGGGCATAGAAAAACTTCAGTATCCTAGAGAAACATTTTATTGTAGTCCACCATAATGGCTAAAATAGTTGCCTAAATGAGATATTGAAAAGGATTTTTGGGCGGTAATCTACTGACCTTTGGAGGTATTGAATTGTAATATACCGACCTTTACGATTGGACAACAATATCTCTGACCTTTATACCTATGTGAGATTTTTTTTTTTTTTATGGAATATGTGAGATTATTATATCAACAGTAATTGGCTGAGAGAAGGGGAAAAAAAAAAAAAACTGCCCCAACCAAATAACCCCGTTAGGTGTTAGCCCCTCCATTTTTGACACTAACCCACGTTACAAGACATAGGTTGGTTGTGTGCCACCGGCATGAAGGCCGGTCAACCACCCCCTTAGTCACTGTCCTAGGGCTAATTTTTTAATGTAGGTTAGTGAGAAAAACGAAAGGGTTAACGGGGTTAATGGGCAAGAAATGGTTTTTTCCCTCCGCTTGCCATGTCAGCACGGACACCAGGTAACCACTAGGGGTGGAAACGGTGCGGTGCGGTTTCGGTGTCTTGAACCGGTGCGACGAAACGGTGCGCTAAAAGCCTAAAACCTTAAACTGGAACTGAATCACCGATTTTTAAAAACCGGTGCACCGGATTTAACGGTGCGGTTTCACCGGTGAACCGGAACCGCATTAATTTATGTTAACATTAAAAAATCTCTATTCAATAAAAAAAAAATATATATATATATATATATATATTAACGGTTCGATATTAATTTTTGGGTAGAATTTACACTGTTTTTTTTTTAACACGTTAATTTACACTGTTTCTGTAACGCCCCGACCCCTCCGGGTCGCGGACATTACCGATAACTGCTTCAAGGATCGTTGACTGCCCCCACAAATCACCACGAGTCTTTCCAGCGTGCTTCGTCCTCGCTCACACACTGCCTGGGAAAACTTCCCAGGAGGTCACCCATCCTTGGACTACTCCCAGCCAAGCACGTTTAACTGAGGACTTCCCAACGGATGAGCTACCATAAAAAAAGGTGCACCTTGGTGATATAAGTAGTCATTTCAATCCTTTTACGGCACACTTTTACCACATACTCGGGATGTTACAATCACCCCCACTTAAGCGCACAACGTCCTCGTTGTGCCACTATCCACTCCAGAATCTTTGCCCCGCTAGGTGACTGCCCATGGCTCTCCCGTCCACTGGCGCAGCTCACGGTCGCGGATCGGCTCTGATACCATCTGTAACACCCCGACCCCTCCGGATCGCGGACATCACCGATAACTGCTTAAAGGATCGTTGACTGCCCCCACAAATTACCACGAGTCTTTCCAGCGTGCTTCGTCCTCGCTCACACGCTGCCTGGGAAAACTTCCCAGGAGGTCACCCATCCTTGGACTACTCCCAGCCAAGCACGTTTAACTGAGGACTTCCCAACGGATGAACTACCATAAAAAAAGGTGCACCTTGGTGATATAAGTAGTCATTTCAATCCTTTTACGGCACACTTTAACCACATACTCGGGATGTTACAGTTTCTATTTTAATTTCTGGATAGAATTTTTTTTTAACCAAAATTTATATTTATATATATTTATTTATATTAACAGTTCGGTGTTGTTCCCCGTCAGTTTAAATATCCCAAACCGGAACCGCCCCGTTTAGCATCCGGTTTTTCCGGTGCGGTGCACCGGAATTTTAAGCCGCTTCGGTGTTGCCCGTTTCCGGTTTTCTTATTCGGTTTCCGACTCGGTGTGCCGGTTCCGGATTTTTCCACCCCTAGGAACCACCCCCTTAGTCACTATTGGTATAATGATCTCATCTAAGTACAAAGGTCGGAGATATTGTTGTCCAATAGTAAATGTTGGTATATTACAATCCAATACCCCAAAAATCCGTATATTGTCATCCAACATCCCTATTGAAAACCAGGGTGAACAACTACAAGAATAAGTTCAATTAGAACCTCCACAAGTAGAGGTGGCAAACAGACTAAACTTGCCAGGAAATAAAAATGGAATCGAGTTGTCCATAGATGAATTATAGACACTAACCGTGAGTCCTGCAAGGAAAGCTGTTGGATTCCTCACCCCAAGAGAAAATCGCTCAACTGCATACGAAAGAGAAAATGCCGTACACGACAAATTAAGAAAGAAAATCCCAGATCTTAAACAAATTGCTGACACACTAAAGAGAGAACAAATCAGCAAGATCAAGTAACTACAGAGAAACAAAAAGCGACGAAAGTGTAGACAATTAGCAAAATATTGGACCAGAGTGAGATTTAGTAGTAACAAGGTCAACAATTGAAGCAGCAAACATCTTGCCAGAAGCATTCCAGTTAATTGATTCCAAAAGTTGAAAACAACATGACAAACTTCCAAGCGAAAAAAGAGTGAAAGAAGTTTTCATTTGACAAGCCTGTCCTATGTGAGCCAGGATGAGTAACAAGATGTCAAGATCCACTTTGGAAGAGGGATAACAGGATTTAGTTTTTTACACAAATCTCAGTGAACTTTGTCAGTGCCTTGATGCTTTTCTATATTATGGCAAACCATATACAAGCCTGTAACTGCCTCCATGCTATGGACAGAAGAGAATTGCAGAGACAAAATGCAAAGAAACAGGGAAAAGAATAAACCAGTCTGAAAGTTTTACCAAATCCACTAAGGTTTCCATATCTTTGGACAGCACGTGTGATGTTCATCAGCTTCTCTTTGCCAATCCCTAACTGCATTCGCAAAAAAGTAACACTAATAAGATGCAAGGACACTTGGAGAGACATACAAAAAGGAAATGGGACAAATAAGGGAGCAAAGTTCAATCTCAGTTGCATAATTTGGATTAAAAATGGTATGCATTTCAAGTACTGTAGCTGCAGCAAAGCAGACCTTTGAACAAAGATCTTCTGAAGCTCCAGTTTGCCTGAAAAGCTTACCCAAGTAAAATGGTATCATGTCACTGAGACAAACTCCCCTGAAAATCACCAAAACGGAGCATAACTACCCAGCAGCAGTAAAAACACCTTCAAATATAATGTTTAAACAATCATTGAAGAAAACAATGTTCTATAGTCTTTAGTGATTTGCAAACTCCACTGAGAAATGTGTCTGAAAGGACTTTAAACAGAGTAGTTACTAACCAGTATATCCATAGAACTGTAGAAATAATGTAAGGAGCATTTCTGGAGAAGGATTGAGCAAAAGATTGCCATGTCCCATCCAAGCATAGCCTCCGGGCTAAGGTTATTCCGACCTATATTCATAAGGGGAAGTGGGAACATCGGTCAGGTTCAGCTAAACAAAGATACTAAGTGAACATCAATAAAATACTAGAGAAACCATGCTGGAGGTTGTGCAACAAGAGTACCAGCAAAAGGAACAGACCCATATATTTAATGCCTCTTCACTGATGAAGAGTCCGCAACCAGCAGCAATGAGCAGCCAAAAGTAGACCCACCTGTATAATGCAGATAATGCAATATTTGCAGCTTTTGAATTCAGGAAAAGGAAGGATTGACTCGAACATAAAATGAAGAATAAAAGACAAAGATGCAAGGGTCTCGTAAATGAAGAGGATATGGCCTTCAGCTTTTCAGTGGTACAAACTGGCCCTTTTATGGCAGATTGTTGACTAGATGATTGAACACATCTGCTAACGAGCAAACATCAGCCGACCTCCCCCCACTCTTCTATGATGTAGAGGGAGAGCGACAAATGACGCCCTTCACTATATAGATATAGATAAGTGTAAGACTAAACATACCCCTCATCCTTCCTCCTAAGGGTCCCTAGATGGACGATCTCTCCCCCCAACCCAGGCTTGATAACTATACAGCACATACCCAGGGGCATACTCTGGAAGTACCACTCTGTAACCAAAAGCATTGAAAGTAAAACCCACAGGTGATGCTGCTACGCTTGAAGATGATGAAACATCAGCCAAACTTTGAATTCCAATTCCAAAGGAGGAGTCAGGACTTTGGTGCTTGAGACCAATACATATCCCTGTGATTGTAGCCGCTACTCCAACAGCAATTGCCAGTTTTGGTAGAAATGAACCACCAACTCCGCCTTTTTCATCTCTCAACACTTCCTCTTTCACCTCTGCACCTCCTACCAATTGATCATTCGAGCCAGCAGCACTTTCTGACTCAAGGCTTCTAAACCTGTTGGTCTCAAGCAGGATTAGGCATCACTTCAGTACTCTTGAGTGGTTTCCATAAAACTTAACATTATCGGTCCCACAATTGTCAGTAAAATTGAAATATTGAAAATGAATTGCCAGATACAAGCAAAGCAATGACATGAAACATTTTTTAGAAGGAGACCAAGTAAATGAGGATCATAATAACTTGATAAATCACTAAAAGAGAGTAACTTGTCATCATTTAAGGGGATGGGGATTGTATCACACATGGGACTCATTGATCCATACGGAAACCTTAAAGGGCTGGCACTTGGCAGCATGTAAACACATATCAGCAACAACAGGAATATGGAAAACAGCAAGCTAGTCTAGCATACACAAAACACATTCTGCAACCCAACACATGAATACCCACCAGTGAGAGTGAAACAACTATAATAATACATGATATCAGTTGAATCCAACACGTAATCAACAGAAGAAGGGGAGAGAGAGAGAGACCGGAAATGCGAGGATTTGAGGGAATGGGTAGCAGAAAGAAGGAAGGTTTTTCCCAGAAAAGGTCCATTGGAAGTGCTGGAGAGCAAGAGTTGGCGGGATTTGGGGATTTGGGGAGTGGACAAATGCGGGGTAAAGGACGGGCCGTGCGTGAGAAGAGCTGCCATTGAAGACGTCTCCTTCTCCACTGCAACTCGAAGCTGCCAGAAACAAATAGGAGTGTTAAGTTGTAAACCCCCACCCACATTTTGGCTCTTTCGGTCATGTGTGGTCACAAATTAGTCTCAGAAATCAGAATCAAGAAAGAAGACGCACATGTTAGATGTACATACTGTCTCACTGCATCATTTTGTTTTTTGGTAAACAGACATGACTATCGAGGGAGACCGGAGATTGCAAAACAGAAGAATGGGAATCAGTACGAGAGTATATGCCTATCGACTATCGGCCATCCCCCACAAAAAAAAAAAAAAAAAAAAAAAAAAAAAAAAAAAACAGGACAACATTCCCACGCAATACTCGACTCTTGTACGGGCTTTATCCTTTGCCTTTTCCCTTTTGGGTTCAACTTCATCACTCGCTGTTATTTTTGCGCCCAACAGCAATGATATGTATGTACAGACACTCAGTCAAAAAAAATCAATTATCTTAACAAATATTAACATTTACAAATATTAATTTTTATATCAATAATTAAGAATTTTCATATGCTTTATAACATTAAAATATTCATGTAAATTTCTAAATTTAAAATAATTTTATATATTACAAAAGATTGAATTAGAGGATTAGAAAATTAATTTAATATATTCTTATAAATTATCAATGGAAGAAAACAAGGGGACATTGACTGTGTCATCCTCTAAAAAAGAATAACAATGTTATTACTGTTGAAATATTAGCTGATTTAAATTTAAAATTTCATTTTTTATTTACATTTAATTTTTATCTTGGTTTACTTTTGAATTGATCATTCTTCTGTCAAACTAATGAAAAGTTGTTATAAAAAAAAATTAAAAAAAATATTGTACAGTTAAGTTAATATATTTAATTGAAAAGTCTTGCTCAATTTGTTAATACTAGTTAACATGCGTGTGGTAAATAATTATTTTTATTTTATTTTTTCTTTGGTATTGTTCAGTTATCTTTTTATATACATCATTTGTAAGGCTTTTCAAACATAATTGATTTTTTTCAACCTATTCTATTCTTCCTTTGGTATTATTTCTCCTTATATAAAATATCGGTAAATTGGAATTAAATAAACCAACCTTTGGAGGTGCTTTGATCTAACGAACCAACCTTGGTCCTTGAACATTCATATTAGATGAACTGACCTTGTCATGTTGATTTTTCAAGCAAACCGCCATCGAGTCCAACTCGTCGGAGATATGACGTGGCGGCGGCGGATGCTTATGTAGCGGTTGTTTAAGCAAAAAAAGAAAGCAAAAAAGAAAATTAAACATTTTTTTCTGACTAGGATTAAATAATCAATATTTTCCATCTTATTTTAAATTCCACCTCACCCCCTTCTCTCTTTTCCCCCTCTCTCTCTCTCGTCTCCCCCCCCCCCCTCTCTCTCTCCCTCCCTCCCTCCCCCAGCCTCTCCCCTCTCACTTTCTCTCTCTATCACCCTCTCTCTGCCAATCAACCTCGAGTCCCCGACGCACCACCACCTTCATCTTCTTTTTTCTTCTTCCCCACCTTCGTCGACCACCACCGAGCTCCACCACCTCCGCCGACCTCCGTCGCACCACCACCTAGCTCCACCAACCCACACCTAGCCCTACTCTGTTTCTCCTTCTTCTTGTACTTCTTCTTGTTTCTCCTTCTTCTTCTACTATGTTTCTCTGTCATTGAGCGTGTACTCCGACGAAAGTCCCCATGCAATTTCTTGGTATTTGGGCTGGGCTACGACAGCTTGATGTGGGACGCCCTCAACCACGGTGGTCGGACCCTCTTCATTGAAGAAGACCAAAGTTGGATCCATGAAATCACCGAAAAATTCCTCACCTTGAAATCTCACCATGCCTTCTACGACAATAAAGTCCGACAGGAAGACAAGCTACTTACGGCGGTGCGTGAGGCTGAAGAGTGTCACCTAGTGGGGGACCTAAGGGAGTCTAGATGTCCCCATCTCCCTCAACACTCCAGATCTCCCTGTAAGAACACCCAACACCAATCTCTCTCTCTCAATTTTTTTTATTTCAACCTCCACTTTAATTTCTTCTATTCTTCCCCTACCTCACTTTGTTGTTGTCTTCTTACTTTCACCCTCCTCCCCTTCTACTTTTTCCTAGAATTACTTTGTTATGTGATTGCATCTGCGTGGTGGTTTTTCTTCAATTCGAATTGATTGTATTTGAATTTGAGTTGAACCCAATTCGACCCCCTACCTAGCCCCGTTGAAGTTAGTCTTAATCACCCTCTCTAGCCTCCTAATTCCTAAATCATACCCAGATGGAATGCCTCAATTGAAGCAACTAGATCACTGCTATTAATAAAAGCTTCCGGGAAACAAGAAGAAGAAAGAAGAAGAAGAAGAAGAAGAAGAAGATGAAGAAGAAGAAGAAGAAGAAGAAGAAGAAGAAGAAGAAGAAGAAGAAGAAGAGTTGGGCTGGGTGTGGGTCGGTGGAGCTAGATGGTGATGCGACGGAGGTCGGCGGAGGTGGTGGAGCTCAATGGTGATCAGCGAAGGTGGGGAAGAAGAAAGAAGAAGGCGAGGGTGGTGGTGCGTCTAGGTTGGTTAGAAAAGAGAGAGAGGGTGATAGAGAGAAAAAGTGAGAGAGGAGAGGTTGACTGAGAAAGAGAGAGAGAGAGAGAGAGAGAGAGAAAGAGAGGGAGAGAGGAGGGGTGAGGTGGGCATTTAAAAAAATGAAAAATGGTTCCACATAAGCAAAATACATGTCTAATTTTTTTTCCCTTAAACAATCGTCACATAAGCATCCGCCGCCGCCATGTCATATCTACGACGAGTTGGACTCGGTGGCGGTTTGCTGGAAAAATCAACATGACAAGGTCAGTTCGTCTAATATTAATATTCAAAGTTGATTCGTTAGATCAAAGCACCCCCAAAGGTCGGTTTATTTAATTCCAATTTCCCTAAACTATTTGTATAAGCTTATCAAGCATAAGTGACTTTTTCCATTGATATATTACAACCTTTTTCCCAGGTTTGTAAATTGTTATCTATTCATTGGGCTCCATTACTTTTCTTTCAATATTATCATTAATTATTCCCTTTTCTAATTGTTCACCTAGTTAGGCAAGTATAGTTGCTTTTTGGATCGTCTTTTACGTCATTGGATATGTGTTGGTATATAATTTCTATTTTGTGTCTATTACTTTCCTGATCAGAGTAGAGGTAATCTTTTTGTCAATTGATGTTGATTCATAGAAATAACGATGGAAAATAGAGAATGCATGCTGGATCAAATCTCAAATTGCAAAGTTGGTTGACCTTGTTTGTGATTAAAATTGAAGAACCTAAACCTTGATTAGAGAGACATTGTGAAAGAATTTAGAGTTCATACTGGTGTTCATCGAATTTCTAGTTAACTAAGGAGTAGACTAGAGACATTGAAGGTCAAAGTAAGGGCTCATGATGATCTTGTCATCACTAATGGAGGTGGAGGGGAATGAAAAAACTAGGTTGCCTGATTGTACTGACGATCTATGGGAGAAATTGAAAGCGGTTAGTATATATTACTATTTGAAACCTTCTGCCATTACTTTTCTTACTAGGTCTCAACCCGTGCGATGCACGGAGTATATTAAAATAGTTATTTTAAAGGGTTTTTGGACATCAATAATACCAACTTTGGGGATATTGGATATTAATAATATAAAATATTTTCTTGGATACTAGCAGTACGAACTATTGACCTATTTTCCTCTAACAGTACATTGTCGAATTGTAATGATTTTAACTCATCGAAAAGATGATGTGATTCCATAATATGTGACATGGAAGGCATGTTAGTGTGCACGTCAACATTTTCTACCCAACCTCCGCCTTCCACGCCACACATCATGGAAGAAGGTGAGGGTGGTGGTGCGTCTGGGTTGATTGGCAGAGAGAGAGGGTGATAGAGAGAGAAACTAAGAGGGGAGAGGCTGAGTGAGTGAGAGAGAGAGAGAGAGAGAGAGAGAGAGAGAGAGAAAGAAAGAAAGAAAGAAAGAGGGAGAGAGAGGAGGGGTGAGGTGGACATTTAAAAAGATAAAAAATAGTTCCACATAAGCAAAATACATGTCTATTTTTTTTCCTTTTTTGGCTTAAACAATCGTCAAATAAGCATCCACCGCCGCCACGTCATATCTCCGACGAGTTGGACTCGGTGGCGGTTTGCTGGAAAAATCAACATGACAAGGTCAGTTCGTCTAATATTAATATTCAAAGTTGATTCGTTAGATCAAAGCACCCCCAAAGGTCGGTTTATTTAATTCCAATTTCCCTAAACTATTTGTATAAGCTTATCAAGCATAAGTGACTTTTTCCATTGATATATTACAACCTTTTTCCCAGGTTTGTAAATTGTTATCTATTCATTGGGCTCCATTACTTTTCTTTCAATATTATCATTAATTATTCCCTTTTCTAATTGTTCACCTAGTTAGGCAAGTATAGTTGCTTTTTGGATCGTCTTTTACGTCATTGGATATGTGTTGGTATATAATTTCTATTTTGTGTCTATTACTTTCCTGATCAGAGTAGAGGTAATCTTTTTGTCAATTGATGTTGATTCATAGAAATAACGATTGAAAATGGAGAATGCATGCTGGATCAAATCTCAAATTGCAAAGTTGGTTGACCTTGTTTGTGATTAAAATTGAAGAACCTAAACCTTGATTAGAGAGACATTGTGAAAGAATTTAGAGTTCATACTGGTGTTCATCGAATTTCTAGTTAACTAAGGAGTAGACTAGAGACATTGAAGGTCAAAGTAAGGGCTCATGATGATCTTGTCATCACTAATGGAGGTGGAGGGGAATGAAAAAACTAGGTTGCCTGATTGTACTGACGATCTATGGGAGAAATTGAAAGCGGTTAGTATATATTACTATTTGAAACCTTCTGCCATTACTTTTCTTACTAGGTCTCAACCCGTGCGATGCACGGAGTATATTAAAATAGTTATTTTAAAGGGTTTTTGGACATCAATAATACCAACTTTGGGGATATTGGATATTAATAATATAAAATATTTTCTTGGATACTAGCAGTACGAACTATTGACCTATTTTCCTCTAACAGTACATTGTCGAATTGTAATGATTTTAACTCATCGAAAAGATGATGTGATTCCATAATATGTGACATGGAAGGCATGTTAGTGTGCACGTCAACATTTTCTACCCAACCTCCGCCTTCCACGCCACACATCATGGAAGAAGGTGAGGGTGGTGGTGCGTCTGGGTTGATTGGCAGAGAGAGAGGGTGATAGAGAGAGAAACTAAGAGGGGAGAGGCTGAGTGAGAGAGAGAGAGAGAGAGAGAGAGAGAGAGAGAAAGAAAGAAAGAAAGAAAGAGGGAGAGAGAGGAGGGGTGAGGTGGACATTTAAAAAGATAAAAAATAGTTCCACATAAGCAAAATACATGTCTATTTTTTTTCCTTTTTTGGCTTAAACAATCGTCAAATAAGCATCCACCGCCGCCACGTCATATCTCCGACGAGTTGGACTCGGTGGCGATTTGTTGAAAAAATCAACATGACAAGGTCAGTTCGTCTAATATTAATGTTCAAGGTTGATTCGTTAGATCAAAGCACCTCCAAAGGTCGGTTTATTTAATTTCAATTTGCCTAAACTATTTGTATAAGCTTATCAAGCATAAGTGACTTTTTCCATTGATATATTACAACCTTTTCACCAGGTTTGTAAATTGTTATCTATTCATTGGGCTCCATTACTTTTCTTTCAATATTATCATTAATTATTCTCATTTCTAATTGTTCACCTAGTTAGGTAAGTATAATTGCTTTTTGGTCGTCTTTTACGTCATTGGATATGTGTTGGTATATAATTTCTATTTTGTGTCTATTACTTTCCTGATCAGAGTAGAGGTAATCTTTTTGTCAATTGATGTTGATTCATAGAAATAACGATTGAAAATGGAGAATGCATGCTGGATCAAATCTCAAATTGCAAAGTTGGTTGACCTTGTTTATGATTAAAATTGAAGAACCTAAACCTTGATTAGAGAGACATTGTGAAAGAATTTAGAGTTCATACTGGTGTTCATCGAATTTCTAGTTAACTAAGGAGTAGACTAGAGATATTGAAGGTCAAAGTAAGGGCTCATGATGATCTTGTCATCACTAATGGAGGTGGAGGGGAATGAAAAACTAGGTTGCCTGATTGTACTGGCGATCTATGGGAGAAATTGAAAGCGGTTAGTATATATTACTATTTTAATCCTTCTGCCATTAATTTTCTTACTAGGTCTCAACCCGTGCGATGCATGGAGTATATTAAAATAATTATTTTAAAGGGTTTTTGGACATCAATAATACCAACTTTGGGGGTATTGGATATTAATAATATAAACTATTTTCTTGGATACTAGCAGTACGAACTATTGACCTATTTTCCTCTAACAGTACACCGTCAAATTGTAATGGTTTTAACTCATCGAAAAGATGATGTGACTCCATAATATGTGACATGGAAGGCATGTTAGTGTCTACGCCAACATTTTCTACCCAACCTCCGCCTTCCACGCCATACATCATGGAGCCACGTCATCTTTCCGATGAATTAAAACTATAACAACTCGGTCGTGTACTGTTAGAGGAAAATATGTCGATAGTTAGTACTACTAGTGTCCAAAAAAATAGTTTGTATTATTAGTCTCCAATACCCCCAAAGTTGGTATTATTGACGTCTAATAATCCTATTTTAAAAAATCAAAAATTTAATGGAAATTATAATTATAATTTAGAAATATTATTCCAAAATAATTATAATTACTGATAATTGCACCAAATTAATTTAAGTCAACATTTATCAACATTTTGATTAGTCCTATATCCGTGTAATGCACGGAGTGTAATAAATTAGTTATTTTAATTTAAAAAGTGAATTGCTCAAAACAAAAGATTTCATAATAATAAATAATTGTTCAAACGAAAGACTTCGTAATAAATTGTCAAATGAAAATACATGGGGGCAAATTTTAATTATGAAAAAAGACAAACTGGTCCAAAATTGCTATAAATTTATTTATCAATAGAATAATTAAGTACTCAACGATTACAATAACAAATTTATAATTTTGAGGGTGGAACAACAATAACTTTGGTCCTGCATGCCATATTTTTTGCCAAGATCTCGTCATTCTTCTTGATAAATTGCCTCCTCTTGTCCTCTATGCATTTGAATAAATGCAGTGTGTACTGATGTTGTGAGTTTGGTGATGTTTCCATTTGTAGGAATATAATTATCCTGCAACATATGTGCTTATAAGTAAAAATCCAAGAATAAACTTTTAGCAAAAATATTAACATATAAGTTATTTTAATTAATACTATGTATTAAAAAGTAAGTTTATAAAATTCAAAAACTAAAGTTGAAAGAATAAAAATTGAAACTTACTCTAATTCAAACCTTACCCACTAAAACACATCCAGTCATCCACTAAAACATAACACCAGTTGACCCAATCTGTTATATATCAGCCCAAAAGATATGAAGCTCGAAAGGCCTAAACCCTAATTCAAACATTACCCTAACTGACTCCATCACTCCCTTTTATATATATGTAGGGCATCTTCAGATAGAAACCCTAAGCGACCACCTCCATCTCCATCTAGAATCTTCAGTTTCTCTCTCTGTCCATTTCAGACTGTCTCTCATTTCTCTTTCTCCTTTCTACGTCGTCCTTTCTCCTTCCTCCAAAACCTTCAGTTTCTCCAACCTCCGGATCCTCTCTCCTTTCTCCTTTCCTCATTTCTCCTTTTGGTTTCTCCTTTCTCCTTCTATCATGCATCCGGAAATCAGCGATTCCTCTTCATTATATTCTCCCTCAAATCATCGTTTTCCTTCTCCGGAAAGCCCTCAGCGAATCGATTCGTCGATTCCTCTTCAATCTCCCTGATATTGCTGTCGTCCTTCTCCGAAAAACCCTCAGTCGACTCTAGACTCCTCTTTCCTCTACGAATATCCCAAAGTCGGTTCTCCTTTTTTGAATCAGTGTTCCTTCTACTTCAGTCGCTCTCTCCCTGCTCCAAATCTCACTTCTTTGACATTCAATCGTTTCCGGCAGTTTCGAGACGATGCTGGCGGGTTTCCTTGTCCGAATCTGTCTGCCTTCTCCTTTTATTGATCATGGCGGGTTTTAAAATCGATATTGTAAGTTTTATGAGTTTTTCATCAGATTCGTTCGTACTTGGTAGTTTTGTTCAGTTATCGTTAAAACTTTGGCGGGTAATTTAAATTTTGTATGTTTTCATTTGGTAAGAAGAGGAATCATGGTTCTGTCAATGGAAGAAAGGTACTCGTACATCGTTAAATTATCTTGTAAGTGGTCGACACGGTTTTATGTGAATTTGTATGATTTATCTGTGCTTATTTGCAAATTTGATATAGTTTGGTTCTTGATTTCGAATCTTTAGTGGTTTTCTTTGTTATCTTCTTAATTCTAGGGTGTTTTGGGGTTAAAATGTGCGCATGCATCGGGAAATCTCCAGTTTGGGGAGACAGTGAATCATTTCATTATCATATAAGTTTTGCAGACGATTTTAAGTTAATAGCTATTTTTTCGTGCTTATTTGCAATTTCATCTGGTTTAGTACTTGAATTTAAATTAGTCCGATCTGTCAGTCGAAGGAAGGGAAACGTAATGCTTGGAATATGTGGAGTTCTTGTAGATCGATGATTTTCTTGACAAATTTGAGAGTTTAAGTCATCGATCTAGTAAGTATGTAAGTTTCTACGCTTTGATTTTTTCGCTCGTGATTTGAAGTTTCTAAGTTTTGATTTGTGATGATTACTGAGTCTGATTTGTCAGTCGAAGGAAGGATGACATAATTCTAGTTTATTGGTGCATGTTTCCAAATTTTTATGTCTTGGTACTATGTAGAGGTTTTGCTTTTTTTTTTAAATTCGGGTTTTTTTTTCCTTTTTAAAATGTTTGCATGCATCTAGAAATCTCAAGTTCAGGGAGTTTGTAAATGGAGTGGTCATGCATCAGTTAATTGTCATGTAAGTCTTCTAGACTGTTTTGATGTATAATTTTATGTTTTATTTCTGCTTGTTAGCAGTTTTGATTGGTTTTGGTTCTTGATTTTGAATGTTTAGAAGTTTTGTTTGTTATGTTTTTATCCTATTCTGAATATGAACAAGAGCACATGATCTAAGTGAGTTTTATTCTGTTGAATAACAATTTTATATTAAATTATATATTTTTTAGCATATGGAAGATTGTTGCCATTTTGTTCATTGGAAAGTCCATTGCCAACCAGAGTGAAATTTCCCTTTGTTAAATCTGAGGCTATAGACTCAAAATTTCAACCATAGATTTTTCAGCAGGCTTGTCTACTTGCCTGGGTAAAAGAAAAGTTAGAGAACAATGGAGACTTCTTGACCATCTAGGCCCTACAGTAATTGGCGCATATGTTTGATTCTTTATTTCTAATGGATGCATCATTTTAGTTAAATGCCTAACTACCTTAATTCAATGTGCTCACCGTTTTTACCTGCATTAGTCCTCATAATTTATTTAAGTGGAGGGAAAAGCTTAAATTTTTTCTAGGTTGAAAATTTTGTATGTTTCATTCCACTTTGAACTATTTCCTTCTAAAGAATTTGAAAAATGATTATAGCAATGCGATATTTTGTTGTTTTAAGTTTTTGTTGGGGCTTTGTTTGTGAAGACAAAGTGTTTTCAGTATGTACTAATGCAAGAGGACATGCAGACTGGGTTTGATGCTTGCTATTGATTAAATTACATATACTGGGTTTGTACAGAGCACGTTGATATGGAGAATAAAGATTGGTTAAACATATTATTCTAGGTTTACAATTTTAAGTGATTTTCTAAGTTTAAACTGAGATTCAATTAGATAATGTGATGTCAGTTATCAGATATAAGTTTGATTTGGTGCAGATTTGATTTGATTGATTTTATGGGTTTAAGTTAATTATTAACTTGTTTTTTGTACTTTGCATGTTGATATGGAGAGTGGCTTTGATGTCATTGGATATGTTGGATTGTTTTCACCCCATATTGCCCGATCCTATGGAAGTTGAGTTAGGTATGACTTTTTTTTAAACTTCAATATTATACTATATAGATTATAGGTAATTATGTGTACGTTTCAAATAGAGATTGAATTAGATAGCTAAATATAATATTTTATTTAAACTTTAATGTTTATTGAACAAATTAATGTAAGTTTGAAACTCAGATTCGATTACATAATCAGATATATATAAATGTTTATGGAACAGAAACTGTTCTGATTAAGTTCCATATACCGGGTTACATTTACCTAACTATATATGATTCATGGAGGTAATCCAAAAATGTCTTAATATGATAACATTGACACAAATTGATGTAGATTATGATATGAAAATATTGGTTGAACATATTATTGCACAAGTTTATTTTATTGTTATCTAAGTTTGAAACTGAGATTCAATTATCCTTGAAAAAGAACATGTTCTGTTCATCGGCTAGAGAGAAGTGATGGAAGGAGAGCACACAAGAAGGGCAAAGGAAAGAATTGAAGAACAAGCAATTTATGTAGGAAATTTGCCAGAAAATATTGACAAGTATAGATTAAGATGGATTTTTAGAAGATTTGGGAAGGTGAAGGATGTAATAATACCAAGAAACAAAGGAGTGCATGGAAGATATGGGGGTTCATCTACTTTTGGAGCCAACAAGCAGTTAAGGAAAGTATGTGGAGAATGAGTGGGAGGACATAAGAGGTAAAAGTATACTGGTACGACAAGCAAAACGAACGCAGAGAGCAGGTTAGAAAAGATGGCTAATGGAATGGCTCAAGAGGAGCCTTATATGCATTAGTCCTCAGCCTAGAGATCTAGCAACATTAGCTTCTGCAATAATCCATAATTATGGCCCAATTTCTAAAGTAACAGCCATGAGCAGCACAAAGTTCATCATTACCTTGCCAAAGGAGGAAGACATGGAAGAGGCTCTGGAGAATCCGAAGGAGTTGGAGGTATGGTTCTCTGAGATTAGGAAATGGTCTCGGTATGAGACATGTGAAGACAGGAGGGTGTGGGTCGATATACATGGCATACCGCCCCCCCCCCCCCCTTGGATGGAAATGGAGTAATTTCCAAAAATGCATTCAAAAATGGGGGACGTTACTAAGCCTATGCCAAAGCACCGCAAATGCAGAACACTTTGAACACATGAGGGTCCAAATTCTGACAAAAGTGTTCTGCAAAATTGAAGGTCAAGTCTTATTAACCCTGGAGGACTGCTCATATAGAGTGTTTATCAAAGAGTCAAGCACCTATGTGCATCCGCCAATCATAAAGTCAGCAGATATAAATGACTCAGAGGAGGATGATGAGAATACACCAATGAAGGGTCAACCAATGAATTTGTCAACACAGGATGTTGAATCCAACAAAAAGCCAAAAGAAGAGATAGCCATGGAAGAAGAACAGGGGGTAAACCAGGAAAGAGAAGGGGAAGAGTCGGCTAACATACACATGAGGAACAACCATTTAATGCGAGAATTAAGTGGCAAAGACAATACTGCAGAAGTCAAAGGGTTAGAGGAAGAGGTGCAATCATTGGAAGATGAATTAGTGGAAGCCCTAGGAATTGGAGAGCCTGAAGGACGGCAGAGAATACTAGGAAATAATGAAGAGGGGAATGGAGAATTGGTGGGAAGCACAAGGAACAACAATATTAAATGTTTTAACGGGGAGTTGGGAAATGGGTGGAGAATTGGACCTGCATTCTATTTCCATTGAAGAAAGTGAAAATTATGCAAGGGCTACACAAGAGACCATCCGAGAAAAGGAACAGACCTCAACAGTCAGAGGGAGAATTGATAGTTCTTGTGAGATTAGGTGAAGAATAGAAGAAAGAATAGAAGAGATAAGAGTGGAGATTGGAGTCAAATTCCCAGAAGAAGAGGAGAACATTCTAAGGAACAGCGAAAAGAAAGCCAAAAGGAAGAAGAAGAATCCCAAGAGAGATAGAAGGAAGAGGTACTGAAATGAAGATTAGAGCGTGGAACATCCGAGGTGTAGGAGGCGTAGGGAAAAAGAGATACATCAGGCAACTTATTAAGAAGGAAAATCTTGGTGTTTTAGGACTGGTGGAAACAAAGCATGCGAGCTTTGATTATTTGGGGGTTCGTAAGTATTGGGGGAATGAGGATGTTGGTTGGGTAGATGTGCCAGGACAAGAAAGATCAGGAGGTCTCATTGTGTTGTGGAGTAAAGAGGAGTTTGAATATGAAAGAGAAATGAAAGAGCAACGTTGGATCTGCTTGGAAGGAAAATTTAATGAAGAGAAGCTCCAATGTGCTATATGCATAATATACGCACCAAACGAATTGCATCACAGATTGGATTTGTGGCAGGAGCTAAGGCAGTTGAAGACAACATTACAATATCCTACCATGATATTAGGAGACTTCAATGAAGTACTTTCAACAGTGGAAAGAAGAGGATGCACTAGAATGAGCAGAGGGATGCATGAGCTAGCAGAATTCATTCAAGATATGGAGATGCAAGGTATGCCGTTGAACCAAGAATACACTTATATGAGAAGAAATGCCGCAAGTCGCATTGACAGGGTATTAGTGGATTGCAGCTTGTTGACTCAATTCCAAGGACTGAAGGCATACAGCGTAGAAAGACATTTGTCTGATCATTACCCTGTCATCTTGAAGTCAACGGACATCAAATGGGGGCCATCCCCCTTCAAATTCTTTAATGTACTGCTGGATCCACCAACCTTTGTTGAGATGTTTACAAAGGAGTGGCTACAGCTTACGCACCTGCTGTTACACAAGAAGTTGAAAGCAATAAAGGGTCCGTTAAAGAGGTGGAACAAAGAAGTATATGGGAATATTGATGACAAGGTAACGGCTCTGGAAGCTGAACTAAAGAGATTGGATGAAAAAGCTCAAGAGACCACACTCAGCCAGTGCGATCAAGCAAGGAGAGAAGCAGTTAGAACCCAACTGGTTATTTGGCTCACAAGGAAGGAACGGTTATGGAAGCAATTATCCATGTGCTAAATTATTCAAGAGGGAGATAAGAACACCAAGTTCTTTCACACAGTGGCAACAATGAGAAGACGGAGGAAGACGATTGAGAAAATTATAGTAGATGGGGTGAACTATTCTGAATCTCAAGAGATTAGAAGGGCAATCAGGACTGCTTTCAAGCATCACTACCAACAAAAGAGGAAATTTAAAAGAGCGGATATCTCCAAACTGGGTTTGAAGAAATTATCAGAAGAAGAGAAGTTGCGTCTCGAGGATGAGGTTACAAAGGAAGAGATATACCAAGCAATACTGGAATGTAATCCAAACAAAGCACCCGGTTACGACGTGTTCAACATAAAATTTATCCGGCAGCATGGCCAACTATAGGGGACGAATTTAGCAAGTTCATTCCACAGTTTTTCGAGGGTGCAAAATTTCCAGAAGTCATCAACACTATTCGGGTGACACTTATTCCAAAGAAGAAAGCTGCGGCAGAAATCAAATATTATAGGCCGATTAGTATGGTCGGTAGTCTTAATAAGATCATTTCAAAGATCTTTTGTAATAGATTGAAGAAGGTCATAGCAAGCCTAGTTGGTGAAACCCAAACAACCTTCATTAAAGGGCGACAAATTTTAGATGGAGCATTAATTGCGTCGGAGACAATAAGTTGGCTCAAAAGGAAGAAGAAGGAGGGAGTTTTGATCAAACTAGATTTTGAGAAGGCCTACGATTCTATTGATTGGGATGCATTGGAGATGATTATGGAGAATATGGGATTTGGTGCTAAATGGATTCGGTGGATTAGATGTTGTGTACGAAGTGCCTCTATATCCATCATTGTAAATGGATGCCCCACGAAGCCATTCAAAATGAGAAGAGGATTACGACAAGGGGACCCCATGTCCCCCTTTTTGTTCGTCCTGGTAGGGGAGGTGTTGAATGCGATGTTGATGAGAGCAGTAGAGAAGAAGCGAATAGAGGGAGTTCTGGTAGGGAAGAAGAAAGTCAGGGTGTCTCATTTGCAGTTTGCTGATGACACCTTGATCTTTGCTAGAGCGGAGGAGGATCAGATCATCAATACTAAGGCTGTTTTGCTACTCTTTGAGAGAATCACAGGGCTCAAAACTAATTACCCCAAATCTAACATGGTTGTATTTGGCAGGGATCAAGAATGGACCCAAAGAATTGCTAGAATCATGGAATGCCAAGTTACAGATCTTCCAATAACCTACCTGGGTTTTCCACTTGGAGAAAACATGAATAGGAAAGCTGCCTGGAAACCAGTGATACAGAAGATTCAGATAAAACTGAAGAGTTGGAAAGCAAATTGTTTATCGAAGGCAGGAAAGTTCGTCTTGATAAAGGCTGTTCTTAACAGCTTACCACATTATTTCCTCTCAATATTCAGAGTGCCCAAATCTGTTGCCCAGGAAATAATAAATATCCAGAGGAGATTCTTCTGGGGGGAATGAAGGGGCAAGGATTAGCGCGGTAGTGAGGTGGGAGATAATCCAAATGCCAAAATCAAGGGGGGGCCTGGGAGTGGGTGATATGCTGATAAAAAATGCAGGGTTGCTTTTTAAGTGGTGGTGGAGGTATGGTACGGAGGAAGGGGTGTCGTGGATGAGGATTATAAACTCTATACATGAGAATGATGAGGCTAAGCTACCGAATGCATTCAGACTGGGAGAGGCATGTGTATGGAGAGAGATTAAAAAGATGGGACTAAGCCGCAGTGCAGCAAAACAAGGATTCTGGCAGGAATTGAATATCAAATTGGGTGATGGAAGCAAAATAAGATTCTGGGATGATGCTTGGTTGGCACAACAACCTCTGCGAGAGATGTACCCAGTGTTGTATAAGTTGTCTAACCAGAAGAGAAGCATGGTGCGAGATATGGGATGGTTTGAAGGAAGATGTTGGAGGTGGTGCCTGACATGGAGTAGGGAACTGAGTCTGCAAGAAATTGAAAGAGAACAAGCATTAGCAGCAAGATTGCGAGAATGTCACCCAACACCAATTGGAAGTGATGAAATCCAGTGGAGCAGAAATAATGGCCAATACAATGTCAAGTCACTAGTGGCCATAACTGAGGAGATAGGAAGAGGAGATGTACAAGTGGATTCTATTGTGTGTAAGGCTTGGAAAAAGCTAGCTCCACCACGAGTTGAACTCATGGTGTGGATGGCATTACTAGGTAAGATGAACACAAGATCCCAATTGTGCGAAAGAGGGATCCTGCCGCAGGAATTGGATGTTTGCCCTATGTGTAACAATGTAGGAGAGGATATAAATCACCTTTTTCTGCATTGTGAGGTGACACAACACATTTGGCTGCAATTGATGGGGGAATTAGGGTGTCAGATACAACCAGCAGGAGACCTGAAAACCTGGTTCAAGCAATCGATGGATATGAGATTTAATAACAAGAACCGGAAAAGGCTTTGGATAGTCACATTTTTCGCTGCTTTATGGACAATTTGGAAGCAAAGGAATGACATGGTCTTCAAGAACAAACAATTGAATATCAATGAGATGAAGGAGATGATACACAGGAGGGTTGGCATCTGGGCTTCATTGTGGAAAGACAAGACCCCTTACTTAGCAGATACAATAACAAGAATGTTCAATGAAATCCCTTTTCTGTTCAATTGAGAAAGGGAGGAGTAGAGTGGAACAGAAGGCATATTGAAATTAAGCAGTAGAGGAGT
Source organism: Portulaca oleracea (assembly GCA_029582165.1). NCBI lineage: Eukaryota > Viridiplantae > Streptophyta > Magnoliopsida > Caryophyllales > Portulacaceae > Portulaca > Portulaca oleracea. The sequence goes on along the minus strand of CM055885.1, from coordinate 10,906,101 downwards.
TGGTCAACCATGGAGAAATTTTGAAGGGATACCCAAGTGGCTGATGTTAAAGTACAATAGCTGGATAGGGTTTTTTATGTTATGTTGTTTGATATTTGCTTTGGTCTTCATATGGTTTTGGGCTATTTTCAACATCAGGCCCATGCGTTGAGTATTAGTGTTGGGAATGCACTATTGTATGGCAAACACATTGGTTGATAATAAATTTGGGCTAATGCCCGTACTTATCGAAAAAAAAAACTGAGATTCAATTAGGTAATCAGATATAAAAAATCAAATGTAATATGATTAGGTCCAGGTTTCATCTGATATATTGTTCTCATACTTGAATAACATTATATTATTTAGGTTTATGTTTAAATTTCTAGTTAATTTTAACTTCTTTTTTGTACTTGTGTTGCAGCTGGGGTTATGGGTGGGGTTGTCTATTGTATATGTATTTTGAATTTTGGGTAGGGTTTGTTTCTTGTATATGTATTTTGGATTTTGGATGGGGTTTCTATATTGTATATGTATTTTGGAGGGGTTATTTGGGAGGTTTATATCTGTGATGTAATTTCATGTGTCACATGTAATTCGGAGGGGTTTAGGGCAGGGTTTGTTTCTAAGGCCAAGCTGGATTTTGGTGAAGGCATAGCAAAGATGGAAGGCACACAAAAAGGTGGAAAGGGATAACATATACCATTGTAGGTAATTTCTTTGTTATTTCATTTATAAAATTTTAAAGTAACAAGTAAATATAATTGAGAAATATGATAAATGAATAAGACCCTAAACAACAATGAATATAGTAACATGTAAAATGAAGGGATTTAAGAATGTATGATAGTGGAATGACAAAAGATTTGACTATGAGTCACTTACTTAAATAGCCGATAAGTTTCGATGAGTACTTCTAAATCTGCATCATGAGGTTACACAATTAATAAGTGTGATAAGAAGAACAAATATACAGTAAACATTGAAACAATTCTGGATAATGATGAAACAGAAAAAGGGCAGAATTTTGATACTTACAGTGGAATAATAATTGAATAGCCGCAGCGACGTGAAAGTTTACAGTGGGATTTATAGCAATTTCAGCGTAACTGAATGAATGGACTTGTGGATCGTGGTGTTTACAGTTATCGAGATCTCCGTCAGTAATGGGATTGTGGCTTTTGAATAACGTTTGACGATTTTTGTAACACCCCAACTTATAACCATAAGATTAATCCACTAATAAAGATCCCAAACCTGTGATTAGCGCAGCGGTACACTTAAGCTGGAGTATTACCACCGTCCCCACTTGGGACAAAGCAACACAACCACCAAAAAAAAAAAACTTCAAAACCACAAGGAAAAGATAAGCTTAACTCCAACATAAGCCAACTTATAATACAACTTATACAACACTTGAACTAGGTACAAAACATATAAATAGAAGGTTCCACAACTTCTTCAATTTCCTGAACACACTTGCCTATTTGCGAAAGACCTTAGAGTCTACCTTGCTTGGGTCGGATTACTTCTGACTGGATTTACCCTTGCCTTGGGAGCTCGAACCTCCTAAAACAAAACATTTAAAACAGGCGCAAAAAGTGAGTGGGGAAACACTCAGTACACAAACCTCCAACACGTCAAACCGTTCGAAAACAGTTTCCGGTGCCGGCATTTTAAATCATTTTGAAAACGGGAACGGGGCTAAATAAACATTAAAAAGGATTTGACAGAGATGCAAACATATAAAAGTGAACATGGTGTATATATATATATATATATATATATATATATATATATATATATATATATATATATATATATATATATATATATATATATATATATATATATATATATATATATATATATATATATATATATATATGAAAATAGAGTGGTATCCCTTACGGTGCAAAGCACTTAACACGCGCACGCCCCAAACCGATCTGGAGTTTGGGTGGGTGACTGCTATGCAGTCGGACACTAGCCAGGTCTGGTACTCTGATCAGGAGCACCCTATAGAAGAAAAAGGCTAGCACTACACGACTAGCTAACATGATACTAATAAGGCGGGACCACCTTTGAAAATATTATTGTACAATATATAACACGATATAAATTGAATGAATAAGCATCGCAACGTGCTTGAATGATAAAAGTTGGACAATTTGCGTACCTTGAATCGGTGCGATGTTAGGCGGTGCATCTCGGCCTTGGGATGGCTTGGGCGGCTTGGGAACTAAGATAAGAAAAGTATAGAATGGAGAACCAATAAAGTTCTTAGTGAGTTTCAAAAAGTTAAACAAAATAAGATTAAGAATGAAATAACTTAAAGAGAAAATTTCAGGTTTTTAAGAAAAAAAGGTTTTTAGCATAACTCGGGCTAGAAAACTCGGAATTAAGCAAACGAGTACTTCTCGAAATAGGGAAAATCATGATCTACAACTTTGTCAACATGACCGAGGTCTAAAAACGAAGGTAAGGGCCTGAAAAATAGCCCGGACAGAAGCTGAAACTGGAAATTGGAAATTAAAACCCCTCGGTTTGATTTCTTGATAGGAACTCATAAAGAGGCTTGAACAAGAACGAATGGTAGATTAAAATGTGAAGTGACCTAAAGTAGTTATATTGATGGAGAATGGAATTTACGGAAATGAAAAGCTAGAATAAGGATCACGGAGTGCTTTGGTTGTAATTAATATGTCGCTAAGCGACGAAGAAAAACTTATGGAGATAGATTGATAAGCTTTGGAAGTGGTTGAAGGATGAATTGGATTTAAGAATTTGTGAAGGACTAATTCCTAGGATCATTAGACCTCAAAGAGCTCTTGCTATTGATGCAATTCACAACTCAACCTTAGGTCGATTAACTCTACATGACTTAAACCTTCAACCTTGACCATAAAAATCCTAACTTTTGACAAATAATCTTAACCTTTACAAGATAGCATTTTTAACTTAGGAATCCCTTCTTGGATGTTCTAATATTGACCAATGAGTCTCCAGTAAAAAGAATCCCTTAAAAGATTGACATTGAATCACTAAACCTCAATTTATTTCTAAATTTTCTGGGCAGAACGTCTATGGACAGCCCTTCTTCGCGACCTTATAACTCTCACTCCTGACATCGGATGTCTACAAACCATACCTTTCCGGAAAGCTTGCAAGGCGATCTAAAACTTTCATGTGTACTCCAGAAACTAATAAGGTCTCTAAGTGGACGAAAATCTGCTCTCAAGTCACTGACTCAGAAAACGTAATTAATTTCGTGTCGTTACGGTTTTGGCCATATCTCGGCCCACGCATGTCGGAAATTCGAAATTCCAAAGCCTATAGTTAGCTAACACATTGGGATATCACATGGAGTAAAAATCTGGGCTAAAATCATAATCTTTACTCTTTGTAAAACTCAGATTCCCCAAACAGAACCTTAAAGCCCTTAATCTCACTTCTAATGTTTGTTTAAGCTCCAAAATTATACCAATTCACAACCAAACCTCAAATTAGCTAACTTTCATCATATTTCCAGAAATAAACACTTCCAAATTACTCAAACACAGCCATAAATTTCACATGCAACCATAGATTACAACATGCTATTTGAGATAACACCTAAACTAGCATCTTCTTCATGAAACTCTCTAATTTACAACACTAAAGCATGACAACTCTTATTTAGCATAATCAAAACTTATAATCAGACCCTAAACTCACTGTTTCTTCAATAAACTCACATGTATTTATAGAAAAATCATTATCCAACATAAATTCAACCAAAACACTTCAAGAACCACTCAAAACTCACATGCATTCAACCCAAACTCAAACTCTAACTTAGCAATTACAATCACAACTTTGAATTCATGCTAAGGGAGTATAAAAGAGATAGAATTTGCAGGAATAACATAAAAAGAACATGAATTTCAGATTAGGGTTTAGTTGGATTTGAATTGGGGGTTTGAGAGATTACCTTTGGGGAAGAAAATTGATGAAAACACAAGAGAGGGGGAGGAGTGACCGGCGGCCACCCTTGGACGGTGGTGGAGGCCGGCACCGGTGGCCGGAAAATGCCAGGAGAGAGGGGGGGGTGCACAGCTGGGAGGAAGAGAGAGGATGGAGGAGGAGTGTGGGGGTGTTTGAAATTAGAAGGTGCAAAAATGAATCCCTTCCCCTTTTAGTACTAATATATAATCTACTAATTAAAATTAGGACAACAATTAGGGCCTTAATACAATTAGAAACATCAAGTTAAAAAATAAAATAATTTTAGGTAAACTTGATTGAAGTAATTAGTTTGTATTAAATAAAATTAATCGATAACAAATCGATACAATAAATTGGAACCTTAAATTAAAGAGAAGTTAAATAGGTAAAATATAAGTATTACTTGTAAATAATATAAAAGAGTACAACCTAAATAAATTAGGGTTTGGATAATAAAATACAAATATTAAGGAGTAAAAATAATTAAACCCCTTTTTGGTCAAATAAATAACGTAAACGATAAAACCCGAAATAGTTTAACTTATCGGGTGAATTAAGTAATTCAAAGATTTTAAACCGATAACTCGACACCCTTTTTGCCATCTCCCGCTCGTGACTTGTCACCGCTACATAAATAAATTAAATAAAATCGAAAAAAAATTAGAACGTAATTTAGTTGATTACGACAATTAGTACATTAATTAATACAGTTTTAGGGAGGGTTGTTACACCCTCCCCCCCAAAAAGAAAGTTGCTTTCCTCGGTTTCCCATGTAGCTTCTGAGGTGTCTTGATTTGCCCATAGCACCTTGACTAAGAAAACTTCCTTTGAACGTAGTCGTTTGGTTCTTTGATCTAGAATCTGAATCAGCTGCTGCTCGAAAGCTAGATCTTCGGCTAATAACGGGGGTTCTTCATCAAGAATATGCGTCGGGTCCCGCACGTATTTCCGGAGTTGGGAAACGTGAAAAACATCATGAGTCTTCCCTAAGCTAGAGGGTAATTCTATCCGATATGCCACTGGATTGATCTTTTCCACAATGTGGTATGGCCCGATATGGCGAGGGCTTAATTTCCCTCTGATGTTAAATCTCCGGATCCTTTGGTTGGAGAAACCTTAAGAAAAACTTGGTCTCCGACTTGAAATTCGAGCGGTCTTCGCCTGTTATCCGCATAGCTCTTTTGTCTGCTCTGGGCGGTCCTGATGTGTTGCTGAATGACTCTGATCTTATCCGTGGTGTCCTGGATTAACTCTGGACCTATGACTAATGCTTCATCTAACTCTCCCCAACACAACGGGGTACGACATCTTCGGCCATAAAGAGCTTCAAAAGGAGCTATTCTAATGGTGGACTGATAGCTATTGTTATACGAAAACTCTACAAGCGGAAGATATCTGTCCCAATTCCCTTGAAAATCTAAAACGCACGCACGTAGCATATCTTCTACGATTTGGTTCACTCTTTCGGTTTGACCGCCACTCTCCGGATGGTAGGAGCTACTAAAGTTGAGTTTAGTACCGAAGGCCTTCTGTAGCGCGCTCCAAAATCTCGATTGGAATCTTGTGTCTCGATCGGATACTATATCTTTTGGGATTCCGTGCAGCCGGACAACCTCTTGAATGTATATATCTGCCAACATATCTACCTTCCACCCTTCATGGATAGGAATAAAATGCGCCGACTTTGTAAGGCGATCTACAATCACCCAGATGGCATTCCTTCTGGATACAGTGAGGGGCAATCCCATAATGAAATCCATAGAAATCGAATCCCATTTCCATGTGGGGACTTCCAAGGGTCTAAGTTCACCTGATGGTCGTTGATGCTCTGCCTTGACCCTTTGGCACGTTAAACATTTATCCACATAGTTGGCTATGTCCCTCTTCATATTCGGCCACCAAAAGTTTTCCCTTAAGTCTCTATACATTTTTGTACCTCCAGGGTTTACGGAATAAGATGAATTGTGGCCTTCTTCCAACAGCTTAAGCCTTAAATCTCCCCTGTTGGGTACACATAACCTATTCTGAAACCTTAAAGTCTCGTCCTCTTGAATCAAAAATCCCGGCATCCCCTTCACTACTAGATTATCCATGATCCTCTTAAGCTCGGGATCGTTTAAATGCTCTTAATTTCCTCAATAATGGACGGTTGTAGGGACAATGCAGCCAATCTCTTCATCACCTCCCCTTGCTTAACTAGCTCAACACTCTCTTTACTCAACTCTTGCTGTAATCTTGGGTGGATCTCGAGGCAGGTCAACCCCCCATGCTGAGTCTTTCTATTCAAAACGTCAGCCACAGTATTTACTTTACCAGGATGGTATTGGATATCCAGATCATAATCCTTAATGAGTTCTAACCACTTTCGTTGCCTTAAATTCAACTCCCTTTGAGTGAATATGTATTTGAGACTTTTGTGGTCCGTAAAGATAGTTGTAGGAACTCCATAAAGATAATGCCTCCAAATCTTCAGGGCAAACACCACTGCTGCGAGTTCTAGGTCATGGGTTGGATAATTCTTTTCATAAGGCTTCAGTTGCCGTGACGCATAGGCTATCACCTTATTGTTCTGCATCAGCTCACATCCCAACCCTTGATGGGATGCATCACTATATACCACATACTCCTTTCCTTCCTCGGGAAGGGATAACACCGGTGCGGTCGTTAATCTTTCCTTGAGCGCCTAAAACGCTCCCTCGCATTTACCGGTCCATTCAAAATGGGTTGACTTTTTGAGAAGGTTAGTCAGCGGAAGAGCTATCTTCGAGAAATTCGGAACGAATCTCCTATAATATCCTGCCATACCTAAGAAGCTTCGAACTTCGCTAACCGTAGTGGGTCTCGCCCAATCCTGAACAGCAGAGACTTTGCTAGGGTCCACCCTGATCCCTTCACTAGTAACTATATGCCCTAGAAATGCCACTTCCTTAAGCCAAAACTCGCACTTCGAAAATTTAGCATACAATTGTCGTTCTCTTAAGGTTTGAAGAACAATCCTTAGATGACTCTCGTGCTCTTCCTGCTTCTTTGAATACACTAAAATATCATCTATAAATACTACCACAAACTTATCCAGATAAGGTTTGAACACTCGGTTCATCAGATCCATAAAGACAGCTGGTGCATTTGTAAGCCCAAACGGCATCACTGTGAATTCATAATGCCCGTATCTTGTCCTGAAAGCAGTCTTGGGAATGTCCTCGGCCCTAACTCTGAGCTGGTGGTAACCTGACCTTAGATCAATCTTGGAGAACACTCCGGCCCCTTGGAGCTGATCGAATAGGTCGTCGATCCTCGGGAGAGGGTACTTGTTCTTGATGGTAACCTTGTTCAACTCCCGGTAGTCAATACATCGCCTTAAGCTACCGTCCTTTTTCCTCACAAATAGCACTGGAGGTCCCCAGGGTAATGTACTAGGTCTGATGAATCCTTTACTCAACAAATCATCCAATTGTACCCTTAACTCCTTAAGTTCTGCGGGTGCCATTCTGTAAGGTGCCTTAGATATAGGTCTAGTTCCCGGAATTAGCTCAATCTCAAAATCCATCTCCCTCCTCGGGGGTAACTCTACAACTTCTTCGGGAAAAAACATCCAGAAAGTCGCGCACCACGGGGATTTCTTCTATTTTGGGTGGACTCTTCAGACTTTCGCTTATCGAACACAGGTAACCCTCGCACCCGTGATTTAGCAGCTTTCGAGCCTTCACATAAGTTATGATGGGACACGGTTTAACTCCTAAGTCCCCAGTGAAACGAACTTCTTTACCTGAAGCGTTCTTAAGGATAACTATACCTTCCCCGCATCTAATCTGCGCTTGAGTGAAGCTCAACCAATCCATTCCTAGGATAATATCGAATTCCTCTAGATCTAGCTGTATAAGATTAACTGGAAATATTTCTTTATTCAACATAAGAGGTACACCCACAAAACTATTTGTGCACAACATGGTCTGACCGTTAGGTAAACTGATGGAATATTTCACCGCGCAGGCTAGACTTTGCAAATTTAATTTCGAGACAACTTTTGTTGAGATAAAAGAATGTGTTGCACCAGAATCAAACAATGCAACTAAAGATTGTGCACATATATTAACAGTTCCAGTTACGACCATACCAGATCTTGCTGCCTCTTTCCTGCCCATGGCATATGCTTGACCCACACCGCTCGTGGCGTGGTCCTCTTGGCGGTCTTTGCTCGTGGTACCGGTTCTCTCGCCTTCGTGACCTCCTTGGACACTCTAGAGTCTTATGATCTGATGCCCCGCACCCGACATTGGGCGGTAGTGTGGTTTGTTCTGCCGCACTTCTTGCAGGGTTCCCTAACAGCAGCTGGGGCGGCTTGATTCTTGGGAGTCGGAGGCATTGGTCGCTTGATCTGACTACCTTCCACGGTAGGCACATTAGTCACTCCCTTATCATTCCATTTTCTCTTTGTATTCCCTTGGTTTCCCGGGTTTAGGGCTCTCAGCTCCTTTCTTACCCTTTCTACCTCAGCAGCCCTTTCGTACATTTCTTGCATGGTTAGAAAGTGATGAGACGACAACTGGCTACGAATGTATGGCGTTAGGCCTCCCTCATACCGGGTCAGTTTCAACCTCTCCGAGGCCACATAGTCCGGCAAACGGCCACCATTAAACTTCCACAATCGCACCACCGTGATATCCCTATTGAGCATACTCCATTCTAGAAACTCCTTTTCTTTTTGACGTCTAAGAGAGACGGGGTAGAGCTGGGCTCTCAAATCGCCTAGAAAATCGTTCCAAGTCTTATCAGTCCCTTGGTATGCATCCTTAATAGTCTTCCACCAGATATCCGCTTCTCCTTTTAGGTAATAGGTCCCTATGGTCAGCCTTTTTCCTTTCCTTCGGGCACCTCAACTACCTCAAAGATTTTCTCCATCTCTCGAATCCATTCCTCTAGCACTACGGGGTCATAACTTCCCGTGTAAAAGGTTGGGTTCCTCCTGGCTACCTTATCTGCGTAATTCTCCTCCCTAGGCTCACTAGCTTGACCCACAGAGGGAATGGGTATACGCTTGAGTAATTCTTGAACTAAAATCCCAAAGGGGTCAGGATATGGTGGTGGATTAAGAGGGGCGGAACCTAAAGATGACTCAGGATGGGTAACTACTCCTGGGTTAATTTGAGGCCCTTGTATCTCCAGTTGGTTTCTTCTCGAAGCTTCATTCTCGGACCCTCCTAGTGGTGGTGAATTCCCCGAACTTTGCGACATGCTACAATATAACAACAAAGCATATTATTATTCCACATAATTTAACACTGTTTCCCCCTTTTTATAACTCAGCCATAGAAGTCTTAAGTTTTTATCAAGCGTCTCCTTATAGAACCCTTGTTACTTCGTTAGGTTATAACACCCACATACATGCATGTAATATTAGAAACCCCGACTAAAATTCTCACAATCCCATAATATCATAAGACACATCGACCTATGTAGTAAAGAAAAGGAAAACCCAACATATATAATACTACTGCACCCAATCACAACCAATTACGAGAATGAAAACCCCTTTTTAATTGTCCTACGGCAGGCTTTTCCGCCCTTCATTCATAAAACAGCGCGATAGCAAGTAAACAAGTTCTAAGGTTTTCTCGAGTTAGAACCAATGCTCCCCTTTCGCAAAATAAACAAAGGGAGATCACAAAATGAGCATAGTTTGACTAATTACAAAGGTGACCCAAGGCAAAATATTTAGTCACCCGCAACGTTTATGTAGCCATCTAGCTTAATCTAAGGTTAGCTTCCTAGCTATCCCTGCACAAAAGTTAGTTATATTCAGACTTCTTCAAACTTGTGAGTTGGACCCTTCCTGCTCCCTAGCTTCCTCCACGTGTCGTAGTCGCAAGGGACGAACACTCTTGCGCTTGGTGCGACGGATCTTGGGCCCCAAGTCGGTCCAGTCAAAGCGCTTCGCTATCGGCACTACATGAGTAGATGTTCCCTCGTCGCGGTTCTTGGCGTGCCTAGGCTCTGGGCATTCCACCTCTTGGTCCCGATCCATGCTAGGGTCATCTTCTTCCTCCCCGGCCTCTCGGGCTGTGGGCGTAGTCTCCTCATGAGTAGGCGATCTCGGAACGGTCGGGCGTCTCGTGATGAGAGGTGTAAAGTGCAACCGTACTTCATCCGTCGGTGGAGAAAACACATGCGGTGGAGTCACTCCTGCATTAGGAGGAGCGGGCAACGCTAGCATCTCGTATAGGTAGGGTCCTAGATTGCTGACATGGAGGCCTAGTGATTGCGCAGTTTGTGTGATAACTGCCTCCATAGCTATTTGATTCCAAGCTCCAACGTAGTTTAGGCACCACGCATGAAGTCCTGGTTCTCCTCGAAGGAGCAGCTGGCGATACCTGTCTCTAATATCATCCCACGGGCTCTCGTGGGGGAGAGTGGCTAGTAAGCATCGGGCTCGACAATCATCGTCATGGTATTCCGATTTTGGATTTGCAGCGCAATGAACTTCGAAAGCATTCTTGCAAGACTTCGAGATGAGCTTGAACGTTCGTAGTAGGTTCCATGAACATCGCGAAAGGATTTGGGAGAGGGTTGTCGTTGGCGTCCATCTACATCATACATAAAGTGCAAACGCAAGGTCTTAAAAGTCTTACAAATTAAAGAAAACTTGATGATGTAAATAAAAAAAAACAAAATACATGGCAAGGTTCGAGTCTCAACCATGTTAACCCTTTATGAGCAATTAAAAAGCTCTTGTTCAATTTCTTTTCTTAACAATTTCCGGTACCCCTTAATTCATGTTATTTTGGACGTCTTTAATGATTTCTCCCTACACTATGCCCAAATGCTCATTTCACCCTACACCAAACCCACTTGGGATTTGTATTATAACCTTTACATTAACAATTACAAACGTTTAAAGAGAATACCTTAACATGCTTCATTATTCCCCAATATACTAAACAAGTTTTACTTGCATAAACCATTAGACTCAACTCAATTTCACTTAAATTCTCCTTAAGATTTGACTAGAGTTCTCTAAAATCCTGGGGAAATTTCGGCAGCACTTCCTCTGTAAATAGAGCTATCCCCAAATTTACATAATCTTGTATACCTGCAAGGAAAACAATTCATACCCTATATAACACCTAGAGCTTCATGCTCTTCAACAAATCCCACATAATCACAAATTTTTCCCAAACTGACCGTAAGAGATACACATTTCACACATACTTAACTTTCCTTCTCAAGCCTAAAGCATAATACTCACTATCTTAGGGAATTCTACAACCCCAAATTCCACTTATAACATCGCTCTGATACCAAAACTGTAACACCCCAACTTATAACCACAAGATTAATCCACTAATAAAGATCCCAAACCTGTGATTAGCGCAGCGGTACACTTAAGCTGGAGTATTACCGCCGTCCCCATTCGGGACAAGGCAACACAACCACCAAAAAAAAAACTTCAAAACGACAAGGAAAAGATGAGCTTAACTCCAACATAAGCCAACTTATAATACAACTTATACAACACTTGAACTAGGTACAAAACATATAAATAAAAGGTTCCACAACTTCTTCAATTTCCTGAACGCCCTTGCCTATTTGCGAAAGACCTTAGAGTCTACCTTGCTTGGGTCGGATTACTTCTGACTGGATTTACCCTTGCCTTGGGAGCTCGAACCTCCTAAAACAAAACATTTAAAACAGGCGCAAAAAGTGAGTGGGGAAACACTCAGTACACAAACCTCCAACACGTCAAACCGTTCGAAAACGGTTTCCGGTGCCGGCATTTAAAATCATTTTGAAAACGGGAACGGGGCTAAATAAACATTAAAAAGGATTTGACAGAGATGCAAACATATGGTGTATATATATATATATATATATATATATATATATATATATATATATATATATATATATATATATATATATATAGATATATATATATATATATATATATATATATATATATATATATATATATATATATGAAAATAGAGTGGTATCCCTTACGATGCAGTGCAAAGCACTTAACACGCGCACGCCCAAATCGATCCGAGTTTGGGTGGGTGATCACATGCAATCGGACACCGCCAGTGCAGTACTGATCAGAGCGCCCTATAGAAGAAAAAGGCTAGCACTACACGACTAGCTAACATGATACTAATAAGGCGGGACCACCTTTGAAAATATTATTGTACAATATATAACACGATATAAATTGAATGAATAAGCATCGAAACGTGCTTGAATGATAAAAGTTGGACAATTTGCGTACCTTGAATCGGTGCGATGTTAGGCGGTGCGTCTCGGCTTTGGGATGGCTTGGGCGGCTTGGGAACTAAGATAAGAAAAGTATAGAATGGAGAACCAATAAAGTTCTTAGTGAGTTTCAAAAAGTTAAACAAAATAAGATTAAGAATGAAATAACTTAAAGAGAAAATTTCAGGTTTTTAAGAAATAAAGGTTTTTAGCATAACTCGGGCTAGAAAACTCAGAATTAAGCAAACGAGTACTTCTCGAAATAGGGAAAATCATGATCTACAACTTTGTCAACATGACCGAGGTCTAAAAACGAAGGTAAGGGCCTGAAAAATAGCCCGGACAGAAGCTGAAACTGGAAATTGGAAATTAAAACCCCTCGGTTTGATTTCTTGATAGGAACTCATTAAGAGGCTTGAACAAGAACGAATGGTAGATTAAAATGTGAAGTGACCTAAAGTAGTTATATTGATGGAGAATGGAATTTACGGAAATGAAAAGCTAGAATAAGGATCACGGAGTGCTTTGGTTGTAATTAATATGTCGCTAAGCGACGAAGAAAAACTTATGGAGATAGATTGATAAGCTTTGGAAGTGGTTGAAGGATGAATTGGATTTAAGAATTTGTGAAGGACTAATTCCTAGGATCATTAGACCTTAAAGAGCTCTTGTTATTGATGCAATTCACAACTCAACCTTAGGTCGATTAACTCTACATGACTTAAACCTTCAACCTTGACCATAAAAATCCTAACTTTTGACAAATAATCTTAACCTTTACAAGATAGCATTTTTAACTTAGGAATCCCTTCTTGGATGTTCTAATATTGACCAAAGAGTCTCCAATAAAAAGAATCCCTTAAAAGATTGACATTGAATCACTAAACCTCAATTTATTTCTAAATTTTCTGGGCAGAACAACTATGGACAGCCCTTCTTCGCGACCTTATAACTCTCACTCCTGACATCGGATGTCTACAAACCATACCTTTCCGGAAAGCTTGCAAGGCGATCTAAAACTTTCATGTGTACTCCAGAAACTAATAAGGTCTCTAAGTGGACGAAAATCTGCTCTCAAGTCACTGACTCAGAAAACGTAATTAATTTCGTGTCGTTACGGTTTTGGCCATATCTCGGCCCACGCATGTCGGAAATTCGAAATTCCAAAGCCTATAGTTAGCTAACACATTGGGATATCATATGGAGTAAAAATCTGGGCTAAAATCATACTCTTTACTCTCTGTAAAAATCAGATTCCCCAAACAGAACCTTAAAGCCCTTAATCTCACTTCTAATGTTTGTTTAAGCTCCAAAATTATACCAATTCACAACCAAACCTCAAATTAGCTAACTTTCATCATATTTCCAGAAATAAACACTCCCAAATTACTCAAACGCAGCCATAAATTTCACATGCAACCATAGATTACAACATACTATTTGAGATAACATCTAAACTAGCATCTTCTTCATGAAAACTCTCTAATTTACAACACTAAAGCATGACAACTCTTATTTAGCATAATCAAAACTTATAATCAGACCCTAAACTCACTGTTTCTTCAATAAACTCACATGTATTTATAGAAAAATCATTATCCAACATAAATTCAACCAAAACACTTCAAGAACCACTCAAAACTCACATGCATTCAACCCAAACTCAAACTCTAACTTAGCAATTACAATCACAACTTTGAATTCATGCTAAGGGAGTATAAAAGAGATAGAATTTGCAGGAATAACATAAAAAGAACATGAATTTCAGATTAGGGTTTAGTTGGATTTGAATTGGGGGTTTGAGAGATTACCTTTGGGGAAGAAAATTGATGAAAACACAAGAGAGGGGGAGGAGTGACCGCGCCACCCTGGACGGTGGTGGAGGCCACACGTGGCGGAAAATGCCAGAGAGAGGGGGGGTACAGTGGGAGGAAGAGAGAGGATGGAGGAGTGTGGGGGTGTTTGAAATGAGAAGGTGCAAAAATGAATCCCTTCCCCTTTTAGTACTAATATATAATCTACTAATTAAAATTAGGACAACAATTAGGGCCTTAATACAATTAGAAACATCAAGTTAAAAAATAAAATAATTGTAGGTAAACTTGATTGAAGTAATTAGTTTGTATTAAATAAAATTAATCGATAACAAATCGGTACAATAAATTGGAACCTTAAATTAAAGAGAAGTTAAATAGGTAAAATATAAGTATTACTTGTAAATAATATAAAAGAGTACAACCTAAATAAATTAGGGTTTGGATAATAAAATACAAATATTAAGGAGTAAAAATAATTAAACCCCTTTTTGGTCAAATAAATAACGTAAACGATAAAACCCGAACTAGTTTAACTTATCGGGTGAATTAAGTAATTCAAAGATTTTAAACCGATAACTCGACACCCTTTTTGCCATCTCCCGCTCGAGACTTGTCACCGCTACATAAATAAATTAAATAAAATCGAAAAAAAAATTAGAACGTAATTTAGTTGATTACGACAATTAGTACATTAATTAATACAGTTTTAGGGCGGGTTGTTACACCCTCCCCCCCTAAAAGAAAGTTTCGTCCCCGAAACTTGCTGTTGGTAGCGATTGCGGTTGATTTACCTCCAAAGAGATGAGGGTATTGTTTCTTCATGCTTTCCTCGGTTTCCCATGTAGCTTCTGAGGTGTCTTGATTTGCCCATAGCACCTTGACTAAGGAAACTTCCTTTGAACGTAGTCGTTTGGTTCTTTGATCTAGAATCTGAATCGGCTGCTGTTCGAAAGCTAGATCTTCGGCTAATAACGGGGGTTCTTCATCAAGAATATGTGTCGGGTCCCGCACGTATTTCCGGAGTTGGGAAACGTGAAAAACATCATGAGTCTTCCCTAAGCTAGAGGGTAATTCTATCCGGTATGCCATTGGATTGATCTTTTCCACAATGGGGTATGGCCCGATATGGCGAGGATTTCCCTCTGATGTTAAATCTCCGGACTCCTTTGGTTGGAGAAACCTTAAGAAAAACTTGATCTCCGACTTGAAATTCGAGCGGTCTTCGCCTGTTATCCGCATAGCTCTTTTGTCTGCTCTGGGCGGTCCTGATGTGTTGCTGAATGACTCTGATCTTATCCGTGGTGTCCTGGATTAACTCTGGACCTATGACTAATGCTTCATCTAACTCTCCCCAACACAACGGGGTACGACATCTTCGGCCATAAAGAGCTTCAAAAGGAGTCATTCTAATGGTGGACTGGCTATTGTTATACGAAAACTCTACAAGCAGAAGATATCTGTCCCAATTCCCTTGAAAATCTAAAACGCACGCACGTAGCATATCTTCTACGATTTGGTTCACTCTTTCGGTTTGACCATCACTCTCCGGATGGTAGGAGCTACTAAAGTTGAGTTTAGTACCGAAGGCCTTCTGTAGCGCGCTCCAAAATCTCGATTGGAATCTTGTGTCTCGATCGGATACTATATCTTTTGGGATTCCGCAAATGACAACCTCTTGAATGTATATATCTGCCAACATATCTACCTTCCACCCTTCATGGATAGGAATAAAATGCGCCGACTTTGTAAGGCGATCTACAATCACCCAGATGGCATTCCTTCTGGATACAGTGAGGGGCAATCCCATAATGAAATCCATAGAAATCGAATCCCATTTCCGCAATTTATTTATCTCGTGCTAAGAAATTTATTTATCTCGCATGCGATTGGTTGAAGTTCCGCAATTCACTCTCGTGCAAGTATTCAGTGGGACCCACATACATTTCTATTATAATTATATAGATTACTTATTTCACACTAAAATTAACAATTGTTTTTTTGTTGGCAGAAAAAAGACTATCATGTATTGTTGCACCTAAGCAACTGGTTCCCTTAGTTTTGGCCCTAGAATGGAAGGTAATGAGATAAGTTTGAAGGAAGGGAACTACAGTATGACAATTGACGTTTAAGAAGATATTACACATAGCGATGACGGTGATGAAGGGAATGGTGGAGATACTATAATTGGATTCAACAATTATCAATCTCGCTCTTCGCCGCAAACTATGCAAACATCTAATAAAAAGCGAAAGAGCAAAATTCGATCCTCTAAGTTTAAACGTCACCAAATTGAGGTCAAAAATCCCTGATTTGACCTATGAGATTATACAGTATTAAAATTATTTAAAATTCATGTTGATCGCAAGTGAATTTCTAATGTTTAAAATTCATTTTATATGATTAGGAAAATATTATTTAGTTAGATTTTGCATATCCAAACATTATTGGATACTTAGCTCCATACACGGATAAGGCAGTCGGTGGAGCATACCCTGGTGGTAGTAGGTGCTTGAGTTGATGAACTTGACGATGACGATGATGATTATCACAACCAAACCCTAGGATTCATAATCCACACAGGATATGGACTTGGGATAAGAAAACCAACACCCAAGAACTATCAAACCCACCAAAAATTGATAAAGGAAATAACTACCACAGTTTTATAAAGGATTTGGCTTGAACACCACCACAATTGGATTGAGGATAAAGTAAACAAGACTTAGAGAGGAGAGAACTTGAGAAAAAATTATGATTATATTAGTGAGCATTGAATGTCTCTTTCTCCACAATGTAATTGCATAAATACATTGGAGCGGAAGAGGGTTTGGGGCAATTATAAAAAGACCCATGCTTAGTACAATCAATATCCGCATATTAGGGTTTTAAATCAACATAAGGGATGGGGAAAAGGGGGGAAATAACACACAAAAAGGGGAGAAGGTTGCCGAAGAACTACTAAAAATCGCACCTGGCACGATCGTGCGCTAGGCCCCGGCGCTGGGAACTATGTACTGCTGGAAAATCTGTGAATTGCACGAGCATACGTTGAGGTCGCACGATCGTGATGGCTCCCAACGCTGGATGTCAGCCAAGAGAAGTTGGGCTGCACGACCGTGCAACCTAGATGGTTCGATCGTGCCATCCCCTCAGTGGACCTTGCACAATCGCGTCACGCCTAGTTGTACGACCGTGCACCTAGTGTTAGTTCCAAAAGGTCCTAGATGGTAAGGGACACGATCGTGTCAGTGTCCTGCACGATTGTGCATTGACATTCTTCATCCTTTCTTGCTCACACTTATCCAAGCTATCTCTCGACTCGACCCTCGTGATGCCAAAAGACTAATGCACCCTTAGTTTGACCTAAAATGTCTAGAAAGCCCTCGGGGTTGGTGAACACTCTCAAGCCACTCAAAGGGGCTCAAGGTTGATCCGAAGGACGGCTTAGACGAGCTTAGGAGCCCCCGAGTAACAAGGAAATTGAGCCTCCATTCGGGTGCGAGACGACGCTACCCTCGTGGCTTGAGTGTGGAGTACGGACCCTAATACTCTCCATCCTCCTCTTCTTTGAATATTATTTGCTTTCAAATCCTCATTGGACTCATCATCCTCTATGTAGGGAAATAGGTAACCAATGTTGAAGGTGGAGGAGATGCCCATGTCCCCTAGGAGGTCGAGCTTGTGAGCATTGTCATTAATCTACTACATTACACGGAATGGACCGTCACTACGTGCCATAAGTTTATTTTTCCTCCTTGACGGGAACCAGTCTTTCCTCAAGTGGAGTCAAACCAAGTCCCCGGGCTTGAAGGTGATGTTCTAGTAGTACCTATTGGCCCGAGCCTTGTAAACTTCATTAAGTTTCACGATGCGGTTCGGAATTGGCTGATGAAGCTTTTTTATTTCCTTGACCTTCTCACTCGCCTCAAAGCTTGCTCTTGACTCCAAAGGCAAGGAAAGAACTCGATGGGAGTGAGCGGATTCACATCATAAAAAGTCTCGAAGGGAGAATAGTCGGTGGCATTGGAAGGAGCTTGGTTGTATGCAAACTCAACATGACAAAGTTTGACGTACCAATCCCGCAAACTCTTGCTCACAAGCCCTCGAAGCAAGGTTGAGAGGGTCTTGTTTGTCGTTTCCATTTGTCCATCGGTTTAGGGATTGTGGAACGTGCTAAAAAGCAACTTTGTGCCCAAAAGCTTCCAAAGGGATCGCCAAAAATGACTGACGAACTTAGTATCCCTATTCGAGATGATGGTTCTCGGAATGCCATTCAACCTCACGATCACCCGGAAGAAGAGATTAGCGATGTAGGTAGCGTAATCAGTTTTCTCACCGGCAACAAAGTATGCCATCTTGGAAACCGGTCTACCACTATCATCACCGCATCCTTACCTCGAGCAATATGGGAAAGAGCCCCAATAAAGTCGATGCTGAAGTCCTCCCAAGGTCCATTCGGTACTGGAAGTGAAGTGTAGAGCCCTTTGTGGAATTGACTCTACGCATGGTGGCGCGGAACATACTTTGAGATCGCATGGTGCACATTGCCTCCCATTTTAGGCCAAAAGAAGTGCCCCGTGAGCATATCGGTGGCTTTGTTGATGCCAAAGTGGCCGACAAGATCGCCTCCATGAACCTCCCTCATGAGCAACTGAATCGTGTGGGATTAGTTCAGTTTTGGTTCGTCTATGGTCACCGACTCACTTCAAGCCGCCCTCTCCTCTCCTCGAATCAAACCTGATTTCAATATCCATTTCATGATGGATACTGGTCCTTGGAGGGTCATTATGGCCATCAAGAGGAGCAGTGTTCCCTTCTACGAAGATCCCAGACCATGGCATGACATCTTGGGTCTTTATTAGACCATTCTCGAGCCTTCTAAGGGGCTCCGGGATCACCGACACAAATAACGAAGTAACGACGCACTTGACTCTCACTTTGGCGCCAAATAGAGGTAGAAACAACCCAATGAGCATTTTGGTCTTTTCACCCTCAATGAAGATCAAACCCCGGAAGCTTGTGATCCTTTTGACATCCAAGGGCATTTTGGGCATTCGCCTTTGATCGTGCAAAAGAGAAGAAACAGGAAGACAAGCCAATTTAATGGCAGCAGCAAGAGGTGCTAGCTATGCCTCTCAATTTGGCGTGTCACCATTTTCCAGCAAGAAGCGCTGGCTGGGCCTACATAGGCGCTAACTGCGCCTCTTGTTCTCTCTCTATCGCTAAGTTCCTAGCAGAGGCGCTAGCTGCGCAAACATGGGCGTTGGCCGCGCCTCTCTAAGAGACGTAGCCCACGCCTCTTTATTTTTCCGTCAGCAACGCGAAATTTCTTCTTCTTTTCACGTCGTTTTTCCCCTTTTCCCCCTTTCCTTTATATACATGTTCAACCCCTCCATTAGAGATGGTTGATGAAGCTTTTGGGTTTAAAACTAAAAAATCCTCTCAATTGAAGAGTTTGTAATTGTGGGTTTTCAAACCCTAATTCAATGAAAGCTAATCCTTTGGGTGGAATTTGCTTGTTGATTTCTCTTCCATGTGAGTGGGTGTTCAACCTCCACTCTTTGTAAGATTTTTGGGTGTTTAATGGTGCTTTGCTTGTGGAAGATCCTTGTGCAAGTTATTGAACATCTTAGTTCAATTGGGTGAGTGTTTACTCTTTACAATTGTCCATATCTTTCCAACTCTTGTTGTAATTGTTGTTTATCTCCATAAACCAAAAAACCCTGAAAATTAGTTGTTGCGTTTATGAGTTCTATGGGTGGATTTCCATAATCCACATGAAATTTTGTAGACTCTAGGTCACCACCTTCTCCATTTGGTATCAAAGCTAGGCATAGAACTCATATTTTGTTAGAGATTTCTTGTTTGTGCCCGGAATTGTTCTTTGTTGTTTGGTGACGAAATTTGGTGTTATTGGTGTTGTTGTTATTGTTGAGCAATTTGGCTACCCTCATTCCCTGTGTTCATCCATTGTTGTTGCTGTTGATTGTGCTGAAAGGTTGGAAGTAGTGTTGGGTTGTGTTGAATTTCAATTGTTAGATTTTTTTGGGTTTGGTGGTTGTGTTGGTGGTTGTTTAGTTGGTGGATGTTGTTGGTGGTTTGTTCTTCATTGTGCATTCCCCTTGCCAGTTTCACCCCATCTTCACCCCACAAAATTAGCCTCACTAAACTCCTCAAATTTCTTAGCTACAAAGAACCCAAACCTCCATCCAATCAAATTACATACCCTCAAGAAAACCAAGCTCCATAAATGGCTTCATGTCATATGCTTTGGGCAAACTTGATTTCCCTTTTTTCCCTATTCCCCAAACCAAACCAACCTTTGAGACGTACCTTCAACGTCTCGAACAGAAAGTATGGGAGGTGCAACGACAAATGGAGGACTTGCTCCGCACTGTGGCCCCTCCGCAACTTGATTCCAAGAGAAGGGATAATGGTGATCCACTCGAGCTCCTACAACTCACCATAATGTTTATACGAGGTCCTTGGAAGATTATCAACATGGTGGTTCTCGAGGTAGGAGAATGGAAAAGAAAGTTACTTCATGGCCTTCTAGGAAGGGAAGTACTCACTCTTGGAGTACGACTTCATCCAAGGGAAGTCGAACTTCCAAGATACTGAAACCATCTTCCACAGTTCATAAGGTAAGTGTAGAATATCTTCGGAAGCTCAAGAGTAGAAAGTGCTTCACATGTCGGGTGTATGGCCATGCCAAGCCCAATGTCCTACGAAGATGGTGGAATGTTCCAAAACAAGTGAGGTACCTACACTAGAGGCCCCAAAGGCTAGTGTTGAGGTCCATATGCAAGAAGGGGAGAGTTTGACTCCAAGCCGATCCTTTATCGTGACTAAAGGTTCCTAAGATGACTCTCAATGGGATAACATCTTCCGAACTTGGTTCACCATCAATGAGAAGGCATGCAAGGTCATCATCGACAGTGGTAGTTGCACCAACTTAACCTCTACATATATGGTTGAGAAGCTCCAATTGCCGGTCTTGGCTCATCCTCAATCGTATAGCTTGTGAGGGCTAAATGATGGCGACGACCTCGAGGTAATCCAACAGGCCATGGTCTCTTTCTCCACTGACCCTTATGAAGATAGTGTTCTTTGTGATGTTGTCCCCATGGATGCTTGTCATTTACTACTTGGTAGACCTTGGCAATTTGATCAGCATGCTATCCACGACGGCCGGAAGAACATTTACACTTTTTGTTTAGGAGAAGAGAAATTCAAGCTCGTTCCCTTACCCCCTTCCGAGACCAATATACCATAAACCGGGGTGGAAAGTGAGAAGAGAGACCTCCAAAAGAGTGAAACATGGGATGAGAGTGCTTTGAGCAAAGGGAAGCCACATCGGGCTTTACTTTTGCGAAGAAGCGGACTTAGCAAGGTTGAACAACCCTTGGCTCCACATAAATTTCTAATCTCCATCCCTCGTCCCTCAGCCTCACCTACAACTCCTACCGGGCTCCGTGATAGGCCTAAAACGTATTTAGGTATATACCGCAAGTGTACGGGTCTGAGTAGTATATAATTGTCGTTCTCTCTCAGGGATTTGTGTTCAACTACGCACTAATCTAGTTCACTGCAAAGGATGCTAGGCCGATCAAATAGTTGTGGGTAAAAATTTAGGAAATTAAACTAAGAAAGCAGGAATTTTTAGGATTTTATCAAATAACTAAAAGAGTTCAAGGGAGTCCACTCTAGTCAATCGATTAACTAATCAACAATCCCGGTGTAAAGTGATGAAAGAATTCGGGGTCTATAACCTTTCTAGGGCCTTTCACAGCAATCTTTCGATTCGAGGTGAGTTACAGTGATGACTAAACACCTATTTCATGGCTATTTAACCTAATCAAAGATAAGAACTGATTATAATTGACCCTAAGCAAGAAACCATTATTTCTAACTGTTTTCTAGCCTATTCAATCTTCATCTTTCCAATTCAAAATACAAACTTTCGTTCTGATATCAAGAATTTAAACCAAGCAAAAAGTGGTTAACCAATTTACTATGACATACAAATTACGAAGATTAAACGATTTAGAATAACTTCACACCGAAATTGTATTCAAAATCAATCGAAGGACATCGAGTTTATCCCCCAAACAAAGGTATTTAGCTACTCATACCACTAGCAATTAACACACACAAACTGAATTAAAACTTAAAAGCATAAAGAAAATAGAAGTAACCGAGTGTTTGAAGTGGCGAAATCGATCTCTTCGTGTCACCCGAATCGATTTTCTTCTTCTCTTCAATCACTTTACAATAATCTAAAAACTACTAATAATCTGAAAAGAACTAACTTTAATGAAAGAAACTCTCTAAAAATCTACTCTAAAGACTTGCTCTCTCAATACTTGGATGTTCTTCAAAGGACCGGCTGAAGATTTATTTTATAGGGCACGATTAGGGCGCCAGGCGCTGGCAGCGTCCCAAGAGGCGATGGCAGCGTCTGGCCTAAAAGTCATGTTTTCCGTGTCTGCACACTGGCAGCGTTTGATGAAACTCCGGCAGCGTTGAAGATTTTCTTCCGCACACAAAATGTCTGAGTTGTCCGCTTTAAATTTTGGGGCGCGCCTTACAGCTTAGGCCATTCCTCTTCTTTGATTTCTTTCTCCTTCAACTTTCTTTTTAATGCACCAATCTCGCAACCAAGTGAAGAAATCACAAAAACTGGTATAAAAACATAGAATTCCGGGTATAAAAAGCATGAAATACATGTGTTTGAGCCCTAAAAATTACTATAAAATAATCACTTATCACTCCGCATAGAACTTCCAAATGTTAAGCAGCGCTCAATTACTCCCAAGCCTCACCATAGAGTTGAGTTGCTTGACGACACGTCCATGACCACTCACCCGAGCTCCATCACTTCCACAACGAGGTTGTACGAGGAAAAGGCTGTTTCCATTAACCTTGATCCTGAGCTCTCATGTGACAGATTCCTTGTTGCTTTCAACAAGTTGATGGGTGCTAGACATGTTCATGTCCTTCGTGATATTGACTTGGCCCCACCTTCCGCTAGAACTGCTACATCTTTGAGGAGGACGGGTCAAAAGCGTCACTTTACTTTAGCTGATGGAGTATGTACATTTTGGTCTGCAACGGGATGCGAATAATTTTGAACCCCCAAGAGTTGAGGACAACTCTTTTTCAAGAAGGGGAGTATGAACCGTGTGGGATCGGCTCACTTTTGGCTCATCTATGGTTGCCGACTCACTTCAAGCTGTCCTATCTTCTCCTTGAATCAAACCTAGTTTCAATATTCATTTCATGGTGGATAAGGGTCCTTTGAGGGTCGTTATGGCCATCAAAGGGAGTTGTGTTACCTTGTACGAAAACCTTAGACCATGCATGGGATGACAGCTTTGGTCTTTATCAGACCATTCTCAAGCCTTCAAAGGGGCTCTAGGACCACCAGCACGAATAACAAAGCAACAACGCACTTGACTCTTATTTTGGCGTCAAACGGAGGTAGAAACAACCCAAGGGGAATTTTGGTGTCGTCACCCTCAATGAAGATCAACCCTGGGATGTTTTTGATCCTTTTGATATTCAAGGACATTTTGGTCATTCGCCTTTCCCAAAGGTCGGGATG
Organism: Portulaca oleracea; assembly: GCA_029582165.1. Taxonomy (NCBI): domain Eukaryota; kingdom Viridiplantae; phylum Streptophyta; class Magnoliopsida; order Caryophyllales; family Portulacaceae; genus Portulaca; species Portulaca oleracea. Next base: position 10,882,464 of record CM055885.1, on the reverse strand, counting down.
GAAGATCGTGCAAAGGAGAAGAAACGGGAAGACAAGCCAATTTAATGGTAGCAGCAAGAGGCGCTTGTTGTCAAGGGTAGTACATGCGACGACGATGAAGTGGTTTGGTGGTCGGCGGTGACCCACTAGTGGTGTAGCAAAGGTCTGAACAGCAACAGCGCACAAATCATTGCTCCTCCTTTGTGTGGCTCGGTGGTGGCTCTGGTGGTGCCCTTGGTGTTGCTCGGTGGTCTGGCAACTACCGGGTGGGGGTGCGATGCAACGAGAGGAAGTGGAGGTCAGCTGGGGGAGCGATAGTGGTTGTGCGTAGAGACCCGGGAGAGAGAAGACAAACGAAGGCGAGCTCAGGGTTGTGTTTGCACAGCCAAGAAAAGAAGGAGAAAGGGGGTTTAAAATAATGACCTAGGGTTTAGCTAATAGGGGTATTTATATCCATAATTAATTGCAAGAAAAATTCAGAAAAAATAGAAAATTAGTATAGCTGAAAGTAATTAATTATTTATAATACTAGGTTTTCCGAAATCTCTAAAATAACATATAATTAACTAAAAAAATACCTACACAAATAATAATAATAATAGTAATATCACTTACGGTCCCTCACATAAAATTACTAAAATACCCACACTCCCATGCAACCTTCTCCATACGTAAAATTACTATTCTACCCTTCCTTAGCTACTACGTGGTCATACAAGCTCAAGTGTTAACCGATAAATTTCACAAAATACCAAGGATATTAATTAACACATTAACGACGTAACTGTAAACACATTCCAAATTTGCGGGGTTTTACAGATGTCCACTGTTATTATCTTTTCATGACCTGTAGTACCCCGGGTATGTAGTTAAAGTGTGGCTTAAAAGGATTAAAAATGACTACTTATATTACCAAGGTGCACTTTCTTTTATGGTAGCTCATCCGTTGGGAACTCCTCAGTTAAGCGTGCTTGGCTGGGAGTAGTCTTAGGATGGGTGACCTCCTGGGAGGTTTTCCCGGGCAGCGTGTGAATGAGGACGAAGCATGCTGGAAAGAGTCGTGGTGGTTTTTGGTGCCAGTCAGTCATCGTTGAAGCAGTTAACGGTAACGTGTTTAGGCCCATTTTTAGGCCTAAATTACGTCCTCGGGTTTGATCTTTTGGCTTGATTCCAAGTTAATTTCGTCATTTTTACTTGGTTTTTAGTTCTTTTGTAGGTTTCTCACTTTTGTGGAATAAAACGAGGCAAAGGAGTTATTTAGGGGCTTTTTAGAGAGTCTTGGAGGATTTCCCGAGCCAAGCCAGGCCAAATGTTGAAGTAAAGCGAAGCCGGGATGAGTAGATTTCCCCTAAGGAAGCATTCCAGGGCCGTAGCACCCGTTACCAATCTTGTAGCATGCGCTACATGGCCATTTCAGCTGCCTAGAACTGTCGCCCCCGCGATGTGTTTGTAGCGGGCGCTACGATTCAAGAACCCTGGACATAAAGGTCGTGACACCTACGACAAGGGAGGTAACGGCCGCGACGCAAAACTTGGAGAAAATGGGTGGAAGTCACTTACCTAAAATGGTCACGCCCGCGACCACAACTGTCATGCCCGCGACCCCGCGCTAAATCGAGATCGCCTCTAAGATTTCGTTCTGTTGTGCCTGCGAACACAGTCATCGCGCCCTCGACGGCCCTGTTTTCCGCGTAACTGAATTGGCCAAAACAACTACGTTTGGTATAACTTCTAGGCCTTGTATAAATAGCTTTTGACTCGATTTTTCTGGAGAGTTCAGATTATCTTTGTTCTAAAGAGTTTTAGTGAGAGATTAGTGTGTAATTAGTGAGAATTCTACTTAGATTGTGGGTTTGATTTAGTTTGTATTGAAGAATTCAAGTTGTATAAATTGAAGTTGTGTGGAAACTATCAAGATTTTGGATCATCTTTCACTTGCTCTCCTTGTTGAGGTGTTTTCTTATCCTAATTTCATCATTCCCCTTGTTAATTGCAATTTTGTTAGCTTAATTGTTCTTGATTACTTCTTTGATCATCTTGTTTGAGATTGTTTTGTTTGATGCTAGAAATCATGTTTAGGTTGGATTTTGTTGATGTTAGTGTTATTATGATGGAGATTAGTGGCTAAGCACCTTATGGGTTAGGGGGTGATTAGAGATGTTGATGGGTGATTAGGGGTAGGTTAACAATCTAGGGGGTAATTAGGTAGAAAATCAATTATCCACCCTAGTCCTTCCTTCAAGTGCAATTCATTAGGGTCCGAGAGCTCCCTAATGTATTGATTGCTTGTCAACGGAAGGTTGGGGTCGGGTTAGTAACTAACTCACGAAAGTGAGGATGGGACTAACTAGAGAGTTCTGCAGTTTTAATCCTCTGGGTCTGTGGTGGGCTTTGAGGTAGTGATTTCGGACTACCCTCGATAGAGGGAAGCCGGCGGGTCTTTTCTGGCCGAATACTCACTTGAATTTCCTCCGTTCTTACTTCCTAGCTGCAAAACCTATCATCTATGATCCTGTTAGCATCATAAAAACCTCTGAAGCCCATTTTCCTACCTGTTGACTGAACTATTTGTCTATTCATTGCTTTTAGTCTTAGTGAATCAATCAACCTTTTCTGTTTCCCTAGTGATCTTGACCTCTTCCTTGACCTAGAACTTCTAGCTAAGGCCACCAGCTCCCTGAGAGAGAACGACAATTACTGTTCTAACAAACCACTGTACATAATGTCTACGGCTCGAGGGGGCGTTCTGAGATAGTATCGAACCGAATCATGATCGTGAGTTGCGCCGGGACGAGATCCAGGCGATCACCTAGCGGGGCAAAGATTCTGGAATGAATTGAAGCACAATGAGGATGTTGTATGCTTAAGTGGGGGTGATTGTAGTACCCACTACCCTAGGTATGTGGTTAAAGTGTGGCTTAAAAGGATTAAAAATGACTACTTAAATCACCAAGGTGCACCATCTTTTATGGTAGCTCATCCGTTGGGAACTCCTCATTTAAGCGTGCTTGGGTGGGAGTAGTCTCAGAATGGGTGACCTCCTGGAAAGTTTTTCCGGGGAGCATGTGAGTGAGGACGAAGCATACTGGAAAGACTCGTGGTGGTTTATGGGGCCAGTCAGTGATCGTTGAAGCAGTTAGCGGTAATGTCCACGGCTCGGGGTGAGGATTGTCATGCTTAGCTTTTATTAGTTAATGTTGTGTTTTAAATTCAGAAAGACTTGAAGTTATTGATGTTGAGTTTGTTTTCAAGATTTGAGTTTTGTTTAGCTGGTTTGAAGTTGTCGAACAGTTGTAGTTTTTCCTTCTCGCCTTGTATTCTTTCGGGGATACGGCAGTGACGCCTATTTAAAGTTTGAGACTTCCGCTGTTAACGTTAGTGTGACTTTGACTTTTTCATAATTGATTTTTTCGGGGCATTACATGGAGCATGGGCATGGTGGGAACAATGTGCTTGAGTTGAAGAAGAGGAAGAAAATGAACCCGGTAACTTGATTGAAGCCTGTGACCTTGATATGAACTCAACAATGGAGGTCACCAATGTTGAGAGCGCAAATCTACCAAAAGTAGATAAAGCTAAGCACCACTATCCTCTAAAGGAAATGACTTGTTAACACCACCATTAACAATGGATAAAGTAAGAACAAGGTTTGAGAGATGAAATGGGGAGTAAACCCTTGATTTGATTGAATAGCAATAACTTGTGTTCTTCTTCCCAAATGATGAAGTATATCAAGTGGGTGAGGAAAAGAAAGATGCAAAAAATTACAATATTTCCATTACTTAACATAAAACTAAAGCGAAATAAAAGGAAGGAAAGGGGAAAAGGCACAAAGGACGCCCGCGAGCAAGGGGGATTACGCAATTAGGCGCAGTTGGCGTCTCGAGGGACGCTGCCGAGTCTGCTCCAGAGAGAACAGGGACTTCGCACACATTGGACACGACCAGCGGGAGAGAGATGCCTCCCAAAAGCTATGCTTGTTCGATGCTTACCACCCCGCCCTTCTTGAAGGCATAGTAATTCTTGAGAATAAGCGAGCGGATTCGAAATGGTGATCCCAGTTAGCTCCTCTACTCATGATCTTGTTGAACTCCACGATGTAGTCATCACAAGATAACGCAACATCCAGTGCTTGCTGAACCGATTACTCATCCCTCACACCATCAAACACAAATTTGGTAGACATCCAACTTGTATCAAACTCCAACACAAAAAATCAAGAGGGGACTTGGGGTTAGGGGGTAATGGCTAAGGAGGGGAAATAGGGAATTTTTGAGGAGTTAAGGTACACTCACTCACTTTAGGCTCAACACACAGCAAGGACGAGGCCAAAGGATGCTCATCCCCCGCATGGGCACTCTCTTCCCGTATTTCTCTCTCAAGGAGGAGGTTCCTCAACTCGTTTCCCACCCCGGGTTTTGGAGGTCAAGTTTCATGTAGAGCTAAAGATAGTAGCTTAATTCTCTTGTCTCCATGGGTAAAAGTGTAGGTATTTTCCAACCCATCATGCACGGTGTGTTTGTCGAATTGCCAAGAATGCCCCAAAAGGATATGACAAACGCTCATTGGTACAACATCACAAACAACAGAATCATCGTAGTTAGAACCAAAATATAAATTGACAATGACTTGCTTCGTTACCTTGATGGCGCCTTGATCGTTGAGCCACTTGAGGGAGTAAGGCTTGAGGTGAGGGAACATTGGTAAGCCAAGCTTTTCGACCATGAGAGTCGAAACAACATTGGAGCAGCTTTTCCCGTCGATGATGGAAACTCATCTTCCTTGGGCCTTGTCAAGAGGGAATTCATGAGCATGTAATATCCTCCTCAAGAAAAGTGCAAGGCCGCGTACGGGTGACAAAAGGGCGGTGTCGTCATCTTCACACTCAACCTCTTCCTCAACATCCACTTCGGGTTCTTCCTGTGCCGTTTGGAGTTCTTCATCAATCTCTTGGACCTCTTGAAGGGTCAAGGTTCTCTGATTTGGACAATCCGCTTGGAAATGACCATACCCTTGGCATTTGGAGCACTTTTTGCCTTCTATCCTCCGAGGAAGATCCTTAGGAGAAGGCATGGCGATTCCCTTTCCCTTGTCGATCCTAGGGTTCGGTGTAAACTTGGGAGCTTCACTTGGTTTCAGAGTGCTCGAGTAGGGAGGGCGGCCAGAAGGTGAAAACAAGGGCCTAGTCAAAGGCTCGGTGACGACATTCTCTCGTCTTCGCCTCTCAACCTTGAGAGCCAAGCTACAAAGCTCATCCAAGGAGTGATAAGGTTAGATTTAAAATTTCTTGGCAATGGAGGGGTCCAACCCATTCAAGAACCTCATCATGGATTGCTCCTCGGGCTCTTGAAGATCACTCTTGATGAGGAGTTGTTCCTATTTTTCTATTTTGGTGAGTTAAAAGGAATGGAATAGGGGTGGGATAGGGTTCTAATTCCTATTTTTCATCTTTGGAGAGCATATTATGGAATGAAATGGCTATTCCAAGGGTGTTTCAATCCCTTCCAAATGAGAGGGATTAGATACCTCCCAATTATGAGTGGGATGGATTTCTATCCCTGGGGATTAAGAAGATAGCTTCTTTTTTTTTTAAAAAAAAAAAAGAAAAGACTCAGCTTTAATTTTTTTTAATAATGGGTCTTCAACTCGCCTATCTCAAACATTCAACCCGGGGGAGAGAGGGGCAGAGAGAAGCTTCCATGTCCATGGCCGGCGCTACAGCTGCACGACCACCAGATTGTCGTGGCTGACACACCGATAACCACTGTCAGATCCGTCGCTCAACACCACTAACCACCAGATTGTTCAACTAATTTTCCATCTACTCTGAGTTTTTTCATCTCTTCTGCTCTCTTGACCGGCCATAGCCACCGAACTTGCCGTCACCGCTGCACCATGACAGACACCTCCTTGATCGATGATTGGTCATGGCAAACTCTTGCCCCACCCTCTGCCTATCTATTAATTCCTAATTCAATTCAGATCTAAAACGTTCATTTGTGACTTCAATAATTCAAGAATAAAGGGTTGGGAATGATTTATTTGATTGATGAAAAGAAAAATTGGGAAAACATAAAATTTGCCTTTTCTAAAGAACAGAGCAAGCTTCATGAAGGATAATGCTTTGGCAGGCAAAAATATCTCATCTTTTTCTCCTTAGTATGTTGATGGATTATGGTTATAATTTTTTTTTAGCTTTTTCTTTGGGACAAGAATTCGAAAAACTATCACAAATATGGTGCTTTAATATATTGATAAATATGGTGCTTTGATAACTATTAGCAACAAAGTATTAGTTTTAGTTATAATTAAATTATGAAGAAATAAGATAACAAATTTTATTTTGTGTAAAACAAAATAAACTATAAATTAGAAAAATATACACCATAATATAATATGTGTCAAATTAAAGTAGATTTGATTCCATTCCATAGTTGCTCACCAAACAATAATTTAATGTAATTTGATTCCATTCCAGTCCCTCTCCAAACAGCTTCACTTCTGGGTTCTAATTCCATACCTAACCTTCCAGGTTTCTAATTCCATACTCATTTCATTCCTAAAATCTCTACAAACAGGCCCTAGATGTAGTCACTCACACTCCTCTTGCCTTGTGTAAGGGCATAAAGCTTCCTCATAATGTCTTGCTTGTAAGTGTTAGGCAAGAACCGACGATTCATCAATTGCTTTAGCCTTGCCCATGAGGTGATTTTTGCTTGACCCTTCTCAGCTCTTTGTGCCTTGACATTCTCAAACCAAAGGGATGCAACTTTGTGAGTTTCAAGCTAGCAATCTTGAAGGCTTTCTCATCGCTATACTCCTTGGTTTCAAAAATCCTCTCCATGATTTGAGTTCATTTAAGATAGTCACCGGGGTCGTTGGAGCCATTGAACTCCGGGATGTCGATCTTAATATCATGAAATTCATCTCGAGGGGGCCTCTCATCCATTTCCCGACGACGATGGCGTCGAGCCTCTATCATCGTCACTCGACTCGAAGGCGGAAGGAGGACGGATTGGGCTACGACTGGGCCTCCTCCGTTCGTCTCGCGGATAACCTTGGAGATTTAGGGCGACGTTGTTCATTTGAGACACGAGGATTTCAATAGTTTGTTCAATGGTGGAGACTCGGTTCTCTATAACCCCATCTTGAAGACTACGACAACGGCTTGACTCCTCTTGATTGGAACTATTTTCATCATCCGTATCGAAGGACGGGTAAGGACGGATTGTGTTTGGGAAATTTTGTGGAGTTTGGGGGCTTTTTTTAGTAGCTAGCTAGTGTTTGAAGGTTTGGGTTCTTTGTGAGCTATTGTCCAATAACACCATTCAGACACAACCACACATCTTCCATATCAATATCTCCAAATTCCACCACAAAACTCCAATAGACAATAAGAACAACAAACACAATAACAATAAAATCTTCTCCAATACACTTGGAGGGCATAGGGGATAGGGGTATCCAATATTGTAATCAAGAACAACAATATCAACAATGGTGGAAACCCTAACTTCAAAAGTGGGTGTGTAATAATTATTACGTCAAACTTCAGGTAGGATATAAAACACTTAGAGCTATTGTGAGGTAAGGTAAAAATTATTTCACAAATATGAGGTGTGTAAAAATTATTACCGCAAATCTCATGTAGGATAAATGTAATTTACTCTCAAATATTGCATGAGTTTAATATTAGTAATAATAATAATAATAATAATAATAATAATAATAATAATAATGGTGGTGGTGATGATTTTTTTTTTCTTTTTGCAAAACAAGACAACAACAAACACAACACAAAACAAAAGCAAAAGCAAAGAAACAAATAAAACACCTCATCCACCACCTAGGTAATGCAGCCTATGTTACTAATGGCTTGTTGGGCCACCTTATGCGTTGGATGAACAAGTTGCCTTGGGACCTTCACAATATTCCCTGATCCGAACCTTTCGATTGCAATTTTGCAACACCATGCAAGAGTCATGCATTCAACAAGAACTCTCTTAATATTTAACAAACACTCTACCGCAGATGAAGACTTTGTTCAAGCCTCTCCTCTCCCCTTCCTTAAGAGCTAGATAAATTGCAAGGAGCTCTACATAAAGCATAGACTCCCCTTTCCCCACCTGTGACCCCCTTCCTAGAGTCATCCCATTCTCAACAAACACCCAAGCTACAACCATATCACAAGAACGATTCTTTTTCGCACCATCCACAAAAAACAATCCATCTCCATCCTGAAGCTCCTCAGACCCCCACCTACACGCCACATGCCGCTCCAAACTGCCATTCCCCTGCCCTCTTCCATTAAGCCATCGAACCTCCTCCTCCAGCACCTGTCTGATCATATTTTCCAGAAGACCCTTGTAGTTAGTCTCCTTCCCAATACATACCGCATTCTTAGCCATCTAGATAGACCACATAATTCCCACAAACTCCCTAACCATCCTTCTTCCTTCCTACTCTCGCTTAGACAGCAAGTTAATCTACCCACTCAACCATTCAAACCAGCCAACATAAGGGCTGGCATCCAGAACTATACCCAGGTGTGAGCCCTTCCAAATATGCATAGCTATAGTACAATGTCTAAACTAATGATCAACATCTTCAACTCCCTTCCCACACCAGCAATCCTTCACCTCCACTATTTTCCTCTTCCACCTATTTGCCCCCGTCGGAAGCGCATCCACAGCACATCTCATCTAAAAGTTTTCCACTTAGGCGGCATATCACTATGCCAAAGCGTCTTCCAAAACCTGGACTCAACAGCCGAAGGTCGACTAACCCCTGAGTCTGTCAATAGTAACTCATAATGCCCATCTTTCACTTTATAAACAGAACTAGACTTACCTGGCCACAACAGCAAATCCTCAACCCCCGGTTGCAGAGGAAATACTTGAGCAATCCCTTCCACTGTGCTGCTTGTGAACATCTTCCGAATGTAGTCCCGATTCCAGACCAAACGACCCTGTTCACCTCTAGTTGCCAAGGAATCCACCGTCAAATCATGTAATTGTTCCTGGTTCTGCCTATCCAGGATTTGCAGATTTCCCCCCGGAATCCACCTTTTGTCAAGGACCCGGACACTTCTTCCACTTCCAATGCTCCATCGAAACTTATCCTTAGTCCTAGCCACCACTTGGAAATCCCTCTCCACGTCATGGAACATCCGATTGGCACCCTAATCATCTCATCTTTAGCAATCAGTGAAGTTACTCCATACTTTGCCCGCCATATCCTCGAAATGAGCAAATCCTGATTGGAATAAGTTCTCCATGCTTGTTTTAACAGCAAAGCCCTGTTGTAACACCCCACATGATGCAACCCAAGTCCTCCCACTCCCTTCGGTTTAAAGACAATATCCCTATTCTTCCAATGGACTGATTTAGCTCCACCCATTTTTCCCCAAAAAAATATGAGAATTACCGAATTGATTTTTTCCACCACCTTCTTCGGAACCAAATACACACTCAGAATATGCTGATGTAAAGCCACCAACACTGCATTGATTAAAACCATCTTCCCTGCCACTGACAACATTTTAAATTTCCAGCTATCCAACCTTTTCCTCACATCATGCACCATAAAACCAAAAGTGGTCTGTCCTGTTTCTCTGGATTCTTGTGGGTACGCCAAGACAAGAAGAAGCCTCAAGCTTAGTGAAGAACAAAGCATCATCCGCAAAAAAGAGGTGAGACACCTGAGGAACCCCTCTAGCCACTTTAACCCCTTTTACCCTTCCCTTCTCAACATCATCTCCAATTACAGCAGATAAAGCTTCCATAAAAAGGATAAACAAGGCTGGTGACAACGGGTCCTCTTGCCTTAAACCAACAGTTGGGATGATTTGTTTAGAGTTCACCCCATTCACCAACACAGAGTACCTAACTGTAGATACACACCTCATGAGGATCCGGATCCATTTTTCAGGGAACTCTATCTTCTTCAACACTGCTTCCAAAAAATCTCACTGGACCCTATCATATGCTTTACTCATGTCAATCTTCAAGGCCGCATACTACTTTCCAGTCCTCTTATTCGCCAAAAAATGCAACACTTCATGAACTACTAGGATGTTATCCTTCTTTAGTCTCCCAGGAACAAACGCGTATTGACTTTCAAAAACTAAAGAGTTCATGACAGATCTTATTCGTCCCATGAAACATTTAACAATTATCCTATAAATCAGATTGCACAAACTTATAGGACGGAACTCACATACTTGTTGTGCCTCAGGCTTCTTCTTCACTAGGAAGATATTGGTATTATTAATCTCCTCCAAAAATTTTCCATCATTCACTGCCTCCAAAACTGTGTCAGCCACCCGATCCCCAACCATATCCCAACAATTCTTGAAAAATTCTGGGGGAATTCCGTTCGGCCCTGGACTCTTCCCTGGTTCCAGCTGCTGCACAACTCTTTCAACATCCGCCCTTGTAAAGGGCTTCATGAGAAAGTTTTTGTCCGCTCTAGAGAGGGCCTTACTAATAGCCCCCCACAACTTGGCCCATCGTCCTGCTCCTAATAGAAGGCAACACCAAACTGGGCCGAAATAGCCCAGAATACTGCTCAAAGAATTCCTTGACGAAGTCCTCCTCTTTAAACAAAACCAGCCCATTTCTCAACCTCATGCAATTTACCTTATTATAGATTGCCTCATCTTAAATTGCCCAAAGAAAAAAGCAGTGTGTTGATCCCCTAGACCAACCCATTTCACTTTGCTCTTATGCACCCAAAAATCATGTACAACCTTAATCATCTCCTCCACATCCTTTTCCTTTTGGACAGCCTGCGCTAGAGCTGAATTTGTCATGCCAAATTTTGCCAGACAATCTTGAAGTTCTAGCAACTCCTTCATGGCATTAGAGGTATGTTGTTGTTTTTCCTCCTTTAACTCAAAAACTTACCTCCTACCTATCTGTCGTACCATGCTTAACCATTTGACACACTTGAAGGAGGCACATCCATGGATTTGAAACAAAGCTAGCAATAAACCTAACCCATCCAAAAAACATTCCAGCTTAATAATCCAAGGGTCAAGTCTTTCATACTTAGACCATGTTCTTTTATGCGGTTGGCAATCTGCGTTGCCACAGCCCACCACAGTTTGCCACAACCCACCACAACATACTATTCCACTACAATTCACCATAACCCATCACAAATTACTTTGTCAAATTTATTATATATCTTTAATATAACTTTTTAATCAATACTTTTTCAACTCACTTTTTCCAATACAATACTTTTTCAACATGTTTTTAATCATCCAAAACTATCATCCAAAACTAATAAAATATTTCAACTCACTTTTTCTAATTACTTTTTCACAATTACCAATATAATATTTATATATATATATACAAAAATCCACTACAATTCCAACGTGCCCGCTATAATTTTAACACACCATACACTATGCCTCATAAAAGAACAATGGTGGTGATGATGATGCGGTGACTTCGGATCGTATAATCTCCGTACAACTGCCATTAATTGTTAAAATTAAGAAAAAGGCAAAAAGAAGGTGGGAATATGATTGAAGGTGACCCAAGCTTGTTTGGTGAGTGGCTACCGACCAGACCGTGAGAGAGCCTCCGTGCCTTTCCCTTTCTGGCAAACTCTCTCTCTCTCTCTATCTCTCTCTCTCTCCACTTTTTGACAGCGACACTCCACATTCACAAAACACATAAACCCTTCCTTCTTTCCTTTCTTCCTTGCTTGTTTCTCTCACTCTAACCTTTCAGTTTGGGTGGCACCACCACCACCAGCAGCACTATCTATATTCTACATTCATTCCCCCCTCTCATTTTCTTTCTCTGATTTTCACCTCACACCAACTAATTACTCAGCTCACACATACGTAAAGAGGGAGGGCTACCTCATCAATATTGAATGACCCCCCACCATCATTCATTCATTCTCAGGTTTGTTTACCCACACTCTCCTTTTATTCCTTTCAGTCATTCAATTCCTTTCATTTCATTTCCATCGGTTTTGCCGCTCCACACCTCTCTCGAATTACTCAATTTCAACTGGGATTGCTTCACCTAATTTCACGCCTTTGGATTTCCTTATCTTTTCCCATAAATATTTCGGGTTACTTTTGGGATAAGATTTTGGGTTGGATTCATATTCAAGTAAAGCTGAGCGGGTTAGATTTAGATCCTCATAAGTTTTTCAATCACATATTCTTTCTGGGTTTGTTCTTTATCGCAGATATTCAATCTAGGAACCAGAGATCTGCAATGCCAGGTACTAAAGGATCACCTGAATTTTGAGGTTTAATAATTGAGTTATTTGATTGGTTTTTAATTTTGAGCAAAGTTTGTGTTTAAATTAATTCAAAAGAGATACAATTGATCCAAGATGAAGTATCAGAGATGGGAAGAAAATCAGAGATTGAAGCATCAGAGGATGAGCCAGTAGTAAGAAGAAAGAGGATCAGAAGTCTGAAGAAGAAGGCTGTAAATGCATCAACAAAGCTTGCCCATGGCCTTAAGAAAAGAGGGAACCGGGTGATTGATTGTAAATTTGCAGCCATCACTATTCATGATGTTAGAGATGAAAAAGAGGAAGAGGCTGTCAATGCATTCCGCCAGATTTTGTCTGATGCGGATTTGCTTCCTCTTCATCTTGATGATTATCATACCATCCTCAGGTGGGTTTGCTCTTTTCTATCTTTCCATGCCTAATTTTTGTTAAGGAATTTGACAATTCTGATTACAGGACACAAGGGTTAGTATCATCATAGTGGAACATGCTTCTATCTTTAATTCCTGTCTTCTCTTGACTCTTTCTATTTTCTTGGTTTACTTCTAAAGCTGTAAATTAAGTAGACAAATAACTACCTTTATTCAGTGTTGGATCCTGTTGAACTGGGTTATTTGGATGCAATGCCCTTGTTTTGTTACGAATCGTACTCCAATTATTGTAGTTTTGTTATGCAGTACATTACCTTCATATGGATTGCTTCTAGGAGCTCTCTTGAAGTTGAAAAATTGGAGGACCAAGTGTGTGTTTGGCCAAGCTACTACTTCTTTAAAATGACTTCTTAGAAACTGTTTCTCCCAAAAGTTTTAGGTGTTTGATAGTACATATTATAGGTGTGTTTTTTAAAAGTATTGATCACTTATACATACTCATTTTGGCTACTTTAAAACCCCGCATATTGAATATCAAATTCTTTTTATTTAGGGTTTTTGATTGCTAATATATTGAATTTTTAGGGTATTGGACAATAATGCATTGAACTTTGACATTGGACAATAATGCATTGAACTTTGACATTGGACAATAATACACTGTACTTTGGGGGTGTTGAACAATAATGCACTCAGAACAATCTAGGCAATGATCGACTTGGTGGCAATTCTATGTAAGCACGTAAAGGAGGTGAATTGATCCAAAAATATTTAAATTTATGATATGTCAGCTAATCCACACATAAACAAAGAGAATCAACTTTGAAAAGAGTAACAAAAAACATAAAATCACATTTGTTTAAACGTGTTTCCGCCGAGAGATTGTTGTTGTAGTTGTATAAAATCACATTTATTTGTGTAAATTAGCTGACATGTCATAAATTTAGATATTATTTAGCCTATTCATCTTCTCGGTCTGCCACGTAAGATCGCCACCAAGTCAGCCATCATTGAAATTATTTCGGGTGCATTATTGTCCAACAGCCCGCAAAGTTCAGTGCATTATTGTCCAAGGTCAAAGTTCAGTGTATTATTGTCCAATGTCCCAAAAGTTCAGTATATTAGCGTCCAAAAATCCTTTTATTTATTCATTTTTCACAATTTATAATACACATTTAATTTTCCTCGTTGTATGATTTTATTTTCTATTTTTTTTAAAATAAATGCCTATGGTGTTCTCCTCCAAAACTTTTATGTAATTAATATAAAATAATTAAATTTAACTCCATATGAATAAGAAAATCTTATTATCAAACATTACCTATTTTATATTGCTAAACATGAAAATTTAAAATAAATTATTACAAAATTAGAGTTTTCTCACGAGAAATTAGAAATATCTTAAAATAAAAACATGTAAATATATTTTCATGTTCGAAGATATTTGTGGAAATTTTTTTTGTTCCCTTAATTTCTTAATAGCTCCCAAGCAACTAGAAACTAGAAATCACAAAATGTAGTTTCAACTTCTAGGGGACTTGGGAGCTAATTTTAGCTTCTACAAAGTTGTGAACTACCTTACCCCTAGAATTAGGTACATCTGCCTCCTCTAAGATTGTGTCAGCAATGGCTTCTAAATGTCAGGGGTGGGATAATGGCTTGTCTTATGGTCTTACCCATTTGCATCTTTTCCAATTTTCTGTAGTTCCATGTTTCGGAAAAGAAGCGATAGGGCCCTGTGTATGGTGGATGGGCAAGTAAACCTCCTATTACATTTGATTGGGCCTGAGAATGAAGTCCCCAGAGTGATGAATTCTCTCCAGAAACTGAGCAGTGGCTTATGGTGTCCTGGATCAGTGTTGCCTTGTAGGGGTTTATTGCTTTCTGTTACCTGTAGTTGTTGACATTCCTTTAAGCACTATATATAAGTCTGTCAACAAATATGCAAGCTGCTAACAGCCTAACAGTAGCCTTTCTAAATGTCAGAGATAAGGATACCCATAGAACCCCCCCCCCCCTTTCAACAAAATAAAAATAAAACTAAACATAAGCTTCAGGTATTGGCTTGATTTGGCTTGATCTGGCTTGATCTATATTTAAAACTGTCATAAACTGCACAGTCCTTGAACACGAAGTTATAGAAGTGTGGCTAATCTCTAGCACCCAAAAAAAGAAAAAAAAAGAAGAAGAAGAAAGATGAATATAAGTGTTCTATGGAAATTCTCCCAAAAGTGTCATTTTAGCCTATTAATTGAAGTGGAAATTGTTACTTTCCACCGCAGCTTTTTCTAAAGACAATGTGTTCTTATGCAGATTCTTGAAAGCAAGGAAGTTTGACCTTGATAAAACTGTCCATATGTGGGAGGAAATGCTCAAATGGAGGAAAGAGAACAGAGTAGATACAATTATAGAGGTAACTATGTGCTTCAGAAGTAGGCATTGTCTTATCCAAGAAAGAAATTGCACCTGCTGGTCCATTTGTATTAGAACTTAGTCCTGCAGGTTAAATTTTGAAGTTGGGCCCTATCTTCTTCGGTTAATCGTTATGAAGGGTTTGTGTATTTGTTGACAGACCTGAACTAAGTTTGTGTATGTGAATATGTCCGTGTGTCTATGTATTGCTCTTTAGGTGGCCTACAGGCTGCTGCCCAATCAATTAGTAATGAAATGCACAAACGACTGCATATCAAACTCTCATTTTCATTTTACAGGAACTTCCTCGATATACATTAGAAGGACAAACCTATCCAAATAATCGTGTCTTAGCTGTTATACTCTGTCAGTTACACTTTGTATCGTAAATCAAGCGGGGCAATCTGGTTTTATGGGATAAAAAAAGATTGACATACTCAATTTTTTGATAAAGTTTGAAATATTACTCTCCACTTATGAGGAGATATTGAAAAAAGGAGACAATTGTTGGTGTTTTTCAAGTGTATGTGTGTGTTTGGTAAACTCAAAATGAATGAAAAACTACGTATAAGTATGTAAGACAAGCTAAGAGGAACTATGGAAGCCATTTGATGACTTCCTAGGTCTAAAAGGCATAAATTTTGGGGAAGGCTGCTAGGTATGGGAGTGTCAGGGTATGACCCGGATGTGCTAAGCCTCGAGTAAGTCAATTTGTGTGCAGAGAGCTTGGCACGGACGTGCGTGAGTATGGTACAGGCGTACCAAGCCTCGACAAGGTCAAATTGTGTGCAGAAAGTTTGGCACAGACGTGCCAGGGTATGACACGGGCGTGCCAAGACTCGACCATTTGAGTAATGGTTTCTACACTTTTGGCATGGGGCGTGCCATTGTGTTGGCACAACCATGCTTGGCCCTGAAACCGTTTTCTACTTGTTTTCTTTGCCTTTCACGTGTTTGCTAAAACATTTTAAACACATGTTTTAATCAGATAGAGGTAGTTAGGACATTCTACATGTCCTAACTACTCTATCCCTGTTGATCATGCATCATCATCCTATCCACAAGGCCATTCTATCCTATCTAAGAGTTCATCCTTGCACTATAAATAGGTGTCTTTGTTGCCATTTTTACACAACTTCATTCCTTCTTAAAACACCCCCTTTCTAGGCTGTGATTGCAGCACATCTTAGGCAAGGTTGCAAGTTTGTTAAGTCTCCTCCTACAAGGAAAGCGTTTTATCCTGTGACTATATACGGTCGGTATATAAGTTAAAGGAGAGTGGGTACGCCTACGACTCTCTTGATTATCTAAGAATTTCTCATCCTACATCAACCTTTTTTTCCAGCAACAATTTGATTTGCGGGCTTGGAATTTGCTGATGTGTGTTAATGTCCCAATAAAGGGAATCTTCCTCTTTGGCATTGCAATTTATGGTTGCTCAAAACAAGTAAACAGACATCCATGTGGATATTGGACCAATCTTTTGTAAAGTATATGTTTGTCTTCTGGAAACTTGTATCGTCAGCTTCTATTCCTCCCTTCCCCCAACCCTCCCCCCCCAACCCCCAAAAAAAATAAAAAATAAAAAAAATAAATAAAGGATTGCAATGTTGTAATTACATTTGTTCTTCCACATACAAATCATTTATGTTTATATTTGTAGGCGCTTGCTTTCCTTGCTAATTCCCTTTGAGATAGTGCATGTTCTCTCTGAACTGTTTTATCTTTTGCATGTTATTTGCAATTTGAATGTGGAGTTGCCCTGTATTTACTGTGTTTTTGGTATTTGGTGGTATTGATGTCTGGGATCTTAGGTGATGCATATCATAGGATACAGTTACTGTTTAGTGTTCCTTTCACCCTTGGAAAATGACACTCCTCCATTCTATTGAACAAGCTATAATTTGTTTATTTGTATAGGATTTTAACTATGATGAATGTGAAGAAGTACAGCGATATTATCCCCATGGTTACCATGGTGTAGATAAGGGAGGCAGACCTGTATATATTGAGCAACTGGGGAAGATTGAACCTAACAAGCTTATGAATGTGACTACAGTGGACCGCTTTTTAAAATATCATATACAAGGCTTTGAAAAGGCTTTTGCTGAGAAATTTCCAGCTTGTTCAATTGCTGCCAAGAGACATATTGATTCCACAACAACAATATTGGATGTCCATGGTGTGGTACGGATGAAGATGTCTCAGATTTTCTTTGTGATCAGCATCTCCTCTAAATTCTCATTAGTTTGTCAATATTGCAGAACTTGATGAGTTTTGGCAAGGTTGCTCGTGATCTTGTTATGCGCATGCAGAAAATTGATGGAGATAATTACCCTGAGGTAAGTTGTTCTGTTTGTGTTTATATCATTTGATTCTTAGCCTTTGGCAGGGTCATGCACTCACACAGATCCTCGGATTTGTCTTCCATCCATCAAATGTTTTTGCAGACATTACATCAGATGTTTATTGTAAATGCTGGTGGTGGATTCAAGCTAATATGGAATACTGTGAAGAGCTTTCTTGATCCAAAGACTACCTCAAAGATACATGTAGGCTTGTACTTCACACTAATACTATTTTCTAAGAATTTGAGCTAAAAAAGTTACTCAAGAAGCCTTAAGCTGTTGTTCATCCTAAACAGGTTCTAGGAACCAAATTCCAGAACAGGTTGATGGAGGTTATAGACTTGAGGTTGAAATTTCTCCTATAGACTTTGCACTGTCATTGTTTGACAGTAAAATGGTCTCCGGTTTCTGGCTTCATGAGCTGATTTTTGCATCACTTTTCCTGCAGCCAACTACCAGATTTTCTTGGTGGAACTTGCTCATGTCCTGGCGGGTGCCTAAAGTATCAGAAAGGACCCTGGAATGATCCAGAAATAATGAAGGTAAATGTGCTTTCTGAAAACAATGGGACTGATGTTTATTAGGTGGAATACTGATAGCAACAGGAAAATGTTTACGTGCAGCTGGTTCATGCTCAAGAGACAATGTATTTGAGGACAACTACGAGTTCTTCTGACTATGAAGATTTGAAAATTAAGTTAACTGCTAACAAGGTATTTTGCATAGTGGTTATGAGGCAGCTGCACTTTTTGTAACTTATTAGCACATCTTCAAACCAGTACTTGCTGGCATCCGCAGGCTATGAGGAGCAGCATGATCCTTGATGGCGAGGTCACACGAATCCCAAATGCAGTATCAACTGCATTATCGGATGATAAAGTAAGTCCATGGAACCAACGATTGCAGGAACCAATTGAGTTAGAACATATATGTTCTGTCGAAGTGTTAACCATTAGTGCCAAAACAAAAACAATAGTCCCTGTGGATCCAGCTGACGCAAGGTTTGGGGAAATGTAGATGTAGGCATCCTCAAGTGGCTGTCTTTGAGAGATTGTCGCCTAGCTTAATGCTTAGTTGTACATGTCTGTAGCTTCAAAGAAGTTCTGAACCTTCAGATTATCTTGTTGAAGCCATCGAAAGTGGTGTCGGGTAGGATGAAGGAAATTTGGTCAAATTATTAACTTAGTTTTCCGAGTATGGAAAAGAATAATGGTATATATATAATATATGCACAAAAGAATGCATGCACTGTTAGCGCCCTACAGATGTCAAAATCTAGGTACAACCAAAATAAAGCTGTCCACAAAATCAGCCAATCATAAGAGGTAAGAGCTACTAAGCGACCCATATCCCAAAAGTTTTCACTTCGTAGATCATGAAAGCTACTAGTCAGCAAGAAAAACATTAGCATATAATATAATAACACGAAGGCATGATCTGAGAGGGTTCAACTAGCTTATATTACTGCATATATCATCAGGGTACACCATTGTTTTTAGGGAGCTTATTTCTAAGACACCTGGTTGTGTAAGCATGCTTGCATAACCTGTTGGGAACTTACATAGGTAGCATCTGAGGATAAAGCACTGTGATATTGATGAATTGGTGGCTGAAACATTCTAGTTGCACTGAAATGCACGACCAACCGCCTCTTGTAGCTTCTAAACTAGTAGCAATAAAACCTTCTATGAACAAGCCATGCAATATCATGTTCCGTGTTTGTCTTTGCCAATTGACATATTGAGCTATACTGCTTGTGAAGACTTCAGGCACTTGTTGTAATTGCTTATTAATATTGATTTGCATGTTTGCCTTATCCCAGGCAAGAATGGGTGAGTCTTTGTCAATCAGCAAGGCAGCGGACGCTGTCAGCGCTGTTGCCAGAGTTGGAGATGCTGATCGCACAGGTATGCTTGTGCATACTATGTCACACCACTATCTCCATAAATCTGAAGTCTTATTATATTCCAGTTGGATGCTATATTTGGTGAAGCTGATGTTCTACCTTATTCTTCTTAAATTGTTTGCATGTATCACGAAATCCGACATGCGGGGGTTTTGTTCTCTTAACTATAGGAGTAGTGTTTTGTTGTCATAACATTGGTGGTCTTTCTTGTAAACAGCGGTTTTTGTCTCAGCTGCATGTAGTTCAAGGTTCATGGATTTTAGTTCTTTAAACTCTTTTCTCCATAAGGGTCCATGAGCTGTATAGCTTTTAGACCTTTGACATAAAGAGTTCACAATTATTTATTTACTTATGATTATTATTTTTTAAGGGGGTGGGGGGAGGGTTGTTGGGTTGTGTAGTTTGCCGATGGAGGGGGAGTGGGAGTGGAAGGGGTAGGGCAGCAATTCTAGGATTGATTATAGGGGTGTTTGGCAGTGGCTTTTTCATTGTCTATATGCTCTAGAATGGCTATTTGTTTTGTTTTTTTTTTTTTTTTGTTGGGGGGGGGGGGGTTGGTTATTCAAAAAGTCATTCCGTGGTCTTTGGTCTGTGAAGCGAAGTCAGACAAGGAAGAAAGACATAGAATTGATAGGGAACAGTAGCCAAGTGGCTATAAGGCATGCGCCTACAAAACTTCTATTCATCGGTTTGAACCTGGCTGAGGCTTTTTGGACTAGCTTTTTACCCCGAAAATCCATTTTATAAGAGGCTACTTGGAGTAGCTTTTTTGGGGTTGGCTTTTTGAGTGTTTGGCTATTTAGTGGAATTAAATTACCATATTGTCCCAAAGTTTTGATAAAAATTACTTAAAGCAAAATGCCATTTGCTTTTACAACCCACATTTTTTAGGGTTAATTGCAAGCAACTTTTGTTTAGGATGTGTTTTTTACTAGTAATTCATCAAATATCTAATTATATTGTAAGAGTGAATTACTGAAAGTTTTAATCTTACTCAAGAAAAATTGGTAATTGATGAATCATTTAGTTACTTCCTCCATTCCTCAATATTTTTAACATTAACCAACTTTCTATTTTCCACAATATGTACCACGTTATAATTCCAATGCAAATATTATTTACCGTTTTACTATATTTACTACTGCTTTAATCATTTTCAATAAATATTTAGATAAAGTAGGAGTATTATTTGTCAATATCTACAATTTTCGTACTAATGCACCAAACCTTAAAAATGACAATTATTTGGGAATGGAGTATTAGTCTACTAATACAAGTGTTAATTTTAGTGGTTATTTATTGGTTACACACATATGGAGGAAAGAAATTAATAATAAATAAAAAATCATAATGTTCAAGTAAACCCTGAAAATGAAAAGTAAGGGCATAATTGGAATTCAAGAAAAAAGGTCATGTTACAAACAACTAACTCTACCAAACACTTTCCATAGAAGCAACTAATGCAAACAACTAAGAAAAAATCTAACTAAACAACCAAAAGTCAAATAGTTAGGTACATCCAACAGCCACAACTAAGCAAGGTGGTCTGGCTTGTTGGAGAAAAACAACAATGGATGGGAATTAACTGAGTAAAGCAAGAGAGTCGTAGGCGTGCCTACTCTCCTTAGACTTTTGTATCAACTGTACAAAGTCTTAGGGATAAAACTCTGCTTGGAAACTCTAAAAACTTAGTTTCAAACTTCCATGATCGGAGTCTAGAATTGTTGCACTTCAACACTAGTGAAAGGGTGTTCAGAATGGAATAAAGTGAATGAACAATGGCAACAAACACCCTATTTATAGGCTCTTGAAGAGGCATTTGGAATTAGGATAGGATAAGTATCCCCTTGGGTGGATAACCACCAATGGATAAGGTCTATCCTAAAGGATAACCACCAATGGATAAGGTTAATCATGAAGGATAATTGGATAATGATGATTAAGATCATCATGATCCACTTAATGACATATAGGATGCTATCCATGAGAAACTAAGGCAAAACATGAAGAAATGTAACATATGGGGATGACATGGTCCGTGTTGCCTGGTACTTAACTTGCTTTTGCCTCTTATTCATAGCTCCTACCTTATACTTTTGAAATTATCCAACATGGCCTTGGTTTGGACATTTTACCTATAGATTATAACACTCTACCCATACCCTATCCATGCCTCTTAATGCCCACATGGGTATCACCCATATAGATAATACCCACTTGGGTATTACTTCTATGGGTATTACCCATGGGGTATTCTTGGGTATCCAAGTATTCAACTAATTATTTTTATTTTGTATTCTAACGTTTTAGATAATAAATTTATATTTGGAGTTCAAATTTCATGACCTTTTTTTAATAGATCCTATCATATTATAAAGTTTCAATTTAAATCGTTAAAATTGAATTTTAATTTAAAGTTTCAGTTAGTTTTAGCGACAACAAGTTTTTATATATGTTGCGATATATCATATATGTTATCGGATTAAAATATTTGGAGCTCAAAATTTATATTTGAACTTTTTTTAATATATCCTATCATATTATAAAATTTCGATCTAAACCGTTGAAATTTAATTTTTCTCTTAAGTTTCAGTCAGATTTAACGGTAGAAACATCGATATTAGTGACTGTATATGTTATAAATGATAATATTTGGAGCTCAAAATTTATATTTGAGCTTTTTTTACTCCATCCTATCATATCAAAAAATTTCCGTTCAAACCGTTGAAATTGAAATTTAATTTAAAGTTTCAGTTAGTTTTGGCGGAAAAAATGTCTATATATGTCGCGATAAATGTCATCAGATAAATAAAATTAGGAGCTCAAAATTCATATTTGATATTTTTTAATCAATACTACTGTATTACAAAGTTTCATGTCAAACCGTTAAAGTTGAATTTTGCCTTAAGTTTTTATGTACATAAACACAATACAACTTTATATGGAATTCTCATATAAGGACATTAATGGGTATATGGATACCCATGGATAATGGATACCCGCACCAAATTATGGGTAACTCATACCCATCCTACCCATTACCCATCTCTAATGGGTTTTACCCACCCATTATGGGTGGGTACCCAATATGTGGGTATCAATTCCCACCCCTATTTGGGGATGTAGTGTGGCCCTTGCTGGTGATTCTGGGTGCAATTTATTACATGCTCCTGGAGCATGTGCTCCAGATTCGGTCTTTGTTCATTTTTAATAACATGATTGTTCACTTATAGCTATCTGTTGTTCACTTTTAATAGTATAATTGTTCACTCATTCCTACCTTTTGTTCACTCTCAATAACATAATTATTCACTCATACTTACCCGGAGCACATGCTCCAGGTGCATGTAATATGTATTGGATTCTCGGGCAATGCCCCCGAAACTGATGTATAGGTGGCTAGGTTTTTTAGGGTCTAGTAGC
This sequence comes from Portulaca oleracea, assembly GCA_029582165.1. Lineage (NCBI taxonomy): Eukaryota > Viridiplantae > Streptophyta > Magnoliopsida > Caryophyllales > Portulacaceae > Portulaca > Portulaca oleracea. Next base: position 10,859,752 of record CM055885.1, on the reverse strand, counting down.
AGTTATTTCCTATAAATAGAAGACTAATAGAACTATTGTTTAGGCTAACGTTTGTCTAAGGGTATGTTTGGTGCTACTAAGTAATATACAAGTCTCTGGATTCCTCACATCAGATTAATAATGCCATTCTCTTATCAAATAGAAGACTAATAGAACTATTGGCCTCTTCTGCCTAGGGATGTAGTCAGTGAACCTTTAAATTTGTGTGTTATTTGTTTATTTCGTTCGTCTCTTATCTGTTATAATAGCTTCCTTGTGCGTATTTACATCGGGGAGCTCTCTGTTTAACCCTTGTGATTACTATAGGCCATTTTTTCCCCTTTTTTCTTTAGTAGAAGACCCTTTCATTTTCAGAATGGTTATATGTTTTCTTTTGAACTCTTAAAGCTCTAATCTGTGAACAGATGATGTGTCTGGAAGAAGCATAGAAGTAGAACCTCAGAAATTTATCTCTCTCGTGAGAAGTTCAGTGGTTGGCATCATATTCAAACTTGTAGCGTGTGTGAATATTTCATTTGGGCTCTTTGGAAAACTTTTGAGGCTTAGACGAGAACACGAGCAGCTCAAGCAGCAGGCTGTTCAGACGGAGAGAAGCCTGCCAAAGCCAGATTCTCAGGATCAAACTTGTCAGAAGATTGATGAAAGTATGCTCCATCCATGTTGGCAAAGGCTTCAACATCTGGAACAGCTTGTTACTGACCTCTTAAACAAACCGACAAGAATTCCTCCCGATAAAGAGGACGCTATCCTTGAGTCACTGAATCGAATTAAAGCCATAGAGCATGACTTGCAGATGACAAAGAAAGTAAGACAACTTTAGCAACAACTCAATAGCATATATTTTTTGCCATCTCTTAGTTGTGGGCTAATACTTATGCTTGATTTTGTGAAACAGACCCTGTTTGCAACTGCATCAAAGCAAGTAGAGCTCGCTGAGTCACTGGAAAGTCTGAAGCAAAGCAGCATCCATGTAAGCTCTTCATCTTTGTGGAAAATTGCTTTGTATGTTCCAGCTGTGTTACTTGAACGAAGTTAATGACATGATGATGCTGGATTGAAGACTTATTTATGGAAGAAGTTTAGGAATAGTAATAATTTAGATATTTTATATGTTTTCCTTTCCTAGTCTTGTTAGCAATTTGATTAGGAATGATGCCTAGGGGGGGCTGTTCATATTTCGGTCCGGACCGGTTAGCCCAAAAAAAACCGGACCAAAAACCCGGACCAAACCCAGACCGGATGGTAACCGGTCCGGTCTTCGGTCCAATTAGTTTTAGTTTTCGGGTTTCGGTCCGGGTCGGTCTAAACCTGGACCGGACCGGAAACCCAATTATTATAAAATTTAAATTTTAATTTTTATAATTGTGTCAGCACTCAACCGTGATTCCCATAAAAATCACATCTATCATGTATATTATATCCTAAAAAAGTTATTCTATTTCCTAAATCTAATGATCCTTTTGAATCCTAAATTGGTATAATTCACGTAAATGGCAAACAGTGACTAAATTTTGGTGAAGCTTTAATATCATTGTCAACTTTTTCAACTTTTAATATTATATATCATGATTTTTTAAATTTTAACAATTCATTATTTTCTAAAATTTTCTAACATAAACAATAACACACAATACCAAAAAAATGTGCTTCCTAACAATAGACATACATAATTATTTAATTAGTTTATTTACAAATTTTAACAGAAAATTTTTAAAAAGATCACAATCGGTCCAAACCGGTCTGGGTTGGTCCGGTTCAAGTGCACATCGGGTTGGTTTGGGTTGGGACCGGTTTTTTTCGGTCCGGTCTTTGGTCAACTTTTTTGCTATTTCGGGTTTCGGTCCAATCCGGTCTGGTCCGGGTTGGTCCGGGTTTGACCCAATGAACACCCCTCATGCCAAGGTGAAGGATGCCTAGGGGTTTGGTATGGTTCCCTCTCTCTATGTTGATATTGACATCCTCATAGTCATGGTTATGGTGAGTGTCTTGCGGGGTAGGTCTGTACGAGTTAGGACCTCCGTTAGGCCCTCTGATAACGGACCTCTCTAAGTTAAAGGCATCATGCAGCAATTTACCCATCGGGGCAGGCATGGATACATTATTATCAGGCATGCACTTAGACAAATGAGACTCCGATTGTTGTTATAGCTTAGTGACATTACCATGGATACCACCTGAAGAGGATTGGAAATTTGTCATGGTACTTTCTATAGACCATTCTTATGTCCCATGACAGCACAATTGTCAGTCTGGACATCATCTATCCTAGAATTGAGCTTGTTGACAATCTTTAGGAGTTCATCATCTAAATATTTTCTGATATTTTCTAGCTTTATCATAGTTCTGAACACTAGTGTCAAGTCTCCGGACTCTCTTCTAATGTCATTGCTCTAGTAACTAGCATACAAGGTTAAAGAATTTTTTCCCCTCAATATGCAACAAAGAACACACAAAGTAATTCGATTAAAACTACTACTAAAAGCACACGAACAAGCAAAACAATGAAAAACCTTAATTGTCCTGCTTTTTTTTTTCTTTTTTTCTTTTCTTTTTTTTTAACGATATTGGGGGGCAGCAGAAAGGGTTTCGGTGAGACTTGGAATTAGGAACTTACTCTCATACCAAGTTTATAGGAAACTAAAGAAAAAATTTCAGCATCCCTGTGCAGGATTCAGGAAAATATTAACATCCCTGTGCATAATTAGTAGTAAATGTAATATTCAATATTCAATGTAATCTGCCTCATAAAGGCTACCAAAACCCTTATTTATAGGTAAACAAGCTGTCTAATACTAAACATAACAGAAACGTGAAACTAACATAATATCCTAATCAAACTAAGAAACTATAGTATTCCTAACACGAATAGAAAACTGAAAGATATAAATTATCGAATTATTACTATTCCTAAACTTGTTCCTAAAATAAGTCGTCAATCCAGCATCACATGAATAATAAAAAGGAGCTGTTTTTCTTAGTTGGTTCTTAGACAACTGTACGGAACTGAACCACGTATCATAATGTGGATTCTTTTATATGCATACTCTAATATTGCAATGTATGATTTTGGATGACCAGGGCCAGGGGCGCCCAACCTGTTGGAGGAGAAATTGCAGATCAGCTTCTTTTGATAGTAGATAGCCAGTTTGAAGTTGGACAGATTGGTTTTTCTCACTATTCTTTTCCAAACAATATCCTTCTAAATCAGCATTCAATGAAACTGGTTGTTTCCAACAGAAGAAAGAGGATACCTGCAATTGGTAAGCTCTCTCTCTCTCTCTCTCTCTCTCTCTCTCTCTCTCTCTCTCTCTCTCTGAAAGCATTATTCCTCATACCTGGAGTTTCATTGCAGGTCTTGTACACAATAATTTCCTTGATCAATTTGCAGCTTGAGTGTGTTGGATTCAAGGGTAGAAGCATCAAAGTAGTGTATGTGAATAGCTGACTAGCATTTTTGCTTGTGTGCATATAATCTAATCTTTGAGGCCATACAAATTTCAATTTCAGAGCTTCTTTCTTTAGGTTTGAGATTACAAGACTTGATACAAATAGACTTTGAATAAGTTGTTGCAAATGTATCTAATTTTCCAGCATTGTACTTGCAACATTAAGTTTTTATAGAAAATTGTTACAAGTGAAGGCATTCTTTTGGGTATGTTGGGTGCCTGTTGGGATCAGAACAGTAATCATAAACCATGTAATTCCTCCTGGCCTCTCTGTAGGCTTCCATTTGGATGTCATTCAACTCATGAATTTGATTCCATGGCAAACTGGGTGACCGGCATCCCTCGAATCCAGTGCCGAATGGGCAACCATCAATCCCGAACCCTTCATATTGGGCTTTGAAGGGCCCATTGTTCCAGTTAACTGGGCCCCCAGCCCAATCTGTAGACCACATGGTTGCTTCTATGTGCATTGCAAATTCATCTGGGAACGGTATTCCTTCCTGTTTTCTGTTGTTGAATACTCTTATGGGAGTCTCATCAATAAACCATCTGAAATATAAATAAGTCACAGAATCAACTTCAATATTACTTAATAAAATATAAAGGAGATTAGTCTTTTTTTTTTTTTTTGTTGAAACTTACATGATGGTGGTGGGGTTCCACAAAATCTTGTAACAGTGAAAGTCGGCGGTAGCATCAAACCAGAGTCGTATTCTTTCCTCCCTGCTCCCAACATCATGTATATAAACGTTTGTCTGTAAGGTGTCTTCTCCCAGAAATTCAAAATCAATCTCATTATGCTGTGATCCCTTAAGTCCTGTTATTAGCTGGTAAATTATATATACATTTCGAGACTTGGTTAATAAACAATATCAATTGTGGAGGTAATATGTATGTACCCTCTTTTTTTTTAAAAAAAAAGTGTATTTGAGCCCAAGTTTTAAAGGAATTCTGTGCTTCTTACATAAAATGTCGTGAGAATGCCATCGGATTTCGGTGCTAATTTCATTTTTATTTCAAAAGATCCTGACAAATAATCAAGCTTGGACCTGAATCCAGATCCTACACCAAACCAAAAAGAAAATGTCAGCAAAGAAAAATAAAATATAAACTGCAATAATATTTAAGTGGATTTATCCATAAAGTTTTGGTTATGATTTATGAATAGTTAATCGGGCTATATGACAAGTAAGGTTACGTATTTCAATCTAATGCTACGGCTGCTGATGCATACACAGATTTATAGCTAACTATGTATGGTCCATGTTGACTTGCCTCGTGAATATTACTCCCTCCGTTCTTTTTTATCTTTTATTTATGGTTTTTAGTGTCAATCTTCAATCAATAATTTTTAATATAAATTTTTTTATAAAAAAACATAATATAATATTTTTTTAATAGTACTTTTTATTATAAATCTAATGACGTGAATTTTGTATGATGAGAATTTTGTATGATGAATCATTATACAAATTAAAATATTAACGGTCAAAGTATGTAATACAATTCCCTAGGCGACAGATAAATAAAAACGGAGGTAGTATAATTATAACAACAAAGTTATGCAAATAAAATTTAATAGTTACTAAATAGTAACATGTATTAAGTACTTGACTTTCTATTTGAGAAGATCCAGAAAAAGTTATTTAAATTGGGATTGGAGGTTTATCTTTTAAAAATTTGAAAGTACCATATATATATATATATATATATATATATATATGTATGTATGAAAGTTCGATCTTAGTAATCCTTACTTTCACTTTTGTATACCAATAATTCCTACTTTCATCTTTTATATACCAACAATTTTTTTTTGTACCATCAGAATACAAAAACAAAGTAAAGATTATTGACATACAAAAGGTGAAAGTAGGATTATTAGAATCCAATTTTCATATATATATATATATATATATATATATATATATATATATATGCGCGCGCACGCGCTCAAAAGATTAGGTTTCTCTTTAGAAACTCTCGAACTTGAAGATTGACCTGAAGAGGGATCAATCGAAAGCTGGACCCGTTTGCCTTGATCAAACTTTGTAATGTGAAAATTTCCAAAAAGAACTTGATAATTCTGGTCGAAAGATACTTCACTCCCTACATCACCTAAACATTCCTTAGCTGCAAACAATAGTAATGATACAACAACTAAATTAACCATTAATCTACCACTAATTGACTCCATTCCCTAACTTTACTTAATTTGAGTAATTTTGACTCATATCACAGCTTAATCAACATTATCTATTTATACATACAGAAAGATAGAGAGACAGATCAGAGATGCATGCATGAATACGTAACGAGGCAACTAAAAGCGACATGCATGGGTTATTTTCGAGTCCTAACTATGATTACTTATTCTAGATAATCACGGACTTCACCATTAGTTCATGTTCAATGAATAATTAATCAATCTTTTTCCTCAAAAAAATAATAATTGATAAATTTTGCTCCATTATGTGCCTCCTTCCAGAAAAAAGCTACTCCCTCTTTCTTTTCATCTAACTAGTCTGGCTAGCGCATGTGGACCCGACTGAAAGAACCCTAGAGGGGGGGGGGGAGGGTGAACAGGGCTAAATAAAAACTTCTACACAATTAAGATAAACGACGTTAAGGTTCTTAATCTTTTCCAAATTAAGAAGTTAACTCCACAGATATAAAGAGTAATAAGAAATGTATGAATAACTTCCTTTATTTAATCAATGCTTAAGCAGAGTATAGAATAATGGTAGCCTGGTTGCTCAAGGAATAAGGTCCTTACCGCAACTGCTAGAGGAGTGCCTTACAAGAAGGGCACTTTCAAGGTTATTTGACAAATCAACGCACCAACACAACAAGGTACTTTCACTCACAGAACCTAACTCCCTTAAGGTTTTGCTACCAATGACTCGTCAACTTCCTTAGGCTACAACACACTCAACAACTTGTCTCTCAAAGACTACACTCAGAAATCCTCACGAATTTTCTACTCTTTGATTTCTTCCTTGGAATCAATTGAGACCTTCAGTCTTTGAGTTATCCTATTTATACATGTAGCTGGGTAGACCGTTGGAGATGATCTTCTTTCCTTCTTTGCTTTGAATTTTCCTTCCTTCTCTTGAAGTTTCCTTGTAGCAATCACAATCTTCTTTTCTTCTTATATGCAGATTATATGCAGCCAATATGTCAAAACAATAAGGAAAGTATCACTTCTAAGAAATCCAGATTATATGTCAATAATATACGAATTTTGACTTTCATTCAAAACCGATCTAGTCGCCAAGGTCCTTGAGCCTGGGTGGGAGCATATCGGGCTGGGGCCCGATCCCCAAAATCCATGGCCTTCAAGTCTTTCTGCACCCCCTCCCAAGAACACGAGAGAAACAACTCTAAGATCGGGTGTAGAGTCCATTTCAAGGTGGACTCGGGACCTTGGAGGTGTATTCGAATCATCACCGGGTGTGGTATCCACTTCAAATGGGACCCCGGACCATGAGAGTGGAGCTATGTTCGATGAAATGTTTCAGTGAAAAAAATACAAAGAACCCTTAGCCAAACACAAGCCAACTAAAAGAAAACCCCCAAACTCCACAAAAACAACCCAAACACAATCCGTCCCTTACCCTTCCTTCGATATGGATAGCGAAAATAGCTCCACTCGAGAGAACTCAAGCCATCGCCATAGTTCTCAACGTCGAGCTATTGAAAGCCGAATCGCCACCCATGACGAACGGTTCTCCGCCCTTGAGCGCACCCTCGATGCCATTGTGGCGCGGATTGACAATCTCGCCCAAGAATGTCAAGGTCAATCCCAGAAGTGTATCAAATGTAGATGTGTGGGACATGATGCTTTGCAATGTCCGACAATGGCTATGGACCTATGGTTGAAGCTTGGATTGAAGAATCCTTTGGTGTGGAGGAGCATACAAGTGACATGGTAGAAGGTGTTGATGAGCGAAACCTCACTTCCACACTTGGAAAGTTTGAGGAGGTTGAGAAAAAGGAAAGTTCTATGGACGAGGTTAATGTCCTTGAGATTGACGAATGGAAGCCTCACGAGCTTCTTGGTGCACATGGTGAGATTGACGAAGTTCCAAGACAAGAGGAGAATACGAACGTCGACCTTGCCCTTCCTCTTACCCTTATCGAAGAAGCCTACGAAGAAGCATCTTTGGTTCTATCATTGCCACCGATCGAGGAATTAAGCAACCATGGCGATGACTCCCATTCCTTTCCGTCCGTGGGCACTCAAATTCTTCTCCATGGGAAGAACAAGGTAATCGAAGGCTCTCCTTTGAAAAATATTGAGTCATGCTTGAAAGATGGACGTTGTGGTGTAGAGTCTTTGGGTGAGTCGTGCATGATCTTTGGGAGGCATTGGTTGTTTGATGTTGCTTGTTGGCGTGATAAGTTTTATGATGAGCATGTGATGTCCTCGATCGAAAATTCTCTATGCTTGGAGTGGCATGCTAGGAGTCTTGGTGTTCGTTTGGTGCCTAGTGACAAATTTGGGTTTGATGATACCATGAATCTAGTTCCACCAATGTTTATGGGCTCGTTATTTGTGTCATCCTTCAATGGATATTGTTTGAATGTTGGCCGTGGTGACATGAACTCTTGGAATGGGTCATACATGTTGTTTGGTCATCATTGGTTGTTCGAGGATCCTATTGGGTTGATTGGGTCATCGTCCATTATATCCTCGCTACTTTCATTACCCCGAGTCTATGATAATGCTCTTATGCCCCGCGTTTGGTGTTTCATACACCGTGTCCGTCCTGTACCTTTGAAACCACCATTAGCCCACAAAAACAAAACCTGGGTGGGAAGTGAGTTGAAGAACCTCCTTTTGAGTGAAACAGGGGATGAATGTACTCTCGGTGAGGGAAAGCGATCCATAGCTTTTTCTTTATTTTGTAGCGAGCCAAGTGAGGATGTGCGTTCCCAAGCACCTCAAAATACTCCCGTTCCTTCCCTTAATCCCCTATCCCCACACAAAAAGCCTCCAACCACGTTCTTTTATTTGGATGATGGATACATAGTGGGGTTCGATGCTTGTTGGGCGCCTCGTGTGAATGATCATTGCGATCGGGATGTTCGGGGTTCAATGGAGCCAAATTATGGAGAGGGCCTCGATTTTAACTCCCAAGAGTTGAGGGCAACTCTTTTTCAAGAAGGTGAGTATGTCATTCCTTGTGATTATTTAGTGGATTACCTAGCCACAAGGTCATATCCTTCCTTTATTGTTCAAGTTTTGTTCGTGTAACAACCCGCCCCAAAATCATGATTATTTACGTACTAACCATAGTAATTACCTAAATCACGTTATAACTTTTCGCGTTTACCTTTATTTATTTATTGATTTACTTGTTTATTTATTATTATCAGTGATAAGTCTCGTGCTGGAGATGGCTAAGGTGTCGAATTATCGGCTTAAAAAAATTTACTTTACATACCCATTCAAAGAGTTAAAGTGTTTCAGGTTATACGTTTCACGTTATAAATTTATTTACCGAGAATCGGCTAATATTTTTTTTTACGTCCCGATTTATATATATATTTTACAGTCCCGATCTTCATTTATTACATTTTATTCCTTTACATAAATTCAAGAAGTAATCTTTCCACTTTATTATTTTAATTCAATTACCATTGTATTTTATTTTATGTTACCCAATTATTACCAATATATCTTATTTCCTACAAAAACCCAATATGTCAAGTTACTACAACAATTACAATATATTTTATCCTATTGTTATCCTCTTATTTTATTTTAATTCAGGTCTTATTTTAATTATTATTAATATTAGTTAATTAGATGGTAGTATATATGTGTATTAGTTAGGGGGAGGCTTAAGTCATTTTCATTTCACTCTCAAATTAGACAACTCACCAAGGCTCCCATCCTCCTCCCTCTCCCTCCATTCGGCCGGCCACCACCAGCAGCCCAGCCGCAGTTTTCCGGCCATTTTCCGGCCAGCCACGGCCACCGTGCACCACCCCCTTCCTCTCTCTTGTGTTTTCATCCATTTTTTTTTAACCCCAAGGGTAATCTCTCAAACCCCAATTTCAAATCTTTTATGCCCTAATCTGAAAATTCATGTTATATATATGTTTCTTTTATAAATTCCATCTCTTTTACTCTCTTTATTCATAAATTCAAGTATATAATTGTATTGGTTAAGTTAGGGTTAAGTTTTGAAGTACATGCATGTTGATTTCTAAGTGTTTTGTGAGGTTTAGAGTTGAATTCATGGTGGATGATGAATTAGTGTTGATGCATGTGGATTTCTTGAGAGTTTCTAAGTGTTTAAGGGCTGAGTTTATGTTGTGAAATTATAAATTAAGTGTTATCATGTTTAATTTGGGTGAATTAATGAAATTGTTATGCAAGAGTTCAAGAACATGTTTATTATGTTGAGTTTATGCTTAATTCATGAATGCATGTGGGTTTTAAGGCCTTTGATGAAGAGATTTTCATGGTTTATATTCTGGAAATATAGGGGATTAAGGTTAGATGAAGTTTGGTTATGTTTTAATATGATTAAGAGTGGAAAAATCCAATTAAAAGATGGGTTTTTGAGTGTTTTAAGCTGCTGTTTCGGTTCTGGAATTTTACAGATTTATAAAAGTGGGATTTTTGCCCAAAATTCTACTCCATTGGATAGCTTAAGGTGTTAGCAAACCATAGGCTTTGGAATTTCAAATTTCCGACATGTATAGCCCGAGTTACGACCAAAACCGTAACCTCACGATTTTATATACGAATTTCTGAGTCAGTGTTTTGAGGGCTGTTTTTCGTCCCTTTGGAGACCTCTTTGGTTTTTGTGATAAACATGAAAGTTTTAGGCCATGTTGCAAGCTTTCCGGAAAGGTATAGTTCATAGTCATCCGATATCGGGAGTGTGAGTTACGATCCCGGGAAACCGGGCTGTCCAGAACAACATTCTGCTCAAATTAACCTTTGTGAACTAATGTCTTTTGGGCCTCAAACCAACCCAATAAGGGGTTTTAGGTATAAATGTGTCATGGTTATATTTTGTAATTATAGAGTTATGTATTTAAGGCTAAGAGTACCATTTTTGGAGTCCTAAGTAAGTCTTAAGAATACCTTTCAAGAGCTAGTTTGTTTAAGTAATGTATTGTGACTCTCATATTTCTTTAAGTATCATGTTCAATATCTTTTCTCTAGCTAAAAGTTCCTTCTAGCTTGATAACCTCCAATGTCTAATTCAATTCATTCCTCATTTCATAATTCATTAATCCAAGCTTGCTTTTATTCACATTTGGACGTGTATATCTTGCTCCATTTCGCCATTTCATTCGATATCGTATTATCAAACCATATTTGAACTCGTTATCTCGCATCCTAGCTTCCAATTTATAATTACCCTATTCATCATCAATTTAAGCTAATTGTCCTAAGTTCAAGCCCTTTTATTTGAATCACCTTCTACGTCATATTTCTCGTGATTTTCCGACCCGAAAACTCCAAAGTTTTATGTGCATCAAGGCCCGCCATTTTGGGGCCCTTCCACTCATAGCTTCTGGTTCTGTTGACAAAGTTGTAGATTATGTTTTTTCCTATTTCGGGATGTACTCTTTTACTTCGTTTCAATTTTCCTAACTCAAGTTATGCTTTAAACTCTATTTTACTAAACCTGAATTTTTTTTCTTCCTAAAGTTAATTCATTTATATTACTAAGTTTCTAAACTTATAAGTCTAATTTAGAACCCTATTCGGTTCTTCATTTCTATTTATTCTCATCTTAGTTGACAAACTTCCAAAGCCATCTCCAAGCCGAAATTTGCCGCTAAGATCTTTAGCGTCCCCAAGGTACAAATTGTCCAAATTTACGATCTAAGTTATATTCATGATTCATTCAATTTATGACATGTCAAACTTTATGTTTTATGATATCATTATGTTCGAAAGTGGACCCATTTTATGTATTCTATGTTTATGTTTTAGCTAGTTGCGTGAAGTGCTAGCCTTTTAGATGCTCCTGATCAGAGTGTCCTAGACCTGGCCAGTGTCGACCGCGTAGCGGTCACCCAATCCAAATCTAGATCGATTTGGGCATGTGCGTGTGTGAGGTGCTTCCACCGATCATAAGGGTTCCACGTATTTTCTATATACCTCTATTCTATGTTATTCATGTTTATGTTTTATGCACATCTTTGCAAGTTATCGTTTTATCCCCTTTTCCCGTTTTCAAAATGAATTTAAATGCCGGCACTAAAACCGTTTTCGAACGGTTTACGTGCTGGAGGTTTACGTGCTGAGTGTTTCCCCACTCACTTTTGCGATGTTTTATGGTTTTGTTTTTAGGAGGCTCGAGCTCCCAAGGCAAGGACAAGTCGGTTCCAAAGTAATTCAGGGCTGTCAAGGTAGTTCTCTAAGGAAATCACCGGTTAGCAAGGGCGAGCAGGTTTTTGGAAGTCGTTTAGTTGTTAAGCTATGTTTAAGTTTATGTAGTTTATCCAAAGGTTGTATAAGTTTTATATATGAAGGTTTTTAAGCTAGTATGTTATCTTGTGGTTTTGGAAGTTTCTTTAGTGTTGTTGCCTTGTCTCTTTTGGGAGACGGCGGTAATGCCTCGACCTAAGGTGTTCTGCTGCGCTAATCACAGGTTTGGGATTCTAAGTATAGTCTTAATCTTGTGATTAAGGTTGGGGCGTTACAGTTCGATTGTTGAATCAAAGTTCCAACTCAAGCTAAAACATCAACACTCCCACCGCGCCAAGCTCCATTTGGTATCAGAGCTCAAGGTTTGCATTAGCTTGAGTTTTTGTTAATTTCTTCATTGTTCTTGCTAATGTGTTCTCTAGTGTTGATTTTTGTTGAATTTGATTGAAATATTGGTGTTCCCCATCCCTTGTGCCTCCAAGTGTATTGGAGAAGTTGTTATTGATATTGTGTTTGTTGATTTTGATGCATATTGGAGCTTTGAGGTGAAGTTGGAAATTAGTGCCCGCAAGGTGTTCAATGAAATGTCTAAGTGAAAAAAAACACAAAGAACCCTTAGCCAAACACAACCAACTACAAAAGAACCCCCAAACTCCACAAATTATCCCAAACACAATCTGTCCTTCACCCTTACTATTGTTATAGCCCTCATGCCGAGACTTGAGAGTCGATTCACGAACATTCAAAATACTCTTGATGGCCTCTTGACTCAAGGAAATAACATTGCCATCAACCATTGGTATCGAACCCGTGGCGAACAAAGGAGGTCCACTAAAAGCCATATTCGTCCTCCTCCCTCCTACGAGTCGAGTGACGATGATAGAGGCTCATTTCGACGCCATCGTCGACGGGAAGTGGTTGAGAAGCCCCCACGGGATGAATTCTATGATACCAAGATCAAAACACTGGAATTCAATGGCAACACCGACCCCGAAGATTATCTTGAATGGGTCTAAATCTTGGATAGGATTTTTGAAGCTGAGGATTATAGTGATGAACAAGCCTTCAAGATTGCGAGATTGAAATACACCAAGGTTGCATCCTTTTGGTTTGAGAATGTCAAGGCACAAAGAGCTAAAGAGGGTCAAGCAAAAGTCACCTCATGGACAAAGCTAAAGCGATTAATGAATCGATGATTCTTGCCTAGTACTTACAAGTGAGACCATGAACTCATTTCATCACTTGATTGGCAAAGAAGAAGAGAGGATTCCTCCCGGGAAAAGCCATTCCACTGTTCTCCACTAACGACCTTTACGTCCCAAAAATGTGTCAAATGTAGACGTGTGGGACACGATGCTTTGCAATGTCCGACAATGGCTATGATTGAAGCTTGCATTGCAGAATCTTTTGGTGTGGATGAGTATACAAGTGACATGGTAGAAGGTGTTGATGAGCAAAACTTTCCTTCCACACTTGAAAAATTTGAAAAGGTTGAGAAAGAGAAAAGTTCAATGAACGGGGTTATTGTCATTGAGGTCGTTGAAGGGAAACCTCTTGAGCTACTTGAAGTACATAGTGAGCTTGATAAAGTTCCAAACCAAAAGGAGGATGCTAACGTCGACCTTGCCCTTCCTCTTACCCTTGTTGAAGAAGCCCACGAAGTAGCTCCTTTGGTTTTATCGTTTCCAACGACCGTGGAATTAAACAACCATGGCGATGACTCCTATTCCCTTCCATCCGTGGGCACTCAAACTCTTCTCCATGGGAAGAATAAGGTAACCGGAGACTCTTCTTTGAAATTTATGGAATCATGCTTGAAAGCTGGACATTGTGGTGTAGAGTCTTTGGGTGAGTCGTGCATGACCTTTGGGAGACATTGGTCATTTAAGAATGTTTGTTGGCGTGATAAGTTGTATGATAATTATTTGGTGTCGAATTTTGATGATTTTATGCTTGAAGTGGGTTGCTAAGAATCTTGGTGTTCCTTTGGTGTCTAGTGACAAGTTTGGGTTTGATGGAGCCATGATTCTAGTTCCACCAATATTTATGGGCTCATTATTTGTGTCATCCCTCAATGGATATTGTTTGAATGTTGGTCGTAGTGACATGAACTCTTTGAATGAGTCATACAGTTATTTGGTCGTAATTGGTTATTCGAGAATGTGTTTTTGATTGGGTGTTATTGGAAGTTTGGTATGCGATGTTTGTGGGAATGCATGTTGAATGAAGATCATTTGCTTGATTGTGATTACTTGAATCCCTTAGCCCCACATCAAATCAGACCTTGGGTGGGAAGTGAGTTGATGAACCTTCTCCTTTTGAGCGAAACATGGGATGCGTGTGCTCTTGGTGAGGACAAGCGATCCATAGCTTTGCCTTTATCAAGTAGCAAGCTTAGTGAGGGTGAGTGTTCCCTAGATCCACAAAATTTTCCTCCTTCCATCCTTTGCCCTTCACCCCAAGCCTATTCAAGAATTTCTATTTCTTCAAGCAAGGTGGAGTTCACAGCGTGATCATGATTGGTTTGTTGGAGGGTTCAAGCAATAGGTGGCCGAGTGCTGGAATGTGCCTTCCTTTTAACTCCCAAGAGTTGAGGGCAACTCTTTTTCAAGAAGGGGAGTATGGAGCGTACCGGGCTGGGGCCCGAGCCTCGAAAATCATAATCGCTAAACCGACCCGCACCCCCTCCATGAAACTCGATGAAAATAACTCCAATAACGGGTGTGGAGTCCATTTCAAGGTGGACCCGTGACCCTGGAGGCGTGGTTTCAAATGGGACCCCGGACCATGGGAATGGAGCTACGGGTCGTCATCGGGACCTACTTCGGGCCTTTAAAAGGGTTCGGAGTCATTCGGAAAGAATAAGCGGAAAAGGGTCAACGTGGGTTGTCGGAATGGACGCGCCTTCACGCTTTGGGTCATAACTCCTTCAATATAACTCCGATGGTCTCAAATTTTGGGAGCTTAAAGTACTCGCTGAGAGCTTTCCATTGATATCTTATGGGCCTAAAACGGAGCCCGGATGAAGAAGTTATACGCGTTTGAAGTCGGCAGAAGAAAACTGCCCCAGAACAAGGTCGCGCCCGAGTCGTCTGTTGTCACGCCCGAGTCATTGTCCTGTCCCGGTCGTGGCGCCCGCGATGAACCTGGTCGCACCCGCTACCCCATTCCGCCAGCGACGGTTTGTGGCGGACAGAAGTCTGTCGCGCCCGCGACCTTCTGTGTCGCCCCCGCAACATCCCATTCCTGCGCGTGTTTGCCGGCCCAAAACGTTGCGTTTTGTTATTTTTCCCCCTTTTCCTATAAATACCCCCTCCCTTCCAATATTTTGAAAATTTTTTGAGATTTGAATGTAATGCTTGGCATTGTAGGGTTTATCCCAACTTCCCCAAAAATCTTGTTAACTTTATCCAATCAATTTTGGTGGTGTTTCAAGTCATTCCTTTAATGATTATTCAGTTGATTACCTTGGATAATCATGGTGGGGTGTTAGGCCTAGGGTTGTGGTTCTCCTTGCCCAAGGTCATATCCATCCTTTGGGTGTTCAAGGGTATTGTTAGTGTTGAATATCGATCACCCATCATCTCTCAAGCTAATCTCATAATCCCACCACGACGATAACGCTCCACTGGGTCTGTCAAGGTCTTTGAGCCTGGGTTTATTGAGGTCCTCAAGGGGTTCTAACAATCTCCCCCTTTTTGATGAAGGCAAAATTCATTTGCAACTCATCTCCCACTTTTTGACTTTTATAAAAAAAAATCTATAGAGAGCTCCCCCTTAATAGAGTAACCATCTCTAATAATATGCAAGAATTCAATGAACTTGTTAGTCCTAAGAGAGGGTGCTCCCCCTCAATTCGTGCCAAAAAGAATAATCAATAACATTTCCATTTGAAAAGATCTAGTTGTCATGATCCTTGATCCTAGGTCTGCTAAGGTCCTTGAGCCTAGGTTGCCAAGGTCCTCGATGGGTTCTTATACCTGCAAAAATTTCAAACACCCTTCCTCAAGTCATAATTGACATCAAATTTAGGTTATTGACTACTAGTAACAACCATGCATAGGCGGATTTGCATGGAGCTTAGGAGTGTCCACAGACACCCCTAGCCAAAGAAAAATTTGTGATTCTCTAATATTATTTGAAAGAAATTTTCTTAATTGGAGCAAGTGGACACCACAAAAAAATTCCAAAAAATATAATAGGGGTGTCCAATTTAGCGGCAACCCAAAAACCTTAAAATAATACTCAATTTGTCCCAAATAACTTGTCCAAGTTGACTAATTCGGTCCAAATTTTTAAATTTTGATCGTTAATTTATCAAATTATATGTTGAGTTATTATATAAGACTACCACTATTAGATTTGTGTTGAAAAATATTATTACCTAAATACAATATTATTAGTCTCGCTAAGATAAAATGTGAAATATTAGTGGTCAAAGTGTTGCATCAAAGACCGTGAAATAGTAATCTGGACAAATTAATTGGGACAGAGGGAGTAACAAATTTTTTTTTTTTAGGGTTTTTGGATGCTAATATACTGAACTTTTGGGGTATTGGACAATAATGCACTGAACTTTGACCTTGGATAATAATACACTGTAATTTGGGGGGTGTTGAACAATAATGCACTTAGTATGATTTTGGCAATGGCTAACTTGGTGGCAATCCTATGTAGCGGGTGGAGGAGATGAATTGGTTCACAAGTATTTGTCTTCTCGGTCTGTCACGTAAGATTGTCACCAAGTTCGCCACCGTCGAAATTGTCTCGAGTGCATTATTGTCCAACACCCCCCAAAGTTCAGTGCATTATTGTCCAAGGTCAAAATTCAGTGCATTATTGTCCAATACCCAAAAAGTTCAGTATATTAGCGTCCAAAATTCCTTTTTTTTAATAAACAAAAAGTGCAAGTCAATAAATTGGATAATTGTGTATCAGTATAAGTTTAAGATATAAGTATCTAGTTAATGTGAAATTTCAATTGATTTGGTTGGCATATTTATATGATGATACAACAAGCATCTAAATTTTAATGGCCATTTATTTGATTTAATGGCCATTTATTTGTTTTTGGAAAAATACAACATGCATCTAAATTAACCAAATATAATTAACTGGTATAAATTAAGTATTTTGATTTTACCTTTTCTAAAATATTTCATACAAATACAAGTTTAAAATAAATAGCATTGTTATTTAATGTGAAGAAACTCAACTGGTTATGAGGACCTCAACGCAATCATCCGTGAGGACCTCAAACAACAGCACAATATTATTTTGTTTGAAAGATCATCCAGCCACTTCAGGGAAGTATCAAACATATCTTTATCCTATATCTTCCTTCCATTCTAAAGATATGATTGTAATAGTTTTGATTTCCTTATCAGGCATCAAACGAAATCAAGAGAAAGCATAGCAAGGAAACTCATGAAGATCAAGTCAGAAAAGGAAACAAATCCCAATTGGAACGTTATACTCATGAAGATACCTGCCTAAATAGAGCCAACACAAACTGGAAAGAATCAAGAAATAAACAAGGCAACTAAAGGAAGTCGTTGAGGAATCCAATATAAATAAGAGAACTTATTCTCTTTACAATTATCGATTTCCAAGGAAGAAAATCGTTGTAAGAACTTTGTGAAAGAAAGTTCTGAGTGTAGGAGTATTTGAGTGAATATTCCGAGTGTAGCCATTCTTGTGTAGTGGTGAGTTTTGTGTAACCAGTGGTCATACTGGTGAGGACCTCCAGGGTCGTGAGTTCCAAGCTAAACAAGTGCCTCTCTGCTGTGTGAGGTCGTTGGTTGTAATCGCCTCCATTGTGAGGCCTCATATTCAGAAGACCTCTGTTGTGTCTTCTAATCCGGTAAGCCAATTGAGGACCTCACAAGTTCTCTTTTGTGCTGAGTTGTAACCTCCTCCTCTTTAGCACCTTTGATCATTCAATAAAGAAGTTATTTTTCATATAAAAGTGCTACTAACTTGGTTGTGTTGATTGAAGTGCAGAATTATTTTTATAACCCTAATCACCCCCCCTCTAGGGTTATTTCAATTGGTATCAGAGCAGGTCCACAGATTTGAAGAGTCTAACAACTCGTGGTAAAGATCATGGCCGGCCTCAACACAACCGAAGCTCCTCAAGGACGCTTATGGACAATAGCTCCACTACTTACTCGAGAAAACTACAGGTCGTGGAAAAGACAAATGGAGGTCTTCCTCAAGGACCAAGATGAGGACCTCTGGACTGTGGTTACCGAGGGAGATTATCCCACTCCCACGAAGAAGAACAGGTTTGGTCAAGATGGACCAAAGAAAAGATCTGAAATGATCAAGAAAGAGTTGGAGCAATTGAGAAAAAATACTCATGCCCTAAACTTGATTTATTGCAGTTTAAATTCGAACGATTTTGAACGTATATCTAATTGTGAAACTGCGAAACAGGTTTGGGATTACTTGATAACCTCATATGAAGGCACAAGTCAAGTCAAGGACACCAAAGTAGATATCCT
The DNA here is from genome assembly GCA_029582165.1 of Portulaca oleracea. NCBI lineage: Eukaryota > Viridiplantae > Streptophyta > Magnoliopsida > Caryophyllales > Portulacaceae > Portulaca > Portulaca oleracea. The sequence continues at coordinate 10,841,393 of CM055885.1, read as the reverse complement.
TGTCCAAAAGTATGAGGCCTTCAGAATGAAGGAAAATGAGACTATTGAAGAGATGTTTAAAAGATTCAGCAGCATCACCAACCACCTCATATCTTTGGGAAAAACCTACCCAAATGAGGAACAAGTTAGAAAGGTCCTCTGATGCCAGCCTAGAAGAAAATGGGGTCCAAAAGTCACAGCCATTGAAGAAGCTCAAGATCTCAAGGCCCTCAAATCGGAGGAACTCATTGGAAAACTATTGGCCTATGAGATCCAATTGAATGATCTCTCAGAACCCAAGGAAATTGCCCTCAAGACAGTATGTAAATCTGACAGTGAGTCAGATGATGATGAGGAGGAAGATACAATGGCAATGATGGCAAGAGGGTTCAGAAGATTATACAAGAAAAATCCAACTTTTCGAGGATACATCAAGGATGGACAAAACAGAAAAGCAACCTCAAAAGGTAAGTCCTTATCAAGAAAAGATGCTGACCCATTTACTTGTTTTGTTTGTGGCAGCTCAAAACACCTTATGACGGACTACCCTCACGCCAGAAGAAATAAAGACAAGAGAAACAATCGACCTCAACGGCATAACCATGAGGCAATGATGGAAACATGGAGTGATAGTGATTCCAGTGAAGGTCACAGTGAGGTAGAAGAAATAACAAATGTATGTCTGATGGCAAACACAAGTGAGGATCAAGATCCAACCTCATCTCATAACGAGGTAAACATTGATGACCTCCTTAATCTTTTACCATTACATCTTGCTCATAAGTGTATGCATCTTTTTAAATACTCTAAGTCCTTGATAGAAAGAATCAAGCACCTTACCAACCATGTTCAAAGTCTCTGTGAGGCCATAGAAAGCCTGAACTCTCAAAATGACCTCCTGTTCACAGAAAGCAATAGACTGTCTCTTGAGGTCAAAGACTACTATAAAACCATCACTCAATTATCCAATGAGGCAGTCAATAATTCCTATCCTTACCAAAGCAAACCAGTCTCCACAACCCCTTCTTCTCAACCTCGGACCAAAATTCCTACAAATCACCCTCCCAGAGGACCTCTCCTTCCAACACCCAATACACCACCTCTCAAAAACTATCGGTCCAAAAGTCCTCCTTTCCATGCCAACAAAGGACCTCTCCTTCCTATCCCAAACATTCTGCCTCTCAGAGAAAATCATCATAGAGGACCTCCTACAGAAAATGAAATAAGGACCTCATCAAATCCCTTGTCTAAAGGAACAAGACCTCCGTGCATTACTAAAATCTGGGTCCCAAAGACCTCATTGCAACAATCTCATCCTTGGTCAGAGACCAAGAAAGGTATACTGTCTTCTTTTACAGGTATGCCTCAAACACAGAGATCCAACCAAGCTCTTCAAACTGAAAATCAACAAGAATGCAAGAGTGACCTTTGGAGACAAAATTCAAGACAAGATCCTAGACATTGGGAGGGTCGTGAAACAAAACCACCCGCACCTTTTGAGGGGGAGTCGTCTACTATGAGGACCTCAACCTATGCACAAGCTTTCAAATTGAGGGGGAGTCCTATCATCCATCCTCCCTACATGTGGTCTCTCTCCTCCTCCCAGGTTCGTCAACTCACTGCGTGCCTGGACCTCTGATGTCCTCATCAGCATGGCCTCTAGGGCACCTCAAAACTTAATCAGGGCCAGGTCAAGGTGTCCTCATCATCTCTTTCCTCCTATCCCTCCTTTCTCTTCCTCTACTTTTTTGGCTACACATTTTAGTACTTTTGTATTATCATGTTTCCTTATTGTCTGAAAGACAAAAAGGGGGAGAACTCTTTTGGTCTGTAATTGCAGCAAACCTCTACACTGTTGTTATGCTATATGATTGCTACTATCCTACTACTATATGCATATGCCACTACTGCTATCAGTTCTGTATAGAATCTCCCAGGAGTTTTGTCTTTCAAACAAAAAGGGGGAGATTGAAGAAACTCAACTGGTTATGAGGACCTCAGCGCAATCATCCGTGAGGACCTCAAACAACAGCACAATATTATTTTGTTTGAAAGATTATCCAGCCACTTTAGGGAAGTATCAAACATATCTTTATCCTATATCTTCCTTCCATTCTAAAGATATGATTGTAATAGTCTTGATTTCCTTATCAGGCATCAAACGAAATCAAGAGTAAGCATCGCAAGGAAACTCATGAAGATCAAGTCAGAAAAGGAAACAAATCCTCATTGGAACGTTATACTCATGAAGATACCTGCCTAAATAGAGCCAACACAAACTGGAAAGAATCAAGAAGTAAACAAGGCAACTAAAGGAAGTCGTTGAGGAGTCCAATATAAATAAGGTAACCTATTCTCTTTACAAGTATCGATTTCCAAAGAAGAAAATCGTTGTAAGAACTTTGTGAAAGAAAGTTCTGAGTATAGGAGTATTTGAGTGAATATTCCAAGTGTAGCCATTCTTGTGTAGTGGTGAGTTTTGTGTAACCAGTGGTCATACTGGTGAGGACCTCTAGGGTCGTGAGTTCCAAGCTAAACAAGTGCCTCTCTACTGTGTCAGGTCGCTGGTTGTAATCGCCTCCACTGTGAGGCCTCATATTCAGAAGACCTCTGTTGTGTCTTCTAATCTGGTAGGCCAATTGAGGACCTCACAAGTTCTCTTTTGTGCTGAGTTGTAACCTCCTCATATTTAGCACTTTTGATCATTCAATAAAGAACTTATTTTTCATATAAAAGTGCTACTAACTTGGTTGTGTTGATTGAAGTGCAAAATTATTTTTATAACCCTAATCACCCCCCCTCTAGGGTTATTTCATAATGAATAATGGTTTATGATACACATTGAAACTATGTTACAAATAGGTCAAAACATGGTTATATGCTTTAGTTTTGGTACTATAGAAGTATGGTTTAATGCCCTTTGTAATCAAATCACATAACATACAAACTCTTGTTTATGAATAAAAAAAAAAGGTTGTAGTTCCTTATATAATGAAACACTTACAATTTATTTAAGGAAATTATTGAAGAAAATAATGTTATTTACAACTAATACAATCATATATATGGTTTTATACTTTTTGATGTAAGAACAATATATAACTCACTTTGCCTATTCCTATCTTTACATACTTTTATCATAATTTTAAATATAATCTCGATTAAACTTATAGTGATATATTTATCTCGTATATTATAATCTCAGTCACAAAAATTAAATTTATAATAAAATCATAAAATAAAGGGAAATTGGATTTAAATAATTTGAATTCTGACGCGTGAAAGACTTAATAATATGAACTTTAAAAATATCACTCCATAATCCGAACTTCAGCCCTCTTGGATTCTAGTAGTACGCCACCGAGTTATAAATTGAAAAACTCGGTGGCACGATGGCGTGACGTCGGAGGAGTGTGTGTTGACTCTTATTATGTGCCTAATCATCTTTGACTCACCTCACCCTCCTCTTTATATTCTCTCTCCTCCAGCCCCTTTCTCTCTCTTGTTCTTCTTCCATCTAGTAGGCCATGACTTCTCCCTCTTTTTTCTCCTTTTCTCTCTCTAAAACATCCTCTCTCTCTCTCTCTCTCTCTCTCTCTTTCTCTCTCATCTCAACCCTCATCTCTAAAACACCCCCTACCGCCCTACTGAATCCTAAAAGCTCAAACCCACTATTCTTAGCATTATCCAAAAGATTGGCTTCGTCCCTCAACCGTCAGGCACCTGGGTTCATCAATCTAAACTTCTCGAGGTTGACAAGGGATCTACATCCACCCCCACCGTCCCCACTGCTGACGTCAATGCCCTCCTTGACAATTTGAAGGTTGCACCTGCTCAATGGGATGCAGACTGCAAGTCTGTCAAAGAGCTAATCTCCGATCACTCTCCCACTCTAGACACCATGAACACTTCCCTTGGTTCGATCGAGTCTCAACTCTCCAGCATTGAGAAGCTACTACAGGCACCAGTTCCTGCTCCCGCCAATCCTGCAATCAACCCCAAGGACAAGAACCCTGCTGAGCTGACACCCCCTAGCATCCTCAACCTCGTTCCCCTCAATGTCATTCCCCCTCCTCCTCCTAGTATATAGGTCCCTTCATCTGTTTTCGAACACTTTAAACATTACTTGCCAAACATTTTGCACTCCCTTGTTGAATGCGGACAAGGGGGGGGGGGGGGGAGAAAAACTAGGTCTGTAATAAATTTGATATTTTGTTTGTTGATTGTTTGCGCTTATGATGGCCTTATCACTCTACTTGCAAGACTCGATCATGTGGAATTTTGTCTTTCATTCAAAAAGGAGGAGATTGAAGACTATGTCAATCCCCTAGCAATCCCTTGACAAGTCCAGTTAAACAAATGATATGTTTTGAAATGAAAATGCTAAATTCCAGGGACATTGGAATGACATTGAAGAGCTGCGCGTCAATGCCTTCACCGAAACCTAATATGGTAAGTATCTGTTTGATTGAAATCGATAATTGATTAATTATCTCTTGTCTAATTTTGCAGCGGCAAATAACTGGAATAAATTGAAGAAATCTAAACAAGAAGATATGGAGGATATCAATGAAGAAAAAATGGAAAGAATAACGAGAATGAAGATCACAGTAGCAAATCAATTCTAGATATGTTAAGCACTAAAAATGGAAGCTGCGAAAGAATTGATTCTCCTTCCCTTATTGTCTGGAGCACCACGCTCCAGTTGAACAATATCCAACAGTCAAAATTTCCTCTTCAACTAACCAAAGACGAAGAAAGAAGAAGGACGATTATCGAATTACATTCAATAATACGAAGTCACAAAAGACTCTCTCTGTCAATCATGTACTCGCCCCCCCCCCACTATGTTTTGTAATTGTTAGAGATAAGAAATAACAAGGTAACAGCGGAAGCGAACATAAATTGATGCCAGAAATTACGAAAAAATTCAGGAACCAAAATAAGCGATAAGACATACACCAGGTTTACGTGGGAAACCGAAGAACTCAGAGAAAAACCCACGGACGGTGACAGCCAGAAAAATAATCCACTATGAGAAGAGAGGAGTACAACTCGATCACTATCACAGGGCGTGATGCGATTAACAAAGGGGAGGAGATTACAGTAAAAAACTCTCAAACTCTCAACTCACAATCTCTCGGGATACACAAAAAAAATATTGGTAAAACAAACTCTCTCTCAATATTTTCTCCCTCTCTGACTCTCTGTCACTCGATGTCGTTGTTCACTGTGAAATAAAGTGGTGAAAACTGAACGCTATTTATAGGGTGGCTAGGAGAAGAAATAGAGTCAGATTAAAACTCAAATAACAACAAGTAGTATCTGACTTGAATAGGGAATTAGAATTAGATTAAAACTGTATGCTTTGTTTATTCTTCTTAGGTTCTGGACCCCACCAAGGATCGAATGGGCCACAAAACCCAACAAACTCCACCTTGGACCATGATCCGAGTCATCGATCCAGATAAACATCTCGGCTGTCGCCATCAACACGTCTCTCCGCAGGGCGTTGTCCCGAAGGGCTCTCAAGCAGTATCAAACATCATATATCGCTGCCTAGGTGCCTGTTTAAGACCATATGTACGTGTTGTCGAACTCGTCAAGGTTTGAGACAGCCGCTGAAGTTCTCGTCACTTTAGACCCCTGTAGGGTGTATAGGCTGCCCTTCCTGGTTCCCTTCATCAGAACCATGGAACTCCTGCACACTTTTGGGACACCATCTTCTCCTTTGCACCTGCAACCGTTAGCCTCAAGAGTACCCAAAGAAATCAAATTGCAGATTATGTTAGAAATATCACGAACCTCTTTCAGGGTTCTACCATCATGGGTCCTTATCCTGCTGCTACCAATTCCTGCAACCTTGCAGACCGTGTCGTTGCCCATGGTCATAACGCCGGTGTTATCACTCTCATAGGACTCGAACCAGTCCCTATGAGGACTCATGTGGTAGGTGCACCCAGTATCAAGAACCCAAACATCCCTAGCTATCCTACTCGATGTGGTAACCAAAGCATCGTCCATAACAATAAAGCCCTCTACATCTGAATAAAACTTAACACGGTTTGCAGTATGAGTTTTGGTGCGGTTATCCTTACTAGCTTGTTTCTGATCTTTGTTCTTAGTCTAATAATCACTCTTTATATGGCCCTTCTTACTTCTTGTACACCTATTTTGCAGTAAGACCTTGTCACCCTTTAGGCAACTCACACAACTTCTATGTATGAATCTTCTGCACACTCTTATGCGATCATAGCATTGGCTTCTTCAGTATACCGTGTTGGTCTCCTGATCTTCCTCCTGGGACGATCTCTTTCCATGATCAGTTCTTCATCCTCCTGAGGAACATCAATCGCGATCTCAAGCTCGTCAACTTGAGCTATTTCAAGAGCATCTTCAACAGCTTGCTCTTGACTGTAGGTTTCAGTGGCTCCACCTTGAGCCTCAACCTGCTCCATCTCAAACTCAACTCTTCCTGCGTCCTCATCCCTCATTGTTTCATCGGTCTTCGTGTAGGGATACCCAATCACGTTTCGTACCCCGTGCTGAATCAGGACCGCCTTCATCTGCAGTCTCCTTGTTTCATCGAATTTCGGAATCATTGAAGACATCTCCACCTTACTCCGATACGACTTGTTAGAGAAAAGTAAGAGTAATAGCAAGGTAACAGCGGAAGTGAAAATAAATTGAGATGACGAAAATTACGACAAAATTCAGGAACCAAAATAAGCGATAAGACAAATACCAGGTTTACGTGGGAAACCGAAGAACTCAGAGAAAAACTCACAGACGACGGCAGCTAGAAAAATAATCCACTATGAGAAGGGAGGAGTACAACTCGATCACTATCACAGGGTGTGATGCGATCAACAAAGGCGAGGAGATTACAGTAAAAATCTCTCAAACTCTCAACTCATAATCTCTCGGGAGACACTGGAAAAATATTGGTGAAACAAACTATCTCTCAATATTTTCTCACCCTCTGACTCTCTGTCACTCAATGTCGCTGTTCGCCGTGAAATAAAGTTGAGAAAACTGAACCCAGGGTGGCTAGGAGAAGAAATAAAGTCAGATTAAACCTCAAATTACAACAAGTAGTATCTTACTTGAACATGGAATTAGAATTAGATTAAAACTGTATCCTCTGCCGATTCTTCATAGGTTCTGGACCCCACCGAGGATCCAATGGGTCACAAAACCCAACAGTAATTGTGGCGAAGCCTTAGGCTTAGTGAGCCATAATTGTAGCTAAGCATCAAGGCTTAGTGAGTTGTGATAGTAGCTAAGTAGTAAGCTTAGTGAGAGTACCTGAACAATGATAGATTTAGGGAATCGGTGTGTGTAGCCATGTAGGGCCTTCTTGGTGAGTTTCCTAGTCCACCCTATAACACTCCTAGGTTATTAACCACTAGATTAAGGTAATGACTCACTTAACCCAATGATTACCGCAACAAATTTTTGTACCCAAGGGTATTACCGCCGTCTACGAAAGTGGACAAGGCTAAAACCTATCCCAAACACACATCCATAACATAATCCAACATAAACATCACAACCCATCACAAACATACTTAACTTAACAACTTCACGACATAACTTATAACTTAAATACAATACATAACACCATGATAGCAACTCCTTTAAGTATAAGACAGATTGCTCTCCCAAATCACCATCGTCGTCATATGTGGCCTAGGGGTTCGTCCTTCCGGTGCCTTGCCTTTACTCTTAGCCGAGCTCCCTAAAATAAACACAAAAAACTTCGAAGAGTGAGATAAGTCTCAGTACGTATCTCCCTATAATGTAAGAATCATTTTGAAATTCATTTTAGTTATTAGCGCGGTTCCAAAACCTTTAGAAACAACATAAATAACAGAGAAACAAATAATAGTAACATAATTTACATATCATAAACATAACATAACCTGTATATGAAAAGTATGACTTAACCTGTATATGAAAAATATGACTTAACATGTATCTTAAATCACAATATAAGTGAACACATACTTCTGAGTTTCCTCCTTTAAATATAACACAACATAGTTTTAAAAGAAACTTAAATCATACATAACCTGATAAATAAAATACACATGAAACCATAACCTACACATGACCTTAAATCCCCATAAATCAAGACTTATAAACTTTGGTATGTAACTTATAAAGCTTGACGTTGATTCAAATAACTTGGGTAACTTAAGGTACTTAAAACTTGGTTACCGTATTATTATCTTGAAGGTCCCCTGCTTGCGATCATCGGCTAAGCCTCCGTATGTGCATACCCGGACCGATCGGGAGATCCGGATGGTGGACGATGTCCTATACTGGCCAGATTTTCATAGGGTGCACTTATGGCACAAATTATCCTGGTGTGCACTGAGGCACGATTAAAATGGTGTGTACTAAGACACGATCCTCCTGGTGTGCACTATGGCACGATCAACATGGTGTGTACTAAAACACAATTTTCCTGGTGTGCTCTAAGGCACGATTACATGGGCGGGGCCTTTATTTATGTGTGCAAACTTAAAACATTTCCTGCTTTTAATCTTATTATTTTGGGTTTCTTATAAAACTGAACTATGGCGTAAACTATTCAAAATATACTCTCAGACGAAACTCGCACTTGTATAGTAACTCCCTCATGAAAATCCTTGACAAAATCAGTACTTGTTACCATAAAAAAATATCTAGCCAAAAGTACTTACATGATATATATATATATATATTATCATGAAGACGTGTATTTAAAAAGTTAAGATATTTTACGTAATAAACCTCACTTTGGTCCTTAGAACCACATAAACCATTTTATACTTATAATGACATATAGCATTGAAGTAAATAATATGAAACTTATGAACAACATAAGCTTTATAAGGCATAAAAATAAATCGTGTACTCATAAATATCAAAGTATGATCCTTTATTTTATGAAACTTATTCAGTACGTAAAACCATATAAAATGTACTCATACTTCAACATGTCATATGGAAATGGAATAAATAACATAAATCTTAAAATTAAGCATAGGATTTAAATGGCATAAAATCAATCATGAAATAACATAAGGGTTATTGGTAATATACGTACCTGACGGTTTCAAACTTACTCACACTGAACTTGCAGGGACTTGAACAGTTTGACCGCAACGATCTCTTGAGAAGGCTTAAAAAGAGTAAGAATCGTGAATTAGGATTTAACTTAGGTGGAAGTATTGAAGGGTAAATTAATGAAATTCTAAGATGACATGGTAATGAACTTGTTTCCCAAGGAGTACTCGAGAGGCCATAACTTCCCCTACAAGTATCGTATCGATGAGCATGAGGACGTTTTGGAAAGCTAAGCTCATGAACTACAACTTTTTAGTTGAGCATAAGGGTCGAAAATGTGGTTATGGAGACCTAAAACCATCTTAGCAAGCTGCCTAGAATATACCGTTACCGATATTAGTTATTCGGAGAGTCCTAACTCAAGTTATACTCATCGGATCGAGGTATGTAAGTTATCAACGGAAAGCTAGAAGAGTAAATTAAAACTTTCATGTGACCATAACTTGATTTGGCTATGGGAAAGGGTCGAGATTTGGCCCCTAATTCAAAACAGCCCCTTGAACTTTCTAGGCGAATTTCATATTATTGTCCCCGACTTAAAGACCCATAACTCTCACTCCCGGCATCGTATGACTACAAAATCTACCTTTCCAGAAATCTCAAGAGATTCTCTAAATCTTTCATGTTGAACCCTCAGCTCAACAAGGTCTCTAATTTGGCGAAAAACGTTGATTTCCAGGCTGCCTCAAAAATTCGTATTCATGTACAACCTCTTACGGTTTTGGGCATAACTTTTGATATACATAACGAAACTTCGTGATATGAAAACCGGGGTTTTGCTAACATGTTATGCTATTCATACTATAAAATGGGTTAAATTTACACTCTACGCCCTCTGAAATTTCCAGAATTCAAACAGACTTGAGAAGGGGTTTGCATGCAAGTTAAACTTGAAATCCCACACTACTTTCTTCCCAAGGCATAATCCTAGCATATGAATAACATTTCTAGAATTAAGACACATTAGAACCCTTCATTCTTGTCCATATTTGATGCATGCAAAGCAAGATCTTCACATAATTGAATATCCTAACTATAAACCATCATGCATCCCACATCAAAAGTCATAAAACTCACCAAATCTCCACTAGATTGTATTTACTTCAGGAAAAACATAAAAATAACAAGAAAATTCAGATATACTCTTGATTCATCCTTGAAAAAGAAGGGGAAAAGATGGATAGCATTACCACTTAAAATGGAAGGAAGAGAGAAGAGATAGGATGAAGATGGTGCGACGGGCGGCTAAGTGATGGCGGTGAGGTGAGGGAGGTCGGGCAGCTGGATAGGCGAGAGAGGGAGCAAGAATGAGAGAGTTCTTGAATGACAAAAGTAGAGGGAGATTGTATTTGTAACAAACCCCACCATTATGTATTTAACCTTGAAAAGGAGGAGGCCCAAAATGGCCTTTCTCCTTGGCCGGTCACAATGATTGCCCAACTCAAATTTTCATCCATTTCAATTCCTTCCTTGTACTTATATCTTCCTTAATCCCAAATTACATAACCTTGGTATACCGTAAATGTAAAACCCCGGAAAATTGGAATGCATTGAACGTTACGTCGTTATTTATTTAAGTTTGACTTTGTTATTTCTTGAGATTTTATTGGCGATTATTTTGTTAACACTTGAGTTCGTAGGACCGTCGTCGTATTATTAAGGGTAATCTAGTTTTTTCTACGTGCATGGTTATGCATGGGAATTGGGCTATTTTGGTAAATGACATGTTAATTATTGATGATTATGTGTTAATTTTTATTTAGTTAATTGTGTGTTTTCTTTATAGTAATATTATCATTATTATCAGTATAATTATTATTATTATTTTCAGAATTTAAAATCTTTTTTTAAACTTTTTTAGTGGGCGGTAGAGGCCTTGTTCTCCAAGTTTTACTTTGCTAAATTTAGTAGTGTAATTACCCTATTAACTTTTAATTAACCAAACAATACAAACCCTAAGCCCTACCTCTTTCTCTCTTCGTCCCTTGCGGTAATCGTCAACCCAGCACCAGTAGGCCCAAATCGCCACCGAAAACCACCTGCAAACTACCGTCATCACCGGAGCGACCACCACGGCAACCACCACCGAACCACCGCAGCCTCCTCACCCTCTGTCTCCTCTTTCTCTCACTCGCTGTTCGCTCGTTGTACGCCACCGCCAACCGCCGCCCAGCCGCCACCGATCGTCGGTGTCGACTCCTTGACGACAGGCGACCACCGCCCAACCTTCTTTCGCCACCACAGCCGCTATCGCACGTCGCCCCGACACGACGACGAGTATACCGCTGCTGTCGCCGTTGTTATTACCGTTGTCGCCGTCGCTTTGCCACCACCGCCGCTTCCCGACGACTACCCACCGAACGGCGACCGCCCAGACACCCATCTCCGCCACCGACGTCGTCGGAGTCCCGCCTGACGTCCACCGTTCTGTCGTTTATGCCCAGTCACGTAAACCCTAAACCTTAAGTTGTTTTCATCCGTTTTTCTTATTATTATTATTATTATTATTATGGTTATTAATCTGATTTTATAGTGCTAATCATGCGTATGAATCCATGTTTACACACTACAACATGGTAACAAAAATAAGACCGTTATGAACGGTCACAATTTAGCTTGAAGAGGAGGACTTACCGTCGTCGGTTACGGCGGAATGTGGCGGCAGGCGGCGGTTTCCGGTCCAATTCGCCGGTAGCAAGAAGAGGGAGAAAGGTTAACGGTTGTGAGAGTGGTGAGAAGTTGCGCAATTGAAATGTGAGTCGAGCCGTTGAACGGTATTAAAAGGGGAACGACCGTTCATTAACGACCGTTCAATTGAACGGTCGCTAAATAACGACCGTACAAATAAACGGTCGTTCAATGGAACGACCGTTCAATTAAACGGTCGCTACTTAGCGACCGTTCAATTGAACGGTCGTTCCATTGAACGACCGTTTATTTGTACGGTCGTTATTTAGCGACCGTTCATTAACGGTCGTTAATGAACGGTCGGCCGCCTCTTCCTAGCGACCGTTTATTAAACGGTCGCTTGAAACGGTCTTATTTAGCCTTCCGTGCTGTAGTGACATCTTGCTGTGTACATATGATTTTTTTTTTTAACTAGTATATAGGATGTAGCTGGTTGTTGTATGTGAAGTGTGAGATGGGTGATTAAGATTAGTTAGCGGAAAACATTAATCGAAATAAATTGTAAGTGATAGGTAATTATGTTCTTTTTAAGCATGACTTTGTATGATTATAATTTACGTATTATTGCTCTTATGCATGAGAGATGCTAAATATTGTATGTGGGGAGTGGGTTGTGGGTAGAGTTGGTGTTGTATTAGATTTCTTTGCATGATTTAGGTTTTGTTTAAGGTGTTAAATTTGATTCAATGTGTTATAATATGGTGTTGATACATATGATGGAGTTCTAAATAGAGTTGGGTTTTATTTCTCTTATTATTTGAAGTTTTCAAGTAAATATTGAACTTTTATTTATTTTGAGAGTTTATAATTTTTATTACTTATATTATGGTTTTAACGGAGTATCTCTATACCCTCTTTGATTTTCGGTGTAAATTAAATTATACTATGAGAGTAAAGTTTTGATCTTTGAGGTGTTAGTCGTACTATTTTTGAGTACCATGATGTGCGGAATTGTAAATACTAGTTTTATTGATTTTTTTATTAAAAAAATACTTCAAAATCTGTTTTAGAATGAAAGTTTAGCATTCTTGATGTGTGGGTTTTATCCTTTAAAGTTTCGATGTCGGAAAATCCAAGTTTCATGTCGACCTTTATATGTATTTTTTTTAATAGAAAATATTACCTTGCAAATCTAATTTGTTATTGTGAGAAATTGTGTTAGTTGTTGTGTAAGTCGACCTTAGTTGTGGTATGGGGGTAAAAAGGGAAGTATTGGACTCTAGTAGGTTGTCTAGAATGCCAAATTGGAGTCCCGGGATAGTGTGGTTAGAACTAGGATCGAAAATCCCGAAATAAGAACCGGTCAGTTGGGACAGAATTTATGAGTCGTACGATATCGGTCACCATAATTCATGTAGTTAATTTTTAGCCCTACTGTTTGGTCAGGAAATACCTTAGGATGTTAGCTTTCGTAGGAATTTTGCGGATCGGGATTTCAAGGTGTATATTCTGAGTTACGACGCAAATAGCGCACCTAGGTCAGATTTGAACAGGTTATATAGTTGGCTGTTTTTGAGGACATTAGGGTGCGTTTTAGGTCTCGGAGTCAACACAAGAGTTTTAGTAGACATCCCCAGGTTCCCAGAAAGTCCAAAACCATACCAATAGGATGTTGGGAAGTCAAGTTATAGTTTGTTTTGTTGGAGTATTGAATTCTGTCATTTTTATTCTTTTGAATTAATTTGTTGTTATGTGTGAATTATTCAATTAATTGTAATATGAGAGTGTTTGGGATATGTGATAGTTTGATGATGTGAGATATGTTTAAAATGTTAATTTACGAATGATGGGAACCTTATAGTGTTACTAGGTGAAAGAACCCTAGAGGGGGAGGGGGGATGAATAGGGTTATGAATTTTTCTGCACTAAAGATCACAGAACAAAGGACGTTAATACCTTAATCTTTTCAGATTAAGGTTCAAAACAGTTTATTAATAACAATCACATAAAGGACAATAGATATCAACTGAATAACCTCCTTTATTGAGATGAAACTGTTTGTAACGGAAGTGACTTAAGGTAAACGTCCTTAGGTTCACTTAGAACCAAGCGCCTTGCTAAGGACGCTTCTTATTTGTTGAAAGATGAACACCCACCAAAGCCTTCGTTTGGTGTTAACACTATTCAAATCCTAAGTCTGTCTAGGATTTGATTACAAGAGTCTAACACAGTTCTAGATCCGTTAAGAACTTGAAAGCACTCTATACAAGAATTCTCACATACAAAATCACTCAAACAAAAACACAAATCTGTTTTATACACCCTATTTCATCCGTGGAATAGTTAAGTTTCCTTGAGCATGATTTCTTCTATTTATGCATTGTCAAACGCATAGACCCGTTTGCAAATCAGATATCTTCCTTCTTTGCGCTGAATGATAACTTCCTTAAATTGATGTTTCCTTCTTGGTCTTGATCCAGAATCTCTTCCATTCCTTGATTTGCCGTTTCCTAGAATAAAAAGATATCAATTAGTTAATCTTATTTCAAGAAGTAGGCGGCTGAGATTTTCCAGAAGATTAATTAAGAGATACTTCCCTAATTTGGTTTTTGCCCTTCTTTGGTCTTTCACTTCAAAATTATTCCCTTGTTGCGGTTGCTATGACGTTTAGATAAACGTCCTTATTCCTGCACATGCCAATGTCCTTTGCATAGGAGGATCCTTCAATCTCCCCGTTTTTTAGTGAAAGACAAAACTCCATAGCAGTGATTTTAAGCAAAAACAGTATATGCAACATATAGAGAAACACATGCATATTACAAAACATGCATATTAGTAAAGAGCAGTTTTGTTAATTACAGACCCAAATTCAGCAGAGCAAAAAGAACACAGCGCAAAATAAGGTAGTTCATCTCCCCCTTTTTGGCTTTCACCAGAAAGGAAACAGGAGGAATGTTTGGCACAATTGTTTTAGAAATAAAAAAAAATTCAAGGAAGGGGGACAATAGGAGTGGCTGCATCAGGAGTTGGGTTGGGGTCAGCCACAGGAGAAGTGCATGGAGTGGTCTGAGTGGTTGGAGGAGGCGGCAGGGATGAAATGACATTATGGAGAGAGGTGATGGCAGACTGGATAGATGCATGCACATTTTGAAGACCTTGGATTTCTTGGTGGAGGGTGAGGACTTCACTCCGGAGGTTGGAAACTTGGGTCTGCAGGTTGTCCTGAACGTCCTTGGCAGCGGCAGCAGAAGAGCTCTCATGAGCAGCCTTTATCTCATCTGAATGAAGCCAAGTTCCATCATCTTGTTGTTGATAGCCCAGACTTTTGAGCAGAGGAATTCCTATGTTGGAGATGTGGACAGGGACTCGTTCTGAGGCAGGTAGAGGGACCATATAAGCGAGAAAGACCTTGGAGAGGAGGTTGCTATAAGGTAAAGGGCCAGAGGTGGAGGACGCTGCCCGAATGAGGTTGGTGATAACAATTTCTCCTATCTCAGGGTGTCGATCATTTAGGATGTTCAGAAGAAAGTAGGCGCAGGCTTCATTTATGGTTTCTTTGTTCGAACCACGGGGTAGGATTGTGCGAACAATGGTATAGTAAAGGAAGCGGGCCTCAGAAGTCAAGGCAGTGTATTGGACGTTTTTGGTTTCGGAGGGACGACCATACAGTTTCAAAAGTTCCTGCTTTGGGTCATAGGGTAAAGGAAGTGGAGATTTGGCTATACTGGGAGTGAGATTCAGAATTTTCTCAACAAGATTGGCAGAGAGAAAGATGTCAGTACCTGAGACTTTCGAATGAAGAGAAGTTCTTCCTGGATTGACCACAAGATTTGCAAAAAATTGGTGAACAAGGGATGGGTAGATGCTTTGGTCACAGGTGAAGAACGATTGACAGCCGACGTCCTTCAGGGTCGAAAAAGAGGGAAAGGCTTCAATGAGGGAGTCCAAATCGACAGTATCACAGCATAGCAGTGGACGTTTTACAAAGAGTTCCAGACGTTGGGAAGGGGTTAGTTGAAGAGTGGAGGTGGAAGGTGGTGGTATGGTAAGTGCATCAGAGGAGGAACTGTGAGAGTTGGTGGAGTCGGGGGGAATGGGTGAGGACTTACTTGAGCGAGTGCGTTTGGCAACTCCAGAGGATGCTGCTTGTTTGATGGCAGGTCGTTTTCCCATGGTGAATAGTGAAGATATGGAGGAATGAGGAAGATAGAGATGGGTGGTGGGGATGAGTGAGTGAAAAGTGCAAGGGGTGGGGTAAGTTAAAATAGGAGGGTGAAAGGGTAGAGGGGGAAGGTTGGATGTGGGGAAGGGAAAGATAATAATGAGAGAGAGAGAACGGTTATCGATAAAAGGAAGGAGGGATAATTGAGAGTGGCGGTTGGGATTTTAATGTTGATTTGACGGAGGAATTAAGAGATTTTGAAATCCGTAAGAAGGAAAGTGAGAAACAGGAAAGAAGGAAGGAAAGAGAAAGAAAAGAAACTTACAAAAATAACTGCGGAATATTTGGAAAGTATTTTTGAAAATAGCGGGGTATTCAGAGCAGTTATAGAGTGAACTATCTGTATAACTGTTTGCCAGGAGTTTATATGAGAATGCCCAATGTGGTTCCAGGACAAGAGTGTCAAGGTCCTTTATGAGCAGAGGAATTTAGTGAACATACCTGGTGGGCGAGGTCCTTTGGCTCCCCTTGGAAGGATGAGCCTTGACTCCCCCTCAACTAGGCACTCGGTTGAAGCATGCCTAGCTCCCTTCTGTTAGTGATGAACTGTTCAGTGGGAAGGGGCTTGGTGAAAATGTCTGCCAGTTGTTGATGTGTGGGTACAAAGTCCATAGTGATATGGTTCTTATCCACGTGATCTCTGATAAAATGATGTCGTACTTCAATGTGTTTGGTGTGAGAGTGTTGAACTGGATTTTTTGTAATTTGGATTGCACTTTGATTATCACATCTAATTGGAGTGCTTGAGGTTTCGATGCCAAGGTCCTTTATCTGTTGCTTGATCCATAGAAGTTGGGCACAACAGCGGCGCAATGTACTCACCTGCGGTGGATAGGCAACAAAGATTACGCTTCTTTGATTGCCAAGATATAAGTGATAGACCTAGCATTTGACATCCTCCTGAAGTGCTTTTTCGATCCGTTCTTGATCCAGCAAAATCGGCGTCTGAATATCCAACAAGAAGAAGGTGGTTGTTGCTAGGATACCATAGCCCAAGGTCCTTTGTGCCTGCAAGATATCTCATGATCCTTTTGACAGCAATCAAGTGAGATTCCTTAGGGGCACTTTGAAAGCGTGCACATACACACACACTAAACATAATGTCTAGACGACTAGCAGTTAGATAGAGGAGAGATCCAATCATACCTCGGTATTGTTTGTCAGAAATGT
Source organism: Portulaca oleracea (assembly GCA_029582165.1). Classification (NCBI taxonomy): domain Eukaryota; kingdom Viridiplantae; phylum Streptophyta; class Magnoliopsida; order Caryophyllales; family Portulacaceae; genus Portulaca; species Portulaca oleracea. The sequence goes on along the minus strand of CM055885.1, from coordinate 10,824,277 downwards.
CCTTACCGTTTTGATCGTGATCAAGCTTTATGGTGGAGGACATTGGAGTGCTACAGTGCTTGACATTTTCAAGCCCATACTTCTTGAGGAGTTCTTTGACATACTTACTCTGATTGATGAAGATACCATCTTCATGCTGCTTGATTTGCAAGCCAAGGAAGAATCTAAGTTCTCCCACAAGGCTCATTTCAAACTCCTTGCTCATAAGATCAGAGAAGTTCTTTACTAGGATTTCATTAGTAGCACCAAAAATAATGTCATCTACATAAACTTGAATAATAGTGGAGTCCTGACCTGAGGTTTTGATGAACAGTGTTTTGTCTATGAGACCTCTTGTGAATCCATTTCTTAGAAGAAAGGAGCTAAGTCTCTCATACCAAGCCCTGGGAGCTTGTTTGAGCCCATAAAGGGCCTTCTGAAGTCTGTAAACATGAGTGCCTGGTTTTTGTTGTTCAAATCCGGGAGGTTGTTCCACATAGACTTCTTCGTTTAGATATCCATTGAGGAAGGCACTTTTTACGTCCATTTGATATAGCTTCATGTGAGTTGATACAGCGTAGGCAAGGAGTATCCGAATGGCCTCTAGTCTTGCAACTGGTGCGAAGGTTTCTTCATAGTCAATGCCTTCTTCCTGGTTGTATCCTTTGGCAACTAGTCTTGCCTTGTTTCTCGTGACAGTGCCATATTCATCTAATTTGTTGCGGTAGACCCATTTTACACCAATGACTGGATGGTGTTCTGGTCTTAGGACAAGCTTCTATACTTTGTTGTGCTCGAATTGGTTTAATTCTTCTTGCATAGCTAGGATCCAGTTGCTGTCCTTTAGCGCTTCTTCAGGTCCTTTAGGTTCAATCTGAGAAACAAATGCATGAAAGGCACAAAAGTTTCTAAGAGAGGATCGAGTTCTAATACCTATTTCCAGACCTGAAAGGAGATTGTCAGCTGGACGAGTAGGTTTGAACCTGAAGGTCCTTGATGACTCCTCGGTGTTTTGCTGTGCAATATCAACCATCTGGGGAGTGTCTGTCGGTGAAGGTCCTTGTCCTTCACTTGAGGAAGGCCCTTGACCTTCATTTGCAGAAGGTCCTTGTTCGTCATCATGCGTAGGTTCTTGAGCTTCATGTTCCTCATGTACTGAAGTTGATTGCATGGTGTCATCAGAAGGAGGCTCTTCATTTTGTTGTAAAGGACCTTGCTGAAATATGCGAGGGGTGTCCTCGTCATCATCATCATGAAGAATCTGGAATTTGATGGAGGACCTTTCTGATGAGGAGGTGGAGGTTTCATCGAAGACAACATGAATTGATTCTTCCACCTTTTTGGATGCTTTAATGTAGACTCTGTAGGCCTTGCTAGATAAGGAATAACCTACTAGAATTCCTTCTTCACTTCTTGGTTCAAATTTACTTAAGGCCTTCTTGCCATTGTTATGAACGAAGCATTTGCATCCAATGGCCTTGAGGTGGGCTACATTTGGTGTTTTACCCTTGAACAGCTCATAGGGTGTCTTTTTCATGAAGGATCTTATGGTGCATCTGTTGAGAATATAATTTGAAGCATTTATAATTTCAGCCCAAAGAAAAAGGGGTAGATTGTTCTCACAGATGATTGTTCTGGCCATGTTTTCCAGTGTGCTGTTCTTCCGTTCAACTACACCATTTTGTTGTGGTGTCCTTGGGGCAGAGAAGTTATGTGTAACCCCTTCTTGATCACAGAATGTTCCAAATTGATCTCGATTATCAAACTCTTTTCCATGATCTGTTCTTATGGACACCAGATTGAGTCCTGTAAGGACCTTGAGTTGCCTGTATAATTTCTCAAACTCTGGGTAGGCCTCTGTCTTATCCTTCAAAAATAAAACCCAGGTAAATCTAGAATAATCATCAATAATGACTAGTATGTATGAACGTCCTCCTAGACTTTTGTATGGAATTGGTCCACAGAGGTCCATATGCAACAGTTCTAAACATCTAGAGGTGGTTACTTGAGATACAGGTTTGAAGGAGGTTCTGGCCTGTTTTCCTCTAGTGCATGCATCACATACCTTTTCAAGAATGAAATTTTGAGAGGTGGTAGTCCTCTAACTAAGCCTAGGCGTTTTAGCTTTTTAAGGGTTTTCATGTTCATATGTCCCAATCTACGATGCCATAACCAGGTTTCATCTGATGCAACTCTAAGACAGGTGAGGTCCTTTGTCATATGATCACTGAGGTCAATAACATACACGTTGTTCATCCGATGACCTCTAAGGAATGTTTCATGAGATTATTTTTCTACGACGCATGATTTCTTATTGAACCAGACTTTATAACCTCTATCACAAAACTGAGAAATGCTTAAAAGATTATACTCTAAACCTTCTACATAATATACATCATTTATACAGTTGACTGAATCCTTACCGACCTTGCCGACTCCAAGGATCTTCCATTGGCTTTTGTCTCCAAACGTTACCTTCCCACTTCTGATGTCCTTGAGTTCTCTGAATTTGGTTGGATCTCCAGTCATGTGTCTCGAGCATCCAGTCATGTGAGCCCTGAGACATACCTGCACTAAAGGACATTATACCTTTCTTTGGACCAGGAGGTTTATGAAAGGTTTCTTTGTTTGGGGGAACAGGTTTGTTGTTTGGCTTCTTTGGAACCCACTTTGCTTTGGTTCTTGGTTTTGGTATAGGTGTGGGTTTATGAGGGGGTAAGGTTTTTGGTTTGGTTCTGGGTGAACCAGGTTTATCTGTAGAGGTTTTCTTCTCAGGATTTATGGTATAATGAACTTGGTCTATTTCTTGATTGAGAATGGAATTTAGCTCTTTTCGGCTTTGTATCATTTCATTTCTCATGCTGACATTATCAGAGGTAAGGTTTTTGATTATCTTCGATTGAGTTTCTATGGTTTTGGAGTTTGTTTCAGCAATTCTAGTGAGATATTGTACTTTGTCGGTGAGGGTTGTAATGTAATCAAGCAAATTGAGCAATCTTGGTTTCAAATTATGTGGAGGATATTTCAGAAAGAGATTTGTAAATACCTCATCATCGTCATCTGCCTCTGTTTCATCTGCTTGTTTTTCTGTAAGGTCCTTTGCCATGAGACAAAGATTTGCAATTTCCTCGGACTCACTTTCACTTTCATTGCCTTCACTTTCACTCCATGTGGCAACCATGGCTTTGCTGCTCAATCTTTTTCCTCTGAAATCGCTTTGTTCCTTGTCTTTCTTCACGTGAGGACATTCCGTAACCAAGTGATCTGTTGCACCACAAGCGAAGCATTTATATTCATTATCATCCTTGGTTTGAATTTTACCTTTGGGTGAAGGTCGTTTGGAGGATGATTCTCTTAGATAACCACGGAATCTGGGATTCTTTCTGTATAGTCGTCCGAAACCTTTAGCTAACATGGCCATGGTTTCTTCATCATCATCCTCTGATTCTTCTTCTGGTTCCTTTGTGCTTTTGAGGGCAATGTCCTTGGTCTGACTGCCTTTAGACAGTCGTATCTCATGTGCAAGAAGTTTGCCAATCAGCTCTTCAATTTTCAAGGTCTCTAGATCTTGGGCTTCTTCTATTGCCGTTACTTTTGGTCCCCACTTGTGCCTAGGAAGACACTGAAGGACCTTGTTCACTTGTTCTTCATTGGAATAGGATTTTCCGAGGGACTTGAGATGGTTGATGATTGCATTGAATCTTTTGAACATTGACTCAATGGACTCATTTTCTTCCATCTTGAAGCCTTCATACTTTTGAACTAGTATGTTGACCTTGGTCTTCTTTACTTGGTTTGTTCCTTCAAAGGTTGTGACCAAGTAGTTCCATATCTGCTGAGTTAAGACTACAAATTAAAAGATAATGTGCATGAGTATTTTTCTTTGCTCCCTCTTTTTCTTCAGCTGAATACTCAGATCTTGGTTTATCACTTGATGTTCCATCTGTAGCAGTCGTCTGGGGAGTAGGATAATTTCCTTTGGTGACTACATCCCAAATGTCCTCATCTTGATTTCTCAAGAAGATCTCCATTTGACGCTTCCAAATTCTGTAGTTGTCACCTCTCAGTGAAGGTGATCTGTTCCATGAACGTCCTCGACTTAAGTCTCCCATGTTGTGATCTCCCATGATCTTTGCCACAGAGCGATTAGTCTCTGAGTTTTCAGTGGACCAGGCTCTGATACCAATTGAAAGAACCCTAGAGGGGGGGTGAATAGGGTTATGAATTTTTCTGCACTAAAGATCACAGAACAAAGGACGTTAATACCTTAATCTTTTCAGATTAAGGTTCAAAACAGTTTATTAATAACAATCACATAAAGGACAATAGATATCAACTGAATGACCTCCTTTATTGAGATGAAACTGTTTGTAACGGAAGTGACCTAAGGTAAACGTCCTTAGGTTCACTTAGAACCAAGCGCCTTGCAAAGGACGCTTCTTATTTGTTGAAAGATGAACACCCACCAAAGCCTTCATTTGGTGTTAACACTATTCAAATCCTAAGTCCGTCTAGGATTTGAATACAAGAGTCTAACACAGTTCTAGATCCGTTAAGAACTTGAAAGCACTCTTTACAAGAATTCTCACAAACAAAATCACTCAAACAAAAACACAAATCTGTTTGATACACCCTATTTCATCCGTGGAATAGTTAAGTTTCCTTGAGCATGATTTTCTTCTATTTATGCATTGTCAAACGCATAAAGCCGTTTGCAAATCAGATATCTTCCTTCTTTGCGCTAAATGATAACTTCCTTAAATTGATGTTTCCTTCTTGGTCTTGATCCAGAATCTCTTCCATTCCTTGATTTGCCGTTTCCTGGAATAAAAATATATCAATTAGTTAATCTTATTTCAAGAAGTAGGCGGCTGAGATTTTCCAGAAGATTAATTAAGAGATACTTCCCTAATTTGGTTTTTGCCCTTCTTTGGTCTTTCACTTCAAAATTATTCCCTTGCTGCGGTTGCTATGACGTTTAGATAAACGTCCTTATTCCTGCACAGGCCAATGTCCTTTGCATAGGAGGATCCTTCACTAGGGGTGGGTTAGGTGGAAAGTAGATCGTGTTAACTCCGTACGACGGGTTTTGATTTTAGAAATTTATTTATTTTTTTAGGTGCGATCTAGACCTTTCGTTTTAGTGAGCTCAAGTGTATTCGTGAAGTGAAGAGAAGATTATCAGGTAATGTCTATGTCCTAAATCCCGCTGGGGTGCACTTTAATTGTTTTAATTGATTTTAAGTTATTTTGCATTTTGCATCCCGAAGGGATTTTATGGTAAAATTTGGCTGTCTATTTTGGATGTTGATTTTGTTTTTTTAGTTGGAAAATGTGGACAGTCGTTTATGTGTGATTTGGAAATGGTTTTGGAAATTTGGGTTTGGATTGGATGGGATTGATTGAGACTGGAAAGATATGTTATTAAACCGGACTAATAATTCAAATGAGACTTAAATGCGGGTTCGGGTAGCGTCCCATAGACCAGGATCTGTTCCTGCAGGGAGGTTGTCAAGAGATTAGAGGATGCCCTGATATGGTTATGTGTTCGGGCAATGCCCTATAGACCAGGATCTGTTCCTGCAGGGAGGTTGTCAAGAGATCAGGGATGCTTGATAGGTGCTACTTCCTCGGGGTTATTTTTATGCACGTGTGTGAAATGGATGGCCATCCGTATATTGAGATTGTGATTGATTGAAATTGATACTGAGATTGAGATATGATTATTGTGAAGTCTTTGACTTCGAGGGCCAAATAAGTTAGGTCCGCCCGCTTAATAATTCTGAAAGATGGTTTGGTTGGTTGGGAAAGAAAGTTGATTTTGAAAAGATTTGACTTATTCACTCCTCCCCCAAAAATGAATTGAAATGGATTTTAAATTGTTTTGACGGTTAGGGGTAGACATTATTGAGTCCTCCTCATGTTTTAAATGTTTTGTTTTCAGGTGATTGTTCGGCCTCGTTCCGAGCCGAAATTCTTCTCTTTTATAGGGTATATTTGCTTGTTTTAACCCCTATTTATATATTAGATATAATGATTTAGTGTTTTGTAGGAAAATAAGGAGTTAGAAGAAGTTTGGGCTTAATTGAAGGTTTTTAGGGAATCCCGAGCTATTTCCCGAGTCAAACCAAATCAACCCGAGCCGAGAGCCGAGTCAAACCAAGTCAACCCAAGCCGAGAGCCGAGGCGAAACCGAAGCCGGAAATTCCATATCAAGATTGGCGTAAAACAGGGGAACGGTACGAACTCAAAGGTTTGTAATACGCGTGCCTTCACCCTTTGGGTCATAACTCCTTCGTTACAACTCCGATTGGTCTGAAATTTTGGGAGCTTAAAGTACACACCGAGATCTTTCCATCGATATCTTACGGGCCTAAAACGGAGTTCGGATGAAGAAGTTATGCGCGTTTGAAGTCGGCAGGGAAAAACTGCCCAGAACAATGGCTCGCCCGAGCCATCTGCTGGCTCGCCCGAGCCAGGCTTCTGGGGCAACAAAGACACCATCCAGAACGCTGGCTCGCCCGAGCCACTCTGTCTGCAGACGCGCGTGCTGCGATTTGTTCTAGGGTTTTGGGTTGTATTTTTCCTTCTTCTATAAATACCCACTTGTATTAATCAAAGAAGAATCAATTAGCCTAGGTAATTTAGGAGTAGAATTAGATTTATTGCTTTCCTTTATTTGCTTTAATCTCTCTTAATTGTTCTTCAAGTTTTCAATTGTTCTTCATTGTTCTTCAAGCTTTCATTGATTTCTAGCATTTGTATTCAAACTTTCTCAAGCTTTCTCAATTCAAGCAAGTTTCCATTGAAGTTTTACAAGCTTTCTCTCTTCTCTCTCTCTCTCTCTCTCTCTCTAATTTCCATTGTTGACTTGATTTCAAAGCTTTCTAGGGTTAGCCACATCAAATCCATCTTTTAGTGGGGAGGAGGGTCAAGGAATTCCAATTCTACTTCCTAGTGAGAATTTGGGGGACTCTTGGTAATCCAAACCACAATTTCTTGTTTGTTCGGGGGAAATTCAAGTGTAGATTGAAGTTTTATTGAAGATTAGTCATCAAAGGTATAATTTCTCGTTCCCAATTTCATTGTTCATTCATTGTTTTCATTCATGCCTTTTAACTGCTTTCATCTTTAAGTGCTTTCTTTATTGCTTTCTTTATTATTATCATGTCTAGGTTAGATTTAAATGCTTTCTTTACTTAATTTATCGCTTTCCGCACTTGAGAAAAACCCCTTTACACGAACCGATTACCTTAATCAAGCCTCACACCCATCCCTGAAACCGACATTCCTAACTTATAAAACCACAAAAATTACAACCGAACAGTGATCCGTTCTATGATGGGAATGAGAACTAGCAGTGAGGACGACAAAGTTAGTTTTGAGAATAAGTTTAGTTTATGTTTTAGAATTGAAGTTAGTAATGCTTAGTTTGTGTTGTTCTAGAATTTGAAAGTTCTGTTGTTTATTAAATTGAAGTTAATAATGATTAGTTGTTAGTTTTCCTTTCTTGCCTTGTATTCCTTCGGGAATACGGCAGTAACGCCCAATTAAAAAGAAAAAAAAATGAGTCTTCCGCTGTTATTGTTAGTCAACGTTTGACTTTTACGGTTAAGTTTAGAATTAAATTTCCAGGGCGTTACAGAATGGTATCAGAGCTCTGGGTTACGACCTGGTAGCCCCTAAGGTCTATTAGGATTTAGTTAGAACTTAGGATGCTACGTTCGGAGTGTGAGTGTAGGGTGGGGAACGGGGTATGTTTTGCTTCCCTACTTGGGTATTAGTTTTAAGTGCTTATTTACTCTGTTTATTATCAAGTAATCCCGTGAACATTTTGCTATGCTCGAACTATTAGGATAGAAACTCGTTAGAAAGAGCTGAATAAGGTAGATTCTTCTGACTCCAGGATGACTCAAGGCGACGGGACCAAATCTAATGAGCCTCAAGGTAGTCCTCTCCCAACTAGCGATGAGCTGAGACAGCGATTTGTAGAACTTCAAGAGACGACAGTTGCACGAGCCGCCACGAATGGAGACACCCCGCCGGTATTTCCCAATTTGACCCTACTAATGATGCTGGAGATGATGGCTCGACAGACTGAGCACTTCCAACGGATGTCGGAACAACGGGTTGAACCGAGGAAGGACAATGAAGCCTCCTTATTTAAGGAGATTAACAGCCTCAACCCTCCCACCTACTCCGAGGGAGCTGACCCCAAGGTGTTTGAAGAATGGATACGAGACATCGAGAAGAAATTCGACGCTCTCCCATGCCCTGAGGAACGGAAAGTTGGATTTGCAGCCTACCACCTAACGGGAGAGGCTGACATTTGGTGGATGAGTGTGAAGGAACGACAAAACGAACCAGGGTTCAACTGGAACCGGTTCAAGGAAATGCTGAAGAATCGTTTCTATCCCATGGCACTCCAGAAAGCTAAGGAGAAAAGTTCCTGGAGTTGGAACAAGGAAATGGAACAGTGCTGCAATACTCCGCCAAGTTTGCGGAGTTGCCTCGTTTTGCGCCGTCTTTTGTCGCCAACGATGTTCTGAAGATGAACCGCTTTGAGAGCAGCTTGAGCTTCGATATTCAGGACCGTATGACTGCGCGGTCCTTCTCTTCATACGAAGAGATGCTGGATGTGGCCCTCAACAACGAGAGAGTAGCTATAGCCCGGGAGGCACACCTGAGCAAGCAAGGGAACAAGAGGAAGGAACCTTCCCGCTCTGACCCTACTCCAATGTACCCCGACAAGAGAAGCCACCACAACAACTGGCAGAGTAACCAATGGCGAGCACCTTCACCTGGCTTGTTTTGTAGAGCTGGTGGCAGGTCGAGCCACCTAGCTAGGGATTGCAAGAGTAACTGGAAGGCAAGCTGCTACCGGTGTGGCAGTCCACACCGTTTGGTGAGAGACTGCCATTTCCCGGCACCAGAAGGACCTAACCATGGAGGGACCAACGATCAAAGAGCTCCACCCTCGATATACCAGGACCAAGGAGGCTACAACAGTAACACAAGGCAACAACACCAGAATCGGGAGGGCCCCAATGGGAATCAAGCGAATCGCGATAGGCCAAGCAATCAACATTAACCGCATCAACAATGAAGGAGCAAATTTGAACGACGTAGTGATTGGTAGTCTTGTACTCATCTCTCTCTCTCGTTCGTATGTTACAGTATGATTAAAATCTTGGTTCCTATGCTTGTGGCATGTTGAGTTTCGAGGACGAATCTCTTTTGAAGAGGGTAATGATGTAAAACCCTGAGTTTTGGTTAAGGTCATCGTTAGTTCTGTCTGGCACACCGTTGATTTTGAGTTTAAAATTTGAGGATGAAACTTCTTTAAAGGGGGTAATGATGTAAAACCCCGGAAAACTAGAATGTATTGACCGTTACGTCGTAAGTTATTTAAGTTTGACTTCGGTATTTCTTGAGATTTTATTGGCGATTATTTTGTTAACACTTGAGCTCGTACGATCGTCGTGGTATTATTAAGGGTAATCTAGTTTTTTCTACGTGCATGGTTATGCATGGGAATGGGGGTATTTTGGTAAATTACATGTTAATTATTGATGATTATGTGTTAATTTTATTTTAGTTAATTGTGTGTTTTCTTTATAGTAATATTATCATTATTATCAGTATAATTATTATTATTATTATTTTCAGAATTTAAAATCTTTTTTCAAACTTTTTTAGTGGCCGGTAGAGGCCTTGTTCCCCAAGTTTTACTTTGCTAAATTTAGTAGTGTAATTACCCTATTAACTTTTAATTAACCAAACAATACAAACCCTAAGCCCTACCTCTTTCTCTCTTCGTCCCTTGCGGTAACCGTCAACCCAACACCAGTCGGCCGCCCAAATCGCCACCGGAAACCACCTGCAAACTACCGCCATCACCGGAGCGACCACCACGGCAACCACCGCCGAACCACCGCAGCCTCCTCACCCTCAGTCTTTGTCCTCTTTCTCTCACTCGCTGTTCGCTCGCTGTGCGCCACCGCCAACCGCCGCCCAGCCGCCACCGATCGTCGGTGTCGACTCCTTGACGACAGGCGACCACCGCCCAACCTTCTTTCGCCACCACAGCCGCTATCGCACGCCGCCCCGACGCAATGACGAGTATACCGCTGCTGTCGCCGTTGTTATTACCATTGTCGCCGTCGCTCTGCCACCACCGCCGCTTCCCGACGACTACCCACCGAACGGCATCGCCGCACTCCTACCTCCGACGACGCCGAGTCCCGCCGAGGTCCACCGCTCGCTGCTTTATGCCTACCACGTAAACCCTAAACCTTAAGTTATTTTCATCCGCTTTTCTTATTATTATTATTATTATTATTATTATTATTATTATTATTATTATTATTATTATTATGATTTTATAGTGCTAATCATGCGTATGAATCCATGTTTACATCTTGCTGTGTACATATGATTTTTTTTAACTAGTATATAGGATGTAGTTGGTTGTTGTATGTGAAGTGTGAGATGGGTGATTAAGATTAGTTAGGGGAAAACATTAATCGAAATAAATTGTAAGTGATAGGTAATTATGTTCTGTTTGAGCATGACTTTGTATGATTATAATTTACGTACTATTGCTCTTATGCATGAGAGATGTGTTGGCGGGAAGGATGGTGTATAGGTTTTTTCTTTATTCTGTTAAGTTTGTTAGGTCTTAGTTTAGTTAGTTATTTTGCTTTCTTTTCTGTCTTTTTCTTCTTCTCTTTTCAATATATAGAGACTCTCTCTATCTTTGTAAGGCAAGAGGAAAGATTCAGATTTTCCAAGCAATAAAACAAACACTTTGTGCTTGATTTGATAATGAATCTGATGGGAGAGCAGCAAGGAAGATAGAGAAGTTTGACATGGTATCAGAGCCTTCTCTAGTTGAATCCTCCTTCATCATCAACCCAACGATCTTGTGATCCTCTGCTGATGCTCTCTATTTTCTTCTTCCTTCTGGTGATATCCTTTCTTTTTTCCTCTCTTCTTCTGCCTTGCTAACTTGTCTCTGGCATATTCTTTTTTTTCTTGTGTCTGGTCATTCCTTTGATTCACCATGGGCGAGGAAAAGGCTATAATACCAGAAGTAGTTGGTCCTGATCACCCCTTGTATCTTCACCATTCAGACAACCCCAATTTTAGTCTAACCAGTGAACCATTAACTGGCTCAAATTATGGCCAATGGAGTAGATCATGTATTGTTTCTTTGAAAGCCAAGAACAAACTGACTTTCGTAGAAGGAAAAGTTACAAAGCCTTCTGCCAATTCCCCTCTCTTGCCTTTTTGGGAAAGGTGTAATAGCATGGTGGTTTCTTGGTTTCTTCATTCTGTCACAAAAGACATTGCATCAAGCATTCTTTACACTGAAACAGCAGCTGAAATTTGGAAAGACCTGAAAGAAAGATTTAGCTATAATCAGGGTGCCAAAATCTATCAGTTACAACAAGAAATGAGTAACCTCAGTCAAGGAAACCTGTCTATTTCGAGTTATTACACGAAATTTAAACAAGTTTGGGATGAGTATGTAATGGTCATCACACCGTGCAATTGTGTGTCAGATTGTTCTGCCTCCAAACTCATAGCTAGACAACAATTATTTCAGTTTCTGATGGGTTTGAATGAACAATATAGAACAGTAAGGGGCAATATCCTCATGATTGCACCTTTACCAAGTGTCAATCAAGCTTACAGTATTGTTCTTCAAGAAGAGCAACAGCAGAATATAAAGAAACCATCCTTCGCTGAAGAAGGATCTATGGTGTTCAATGTATCTAGCAATCAAGGTCCCAAGAATCACTATAGTTCTTCATCACAATATTCTGGTTACTCATCAACTCAGTCTACACCTAGGCCTCCCAATAATAGCTCAAATTCTCAGCCTAATCAAAACAGAAGGCCCTATTGTTACTACTGCAAGAAACCGGGACATCCTACTGAGAAGTGTTTTAAACTGGCCAGAAAACAAGCTGAGAGATCTCAGAAAATTGCTGTTAATGTTCGAACCACTTCTGAAGCTACACCTATTATGTCTGAAAATCAAGAAATGTCTAGGCACACACTGAGTAATGAGGAATATACACAGCTGATACAACTTCTTGGCAAGCAAAACATGCATGTTTCTGATCATTTAGATCCACAACAGTCACCTTTCTTGGCAGGTAAATCCTTCTGCTTGATTTCTGACAATCAAAATGTGCAATGGGTAATTGATAGTCGTGAAACAGATCATATAACTCCTCATATACATCTTTTCTCTTCTATTACACCTGTTGTTACTTCTTGCCTTATTACATTGCCTAATGGTGAACAAGTACCAGTAAAGAATGTAGGAAATGTCACACTTCAATCTGGCATCACTCTCCAAAATGTCTTACATGTTCCTGCTTTTCGCTTTAATTTGATTTCTGCCTACAAATTAACTAAAGACCTTAAAACCAATCTAGTTTTCATTCCTGGAAACTGTTATATCCAGGACCCTTTGAAGACTCAACATCTAACCCTTGGTAGACAACAAGGAGGTCTTTACTTGGCCAACAATCCTACTAAAATCAAGACAAAAAATGAAAAACAGGAAAATGGTAGTGCTCTCCACTCCACATCAGAAATTTGGCATTGCAGACTAGGACACCCTTCTTCTGAGTATATTGCAAAGATTCCTGGAATATCTAGTGTCCCTAGCACATCGATTTGCAAGATTTGTCCTCAAGCTAAGCAACACAAACTTCCTTTCCCTTCAAGCACCAGTAGAGCTGTAAATAAATTTGAATTGTTACATGTGGATATTTGGGGGCCTTTTAGAGTTCATACATATGATGGTTTTCATTCCTTTCTAACCATTGTAGATGATTGTACGCGAACCACATGGGTGTATTTGTTATCTAGTAAAAGCAATGCTTTCCCTATGCTTGAGAATTTTATATCCTTTGTCACAAAACAATTTGGTGCTGTGGTCAAAACTGTTAGGTTTGATAATGGGAAAGAATTTTGTGACAATTATGCAAATTCCTATTATGCTCTAAAAGGTATTTTACATCAAACCTCATGTGTGGAAAGACAGCAGCAAAATGGGATTTTGGGAAGAAAACACAAGCATATTTTACAAATTACTAGATCCTTGTTACTACAAGCCAGACTCCCATTGAAATTTTGGGGTGACTGTATTCTGACAGCCACATATTTGATCAATAGGATTCCCAATTCTGTTATCAATTTTAAAACTCCCTATGAAATGCTCTATTATTCTGCCCCTGATTACAATCATTTAAGAGTCTTTGGATGCCTTTGTTTTGCTTCCACTCTAATTGTTAACAGACATAAATTTGATCCTAGGGCACATCCATGTATCTTCTTAGGATATTCTTTTAATAAGAAAGGTTATAAGTTGTATGATCTCTTTGATAAGAAAGTTATATTCAGCAGGGATGTCAAATTTTATGAAAAACATTTTCCTTATCATAAACTCACTGATGCTAATGATGTCGTGTTGCCTGATTCTATTTTCTTATCCAACACTGTTGAGGATCGAGACAATCATGACAAAACTCAGTCAGCACGAAGTTCTGTGATTCAAGAGCAATAAAATATAACCATTGCAAATAAAGAACCTCAAGCATCCACTGAAGCTAACAGCATACCTACCAGAAGATCCACCCGATCCACCAAGCAACCCACATATTTAAAAGATTATGAAACACAACTGCCTAAATTCAGCAATATGATCCAGTTCACTGCTCTCACTGCTTCTCAACAGCAGCAAATTAATGAACTTGAATTCCTGGAAGAGCCTAAATCTTATAAACAGGCTGCTAACCACCAACAGTGGGTGAATGCTATGAAGAAAGAGATAGAGGCTCTCCTTCTCAACAACACTTGGACAGAGGTTGACCTACCTCCAGGAAAGAAGGCAATTAGTTCAAAATGGGTGTACAAAGTCAAGCTAAAATCTGATGGCTCTTTGGAAAGGTATAAAGCTAGATTGGTCATTAGGGGAAACACTCAAAGAGAAGGGCTTAACTACAATGAAACCTTCAGCCCAGTAGTCAAAATGACTACAATCAGGACTATTATTGCATTGGCTGCATCAAGAAATTGGTCCCTTTACCAACTTGATGTGGACAATGCATTTCTACATGGTGATCTACATGAAGAAGTGTATATGAAAATGCCTGAAGGGATTCACAATCCTCATAATAAAGTACGCAAGCTGCAGAAATCCCTATATGGCCTTAAACAGGCTTCCAGACAATGGCATTCCAAATTGGCAGAGTTCTTAAAACAACAAGGATATACTCAGTCCAAAAATGACTATAGTTTGTTTACAAAAAGGACTTCTCATGATCTAACCATCGTGGTTGTTTATGTTGATGATGTTTTGCTTACAGGTTCTTCGGTTGTTGAAATTGATAAACTCAAGGATCAGCTGAACAAAGCTTTTGGCATTAAGGACCTTGGACTCCTCAATTATTTCCTAGGTCTTGAAGTCTCTTACTTGCCTCAAGGAATCAGCCTATCTCAAAGGAAATTTACACAAGACCTCATCAAGGAATCTGGGCATCTCAATTCTAAACCTACTGCAACTCCTCTCCCCTTAAATTGCAAATTAAATTCTGAATTTGGGACTCCTCTAACAGATCCCAATATTTATAGAACTTTTATTGGTAAACTTAATTTTCTTTCTAACACTCGTCCTGACATATCTTTTGCAGTTCAAACACTCAGCCAATTTATGCAATCTCCCAGGACACCTCACATGGTTGCTTTAGACCACCTCATCAGATATGTAGCTGGTACATCAGGGCAGGGGATCATACTCAGGGGCACTGACAACATACATCTTACTGCATTTTCTGATTCTGATTGGACAGCATGTCCCATATCCAGAAGATCAGTCACTGGCTATGTAATTTTGATGGACCAGTCTCCCATCAGTTGGAAATCCAAAAAGCAATCCACTGTGGCAAGATCATCCGCTGAAGCTGAATGTCGGGCTATGGCCCAAGCTGCATCAGAAATCACTTGGTTGGTTAGCTTGTTGAGAGAACTAGGGGTTGCTATTTCTAAGCCTGTTACTCTACACTGTGACAACCAGTCTGCACTACACATAGCCAGAAATCCTGTCTTCCACGAGCGAACTAAACATATTGAAGTGGACTACCATTTCACTCGGGACAAGGTTATGGAAGGCTTGATACAATTGAGTTACCTTCCAACACAATCACAACTGGCAGACGTACTTACTAAAATCCTTCCCTCAAATCAGCATTGGCACTTGTTAAGCAAGCTTGGCATGCTTCCATACCATCCAAGCTTGAGGGGGGGTGTTGGCGGGAAGGATGGTGTATAGGATTTTCTTTATTCTGTTAAGTTTGTTAGGTCTTAGTTTAGTTAGTTATTTTGTTTTCTTTTCTGTCTTTTTCTTCTTCTCTTTTCTATATATAGAGGCTCTCTCTATCTTTGTAAGGCAAGAGGAAAGATTCAAATTTTCAAAGCAATAAAACAAACACTTTGTGCTTGATTTGATAATGAATCTGATGGGAGAGCAGCAAGGAAGATAGAGAAGTTTGACAAGATGCTAAATATTGTATGTGGGGAGTGGGTTGTGGGTAGAGTTGGTGTT
Organism: Portulaca oleracea; assembly: GCA_029582165.1. Taxonomy (NCBI): domain Eukaryota; kingdom Viridiplantae; phylum Streptophyta; class Magnoliopsida; order Caryophyllales; family Portulacaceae; genus Portulaca; species Portulaca oleracea. Next base: position 10,808,673 of record CM055885.1, on the reverse strand, counting down.
GTATTAGATTTCTTAGTATGATTTAGGTTTTGTTTAAGGTGTTAAATTTGATTCCATGTGTTATAATATGGTGTTGATACATATGATGGAGTTTTAAATAGAGTTGCGTTTTATTTCTCTTATTATTTGATGTTTTCAAGTACATATTGAACTTTTATTTATTTTGAGAGTTTATAATTTTTATTACTTATATTATGGTTTTAACGGAGTATCTCTAAACCCTCTTTGATTTTCGGTGTAAATTAAATTATACTATGAGAGTAAAGTTTTGATCTTTGAGGTGTTACTCGTATTATTTTTGAGTACCATGATGTGCGGAATTGTTAATACTAGTTTTATTGATTTTTTTATTGAAAAAAAGTACTTCAAAATCGGTTTTGGAATGAAAGTTTAGCATTCTTGATGTGTGGGTTTTATTATTTAAAGTTTCGATGTCGGAAAATCCAAGTTTCATGTCGACCTTTACATTATGTTTTTTTTTTTAATAGAAAATATTACCTTGCAAATCTAATTTGTTATTGTGAGAAATTGTGTTAGTTGTTGTGTAAGTCGACCTTAGTTGTGCTATGGGAGTAAAAAGGGAAGTATTGGAGTCTATTAGGTTGTCTAGAATGCTAAATTGGAGTCCCAGGATAGTGTGGTTAGAACTAGGATCGAAAATCCCGAAATAAGAACAGGTCAGTCGGGACAGAATTTATGAGTCGTGCGATATCGGTCACCATAATTCATGTAGTTAATTTTTAGCCCTACTGTTTGGTCTGGAAATACCTTAGGATGTTAGCTTTCATAGGAATTTTGCGGATCGGGATTTCAAGGTGTATATTCTGAGTTACAACCAAAATACCGCACCTAGGTCAGATCTGGACAGGTTATATAGTTGGCTGTTTTTGAGGACCGTAGGGTGTGTTTTAGGTCTAGCGGTCAACACAAGAGTTTTAGTAGACATCCCCAGTTTTCTAGAAAGTCCAAAACCATACCCATAGGATGTTGGGAAGTCAAGTTATAGTTTGTTTTGTTGGCGTATTGAATTCTGTTCAGTTTATTCTTTTGAATTAATTTGTTGTTATGTGTGAATTATTCAATTAATTGTAATATGGGAGTGTTTGGGATATGTGATAGTTAGATGATGTGAGATATGTTTAAAATGTTAATTTACGAATGATGGGAACCTTATAGTGTTACTAGGGGTGGGTTAGGTGGAAAGTAGATCATGTTAACTCCGTACGACGCGTTTTGATTTTAGAAATTTCTTTATTTTTTTAGGCGCGATCTAGACCTTTCGTTTTAGTGAGCTCAAGTGTATTCGTTAAGTGAAGATAAGATTGTCAGGTAATGTCTATGTCCTAAATCCCACTGGGGTGCACTTTAATTGTTTTAATTGATTTTAAGTTATTTTACATTTTGCATCCCGGAGGGATTTTATGGTAAAATTTGGTTGTCTATTTCGGATGTTGATTATGTTTTTTTTAGTTGGAAAATGTGGACAGTCGTTTATGTGTGATTTGGAAATGGTTTTGGAAATTTGGGTTTGGATTGGATGGGATTGATTGAGACTGGGAAGATATGTTATTAAACCGGACTAATAATTCAAATGAGACGTAAATGCGGGTTCGGGCAACGTCCCATAGACCAGGATCTGTTCCTGCAGGGAGGTTGTCAAGAGATCAGGGGATGCCCTGATATGGTTATGTGTTCAGGCAATGCCCCATGGACCAGGATCTGTTCCTGCAGGGAGGTTGTCAAGAGATTAGGGATGCCTGATAGGTGCTACTTCCCCGTGGTTAGTTTTATGCACGTGTGTGAAATGGATGGCCATCCATATATTGAGATTGTGATTAATTGAGATTGATACTGAGATTGAGATATGATTATTGTGAAGTCTTTGACTTCGAGGGCCAAATAAGTAAGGTCCGCCCGCTTAATAATTCTGAAAGATGGTTTGGTTGGTTGGGAAAGAAAGTTGATTTTGAAAAGATTTGACTTGTTCACTCCTCCCCCAAAAATGAATTGAAATGGATTTTAAATTGTTTTGACGGTTAGAGGTAGACATTATTGAGTCCTCCTCATGTTTTAAATGTTTTGTTTTCAGGTGATCCGTTCTATGATGGGAATGGGAACTAGCAGTGAGGACGACAAAGTTAGTTTTGAGAATAAGTTTAGTTTATGTTTTAGAATTGAAGTTAGTAATGCTTAGTTTGTGTTGTTCTAGAATTTGAAAGTTCTGTTGTTTATTAAATTGAAGTTAATAATGATTAGTTGTTAGTTTTCATTTCTTGTCTTGTATTCCTTCGGGAATATGGCAGTAACGCCCAATTAAAAAGAAAAAAAAATGAGTCTTCCGCTGTTATTGTTAGTCAACGTTTGACTTTTATTGTTAAGTTTAGAATTAAATTTCCAGGGCGTTACAGTAAATGTATTCTTGGTAACCCACGGAAACTCAAATAAATATATCTATACACTTCCTTGTGACTTCTCATAATTAGTTTTAACCTGACTTGAATAAGGACCCTGTAAGTCGGTCTTGGGAACAAAAAAAACAACAACGTTCAAGCCCTAGGTTAACTAATATGTATTAAGGGGTGATTTTCTTTGGGTTATTATATCTTACTCCCCTTAAAAGAAGTTTCGTCCCCGAAATTTTCAAATTACTACCACCATATCCCTGGGGTCTTACCTTAAAACAAATAGGGGAAATTTGTTTCGTATGCCTTCTTCGGTCTCCTACGTGGATTCTTATGACAAGTGATTAGTCCAAAGGTCTTTCACTAAGGGAATCTCTTTGGAGCGCAAAAGCTTGACTCTCTGGGCAAGAATTTGGACCGGTACTTCTTCATAAGACATATTTTCTCTGATGGTTAGCGGTTCAGGCTCAACAGCGTGGTCCGGATCGGGGACACATTTTCGTAGATGCGATATATGAAATACATCGTGGACATGTTCTAGATCGGTAGGCAATTCAAGCATATATACTACCGGGTTAATCTTCTCGATGATCTCATAATGGCTTAATACACCAGGGATTTAGTTTGCCTTTGACATTAAATCTCCGCACTATTTTCGTCGGTGAGACCTTAAGTACACCTTGTCCCTGGGTTGAAATTTTAGAGGTTTCCTTCTCTTGTCTGCATAACTTTTCTGTTGACTCTGGGCCGTCTTGATGTGCTGCTGAATGATCTGAACTTTATCCATCATATCTTGTATTAACTCAGAACCCACTATCAGGGTTTCATCCAATTTGCTCTAGCATAAGGGAGATCTCCATTTCCAGCCGTAAAGGGCTTCAAATGGTGCCATCTGATTAGTAGCTTGATAGGTGTCATTGTAGGAAAATTCAACCAACGGCAAAAAGTTATTCCCAACTTTCGTGAAAGTCTAGAACGCAAGCCCTAAGCATGTCTTCCACCATTTGATTCACTCTTTTAGTTTGGCCATCTATTTCTGGGTGGTACGGGCTACTGAAGCTTGGCATGGTGCCAAACGCCTTCTGTAGAGCTGCCCAAAAACCGTGATTGACACCTGGTATCTCGAATAGAGACTACGTCTCTTGGAATGTCGTGTAGTCTCACCACTTCTTTCACTTAAATATTGGCCAACTTATTAACTTTTCAACTTTAATTTATTGGAATAAAATGGGCAGACTTGGTTAATCGGTCCATGATCACCTATATAGCATTCTTCCTGGTAACTGTCATGGGTAATCTTATGATAAAATCCATGGATATAGAATCCCATTTCCATGTCGGAATTCCCATTGGTTTTAGCTTTCCTACAGGTCGTTGGTGCTCTATTTTCACCTTTTGGCATGTAAGACACTTATTCACTACTTCTACTATTTCCTTTTTCATGCTAGGCCACCAGAACCTTTTTCTTATGTCTCGGTACATCTTAGTACCACCATATTGCACTAAATACGAGGTATCATGCCCTTCGAGTTAAATTCTTTCCCTTAAATCTCTGCTCTTGGGCACACACATAAACGATTTTGGATCCTTAGGGATCCATCCTTGTGAATTATAAAAAAAAAAAAAAACAAAATCCTGGAATTTCTCCTTTTTCTATCCCCGCACGTATGTACCTTAGATGATCATCATTCATTTGCTCCTCTTTGATTTCATTCAAGATGGAAGGTCATACTTACAACTCTGCCAACTGTGCCTTTACGTAATCTGCCTAACTTAACTTCGATTGGCCTAAGGTTGGCGCACTCGTGTCATACTGACTTTCCGGCTCAGGGCATCAGCTATTGGGTTTGCCTTCCCTAGATGGTATTGTATGCTTAAATCATAATCCTTGATGGGTTCTAGCCATCTCCACCGCCTTCAATTCAAGTCCTTTTACGTGAATATGTACCTCAAACTCTGATGATCTCTAGAAACTTTGGTAGTCGCATCATACAAGTAATGTCTCTAAATCTTCAAGGTGAGAATTACCGTCGCTAACTCTAGATCATGAGTAGAATAATTCAGCTCATAAGGCTTTAGCTGACTGTAGGCATATGCTGTGACTTTGTCACCCTGCATTAAGACACATCCTAGCCCTCGTTTGGGCGCGTCACTATAGATGACGTATTATTTTTCTTCCACATGAAAGGTTAGGATTGGAGCAGAGGTGAGCTTCCATTTGAGTTCCTGAAATGATTTCTCATCCTTCTCAGACCATTCAATCTTGGTAGTCTTTCTCAATAAGTTGATCAACGGTAAGGCGATCTTAGAAACATCTTGAATAAATATCGGTAATAGCCTGTCATACCTAAAAAGCTCCTTACCTCGGTAATCGTTGTGGGTCTTACCTCGGTAATAACTTTTGCGAATCAACCTTGATCCCATCCTTGGTCACTATATGCCCCAAAAAGGCTACTTCTTCTTCAACCGAAACTCACACTTCGTCAATTTAACATACAATTGATGTTCCTGTAAGGTTTGCAACACTATTCTCAAGTGTTGTTCATGCTTCTCTCGAGTTTTTGAATAGATCAATATATCTTCTATAAAGACCACTCAAACTTATCAAAAAAAAATGGCCTGAAAAATTCGATTCATGAGGTCCATAGAAACTGCAGGAACTTTGGTAAGTCCCAAAGGCATCACTTTAAACTTATAGTGCCTATAATGGGTCCTAAAAGCTGTTTTAGGTATATCCTCAGGTTTATTCTCAACTGGTGATACCCTGACCTTAAATCGATCTTTGAACATTCATCTGCGTCTTGTAATTGGTCAAACAAGTCATCAATATGGGGCGGAAAATACTTGTTCTTGATAGTAACCTTGTTAAGCTCTCTATAATCGATGCATAACCTCAGACTGCAATTCTTCTTCTTGACAAATAAAACCGGCGCTCCCCAAGGAGATACACTCACTCTTATGAACCCTAACTGGATTAACTTGTCCAATTAGACCTTGAGCTCCTTTAACTCTGCGGGTGTCATTCGATACGACGCCTAAGAAATCGATTGCATTCCTGGAACTAATTCTTATTTCGAAATCAATTTCCCTCCTCGGAGTAAGCTAGAAAGTTCCTTAGGGAAAACATTTAGAAACTCTCTTATCACTGGAACATTTTCTATTTTCAGCTCTCCGGGCTTGCTTTCCATCACTTAACATAAATAGCCCACGACTCCATGAAGTAAAAGTATCCTAACCTGCATTAACAATATAATTATGTATTCGAACTTTCCTGATTCACCTTTGAAATAAACCTTGCCTCCCAACTTACTTTTTAGAACAATTTCTTCCTTATCGCACTTTATTTTACCCCCCATGCTTAGCTAACTAATCCATGCCTAAAATAACATCGAATTCTGCTATATCGATTTCAAAGAGGTCAACTGAAAAGTTTTCTTCAGATATCCTAAGAGGGACATTCATGAATACCTTTTACATATTATACTTTGACCATTTGGTAATCCTATCTGGTAGATAACTACCTTCTCATGTTTCGGTAGGCCTAAATCAGGACTAACATGTGCGGTAATGAAAGGACACAACGCGCCAGAGTCATATAAAGCATAAACAAGCCTAGAATTTTTCAAAAGAGTTCCGGCAACAACTATACCAGAGGGGGCCACTTCCTTTTCGGCCTGGCCTAAGTCTCTTTCTCTTGGTACACGCTTCTCAATTCCTTTTTCACCCTTTCCACCTCAGCTACTCTCTCATACAGCTCTTGCATAGCACGGAACAGTTGAGCTGCCAGATGGCTTTGTATATACGGCTAAGACCGCCCTCAATCCTAGAGATCTTCTTGCGTCCCTTAGTCACATAATCAGCGCCAAACGAGCCAACTCATTAAACTTTGCAACATACTACATCACCGACATATCTTGTCCTGTCGTTCTTAACTCCATGAACTCCTTCTCCTTCTGGCGTTACAAGGAAAGAGGATAAAACTTCGCTCGGAAATCCACTAGAAAATCTCCCCATGGCAGTCCCGTGCCCTTGTACTTGTTCTTCATAGTGCCCCATCACAAGTCTGCTTCCTTGGTGAGGTAAAAAGTTCTAATGGTCACCCATTTTTCCTTAGATACTTCGAGAATCTCAATATGTTTTCCATGTGGCAAATCCAATTCTCAAGTTCTACGAGGTTTAATTCCCTTGCATATGTCCTAGAGCCCCTTTTAGTCATCCTATTAGCGTGATCATCATTCCTAATAAGGCTACTTCTTTCTGCACTTGGGTTCGGAATTCTTCGCAGAAAGTTCATGTATCGCCTGGCCTAAAACTCAGGGTGAAAAGGATTATGTGGGGGTATCCTGCTCGCTGAAGACCCTGACATTGGATTAACATGGGGCCACTCTTGGGGTCCTTGAAGTTGCTTATTATGACCCTGATTGTCAAATATTTCTTCTCCATGCTTATTTAAAGGTCGACCGCTATTCGATATGTGCGACATACCACAATATAAACATAAGAATTTAGTCCAAACACATTCTACACCTCACCCCCACACGTTGTAAATTTAGCAGCAAAATCCCCCGTTAACTTCCTTAGTCATAATCCCCTATTACTGGGTACCCCCTCTTGCAGACATGAGTGGCATACTAACATATACATACTTTTTTTTCCACCATATTGACATAGGCATACATGTACTATACTCTCTCATTACTGGTTTGTCACTCCCTATAGGCATGATAAAATTAAACAGGAATTCACCACCTGAAGGAATCCACATGGAATATTTAAACTTTAGAGATTTCCACCTTCGCATCATATTACCTGACCCGAATCATCCACGGAGGCATAATTCCATGGTTTGAAAACAAAATAATTGTTCCATAATTAAATACAACAAGATTCAACCCAAAATATTTTAAAACACAACATAGCACCGCCCCAAATCTGCGTACCCTTGCAATTTTAACTCAAAGGTGACCACTGACCATGCCCCCAAGTTCTGGAGTCGCTCCTCGTGCACTACAACATGAAACGCTTGCGGCGATCGACCTAGGCGATCGATATATATCGGTCACTCCTATCGACACGGGCGACCGATAGGCAGCGTCCGATACGGTATAAACGGTCGCCGCGGGCCTGTTCTGTTGTAGTGGTGTATGCCTTGATTGAAGGTGTAGATGGATTCATGACACTCGTCACAGAACTACTCCTATGGGTGCATGTGGGAAAGGGTCGCCAATAGACAGTGAGCTCTCCTCACTTGGTCATGGTATTGAGAGTTAAGGTTTTGCCTTAAGATATGAAAGACGTCCATTAACTTCGCGATATGGACGGAGACACAGTCTTCCAGCTTCATTAGTATTGCCCATGGGTTGGGTGTTTCAGGGTTAGTCATCTATCATAACATTAAAGAAACAAAAACAAAAGTTATTATAGTAGAAAAAACATTCTATAGGCATAAACTCTCATCATACTATTATCCGGACGAACCCATTAACTAGTTCTTATCTTGGACTATTTCATGAATCACAACTGACCTTGGACTTATAACATTAACTTATAATCAACCTTTCTCATACACATGCATAAACTCATTATTCACTAACTCTCTTCATACTCATGAACTACAACGAATCTTGAACTTAAAGTATTAACCTATTATCAACTTCTCCCCTATTCGTGCATAGACTCCTTATTCGCTACTCTTATCATACCATCATATATACACTTGAACTTTTCTTATGCACCTGCTTAACCCTTCTACTTTGAACAAGGCTCATGCATCCATTCAAGCACCCCACATACTTTAATTAACATAGACCATATGTATATAAATTCCTACCATATCCTTAATACCACTTGGTTACTTCTAACTTCACCCTATACTACTCTACAACACCTAGGGTTATCCCAATCTGTTTTGCTCTAATACCACAACTATAACACCACCAGGTTATTAACCACTAAATTAAGGTAATGACTCACTTAACCCAATGATTAGCGCAGCGAATTTTTGCGCCCGAGGGTATTACCGTCGTCCACGGAAGTGGACAAGGCTAAAACCTATCCCAAACACACATCCATAACATAATCCAACATAAACATCACAACCCATCACAAACATACTTAACTTAACAACTTCACGACATAACTCAAAACTTAAATACAATACATAACACCATGATAACAACTCCTTTAAGTATATGACACATTGGTCTCCCAAATCACCTTCGTCGTCTTATGTGGCCTAGGGGTTCGTCCTTCCGGTGCCTTGCCTTTACTCTTAGTCAGGCTCTCTAAAACGAACACATGAAAATTCGAAGAGTGAGATAAGTCTCAGTACGTATATCCCTATAATGTAAAAAACATTTCAAAATTCATTTTAGTTATTAGCGCGGTTCCAAAGCCTTTAGAAACAACATAAATAACATATAAACAAATAATAGTAACATAATTTACATGATATAAACATAACTTAACCTATATATGAAAAGTATAACTTAACTTGTATATAAAAAATATGACATAACATGTATCTTAAATCACAACATAAGTGAAAACATACTTATGAGTTCCCTCCTTTAAATATAACACAACATAGTTTTAAAAGAAACTTAAATCATACATAACCTAATATAAGATACACATGAAACCATAGCCTAAATATGACCTCAAATCCCAATAAATCAAGACTTATAAACTTTGGTATGTAACTTATAAAGCTTCACTTTGATTCAAATAACTTGGGTAACTTAAGGTACTCAAAACTTGGTTGTCGTATTATTATCTTGAAAGTCCTCTACTTGCGATCATCGGCTAAGCCTCCATATGCATACCCGGACCGATTGGGAGATCCGGATGGTGAACAATGTCCTACACTGGCCAGATTTCCATGGGGTGCACTTATGGCACAAATTATCCTGGTGTGCACTGAGGCACGATTAACATGGTGTGTACTAAGACACGATCCTCCTGGTGTGCACTATGGCACGATCAACATGGTGTGTACTAAGACACAATTTTCTTGATGTGCTCTAAGGTACGATTACATGGGCGGGGCCTTTATTTATGTGTGCAAACTTGAAAACATTTCCTGCTTTGATCTTATTATTTTGGGTTTCTTATAAGACTTAACTATGGCGTAAACTATTCATAATATACTCTCAGACGAAACTCGCACTTGTATAGTAACTCCCTCATGAAAATCCTTAATAAAATCAATACTTGTTACCATAAAATAAATATCTAGCCAAGAGTACTTACATGATATATATATATATATATATATATATATATATATATATATATATATTAGGAAGACGTGTATTTACAAAGTTAAGTAAGATATTTTACGTAATAAACCTTACTTTGGTCCTTAGAACCACATAAACCTTTTTATACTTTATCATGACATACAACGTTGAAGTAAAAAATATGAAACTTATGAACAACATAAGCTTTATAAGGCATAAAAATAAATCGTATACTCATAAATATCTAAGTATGATGCTTTACTCTATGAAACTTACTCAATACATAAAACCATATAAAATGTACTCATACTTCAACATGTCATATTGAAATGGAATAAATAACATAAATCTTGAAAATAAGCATAGGATTTAAATGGCATAAAATCAATCATGAAATAACGTAAGAAGGGTTATTGGCAATATACGTACCTGACGGTTTCAAACTTACTCACACTGAACTTGCAGGGACTTGAACAGTTTGACCGCAACGATCTCTTGAGAAGGCTTAAAAAGAGTAAGAATCGTGAATTAGGATTTAACTTAGGTGGAAGTATTGAAGGGTAGCTTAATGAAATTCTAAGATGACATGGTAATGAACTTGTTTCCCAAGGAGTACTCGAGAGGCCATAACTTCCCCTACAAGTATCGTATCGATGAGCATGATGACGTTTTGGAAAGCTAAGCTCATGAACTACAACTTTTTAGTTGAGCATAAGGGTCGAAAATGTGGTTATGGAGACCTAAAACCACCATCTTAGCAAGCTGCCCAGCATATACCGTTACCGATATTAGTTATTCGGAGAGTCCTAACTCAAGTTATACTCATCGGATCGGGGTGTGTAAGTTATCAACGGAAAGCTAGAAGAGTAAATTAAAACTTTCATGTTGACCATAACTTGATTTGGCTATGGGAAAGGGTCGAGATTTGGCCCCTAATTCAAAACAGTCCCTTGAACTTTCTGGGCGAATTTCAGATTATTGTCCCCGACTTAAAGACCCATAACTCTCACTCCCGGCATCGTATGACTACAAAATCTACCTTTCCGGAAATCTCAAGAGATCCTATATATCTTTCATGTTGAATCTGCAGCTCAACAAGGTCTTTAATTAGGCAAAAACGTTGATTTCCAGACTACCTCAAAAGTTCGTATTCATGTACAACCTCTTACAGGTTTTGGGCATAACTTTTGATATACATAACGAAGCTTCGTGATTCGAAAACCAGGGTTTTGCTAACATCTTAGGCTACTATTCATATCATAAAATGGTTAAATTCACACTCTACGCCCTCTGAAATTTCCAGAATTCAACCAGACTTGAAAAGGGGTTTGCATGCAAGTTAAACTTGAAATCCCACACTAATTTCTTCCCAAGGCATAATCCTAGCATATGAATAACATTTCCAGAATTGAGACACATTAGAACCCTTCATTCTTACCCATATTTGATGCATGCAAAGCAAGATCTTCACATAATTGAATATCCTAACTATATACCATCATGTATCCCACATCAAAAGTCATAAAACTCACCAAATCTCCACTAGATTGTATTGACCCTCAACAATCTCCACTTGAAGACCTTAAGATTCTTTATTTACTTCTGGAAAAACATAAAAATAACAAGAAGAAAATTCAGAATATACTCTTGATTCATCCTCGAAAAAGAAGGGGAAAAGATGGATAGAATTACAACTTAAAATGAAAGGAAGAGAGAAGAGATAGGATGATGATGGGCCAACTCAAATTTTCATCCATTTCAATTTCTTCCTTGTACTTATACCTTCCCTAATCTCAAATTACTTAACCTTGGTATACCGTAAATATATTCTTGGTAACCCACGGAAACTCAAATAAATATACCTATACACTTCCTTGTGACTCCTCATAATTATTTTTAACCTGACTTAAATAAGGACCCGATAAGTCGGTCTTGGGAACAAAAAAAAACAACAGTGTTCACAATCACTACAATTTTATGGGGAAGGAAAGAGAGAAGAAAAAGGGGAAATTTAAACTGATAAACTTGACGATCGTTGCATTGTTCAAGCCTTGTAAAAACAAACACATGGTTAGAAAAGTTGGAACACACGCTTTATTTAATAGTAATTATTTTTAACCTCGATTAACTAAGTTAACTAATACGTATTAAGGAGTGATTTTCTTTGGGTTATTACACACCCGGTCAAGAGTATTCTAGGGAGTGGTTTAGTTCATAGCCAAGCAAGTAGCCGTGGTTGGAAAATGATTGTAATCTATCCTCGAACCAAGTGATGAAGTTGAGTCAAGGAAATTGGTGAATCTCTCTAGCAAATCGGAGATCACGCCCAAGTTGCTTGATTGAGTTTCCCTTTATTCAATATGTTAAGCTTTCTATTTTCATTAAATAAAAGTTAAAGTATTTGATTTTCTATTGAATTAATCTTGTTGAATTGTTGCTACACTAACGTGTCTTTGTGAGATTCATATAACATTGGCAAGAAAAATTCAATAACCACATTGACCCTACCCCCCCCCCCCCCCCCTCCTGTAGGGTTCTTTTTATTGGTATCGGAGTATGATCCACCAATTTGAAGAGACTAATCGCTCAGTGGAAACAACATGAACGAGATTGGAAGCTCAGAGATCCCACAAGGACGATAATTCAACAGACCTCCCTTATTCAAAGGGTCCAACTTTGGACACTAGAAAAGAATAATGTAAATCTTCCTCACAGATCAAGATGCGGATCTTCTGACAATCCGTAAAAGGGAAATTTCTCCTCATCAATGGTGCCCAATGAGGACAACAAAGAAGTGCCAAAGGAGAAATCCAAATATACAATAGCTAAACTCGATCAAGTCTAGAAATACACTTGAGCCCTTAATATTATGTTTTGTAGTTTAGATGCTAATGAATTCGAGAGAGTATATGCTTGTGAAATAGCTAAACAGATATGGGACACAATGGTGACCACCTATGAAGGAACAAGCCAAGTCAAAGAAACCAAGATTGACATGCCGGTTCAACTCTACGAAGGATTCAAATGGAAGAAACTGAATCGATCAAGAACATTGGCAAGTGCTTCTCCAACATAACAAACAACCAAGATTGGCATGGTGGTTCAACTCTACGAAGGACACATTGACCACCTATAAAGTATTTGATTTGTTATTGAATTGATCTTGTTGAATTGTTGCTACACTAACGTGTCTTTATGAGATTAGTATAACATTGGCAGAAAAAATTCAATAACTCCATCCCCCCCCCCCCTTTCTAGGGTTCTTTAAATATCGTTGGCCATTCTATTAAGGAGATTGTTGAGTTTTCATTCAAAAAAAGGTGGTCAACAAACTACTCAACCCCAAATCTAATTCAATCCAACTTAAAAAAAATAAGGTATATATTTTTTTGTTGTGAAAAAAAGATAAAGTTTTTGTCTAAATTTTGGTAATAAAGGTATCTTTTCCACATATAGACACATCTTCCATATTTGTATTATTTGAGCCCAAATTGAACGTCATCCATTTATCCAACTCATAATAAATTGCATAAATTGTATGTGGGTATTGTATTGGGTGTTTCTTAGAACATTTGATAGACGGCAGACAGGCTATCATCATCAATTCATTAGCACCCAATACAATTATAGATCTCATTTACAAATGAGGTCTGACTCTATGTTGTTAGACCAGGACCGGTCATCGAACTGGGTGACGTAATAGGTCAATTGGCCAAATGGTCGAACCAGTCTGACTGAATTAGATCGGTTGACCCGGTCACCGGTTGAACCAGTTAAAATCGACGTGACCGGGCTTTGAATTAAATTTTTAAATATCACTCTCAAACAATTAATTATTAATCCTCACGATTTTACATAACAATACCACATTAATGTGATATCAAACTTGTTAAAGTTCCAAATTTTCCCCTTTGATTAAACTCTTTGAATTTTTCTTCTTGTATTGTTAATAGCCAAAATGATTGAAACTACACTTATAAAATAAACAAATTAAACAACCAAATTATTCAAAGCAGCCAAAAACAAGTGTAATCAAAAGAAATGAAAAGAAAGGCCTAAAAGAAAAGCCCAAAATCAAATTTAAAACATTTTTGTTAGTGTTATTATTATAAGCTTCTAATCCTAATCTTTAAGTTCCCAACCTCTACAAGACAACTTACCAGTGTCTGTAGTCATTCATTTGATTTCACTTTTTTAAAAAAAAAAAAAAATTAATTTCACTTTCCCATGTACTCTCTGTCTCTCTCATATCCTCCTCATTCATATCAATCTCTATATTATAAATTCAATTTCTGGAAAGGTCAAGAACCATGTCCCCTCTTTCCTGTGTCTCCTTATCTCACCCTCTCTATAATAGATTTACTAATTTACTGTGAATCTATAATTGCATGTCCAGAAAATAAAATCATAGAATCTCAGCTCATTCTCCCCTATTCCCTCTCTCATCTATGTTGACAAAATCGGACCAGATAGACCAGTCCAACTGGTTCAACCTTGAACCGGATAGGCAACCGGTCCACTTCTGAGATTTAACTCGCTTCACTAGTTCAGCCGTCAAAAAAAGTGAAAACATTGGGTGAGGTGGATGAGCCAGGTGGTTCACGGCCAAACTGACTTTTCTCTGTTTTTCATGTAAAAACCTCGTTTTTCACGAACCGGGCCTGATCGAGTTCAGATCGCGCGACTTCGGGTTTAGGTTGCTCAGATCAACTGCGCTTCGGTTCAGACGAGGTTCGCGTTCGGTTTGACTCCAAATGGACCTTGGCGGGTTCATGGCGGATCATGATCTTCAAGTTAGAGTTGATTGAATCTTTTCTAGAGGTGGGTTAAGTCGGATCAGGTCAACTTCGGATAGGGTTGATTCATTTGCTTGTTTTCGGGTGAATCCAAGTTCGAATTGCTTTCGGGTCAGATTGCTAACGTATTATGTTAAAAATTTATTTTTTGCTAAAAAACCAATTTTCAATTTTTGAGTTAATATTAATTACATAATTAAATCATTTAAGGCGTATGATTCATTAGTTTGTACTATAGTGTATGCAAATCAACCAGAAGAATATTAATCAGTACATCAGTTGATAGTCGAAATAAATAACGATAAAATATGGGCTATCGGGTCTGACAATTGACACAAAAGCCTAAAGGGATTTAACTTAATATTGTTTATTAGTATTAAAATTTTCTTTTGAAAGTGAAAGGCAAAGCATATGAGCTTTGCCATTGAGTATATAATCGTTCAGCTTATATATATTAAATTTCAAATTTTCCATATGATTACTCCAAATTGTGTACTACCTCCGTTTTTATTTATCTGTCCCCTAGGAAATTGTATTAAAAATTTTGACTGTTAATATCTTAATTTGTATAATTATTCATCATATAAAATTGATGTCATTAGATTCATAATGAAAAATGATATTTAAAAAATATGATATTATATTCTTTTGGAAAAACTTATAGTGGTTGTCAAACCATGACAACTACCACAATGAAAACAATGTTTACCCATACATGTGTCAACCTTTATCTTCGTCACTAACTTTTTTATTTAGTACAATATTATAAAATTTATTTTCTTAATTAAAACAAATTTACGAATTTTTTTAAAATTTAAATACCTTAACTTTAAGTTTTTGCGTAGTAAGTAAACAAATTTTGAAAAATATTTATTTTAAATTTTTTTAAAATTAACTAAAATTTTTAAAAATATTTTTTACAATTTATATTAAATAAAAAAGCTAATCATCGAGAAAAAACTTGACATATGTACGAGTACGATTTATTTTACTTACAGTGATTGTCATGGTTGACAACCACTATAAGTATATCCATATTCTTTTATAAAAATTTTATATTAGAAATTATTTATTAAAGATTGACACTAAAAACCATCAATGACAATTAAAAAAGAACGAATGGAGTATAATTTAGTCCCGTGTAAATTAGGTTGATTCTAATTCGGTCCATGTAGCGCAATTCAGGTGTCTCGGGTCGGGTAAAAGTCGTTTCGAGGTGTGTCTCAGGTCGAGTAAAAGTGGTTCGAGCCATTTCCAGATCCAGGTTTAATCAGGTTTTGCATGACTTGGTTCAAGTCGGTTTGGATGTCTTTCTTGTTTGGTTAACTTTCGGGTTGCATTTTCGATTGGTTTGAACCGAGTTTCGGTAAGACCAATTCCCTACATTCGGGTGCCGTTTGGGTTTGGATTCAGGCATATCAAATCAGATTTCGGATAAGTTTTGCCAAATCTATTAGAAAGGAATATCTAATGCACCTGTACAAAGCGTACATGAAAATAACCCTTGAGATTTCAAAAAAGGCTTTCCATTCCATTGAGGAGATTATAATTTACAGTACCAGCAAAGACCGACAAGGCAGCCAAGATGATGATCATTTTACACAGCAAAAGCTATATTCACAAAATTTCTTTTCCAAAGGCATTTGCCCATAAAAATGAAGCTACCCCCTTTTAATCCCAATAAAAGGCCCCACCTTTATGGGTGGGAAACCCAATTTTTGGGAAAAAGAAGAGAATGAGACCCCTGTACAACATACCTCTACTTCTGTCTCTATCTTCACAACGCTCTAACCACTTCTAATTTACATGATACGCCCAGAAAAAAAAAACAAAAAAACAAAAGAAAAACTCAGGCCTAAACTTGTTAAGTCAGTTATCCGGGGAATAACGATCATCACCTCATTTGCCTTCCATATAATGCCTTGGTAAAATTAACAGCTTCGTCTGCAAATGAAACAACACCGTAAGTTTCCCAATTCATCAGGTTGGTATGTTCATGCCAAGTGCAAACCCTTCAACAAGGCCAGCCTCAGATAAAGAAGCAATATATTATGGGCAAAAGAATAGCAATGCAACAAGAGAATATTTGGGTACAAGATATCTCTTTCCTGACTCTCAGATTTCTCCATTTTAATTCACTTATGGTCTGAAAGAGAAGCTGTCATAAGGACATTAGCACAATGCATCCTTCAGATGACTAGGCTAAGACACTACAGACACTTTGGCATAGACTACACAATTTCAGTCCATACAAAGGTATTATTAATTCTTGCTTGCAAACTGGGGATAGAGTGCTACACCAATAGATGACGTAGATTCATCCGAGGCCTGTCTTTACTTCAAATTTTCATGTGTTTCCCTGTTTAACTTCTTTTTTTACCTTAAGAAAAAAGAAGGGGGGGAGGGGGGGACTACAGCCAGCTTCTCAGCCTGCCAAAATCAGTGACTTTGCAGAACGCAATTTACCCATAGGGCAAAGCTCGGGCTGGGTGGAGGAGACAGGTTGCTTGGATTAGCAATTGAACCTCGATCCATTGAACATGGATCTGGAGATTCAGTAGCAGAATGAGAAGTGAAAACTGAGTCGTGGTTGGGAGAATTGCCATTAGGAGAATTGGTCTTATCAGATGAAGACATCCGAGAATGAGAGAGGGAAAAGAGGACTCAACAAGGAGGTGAGTAGTCCCCCAGTTGCTCAAGGATATCCAATTTGAAATACTGGTAGAGCTGTCTTGCTACTTAAACAAAAGTTCTCCACAATAGATCACCTAGGCCTAAGCCTGAGCAATCAACTGATCCATGCGGGGAAAGGGGCTACAAGGGTCCAAGACCCACCCTGCCACAAGCATAAATAGGAGCCTCACCAAATGGTATTGGCATATTGATGGGTTCCTAGCCATGAATATCGAAAGAATATATGAACTTCCTAATCTGGTAAGTAGTAACATATGGTATAGAAGATGTCTAAAGTCCCATTGAACCTTACCTGTACATAGCTGTCACAATAGCATGCTGACTCGGTCCTTGCAGGAACAAGCATAGCAGGAATTGCTCTCAATCAAGGTATCATCATTCCAATCTTGAATTGGTTGTCCGCGGAATTATGTTACCTTGCCCAACTTGAACCTGTGGATGAGGCTGCTGTTGTGGAGATTGTTCAAGTTGCTGCAGCTGTTGTTGGGACTGCTTTACAGGCTGGAGCACTTGGGGGTGTTGTACTTGTGATTGTTGTTGCTGCCATTGTGTCCCAGCACCATGGAGCATCAAGTTACCTGACAGCTGTCTCTGCACTAGACCTTGGCTAACTGATGGTAAGGGCTCATTGCTTGATGGATTTGCAAGAGCGCGGCTGTTAGAACAAGTTGGAGCAGATGAAGTAGGCATTGAAGAGTCGCATTGAGATTCCTGTACCTTTGCCAAAGCCATACTGGGAGAAGACGAGATAGGTGACATGACTGTAGAATCAGCAGATCCTGGCAGGGCCCCAGGCGCCTGATCAGCTTCTGACTGGTTCAATGAATCTGAATTAGCCAGACGACTTTGTTGGGTTGACCTTTGCTGGACAGGGTGAGGTTGATTCAAAACTTTAAGAGGACGCTTTGGCTGCTCTTCCAACTGCTGATGGTTTGAAACAGGCATGACTGGGGGAAGCTGACCTTGGTTTGGAACTGTTGCTCCTGCTGATGCAGAAGGGACTCCAGGAATCTGACCACTGTTGCTACTATCCAGATGAGAGGACATCTGTTGCACTTGCTTTGATGTCTGAATGGAATTTGCATATGGTTTCTGAGGCTGGGAATGGCCTGAAGTCTGAGGTGAGGCCAGTGGCTTAGCATTCTGCATTGAATTTGTGGCTGACCCTGAATATAAACCCTGACCTTGCATCAAATTCCCAGATTGCTCCCCTTTCTCAGAGACTTGAACTCCTGGGTTGGCTGATAGACCATTGAGATGGGATGGATCTACAGAAAGATTTTGATGCATCAGCATATTACCCCTCCCCATTCCTTTCAGTTGCTTAGCCTGCTGCTGAGGCTGAGATTGTTGGCGCTGTTGTGGATGTTGCCTACCAGATTGCTGAAGCTGATGTGCCTGTCGCTGCCGTTGCTTTCCTACTTGATTCGTCATTCCACTGGCACCACTTTGTCCACTCCGCCCAACTCCATGAGGTGCCACCTGGTGCTTCTGCTGCTGGTGCAACTGTGAAGGCACATGAGCCATTGCAGATGAAGTCAGGGCGGTCAAGGAAGCCGACTCAGACGATGCTTGGGATTGAAGATGGGAATTGCCCTGGCCCTGCATAGAAGAGGACACAGGAAGCGGAGGTGGGGTCTGAGCATGTGTTGGCAATGCGCTGGATGTAGGAAGTTGTTGCTGCGGCCGCAATGGTCTCTGGTGCAATTGCCGGTCCCTAGCAATCCTGAGTATGGCTTGCTGCTCTGGGGTAGCTGAATGATTTGATCCTGGGATATGTGGATGATGTGGACTGCTAAGCACATGGGAATGTTGCTGGGGGTTTGCATGCTGCTGATGGCCAGAATATGTTTGAACAGATGAAGTAGTCTGGTTAGGGAACCCAGAACTCAGTGCAACAAAAGCAGGGACTCCTGGGCTATTAGGTTGGGCCCCTTGTATCCGCATTTCAGGCAACATCATCTGCCTCTGGTGCTCTGAACTCTGTCCAGGCTGCGTGCAGAGATTCCGCAATCACAAGGATATCAAGGGGGAAAACAAAAGAATAAAAATAAACAGCACGAAACAATTGAAAGCAAGTCAGCAGTGGATTATGATACATCACGATCAACTAGCTGTGGTCATAAAAGTTGCAGAATTTGAATCACAAATGAAAGCATGTGTGGCTAAAAACTCCTTTTCCTTTACATTGGGTGGGTTGGGGGGAGCTTTGGAAATACAATAATGATGTTGATAACCATGATCGGACTAAATAAATAATTTAACATCTGAATTTACTTCCCGTCGTACAAGTAAACTAGCAATTGATATTGCCCTTACGCATAACAGAAAATGTAGGCAGTTTAGGTACACAACGTCCATTGGGCATATCGTACCTGGTACCTACCTCTATGCCCTTTGAACAGGAGAACAAGTGGGAAGAGAATACAAGCAAGAGACAGGAGAAACAAAGGAAACAAACTCACCCTTGCCATATGCAATGCATCACGAGATCTGAACATTGCGTTTCCTTGACCAGGAGCTGCTCCAGAGTGCACATTCATGTTGTTGGGCATCCCTCCCACATTGGAGGCAAGCATACTTCCAGAATTGAGCAACGATGAAGAATGAACTCCTTGCAGTCCTGGTCGAGGCATGGGCATATTTCGGTTCATTCCAGCCATCATACCAACGCTGTTTCCACCAGGAATCACACGCACACCCCGATCATTTCCTGGAAGAGCTCCAGATGAAGCCAAATTCGATGATGGAATGCTTCTCCCAGGTAGCATGTGACTGTACTGCTGTAGTCTCTGCTGTTCATCAATTGGTAAAGATGCAGACCTAGGAACTGCATATCTAGCATCCCTAATAAAGCAAGGTGGTAAACATGTGAGTATCCAATTAGGAGTATGTCGGAATAGGACATCTGACTCTCAACTCATTCAGCAAATTACCGAGGGCTATTGAACTGTGCTGATGCCAAATTGTTGCCAATACCCATGCCAGGAGAACCTTGAAGAGAGGAATTGAGTCCACTAGATGGGTGCATTGGTGGAATGGTGCCTTGATTTGATAATGCCAACCCACCAGTGTGTGGGCCCTGATACCCAAGAGGAAGCACCTCTTGACTGGATGATGCAACATCACAGAGATCAAGTGGCCTGTCCAGAAAACCCCCCCCCCCCCCCCCAAAAAAAAAGGATAAGGATTCCCTGAATTTTTTGTGAAACGTTGAATGAAACAGCCATGCAAATTAGGATGAAACCCATTCGAAGAGGGAGCCAAGACTTACGTTAGAAGAGGACCCCCATTCACATTGTTGGGTATGACTTGGGAGAGTGCAACAACGTGAGAACTGTGAACAGATGCTATGTGCTTCACGTCCTGATTATCATTCTTCACAAACAGGAAACCACAAGAAGTGTTAAAAGAGTCCACAATGAAAGTTGGACTGACAAGGAAAAGAGCACAAGCTCTGCCACATCCAACATGCAAAGCACTTAGATACTGTATCTTGTTCACCTTTTTTAACTACCCATCCTAAAAAAGTGAAGGGTCACCATTGTCACCATTTTATGTTAATCCCATCTGACCACCAGAACCATTTCTTTTCACCAATTTTTTTCAAAACAATGAGATATAAACCTATGAAAGCCAGCAATTCAATATACCTTTCGGCATCATCAATCTCAATGCCTTGGCATGATGAGCCCTCAAAGAACAAAGAAGTTAGCATTGGGCCGGATTACACTCTACTTTCAATTAAACCTCGCAGAACAGTCAAGTTCAAATACCTATTATATACAATTGTTTTCAATAGGTAATCAAAATACGTATTAACGGATACCAAGGGGATGTCACCAATATACAAAAGGAGGATAAAATAAAAACCAAAAACCTCAACACCTTAAGCTCTCCACAATAATCTCACACAAAATCCAAAATGGTGATATCTGTACCATGATGAGAAACCTTGACACCAAGTAGACAAGGTTCTCAAAAAATAAAGTTCAAAGTCATTTAGTGTTCTAGCCTTGTCCTCAAAATCCAAAAACTTCTTTCCAAGTGCACCTAAATAGTTGACAGAATCAAATTCGACATGCTAAGAATCCAACTCATCCCCAATCTTCTTCTCCATGCCCCTAAGACTGCTCTTGAACCTAGAGGTGCAGCTAACCCCAATCAACTATGAAGTAATCACATGCATCTAACATGCATCCAACACGGATACGGCTAGATACGAATCATGCTCATGTCTGTTACACAGAAAAAAGAAAATCAAAAAAGATGTTCAACGTGCACTGGACTCATCGAGCACACGTGTACATAGCCTGAAAGCCACCTTTTCAGGCTATGTATGCCATCTCCGGTGACTCTTAACACCTTCATTACTCTATTTCATAACTTCAAGTTTGTTCCTGAAGTGATTGGCGTCTATTGGGCTGCTTGTGTACCGTCATCCTTTATCCTTATATCTCTCTCAATCTCTTCCCCCTTCTAAGGTCTGAGAGAGTGGGAATTCACCATTCAGGGAATGCTCTTTCCTTTCCTCACTTAGCCTTCAAAAGTTTACACATTGAACTTGTTCATCGTTTTGATGGGAAGGATAGAGACAAGAGAGGTGTGAATGAGGCAGAAGGACCAAGGAAACAGGGTAAAATTGAAGAACGAAACCCCTTGACAAATTATTGCAAAGCATAAAATTCAATAAAAAGAAAATCAATAAAATGAGACAAAAATGACACTTAACAAAACTACAAACATAAATAGGAAGGATAACAACTAAATTTGGTTTACCTATACATAAAATAAATAAAACAATGAATGAGGAAGAAACTTCAATATTTATCAATCAAAATATAACTATCAACAAAGCACATACTATATTTACCAAACTTTCCATACCAAGTAACAAATCATATAGCTAGAATAAAAACAGAAAGTGATTATAACAGCAATTTACATGACATTGGCACTCATTTTGTACTCTCTGTAGGCAATTTTCTTCACTAACAATTAGCTTCTAATTTCGAATATTATGTTAATTTCTTGAATGTTATATAAATTAATTTGTAATTTCCAATAGTCATTACTAAAACGACCATTAGAATGTGAAATAGGCTATGTGAGTAGTCAATGATCATGGAAACATCCAAGGAGGAAAATACTGTAACTCACCCCTTTAAAAAGTACATCAATGAATGGGAATTTTTTTCTCCTTCAACAAAAAAATAATGAGCTACTCCTTCCGTTCCTTAATGAGTGTCAATTTTCCTAACTATCTTGTCCCTTTTCATTTGTCAACTTTACAATTCCAATAATTAAAATACCCTAATTACCATTAGTTAATGAATTTGAGTTTTATTTACCTTCTAAGATTCTCCTTTATTCCTCTCTTTGCATCGACATTAGTTCATTATTTTTTTAGGGTTTAGGGTTTTAGGTTTTTTTTTAGGGTTTAGGGTTTAAAGAAAAAAGGGGAAAAAAAACCATCAAAATCTAAATATTGTGTGTGTGTATACACACACACACACACACACTATATATATATATATATATATATATATATATATATATATATATAATATATATATATATATATATTCCTTCCGTCCCTTAATGAGTGTCAATTTTTTTAACTACCTTGTCCCTTTTTGTTTGTCAATTTTACATTTTCAATAATTAAAACACCCATATTACCCCTAATTAATTAATAAAATTTTTATTTTACCTTTTAAAATTCTCCTTTATTCTTCTTTTTTTAATGAAGGATATACTTGTCCATACATAATTTTTTCACTCTATTTCCAACACTCATAGGTTTTGTAAAAGTAGTTAATTTGACACTTAAAAAGGGACGGAGGGAGTATATATATATATACATGTGTGTGTGTGTGTGTGTGTGTGTAGGCACACGCGCACACACACACAAAGACATATATATACTTACCCTACACATAGACCTGTCAATTCGGGCGGGCGGGCGGGTTTCGAGTTGGTCGTATATCGTGTTCGAATAAATACAGGTCGGGTGTATTTCGGGTTCTGGAAAATACGAGCAATGTATTTCGGTTTTGGGTCAACCCCAATGGGTTATGATTGCACCTTTTTTCCGTTTTTTCTTTAAGAAAAATGGTCTCTAAATACTACTTTTTGTACAATATACATAATAAAATATGATTATCTCCTAGTAATGATAGATTATTGTAACTATTTTAACTTAAATTAGAAAAATAACAAATAAATGAGTAGCGCTTATAGTTTAATAGTTAAAAGTTCCAATGAAAAGTCACAAATTCTAATAAAGTTAAACTTAAAAACTTAATTTTTAGGGTCAAACGGGCGGGTCGGGTTTGGCCCACTAATTTTCGGGTTCGGTGTACCGCGGGTTTAGTTGAAAAAATCATGTTCAGAACCCATAAATATTGGGCGGGTTCGGGTCGTATCAGAAATTGCCAGGTCTAACTACAAATTTACGCGTGCGCGCGCGCACACACACACACACAAAGAGGATATAGGGAAGGCTTATGGCCATGTCAACTAGAATTTCCTTCTTTATGTCATATCTAGAATGGGTTTTGGAGATAAATGGATGCTCTAGAGTCGATATTGCATTTCATCCACTTCTTTACATTCCCCTACTGAGTTCTTTTACTCTTCTTGTTGGTGATGGAGGTGTTTTTGAGGATGATCGAGTCCGCTTCAAAAGGACTCCTATTTGGGTTTTTTGTGAATCGGGGAAAATCAGCGAACTTGAATGTGTCACATCTTTCTGCTGATCACACAATCACTTTCTGTGGCAACGATTGTAAACAAATGGTGGATCTTCACTGTGTACTAACTACCAATATGTATTGCATGCACCTAGAGTACGTGCTCCAGATATTTACAATATTTACAAGTGAACAATCATTGTAATAGGAGTGAACAATCTAATATCTGTAGTGAACAATCTAATATATATGGGTGAACAATCATACCATCCGGAGCACGAGCTCCGGGTGCACCTAATATATTGCAGCTTCAAAAAGATTGATATTTAGGTTCTGGTGATCAAAAGGTTCAAAGAAAAATATCCGGGAAGAAATCTAATTATCTTTCGAAAGGGGGCAGATTAACTCTTGTGGGAAGCAATCTCTCAAGTACTGCAACTTACTCTTTTCCCTTTACCTTCATCAGTGGCTAATAAGATGGAAGGAATTCAAAGGAAATTCCCGTGGGCCTCTTTTGGGAGTAACTTCAAGTATCATTTGGTGAGATGGAACATTGTGAAGCAACCTATTTCATTGGGGATTTGGTGCGAGGGATTTTCAACTGTGCAACATCGCTCTTTTAGGTAAGTGACTATGGAGATTTATGAATGAAAAGGAATACCTATGGTGGAATATGATCAAAATCAAATATGGTGAAGCAGGTTTTGGATGGGTTCCTTTAATTCCAAGGGGTGGGAGCATTTCTTCACTCATGTTTCTTTTGTTGTGGTTCTAAACTTCTAACATTTTGGCATGATCGTTGGTGTAGTGAGGCTTCTTTGAAAGATCTTTTCCCTAGTATTTATGTTGTTGTATTGGATAGAAAATGCTTGCATTGCCGACTATAGGGAACAACTTTCTGGGTCGCTTGTTTAGTCTCCTATTTTTGTGCAGGATGGTTTTGCCGATGAAGTTTCTTTGGTTAACTTCTTCAACATCCTTAATGAGGTCGTTTTAAAATGTATCTTCACAAGACATGGTGAGATGGGATTTGAACAAGAAAGGGACCTTTTTGGTTAGCTCATTTTACTTAAAACTTCTTAATTCCCAGCCTTCATTTTTGTATCTTTTGGGGGATGGTGCTTCCCCTTCCACCATTATTTGGAAGTTGACCACTTTAAAGGTTGTGTTCTTTGTTTGGGAAGCAACGCAAGGGAAGACCTTTAGTAGCAATAATTTACAGAAAAAGGGGGTGGATTTTGGTAAATAGATGCTGTACGTGTAAGGGGAAACTTGAAGCGCCAGATCATTTATTGCTCCATTGTGACTTTGCTGGGTCTTTTTGGGATTTGACATTTGGTTGCCTAGGTGCTACTTGAGTTGTTTCCTGTACAATTAGGAATCACCTTCTTGCTTGGGGGAGTGTCTTTGGGAAGAAACAGAAGAAGAAGAAGAAGAAGAATATCATGGTTATGCCACACGTGATTTTTGGAGCATTTGGAGAAAAAATAACCAAAGGCTTTTTGAGGGATTTGGAACTCCTCTTCAGCGCTTGAAAGACAATTCATCAAATCTCTCTTCTTTTGGGTTAATGGGAAGATTGTTCTACTTTCTTTGTGGTAGATTTTGTGGACAATCCATATTTTGGTCGCACATAACTTTGTAAATGTTTGTTGAGTATTTGTTCTTGATCCTATAATTAATAAATACTTATATTTTTTCTATCAAAATATAAATATCTAATTATGTGCATGTGTGCGCACGTGCTGTGGTGTGTGCGTGGGTGAATATGTATGTGTATTCTGTGGAGCAAGTAGTCAGATAGATAAAAAGTACAACGTGAAAGAGGACAAATTGGATACTAACGATGTAGATCATGCAATTTCAGAGAAATCATGGGAATGTCACAGCCAGTCATCTTTAAGGTAATACACAAAGAAACCCAATACATGCTGGGTTACAATTTTCCAAACTTATTCACATCAGCATGGATACTTATCGTAATTTGCAGCTATGCCCAAAAACAAGTACCTGCTTCTTTCTGTGGTGCAACTGCTGCCCAATCAGAATGATCTTCTCAAAATGCGACTTAATAGTATCCTCCTCCATTGGTCCCTGCAGACGCTGAAACAACTGTCTTGCACTTCCCTGCCAGACAAGGGAAAACAAATTTAGCAACAGTGAAGCTTCTCCAACTTGAGAGCTTGAGAAAGTGAAAACTTCCAGTTACAAATAAAGAATACCCCCCCCCCCCCCCCCGCCCCCCACAACCCAGCCACCCACCCACAACCAAGAAAAAAAGACTGATGAGATAAAAAGGTCAAAAATTGCCTTTGGAATCCCTGGCAAAGTAGAAGGATAAGGCTGAGAAGATCCTGAATCTTCAGCACTATCTGCCCCATCACCAGAAGTCCTGTCCATCAAAACTTTGTGCCGTTCCTTGCATTCTTGAGGTTTGCGAAAAATGCACTGGATAATATAAAGAGAAAAACGGCATAAGGTTGTCTTTATTTTGACCAAGGGTCAACAATAACAAAGACATCCTTAAGTTGTGTTATACACAGAGAAAGAAGGCACTACCAATGCAAGAAGGCTCATATACCTTGAATTGCAAAGTACTGTTGATAGCATCACTCACAAGCTCCCAGTTTGGACCCATATCATGAACAAGCACAACAAGTGCCTGCAGAGGAAGGGGGGGGGGTGCAAACCAATCTCAATATGTATACAAATAATGATGTATGCAGAGGAACCAAGGATAAAGGAGAACCTGATCTTCAAATAATGACCATGGGTTTCCTGAACAGGATGGCCCAGCAGGCAACTGCAAGTAGGATTTGAGAATCGACTAAATATTGAATCTCAAGCAAATTAACATGGAAAACAATTAAGAGAGATGCGCTACTATTGAAATATTACCTTGAGGGCTTTTGCTTTTCTACCCCTATCCCGGCCCCCAATCAACTTAATGATTTTACTCTGGTTGGACATGTTACTCATTTGAGAAGCGACTGGTGAAGCAACTGACCCACCCAAAGGCATTGTGTTATCAAATGAATTATCCAATGATTGCTTCATTATCTTTGGCTTCTTAGCATGCTGCCCAAAGAAACCTAAATATGGGAGTGGTCATAAAAGCATTAAGTGATAATTTAGCATAATATCATTAGATTATTATAATACATCAAGATCATAGAAGGACGAAGATTGAGGGAAACAAAAACAAAAGAGAGGGAAGAAATTCTTTACCACTATTTCCATTGGAATCAAGTTGGTGACTACTCTCCACTCTCCTTCTGACAAGATCCTTCTGCATCATCAAACCAAGCCACATGTTTGAATATGCAAGCAAGATGCAAATGATCAATGAAAAGAAAAGCTACACACGGGAAAAACTAGAAAGAACATATACTCATGTTGATGACAAATGGGAGTAAAGCTTGTATGCCCTCTTGTTTCATTTTTTTCTTTTAATTAGATCCTATTGTATGTCTAGTCGGTGGTGTGAATCACGGGAGAGTTCTAAGTTGAGATCAAGGTGCACCTGGGTCTGCACTTAGCCAGTTTCTTTTGGCGATATACGAGTTGACTAAGGAGATCCATGACGAGTTACCATGAAGTGTGCTTTTCGTGTGATATAGTGCTCATGATGATTTGAGGGAAAGACTAAATGACGAGGTGGAACTTTGGAGAGATACCTTAGAGTCTAGGGGTTATAGATTGAGTAGGTCAAAGACGAAATATATGATGTGTAATTTTAGTAGACATGAGAACGAGAATCATAGTCAAAAGAAGTTACCATTGTAGGGCTAGCCATTCCATGGGTGGAGAAGTTTAGATACCTAGGTAATGTGCTATAAAGTGATAGAGAAACTAGTGAGGATATTACACATTGAGTTAACGTTGGTTGGCAAAAGTGGAAAGCGGCTTTAAGAATGTTGTTTGATAGGAGAATTCCACTTAAGCTTAAGGACAAGGTATACCTTACGCTATTTAGATAAGTGATGTTGGGCGACTAAGAAGATCCATTGCTAGAGGTTAAATGCGGCAGAAATGAGGATGTTTCGAGGATTTGCAATTATACCAGGTTGGATAGAATTAGAAATGATGTTTATCCACCTAAACCAGGGGTAAGACCACTCAAGTATAAGTTGAGAGAGACTAGACCAACATGGTTTCCGTATATCCTTAAGGGATGTGAGGATGCCCCTATCACGAGGTAGGAAAGGATTGCGTTACCCCTTGGGCGTCGGGATGTGGGAGACCTAAAAGGTCCAAGAGAGATGTGACTACAACACAAGTAAACACCTAGGCTCAGTAGAGGACATAGACTAAATAGGGGAGTTGGGAGGGCTAGCATTAAGGTCGTAGGTTGAGATTTGACAATACAGTAATGTGTTTTGCTCCTGTTTGTGGCCATGTGTCTTCCATTTGATTATGTTGTTGGGTACATTTAGTTGTACTTCAACCACATGGAACACACAGGTATGCATCTTTTTATTTCCGCAAACTTTAATGATTCTTGGTCTTTCAAATTAATTTTTCAAAGGTTTTCCGATTAGGTTTCTTTTAGTGTCTAAACTGGTTTCAAAAGTAGCTTTTTCAAATGCTTTTGTGAGCCCGCGAGAATCAGCCTCTCCATGAACTTCAATTTATGAAGGGGAAGGCAGTGTACATCCAGATCACCCAAAACGCGCTCAAGCGTGTTTCCCCTAAGAGTTTGTTGTTACAACTGTTGTAATTCTATGTCTAGTATTTGTGAGTGCTTTTCTATTCTTTTTGCACTTGCATTTTTCGAGTTACACACCTATATTTTCCTCCCTTTATTACCAGTGTCCATTTGGGTGTTAAGGGGTGATAATAAAAAATTCCATCGCACAGAAAACAAACAGTGAGATACTTAAGGGCTTGTAAAAACTGGAAAAAGGTTAGGAAACAACAATACTCAATCTTATCAAAATAGAAAAAATAATAACAATACTTTGTCGATCTTCATTAGTTACGATTTATGATGGGTTTATGATGGGTAAGACCGGTAAAAGGGAGTCCATGTAATTCACCAGAATCGCAACACATATATAGTCATAGGATAGACAATTTCACCAGATCAAAAACAACCGTTAAGATGACGTGCACAACTTAATCAGTCAAGGAATCAGAGTGCCTGTTTTTCAATTATCTAGTCCTAGTTTGCTGACTCTAGAAGGTCTTTCACTGTTACAAGTTATTGCAGCAATCTTGTCAATAAATAATCTGAACTTTAACCCTCTTGGATTCTTGAAGCACGCCACCGAGTTAAGAATTGAAAAACTCGGTGGCACGATGACATGGCGGGGGCGGAGTGTGTCTGGGTTAGCTTTAACCGATCCATCTAACCCTCACCCTCTCCAAAAAATCTCCCTTTCGCTCTCTTTAATTCCTCCTCAAACTCCCAACCCCCTTTTCTTCTCTCTCTCCTCAAAATCCCTGCCCCCTTTCTTGTTCTTCCTCTTTTCTCGCTCCTCAAAATCTCAGCTCCCCATAACTACTCTATTGATGTTTCCCTCAACAAAATGGGAGACCTTGAACTCAAACTTATACATCTTTCCCATTCACCATCTTCTTTCACTTCTTCTCTCCGTGGCATCACCGCCACCATCAACGTCCATCACCAATAACCATCAACACCACCCAGCCACCGTTGTTCCCACCACCAACAACCACCGTCACACCATCATTCAGACACAACCATGGATACATGCACAACAAATATCATTCATTCACACTCCATACCCATCTCAATTTCAAGACAAAACCACCATAATCAACCACTTATTTAACACCCCCATATTCTCAATCAATGACCAGCACAACCAACTCATCAGTAAACACCTGAATCTCGCCAGGAAACGCCCCGAAACTGCTCAAAAAATCCAACCCAGAACTAATATGTACTACCCCTGTTTTGCACACCCAACCGCCCGTGGCCACCGCCAGCGGTCCCCTTACGGTCGCCTGCACCTACCGCCATTAACGACACCAACAACCACCCTACTGCCGCCTTAGATAGACCTTTGACCGCCCATACTCTGCCTCTCTCCTCTGTTTCTATGCATGAGTCAGATAGAAGGAAGGTGTTGGGTGAAAATCCATCCCAATGTCCCCTCAAATCCCCAGATTTAACATGTTGATTAAGATTATGGAAGAGGATGAGAAGGAGGAACGAGATGAAATGAAAATAAGAAAAGGAGAGAGGGGGGAGAATCGAAGAAGAGGAAGAACAAGAAGGCGGGATGAGATTTTGAGGTGAGAGAAAAGAAAAGGGGAGAGGGTTAAGAGGAAGAATTAAAGAGAGAGAAAGAGTGATTTTTAGAGAGAGTGAGGATTAGGTGGATAACTCAATGCTTAAAAGGTGCACAATAAAAGCCCACACACACTCCTCCACCGCCACGTCATCGCGCCACCTAGTTCTTCAATTCTTAACTCAGTGGGGTGCTACAGGAATCCAAGAGGTTAAGGTTGAGATTATTTAGTGACATTTTTAAAGTTGAGATTATTTAGACTTTCAAGCGTCAAAGTTCATATTGTTTAAATCCAATAACCCGTGTGTGTGTGTGTGTGTGTGTGTGTGTGTGTGTGTTCTGGCTGCTGCTTTCTTGCATTCATTTCAGTTCCTACTCACTCCAAGCCTCTAATGCCTTTGTGCTCTCTTTCATGCAATCTAGTATTAGTAACTAGAATGAGAATCATGTTCTATAGTCTTAGCTTCTTGATAGCAAGATATGAAAATAATCGACACTACAAATTCGTGTGATTGGTTCTATTAAACTTTAGTTAACTTTACAAAATTACCAAGCTAGCAATATTTGCTAGTCATCAATTCAGAGTTAGACGGGACACCTGTTCATTCTGCATGGTTGGGTCAACTTGCCACCTCTGGTCATATGCAGCAACCTAAACAAAAGAGAACAGAGTAAAAATGAATGAGCGCCAAAAATAACCACAAAACTTAGCAATTAATACCTTGATATGCCCCCTTGGGGCTGACCTAATGCTACATTTTAAGATTCAGGGCAAGGTCCCATTGCTCCTCATGTTTTCATGTGTTAACATTTATCCATCAAATATTAAAAAAGGGGTAAAGATACTAAATTGGTAGGCTGAAATCTTAATTTTACTAATTAAGAATACCTGATGCTTAATTTTCTTTTTCTTTTTAGGTTTCACCGAAATTTCTGTAGAATCAAATGCAGACAGCTTCTCGAAGTCCATTGCTGAATCCACCTCAGAGCCTCTTGGGGCAATAGATCCACCATGCAAAGTGCTATGGTCGTCCTGGAAAGAATTGGTATCACCGCTAGAAGCATCAGCCCTGATTGAAGCAGGAGCAACCCCAGCAGACCCAGCATTAAATGGAAGCGCAATCCTTTGCCTAGAAGCAGTGCGCATCCTTTTCGTAGGAATGGGGCCAACATGAAGACTATTTATGGGCCTTTTTCCCATTATCACGGACTGTGGGGTTCCATTCCTGTTCTCCATGCAGTGCCCATAGCCAAAATCACCTCCTGAGTCATATGATCTAGCAGCATAAGATTTCATATTTTTCCGTTTCTTTTTTGATGCTTTGCCAGCGTGAAATGGGCCAGACAGATAATATGCATTCTCTCCCTCATCTTCTTCATAATTGTTCTCTTGATACCCCAGCTCTAAAGAGCAAAGTAAAATTGTCAAAAGTATAGATAATAATGGCAACAAAACCAAGTTTATGGACTGGATATTACCTGCTGCAGCTTCATAAGTGGATGTATCAACTTCCTCTTGCATACCATTGCCAGTCCTCTGCATGGATGACAAGGTCAACAAAGAAGTAGAAAACAAAATAAGTGTACATGACAAAAAGAAAGAGGGGATTTAATCCGGTACTGTATACAGCTATTGCAATCGCACATACAACTAAAGCTAAGAATCTCATAACTTGCATAAGCTTTGCCAGCTCTGGTTACTATAGTGGAAGTCACCACATAGAAATGGACTGGACTACTTAACTAACTAGACATAGAGAACCTATAGTTTGCAAGAGGATATTCATCTACGCACCTCAGGTTCTGCCAAGCATGCTTCAATAGATCTTCTATAGTCCTCCATTGCACCAGGAGGGACAACATAAAACAGGTTTTCCTACAAAAGCAACAATAGGAAAGTAAGACAAGTGTTTGGCATGCACAAAAACATGGCTGTACAGTAGCACGCCATACTTGGCTTTAGCAGGATGCAAGTATAATTGAAAACCAATGAATTAATGAAAAATCACAAAAACATAGCTCAAAAGTACATTACTTAGACATGGCCATCGGATCATTCAGTCAAGTCATGTTTGAGATTTGGTTCAATTCGGTTTTGGGTGGGGGCATTTTAGGTTCGGGTTGATTTAAGGTTTTGATCCAGTAAAGCTTGTCTTACACAGAGACGAACAACTTTTGCAGGTCATTTTCCAGATCAGATCCACTGAGTTAACTATTTGACCTTTTCAGGTGTCCATTAGATTCTGGATTCAGGCCATTCAAGTCGTGGATACCATTGCCAAGACCAAGTGGCATTCCATGCTTCATAAACTTGTCCATCCGACCACCCGGGTAAAATGCAAGTCAATTATGTTTCAAGTTCGGGTTTGAAAATGCTAAACCTTAACCTTCAAGTTTTGGGTTTTGTCAACTTGACAGGTTAAAAGAGTTTTTTTCTCAAACAAATGTAATGAAGATAAAAATCTTTTTTTTTTAATTTAAAAAAGCGCAATTTAACTTTCAGAGCTCCAAACCTAGACATAACTCGCTTTGGCAAGGATTTCAGAGCATTGGTTTTGGTTTTGCTTGAGTAACTTGAAACTTCGACATATTCAATGTTGACAACGCTAAATGCTAATCAAAAAACAAAAAAAAAACAAAAAAACGGATGCAAATGCTCCATGATAAATGTCATGAGTCGGTTGACCACATCAAAAAAAATCTTCAAAGTAAAATATCCAAAACCCTAAATTTAAGGTATATTTTCCAAGGTACACATGCTTGGCTTTAGCAGGATTGAAACGTGATTGGAAAACAATGAAAATCATAATAGCATGGCTTAAAATTATCGTGGCATCCCATGCTTATCCTTATTCCTTAGCAAGATCCAAGTATAATTGAAAAACAATGAAAGCCAAGCATACTTCTGTAAACTTATCCTGCCATGAAACATTCGGCAAGTCATCATCAGATGCCAGATAGGAAGTCCCTTGGTCATCAACTCCAACAGGAGGTGCAGAACAACAATTAAACTGCAAAAATCTCACAGCATATCCACGGATAGCAAGATTCTGGTTCTCTTCATAAGATTGCACCTCTTTCCCAGGGAGTTTATCCTGCCCATTGACAGAAACGGAGGTGAGAAAGAACATTTTTTAAAGGGAAAATATAAATATATATTAATAATAGAACCAAAAAAATCAAATGCTCAACAAACATCCTACAAAGTTATGAACAACCAAAACATAGACTATCCACAAAATCTACCACGTCCATAAAACAAGAGCTAATCTTCCCATCAACCTAAAAGAAGAGAGACTTGATGACATTGTCTTTCAGACGCTGTAGAGGAGTTTCAATTCCCTCAAAAACCCTTTTGTTCCTTTCTCTCCAAATACTCCAAAAGGTCACATGTGGTACAACCATGGTGTTCTTCTTTGGTTTCCTACCAAAGGCACCCTCTCAAGCAAGAAGATGACTCCTGATTGAATAAGAAATGACCCAAGCAACACCTAGGCAACCAAAGGCTTAATTCCAAACAGACCTAGCAAAGTCACAAATGAAGCTATAAATGAAACAGCGATTCAAGATCCCCCATGCACATAAAACACCTCTACATGAAAGAGTGTTGCCTATCTTATGATAGACACAATCAGACTACCTTATCTGGTTTCTAACAGCAGCGGATCACATCCATTCACAAGATACTTTACATGCAAACCATGTCAACCTCTGAAATTGAAGGATATAAATAACATCACGTCACCAAGTCAACATATTCTGTTCTCACAATGTGTCAAGAACCATATCCTGGTAAGCAACTGACGTAAACAGTTGTTACAATCACACATAGGCACATACAAACCAATGTCCCACGTGAACACATAAATGGTCTATTAATCATCACCTTCATGAAATTGTTACTATAGTTAGCTTTCTTCTTTTATTGATAGTTTTCTTCCCTCTACATATTTGCATCTTCCTATCCATCAAGAAATGTCAGTGTTCCGCATGTAAAGGATACAAATGTGCTTTATTTCTTTTGTTTTCTTCTGTATTGGCCCCATAAGGGAATGAGCACCACTTCGCTAAGTTTTACACTGTAACCTTCCATTATTATCCACGTGAAATAATTGAATAAACAAACCTTTAGAAGAATGAATATTCTACTAGTAGATAGAGAAAAAAAAAACTAACTCTTCTGTTCCATATGTCCCACATAAACATAACGATAAGCCTAGAAATGTACTACTACATGTTAATGTCAGAGAAAATAAAAATAATAATAATAATACAAGTGCAATTCACCATATCTAGATGGGAGAATACTGTATACAAAGTGGTAGCCTCAAGGAAGCAACTCATTCAGAGAAAAATGTATGAATACCAATCAGTACCTCATCAACAACTCCGGACGCACAAGCAACAACTTGAATATCATCAATGTTAGAAATGGTATCATGCAAGCACTTTTCTGACTGAAGAGTGTTCGCATTCTCAGCAGGCAGCCCAGCTGAGTGCCAGAACTCCATCACAGCCTTCGCCAAGGTATGAGCTACACTTCTCTGCTTCAGAAATTTATTTCGCTCCTCTAACTTTAAACGAGAAGCAAAAGCAGCACCATGGCAAATTTGAGCAGCAGCAGTAGTCTTCCAAAGACGCTCCTATGGGAAATTTTCAAAAATGCTTTAATTAGATAGCATTGACATAGGAGCATTGGACAATAATGAATCTTAAAGTTCTGGGAAAAAGAGACCCAAAAAAAACCCAGAATGGACATAAAAAGACAAACCTGGGAAAAATCATTGGCTAACCACGCCATTTCCTCAAGAACAAAATCCCACTGAGATTTCTGACGATGCTCTCTAGGCAACAAACACGCAGACAACTCTGCAATCCGCTTACGCTTGGCCTATATAAGAACAGATATTAAACTCCAATTGGAGAAGCAATTCACACGCAGCCAAGGGGATCACAACTGAACAAATGACATGTAACTCACTTTGATAATATGTGCCTCTTCAAGCACCCTATCCTCATGTTCCCTATCAACTATCTTCAGCTGGTCTTCAGCACAAGATTGGGGCTCTGAAACAAGAGGTGGAGCAGACAAATCAGTCCTACTAAGCTCTGTGCAAGACGGATCTGTAGAGGGTGGTGGCACCACAGGAGAAGAGCTGCCCACTTTGGGAACTGAATCATCGCTTGGACCTGCCTGTATATCTGATTTGTTATCAGTATGATTGTTCACATCTGGCTCCACAATGTCAGAGGGGCCCTTCAGCTCATCTACGGGTGATGATCTGCCTTTGCCAATTTCTTCCTGATGTTTATCTCCAAAACCATTGCCTTGGTGACAAATAGAATTCTGATCCTCCTTCACACTAGAAGCACTTTCCATGACACTAGCATCATGCATGTCATTTACCATTGTTTCTTCTTTATAGACGGATTTTTCCCCAGGAGACAACTTCTGCTCCTTAAGGGCCCCGTTACTATCTACATTTTTTAAATTAGTACACAATTCACTACCAATATTTCCATTTCCTCCTACTCTAAGTCTAGCTTGGATAAAAGACGATGCAGAACCTATGCCCTTTGTCACTTGTGCTGCATTGTTGGCAAGTCCTGTTTGTATACATTTGACACTTCCATTCACCTGACTACACTCTTTTACCTGTGCGGTGCTCGTGTCATCTACAGATTTTTCTGCAGGCGAACAAGGATGTTCAACATCTACATTAACTATGTTCTCCCTTCCTGTAACTATATCAGGTTTGCTAGTGCTAGTAGCAAGGGAAGTGCCCTCAGCTTTCAGACCTTGATTCTGCAGTTCCTCCAGCTTGTCCTTAGAAATTGATACTTCCAGCTTACCCTCAGGAAACTCACTGGCTCTTGAGGCCGTAGATGAAAGTAATGCTTGTGTGCCCTCTAACTCTATTTCAACCTGATTCTCGGAACGAATAGGTTTAGAAAGCATCCCATGGCGGCCAGACAATGTAGAACAGTGGCCACCACGAGATGCCATATCTGTAGAGCTTGATCGATGGGCATCACGGCTTATCCTGGATCGATTCCTCCTCCTATATGCTTGACCCTTTATGGGGTGAAAGATAGGAGTATCTTCCGACTCCTTGGCATTTAGATTCCCATCAAACTGAGAAGAATGTTGTGAACGAGTAATGCTACCCCCTCTCCCAGGATGTGTAGATTTTCTACCACTTTCAAGTAACCCATTGTCACCGTCAAAATTATCAGCACTATTAGGTTCGCAGACCACTGTAACTCCCAATCTACCACTACTTTCAACAGAATCTCCATGAGGTGAGGCAGTCAATGCAAAACTACCTTTTGCTTCACTGCATACAACAAAAATAAAAGTGACAACTTTCCTAATGATGTTCTAAAAAATAAAAATATATGTCATTCCTGTTTCAATACATATCCAAGGAAGCAGGATACAGGGAATTTACCTCGTCAAAAACTGATCTGCGTGTTGATCCGTGTGTGAGGTAGACTGGACACTCAAAGACGCAGCATGCACAAATTTAAAGTCAAGGGGGTTTCCACCCTGCGTAAGCAAAAGGTATCAGAAGATCCAACATCGTCACAGCAAACATTTATGTACAGTACCAGATCCTTCCATACAAACATCAAAAGGATGTCGAAGATGCCTTACCTTTTCAAGAAACTCAAGCTCTCTCCTTCTTTCTTCTCGAACATCATACTCCAGTCTGCCATGAATGAGCAACGTGACCAATTATAAGTAACATGAGAAGATCACCATTAGTGTCAAAAAAGGACGATCTTACCTTAGCTCAGCTTGTGCCTTTTCAATAGCTGCTCGGCGTGGAGAGGGTTTGCTACCAATACCAACTCCACCATCAACAACTCCTCCCATGGAATCAACCTCAGCATTTACGAGGAAGGTTGATCCTGAACTAACTCCATGCATTCCTCTCTGGAAAGCTACAAGTGCTTCCCGTCCATAGCCTCTCAAATTGCCAAATCACTGAGCAAAAAGGGGACACTATTTCTTACCATTAAAAGCACAAGAAAGCAGAGGAGAGGAAGGAGGAGAAGGGAGCATAAAGGACCGGATGAAATGGCAATAAAGGCAGCGAAAGCAACAAACAAAGCCTGAACGTCCAGTTTTCCAGAGAAGAATAAAGCAGGATACACAGCAGGAACTAATTTTTTTAAAAAAAATCTGATACTGGTAGAAATTCAAATATAAAATCAGTGACTACTAAGTGAACAGAGCCTTAGATTACAGAAAATGCTGCTCCTTCCCTGCCCCCAGGCTACAGCATAAGTTATTAGGCAATTCAAGAGCATGTCACACTTACCCTACACGTCCCCCACACACCACAAATCTCCAGAACCAATGCACAAATATGCTCATCAGCACACAACGATCTAGGTTTGATAGAGAAACACTTAGTTATGTCAATAAAAGAAAAACCAAGAATCCGCTTCACTTAACACCCATCTGTTCCGCCTGTTCAAGGACCCAAAAATGAGAGGTTCAAATGGCAACCAAGTGAAATAACCATCCCTCATTATCAACGTTTTACATATTTATTTTCTACAACAGCATCTGAACAACTTTTTTCTCTTACCAAGCATTGTGTACGGCCACAAGGGGGGTCTGAATAAAGAAGTCTCTCATGCTTTTTTCGAGGGGAAAAAGATTATATATATATATATATATATATATATATATATATATATATATTTTGGGGGGTTGGGAAGGTAGGTAGGAGAGAAAATTGAGAGCCTTATAATCCTAGAATAAAAAAAAGAAAAAAAAATAGAACTCAGACCACCCCACCCCACCCAATTTGGTCCCTGCCCATTAGCAAAGGTAGAAGATAACATTGTCAAAAAAGGAGATGCCTGCATAAGAACTTTTACGCACAGAAAAAAAACTTGTACTAAGAAGACATGGTCACGTAGTATTCTTATTACACTCTTACCATTCACTATTTGTCTACGATGCTTAACATTCCACTGAACATACTAACGAGTTGGTGGTGCACTTGGAAGGAGAGAAATTTCTTGGATTTTTGAAGGCTAGGACTAGAACTTTTTTTGAGAGATGTGTTTAGTTGGGGTAAAGTTTCTGATACTGGAACAAATAGAGCTCGGAAAAGCTGACCCGACACGATTACCGACCTGAACCGAACACGATATTAAGCGGGTTTAGGTATAAATTTTCAACCCGTTTAATTAAATGGGTTGACATAGTAAATCCGTTTAATTAAATGGGTAAGGTTCAGGTCAGGATTTTCGATACGAAAAAACACCTACTTACCCCTTTAATTAGGCATGTTAAATGGATCAAGTCATTTGCTTGATAATTGTTACCCAATTATACAATTTATCAATAAATTTAGGTGAAAGTTACAATTAATACTATTTGAAATATACGTAAGACTTGTAATTTTATTATATTTATCTTTGACTATGAGTTAAAAGACATCTCCTTATACATAACTCAAATTATATTACCATTGCAAATTGTTGAGCATGGTATGTCATTATTTCAATCTCACAATGAGTTGTTTTGTATGAATGAGTTAATGGTTAAATGGGTAAATTGGTAACTTTATTCTAACACGTTTACTTAAATGGGTAAATAGGTTAAAGTAAGGTCAACCCATTTAAAATTTAAACGGTAAATGGTTTCAATTTCTAATACGTTTAATAAATGGGTTAGGTTTAGGTCGAAGAATTTTGAACCCGTTTAAGTTTGACACGAACACGAACCCGACTCGACCTGACCTATTAGGCAGCTCTAAGTACAAACGTCACCTTCTTGGATTTGAAGGTAAGCTTACTATAGAGAACCTGGGGTTTGAGGTTTTAAGCATTTTCGAGTTTTCCTCTTTGGTAAATGGGTGACATCCCCTTGGTGTCCATTAACATACCTTTTGATTACTTATGCGAAAAATTTTTATTCAACTAAACATATTACTCTAGGAATGCAACACACTCAATAAAAGGAAAACTAACCATACTTATCTTCGAATAGTCCTCACCCAACTGTTTAAGTTGACCAAATCCAATGTAATACCCTGGATCCCACCAGAGTTTACAAATCTCACAATGTATATCCTACGCGTACTGACAACTAATAAAACCATAGTTTGATAGCTTTCCTAATGCCAATGATATGTGCATAGGCATTCACTATATGATTACTCTGGAAGAGAAACCAACACTACAAATAAAACACGCAGCAGACACATATACAGTCAATATAGAAATCTCTTCAGAAATAGGGGAGACACAATAACCATCTTCATTCCGGGTTCTAGATTGGCAAAATGATATGCATCTAATTCTCATTTCCCCCACAATGTGAGAAACTATGGCGACCCAGATAGATTCTCTAAGGTACATCACCGTGGCAGGTAGCATAACCCATAGAATTGCAGTGCATGTACAGGGCAAAAGAAACAAGAGTCATACAACCAGCAAATGATGGAAGGAGGTAAATTCAAGAAAAAATTAGGCAACAGCATAAGGAAAAAAAAAGCGGGCAAAATAGGTCTTGATCCAATTTATACCAAACCTTTGCTTATGTCACCAGCTTACACAGCTCAGCATAACCCACATCTCGAGCTAGTACTGATCACTAATAAATCCATAGCAACTAGCTCATTATTCCAAATATATTTCAGGCAAAAATTAGTATCTTCAAGTAATGCCACACAAACTCCACAAACACGAGCACCAACACAATAAGTCCGTCAACATTTAACAAAATTGTGCACCAGAACAGGAACAGAACAAAAATTAACATCCGTGGGCATGTGAATTAACCTCAGGACACACAATTAAATCAAACAAACCCATTAAGATCACCCTAACCCTAATTTTCGACACTTATCGGGCATTCTAGGGTTTGCGAGCAAATACGCAAAAATCAGGTCAAAATTGAGGGTTGGAGGGGATCACCTTTGAGATAACAGAAGCTATCGAAACTTCGAAACGCAGAAGCCCCAGAGAAAAAGCAATAATCAAT
The DNA here is from genome assembly GCA_029582165.1 of Portulaca oleracea. Taxonomy (NCBI): domain Eukaryota; kingdom Viridiplantae; phylum Streptophyta; class Magnoliopsida; order Caryophyllales; family Portulacaceae; genus Portulaca; species Portulaca oleracea. The sequence goes on along the minus strand of CM055885.1, from coordinate 10,768,573 downwards.
CAAACTGAACACACTCGTGCCCTAATGTTTCGAGCTAGGGTTTTTAGGGCTTGAATGAACGGACCTTTTCCCCCTTTTTCTTCACGTACAACAAAATTCGACCCTAAATCAATCTTTCCTCCTCAACAACAATGCCGAATCATGCAAACAATCGAACTAATTCCTGCTGCTTTTGTTGTTTCTGTCACCCCCAAAATTGCTTCGACCTCGACGACGTTGTTTATTTTTTGGTTCTTCCTTTCAAAAATTTGGTTTTTCCCGTCGGCTTTTTTTTCCTCTCTTTTTTTTTCAGCTTTCCAAAATTGCAAATAAAAAACTTTCTTTTTTTATCTTAGCTCGTTTTCTTTTCTTTTTTTTTCCCCCTTTCGCTCCATTTTAACTATTCCCCCAATTTATTTATTTTTTTAGCCGACCGAGTCACTTTCATTCATTGCATAACACTAAAAAACATTACATATTTTCTCAGTCTTTTTAGCTAAGTTGTGAGTTAGACCGACTACATATATACTAACTTTTTTTATTTTACATTTGTGAAAGTCTCTTGTCATATATTTACATACAACTGCTAGTATATATCATCTACTATCTTTGTTTTCTGGATCTTTAATGTACTTAATAGTCTCTAATGAGTTTGTGTGGATCAGCAGTTGTTCCCATCTCAAATCTTTAGCCTTTACTGAAGTCATTTGTATAGCCTTAAGTTCAACTTGAGTAGTTGATTTTGCTCGAAACAGAAAATTTTCGCAAAGATCTTCATTATCCTACCTGTTTTCACTCTTGACCATTGCTGAAACTGCCAATTCCATATGTTTGTCCTAGGCTCCAGCTACAAGGAGAGTGTGATTTGACATGGAATATATGCTCTGGTTTGAATCAAAGAAAGTATCTTCCTTCTTAAACCCAGTTGCTCTTCTTCTTCTCTAGAATGAGCCTCTCCATAGCGTAGCCTCCTTTAAAGAGGTTGTTAGAAAGTCCTCCAGTTGGACTTGTGTCATATTTTGTTTTTAAATCTTCACTTTGTTTCTTATCTTTTATATTGTCCAGATGATAGCAAAAAATAAATAAATAAATATCAGTTTTGTATCCCCATCTTTATCAGATTTTAATAATCAACCACTCCTTCCATTTCACAATATCATTATCAGATTTTAATCCCAGGGAACTTGCTTGTCACATATGTCGTGCAATTTATAATCACGGAACAAATGATTAATAGTTTCCTGTGATTTTTTACACCAACACTGGTGTTCCCTTTCGATGCCTCACTCAATACAATTTTTTTCGATCCTATCAGCATGACTTTCTTCCAAAGCTTTCAAATAAACATTTTCCATTTTGGAGGGATATCCAAATGCTAGAAATATTTCCAAACCGATGATTTATAAACCAAGTGATTGTCGTTAGCTATTTGATTTTGTTTGCAGAAGAACAATACCTTATTTTTACTGAGCATATCCTGGTTGGGTGGCCCCCCGAACATGGTTGATCATGAATTCCTTCACAAGGAAATGGATTTGATACTATCTAATGTGTTGACTCTTCCTTGAATGTTTGATGTATAAGAGGAAGGTTCCAACTAATTCCCTTAGATGTCTCGACAATCTAGTCCTTTAGTTTAGATCTTAATCTAGACTAATCCCTTTGGTTCCTAAGTTGCACCTGATGGCCTTGTAACTACCTTTTATCCCCTATACTAAAATCCTTTCCATACCTAATTCTCCATATCACCATATCTCGGACTGCTTTGTGCCACTTGTATCAATGCTTTCCATGCATATGAAGTCAACTTTGGTGGCTTATAATCTCTTGATAGCAATATAGGTGAATGAGCCTTATATTTGACCTTCCATATCATTACAATTAGTGAATTACCGTTCTGGTATGAATGTCATGCTTGTTTTGACAATAATGCTTTAATTTCTAGAACTCGTTTGTGACCCTATTGTGATATATAGGTGCTAGTCCATTGAGTAAGTTCTAAGTTGAGTTCCCCTACAACAAGTTTAATTAATTGAGAAAATTGTTTTATGTTGTGATTTTTGTTAAGCTTTTCGAAATTGGAAGATTGTGATTATGCGTGACTTTGATTATGAAATGTAATATGGCTTTGATAAGAATGTGATAGTTTATGTAAATTATGTGATATGTATGAGTTATGGTTATGTTCGAGTTATTGGTCTAGCTTAGTAAGCTTTATTTCCTTTTGGCCTCGAGTGAGGACTGCGAGCCCAAGGGACATGGTGGTATGAAACAACCATGGATAGTTTAGCGAATAAACTAACAGTAGAGTTGTTTAGGGACTTTAGTGAGAGTTAGAGATCTTAAATCGTACTTGGTATGGGACATGTATGGCTAAGTTAGTCTTGTTGTTTGTCTTGTAACACTTGTGATATTTCGTATATATATGTTTTGAATCTTTTAGCAAATGACTAATTGAGTTATATGACCTTATGGTGATTCTTTGGTATATGTTCCTTTGTCTCTTCCCTATGTTTGTTGCATTTTAGAAAGCCTTGATATGTATATGATAATGTGCTTAGGTGCTTATGTGCTAACCTGTTAATGTGCAAAGTGTAACAAACGGGGAGACAAGGATTATTCACTGGGCTCGGGGAGCTCATGACCTCACCTTTTTTTTCAGGTTTTGAAAGCGGAAAGGCAGGAAGGTACCTTAACGACTACCTCTTGAAGTCTTTTGGAGTTATGGGTAGAAAGGAGGCTAGAAGTTATATGTTTGATATCGAATATGTTGTTAAGTATAATATGGATGTATTTTGTGTGCAAACGTGTAAACTTTGTTAAATGTAAGTATGTATGGATTTGTATGTTTTAGATTGGCTCCTGCAACCTAAGTTTGAGTTTTGTTATAGAGAAACACTTCTGTTGCTCTATGATATTTGGGAATACTCATGGTTTTGAAGTTTAGGTAACCTTGTGGGTGTTCAAGTAGGATCCCACGACAGAGACGTGCTAGACACCCTAGGTTGGGGCATCACATACACACACACACACATATAGGAAAATTGGATTCTAATAATCCCGACTTTTACGAATTGGACAATAATAATCCATACTATCAATTTGGATTCAGGTGGTCCATAAAAAAAATAAAATTGGATTGTAATGGTACCAAATCGACCAAAAAAATTGCTGGGGGGTGCCACGCATCTTTTTTAACTGATTCGGGGGCACAACTTTTTTTAATGCATTCCCAGTGGACATTAAACTTACTTAAGTGGCCAGGGGGTGACATTCCGACTATTTTGGCTGAAATCCGGCGAAATATGTTGAAAAAGACAAAAATACCCTTATATTTTTCTATGTAATTTAACTTAATCTACCCTTTATCTCAAATCAAACCACAATTCAGAAGTTATGGTGGAATTGTGCCTAAAAGAGTGTTTACTGATGCATTCACAATTAATCCCCCCATATTCCAACCAGACAACCAGAATCAATCGGCAAAATGAAATCAAACCCAGGAGATGCAAAAATAAAATATCAACTATACCATAGTTAAGACCAATTTGATATTCACCAACAGAATAGGACACATATGCATCAATTCATATGCAAAATCAGTATAAACGATGAACAGAAAAGAAGGGAATATACATGATAGCTACTCTATACAAAGATCTGGGTTTGGATATACAAAGTAGCTCGAAATTCGTCAACTTCTTATCCCTAACTAGAGCTTGATCGAGACGACAATCGCCATTGAGAACCTCGAGCGCAGTGTAATTGAGAACTGACTGTTTTATAATGTTAGGTCTGGTTCTTTGAGCACACAAGAATAATGGAGAGTTATGATATGCATAGATTTCCCAGGTTGTCAAGTTGGGAAACGGTTGACATCCCTAAGAAGAGGGAATTTAATGCTGTAATAAGAGGGCCTCATGAATCTGAGGTAGATGTGCTGTTAAATTAGTTTAGCCATTACTAAGGACAATTTGAATAAAGTGAACATGTTTATGTGCCGAATGCAAGTGAGAAAAGTACTTGTTGTGACTGTTGATGAGAGTAGAATTGAAGTAGTTCATGCAATGACAAGTACAGAAGCCTACAAGAAATACGTTAATGATTTGGAGGTAATGGCTACGTGAGAATCGATTAATTTGTAACATGTATTTGTTCGGTATTCAAGTAGAGTTCAACTTTTAGTTTTGTTGGACATTAACATGAAATTAAGAAGCGAAAAATATATTGAGTAGTAATCATTGGTAATAACTATTATTTTGTGCTGAGATTACTTTAACTTAACATAGGCAGGGGAGCCCGTTGAGATACGTTTTGAAAATCTTCTGAGGAGAATTGTTGAACTTGAAGAGAGGAACTCGTTCCTTGAAGGTAGGAAAGAGTATTGGAAGGCAAAGTATTTGGAGATGGAAAGAAGGGTTAGGTCTGGCAGGGATGAGACACCTGGGCTGGATGAATATGTGAAACATGGATGCCAATCTTCAGCAAATGCGGATGACATTTTGAGAAGTGTGAGTGAGAATGAAACAGAAGTTGCAATGTGTGACTCCCCTGAATGTGACATTGAGCATGTGGATGCAGAGGTTGTCATAGGATTGGTGGCAAGTGGCAGTTGCCCCGAAGACATTGCAGAACCAGTTCATGGCAGTAGTGGGTCATGCATTGCTAAGAATGTCAAAGGAAGGCCGAGGAAGAGGAAAGTTGGACCGTTGAACAAATCTCCTTGGGTCGCTTGGAAACAAAGGAGGCAAGCATATGTACTGTCCAGTGGCGATCTCATAGTTGAGACCTGTCAGAATTCCACTGAAATGAGACTCGAGGTGATGAAAACCACGTGTCCTCCACGAGATAACTCTGAAGAAGCAGTCAGTGGTCGAACTCAAAAGTGGTTGTCGGCTGAGGTATTGCCATCACTAAATTTACTTAACTTTTGACAACGTTTGAGTGTTTAAGTTAACGTATTATTGTTACATACATTTGCAGGATGTTATGAGTTACCTCAACGCCCCCCTTTCCAATGATGAGGAGTCACTGTTACAAACGGTGAGAGGTAGGTTCAAGGCGTTAAAGTCAGGCAGTGCAGAATGGTAAGGTGCTTTAGAATGAAAATATGTTATAGTGGGAAATCGAATGATGGTAAAGAATTTTACGTTGAATGCAGGTCGAATGTAATTCCTGAGTGTTTGGGATGGCCGATGGAGGGGGAGTGGATGAGGGGATTGCTGTTGAAAGTGACCCGTCGTGGAGCTACATCGAAACCGGGCCAGTACAACATATCCAACACTGTCCTCCAGCATTACACAACGCTATTGTTGAATCGAGCGATTGAGTACCCTCACATGTGTTGGCGGGCAATCTTCCCGATTTTAGCAAAAGTTGTAAGTGGTTTCCATTCCCTTAAATGTTTAACATGATAATTTTCCAAGTTATTTCCAATTGATTAAAGGGGTTGGTTATCTGACGTACAGAACAAGGAGGGGGTAGACACTGGTGCTGAGGCATGCATAAGTAGAACTTTGGAAAAGGAGCAGCAGAGTCAGAGTTTGAACACTCTGAGATATGTGAGTGTCGGTGATCATTGCACAACTCTTGATATATAAACGTAAACTGATGAAATGGTTATGGTTGCAGCTTGTCCAAATGATGTATGATGAACAAAGGCGCCATTATTTCATGTTAGTGGTGGACCTTGTGGATGACAAGTTCATACTTTTTGACTCATTACCCCCACACAGGGATGATGACAAAATGAAAGTTTACGAGTTGACGGTATGTAGTGTATCATATTATTGGCAGAATGAAGAGTTTGTTGTTGATGAAACCATTTTTAATCGGTGTTGAGTTTCCAACCAGAAAAAAATGATGGCACGGGGTATGAAGGACGTGGGAGTGAAGGACAATGCGGATGAATGGGAAGTCATAAATGGGCCATGCAAGGAGTAAGGAAAGTAAGTATGTTAATGTGTATAGTTTAGGTAACTATTTTTAGGTACATAACATACTAATATACATGTCTACAATGTCATGTACAGTGGCTATGACTGTGGGGTGTTCATCATGGGCTGCATGGATCTATTGACAATTCGTGGAGAGACAGTTGAATTCTGTCAAGATTATGTTGACCTGTATCGTGACAAATGCTTGTTGTCAATATTGAAAGGGAAGATAGTTCATTTCCCACACGGGACTTCAATTCCAGAACAAAAAGGGTGAAACATGAAGTCATACATATTTCACTTCCTGGGTGGATGTAGATTCCATTGACTGTTGTTTGAATGTTAACCCATGTAATGAGGCCCAGTAATAACTTAACATGGTTTGGATTCCATAATTATGCTTCGTTAGTAATTAACTACCATGGTATAATGTAAGTAGTGATTTAGGATAATTAACCGTAACACGAAAACCATAACACGTGGGTTTCTGGTTTATCTTGGAGCACTGAACATGAACAACAACGCATGTTAACCCGGAAAAAAACCATGCTAACATACTCATGTCTGGATTAACGCCGCATTTCCATAATCATATGTGTTACCAACAAAATTAATCGTTTTAAGGGTATCAATGTACGGCATCTGGGTTTCTGGGTTAACTTGGAGCTATGAACAGGAACTTGAACGAACGTTAACCACGAAGCAAAACCAAGTTAACCAAGCTATTTCTGGGTTAACAATGCCTTTTATCTTGGTGTGCTTAATGAATGTAGCCCATTTTGGTTTCTGGGTTTGGTTGAAGCACTTAACATGAACTTAAACAGTTGTTAACCATCAAAACGACCATGTTAACCAATTAATGTCTGGGTTCACTACGCCTTTCATGTTGGTATGCACAATGCATTTTGTTAGCAAGTACTAAATTAACGTTTTTTTGTTTAGGATTTAGGCAAGCTGGGTTAACTTGGAGCACTGAACATGAACTACAACGCATGTTAACCCGGAAAAAAACCATATGAACCAACTCATGTCTGGGTTAACGACGCCTTTCATGTTGGTATGCATAATCAATGTAATTTATTTTCATAATTTGTAGGGTTCCAATTGTGAAAAGTGAACAGCAAAGTATACCTAAGTATGGGTTCTAAATAAACAACACAATATTTATCATAATCCAGTTAATATGTGAGGTTTTCTTCAGAATGACAAAGTATTTTGATTATTTTCTAGTCTACTTACGCATGTGAATGTTAATAAACAGTACCACAACAAGATAATACTAATCATTTCATTTCACACATAAAAGTACTTACATAATTTCTACGATGCAGTTAGTTGATAGCATAGACAATTATATGTACCCCAAAAATATGCAACATACAAACTACAAACAAGGGCGAAATCAATATTAACCACTAACACCGACAAAGAAATATTAACCACTAAACACTATGAGCAAAGTTACCGCGCCTCCTATGCGAACCACCAAAACACCCCATCACACCTTGGATTCCCTTATAGATCGTGACGTTTACCGATTTGATGACCACTTTCTGTTCTGCACCCACCATTGGGCGGTGTTGAACTTGTAGTATGCAACACAAGTGGCCATTTCTTCCGCGGCTGCATGAGTGAGCATCCCAAGGCGGAGTCCGTCGCCCAGGCAGTAAATGAGAAACATCATCGACACTATCCAAGGTTTTCCAATATCATTTGCAATGGTTTCAAATCTGTAGCGGTCGAACATGGGACAAATTAAGTCCCAGTCATCTGGTAGTGGCAATGGCGATGTTGGTGGTTCATAATCTGGGAGGGCTTCCAGTTGGCACTTTAGAAGTTGAAATTTCACACCCATGAAAAACTCATGCAGTACTTCCCACTCCCTCCTGAAGAGGACATCCGACATGTCTCCGGCGATTGTGTCATTAATGAGGTTAAATTTCTGGGCTTCATTAATGAGGTCTGAGTAGAACATGTCTACCATGAACAGGCGATTGTTCATATTTTTCGCCTCTTCCTTCACCCATTTTTCGTCCAGCAATGGGGCATACATCCTCCAATCATAAGGAAAATTGTTCATTTTTTTGTTGGTTGCAAGGAGTTGGTTTGTGTTTAGGGTGAAGGAAAGGAAGGGGTGTTGGGTATGGAATGAAATTGGTTACACTGGTTAATGTGTTGGCATGATCTGGAGTGGAAGGGTCGTTATATAGAGGCCAAGAGAACCTTCTGGAAAATGTGTGAGACTAAACATGTTGCATTTAACAATTAAGTAGTGATTCATTTGCAGAAAGTAATAAACCCAAAAAAAAATCAAAATAATTTTACACATAGTACAATCCCCTACATAAAGTAGTCGACGGTTTTTGGAGTTAATATCGGAAATGTCTTGGGAAATTGGCCAATTAGATACTAGAACTAACCCAAAACCCTAAAACAAGGAAAAATTATCATTGCCCCTTATTGGGAATAGAGCAATCACGTCACTGTGAGGGCCCCACCGTCTGACAGATAATTTGTTACTTCATTTTGCACAATTAATTTTTTTATTTTGTTTTGTTTCAGTTGTTTAGGGTTTACCGTCACTATTTGAAGGCCACTCATTCGACATTATATCTCCCCCAAATTAACCAAGAAAATTTTCAACCAGTTTTGAATCTTTGTAATTTATAATATTTTTTTTGTTGCAGTGATTTTCCTGTTAGTGAATTTACTTTTATTTTATCTGTAAAAATATATGATATGCATTTGCTGAAAACTGATAATCATTTTTATTCCGGTAAATTAGCAAACATGATTCATAATCTTTTTATTTGTATTACCTGTATATATTTTTTTCCCAGTTATTAGTACAATTTGTCCATGTTTAGTACTACATGTTAGCATCTTATTTAAATGTGTTGCAATACCTAACGAAAAAAATTCACTATTGAAAACTGTATGTTAAGGGTTTAGTTATCAGTGGGTCATATTCATTGAAGGTTAACCAAGAAGAATCATGCTGTTTATCAAGGCATATCCTGATTAATATGAAGTTCTTCTGGGTTATCAAGTTAGTAACAGTGCAGAACAATTGACAGATAGGACAAATTTTTGGTGTAAAATTACATAACAAAACACTTCATATATTCGGAAACCTAATGTTATTATTAATAAAAGTAGTTAATACATACCAAATCCATACATAATCCAAACATAAAGAAGTTCAACAGACATAACCTAACGTAATAAAATCCATTCACTTTAAACCGAACAAAACATGATGACAAACATTTTAAAAACATTCAATGGTTGATGACTGCCTCCTGTAGGACACGCTTAATGTTGTCAATCCAAATGTCAGCACGGTAGAAGTCACCGTTGGCGACTTTAGTTGCCATGTCCTGTGCAGAATCATGTGTGACCAACTTAAGCCGAAGAGCCACTCCGAGTGTTCTGATGACGAACATCATCTCAACAATCCAACCTTTGTTGATCCTCACAGCTATGTTGTTGAAAGTGGACAAATCGAAATGGGGGCATATTGATGCCCAGTCACTCAAAAGCGGCTTCGGCGACCTTATCGGATCCCAGTCAATTTCAAATTTCAGTTGAGCACGTAATAATGGTAGCCTCAACCCTTCAAACCAACCTCTCATGTACACCCAATGTCTTCCATGTATACGAAAAATAATATCATCGAGAACTAGTCCCTCTTCCACCAACTTGTGTTTGCGGGCTTGTGAGACAACATGTTCATAAAACATTATCAAGAGGTGGTAAGGATCACCCATGTTTTCGGCATCCTCCGCTGTATGGTCTTCGTTTAGGGAAGGGGCGTATAGGCGCCAGTCAAATGGTAGGAGTGACATTGGTTTGACATGACCATTCATTTGGATTTGATGAACACCGGTACGAGACGCGTTGGAATTTTGGTTTGCCATTGATGAAGAGGATATGGAACAATTCTGATTCATAAACACTATTGTTTTCGGTACTTATAAAGGCCTGAAGGTTTAGGGTTAAGTAAAAAACAAAATATAAACCGTTGAAAACGATATATTATGGATAACTTCTAAAGGAACTGTTCCAGAAGCAAGTAACAATAGGGTAGGAATAGGGCTGGGCGTGGCACATGTTGTGCATGAAATGACATGCATAATGACAGTCCCATCAATTGGGGTTTTTTGGGGGGAGTTTAAATTGAATGACGTTTAAATTTATATTACAATAAACTGAAAATTATGCGTGTTAATTAAACACTTTATTTTCAAATAATATAATAATTAGCAACTGAAAATATTTTATGATCATAACGAAATGAACCTGATGCTAAACTAAACAGATTGACTTTCCGGAAACTAACACGTGGAGGTCATGCAATGCTGTTCACTTTGCTGACATACCATTCCAACGAAACCATATGGTTCCTCCTTTTAATATGTACCTGTTTACACAAAACATTAGAAAAACCACCACTCTTTCTTCATACATTATGGAGGTACCACAAAATCATACATACATCTCAGTTGGGTGGGTTGTAGGTTCTACATTTCACCCACTTGACAATTTAATGTTCAAAGTATTTATGGATTTTCCATGTCGCTTTTGATCTGATTTCAGTGATTCAGATCGGGAAAGGTTTATCAATCTCAAATGTCAGTTGCCCTCTGGTAGAATTGTGCCTGGTCAAATACCACTTGTTATTGAATTCAATGAGAAGTGGTCTTCGTCGAGAATAGAGGCCTGTTTCGAGGATGGTCAAGGTGCTTAGGCTAGAACATGTTTTTGAGGAACAGGCGATGGTGGAAGCGGTTGATATTGATCCGGTCCCAACGGTGATATATATTCCTCATTTGAGGATGACACTTAATTCTTCCTACCAGGAAGTTAACTACAACGGATGGATAGACAACACGTACTTGTTCTATCTCCCACCTGGCCGCAGTATGGGTGAGTTTGGAATTTCCCTCATCCCCAATGAGCAACTTAATGGTGTAGTGTACAATGTCAGGGGCAAAATGGTTCCTTCATCTGGCGATTTACCAAAGGATAAACGCCGGATTTATTGTTCCCAAGTTCCAATTTTTGTATGGAATTGCAGAGGTCTGGCCCGTGCATCTTTTAGGTCTAACTTGCACACTATTATGCAGCAAAGTGAAGCATCTGTCGTCATAGCAACTGAAACAAGGGTTAGTGGTTCTAACGTAGTTGATTATTAAGTAGTATTAAAAGCATTGACTTCTATTATGTCAATGCGATTGGATTTATGGGTGGTGTGACAATAATTTGGGATCCAGCAAAAGTATATGCTGCGGTTACTGTTTCAGATGACACAGAGGTTTGCTTTGTTGTTAAGGTAAATGAGGTTTAACTGTTAATCAATTTGAAGTTCAATATTTCTCTGTAATAACAATAAACATATATATTTTTTTTAAAACTTGTAGGGGATCCTGTGACAAACTTCAATGTCCACTGATGTTATTACATAACCCCGGGAAGCAGGCGAACAATGACAGGTGATTTTGTTATATTTGTCCGGAATTAGAAGATGTAATTTGAATGTACTATGCTAATCCCATTTAGCCACTTTTATTATGACGTCGAGAAATGTGGGTGAACTTTATCTATGTTCAAAATTTTCTTCCATATTTGGTTTAATTTAAGTTCTCTGAACCTACCATGATTAATAGAACGATGCATCAATCTTGTTTGTGTCATTTTGCATTTTTTCTTACGTTGTACCAAATCAGGCTTTCGTACTTCATGTACAATTTACCCTATTAACTGTCATATTTGGAAATTGTGAAATCAGTGTTAGAATTTTTTCAACCAATACGTTGGGGACAAATATTGCTACCATGAAAATTTTCAATGTTGCATGTAACAAATTAATTGACAATTTAAGTATGTTTGTCTGTTGAAAAAAGTAATTGTTTCCTGGTTATTCCACGATTAAAGATATTAACTATTTATTTTTTAATTATTAATGCAAAACTCATCTTTAATAAATAAATATTATTTATTGCGCATATCATGGCAACCATCGACATTGGACTTGGAGTCGCCGCATTGCAATGCTTCTCCATTGTTGATTAGACAGGCCTGCTGCAGATATTTGATGGCATGAGTTGATTTGACAATACAACCTTTGCTTGGTTCCATAAAATAATGAAGCGTCATCATTACTTTGGTTCAGCAGCACGCTTCCTCTCCAATCTTTACGATTCTTGGACGAATATTTTTATTACATAAATAACATTTGCTGTTAATTTTTGACTTCAACGTTTACAATTGAAGGGTTATGATTGTAGCCAAACTGCGGAGTTAACCCAGACATGACGTGGTTTACATGGTCTTATTCCGGGTTAACAGACGTTTTAGTTCATGTTGAATGCTTCCACTTAACCCAGAAACCTATATGTCATACATTCATAACCTAAAAAATGTTATTTTATTTGCTAACATATTTCATTGACCTTACCCAGACATGACTTCATTAACATGGTCTTCTTCCGGGTTAACAAACGTTTAAGTTCATGTTGAGTGCTTCAACTAAACCCAGAAACCCACATGGCATACATCCATTAACCATACCACGATAAAAGGCGTAGTGAACCCAGACATGAGTGGGTTAACATGGACTTCTTCAAGGTTAATATTGGTTGAAGTCCATCTTCATTGCTCCAGGTTAACCCAGACACCCAGATGGCATACATTACCCTACATTGATAACCCTAATATTTAATGCAAGTAGCTTACACATTTCATTGTGCAAACCAAGATGGAAGGCGTAGTGAACCCAAACATGACTGGGTTAACATGGACTTTTTCAAGGTTAATATTGGTTGAAGTCCATCTTCATTGCTCCAAGTTAACCCAGACACCCATATGGCATACATTACCCTACATTCACAACCCTAATCCGTTAATTCTAGTACCTTACAATTTCATTGTGCAAACCAAGATGGAAGGCGTAGTGAACCCAGACATGACTGGGTTAACATGGATTTCTTCAAGGTTAATATTGGTTGAAGTCCATCTTCATTGCTCCAAGTTAACCCAGACACTCAGATAGTAACAAAAATTCAAGCATCACATAACAGGGTGAAACATACCAAAAACATATACATTAAGTATTTCACCATACAGTTCAATACATCATCTTAAATTAGGACAGACGAATTTAAAAGTACAAGATTCAACCACCCCATATAATTTAGACATGACAACAAAACATACACAACCAACAACAGTTAATGGTTCATGTTTGCGGCCTTTATGCCTGCTTAGCGTTTAGGAGCCACAGTTCTGCAGGCCGCAAATCATAGTTGGCAACTTTCATCGCTAATTCCTCTGCAGTTTCTTTGGTCACAATCCTATGGCGAAGAGCGTGACCAATTGTTTTGATGTAGAACATCATCTGCAGAATCCAAGGTTTGCTGTTCCCGACTGCTATGGCGTTGTACATGTCATGATCAAAATGGGGGCAGATGGCTGCCCAGTCGAAGAACATTGGAAATGGGTCCCTGGGTGGGGTGAAATCTGGGAGATTATCAAGTTCAGCAAGTAATAATGGGTACTTAAGCCCTTCAAACCACCTAGTCAAGAAAACCCACTCTCTCCCATGGATTCGGATGAGAACATCATTGACCACCGGACCTTCTTCAACCAACTTGTGTCGTTTAGCTTCTTGAAAGACTTCGTCGTAAAACCTCTCCAGTAACAGGTGAGGATCACCCTTTTCTTCAGCTTCCTCTTGAACATGTGCTTCGTTCAGGGACGGGGCGTAAAGTCGCCAATCGAACGGTAAGAGTGACATTGGTTTGAGATGACCATTAGTTTGGGTTTCTTGAGCATCTGTTGCCATGGCTGAACAGAAGATGAATTTTAGAGGTTAACAAGTGAATAAATTTAGGGAAGGGGCGTAATGGGGATTGGGAGTGAAAAATTCATTGGTAAACAAGTGAATATATAACCGCATATTGGATGATGAACAGTTGCCTAAACCCTAAAAAATATTATTTTAAGGTGAAAAATAAATACAATTTCAGGGAGTAATGAGTCGTTTAGGGTTTAGTGAAAAGATATGCACTTGGCTGAAACTGCCATTTGGTCTGCATTTGCGAATGTCCCATCATATACATGCAAACTAGAAAAGTTATACTGGATGACTTAGTATTATATGTTTATCTGTAATAATCAATATTTTTTGTAACATTTTGAATGTGGACAGAAAATTTACGATATTTCATTAACAGGTAATAAACATATGATATTGTTATCAATATCATTAAGTCGTAACGACATACAAAGTAAACATTCAACTACAATACATATATTATGTTCAATGAACAGATACATATGTTTACCCCAATACCTATCGGTCACATATTGCAAGTTCCACCGTATTTGGAAACAATGATACAACTTGCATGATGTGGCCAAACAAAACAAGGGCTATTGACAGATATACTAATACCGTAACCGAACCGTTCACAAAAACAACCATCAAGTGGAACCCTAATACACAAAAAACGACATGGACACAATAAGTTCAATCTGTACTTAGGGTAATCATCAAGGCTCCACTTGGGATATACCACTTAAACTTTCTTCTTTGTCACCCCAAATAACCTGGTAAACATCCTAACATCCACGCCACAGTCGACCCCATTATGAACAGTTGGTTGTAGAAAGCAAACTTCACGGATGTCGTCCACTTCTTGTTAAGTTGAAATTCAAGAGCCCTAACGTCACCCTTACTTAAGTTCAGTTGTGATTTGAGTTCCATATTATCACGTAGGAGTAATTTTAGAAAAATACGGTCCGATCTAGTTGCTTCACCGCCAACCCACATGAAATGTCCGCATGTCCCCTGCAATACATAAAATTTAAAACCGCACATTAATTGATATTGGACAAACGATAATGACGGAGATTAGAAGCATGAGTTAATTATGCCAAGTTGTTACTATAAAATTGTAGTAAAACTTACTGATGCGCATTTTGAATGAAGCCGGAGTTCGTCATGTGGTGAAATGCTTAATTGGACTGGTAAGCAACAGTCACATATGATTACACCATCGTTATCAACTCGGATTGGAAGGCTATTCGGCATTTGGAAAGTCATCTCCCCAATTTGACAAGAATTAAATCAAGGCAATTAATTTTGGATGGGTTACAGTTGTGTTTCTGGTTGATAGTGGGTGGCATTAACCTGGTTAATATTGATGGTTGTATATGTATAACATAGTGCCGGTTAATATTGGCGCCAATGTTCCCCCCAAATATATGCAATCATTACAACTTTTGTCCTAGCGTAGTGGGTTTGCCGCCTAATCGGCTTGCATGCGAAAAATGCAGTCAGTGTAAACCATGTCAAATCATATTTAATTAATGTTTCTTGTGGGGGATGTCATAGGGAAAAGTTTGTGTTTTAAAATTGATAGCATGCACCACATAGTGGACAATATTTAATGCAATATGTGGTTAAGAAAAGTTATTTACTATTGAATGCACTTATCATAGGAACAAAAGTTTCATTTGATGTTACCTGAGTCACTCATTGATACGGTTGAAATTGAAAAACCAACTGTAAAATGTGAAATGAGATACAGTACTAAGGTTCATGGAGATACACTTACAACTACTAATTGCGGCCCATTAACAAAGTTGCAAGCACTTCACTTACCGCATTGACACTTAAAACAACTAAAACCATATGACAAAATAAACCCCGGAATTGTTTGGGTTTGACATGAGTGTCATTTTTTAACTAATATAAGGTGCAACCTATAGTTTAGGTTCATGTAGTTACACTAGTACGCCTTCATAATTGCGGAGACAATGTACGACATCAAAATAAACAAGGCTACCACCAACAACTTCAGCAACGTTGTAAGTCTTCCAATGTCACCTTCCGCTTTGTTTAGAATGTCACGCTGAGTTAACATACTGATGTTTTCGATCGATCGCATTCTTTCGACACTAGCATTCAGAGTTTCTATCTCCATCATGTAATCTTCAATGACCTCTATGGACCTGGGAGTGAATTCTGGCTCGTAAGGCATCATGCAGCCACATCTACTAGGTCCCTGTAGAAGTTGATCATATGCTGAGTGACATAATACATAACCAATGAACTCATAATAATATCCCTAACACACCTTTGTCCCATTGTTGAATCACCGTGTCATTCTAAACAAAGCGGAAGTTGATAGGTTGACTAACACAATGACAATGCAAAATAGCTTCAATCTGATCATAAAAAGTACAAGACATGCCCAGTGATATAAATACAGTTAAAAGAACGGTTACTAACCTCCATGGGACACACGTAATATCGGCGACCATATTCAGCTTCAATACTCACAAGGACGCACTCCATACCATGGTTGCATCGGATGACTGGGTCTAATAGATCAACATCTTCAATATCTGACTCAGAAAAACTTTCGTAATAGCCATACCTTCCTAATGTGCTTTCTGAACTGTTGCTCGTCATCATGAGTTTGTGTGTATGGTTTTAGGGTTTCCTACAAGAAATTCAACTCATTGTAATGCAAAAAACAAGTTGTTGTTCAGTGGTTGAAAAAAGGGTTGGGTAACTAGGGTATTTAAAGAAGTAACGTCCAAGGGAAAATAGGTTTTGCATTAAACCCAACATTTATAGTCGCATTGAATGTGGAGTTTTGAACCCAACTAAACAGGTGGTTGATTGTCACATCAATAAAACCCTAATGCATTCATTATGATCTTTTAACTAAAGTACTAATATTAACCATGTGTCCTTGTCCATACTTTATGTTGTAAGTGTTACTTAATGTCACGACTCAATAAACTATGTACTGCATAAACCCACATAATAAAAGTGGTTAACGAAGACATAAGTTGCATCCCATGCACTTTTCATCTGTTAATGAATAATGTTGTCCATGTTAACTCCTTCATCTTACCATTGTCAACCCTACATCCTTGATAGCCATGAAGCATAACATATGCATTTCTACTTTAGTAGTAACCAACCCATTTCATTATGCGAAGGTTATGTTCTAACTATGGGATAGGAGAAGCTGAACTTCATTGTAGCTAAACCCAAAACAATACAGTACATAAACATCAACATGTTGTGTGTTATCGCTCATCTGTCAATGTTGACTCCTTTATGTTTGCATCATAACCCCTATGGGCTACCAACAAAACCCTAAACACCGTGACATCAGCATTATGAATTTAATTGTAACCATAATCCGTGTTTCCAATTAGTTTATTACCTAGACCATATATTTAACCTTAATGGTATGTCTAGAGAGTTTTGTTTGGATGAAAAAAAAAATTAGGGAACTATCTTCAAAATCTGTTAAATAATCCCGACATATATTGTAAATGATATGTACAGATTATATTGTATATTATTCCAGAATATATTATGGTAGATAACGATTGAATCTTCCAAATAGTATGACATTGAAGATGAACTCAAATATGGAAAGCACCCACCATGCAAGGAAACAATCAACCATAGTAGATATAGTACAATGTTCTTGAAGTACTGACAATTCAAAGCTTAAATTCATATTCTTAAATTAAACATGATACACTAATGTCATGAACCTGAAACAAACATGGTTCATAATCCAGACATCCTTGGATTTTAAGAAATACACATCAGAACAATCGACAATGAACAAACGACAGCCACAACGATCTGCACCTTCCTCTTAGCTGAAGCAACCCTTCTTGCTGCAGCTTCCATTCGTTGAACACCAATGTTAATGTTATACCTTTTCTCCCGTTGCTCATAACGAATAGTCTCTTCAATTTCCCGCATATGACTGTCCAGCTCTTCAATCACCTCCATTGATCTATTAGTGTAAGGGGGATCATAGGGTGCATAATAATTGCATGCATGTTCACCCTGCATCAAAATTAAGCAGCATTTAGTATGTAATTAGTTCATCTCATTGCCCATAAATTGGCAACAAATATTGTGCATGGTTTACCGTCTTTGGACATTTTACATATTGACGCCTGTAAAGACCACCTGACTCTACTAACACAGCTTCAACACCACATGAACACCGTGGATGATTCATTTCACTTGACAAAGCTAAGATAATGGAAAGTGAACCAAGTTTTGAAATCTGCTACTGCTTCAAGTAGAATAACTTTATAGACAAGTTGGTCGTTCATGTCATTCAAGATCCCTCAATTAATGTGGTTGTTCGATAGATGACACTGTCCTTGTTCATAACTTAAAGCATTAAAGTAGGGTTCCTAAATTTAAACGTTAAAGGTAACCACTAATGCTAATCAATGAAACCGTCATATGGGAAAGGGAGTTGTTGGGCCATTAAATACATACATCTTCTTCCCTCTTAGGCCCAAACACAAATAAAAAATAAATTGTACATAGTTTGGGCCCTCTTTTGCCAAGGTCGGCCTTGTCCTAGGTTACCACATTCAGCAAATGTTGGGCCCACAATCCATGAACGTTTTTGTTAACGACTTTTGGTACATCTTCAATATCCGATATTCCTGAAATGTGAAACACACAGAAAATTTGACATGTGACACAAAATAATGTAACATTTCCTTGTGTTCCTTTGTCTCAATAAAAATCATCATTGAAAGCCCATCGGTTAGCATAATAATGTCAACATCAATGCAGGAACAAATTACTATTGGTCTACGTTAACAAATTCATCATCGACAAGCTGTTGTCCGCCGTGGACATCTGCATACATGTGAACCCTTGTCTCGGTACAAGTGTTCCTATGATGACCACTACGATGGCAGTTTGAGCAACGATGCTTCATCTTATTTTGGCTCTGAGACTCATGCCTTCTCTTTCGAGGACGCACGCTTGCCTTGGATTCTTTGGGGAAGTATTTCCGCAAAATCCTTCATCAAGGTCATCCCCTACCACTTTCCCCGCATCAAAGATCCATCGAGGGAAATCCACCCACTACGGGTTGTATCCCTGCCACATACATCATTGTCTATGTATTCTTCTTGTAATAATCACTAACAAAATCATACAATGGAAGCCCAGCCCTTCGAATCACAGTCATAGCATGTACACAAGGCAACCCTATTAGCTGGAACCACTGACATGTGCATGTCCGCGACTTTATGTTGACAACAACCCTCCTGCTGTTGGACATGTCAACGCAATATTCACCTCGATAGACAACGATTGAACACTACCGATCAATCGATTTTGCAATTTTGTCATTAAACTTGTCATCAATTCTAGGTCCAACAATCGCTTTCCACTGCTCGCTTCTTCGTTCCTCCTCTCATACTTCTGGCCAACCTTTTGTAAATGACCAGACAATAGCCATGGAATGTGCATGTTTCTCAGACCTTTCATCCAATTATTCCAGCTTTCAATTGGGTTGTTGTTCAATCTTCCCCAACGGTCCTTCTTGAATTTGCTTTGTGCCCATTGAGCCGGTTCGTTCTCCTCTACCCATTTTGAATACAATGGATTATATGCACGTAACTTCTCCATCCCTTCAAATTTAAAACAACAAGTTCCATCATTAACCATCACATATAATCATTTTAATGACATCTTCACATTATTAGTGCACATCTGAAACTTACCAGCATTGTAGCCCTCATCTGTGGTCGCATAAGCTATTCTAGACAACATCTCCTTTGCCTTCTCCTTACCGGCTGTCGTCTGCTCTCCTTTCTTCGAGATAAACTGACAAAAGTTCTCGGTCAAATGCCTTAAGCAATAAGAGTGGAACTCTTTCCCAAAATATTTAGGCACATATTTCAGTAAAGATCCATGCACATGCGGTCATTACAACCGTGTCATCGCGCCAATACACTCTCTAAGATTCCTCAGAACCATCCCAGCTTGTTATCGCCCTCCCCACCCACAACAAAGATATGCAATGTCAAATGATGGATGGTTGTCAGATCCAACGAATCGCAGACAAAGAATGTGCCACCATATGGGCCACTGAGATGGGTTCCATCAACGAACATAATTTTTCTACAACAAGTAACAAACGCCTCCACAGATGGGGAGTAAGACACAAACATCCGGCTGAACATATTCCCATCAACCTCAACAAACGCATAAGAGCCTTTGTTCGCTTTCCTGATGGATGCACATAACCACGGAAGTAGCTTGTACTGGTCTTCAGCATTCCCAACAGCTAACATCCGAACATACTCCCTCGCCTGCAAACACTGCTGGTATGTAGCTTTAATACCAAACTCCAGGATAACATCCTTCAGTATTGAAGCCGGGGAGTAATCCGGGGACATCCTTATCTTCCCATCCATCAATGACCCTAACATAGATGCCCTCAATCGTTTCATCTTCCATGTCCCCATGTTGCACTCGTCCCCAGCGGTGTGCACATGCTCACCATTAAATTCCTTAACATACATCCCTGGGTTTTTTGCACTACCCCTAGCACATACAAAAAACAGACAACAATCAGCAACACACCGAACTACGATCCTCTGTCGGCAGTTACGTTCATACCTATACCCAAAGCTATGTGCCAAACAGTATTTGAATACACTTTCCCGGAAAGCTTCTTGACTAGGGAACAACTGCCCTTTCCCTGTCAACTCATTTTTCCAACCACACATTCGGGTGTTGTATGCCTCACAATTTCCACCTGTCTTCGGCCATATCAAGCATCCACCGTCATTCTCCCGTTCCTCTTCCATCCCATCCATATCACTATCATAACACTCCTCCCACACTGGATGCTTATCCATATAGCCAACATGGTTAACGTCTTTCAATTGAACAAATTCCTTTACCAACTTTCCATTTTTTTCCCTACAAATTCAAACAAAATACAACATCAAAGACATCAACATTTAATACTTTCAACAAACACAATGCATTATGCGATGGTACACTTACCTATTAACATCATTTGCATCGACTGCTTCAGCCTCCTTTGACGTTCCAGCTCCACTACATCCCACTCAGTTTCCATGCATATATCAGCACCACTCCCATTTTCCATGCATATAGCAGCATTTCTGTCCCCTCTAATTTCCACAGCCTACGACTCCGAAACATCATCATTCAACGCTGAACGATCTGTTACATATAAATAGCCGACACCATCGCTTCCTCTAAACATTTTTAACACGTCTCCGTCTTTGCAGAACCGAATCATCATTGTCCTATCATACTTCAAAGTATAAAATATGTCCATCCCATTTAAGTTTTGTTCTATCAAGTCAGAAACTATTTTAATAACATCTTCTACCTGCATCGTATCATCCACCCAAATGTAGAGCTGGCAAAATTTTATCCGACCCGGACTACCCGAATTGTCCAACCCGGAAAAAACCGGGTCTGGACATAGATTTTTCGTCCGAATTTTTATATTGACCGAATATTCGGACATAAAATTTCTCTTTTTTCTATTGTCCGAACTTGATTTTAGCTCCGTCCGAATTGTCCGACCCGGTTTGACCCTAAATAAAACCGGGTCCGGACATAAATTTCTCGTCTAGATTTTGACATTGTCCGAATTTGTCCGACCCGGATTTACCCGGACCCGGATTTTTGCCAACGCTACCCAAATGCATCCCTTCTCACCACCAACATATCCAACTCTACCTATTTTACCACCATATAGAACATATACAGGCATTTCACGTTTTTCCAACACCCGAAATTGTACTTCACCATCACCCATTTTTCATTGTAAATCGACAACATTCATATATCAAAATATTTATAAATGAAACAGCAATTATACACTGACAACATACATACAACATATTCATCTACTACTTACTATTGCTGACCATGCTATGTTAATTATAAATTTTTGTTAAAATCAACATCTTTTTGCACCATATAACAATACGCTTCAAACAAACCGCACAACACACTAACATCGTTTTTTTACATTACCAATCAAAATCCTCATTTCCAACAATGTAACCCATAACCGACACCACAATAAAACATACATATTCACCTCCTCAATTTTCGATACAATTATACACGATTATCATTCTACCGGATTAACATTATAAAGTCCAACCATGACCTCCCCAAAAACAAAATTTCGTGAAAAACATTAACCCTACAACAAATATTCCAGATATTAAGAACAACTTACACTAATCTATTTTCTACAACTTACACTTCTGCCGCGAAATTTGGAATCAACGTATTTCGTTCTCAAATAATTTAGGGTTTCTACCAGACAATCCTCCCTCAGCTTCAACGGCTCTTCTCTTCGGTCTTCCAAACGAATACAGTACTGCTTCAGCTTGATTAATCTTCCACAACAAGCTTCGTTTTCCCGCTATAAAATTGGCCCACTTTATTAAATATTGATTTCCCCAGAATGCCCCTATGCTCAAGGTACTTTTATTTATTAAATAGTGATTTCCCCAGAATGCCCCTACGCATATAGGTTGGGCTCTACTAAATAACACCTTACTGTAAATGTTTTTCTGGTCAAAGCACATTTTGATTGATGGCAACACTAGAGCGTAAATAAAGTACCAAATCGTAAATAAATCTTAAGCCCAACACTAGAGAGTAATAAACCCATAAAATTATTATGATAACTAATACAAAATAAATATTTTATTTGGATTTTCTCTAACATAATATTTCATATAAACACAAGTTTAAAATGGACTAAAACATAATTATTAGCTTTAAATGTTTATGAAGCATTTTATGAGAGAATAAGAAGTGTTGCCCCCAACCTATATTCCAATAATATTAATAATTAGTATATAATGAGCTTAGAAAACTGTGAATGATCATTACTCCCTCCGTTAAGCGGGCGACTGATACTGTATCAGTCGCTAAATTCGCGATTGATAAGTAGCGACTAATACAGTATCGGCCGCTAAGCGGGCGACCGATAATCAGCGACCGATACCGTATCGGTCGCTAATTAGCGACCGATACGTATCGGTCGCCGATTCAAATATCAGTCGCAAGTTTGGCGACCGATACGTATCGGTCGCTCGGTTCGCTAAACGACGGATATGCAGCGACCGACACGATCGGCCGGCCGATATCGGCCGCTCGCATTTACAATGACCGATAAAGCCATTTTGCGACCGATAGTAACGGTCGCCTCAGGCCTGTTCTGTTGTAGTGGTTCCATATTAATTGTCATCTTTGGAAATTGTGCAGTCAAACTCTAAAAGTTTTGACCATAAGTTTCTCAATATATACAATGAATTGCTATATAAAATTACTATCATTAGATTCGTAACGAAAAATACTATCATACAAGTATAATATTGTAATTGTTAATAACATATTATACAAAAAATTATTAATCAAAGAGTGATATTGGATATCGTGAAAGTCAAAATTATGACAATTAATATGGAACGGAGGGAGTATTTATTTATAGTGTCTATATATAGGAATAAGTACTACTAAAGAGCAAAAGTAGTCAAATTAAATCACAATCACAAGTATTAACTTGTGAATAGATTTGTATATAATTCACCTCGACTATCCACATTGCCTAACATATAATAATATGCTCATAATGGCAATTTTTAATATACTAATATTGAATAAAAGTTTCCTAGATTACAAAAGTTAAACTTTTATTTTAATTTATTTAACTTAAAATTAAAATTTAATTTTATTCAATAGTTAATTATTTGTTTATGGAAAAATATAATAGACATTTAAATTAATTAAATATAATTAAATTGTATAAAACAAATATTTTGGACCTTTCCTAAAATAAATATATAGCATTGTTATTTAATATGACTGATGGTTTATAACACACATTGAAACTATATCACAAATAGGTTAAAACAAAGTTTTATGGTTCAACTTTGGTACTATAGAAAGTTAGCTAAGTAACATTTGTAATCAAATCACATAACATACAAAGTCTCATTTATGGATCTAAAAAAATGTTGTATTTCCTTGTACAATGAAACACTTATAATTTAAGGAATATTATTGAAAAAAAATAATGTTATTTACAATTAATATATAATAATATCTATGGTTGAATAATTATCGATGTAGAAACAATATATAATTCACTTTGCCTTTTCCTATCTTCACGTACCTATACCGCCAAATAATTAAACTTATCGTGATATATTTATTTTTGTATATTATAATCTCAGTCACAAAAATTAAATTAACAATAAAATCATAAAATAAGTAGGTAATAGTAGTAATAATAACAATAACTATAGGTATTAATGATTTTGGATTAACAATAATTAAATTAACAACAACAACAACAACAACAACAACAATAATAATAATAATAATAAGCATTAATGATTTTGGATTAAATGAAAGCTTAAAAAAGGTAGGAATGGAATTTTCAAAAGGGTATTGCTTTACGCCGCCCCCCTTTTTACTAACGTCGCCCCCCCAAAAGACGTTTTTGCCCTTAATATATTTCAACCACCTTCTCTCTAACTCACATCCTCTCACTCTCCTCTCACTCTCCTCTCAAATTCTCTCTCTAAAATTTTGATTTGTTTTTGAAATTTAACCTAAAATGTCAATAGAAGGTGGTAATTCAAGTGAAGAACAAGAGGTTAGTTTGTAAATTTAAATTCTAAAAAAAAATTAAGACGAAAAATTTTTTCCGGAAAAGTGAGGTCGCGCCTGCATCCCTGGCGAGCATGCTCACGGGATCTCAGGCCCCATTTTTCGGAAAATTTTGGTTTTAATTTTTTTTTAAATTTTTATAAAATGTTAATATTATTGTTTATGTAAAAAATATTATTTATTTATTTATGTTAATATTATTAAGGTAATAAATGTCGTTAATTATAATTGTTATGTAAATTTTGTTAAAACATATTATTATAAATAAGTTGTTTAGAAGTGTTGTTATTATTATTATATTATGCTAATTATTATTGTTAATATTGTTATTTAAATAAAATTTTTATTAATATAATTAATATTATTAATTATAATTATTATGTTAATTATGTTTAAATTATGTTAATTAATATTATTAATACAAGTTGTTTATAAGTGTTGTTGATATTATTAACAATATTAGTAAATGTTGTTAAAATTATTATTTATTTATTTAAAATAATATCATTATGGTAAATAATGTTGTTAATTGTTATTATTATGTTAATTATGTTAGAATTTTTTATTTTTTTATAATATTATTATTATGATAATTAATATTAGAATTGTATGTTATTTATTAATGTTGAAGCTACTAACATTATTATTACGAATTAGTATCCCAGTTATTATTAGTATATTAATAATAATTGTTTTTATTCTTTGAAGGTTTTTTTGGAGGACTTTGGCGGGGACGACGTTGATTACTCCTCCCATTTTGTAACGCAAAATGTGTTCGAGAGTATTGAAGCATTGCAAGAATGGGCCAATGGAGTAGCTGCGGCAATCAGTTTTAGGTTTGTACGGGCTTCGTACAAGAGAAAAGATGCCGATAGTCCGTTAAGGTGTTATTTGAAGTGTTGGAGGTACGGAAAGTATCGTGGCAAATTGAACGATCTAGATGATGCGGCTCGTCGGAGTACGTCAACGAAGGCGTGCCAATGTAAATTCGCCATTGTTGCATGGACTCGCAACGAAACAGAATGGCGAGTTAGAGTGTGCGACGGTGACCGGGGGAAGCACAATCATGCCTTCATCGTGTACGAGGAAGGGCATCGTCACGGACATCCATTAACCTTTGAAATGAAAGAACATGTCCAGGATATGACCAACACGGGGTGCACACCGGCGACGATACAAACGTCGTTGAAGATTAGGTTCCCCGCCTCTACGATAAACGTGAAGAGAGTATACAACGAGCGGGCAAAGATGCGCACTGAGGAATTGGATGGTAGGACGGCTGCGGGACAATGCTTGCGCATGGCGAAACTCGGCGGGTACGTCTCTTTTGTCGATTATGATGACGATGGCGAGCCACGTTTTTTATGTCATCCTTACTCGTTGAAGTTGCTACGTACGTACCCAAATGTCATTCTCATTGACACAACGTACAAGACTAACAAGGCAAAGTGGCCTTTATGTGAGCTCGTAGGCATGACACCGATAAACCGCAACTTCCAGATTGCTTACTCGTTCATGCGGGACGAGAAGATGGAATCTTATGAGTGGCTATTGTAGAGAGTGTATGAATTGTTGGGTACCGATGTAATTCTATCCGTGTTTGTGACGGACAAGCAGGATGCTTTGTTGGGGGCTGTTGCCAGGGTTTACCCAAATGTGCATCAACTTTTGTGCGTGTGGCATATTGCGAATGATGTGGAGAACAAAGTGAACGTCCTTACTGGGGGCAAGAAGCTCGGAC
Source organism: Portulaca oleracea (assembly GCA_029582165.1). Lineage (NCBI taxonomy): Eukaryota > Viridiplantae > Streptophyta > Magnoliopsida > Caryophyllales > Portulacaceae > Portulaca > Portulaca oleracea. The sequence goes on along the minus strand of CM055885.1, from coordinate 10,742,361 downwards.
TCGGGCTTCATTTCAGACATCATTTCTGGAACGACATTTACATGCGAAGACTGTTGGAGATTTCAAGGTCAAGTGGAAAGAGGTTGTTAACGTGTGGATCGGGCAAAACAAACCGATAGTTGATTATCTTACGGGGATGTGGCTGAGTCATAAAGAAAAATTTGTTTGTGCTTGGACCGATAATGTACCTCATATGGGGAACACAGCCACTTCAAGAGTTGAGAGCCAGCATTCATCACTAAAGTATTATATCGGCAGTTCCAGAGGCACCTTTGATCGTGTGTTTGCGAAGATTCACTTTCACTTGGAGAATCAACATACGGAGATTAAGAGGGAGCTTGAACTATCAAGGAGCACGCACAGGCAATTAGGTCGATCTCATTTCTTTAAGAATTTGCTCGGAAGAGTATCTCATCACGCATTGGACCTTATGTCGTATGAGCTCAATAAGATGCTGGCGATGAGGTATGAAAATGAATGCTACTTATGCGATCACCGTGTCGAACCCACCTCCTCCCGTGCGTGTTCTATGATGGAAGTTTACGATCCGAGAGCCAATCACCGACACGGATAAATATGTTTTGGAGACAACCGATGGTGATTGGCGATGGTGAAATCGCATGCTCAAATGATGTTCCACTGTGCAGACTTAGAACAATTTGAGGAATCAAGCAACTGAGTTCGGAGAGTGACCAGAGCTTGTACGACACGTAAATGTGTCCTCAATGGAAAGTTGAAGGCGGTGAGTATATTCTGATCCACAGACAAGCCCCCACGGCCCGGCAGATCAAGACTTCAAAATCAACGCGACGCAATCCAAGGCGTTTGAGTACGGACGATCATCGGACGGGTAGCAAGACAACGCATTCGGCCAAGGAAAAAGGGAACCAGCTTCTTCATCATTGGGATGGGGTCAAAGTGCGTATATTTATAGCACTTGTTTGGTTTTAATAATGACTATATATTGTTGTTTATAACTTAAGATAATATGATTCGCAGGTATCAACCGGATGCGTCAAGATCCGTTCCCGTTCGAGGACGCTTTGCCACATTTCATTCTGCCATACGTCATTGGATGGACGGATGTGGAAGCTGATGGCAACTGTGGGTTTAGATGCGTGGCCGAGGCAGGTTACGGGGATGAGGAAAAGTGGTCAATCGCTAGGTTCTCAATGAGCACTGAGTTACGGGCGAGTGAAAATGCATATGTTACTGCGTTTTCTAACAGCAAGGAGATGTTCCTTGAGACATACGCAAGGATTCACGGCCACTTGGTCGGGCCACTGCATTTGAACATTGGATGTCGGCCCAAATGACTTATTTCCACCGCGATAGATGAATATGATGTGGATCTTCTTGTCAACACCTCCTGGTCCACGATCGCAGACAGCTGAACTATGCATATCAATATTACCCATAAGAGGAGGGCCTAGACTTACGGCACCTGCGAAAGTTGAGGGAATTGTGCGATACAATAACCACTTCATGCTTATCCATTTACGGGATGACTGCCCTCTACCGCCGATTCATATTGGATGGCGAACAGCTAGAGACATAACCGTTCAAGGTTGGGATGAGCCTTTCCAGGCTCGTATTGATAGATGGCAGGCTATTAGGGCCGCTCAACGCCAATGATTGTTGTAGTTGTACCGTTGTATATATATGAATTGCTAATTATATTTATATTGAAAATGATGCATTTAATTGAAACGTTATCGGCAAACATAACATAAATTGTCGCTTAGTTTAGGATACAATAAAAACACAATAAAAACACAAATTAAAAAACTCAACGCAGAATCAGTTAATTAGTTCAACACAAATTAACACTTAGTTTAGGGTACAACAAAAACAATGAAATTAAACAACCCAATCTACTCCTCCTCATCATCGTCTTCCGCCTGGGGGACTTCAATATGCATCTGATGGCACCAACGCCCGTGCAAATCGACCATCTCATCGTACCACGCACGATTAATTGTCATTGTCGATCGTCGCTTGGGCGATGCCTCCTCGTTGAACTAACGATGCCCATGTATAGGCCCACTTTTATAAAAAAAAAATACAAAATAATGCGGTCAGACCAATAAAAAATAAAACAAAAAATAAAACACAAAATATTTAATTATGATGAGGGTTTAAGTGTACTGTCGTGTCGGAAGCTCCTCATGTCCGATTGGCTTTGAGGCATTGTTATTCAAAAACTTGTGTGAATGTGCCGCATACCAGTCGTTGTAAGCGACATCCGATTCCCACGGCACTTGTTTCGTGCGGGGCACATCACGCACTGCCATTTTATTGTATATGGGAAACCCCGCCCAGTCAGCGCTGACGTTAGCATCCACGAATTCCAATTTGTAGGGGCCTTCACGGCCGCTCGCGCTCTTTGGGACTGATAATCTCCGTGGGATATGTTGTAGGTGCCCTAACTGCCGAACGACGCGATCGGGCATGTACAGCTCAGTGATGTCGTATGCACGAATGCCTCCATTGTACAACGTCCTGCTACATGACTTGTATAGGGCAGGACCGTACGGGGCCCAACTCACATGATCCGACGTCAACGCATCCAAGGAGGCCCTCAATCGTGAGGCGCCGCCCCGAACTTGGTGGGCGGATGGGGACCACCGCCGCCGAGGCCCATTAACCGGCCGCTGCGTGTGGCCTAAAATCGTGAAAGTACTCGTAGATCCGGGCTCGCAGCAGGTCAAACACCCGCCATCTTGGCCGCCCCGGCCCCGCCGCCATCCCTAATCGGCGGTAAAGGAACGCCAAAGTCACCGCCCCTAAGCAATGCGATCAACGATAACATCGATGCTAGGCCACGGATGCGCCTAATTCTATCCTCGATTTGTCCACGAGGATAGTGTTTCAAAGATGCTCAACAACCACGCCGTATCCTATGGGAATGGGAAACCGGTCGATAAACTAATTGACCTCAAATGGGAGTCACTATGCCACTTATCATAAATGCTATCAGCCTTCAGCTCCGCCATTCCTTTTTCAAAAATCACGGGCACGTACTGGTTAACGACTTCCCGAGGAAGTCCTTCAGGCATCAAGCCATCAACTGCAAGACCCAATATATGTTGCACATCATGCAACATGATCGTCATTTCACCAAAGGGAAGGTGAAATGTGTTTGTGTCGGGTTGCCACCTCTCAACGAACGCCGAGATCAACGTCGAGTCGATGTGGTCGTACATCAACTGCGTCAAATTGGTTATTTGGATTCTTCCCAGTGCGACCGGCATTCAGGTTCCAACTTGTCGTGTACTGACCACAACTCCCTCAACGCATTCTTCGTCAAGCAATCAAGGACAACACGAGGCGAACGCTCGCGACCCTCCCATATTACCCGAGCAATGTGACCTCCAAAGCTTGGTATTAATGAGGGAATTGCAGGTCCCCCGGGAACGTTACCACCAATCTTCCAGGAATTGTCGCCGCTTCCTCTTCGATATCGCTCATCGACCAGCGTCACGAAAGAGCTAATCGCCTCGCCCACCCGCCGAATTGGGGCAAACTTCATTGAATCCTCATCGGCATGAAACACGATGGCTGTAACCCGGCCCGAGTCGTAAAATTGGCGATGGAGGTCGGGATCATCTGTATCTCGGGCTCCCCTGTCTCATCGTCCCCCGACTCCGAGGTTGTAGAGCCGCTAGACTCATCCATGGCCTGGTTGAGATGGTCAACGAAATCTCGCGTTGCGACTCGAATTCCGGTGGCCACCGTGCATCCGCACTCACGACCAACACGGCGAGTCGACGCGATCACATTGCGTCTGGGGGTCCCTGCACTCACCCCTCCAACCACTCACAAGTCGATTCGCCCGGTCCAGAAACCCTCGGCCCTTGCCCTTCCCTACCATTTTAGATCACCTGCAAAATGAAGACATACATAACATAATAATCATTTAAGCCGCAAAAATATTCGAAAATGGGTTAACGTGTGTTGGTTAACTAAGTTGTGTCACGAGGCAAGAGGATCGTTATTGTCAAGGAGAGTGTGTTGTTTAACTGTTAATCTATGGTTGAAAAGACTTTCGCCACCGTGCCGACTTCTCGTTTAATTGTTTGGTTCCCAAAAATAATGTCGTGATGAAATGCGCGAGTCTGATGCTGCAGGAGTTAGAAGCGTGTCAGTTCGGTACATAATGCAATGTTTCTATTGTGTAGCACGGTGGCAACAAGATAAGGGGATCTGAAAAAGAATCTAGTAGTGAAGGGTCTAATACAAATCGTGTTGGGCTTTCTTGCATGTAAGATTCACAGGTCCATCTATGCAGTGAATTTGCATCATCGTTCAATGCTTTGATGGACCTATGAATCTTACATGCAAGAAAGTGCAACACGATTTGTACTGCACTTTCACTACTAGCTTCTCTTCAGATCCGCTTATCTTGTTGCCTCACCAGTCGCATAATAGAAACATTGCATCAGACGAACTGAGACGCTTTAACTCCAGAGCATCGACTGCCAATTTCATCACGACGATGGGCTACTTTTTGGGAACCAAACAAATAAACAAGAGTTGATGCGGGGCATTGATTAACCTTCTCAACCATACATTATCAGGTTACAACACACACTCTCCTTGGACACTAACATGACCCAAAACTCAACCTCTTTCTTTGACGTATACAACTAACATACTATAACTATACATTAACATAATTATTATCCTAACCTACCATCACAAAATAACCTATCCACTTACGTATCAACTGGTTGTTGAGTACCTAAGTTATTAAATGGATGTGACATAACTATTATGTCATCATTTGGAGTTAGGAGTACATAAATTGACAATTAAGTTGGATTATGAATAAATTACCCATACCAACTATATACGCCAACTTACTTACAAATAACAACTAAAATCATCCAAACTCAACATCCTTCTAACACAACTACATATAAACTATTCGGAATATACACTAACCCGTAAACTTAGCCCTACATCACAATTACGATTTTTTTCTAAGACAATTAATCACTAACATTAACACATGCTTAATCACTAAATAATATTAACGCATCAAATATTAACAACGAATCAATATCACTGATATTAATCACTACTAATTGTCATATTAACACATGCTTAACATTAATATTAATATTAACAATATTAATTTCATAACACAATATTAATAATAATAATACAATTAATCACTAATAATTATCAAATTAACACATAATTAACTATAATATTCATAATAACAATATTAATAATTATCATATTTAATAATAACAATATTAACTTTAATAAATACAATATTTAATTTTTATTTATTATTTAACAATAATCTAATAACAATTATTAACAATAATAATATTAATAACAATTATTATCAATAATAATATTAATAAAAATAACAATATTAATAAACATAACAATAACAATATTAATAAATATAACAATAATAACAATTAATATTAATTTTATTAATATTAAAACAAAAAAACGAAAAAAAAAATAAAAATTGGTTGCATGAAACATACGGCAAGTCGCCGTCGTTGCGACACCAGATCGGCATGGCCGCGGCGTGCGGGATCTAAGCGCCCTGCCGGCTTGCTTGCCGTGCGTTCTGCGCGGCAGCCGTCCCGGATGGCTTTTTTATTTTTTTTTTCGTTTTTTCGGCCGAAATTTAAATTTACAAAATATAAAACCTCAAATTCAAATTACAAATTCGAAACATACCTCAAATTCGTCGATTAAATCCCGGTATGAGGTGGTTTGTGGTGGTTGATGGTTGAGAGCGTTTTTTAGAGAGATAAACTAGAGAGATAGTGGAGAGTGAAGTTATGAGGTTCAAGGGCGTGGGTTGGAAATATTATGCGAAAGGTGGGCGACAATAGTAAAAAGGGGGGCGACGAAAAGCAAGCGGATTTTCAAAAATGAGTAGGGGTATTTATGGAAATCAACATTTGTGACAAAAATTTCCTTAACCTCTTTTATAAGGATGGTAGAAAACATACTAGTAATTAATACTAATTCATAAGTTTCATACTCAATTTTGCAAAACATGAAGGAGCTTAGATTAAATGTCCCAAACAACTTCAATCATATGTAGGTAATACTACTACCCTAACATGCTTGGCATAAATTCATCAATAATACAACTTGAAGTCCTAATACTTCATAAGACCAGGTTTCATCCTCATATAAATATTACAAGCAAGCACTTCAAATTTATTTCCATGAATAACTCCAATCAAACTTTTTGCATGATTCACATGAACATACCCATACTCATCACATATAATAACAAAGGTTAATAATTTAACTACACAATTACCTACTTAATAAAAAACCATTGTATAACCATCTTCCTCACTCATAATACTAACAACAGATTTCACAAACTAATAATAAGCCAAGATTCAAGTTTGAAAAACAATAACTCTAAATCTGTAAAACCCCGAAAAAAATTCAAAGGCGTTGACCGTTATGATGTTAATAATTTAGGTTGACTCCGTTAATTGTTAAATATTCGTTTGTAATTTATTTAGCTAACACTTGAGCTCATAGGATCGTTGGGGGATTAACAGGGATATTTTGGTAATATCTTGTGTTATTATTATATGTAATATTACTCCTATTATTGTTATTGTTATTATTATTATCATTATTACTATGCGATTACTATTACTATATGTGATTATTATTATTATTAGGTGATTATTATTATGTGATTACTATTAATATTATGTGATTAGTATTATTATAATTGTTATTATCGTTTATTATTATAATGAGTGGTATTAATATTATTAATAATAGTATTGTTATTAGTGCTAGTCTTTAACCCGTACAATGCACGGGATATTTAAATAGTTTAATAAATAAAATAAATATAAATATGTTAATACCCTCAATTCAAGTAAAAAAAGAAGTAAGTTTGAATTGTATGAGTCTTGGGAAAGTGTCTTGCCCTGTCTTTAAAACTATATTATATATATTAAGATGAAATTTGATGATATGATTTAATTCTATAACTATACTATTACATATAAATTGAATAAAGTTATACTTTTATACATTATTTTTTATATTTCATAAAACGCTTAAAATAAGCTTAATGGAAGGAGTTGATTCGATTAGAGTATGATTTATGCTCATTGATACAACCTAAACATCCCATGTTTCTTATAATTAATAATTAATATTTACTGTTAAAAAAAATAGTTTCAAAAATTATAAGAAATACCAATTCGGTGAAGGGCACGATATATAAATTTGGATGGAGGTAGATTCCTAATTAGATAAGGTGTATTATTTTTTTAAATCGATTTTCTTATTATTATTTCATGGGCGGGAATTGTTTACTGTAATTTTAAATCGGTTTTTTCTTTAATATATTACAATTATTATTCCATGCAGCACCTTTTTATGGGATGCATGGGTTTATATTTCTAAGTGTAATTGTTGCCCTGTCATTAAAATTTTGTTGATGTTACATTACAATTACAGGACATTTAGCACATACTATGAAGGGTGGCTCCACCATAAAAAATATGAATAGACTGAGATTGAAAAGGATGAAGAAAATATCAACAATCATCACATTCACATACTCATTTACAAAGTATGATTTCAGATTGGGATTCCATATATCATATATAGTCATGAGACCTAATTTCATTCTAACATTTCACAATTGAAAAGAAACATATATGCTTTCAAAATTTTAAAGTGCCTTTTGGGTTATGCATGTATAATTCTGGCTATGTGGACCAATCTCAATCACTTTCACTGGTAGTGGGTTACTGGTGATCGTTTTTTTCTGAGCCCCTGTATGCGGTTTTCGGACATGCATCACCTTCTTGACCACCACTGGAGTCCCACCCACCTTCTAAGTCACATAAAAAAAGGAGCAGCAAATAATTAGCAAAATCCAAATTCCAAAAAGAAACCATAGTGATGATACATGAATTATTAAGTGCCCGGTGCAAATATAACTAAGCAAGTTCAGCCCTTACCAAAGTTGCATCGCTTACATTAAAAAAAGACAGACATGTGCAACAAAATTTAAACATATTACTTTAATATATTTATAGATTTCTCAAGCAATGAGGAATGAGGGGCAACATAACACATGCTAAATCCAAAAAGGGAGGGGTTGAATATCTTCACAGATATTGTGGAGATTATACACTTCAATCTTTTTAAATTATAGAGAATGCTAAATTGTAATCTTCTAATATTTTTCCCCATGTAAATCCAAAGTATCATGCAAAATTTTATGATAAAAATTGTAACATGCTAATACATGTTAAAATATATTGATGTGGTATATATTGATAGTACTTTTCGAAAACTAACCTGTTTGTATTTGCAGGTTTGCCGAGAATTCAATGGTTGCTTTAAATGTTAATAGTTGACATATTGGAAGAGAATGAAAGATATTTCGATGTTTATATATTAGGTCGGGAGGTAGAGTCCTAATTAGATTTGGGTGAGAGGTAGAGTGCGAATTAGATTTGGGTGGGAGTTAGATTCCTAATTGGGTTGGGAAGTAGATTTCTAAGTAGATAAGGTAGACTCTTAATCTGAATAGATTTCTTGTTTATTATTTTTTTAAATCAATTTTTTTTATTATTTCATGGGCGGAAAATTTTTACTGTATTTTTAAATCGATTTTTTTTAATCTGATTGGCCGATAGCCCCTACAATCACTCTGGGTTGAGTATTTCAAATTTCAAATATATTACTTTTATATTATTATAGAAGATGTTTGTTATTATTATTAGTAGTATTATTGTTATTGGTATTAATTAGGAATCAAAATGGTATTCTTGTTAGAGGTAGAAGTTAGAGAATTGAGTTATTATTATTATTATTATTATTACTATTATTATTATTATTATTATTATTATTATTATTATTATTATTATTATTATTATTATTATTATTAGTAGTAGTAGTGTTGTTATTAGTATTAACTTTTGTGTTTAGTTAATAGTACTAGTAGTAGTAAAACTCAGAATTGGGTATGATTTGATTTGTTAGTCAGTTAGGAAGTTTTGTTAGAGTTGGATTAGGATCTTAATCAATTAGGAAAGGGAAGATTAGAGCTTAATGAAGGCTAATTAACCTAAGTCACAAAGAAACACACGACACTCCTTCCTCCCTCTCTTCTTATTCTCTCTTTCCTCTCTCACACACTCTCTGTGGTTCCCCCTCAGCCACCGCCACCACCGATCGTCACCACCTGACCACCGTAGCAACCGCTCCGACCACCACCGTATCACCGTCGCATCCTTGACGTCGACCCTCGTCGCCACCAGACTAGTGTAGAGCAGCAACGACAGTTGTTGCTGCTGTCGGGCCAAATCGCGACCCAGACCGCCAACGCACCGCCACGACACTCCGTTGCAATCGTCGACCACCGTCGTTCGACCCGCCTCCCGTTGTGACCACCGTCGACGTCGTCCGCCCCTGACGTTGCCCTCTAACTCGCCAGAAACTGCCCTAGCGTAACCCTCTATTTCAAATTCCAGTTGTGTTCCCTTTTGTTCATGCTCTATTTGATTCGTGGTGCTTGTTGTGTGGGTCTGTGTTAGTGCTTTAATAGGATTGTATTAGAATAGTTAAGTTCTCTTAATATGTCTGATTAGTTGTTGTTAATAGATGAGTTATCAAGTTTAGGTCTTTATTTGCGTCTTTAGTCATCCTTGATGATGAAAGGTGATGTGTGTAGTGAAGTTAATAAATCATGCTTAGGGCCATTCATGTGTTTTACTTATCAAATTAAGTTATGAAGGTATGAGTAGATTCATTAATGAGTTAAAGATTGGTTGATATGAATTCCCTACTTCACGTGCTTGGTTATGCATGCTACTATTCATTTAGGTTTCTTGATGTTCTTGATCTTTTATTCTTGCCATAGTACGGGAAGTGTTTATATAATAGGAGGATTATTCTGTTGAGTTTTCAATGGTTATGATTGTATTTTAGGATTTTACGTGTTAGTTGAGTAGAATAGTATTCTTTTGTGTTCTTTTAAATAATTATGAATGTAGTTGGAGTTTTATGTGTAATATATGATGTATATTGTATGTAAATATGTAGACACCGGAATTTGTACTGGCATAATCCCGACTCATCGAAATCTGCAAGTCATATGGGCCAAATGATAAATAGGTCATTGGGCCCAACAGATCAACAACCCGAGTCCAAGAAGTCAAAACAGGCCGCATGCATTCGCTAAAACCCCCCTGGGTTTTAATCTTCATAGGACGGCCTGCGTAGAAGTGGGCCCAGAAGCGCGCCCCGACCCAGAAATTAAAACCCGCCTAGGTTTTAATTCCAGAAGCAATGCAGCGTCGTTTTGCGCCACGTCACCAATCCGCGTGATGATCAGCTAAAACCCGCCTAGGTTTTAAGCTGTCTGGCGCCAAAATCTGCATGCATGCAATTGAATCCCTTGATCTTTGCCCACGTGTTTGACCTTGCCCTTGACCTCCCAAAACCCGCCTAGGTTTTGATCCTTGGAGTGCATGATTCGTGGGGTATATTCCCCATGGTTTCCCTCCAAATCTCTCACTCCCTCACCTATAAATACCCCCTCCATTTTACCTTCATCACCAACTACTATCATAAAAAAATACTCTTACTCTACTCTCATTCACCTCAACCATCATCTACACTATACTTCTCTAATCATTCTTATTCCTATCATAATCATCCCCCTCACATTATCATTAAGGGTCGACATTTTACATTACTTCATCCAAGCTCCAAGTCAAGGCCAAGGGATCAAATCCGTCATCGCTACACCTTAAGCAAGGTTCGATTTCGTTGTTTACTTTGTTATAATTATTCATGTAATTCGTTCTTTAATTCCATTACTTGTACATATTTTGTAAAGTAAAAACCGCGTTTTATATTTGCATGTTTTGAATAATAACCTCGCGAAATTAATCAAACTTCTCCCAACTCTCTTTCTTTCAATGTCGATTTTAGTAGAGCCTGTTTTATAACAGGCGAATTCGAGAGTTCTTATAAATCTCGAATTCATAACCTTACCCCCGAATTTAGGAAATCGGGTTCGTAGACCGGAGTCTTCTTTTTTAATTTTATGGTTTGTTGATTTCCTTAAATCGGCTGGCGATTCTTTTACATTTTATAAATTCGTCTAATTATTTAAAATATTCGTTTATGCGTAAATAATTTAAAAAAAAAAATTTGGTTCATGTCCAATATTTATTCAAGGAGGGTCCCGAGAGAAATGGGCCAGAAAGTGATAAAACCTAGGCGGGTTTTAACACTCAATTTCTCTTTGGGCCGAGGAGACCAGTGACCTAGCCTGGAATCCTCTAAAACCTAAGTGGGTTTTAGCAGATTCCAGTGGCCTACTTGTTTTCTCTTGGGCCTTTGGGCCGGGATTAAATTATTATTAAATTATTTTGTGCAATTTCGAATAATTTAAATAATAAAAAATGGGTTTGTAAATAAATAAAGTTTCATCAACCCGAAAATGAATTTCGAAAATTAAAGAAAAGCCTTATTTAAGGATTAAGCAACCTTAGTCGGCTCCTGATCATTTAAGTAGCGCATGACGGAAAAAGGGTCACTTTTTTCGGGGTCCTACAGATTGGCGACTCCACTGGGGACTTAAACTTAAAAAGAGGATGAAACTTGAAAAAATCGAATTGATTTGAAAAGTGTAAAAGGGAGAAGTTAATTTATTTCACGACTTTATTATTCTTTTAGGCATGCTTTGCATACCAGGCCACTAATCGGGTCTTTTGACACGTTAGCACAAATGCGACGGTTTAAGATAACTAGGATTTTCCCTTGAGAGCGGGAGACCACTACTATGGGGATGCACTCCACATCGCTAAGCATTTGGTCGCTCCTCTCCCCGTGTTACACTCAAAGGGCTTCCTTGAAGTTTTTTGAGCCATACCTCACACATCTTACCTTAGGGTATGATGAACCGGGGTAAGAACATGCGGTAGGCCATGTAACCCAACCATAGAAATCCATGAATCTAGAGCATTGGTTTAGGGTATCCTTTCATGTGTATGCTATGTGCTATGTGTACCCCTTCCCCTTTTCTTTTCTTTTTGTAAAGAGTCGACCTTAGTTTGGAGGTTTTGTTCTAGTCCATATAAAATTCATTGGGTTGAGGAAATGATTATTTATTAATTGATATATGTAACTCAAAGGCATATGGTTAGCCCAAGTGGAAGGGCCCATTTATACTTGAAAGTTGATTACCTTAATTAATAAATAAAAAATTGACTCACCTTTGATGACATTATATGACCCTTTATGAAATTCTCTTAACAAAGGTCCAAAAAGAATTAATTAAAAGTCCAACAAAGTTAATGGATGACGTCTTAGACTGCATAATAGTCACTAGGCTTAAGTAAATTAGTTTATCAGTTTAATTAATAAATCCATCCCATTTATGGCTGGCTCGTTGTTAGGCCCAACCATAATGGGATTTGTCAATTAAGCCCATATACTAATTATAACTCACTTATTGTTGACTTTATCCAGTCCCTTACAATATCCATTTTGCTCGAGTAAAAAAAAATAAAAAAATAAAAGAAGGTTAAAGAAAAAAAAGTGGGTCGTCAGTCTTGTTGCGCATTATTCTAGTCCGCATAATAGCCAGTATAGTTTGAGCTGTCTGAGTTGTTGGGCCAAGTCACGGATTCTCCTTAAAACGGCCGGCCAGTGGATTGGGCCCATCCAAATTGAGAAACACTGACTAAAGCCTGTCAACTCATGATCCGCTCGCTATGTTTGACTTTATTCGGCCCTTTATAATGCTCTGTTTTTTAGGTCCATATAGAGTTAGGTCATACACTCCCAAAAGTGGGTGAGTCCTTTGTGTCAGCATATATGTGTCAAGTTGGTTAGGATCATACAGGTCTCATAGGTCATGCATACATCGGGTAGAACGTGTCGGAGTATGTCATCGAGTGTCCTAACTTTGAATTTCCATGCAGGCATCATTGGTGATCGACTCCGAGCCCGCATTCGAGATCCGCGAACCGGTCGTTTAATTCCAAATCCTCGCTACAATCCATCTGCAACCAGTGACTGCATCATGTCTGGAGAACAGTTCCAAGAGGTCCCGGTCCAGAGCACCGAAGCCAACATCACGAAGCATTTGGACGATCTTTACACCAAAATGCAAGGTCTGGTACTCACCAATACCTTAGAACAAGAGCAGAAGATGAGCAAAAGACTGAATGAACAACAACAAGTGATGGATGGTATGCTACAAGCCATCACTAAGATTAATACCAAGATGGGATTGAATGATGAAGAAGACGATGAAAAGATGCAGGGATATGAATTCGAACCTGAAATCATTAAGACATCCTCAGATTATGGAGGAATTGGGATATCCAAGACAAAGATTAGTACCCCTAAGGCATCTAAACCCACGAAGGACCCTGCTGTTAAGGCCCTTGAACAGAAGTTGGAAAGCCTTACTAAAGCAATGAGCACTGTGTCGGCCTTTGCTGACAAGTACCTGGAAGTGCCCTTGCCTGTTCAACCAATTCTGAAGATAGCTGATTAAGTTGAGGTACCGAACATCAGGTTCAAGCCCTCCGAGAACCTGTTCACCACATCGAAGAGTTCATGAGGCTGGCACCATTAAACTGGATTGATGTCGGTTTATACTCTACTGTTTTCCCATCCACCCTAGATGGCGAAGCCAAGGTATGGTATCACGCTTTACCACCCCAAACGAAGGCCGACTGAAATGAATTGTTCAAAGCCTTCATTAATCACTACAGTCGCATCCAGAAGAAGCAAGCTACGATGGATGACTTGACCACCATGAAGCAACAGGATGATGAATCCTTCTTGGATTATTTTGAGCGATGGCATACTAAACTGTCTCACATCAATGAGACAATACCTCTCCGTCTACAGTTGTCTACTTTCATGCAGGGACTGAAAGGCAACTTATCCAAGGACTTGGGATACCACGTCATTAAAGACTTTGACTACCTGAAGGACATTTGTGTCCAATTGGAGGCGATGCATAATGATAAGACCACTTCGCCTGGATGGAAGGGGTCTAGTTCCAACAAGAGGGCTACTAGTGCACCTAGCCACCCTCCTAAGATTATGGAAACTAACTCTATCCAGCGCAAGGGGCCTATCATACCTAGATATGAGACCTACACACCACTAGACGTCTCTTACTCACAGGCTCTTGATCGGTTGGTCAAGAAAGGGTTTTTGGTTCTGCCTTTGCCAAAAGAAGAGCCGGCGATTAAGGGGAAAAATTGGGATGCTAACCAATTTGCCGTTATCATCGTTGCCGAGGACATGATACTGAGAAATGCTGGACTCTCAAGAATAAGATAGAAGACATGATAAGGGATGAGACGCTGCCCATGCCAAAAGCTGCTAAAAAACCTAACAATCAAAGCGACCCGATGCCCGAGCATACAAATGCCGTCTTTTGTGGGGATTTTAATTTCGATCCTTCCATTTTAATTGTTGAGACGGGTCAATCTATCCCTGAGGTGCTTGGTTTTCATGAAGACCTATCCATTCATGGCATCTGGGACAGTGATGATGATGATCAACAAGAACACTCCAAGACGGAATGGATGGAGACGGATGAGCCAACATCGCATAATGTGACATTTCTCACTCGATCAGGCCGCCATAACAATAGGAACACCACCACCCCAGTGGTTGTTTCTAATCCTACGCCAATGGTTAGCGCTGCCAATCTTGCTCCTCCTGAAGATCCTCTTCTCACACAAGTTAAGAAGACAAGAGCTGAAGTCACTATCTGGCAGCTAATATGCACATCGCACGCACATAGACAAAAGATGATGGATGCTCTTACCGCATTAACAGTACCCCCCACGACGACTCCTAAATCTCTAGTTGCTCATGTGACTACCCATCAAGAGTTCATAACCTTTGGAATTGAGGATCTGCCTCAGGGAGGAGCCTCCCACAACAAAGCACTGTACCTTACAGTGCAATGCTCTAATAAGACTATCCCACTGGTTCTGGTCGACAATGGTTTAGTTGTGAATGTGTGCCCTTGGAGGACGACACATAAATTGGGATTTCAACAACAACATTTGGCTCAAAATGGTGTACAGCTCAGGGCTTACGACAATTCTCCTTGAAGGTCGGTTGGGTCCATAACATTGCCCATCACTACAGGCAATATCACTCGGAACGTGGAGTTTGTAGTGCTAGACATTCCAACCTCCTTCAATCTGCTACTAGGGAGGCCATGGCTTCATGACTACAATGCTATAGCATCTACCTTACACAAGAAAGTAAAGATGTTGGTCCAAGGTCAAGTTATCACCATCTCGGGAAAGTCCATCAATGTTGTATTTACTCCCAAGCAAGCGACCCTTGAAGTGGAACACAGTTTAATGGACGAAGAACTTCACAACTTTGAACTTGGGGCAACTTTGAGCCAGGATGAAGCCTCCTTTGACTTCGATCCCTACTCAAATCCCAAAGTGCACGCTATGTTTAAGAGACAAGGTCATTTCCCTGGGATGCCGCTGGGAAGGGACCCGAACAACAAGATTCCCCCTGTGTTCAAGACATTTAAGTAAAAGGGAAGGTTCGACTTAGGATACAAGCCAACTGAGAAGGAAGTTAGGCTCGCCAAAATAGCCATAGCTGAGCAGAAGAGGATGGACAATCTTCCTACCTTGTTCCAAATGAAGCCCTATCCACTCACTCTGAATGGGCAGTTTGTTAGGGAAGGTGATGACTTCCCTTACTATGGGTTCCCTGAACCATACTACCTGAAGAACAAGGGAATTCAAGTTGCTAGGTTAGAAGTCTTCAATGAATGTGCCATCAATATGGCTACTGTTTTGTCCCCGCTCGGGACAAACAGCTACCATTGGAATGGACTCACCTCGCCGGGAGCAACATATTTGGCATGCTGTTTGGACAAGAAGTTGTCAAAGAAGAGTCTAAAGCTGACATCTTTATTGCTGCATTATCCAACCCAAGCTTTGACCTAAGTCTCATGATCACTGAAGAAGAAGAAGTCAAAGCAGTCTCGTGGGTCGATGCTGAGGAGAATAACTTTGTTTTATCTGTAAGAGAGTCTATTCCTATGGACATAGAGTCAGGTCCTAAGGGTTTAGAGTCAAGTGAGTCTGGTCTTGAGTCTGCTAGCGATGTATTCCTTTCTGCATTCAATAAGATGAACCTTTCTGCTTACTCTGATTCTTCTTTCCCCTCTTCCCTAAACCACAACAATCTGGAATTTAATGAACCCTTAAAAGAATTTTCTAATGAACATAAGCATAAAGTGACGGTGTTAGAAGACTCCATCACCATACATGTGGGCACAGAGGAGCAACCTTGGGAGTTGAAGTTAGGAAGTTCGCTCACAGCAGAAGAACGGGTAGCATTCGCAGAGCTCCTCAAAGAATTTGTAGATGTGTTCGCATGGTTCTATGAGGACATGCCGGGGATTTACAAGGAGATTGCAGAGCACACTATACCTTTGCTCCCAAATGCAAAACCGGGTCGACAGAAGTCTAGGAGGATCAAGCCTGAATGGGCTAAGAAATTTGAAGAGGAAGTGATCAAGCAACTCAACGCTAAGTTTATCAAAGCAGTCTAATACCCTGAATGGATTGCTAATATCGTTCCAATGCCCAAGAAGGATGGGAAAGTGTGTATGTGTGTAGACTTTCGAGACCTTAACAAAGCCAGTCCCAAGGATAGTTTCCCATTACCACACATCAACGTATTGGTGGATAACACTTGCGGACATGAGCTCTTATTTATCCTTTGTGGACGGATATGCCGGTTACAATCAAATAAAAATGGCAGAAGAAGATATGGAGAAGACCTCCTTCACCACACCATGGGGAATGTATTGCTATGTGGTCATGCCTTTCGGTCTCAAAAATGCCGGCGCAACCTACCAAAGGATGGCCAACACTCTGCTTCATGACATGATGCACATAGAAGTAGAAGTTTATGCGGATGACATGGTTGTTAAGTCCAAGACAAGGGAGGAGAATATTCCTAACCTCCGTAAGTTCTTTCTGCGACTTCGCAAATACAAGATGCGGCTCAATCCAGCAAAGTGCACCTTCGGTGTTACCTCTGGGAAGCTGCTAGGCTATGTGGTCAGCCAACGGGGCATTGAAGTTGATCCTTCAAAGATAAAGGTTATCCAGGAGTTACAATCGCCCAAGACAGAAAAGGAGATAAGAGGTTTCTTAGGACGAGTTCAATATATCAGCAGGTTCATCTCAAAACTCACAATGACTTGTAAACCTTTGTTTTAGAAACTGAAGAAAGGAAGTAAAGTAGAATGGGACGATCAATGTCAAGCTGCCTTTGATAAGATCAAGGAATATTTGCAATATCCTTCAGTCCTAATGCCGTCAGTACCAAATGAGCCTCTACTCCTTTACCTTACAGTGACCAGCTCCGCAATGGGGGCTATGCTGGCTCAAAAGGTAAAAGGTCAAGAGAGTGCCATCTACTACTTGAGCAAGAAGTTCCTAGACTACGAAAGTCGATATGCAGACATAGAGAAAATGGCTCTCGCATTAGTATGGGCCACCAAGAAGTTAAGGCATTACATGCTTTCGCATACCATATATGGCATAGCTGAGAACAATCCCATCAAATTCATCATGGAGCAGCCAACCATCAACAACCGCATCGCCCGATGGGTAGTCATGCTTTCAAAGTTCAATCTTCAATATTTACCACAGAAATCCATCAAAGGGCGAGTTGTTTCAGATTTCTTGGCTGCTTCACCATCACAGGAACCTCCAAGCACTCACTTGGAATTCCCAGACGAAGACGTATTCTTCACTGATGAAATTACGTGGGAAATGTATTTTTATGGAACTTCTAACCAAATGGGTTGCGGACTAGGAGTCCTATTAATATCTCCAGAAGGGGCACACGTCCTTGTATCTATAAAGTTGGACATTGATGCTATTAACAACGCTGCAGAATATGAAGCATGCATCAAGGGTCTACAAGCTGCCTTGGCTTTGGGCATACGTCACATAAAGGTCTTTGGAGACTCTAGCCTCATCATCAATCAGGCTAAGAATGCATGGAAGGTTTGAAGTGAGTGCCTCTTGGCTTATCAGCAGAAGCTCTTGGGACTTGCTGACCAGTTTGAGTAAATTAGCTTCCAATACCTTTCTAGGGATCACAATGAATTGGCCGACGCTCTGGCCAAGTTATCTTCAATGATATCAATCCCATCAAGCACGCTCCAGCTACCAATAATAGTAGAGCGGCAATCTGAGCCAGCATATGTCTGCGCCATGGAAACACAAGAAGAGGAGACTGAGGAATGGTTTCTTGACATATACAATTTTCTTCGGAAGGGAGAATATCCAGCTGAGTTATATGCTCGCGGACAGCGGGCGATCAGGTCTCTAGCAACACAATACTGTTTAATCCTAGATCGTTTGTACAAGAAGTCACCTACAGGCATCAATTTGTTGTGTATCGATGCTAAAAGTGCAAAGGAAGTTATGGCTATTTTGCATGGAGGAGAGTGTGGGCCTCACATGAATGGGCGCATGCTAGCGAAGAAGATTCAAAGGGCTGGTTACTATTGGTCCACTATGGAGGCAGATTGCTTGTATTTTGTTCGAAGATGCCACAAATGTCAGGAGTATGCCAATTTGTAGCATCAACCTCCTTCGTATTTGACTACATTGACATCTCCGTGGCCATTCTCGATATGGGCTATTGACATCATTGGCAAAATACACCCAAACGGAACAGGAGGACATGAATACATTTTGGTCGCTATTGATTACTTCACTAAGTGGGTAGAGGCAGCCTCTTTTGCCAAACTCACATCCAAACAAGTGGCCAAATTCATCCTTCAGAACATCATATGCCGATATGGAGTGCCTTATGAGATCATCAGTGATAATGGGAGTCACTTTCGAAAATAAGTGGAGGTTTTGCTCACCATTTACAAAATTAGGCATCACCGGTCCTCACCATATCGACCTCAAGCTAACGGAGCTGTAGAAGCGACCAATAAAACAGTGGCAGGAATCATCAAGAAGATGGTCGTTACTTACAAAGATTGGCCTAACAAGTTGGCATTCGCCTTATGGGGATACCGAACCTCTATACGAACTGCCACAGGAGCAACACTATATTCATTAGTGTATGGGATGGAAGCAGTCCCGCCGATTGAATTAGCAATCCCTTCATTAAGAATAGTGGCAGAAGGCCAATTGCCAGAAGCAGAATGGGCTAGGGCAAGGTTCGAGGAGTTAATGTTGATGGATGAGAGGTGATTAAGGGCGTTACATAATGTTCAGGTGTATCAAAGTAGGATCACTCGTGCTTTTAATAAGAAGGTGAAAAGTCATTCACTTCAAGAAGGTGATTTGGTGCTTAAGGAAATGAGGGCACCCATACAAGACCCAAGGGGAAATTTGCACCTAATTGGAAAGGTCCTTCTATGATTAAAGAAGTTTTATCAGGAGGAGCGGCTCGGCTTGCCACTATGGATGGAGAAGATATGATTCAGCCAACAAATTTGGATCAGCTCAAGCGATATTATGTTTAATATAGCCAAGCAACTGGAAAACCAATTTTTAGACACTTGGTGAATATTCAATATATGCTTATAAAAAGAAGGAAAAATAAAGTTTGCAAGAGCAAAATAATTGTAAACAATATTTCTTCTTTTATTAATGATTAAAATGCAAGTACACTACTTGTAAATAAGAAAATTCAAAAGGCGTAATTAAATAAAAGTTTATTCTGGCAAAGCAGTTTAGTTCCTTCACTTCCATCCATCTTCTAATCTTTTTTGACCTTATCTACTTCGCTAATGGTCTCATGGCCAATCTCCATGTCTCTAGGCTCATTTGGGTTCATCTCTTTGTCTTCAGGCTAATAGGCTCGCTTATGTGGTTTCCGTGTCTCTACCCTCGGACTAAGCCAGTCTTTTGCTGTCACCTTCGCACCAAGAAGATCCTTTATTGTTGAACGAAGACCCAGTCTCTCTTTCACGGATGTTTGCCTCCTTCTCGCCTCTCCAGCACGGCGAGACTCGACGGCCGCAATTAGCCATCCGTGATATCTAGCGTCAGCCATCTGTGATGCATGTGCCTTTGATGGAGCCTTAAGAGTCGGCCTTCTTGCCCTGTACTTCAGCCAAGATTCTATTACCGAGCCACGCAGCTTCAATTGCTCGGGGGCTTCACACAACCGCTCGGGGATGGTTTGTTTGCGGCCCATCCGTCGCCATACCCGCTTCGGGAAGTAGAAAGTCATATGCGTCAAACTAGCGATGCACACATAGGCGTTGCGGAAATCGCTAGTCACATATTCAGGAATGTGCCACCATTCGATCCACCAAGTGATATCGCGAGACTCCTTCAGAAAGGCGATCCATTCCGTTACTGATTGACGGTCAGTATACTTGTGCTTCCTTTGACAATAATTCGCAAGTGCCGAGGAAGTTCGAGGCTCCTCGATGAGGCCCAAATGCTCCATTAGCCAGATTTTCCCATAAAAGTTAGCAGGGGTTACAATTGCATACCAATTATTCCCAAACTAACTAAAAAAAAAATGCCTAAAACCCGCCTAGGTTTTACAGACAGTAGGTGGGCTGAAAATACAAAAAGAAAGGAAGGAGAAAATGTACCTGAAGAAGTTGAGGGCTCCCACGAAGTTCATGTTCTGGATTCGGATCGTCCAAACCCGTCATAGTTTCCGCTAGCATCAACGACACTGGGTTATAGCCTCGAGCCATGTCCTCAACAATCTGGATTAGGCCCGTCGACCCGGTTCTTCGCCCACCGTGGTAGAAGCAGAATTCTCCAAGGAGACATAATACGAGTGCTCGCACTCGTATAATCGGACCATATTCCAAAGTATCAGGAGATTGAAAGTATTCGACGATAGTTTGGAAATGTACCTTATCGTCGAAAAGTGTGCTTCTTATGACCTGGGATGGAAGGCATAGCAGCTCCTTGTATTATTTAGCGTCTTCGGTAGATATTGGAGGTGACGTCGGACGTGCGAAGTGATTGGTCCCGAGAATAGAAGACCACTCTTCAGGAAGCGGACATAACTCCTTCAATGAAAAGCGGAAAACGTGCATCTTCGGATCCCAAAAAGTCTCTGCCGCTCGGAGGAAGTCGTTGTTGACTCTCACTTGTCGGAGGCTCAGCAAGCTCGTCAAGTTATATCTCCTGAGTTCTTTCTTCTCTTCTCTAGACAAGGTGCTCATCCAAGTAGCGAGCTTCTTCTCAAAAGCCATGAGAGTTAGGAGGACTTTTCGTGATTTTGGAGAATTTTCGATGAAGGATGCAAAGTGAAGAGGATGAGTGATGACCATATGCATAGGGACAAGGTATTTATACACCTTCATCCATGATCAAAATGGATTAAATCGGTCAGCAAGTGATCATGTAGCCGTTGCCATCACATCCCATGATTTAAGCCATTCTTTAATGGCTAGAAAAAAAGGAAAAAATAGTTAAAACCCGCCTTGGTTTTAACTTCGACAGGCCACGCGCGCATGCCTCAGCCAGCCCAGGCCCGCCCCCTTCAGCTCCTTAAAACCCGCCTAGGTTTTAAGTGGCCCAGGCCTAGTTTTTCACTCGTCGCGGCCCATTAGCTTGTTTTATTTGGGGCTCTTTTCTTTGGTTTCAACCGGCCCATTTTTGTATTTTGGATGTCTCGGGCTTTGTTATCGACCCAATGACGCTTGGTTCTGAAATTTTTGCTCGAGTTATCTCCGACACTTAAGTTTTGGTTCTTTTTTATTTTCTTTTCTTTTTGGGGAAGCGGGATTAATTGGGATTAATCCCATCATGTAGAAAATCATTCAAAAATTGCATTAATAAAGCGTCAAAGTCGTGCATACATCAAGTCTTGCATCAACACAAAGAGTCTAAAAAATATATATTACAAAGAGTCTTGCGTAATAAAATTAAAAAAAAGGGGTTCTTGCATTGCATTGCATGTTTTGTTATCACCACAGGGAGCCTGAATCGCCGATGTCCTCTGCCAAGTTGCCACCTGCATTTGAAGCTCTCGTGTTGGAAGTATCGGCCGTGCCAAAATAGGTATCCCAGGAGTAATAATCAGGACCAGGAGCAGTCTGCCCAGGAGGCGATGGGCCGGACAGGGGCTCTCTTGAAAGATGTACGCTTGATGGCGAAGACACAGAGTGCTCCTGTGAAGCAGCCAACCAGGAATGATCGGGAACCTGCCACTCAACAGACGGAGTAGGCCATATAGGACCAGTTCCACAGCCAAGGGTTGGCCAACCAGAAGAAGTGGATCCTCCCAGCCAAGAGTGTTAAGGCACAGACCACTCTTGAGAACCCATGGGCCATGACGGACCCATCCCAAGAGCAAGGACAGGCCACCCACTAGAACCGGAACCAAAAGAGGAAGCAGCATAGGGTGCAGGACGTGAAGTAGCGTCATCCGCTAGGGCCTGACTGCCGGGATACCCAACGGATGCACCTGAGTCACGGTCCCTCACCATTATCTCCCGACCTCGACGAGCAGAGCGCACTAAAGCTGGAGTACGGCGAGAATGAGAAGGCCGGCATGTGGCGCTTGACTCGGAAGCATCCTCCACCCAGTAGGAATGGGGCTGAGTATCACCACCATATCCTGCACTGTGATACGACCCTCCATGACCAAGTGGCTCCTCCAAGGACATCTGAGCCATGTCCTCTTCCATACTCGGAGGACGGCGATCTCTACTACCGGACCTGCTACGATGAGATCCAGTTGAGTGTTGATTCTCGACCAGAACGCCTTTGCTTCGATCCTCTGGCACAACTGCTAGAGGAGGACGAGAAGAACCACCGATTTCCTCCCGAGATCGACCTCGAGAAGAATATTCCCCTACCGGAGAGCGGCGTGGGGGCTCCGTGCGAGGAGCACCTGCACTAGAATGTCGAGGTGGTTCTCTGGGAACAGACTCCGCATCAGCCTCCATATCAGCTCTTCCGGCGGTATCACCTCGATATCTACCTAAGCCGGTGAATGCCCGATCAATATGCTTCCTCATGGTGCTCCACTCCTTAGTCAGTTGTCGGAGGAAAGCCCATCTCGGCTGAAAGATAGCAAGACAGGGGTTATCCATAAGTAGCATGTGGGATAAGGAAAGGAAGCAACATAAAATGAAGAATTACCGGTTTACGATCAAACACTTGAAGTGTGGAACACTCGCTGCTGTTCTCCACGTCCAAGAAGCCGCCGATCTTTCGTCTCTTTGGTGGATCCTCCACCTCAGCGGCCTTAGCATAGGGCCCCAGCTGAAGATTCTCTGGTCAGAAATCAACCAAAACATAATAAGGACAAGGGAGGAAGATACATACCACTCGGGGAGCTAAACGGCTAAGATAACGCTGGAACTCTTCGTTGAATTGCTCCTGTGGAACGTTATGCACGAAGTTGTTAAAATCCCGGCCTCAAACCAGATCTCCCAGAACACCCGGGTCAACCCGCCATGGCTCAAACATATGTGCCGGAGGGTCTAGAGGAATGAGACCAGGATAACCTCCCAAGATTTGCCTCGAGGCTCTCTCCCCCAAATACCACACATAACCATAAGGCCCTTCAACCAAAAGGCGAAGATGGGTGTCATGCTCCACCAGATCCAAAGGTTGGGGTAACCCTCAGACATCAAAATCGACCTAGGGACGCCAATTCACTTGATCCTGCAAGAGAAAAAAGCATATGAGGATGACATGTAGAGGAAAATAGAAGAAGGATGTTGGGCATGAAGAGATACGTGTCTCAAGTTATCCAAAATGCTGCAAATGAGGTCAAGGCACCCCAATTTATACTTCTTGTCGTGAATGCCCTCGGTAGTCGGCGTTATTGGTAGTGCCGTCTTATTCTTCTTTGAACGGATGCCCAGGGCCAAGATGTACTGATACGCCCATGACTGCATGAACATGATGTTAAATAAGGAAGAAAAGATGAACAACAATGAAAAGAAAAGGTTTGAGCACATACCTCGAGCACCTTCCACAAGGAATGACCATACTAGTAACGAGTCTATGCCGCATGAAGGTAGACCGGGTCCGCATCCTGCAAAAGCCGGACGCCACGACGAAGCCAGTGGATGAAGTTTGAATAGGACGCCTTGCCCCAGTTCAGGTTTCGAATATTATCGAAGTAGAGAAGGTTCTGAAACCACGTTAGTGATATATTGTCCCCATGGTTGGGAAAGAGGGTAGCAGAAATAATGTACGCCAAGAAAATGAAGTGGCGCTGCTCTACAGGCAAAATTTGGAAACTTGCATCGCGAATGGCCAATTCAAAGTGCTTATAAGCGAGGTTGGGGAGACCTTGCCATTGACCCAAACGCGCAGACACTGGAGCCAACAAGTCCAGAACTACTGGAGCGAGCTCCGCATCAAAGACCACGTCCTGCCCACCTCAAGGAAGACCGGTAATCATGACAAAATCTTTGGGCGTGACCGTCATCTCACCCACAGGAAAGTGAAACAAGTTAGTTGAATCCCTCAACCTCTCGGCCATCGCTCGACTTATGATACGGAACGTCCGCGTCATCCAAGCCTCCAGGCATTTCCAGAAAGGCATGAAGCCCGCCGCAGTCAAAGTATCACGGACAAAGTCTCCAGGGATGGATTTAGCTACTTTAAGGGGCTCTTTTAGAACGCGGGGAGTTTTCAGGTTATCCTCCTAAAATACGATGGGCAAAAAAATTTTCAGAAAATGGGGGCTCAGTTGGCATTTTGGGCCAAACTTCATGGACCCTAACTGGACCCAGCACGAACACTGGGCTCACAGTCTCGGCCCATGAAGCGGTCCAGCGAACCCAAGAACTTCGGCCCGAGTCGGCCCAGCAAAACCAAAACAAAAACACACGCCGCCAGGCCTTTGCATTCGGCCCAAGAAGCGCGTCGGCCCAGCAGACCGAAATAAAACCTGCCTGGGTTTTATCTTCTCTAGTGAGCCGCTACTTGGACAGACGGGCCAGAAAGCGTGTAAAACACGCCTAGGTTTTATTTGTGGGCCGATCGTTGAAAACTTTTCGGTCCATTTTACGATTTGCAAGTGCGTTTTTCGGTCAAAATGCAGAAATAAATGGGTGACTCAACGTCCTAACATGTATACTTAAAATAGCTAAAATCGACAAGATATGAAAAATAAATTCATGCTTGCTCATTTTTACGCTAAACTAAGTACAAAAGGAAAGTTTAAGGGTTACCTTGCCACGAGAACGGTAAAACCAAGTGTGGTTCCAAGACTGAACAATGAGGTCAGAGGGAACCGCTTCCATACCAGGACAAAGTTGCGTCGAGAAGATCTCTCGTGGGGCAATGCCGCCGCATGAGAAAGAGGTGGATTCTTATGACTCCGGGGTTGCATCTTTTAAACCCGAAATTACCTCAAAGAACAAGACTTCTTTTCTAAAGGGAAGAGCAGTGACCTAGAGAGATATGAAGGAGATGATGATGTGAAGGAAATGAAGGAAATGCATTGAATTTATAGAAAAGCCAGGTGAATGTGAGTCGTTCGTTCTTAGGATCCGCCTCGAGATTCCAAATGCGTTTCATTGGCCAAGAATCCAAAGGTCATCCTTTTGTTCCCCAAAAGAAAGGCAAGGTGACATGGTACAATTCAACCCACACACGAAGTGGGTCCCACTTTGATACCCTTCACGAGGCAGAAAAAGAAGAAAAAATATAAAACCCGCCTAAGTTTTGTTTTGGCCACAGCCCAGAAGGGGCGGCCTAGAAGGCGCGGTCCAGTCGCCAACACCTGCCCAAGTGAAGACACTAAAACCCGCCTATGTTTTGTGTCGTCTGCAGCCCAAATACGCGGCCCAACTCCTCACAGCCTGAGCCCACGATTTAGCTCTACGGCCCGCAGGTAAAAATTCGAACCTCCTTTGTTTTTCAATAAAACTAATACTCAATTTTCTCATGACTTTCAGGTCGCCGAAAAAGGGACCACCATCGTTCAGCTACCGCACAAAGGGTCGCTGTCATCATTATCAGTCAGAGTCATCGACAAAGTTTCGATGCAATTCCAATCCTGAGCCACCGGCATCGCGCCTGGCGAAGTCTCAATCTCCGAGCCATCGGCATCGTGCGCGATGAAGTCTCGACCCCCAAGGCCATCAACAACGCGCCTGGTAAAGTCCTTCGGCATCGAAAATGCCAACAATCATCAACACCAACACCAGGAAAGACTGGAAGTGACAACGGGAAAGACTGGAGTCGACACCGGAAAAGACTGGAAGCGACACTGGGAAAGACTGGAATCGACACCGGGAAAGACTGGAACCGACACTGGGAAAGACTAGAAAACTCCATGAACCATCGGCATCGTGCCCGATGATAAGTAAGGCGTTATTCTCACCCGAGATCAACAACGACTCATCAATAGTCAAGTAGAGCATCATCCTTGCTCGAGATCACCCCAAAAGAGGCGCAAGCCGCCCGCAATTGCGATGCAGGACTCAGCTTCCAAGCATCACTCCAAGCTTTACAATATGAAGTCATATCCTCAGGCTACTTTGACCTTCATCCTATTCAGACTCGATCAAAGTGGGGCCTCTCTGTAGATACCAGAATTTGTACCGGCATAATCCCGACTCATCGAAATCAGCAAGTCATATGGGCCAAATGCTAAATGGGTCATTGGGCCCAAAAGATCAACAGCCCGAGTCCAAGAAGTCAAAACAAGCCGCATGCATTCGCTAAAAGGACGGCCCACGCAGAAGCGGGCCCAGAAGCGCGCCCCGGCCTAGAAATTAAAACCCGCCTTGGTTTTAATTGCAGAAGCAATGCGGCGTCGTTTTGCACCACGTCACCAATCTGCGTGATGATCAGCTAAAACCCGCTTAGGTTTTAAGCTGTCTGGTGCCAAAATCTGCATGCATGCAATTGAATCCCTTGATCTTTGCCCACGTGTTTGACCTTACCCTTGACCTCCCAAAACCCGCCTAGGTTTTGATCCTTGGAGGGCATGATTTGTGGGGTATGTTCCCCATGGTTTCCCTCCAAATCTCTCACTCCCTCACCTATAAATACCCCCTCCATTTCACCTTCATCACCAACTACTATCATCAAAAAATACTCTTACTCTACTCTCATTCACCTCAACCATCATCCATACTATACTTCTCTAATCATTCTTATTCCTATCATAATCATCCCCCTCACATTATCATTCCGGGTCATTTTACATTACTTCATCCAATCTCCAAGTCAAGGCCAAGGGATCAAATCCGTCATCGCTACACCTTAAGCAAGGTTCGATTTCTTTCTTTACTTTGTTATAATTATTCATGTAATTCGTTCTTTAATTCCATAACTTGTACATATTTTGTAAAGTAAAAACCACGTTTTATGTTTGCATGTTTTGAATAATAACATCGCGAAATTAATCAAACTTCTCCCCGCTCTCTTTCTTTCAATGTCGATTTTAGTAGAGTCTGTTTTATAACAGGCGAATTCGAGAGTTCTTATAACTCTCGAATTCTTATAACTCTCGAATTCGTAACCTTACCCCCGAATCTAGAAATCGGGTTCGTAGACCGGAGTCTTCTTTTTTTATTTTATGGTTTGTCGATTTCCTTAAATCGGCTGGCGACTCTTTTACATTTTATAAATTCGTTTAGTTATTTAAAATATTCGTTTATGCGTAAAATAATTTTAAAAAAATAATTTAGTTCATGTCTAATATTTATTCAAGGAGGGTCCCGAGAGAAATGGGCCAGAAAGTGATAAAACCTAGGCAAGTTTTATCACTCAATTTCTCTTTACGCCGAGGGGACCAGTGGCCCAGCCTGGAATCCGCTAAAACCTAGGTGGGTTTTAGCAGATTTCAGTGGCCCACTTGTTTTGTCTTGGGCCTGAAATTAATATTTGGGCCGGGATTCAATTATTATTAAATTATTTTGTGCAATTCCGAATAATTTAAATAATGAAAAACGAGTTTGTAAATAAATAAAGTTTCATCAACCCGAAAATGAACTTCGAAAATTAAAAAACATCCCTATTTAAGGATTAAGCAACTTTAGTCGGCTCCCGATCATTTAAGTAGCGCATCACGGAAAAATGATCACTTTTTTCGGGGTCCTACAAAATGTTAGGATTTTGTTAGTATTATTCCATGCATGAATTAGGGTTAGTTTAATTTGCTAAATTTGAATTCATTGTTTATAATTGAGTAACTAGTGTTTGTACCCGTGCGATGCACGAGTTAATTTGATTTATTGATTGGTTGTCTATTTAATTCGACAGTTGTGGAGACAATATTCTATAAAGGCCGGGTTTCCTCTATCTTTTCTGGTCAAACATATGTTTGTAATATTCAATAAATAAATATTCCGTATAATCATAAAAATGTCAACCTCATTTCCATAATTATTTTGATTTTTAATAAGAAAAAGAATCTTCATTCTCATTATAAAATTTAAAATATGGCATAATTCTAATTTATACATAATTGTACTGGTACACAAATTAATTCTTCCGATTGCAGCTACACAAATTCTCAATTTCATCTTACAGGTTGAGATGTTAAATAAAATATGTTAGTATTATTTGTTTGTTTGTGTCATTTGCTTTCAAAATTTGTTTTAATAATGCTTCTTTTCCTTAACCCAATGAAGTGGTGGGTGATTTTTATTTTTTACACATTAAAAAATGAAAAACAGAAATTAGATGTTTCTTTTCCTTCTCTCTCCTTCCCATTCTCACATGTTATCTATCATAGAGTCATAGACTACTACCCTTTTCCTTTTCTCTCTTTCCCATTCTCTCATGTCATCCTTCATAAAGTCATAGGCCACAACCCTTCTTTTACCTTCAACCTCCTCCTTCCTAAAACATATTAAAAAATTTAAAGTTTGGTTCATTACGATTGAAACTCATTGAGTGAGTTTTCTTTTGTTCCTTCTTTCTCATCTCTTCCCTACCCCATGATCCCCATCCCACACTCACACTATCCCATCTCCTTCGATTTTCATTCATGGAGCAGAAAAGTTTTAATCAGCAAGGATCGATGCAGGGCTTCTTTTGTCATGAGTTTTGTTCTTCAAGCATACAATTTACTATAAATTTCAACTTTAAATGGAAGGATACAGCGGTGTTGAAGGTATCATCTTTTTTTTGATCAGATTATCAGTGTTAATATGCATGTTAATCCTAGTGGACTCCAAATTTCTTGTATTTTCTATTATTGAATTTTTGTATTTTGTTAGTTTTCTGTTTCAGATTTATGTATTAGAAACTCAGTTCCGCTACAATATATGTGTGGTAAATTTGCATGTTAATTCGTTTATCCTTTTCTAAGTGAACTTGTAATTTCTTGTATTTTGTAGATGTAAATTTCAGTCTCTGTTAATTTTCCGATGATTAATACATATTTTTGTCATGTGTTCATTTATTTGATATTGCATGTTTTACTTATTCAATTGGGGTGTACTATTTGAAATTGGAAGTTTCCAAATCTTCAAATTGCTTAAATTAGTGGGCCAATTCGGGATGGCGATATGAGCTTAGGTAATTTTTTTTTTGTTAATTTGTGGCATTTACATGACTAATTGTTTTTCTTGTCTAATTTTGAACGTTTAATTTATAATTTGTGTGTATTCATATTCAATTATTGAAAAATAGAATGTTAGTGGAGTATTTGGTTGGTGAATGTTGACGGAAATGATTGACAAATACATTGAAAAGAAGGGCATGTTAGAAGAATAAAAATGGAAAGGACAATTTTGTTGGTAATTTTTATTGGGAATATTTATTATATTAATGTTTTGTTGAAGTTGAATTTACTCTCCGTTCGGCTATAGAACAGATGTGGGAAGCCATGAATTTGCTGCTGGTGTTCACTATTGCGGAAGAAGTTGATAATGATGGAGGGCACAAAAAATGGTACTTACACTCCTTTCTTTCTTATTATATTTTACATTATATTTAATTTTTTGTTAGTAATTACTCAGAATTATCCCTGTAATTATTATCAATGCATGTGATATGACTGGACAATGGGTGTACAAAGAGTTTTACGTAGGTAAAAAAAACTGGGATAAATATAAATATTTTATAAAAATTAATTTTAATCGTCATTTGTTTAAAAACAAGATTAAGGTAATCTATCTATGAGAAGATGTTATTTGCTTTGTTGGTTGCCATATTATTCTTGACATGCTTAGTGCAATGTAAGGCAATATTAAGTGTTTAGATTAGTATGGAAGGATTGAAAAAGTTTCAAAAAAAAAAAAACTTATAAACTATTAACTATATTGCCAATAATCATTGTTTTACATGTTGAAAGCAAAAAAATTGTGTGAGAAATAGTGAAACTTTAAAATGTATTAAAAAAATTCAATCTAGAGATAAGAATATACTATTACCTTATAGGAAATGAGTGAATGTCGGAGTGGGAGAAGAAATCTTGAGCTTTTAGTTGCAGTTGGTCTTGGCTCCAAAGTTAAATTATAAAATGATTGGAAACGCAATATACTTTAGCTTGGAATTGAAGTTCACAAAAAGTAAATTTTAGAGTAGTGAAGATTGAAATAATATTACCTTGATATATGATTTGTGAACCGTAGGAAAATTTTGTAAGATTAAGTGAGATATATATGTGTATATGAAGGAAAGTGAGAATTTAGTCAATGGTGTAATTATTGTTATTAATAATAATAGTAATTTGTTCGGTTGTAATTTTTGTGGTTTTATAAGTAAGGATTGTCGATCTCAGGGATGGGTGTTAGGCTTAATTAAGGTAAATCGGTTTGTGTAAATGAGTTTTTCTCAAGTGCGGAAAGCGATAAATTATGTAAAGAAAGCATTTAAATCTAACCTAGACATGATAATAATAAAGAAAACAATTAAAAGAAAGCAATAAAGAAAGCACTTAAAGATGAAAGCAATTAAAAGGCATGAATGAAGACAATGAATGAACAATGAAATTGGGAACGAGAAATTATACCTTTGATGACTAATCTTCAATAAACCTTCAATCTACACTTGAATTTCCCCCGAACAAACAAGAAATTGTGGTTTGGATTACCAAGAATCCCCCAAATTCTCACTAGTAAGTAGAATTGGAGTTCTTTGACCCTCCTCCCCACTAAAAATGGAGTTGATTGTGGCTAACACTATAAAGCTTGGAAAACAAGTCAACAATGGAGATTAGAGAGGAGAGAGAGAGAGAGAAAACTTGTAAAACACTTCAATGGAAACTTGCTTGAATTGAGAAAGTTTGAATACAAATGCTAGAAATCAATGAAAGCTTGAAGAACAATGAAGAACAATTGAAAATTTGAAGAACAATTAAGAGAGATTAAAGCAAATAAAGGAAAGCAATTAAATCTAATTCTACTCCTAAACTACCTAGGCTAATTGATAATTTAGATTAATACAAGTGGGTATTTATAGAAGAAGGAAAAATACAACCCAAAACCCTAGGACAAATCGCAAGCGACGCTGTGCAGTGAGTGGCTCAGGCGAGCCACCCTGCAGCTCAGGCGAGCCAGCTCTGGTGGTGTTTTGTTGCCCGAGCTTTGGCTCGGCGAGCCGTTCGCGATTTTTCCTGCCGACTTCAAACGCGCATAACTTCTTCATCCGAACTCCGTTTTAGAACCATAAGATATCGATGGAAAGCTCTCGTTGTGTACTTTAAGCTCCCAAAATTTCAGACCTATCGGAGTTGTAACGAAGGAGTTATGACCCAAAGGGTGAAGACACACGTATTTCAAACCTTTGAGTTTGTACCGTTCCCTTGTTTTGCGCCAATCTTGATATGGAATTTCCGACTTCTGTTTCGCCTCGGCTCTCGGCTCGGGTTGACTTGGTTTGACTCGGATCTCGGCTCGGATTGACTTGGTTTGATTCGGGAAATAGCTCGGGATTCCCTAAAAACCTTCAATTAAGCCCAAACTTCTTCTAACTCCTTATTTTTCTACAAAACACCAAATCATTATATCTAATATATAAATAGGGGTTAAAACAAGCAAATATACCTTATAAAAGAGAAAAAATTCGGCTCGAAACGAGGCCGAACATAATTAATAGTAATAATATGTATTAATAATTTGTGCGTGAGGATGCATGTATGTTGAAATTATTTAATTCATTATTTATTATTCATTTTTCATTATTTATTTTGATAATAATTATAATGGTTGAGGTGATGCTTCAGTTCGCAATATTTATGCAAGATTTATTTTTTTTTTGTCAGATGGTGAGCCTTGATAAAAAATGGTGGTGGATGATTGACGGTGACAGTTTGAGTTTTCAATAGTAATTTTTTGGTTGTCTAACAGAGGGTATTGATAAAAGAAGATAAGGATGGATGACATTGTACTGATTATCATGTTTCAAAACTCATTTGTCTTATTGTGAGTCAGTGGCTGGCGTTACTATTACTAAAACATTTCAGTTTTGAGAACAATCAATATTGTTTCGGTTACCCTAGTGTAGCGCTGGCAAAAATCCGGGTCCGGGTAAATCTGGGTCGGACAAATTCGGACAATGTCAAAATTCGGACGAGAAATTCATGTCCGGACCCGGTTTTATTTCGGGTCAAACCGGATCGGACAATTCGGACGAAGTTAAAATCGGGTTCGGACAATGGAAAAAAGAGTATTTTTATGTCCGAATATTCGGTCAATTCGGACAATATAAAAATTCGGACGAAAAATCATGTCTGCACCGGTTTTTCCGGTCGGACAATGTCGGGTCGAATGAAAATTTCAAAATTCTCTACCTATTGATGAGTGATGAGGGTTTTTTTTAATTACTTTTTTTGTGGAAGCAAGAAAATTTTGTATATTTGGAAAAATTTTGTACCGGTGACACGTGGCAGTCAGCTAGTTACTATGATTTTGTTTTAATATATTTAATCGATAGATGATGTATGTTGTGGTCTTAAGTATGATTTATTTTAGTTTAGGAAATTGGAATCTAATAAACCAATCTTTGGGGGTCCTTTGAAATAACAAACCAACCTTGAACATTAATTTACAACGAACCAACCTTGTCATATTGATTTTTCCAGCGAACCGCCGGTGTTAGCTTATGTGGAGATGTTTTAGCAAAAAAAACAGAATTTTTTTTTGCTGAATTGGATTGAATAATCCAACTTTTTCTTTTTTTTAAAAATCCACCTCAACCCCGTCCCCTCTTCTTTCTCTCTCTCCTCTCTCTCTCACTCTCTCTCTCTCTAACACCCCCGATCCATCCCCCCACCCCAAACCTCTCACTCTTTCTCTCTCAGCCACCCTCACCACTGCCACCACCACCTCCACTACCGCCATCTCCACCGCCACAACCACCACATCACCCCCCTCTCTCTCAACTCCCCAGCCCGACCCATCCCTTCTGCCTCTGTTTGAGTTCCCTGCCACCAGCACCAACCACCCATCGCCGCCGTTGTCGCCGGAAAACAGGCCCAACACCGCCCTCGCCCTCGCCGGTCTCCCCCCTCTTTCTTTTCTCTCTCTTTCTCTTTCCCGGCCTACTATGTTTTCTCTCTCAACCTAGACAAGCTCTCTTCGAGAAACTCCCTCCTGCAGGAGCTGTAGACATGGGAGCACTCTCTTCCATAGTCAACAACCACCATCAGCTTGGCGATCTTGTGAAGATCGTTGATGGTGGAAGAGGGCAAGGCGTTGATGATGATGTTGAAATCAGTGACGAGATGCGGCACAGGAAGGCCATCGTCTCCGTCGGAATCATCGGAATCGGAAGGTTGAAGAGATGTGGAGTCAAAGGAGTCAGTGCCACGGTGAATCAGAGATCGGAACTCGTCCTCGAGCTTGAAGAGGGCCTGCTGGAGGAGGTCGTCGGCGCGGTCTAAGGCGGCAGCAACAACCTTGTTATCGTGACGAAGGGGTGTGAAGTCGCGAATGGTGGCGATGAGGTCATCAATGGCGTCCCGGAAGGCAGAGAACTCGCCTGGGTCAAGCCAGATGGGGCGATTGGAGGAGATGAACTGGGAGATCTGGGCGTGGATGGAGGCCAGGTAGTCGTCCAGTGTCGTCGAGGGATCTCCACCAACCATGGAAGCACTGGAGGAGTCAGAAAGAGAAAGAGAGAGAAACATAGTAGGAGAGAGAGAGAGAAAGAAAAGGGTGGTTGAGAGAGAGAGAGAGTGAGAGGTTGGGGGGTGGGGGGGGGGATGGGTCGGGGGTGTTAGAGAGAGAGAGGAGAGAGAGAGGAAGAAAAGGGGAGGGGGTTGAGGTGGACTTTTAAAAAAAAAGAAAAAGTTGGATTATTCAATCCAACTCAGCAAAAAAAAAAAAATTCCTTTTTTTGACTACACATAAGCGAGCACCGCCGCCACGTCAGCTTTCCGATGAGTTAGACTCGGTGGCGGTTCGCTGGAAAAGTCAACATGACAAGGTTGGTTCGTTGTAAATTAATGTTCAAGGTTGGTTCGTTATTTCTAAGGACCCACAAAGGTTGGTTTATTAGATTCAAATTTCCCTTTTAGTTTTGAAAGATATTTTATATTTATCGTTCATAATTGTGACGTATAGTTTTTCTTTAGTTAAAGTATTAGTTTATTTTTTTTACTACTATGTTATAATTCTTAAAAAAGAGTTTTAAAATCTTTCCTACTGTTTTAGAATTTTAATGATGTATTATGTATATTAAAAACATTACGTATTTACATTACTATTATGCGACTACTATGTGTTATATTAGTATTACGTTATTGTCGGGTCTTCTTTATGTAAAAATTATTTTGTAGTTAATTAAAGGGTGGTTCTAAAACTCCTTGTTGGTTTCATAAACTTTATAACATGTTATGTGAGTAAAATTTCAAACTTTAAGTAGTTCTGTTATTTTATTTATACGTGGTTATATTATCATTATGTTATTATCAAGTTCTTTACCTAGAAAAGTTTAATTTGTTGGTTATAAGTGGTAGCTTTTAGACCTTGGTTGGATTAGGGTAGAAACTTTAACCTTAGCCACTATTTTAGGCTCAAACTAGGACCCCAGGATCGAATGGTGAAAGTTAGAACTAAAATTACCAACTATATGGGAACCGGGAACGGGACAGTTTTGATAGGGTGTAAAGAACGGGTCACCATAGGAGGTATAGTCGTCTTTTGATTGAATCCTTTGAATTGGAGATTCCCTCAGATGTTAGCTTTCATAGGAATTTTGCAGATCGGACTTTGGAGTTGTATAAATCAAGTTATACCCCGATTACCAGACCTAGGTCAAATATGGATAGTTTGGATTGATGACCGTGTTTGAGGACCTTAGATCGTGTTTTGGGTCTCACGTTCAACATAAGAGTTTTAGTGGACATCCTGAGATTTTCGGAAAGTCCAAAACCAGATTTATAGGATGTCAGGAAGTCAAGTTGTGACCTTTTCTATGTGAGTATTGTAATCTGTCGTGTTGATATTAATTATTAGTGAATGTGTTGTTGTGTCAAAAGGTTGATTGGTTTTTAATATGTGATTACTTGGAATATGTTGGGTAATTC
Source organism: Portulaca oleracea (assembly GCA_029582165.1). Classification (NCBI taxonomy): domain Eukaryota; kingdom Viridiplantae; phylum Streptophyta; class Magnoliopsida; order Caryophyllales; family Portulacaceae; genus Portulaca; species Portulaca oleracea. The sequence continues at coordinate 10,706,868 of CM055885.1, read as the reverse complement.
AAGGTATAAATTCATGAATGATGGGAACCTATAGTGTTCCTAGGGGAGGGTTAGATTGAAGGTAGTTAATACAAACTTCGAAGGGGCGCGTTTTAATTAGAGTAATTATTTCTATTTTAGGCCCGAGCTAGTTCGCGTCGTTAGTGAGCTCAAGTGTGTTCGTTAATTGCAGCAAAGTGAAGCTAATAACGTAATGTCTATGCTCTAATCCCCACTGGAATGCTCTTTAAATGTTTTTAATGTTTTCTAATCTATTTTGAGAATTGCATCTCGAAAGGGGACTTTATATTGAAATGTGTCCATCTGTTTCGGATAACTGTTTGTAATTGTTGTATTTTGAGTTATAAGTTGAGAAATTGGATGGTCTTTTATGAGTAGTTTTGTTACTGGTTTTAATAATCTGGGTTGGGTTTGATTTGAGAGCTGTGAGCTGAGATTTGCATAAGATACTAATAATTTTAAAGTGAAACATTAAGCGGGTTCGGGTAACACCCGGGAGACCAGGATTTGGTATCCTGCAGGGGATTGTCAAGAGATCAGGGGGTGCCCTGATATAGGATAGATGATGATTATGCCTTTGGTAGGCGATTATTTTGCTGCCTGTGGTAGGTGAACTTTGATGCCTATGGTAGGAGAATTGGCGAATTCTTGATGCCTGTGTTAGGCGAACTCTTTGATGCCTGTGGTAGGCGAACTCTTGATGCCTGTGCTAGACGATGTATCATTGATTCGGTTGCTCAGTTACTTTAAGGAGTCTGACATCCCCTCCACATAATAAAATGAATTGGTTGGGTTGAGGAAAACAGTTAAGGGTTAAAGGTTTGAGAAATGGTTTGACTTGTTCCCTCTCCATCAAATGAATTGAAATGAATTTAACTTGTTTTTAACGGTTAGGGTTGACATTATTGAGTTTTCCCCCTCATTTTTGTAATGTTTTGTTTTCAGGTGAAGCTCTATATGCTGGGAACGAGAATTAGAAGTGAGGATGGCGTGCCTAGTAGTTGTCATTCATGTTGTTTTTCAATTAAGAAAGTTTTGGAGTTAAGTTTTATTTCTAAGTTCGAGTTTGTTAGTCTGGTTCACCGTTGTCGAACAGTTGTAGTTTCTCATTCTTGCCTTGTATTCCTTCGGGGATACGACAGTGATGCCTAGTTGAAAAGAAAAAAAAGAGACTTTCGCTGAGTTTTCGATTAACGTTAGTTTGACTTTGACTTTTCTTTAATTGAATTTCATGGGCGTTACAAAATCAGTTTGCATGTTTAATTAAACGATAACTATGATGGAACACACATCCTAATCATTCAAATCCCAAAATTCAGATTATAGGGAACAAGGACAGTGCAAGAACTCAATCAAAACAGAGCAAGTGCGTGAACTAAAATAGGGGTTTACGTGAAGGGTTCACGTGCAGGGTTTTCGGCGGTCAAGGGTGGATTCCGGTTGCTGGGCAGGCGACAATGGTGATGGTCGACCGGGAGTAGCAGCGACAACAGCAGCGACGAACAGAGTAGGAGCTAGTCCGGCGAATCTGGCCGGCTGGGCGTGGGACTTCGACGGCAGCAGGGGTGGCGTATTGGTTTCTGCATTCGGGGCGGCGTCCAGCGGCAGTGGTGGCGGCGAGAGGCGGCAGAAAGAGAGGAAGAGAAGGAGAGAAAACAGAGAGGGGAAATAGAGGTCTGCGTGTGTTTCTTGTGTTTAGTGAGCTAGGTTTAAATCATTTAATTACTGTGAATCTCCCTCTTCCCAACAGATTAACAAACTAAATCCAACTTTGACTAAACTCCTAACCGACTAACAACACAATCCTATAACTCTAACTAAGTTAAACTCCTACTCATACTGATACTAGAACTAATAGCTACAATACTAGTAAAAGCATCCAACAATAATAATCATATAATAGTATTAATACTCATCTATCTCTAATATCACGTATTACTACTAATAACAACATCTAATAATAACTAGCAAGGATAATACTGATAATAATAATAGTACCAACACGTAAATAAAATTCACCTCCCCCTAATTGTAATTAATAATAACAAGAATAATATTAATAGTAGTAATAAGAGGGGATAATAATGATAATAACACATGATATTACCAAACTACCCTTGTTAGCCTCCCAACGGTCCTACGAGCTCAAGTGTTAGCAAAATATATATATATATATATATATATATATATATAAACGAACACTTAACAATTAATGGAGTCAAACTTAATTTACTAATGTCGTAACAGTCAACACCTTAAGGCATCAACCACTACCTAAGGCCTCAGCCACTACATTTGCTTTCCTAGGATGGTATTGAAAGTTTACGTCGTAGTCCTTTAGAAATTCCAACCATCGAGTTTGTCTAAGGTTTAGCTCCTTCTGTGTGAATAGGTACTTCAAGCTTTGATGGTCGGTGAATACCTCACAGAGTACCCCATAAAGGTAATGTCTCCAAATCTTAAGTGCAAATACTACCGCTGCCAACTCTAGGTCATGTGTGGGGTAGTTCTTTTCATGAGTCTTCAGTTGTCTGGATGCATATGCAATCACCTTTCCATTCTGTATGAGCACACAACCCAATCCACCATGTGATGCGTCACTGTAGATAACAAACCCTTCGTTCCCCTGAGGAAAAGCGAGAATGGGGGCCGAGGTAAGCCTCTTCTTCAACTCTTGAAATGCTTGTTCGCATTTTTCTGACCCGTGAAGTTTATTGACTTCCGAGTCAGACTGGTAATGGGGTAGCGATCTTCGAGAAATCCTGAGTGAATTTCCTATAATAGTCTACCAAACCCAGAAAACTCCTAACCTCAGTGGCATTCTTCGGCGTCGGCCACTTGGTGATAGCCTCCACTTTTTGAGGGTCCACTGCCACTCCTTCCTTAGATACCACGTGTCCTAAAAATGCTACTCGCTCCAACTAAAATTCACATTTCTTAAACTTTGCATAGAGCTCGTTGCTCCGCAAGGTCATCAACACTTTAGTTAGGAGGTTCGCATGTACCTCCCGTGTTCCCGAGTATAATGATATATCGTTGATGAACACCACCACAAACTTGTCCAAAAACGCCTTGAACACTCTGTTCATTAAGTCCATGAAGGCGGCGGGGGCATTCGTGAGTTCAAACGACATTACTACGAACTCGTAATGACCATACCGAGTTCGGAAAGCGGTTTTAGATATGTCCTCCTCTTGAATTCTTGACTGGTGATAACCTGATCTCAGGTCTATCTTTAAAAACACTGTTGCACCCCGTAACTGGTCAAAAAGATCATCGATACGAGGTAAAGGGTATCGATTTTTGATAGTAATCTTATTCAGCTCCCGGTACTCAATGCATAACCTCATGCTGCCATCCTTCTTCTTCTTCACGAACAGCACGGGTGCTCCCTATGGTGACGTGCTGGGTCGTATGTACCCCTTTTCTAGCAGCTCGTCCAGCTGAGTCTTCAACTCCTTAAGCTCCGCGGGTGCCATTCGATACGGGGCTTTTGAGACGAGCGCGACCCTGGGCTCAAAATCGATATAGAAATCCACGTCCCTGAGTGGGGGCATCCCCGGAATCTCCTCCGGAAAGACATCAGGAAAATCCTGGACTATCGGGATGCTCTCAATCGTAGGCTCCTCCGCCTTGGTGTCGATCACATTGCATAAAAACCCCTCACAACCTTGGGCCAACAACCTCTGAGCCTTGAGGGCAGAGATGATTCGTACAGTTTGAAGGTGCCTATCACTCCAATGCACTACCTTCTTCCCATTCGGTCCTAGTAAAGTCACCTTTTGCTTGTAGCAATCTATCTGGGCTTTATGTTTTGCTAACCAGTCCATCCCCAAAATAACGTCGAACTCCATTAGGTCAAACATATAGAGGTCTGCATCAAATTCCTGACCTGCTATAACTATAGGACATTCCCCATACAACTCTCCATATCTAACGGTATCCCCGGTGGGTAGGGCTACCGACATAGGCTTACTATTCTCCGAGGGTTTCATCTTAGCATTCTCTACTGTAGCTCGTCCAATAAAAGAATGACTAGCACCAGAATCAAATAAAACAGAGACATTGTAGAGATGGAGAGAGAAGGTACCCGTCACAATGTCAGCTTCGTTTTCAACCTCATTCTTCCTCATCACATACACCCGCCCTCCTGCGTTACATGGTGGTTGTTGCTGCTGACGAGGCGGGTTTGCTGGCCTCCCTTGGTTGTTCTGATTCCCACCGGGACCACCTCGGTTATGTTGTTGTGGCCTTTGGTTCCCGTAGTTGCTTCCCCGATTCTGATACGTCGAGTGCGGGACCCTCTAGTTTCCATTGTTCTCATTATTATAGCCTTCCGAGGTCAGCTGAGGACACTGCCTTATATGATGTTGGAGGCTTCTATAGTTAAAACATCCTCCCCTTACATTCCTTTCTTTACAATCTCGAGGGTAATGACCAGGTTGACCACAAATATTGCATATCGGCACATGCGATGGCCTATGCCTCGAAGACTGGTTGCCCTGCCAATTGTTGGGGCAGAACCTCTTCTCTTGGTGGGGTTGAGGAGGGTTGAAATGAGGCGGTTCCTTCCTCTGGAGCCCCTTAGTGCCAAGTTATCGTTCCATGTTGTGCATTACCCTTTCCACAGTGAGGGCAACATTCAGCATGTTTTGGTAGGAAGTGAAGTCACGCGATGACATTCGGTCCTGAATTTTTTAGTTCAATCCATCCTAGAAGCGATCTATCCTCAATTGTTCGTTAGACACAAGGGCAGACGCAAATCGATATAGCTCTGTAAACTTGGTAGAGTAAGGGCAGCCCGGTGCACAAAGTGTCCCCGCAAGCGGGGGTCCGGCGAAGGGTCCCACCGTAAAGGTGTAATGTACGCAGACCGTACCTTACATTTGTGCAAGAGGCTGTTTCCAGGACTGGAACCCGTGACCTCACGATCACAAGGCAACAACTCAACCGTTGCGCCAAGGCTTCCCTTCCAAAACATTGATCCATGTTAGACCGGGATATTGAACCCGACATGAATCGAACACGCAACCTTCTGATCTGGAGTCAAACTTGGTAGAGTAAGTGAGGACATTAAGCTCCCCTTGGCATAGGTCCATGAATTCCCTCTCCTTAGCCTTTTGAAGGGACATGGGATAAAATCGATCCTTCAGTACCTCCTTAAAACGGCTCCAATTGAAACCCGGTTCGGTCCGTACCTCCTTCACGCTGGCCTACCATAATTCAGCCTCCTCTTTCAGGTGGTATGCAACAAAGTCCACCCTCAGCCCCTCGGGACATAGAGTTGTATCGAAAATCTTTTCAATCTCCCTGACCCAATCTTCAAAGACCTTGGGGCAGCTACCCCTGTGTAAGTGGGCGGGTTAAAGTTGTTGAACCTGTGGAGGAGAGCGGAGGGATCATCTTCCCTTCCTTCTCCTTGTCGATCCATCATTTGTCTCAGCTAGTCGTCGTGCCTGTTCAGCATCTCGATCATCAGCATGCTAGCGAGGTCATTCCCTGGTGGTGTCGTACTCGACCTCGACATCAGGTGGGCATAACGTTGGCGTAGTTCAGTCATGGTTTGAGGGCGCTGTTCGGCCGCAGCTTGTGGACGCTCCCGGGTAACATTGTTGGGGTGAGATCCATTTGTGTCCGACATCCTAATTCAAGAGGGTCGATTTAGACTACTAAGGTCTACTCTCACAGCGTAAATTACTAATTCTTGGGATAAACTGTTCAATTAGGCTAGATCATAAAAGGAATTGACAAGTAACAGAACTGTAACCATACTTTAACAATAATCTCATGTAATAGCATCATATTGCACATATTCTTTCGTCACACATCATTCGAAAAATATACTAACAACTCGAAAACAAAAATCTACTATTTATATTACTTGCACACTAGCGTAATATAAGGTATAACTATCCCCTAATTGGGGTTAACACATAAAAGGAAACAACACACCATACTCCAAAAATATGCTACAATCAACTAACTACGTGTAAGTATACTATGATAACTAATCCTGATACTACTGCTACTGTCCCACTCATATGATCCTCCTACACAAAGGGTTCTCCTTAACTACGACTGGAGTCCGATCTGGATCATCAGACTCATTCCCCGAGTCCTCCTTGGGGTCTTCTTCTGTCTCCCAGTCCACCATAACCTCATCCTCGGGTTCGGTCTCCTGCTCGGGCTCATCCTCAGGTGCAGGTGCAACTCCAGGGTCTTCCTCGGGTTCAAAATCCTCCTTAGGATCTTCCTTTAGGTCACTCTCAGGATCCAGGTCTATGATAGGTGCTGGGACTGGGTTCACTTGGACTCCTACTACGTCACGCCTCCCAATTGCGGCGATCTTGGTAATGTGGTATGGAATTCGGTGGTCTGGGTTCACTTGGTACCTCTTACACCAACAACACGGGTGGGGGTACTCCTAGGTCGGAAGTAGGGGTGGTAGCAATGGTGGCACAATGTGGCCCCACCAAGGGTCTTCCTGAAACGTGAGCAAAAACGCATTCGCCTGGTTCCCCTCGTTATTATGAAGACAAGAGTTCGGAACACTCTCGATGTACTTATCCATCTTGTCGTAGAAAGTTAGCATATGGGTTTCCAGACTTTCCCGGGGACGGATAGGAATAAAATGGTGGAAACACGAAAATGGGTGATGGTAACAGTGAGTGCGTTGGGCCATCCTACAGAGTTAGAACATATTAGCAGCACTGAAAAATAATAACAAAAACTCATAATAATAGGAAAACATGAAACCCTTTTCCCATCCTATACTCATCACTCCAATTTTAGCTTCCTAGGGTCTAACTAAAACCTAAAGGACACTTAGGAGCTACTAGGTCGCAACCTAGAGCTTTGATACCATTCTGTAACGCCCCAAAAATTCAATTATGAAAAAGTCAAAGTGAATCTAACGTTAACAAAAAAACTCAGCGGAAGGCTCAAACTTTATTTGGGCGTCACTGCCGTATCCCCGAAGGAATACAAGGTGAGAAGGAAAACTACAACTGTCTGACAATGGTAAACCAACTAACAAACTTGTACTTAGAAAAATAAACTCAACACTAACTTCAAGTCTTTTAGCAAAGGAACACAACATAAATAACAACTTCTAATCACGTCGTCCTCACTTCTAATTCCCGTCCCCGATATATAGATCTTCACCTGAAAACAAAACATTACAAAAATGAGGGGAAAAACTCAATAATGTCTACCCCTAACTGTTAAAACAAGTTAAATTCATTTCAATTCATTTAAGGGAAAGGGAAACAAGTCAAACCATTTCAAAAATCTTTAACCCTTCTAACTGTTTTCCTTCATCCAACCAATTTATTTTATTATGCGGGCGGGATAACACATCACTTAAAGTAACTGAACAACCGAATCACTGATACATCGCCTACCACAAGCATCAAAGAGTTCGCCTACCACAAGCATCAAAGAGTTCGCCTACCATAGACATTTAGAGTTTGCCTACCACAGGCATCAAAGAGTTCGCCTACCATAGGCATCAAAGAGTTCGCCTACCACAGACACAAAGTATTCGCCTATCACAGACATCAAAGTATTCGCCTACCACAGGCATCAAATAGTTCGTCTACCACAGGCATCAAAGTATTCGCCTACCACAGGAATTAATCGAACCCGCTTATGGTTTCACTTTGAATTATTAGTATCTTATGCATTACTCAACTTACAGCTCTCAAGTCAAACCCAACCCATGTTATCAAAATCAATAATAAAACCACGTATAAAAGACTATCTCAGTTTCCTCAACTCATAACTCAAATAACCAGAAACAAATATCCAAAACAGATGACCACATTTTCCACGTAAAGTCCCCTTCAAGATACAAATTCCAAAACAGATTATAAATAACCAAAAACACATTTAAAGTGTATCCCAGTGGGGATTAGGGCATAGACATTACCTGATTAGCTTCACTTCACTTCAAACAATGAACACTTGAGCTCACTAACGACGCGAAGTAACTCGGGCCTAAAATAAAATAATTTCTCTAATCAAAATGCGCCCTTCGAAGTTAGTATTAACTACCTTCTATTTAACCCTCCCATAGGAACACTATAAGGTTCCCATCATTCATGAATTTACACCTTGAATTACCCAACATATTTCAAATAATCACATATTAAAAACCAATCAACCTTTTCACATAACAACACATTCACTAATAATTAATATCAACAAGACAGATTACAACACTCACATAGAAAGGGTCATAACTTGACTTCCCGACATCCTATGGGTCTGATTTTGGACTTTCCGGAAACCTTGGGATGTCTACTAAAACTCTTATGCTGAATTCGAGACTAAAAACACACTCTAAGGTCCTTAGAGACAGCCATCATCTAAACTGTCTAGATCTAACTTAGGTTTGGTAATCGAGGTATAACTCGACTTATACAACTTTAAAGTCCGATCCGCAAAAATTGTTATGAAAGCTAACATCTTAAAGAACCTCTGGTTCAAACTGTTCGGTCAAAGGACAACTATACCACTTATGGTGACCCGTTCTTTACACCCTAACGAAATTGTCCCGTTCCCGGTTCCTATATAATCAATAATTTGGTTCTAGCTTTCACCAAACGATCTCGAGGTCCTAATTTGTGCCTAAAACAGTGGCTAAGGTTAAAGTTTCTACTCTAATCCAACCAAGGCCTATATTTCATAATTTCTATAATCAAAACTAAGCAAAACGACTACAATTCTCCCAACGCCATAATACCAATCAAGAACAATTCTTACTAATACATCCAGTATATTATTCATAATAGGTAACCTAATATAAAAAAAATATAGTTCTCCGATCAACACACAAGGTCACGACTTTACTAATTACAACACAATTTAGGCTTGTAACAAAAAAAAAAAAACAATAGTGGAACATAATTGTAATACACACCTTTAGTCATTAAAACATACTAGTAATTAATACTAATCCATAAGTCTCATACTCAATTGGTTGCTGGATTCGGGGCGGCGTCCGACGGAAGTGGTGGCGGCGAGAGGCGATAGAAAGGGAGGAAGAGAAGGAGAGAAAATAGAGAGGGGAAACAGAGGTCTGCGTGTGTTTCTTGTGTTTAGTGAGCTATGTTTAAATCATTTAATTACTCTGAATCTCCCTCTTCCCAACAGAGTAACAAACTAAATCTAACTATGACTAAACTCCTAACCCACTAACAACACAATCTACAACTCTAACTAAGTTAAACTCCTACTCCTACTAATACTAGCACTAATAGGTACAATACTAGTAAAGTACCCAACAATAATAATCATATAATAGTATTAATACTCATTTATATCTAATAGTACGTATTACTAATGACAACAACAGCTAATAATAACTAACAAGGATAATAATGATAATAATAATAGTACCAACACGTAAATAAAATACACCTCCCCCTAATTGTAATTATTAATAACAAGAATAATATTAATAGTAGTAATAAAAAGGGATAATAATGATAATAACACATGATATTACCAACCTGCCCTTGTTAGCCTCCCAACGATCCTACGAGCTCAAGTGTTGGCAAAAAAAAAAAAAAAAAAATTATAAACGAACATTTAACAATTAATGGAGTCAAACTTAATTTACTAATGTCGTAACAGTCAGCACCTTTGGATTTTTCAGGGTTTTATATCATTACCTCCTTAAAAGAAGTTTCTTCCTCGAAACATAAACTTAGGCCTAACGGTTCGTTGATTATCCCAACGGTTCCGTCCTTCCAAAAACTCGAGGTTATATATATATATATATATAGGTAATCAAATGAGCATTGAATTAAAATGAGCATGTGAGCATTAGAAATTTTGGCCATTGGATCTTAAATCAAGGGATGAGATTAAAAAGCGTGTTTGCCTTTTTTGTTTTTTGCATTTTTTGGATAGCTCACGTGAGCTACTAGGGAGAAGGGGAAAAAAAATCATTTAATGCAACCTAAGGAATATGGTTGATAATTATGGAATCAAGAAAAACAAAAGGATAGAGAAATAGGCACCTGCATGACAATGTAGGAAGTCTAGGAGTCACTTTGTTATTGTGCAAACCCTGAACAACGTAGGAAGGAAGAAGAAAGTCAAGGCATTAAAAAAATTGATGTCCCTAATGGAAACATTGGATGTCCATACAAGAAAATACTTGATGTTCCAAATGAAATACTTGATGTCCCCAATGAAAAAAATTGATAGACTTGTAATTTTTTTGCCCCCAATGAAAATGCGTGATGTCCTCACTGAAAATATTGATGTCCTTTGTATTATTTGATGTCCCACAAGAAATACTTGATGTCCTTAGTGAAAATATTTAATGTCCCTACAGGAAATACTTTATATCTCCAACGAAAATACTTTATATCCCTTGTAATATAGATAATTGCCCCCTATTGGGGACATCAAAATTTTCCTTGGGGACATCAAATATTTTCATTGGGACATCAAATATTTCTTGTGGGAACATCAACTGTTTTCATTTGGGACATCAAGTATTTACGTAGGAGGCAATGACTTACACATTCCCTAGGTTGTGACATCAAATATTTTCATTAGAGAGATCAAGTATTTTTTGTGGGGAAACCAAGTATTTTTACTGGGGACATCAAGTATTTCTTATGGGGAAATCAATTATTTTCATTTGTGACATCAAATATTACAAGGGACATCAACTATTTTCACTGGGGACATAAAATATTTTCAGTGGGGACATCACGTATTTTCATTGGGGACATCAAATTTTACAAGGGAGACCAATTTTTTTTCCATAGGGGATATCAAGTATTTTCATTAGGGACATCAAGTATTTTCACTAGGGGCATTAAATATTTCTCATGGGAACAATAAGTATTTTCATTTATGACATCAAATATTACAAGAGACATCAACTATTTTGATTGGAGACATCAAATATTTTAATTTGGGACGTTACATATTTTCATTAGGGACATCAAATTTTACATGGGAGATAAATTTTTTCCATTGTGGACATCAAGTATTTTCACTAGGGACGTCAATTTTTTTTGTTGCCTGCTTTTCCTTCCTATGTTGTTCAATGTTGCCGCATGCTTCTCTTTTCTTTTTCATTCCTTGGTTCCATAATTATCAATCATATTCCCTAGGTTGCATTTTTTTTTCCAGACAGACAACACACAAACACAAATAAGAACGTAAACACATTAGAAAAATAGAGCAATCAAATCAGGTAGTTGGAACGATCAGTATCCTAGTTCCCCTTCGTGCGGCTTGTTTCGCCAATCTGTGTGCTGGTTCCACCATTTGTTTGATAACTTTCTTGATGATGCCCGACCCAAAGCCCCTCGACATCGCAACACAACATAAAGCCAACCTTCTGCTCTCCACTAGAGCCGCATGCAGTCTCTGCAAAAACTCAACTGCTAGCTTAGAGTCAGAATAAACAATCATCCTTTCAAGCCCCCTCCTTCTGTCCTCCTGCAAGGCTAAAAAAATTGCCAACATCTCAATATGCACCATGGACTCCGTCCGACCGTTCTCTGAGTTGCACCCCACAACTACACCCCCCTCCATGAGTACCCAAGCAGTTGCAACTTCAAAGTTCTTCTTCCTCCTTACCCCATCTACAAGGAACAACCGTTCCTTCTCAATCTCTGTGTCAGTACCTAACTATAATTAATTTCTTGACCATTGTGTTGTTGCCTGCCACCAGTAGGCATGCTCTCCTTCCCTTTCACATCGAAACTCTTCCTCTTGCCATTGCTAAAGCATGCGTTCCAATAACCTTTAACTGCTAACCTCGCTCCCCATACACTCCCGCGTTTCTAATTTTCCAAATTGTCCATAGGGACCCAAAAAACTGTCTTAATCGGTTTATCCCATTATCCTCCTTCTAGGACAAAATTCTTACCCATCCTTTCAACCACTCAAACCAGCCAATATGGTGATTAACCTTAGAGTCGATGCCTAGTACTGACCCTTTCCAAATATTTTTAGCTATTTCACACTGGTGGAAGAGATGGTCCATATCTTCAATCCCCTTGCCTCACCAACAATAACTGTAGCCAGTTAAGCTCCTCCGTAGCCTATTAACCCCCGCAGGTAATGCATCAACTGCACACCTCCAGCCAAACACTTTCCATTTGGGTGGCATGTCACTATGTAATATTTTTTCTTTTCCAAAACTTCGAATCAGAATCAGAAGGATGATTCCTACCCGACTCCATCAACAAAAATGAGTAATACCCTTCTTTAACCTTATAGGTAGAATAACACTTACTTGGCCAAACCAAATGATCCTCACTTCCTAGTTGAGGTGGAAAAAGTTGCATCACAACATTCACTATTCTTTGGCTAAACATCTGTTTCAGCAACTCATTGTCCCACACTGTTCTGCCCCCCTCGAGAGTCTTTGTTAGAGACTTCACTTCCATATTATGAAGATCTTCCATGTTTTGCGCCCTCTTACCTCCATCATACCCCCTGGAACCCATCTTTTGTCCAACACTCTTATGTTTCTCCCATTCCAAATACTCCATTTGAACTTATGCCTACATTTCGCCACGATCTGAGACATTCCCTTCCAGGTAGTAGACCCTTTTGCTAGGACCTTATAATTATCATTCTTTTCGATCGGGGAAGCAGCTCCATACCTTGCCATCCAGAATTTTGAGATAAGTAAATCCCTGTTATTGTACAGTCTCCAAGAATGTTTTAAGAGCAGGGCTCTATTGAAATTCTCCACATGTGTCAGCCCCAATCCGCCAGCTCCCTTTAGGGTAAACAAATGATTTTGATTATGCCAATGCACTGAAGCTGTGCCATTAGTCTTTCCCTAGAAAAATCCGAGGATCAGCGATTTGACCTTATCTACCACTTTGTTTGGAATCAAGTATACACTAAGAATATGCTGATGCAATGCCACAAGAACCGCATTAATAAGGACCACCTTCCCCGCTGGAGAAAACATTTTTGCTTTCCAACCTTCAAGTTGATGCCTAACATCTTCCACCACGAACCAAAATGATCAGTCTTATTCCGAGGTGTCCTCATGGACACTCTCAGATACGTCTGAAAGTTTCCTCCCTCAGGATACCTAAAGATTACTTTCATCCCCTCCTTATCATCCTCAGAAACCCCCTTTCAAAAACACATGGAGGACTTATTCACATTGATGACTTGACCGGAGGCATAACCGTATTTATCAATTGCATTTTTCAGGTTCAGACAAGATGAAGTCTCCATTTTTGTAAAAAGATAATCATCATCCGCAAAGAGCAAGTGGGACACTTGAAGGGCTCCTCTAGCCACGACAACCCCTTTGATCTTTCCTTGTGTCACTTCATCCTTAAGCATAGCAGATAAAGCCTCTATACACAGAATGAAGATATAGGGTGATAGTGGATCACCTTGTCTTAGGCTAGCTGTTTGAACAATTTGCTCCGAGGCAACACCATTGATTAAAATAGAATATCCCTCTCTTTTTGAACTGCAGTCGCAATAGCCGAGTCATCATACCAAACTTGGATAGACATTCTTGTACTCCCTCCAGTTCTTATAAAGCTCGTGTGACACCCCCCAACTGTTCTTTCTTAAACTCCATAATCAGATGCTTGCATATCCGTCGCACCATATTTAACCACTTAACACATCTAAAGCTAGCGCTTCCCTAAATTTGCATTGAGCTTAGACTCACAGTAAGTCCTTAAATGAATTTTGACACTTGTGTCACCCAAGGATAAAGACGGAAGAATGTCCTCCTCCGTACACTTCTTCCCTGGATATGCAAAGCGAGCAATGAATGATCCAAGTATACTATAGGATAATTGTGTACAAAAGAGCTGGAAAAAGCCTTCAACAAAGATGGTGAAGCATATGCCCTGTCTAGACATTCCCAAATCTATTCCTCCCCCTGTCTTTTATTTGTCCATGTGAAAGGCACCCCTGTATATGGTATATCCACCATCCCCAATCCTTCCTTCCATTCCAAAAATTGTGTGTCGCCTCTAGCACTAGTTAATCCTCCCAATTTTTGGGACAAGTCCTCTATTTGATTAAAGTCTCCAAGCATTACATATGGATAATTTAAATTGGCAACAACATTTGAGACTCTATTCCGCACTTGAATGACTATTACTTCATGGTACATTTTTTTGTTTATGGCAATCCCTAGGTTGCATTAAATCCTCTTTTTCCCTCTCCCTAGTAGCTCACTTGAGCTGGCAAAGAAATGCAGAGAAAAAAAAGCAAACACTCTCTTTAATCTCACCCCTTGGTTTAAGATCCAATGGCCACAATATCTAATGCTCACATGCTCATTTTTATTCAATACTCATTTGATCAACTCCTATATATATATATATATAGGAAAATTGGATTATAATAATCCCAACTTTTGCGAATTGGATGGCGATAATCCCTACTTTTGGTTTGTATTTTGGTGGTCCAAACAAAAAAATAAAATTGGATTGTAGTGGGACGCCGACGAGTTAGAGGGCTGTGACTCGGTGGTTTGCTGACTTGACACTATGAGCATGTGTTTGACCGCGTTGACTTTGTTTTTGGTTGCCACCTCAGCTTAAAAACACATGCCACTTAATGTTTTCCTTTTTTCAGTTTCTAATCTAGAAACTTATTTACCTCTCCCCCCCTTCATTTCTCTCTCTTCTTTCCCTTAATTTCTCTGTGGTAGAAAAAGCCCCTTCTTAGATCTCTCTTTTGTTTCTAATTAAAATCTGCAAATTTTTCTCAAAATTCCCCCAATGTTTATCCCAAAAAATTGCTGGGACGTGCCACACATTTCTAACAACTGACTAGAAGGGGACCACATTTTTTTAATGCACTCGAAGGGGACCACATTTTCAAAGAACTGGCTGCTGGGTGATTTTCCGACAATTTGGACCGAATTCCGGTGATATATGAAAAGACAGAAATACCCCTATGTTTTATCAAACAATTACTGGGAGGTGTCCTACATTTTTAAAAACTGACTGAATGGGGACCACTTTTTTCACACCTCTTCTCTTCACTCTCTCCTCTCCCAAATATCAATATAATTCAACCCATCAAAACCATAAACAAACCCATTTCTTCTCCTTCTTCTTCATTCGTCCACCACCCGACCACCAACACAACCACTAGTCCAACCGCCAACAACACCAACATCACTCAATCGACACTCAACCACCACCGAGAACCACCACGACTATTTTAAATCAAACCACAATCTAAGTTTGACACAACAAAGCATAAATCCCTCTCTTCATGCCATCAGTATGTCAATTTCTCAATTTGTTTTTTTGTTTTTAGGTCTTAACTCCACCCATCGAAACCTAATATCAAGCAAGCAATGAGAGAGAAAGAGGAATGGTGTCCAGTGCGACGTTTGGTTGTCGTGGGTTTGGGTGTCGGTCAACATAGGTCGCTGGCTGCAACCTTGACGGTAGCTGCGGGTCTGGTCGAGCGAAATAAAGGAGAAACGGGGATGGTTCAGAAGTGAGTTCGGGTGGTTATCAGTGTTTTTGGGTGGCTGGAGTGGCTTTTTCTGGTGATATTTGAGATGCAAAAATGAAGTCTGATTGGTGGTTATGGTGTGCGTGTTGAATTCAGTTTGAAACAAGGAGTGAGAAGAAGGATAAGTGCTTGGTTGTGTCAAACTTAGATTGAGATTTGATTTAAAATGACCATTTTGTTGTTGTTCTCGGTGGTGGTTGACGCTGAAGTGGTGGTGGTGTTGTTGGTGGTTAGACTGGTGGTAGTGGAGGTGGTCGGGTGGTAGATGAAGAAGAAGAAGATGATGAGTTTGGTTATGGTTTTGATGGGTTGAGTTGTATTAATATTTGGAGGAGGAGGAGAGAAAGTGCAGATAAGAGATGTGAAAAAAGTTGTCCCCCTCCAGTCAGTTTTCAGAAATGTATGGCACCTCCCAGCAATTGTTCGATAAAAACACAGGGGTATTTCTGTCTTTTCATATATAAATCGCCGGAATTCAGTCAAAATGGTCGGAAAATCACCCAACAGCCAGTTCTTTGAAGATGTGGTCCCCTTCGAGTGCATTAAAAAAATGTTGTCCCCTTCTAGTCAGTTGTTAGAAATGTGTGGCACCTCCCAACAATTTTTTGATGTTTATCCCCCTTCTTCTCTCTCAAAATTAAAACCTTCTTTTTTCTTTCTCTTTTGTTTCCACTCTTTCATTAGATTAATCTATTGTAATCAGTGGCAACAACAACAACAACAAAGCTCACAAAAACACTATCACTGGTCCATCCAACTCCACCTTCTTCATCAGTCCTGTAACTCGAAAATGCAAACTACCAAAAAGATTAGCACCAATATTTCCAGTGCCATACGCACAAAACAACAACATATATCTTTGGGTAAAATAGAAGTTTGAAGTGTAGATAGAACCTATCTAGGCTAGCATATCATGCCATGTTTGGAGGTTAGAAAGAAAAACATTAGCGAAACCTCTCTCTAATTGGCCTTCTTATTCTTCATGGTCTTCGTAGGATTTTACACAAGTATTTGTCGTTTAACACACCGTAGTACTTCATGTCCTCCGTCATTTCCTTCTCGGCAAACTAGTTGTTCGGTCATAGTAATTTGGGGTAAAAGAGTAGGGGTTGTCGAATCCACAGGGATGGTGTGTTAGGTTACTAGGGAATTGGTTTGGTTTGGGTTTTCAAATTATAGGAAGCAGTAAATAATTTAAACTAAACTAATTAGGAATTGAAAACAAGAAATTAAGAACAAACCCTAAATACTAGAACAAGAACAAGAAACTAAAAAAGAAAATGAACACACAATCAAGAAAGAACACTAATAACTACGAATGTAAAAACTGAATTTAATACTGAATTTAAAGAAAAGAATTTATACCTAGAATGCATTGTACTAATCTTGAATCTTGAACTTCAAATCTTGAATCACGAATCTTCTCCCGAACAAACAAGAAAAAACGTGATTTGGATTACTAAGACTACTCTAAACCTTACCTTAAGGGAGAATTCAAAGAACCTTAATCCTCCGCTTCACCAAAAATTGGATTTTTGATGTGGACTACTGTAGGACTACTCTAAGAGAAATCAAAAGACAAAAGAGAAAGAGGAAACAAGAACTTGAAGAATTAATCACTTGCATTAATCTAGGAAAGTTGGATTACAATTGAAAGCTCCATCTAAAAATTAAACCTCGAAAACTAATTCTAAAACCTAAGTAAAAGCTAAGATAAAACTAATAGATATCTCCCTAATGTTTAATGTAATATGTATATATATCAAAGTTAAGGAAGGGAAACAAAAATAATAACTCTTCCCAAAACCCTAATCAGCCGCCGCGAAAAAAAAAATAAAGGGACGCCAGCCAACACGGTCCGTGTTGGCATACCACGGTCCGTGGTGGCTGCCACGGGCTTCCCGTGTTGTGCGCTATTTCACTCGCTTCGTTTCTTCAAAATTCCATCTTCTCAACACGGTCCGTGTTGCCCTACCACGGTCCGTGGTTCTTGCTACGGGTCACTAGTGTTGTGCGTTGTTGGCTCCTTGCGTTTCAGCTAGCCAACACGGTCCGTGTCATACTCACATTGTCCGTGTTGGACTTGTTTTTGCTGCGGATGTTGGATTTTTCAGCTCTTTTTATTCCCTTTTTCAGCTTTTCTTTGATTTAACCTAGAAAACACAAAATCATCATAACTTATTCATAATCAAGGGACTAAAATAAGCAAAACACCTTATAAAAGGCATCAATTCGACTCGAAATGAGACCGAACAACACTCCTACACAAGGGTTTGCTCGCCCCGAGCAAACTAAAACAAAAATAAAGAGAAATTAAGCTACCCTAACTCACTTTCGTAGGAATCACGGTTGTACTTAGCGTATGCAACAAGCCCTTTAAACCCCTTGGCAGCTCAAGTGGACGAGGAAGGTCTCGTGAGGGTTTATAGACGCTATACCCACAAAAGCAAAAGAAAAGAAAAGAAAAAGAAATGAAAGAAAAGAAAAGAAAAGAAAAGGAAGGAAACTCAAAACTAAAGAAAAGAAAGGAGGAGAAACACTTTGTGAGATAAAGAGGCAAAATTTGAGAAAAAGGGGTCAGTACAAAGGAGGTTCACACACACGGTCACGAAGCTAACTACTCAAACAGCGCATTCACTCAACCAAGAACAGTTAACAAACACTTTCAAGGTAACTAGCAAGACTGTTACTAGACTTCACATTTTTCACCTCGCTCATGCATAATCTTCATGGGTTCCTCGTGCTCAAGTGCAGTGTTTCTGACTAGTTTTTGATTAAGTCAAGGCTCAGTCGATTAGAAATAACTACTCAAACACCCATGCTCGTTATTTAATGAATTATTGGTGGTTTCCCTCTCTATTTTGTGTCGCCCTTGGCTTGGTGAGGGCCGCAGGTTACATAGATAAAGGTTCCACAAATTATTGCCATTAATCTTTTTGGTGTTGGGTTTTTCGAGAATTGAACGACCCTGAAAGTGGTCTACTCTTTCTACATAGATCCTTTCCATACACATACAAGGTGCTTAAGGGGCGTGAGTGCCACACCACTCACACCGATCTTTGTGGGTGAACCAATAATTTTCAGAATTTCTGATATCACTATTTTTGCGTTAGTATTTTTGGGAATTAAACGGCCCATAAATGGGGTTTACCCTCTCAACACAGGTAACTCCATACGCATACAAAGTGCTTAAGGGGTAAGAGCGTCGTACCACTCATACCAACCCGTGTAGGTGTACTAACTTTTTTATTTTTCCAATTTTTTAGTTTTTCTTTATTTAGAGCATGAATATTCAAGAGGCTAAAACTTTCCTCCTAAACCAAAATCATCACATTAACTCGCATAGAAGTGATTTTCTAAGGATACCACATGTTTGCAAATACAGGTGAGGTTATTATGTTTAGGAAAAGAAACAGCGAAGCCTAAAGCCTCGTATTCACTAACTATTCCTAACTAAGCAATTGCACTATTCTAGCAATCAACGACACAACCATACATACAAATTATCTCTAGCCGATAAAAAATTTAAAAATTTCGCCTAGTTTCAATAATAACTAAAGTTTTTTCTCTTCCAAAAATTGATAAGGCACTTGTGCCACCCCACTTCCACACAAAAACTCTACAATGTCCTCATTGTGAATAAGGCGATACCACACAAAAGAAATAGCACAAAAAAAAGGAAAAACACAAGCCGACATGCATGTCACCCCCACTCCCACACAAAAAGGCCAGCAATGTCCTCATTGGAATCAGAAATAGAGATAAGCAAGCACCCAAAAGAAAACAAGAACACACCAAAAGGAAATAAATGAAGAAAAGAAAAGAAAAGAAAAGAAAAGAAAAGAAAACCAACTCCCTAATTGTAATAAGAAGACAAGGAAAGATATTACCTGGATGGTTTCTTGCCAAAAGACTCACTCCTTCTCACTTGACAAAGCAAAGTTAGGAGAAACAATAAAGAAAAATCAAGAAAAATCATATGTACAATATATACAAGGACCTCAACTTACTTTCCTTCAAGCACTAGGTGGATCGTGGAACGTAACACATTCCACGCCAGCAGTATCAGGGAACTCAAAGAAGGGCTTCAACCTGCGCCTATTCACTTTCCACACAGAATTATTAGATGGATCCTTAATCTCAATTACTCCTGAGGGGAATACCTGGGTTACAATAAATGGTCCAGTCCACCTGGATCTTAACTTTCCAGCAAAAAGATGCAACCGGGAGTCATAAAGGAGTACCTTTTGTCCCGGGAAGAAGGTCTTTCTATGAATAATCCTATCGTGCAAGATTTTAGACCTCTACTTTCTCAATCGCCCATTATCATAGGCTTCTCTTTTCAACTCCTCAAGCTCACAAAGTGTTAATCTCCTCTCCTACAGACATATCAAGATTGAGGGCTTTCAAAGCCCACCAAGCTCTATGTTCAAGCTCTACAGGCAAGTGACAGGGCTTCCCAAAGTTAGCTCTATAGGGTGACATCCCAATGGGGGTTTTATAGGCAGTTCGGTAGGGCCACAAGGCATCAATCAGTTTAACAGACCAGTCCTTCCTATTCCTAGACACAGTTTTCTCCAAGATCTGTTTAATTTGCCTATTGGAAACTTCCGCTTGACCATTAAATTGTGGATGGTAAGCGGTGGTGAGCCTATGCACAACTGAGTACCTCTTTAGTAAGGCCTCAAAGGATCTATTATTAAAATGAGTTCCCTGATCACTAATAATGGCTCTTGGCATTCCAAATCTAGAAAAGATGTATTCCCTAAGGAATTCGATCACTACATAGCATCATTCTTCTTAGTTGGGATGGCCTCTACCCACTTAGACACATAATCAACAGCAAGGAGATTATATTCATTCCCAAAAGAGTTAGGGAATGGCCCCATAAAATCAATACCCCACACATCAAACACATCAACAAAAATCTCAGGTTGTAAGGGCATCATATCTCTCCTAGTTATCTTTCCCAAACTTTGGCACCTAGGCACTGTTGGGCATAGTCATGGGCATCTCTAAAGATAGTAGGCCAGTAAAACCCGGCTACTCTGTAAGACCTTGTAAGTAGTTTTCTTTCCACTATAGTGTCCCCCACAAGGTTGGTCATGGCAAAAAAAGAGGACATCCATAATGGACTCATCAGGTACATATCTTCTAAGTATCTGGTCAGAGCAATATATAAATAAATAAGGGTCATCCCATACAAAATTTTTCACAATGTGAAGAAATCTATCCCTGTCATGCTTATTCTAATCATTAGGCATATCTCCAGTCACTTTAAAATTCACAATATTAGCAAGCCAAGGTTCAACTCCAACACTAAAGAGTTGCTCATCAAGAAATTGAGCAACCATAGGGGTGGTTTTCACAGTATCAGGCACAATCCTAGATAGGTGGTCAGCTACAAGATTCTCAGCTCCTTTCTTGTCTCTAATCTCACAATCAAATTCTTCGAACAACAATACCCACCTAACTAGCCTAGGTTTGGAATCTTTCTTCTCCATCAAGTATCTCAAAGCAGAATGATCAGTGTAAACTATGACTCGAGAACTAAACAAGGTCTGAACTTCTCAAAAGCATGCACAACAACTAAAAACTCTTTCTCAGTCACAGTGTAATTCAGTTGAGCATCATTCAAGGTATGGCTAGCATAATGAATGACAACAGGTTTCTTATCATTTCTCTGTCCTAGCACAACACCTATAGCATGGTCCGATGCATCACACATAATCTCAAAAGGTTCTTCCCAGGTGGGAGGCTTGAGAATAGGAGGGGAAATAAGGGCATCTTTGAGTTGATTAAAGGCCCTCATACAGTCATTAGAAAAGTGGAATGGCACCTCCTTAGCTAGCAGTGAGGATAAAGGCTTTGCAATCTTATTGAAGTCCTTAATGAATTGTCGGTAAAAGCCGGCGTGTCCTAGGAATGAACGGACTTCCTTAACAGAAGTTGGAGGGGACAGATTCTTAACTAGGTCAATCTTAGCTTTGTCTACTTCTATCCCTTCCTTAGAAATCACATGCCCTAGTACATTACCCATTTTCACCATGAAGTGACATTTTTCCCAATTAAGGGTTAGACTTTTTTCCTAACATCGACTTAGTACACGATTCAGGTTAGCTAAGCAAGCATCAAAAGAAGTACCAAACACAGAAAAATCTTCCATGAAAAATTCAACACAGTCCTCCACTATGTCAGAAAAAATAGAGATCATACATCTTTGAAAGGTTGCAGGGGCATTACACAAGCCAAAAGGCATCCTTCGAAAAGCAAAGGTGCCAAAAGAGCAAGTGAAGGTGGTCTTTTCCTGGTCACAAGGGGCTATAGAGACTTGGGTATAACCAGAATAACCATCAAGAAAACAGTAATACTCATGCCTAGCAAGTTTCTCAAGCATCTAATCCATGAAAGGGAGGGGAAAATGGTCATTCCTAGTGGCTTTGTTCAGTTTTCTATAATCAATGCAGACTCGCCAACCAGAAGGGGGACGGGTAGGAACTAACTCTCCCTGTTCATTCTCAATATCAGTCAAACCAGCTTTCTTAGGGACCACATGAATGGGACTTATCCACTTGCTATCAGAGATGGGGTAAATGATATCATGGTCTAGCCACTTAAGGATCTCTTTCTTAACTACCTCCTTCATCTATGGGTCTAGTCTCCTAAGGGGATCTCTATGGGCAACATTTTCATCTTCTAGGAAGATTCGATGTTGAACAATGGAAGGGATAATCCCCTTAATGTCACCTAAAGTCCACCTAAAGGCTCCCTTGTTCTTTCTAAGAACCTCAATCAATTGGTTTTCTTGGTCCCTACCTAAGTCAGAAGCAATGATTACTGGGTAGGTCTCATTAGGGGCGAGAAAAGCATATTTCAACTCAGAAGGGAGGGGTTTCATCCCAAGAGTAGTATATGAAGGTGGTTCAGGTTTTACTTTCTCGGGTTCAGTTTGAGAAGCAAACAAGGATTCATATAGCATATCATCAAATACATCATAATCACACAAAGAATTCATACTATCAGGATCGATTACTAGTGCAACCAACTCATCAACAAAGGACACATCAACAGAATCATGGTTCTTACTCTCATCAACAAAATCACTCACCCAATGAACGGTACTCTATTCATGCTCATCAAAACCTAAGGGTGACTTTTGCAGGTTAAAAATATTCAATTCCATAGTCAAATTCCCAAAGGTTAATTTCATTCTACCATCTTTATAGTTAATTTAGGCATTAGAAGTAGCAAGGAAAGGGCGGCCTAGAATAACGAGGATCTCATCTCTAGTACTCTGAGCTCTAGCAGTTTCTAGTACTACAAAATCAACAAGAAACACAAAATCCCCAACCTTGATTAGAACATCCTCCACTACCCCGTTAGGTACTCTAGTAGACCTATCAGCCAATCGCAATACCATCCTAGTAGACTTTAGTTCACCTAATCCAAGCATCTCATACACATGCAAAGGCAACAAATTCCCACTAGCTCCTAGGTCAAGCAATGCCCTTTTTATCAAACTATCACCTATGGTAATAGAGATAGTGGGGCATCTAGGGTCTTTGTACTTAATAGGCATCTGGTTCGACATAATGGAACTCACATTTGAGGCTAAGAAAGCCTTCTTGGGCACTTCGGTGACCTCTTAGGGGTACAAAGCTCCTTAAGGAAGCGGGCATATGGGGGAATCTGCTGAATAACATCTAATAGAGGAATGTTCACCTTAACCTGAGAAAAGGTCTCCCTAATTTTGTCCAGAAAGTTTTGGTCTTTACTCCCCCTTAACCTCTGAGGATAAGGTGGAGGGAGTTTGTAAGCCCCTGAAGATGATGGACTAGTCACAAGGTTGGCCTTAGGTAAGGTTTTGGTCCGAGGAGGCTCAACTGTAACAGTTGGCCTCGCTCCATCTGACTCATCAGCAATAGAAACGGTCTCATCAGCAGATTCATCATTCACAATCTTTTTGTTACACACATCAGAAGATTTTAGTTGCACCTTATTATCAATTTCTCTCCCAGAGCGGAGAGTAATTATAGCATTCAAACCTCTAACTTGACTAGGGTCACAAGATGACGAACCTGAAGCTTGCCCATTGGGGTTCGCCTCAGGCTGTCCAGGAAAAGAACCTTTATCCCTATTGGTCAACAACAATTGAGAGAATTGTTCATGCATTTGTTTCATCATTTTCTCCTACATTTTCTCCATGTTACTATTCAAGGAATCCTTAACATCTTTCAAACTATTCCTTAATTCCCTAATCTCTTTCTCATGCCTATCGTCATTAGTGTACCCTGGTGGAGGTCGGGTTTGGGCAATCTGGGTTTGGATAGGTTTCCCTCTAGGAGCTTGATAAGCTACATGGGGTGGTGGTCGATTCTGAGGAGGATGATTTCCTTGGAAACCCCCTCCTTGATCAGGTGGTCTCAACACATTTTGATTCTTGAGGCCATAAGAGAGTAAGGGGTGCTTGCGCATCCCCTGGTGTTGGTAGGGCTGGTACTGGTCAGGCCTATAATTATGATGCATAACATTCACATTTTCAGTACTTGTGGCCAATTGTTGAATGTATGAGGGACAAGCAGAAATAACATGGTCTACACTTTGACACAAGGCACATGACACAGGCGATCGGGGAACAAAAGTAGCAGTTTGGTCATAAGAGTTAACCTAAGCACAGGTTTTGGGTTATGAAGCAGCTAATTGTTGTTGGGCTAAGGTTTTAATCATATTCTCAAGAGAAGCGAACCTAGCCTCATAACTTGTACTCTCACTCACTACATGTACACCCCCTAGCATTGGATAATTGAGCACCTAAGGACTCATCTCTAGTTGTTCCCCATTGCATTACTCTTTCAGACATGTTTTCTAAGAAATCCTAGGCCTCATCAGCAGTTTTATCCATAAAACCCCCCTGACAGATTGACTCTAGTGTGACTCTACTATCATGGTCAACACCCTCGTACAAGATCTGACATAGTCATACCAAGTCAAAACCATGATGAGGAAATTGGGACAGTAAGTTTTTAAAACGCTCGAAAGGTTTCCAGTAAGGTTCTCCTACTTCCTGTCTAAATTTCAAAATTGAGTTTCTTAATTGGACAGCTAGGGAGTTTGGAAAATATATTTTCATGAAAACTTTTAGAAAACCGTCCCAAGAGGTAATAGACCGGGGTTTGATGCTACAGATCCACCGCTTAGCGGCGTCCCTCAGAGCAAAAGGTAAGTATTTTAAAAGCACATAGTCTAAAGGGACTCCGGGTGGAGTTACCATGCTTAGGTACTCTTTATACTCTGCAGTCCATATCAATGCTAACCCAGTACCAGTGAAGAGTGGTAGGTTCTGGGTGTAGTGCTGCCTAGGGTAAAAGATCACTCCAGTAAGCAGGTTGGGTAGTACAAAACACGAAGGAGGTGGGCCATAAGATGGGTATAACTGGTCATTAAGGGTTACCCTAGGTGGTGGTGCTTCTTCAACCATCTTGGGTGGTTCTACCGAGGGTTCCTCCTTCCTAACCAATCTTTGGCTAACAGGACTACGAACCCAAACCTCAGGTTGTTGTACTTTTCGTCTTTTCCTTGAAGTCTCAATTTTTTTAATTTTTTTTAGTTTTATAATTTTTTTTTTTGGTTTTTGTTTATTGAAATCTAATCTAAGAAAGCAGTTAAACTACTAGCACACAAACCAATAACCTAATCTACTAAATAATGCCATCCCCGGCAACAACGCCATTGTTCGGTCGTAGTAATTTGGGGTAAAAGAGTAGGGGTTGTCGAATCCACGGGGATGGTGTGTTAGGTTAGGGAATTGGTTTGGTTTGGGTTTTCAAATTGCAGGAAGCAGTAAATAATTTAAACTAAACTAATTAGAAATTGAAAACAATGGAAACTGAAGAAAACAAGAAATTAAGAACAAACCCTAAATACTAGAACAAGAACAAGAAACTAAATAAGAAAACAAACACGCAATCAAGAAAGAACACTAATAACTACGAATGTAAAAACTAAATTTAATATTGAATTTAAAGAACATAATTTATACCTAGAATGCATTGTACTAATCTTGAATTTTGAACTTCGAATCATGAATCACGAATCTTCTCCCGAATAAACAAGAAAAAGTGTGATTTGGATTACTAAGACTACTCGAATCCTCACCTGAAGGGAGAATTCGGGGAACCTTAATTCTCCGCTTCACTAAAAAATGGATTTTTGATGTGGACTACTCTAAGGGTCCGTTTGGACCTTGGAAAACAGCATGGAAAAAAAATTATTTTGGAAAATGAAAATCTTTCCTTTGTTTGGATTGAAGAAAAAGGAATGGAAAAAAAATAGTTGGAAAATTGCATGGAAAATTTGGAATAACAATGAATAAAAAATTTTCCCTTAAAAAATGAAAGGAAAGTTGAGAGAAAAATTTTGGTCTCTGTCTCTCTAACTCTCCTCTCACTCTCTCTCTCTCTCTCTCTCTCTCTCTCTCTAAGTCTCTTCTCTGTCTCTCTCTCTCTCTCTCTCTCTCTAACTTTCTTCTCTCTCTAACTCTCTTCTCTCTCTTCTCTCTCTCTCTCTCCCTCTAAGTCTCTTCTCTCTCTCTCTCTCTCTCTCTCTCTCTCTAAGTCTCTTCTCTGTCTCTCTCTCTCTCTCTCTCTCTAACTTTCTTCTCTCTCTAACTCTCTTCTCTCTCTTCTCTCTCTCTCTCTCCCTCTAAGTCTCTTCTCTCTCTCTCTCTCTCTCTCTCTCTCTCTAACTTTCTTTTCTCTCTCGCTCTCGCTCTCGCTCTCTCTCTTCTCTCTTCTTTCTCTCTAAGTCTCTTCTCTTTCTTCTCTCTCTCTCTCTCTCTCTCTCTCTCTCTCACTCTCTCTAAGTCTCTTCTCTCTGTCTCTCTCTCTCTAACTCGCTATTCTCTCTCTCTCTCTCTCTCTATCTATCTAACTCTCTATCGCTCTCTCTAACTCTCTTCTCTCTCTCTTTGTCACTCTCTCTAGCTCTCTAATTCTCTTTTTTTTCTCTCTCTCTCTCTAACTCTCTTTTCTCTCTCTTTGTCACTCTCTTTATCTCTCTAATTCTCTTCTCTCTCTCTCTCTCTCTCTCTCTCTCTCTCTCTTTCTCTCTCTATCTCTCTAATTCTCTTCTCTCTCTCTCTCTCTCTCTCTCTCTCTCTCTTTCTCTCTCTCTAAGTCTCTCTTTCTCTCCCAAATCACATCATATGATCTAAAAAAATTAAACTTGATATTTACAAGTGTTCTTACAGATTTTATTTTTCCATGTATTTTTTCTAAAACCAAACAAGGAAAAGAAAATTGAATAGAAAATCAATATTTTTCCTTCAAAATTTACTTAAACCAAACAAGAGAAAGAAATTTACTTTACCCCAAATTTTTTTTCCTCCTAATTTTTTTTCCACGAGATCTTTTTTCCATCCTGTTTTCCTAGGTCCAAACGGACCCTAAGAGAAATCAAAAGAAAAAAGTGAAAGAGGAAACAAGAACTTGAAGAATTAATCACTTGCATTAATCTAGAAAAGTTCGATTACAAGTGAAAGCTTAAAGAAAACTAAGGAAACTCCATCTAAAAATTAAACCTCGAAAACTAATTCTAAAACCTAAGTAAAAGCTAACATAAAACTAATAGATATCTCCCTAATGTTTAATGTAATATGTATATATAAGTTAAAGGAAGGGAAACAAAAATAATAACTCTTCCCAAAACCCTAATCAGCCGCTGCGATAAAATAAATAAAGGGACGCCAGCCAACACGGTCCGTAGTGGCTGCCACGGGCTGCCCGTGTTGTGCGCTATTTCAGTCACTTCGTTTCTTCATAATTCCATCTTCTCAACACGGTTCGTGGCACGGTCAACACGGTCCGTGTTGCCCTACCACGATCCGCGGTTCTTGCTACGGGTCGCCCGTATTGTCCGCTGTTGGCTCCTTGCATTTTAGCTAGCCAACACGGTCCGTATCATACTAACACGGTCCGTGTTGGACCTGTTTTTCCTGCGGATGTTGGATTTTTCAGCTCTTTTGATTGCCTTTTTCTGCTTTTCTTTGATTTAACATAGAAAACACAAAATCATCATAACTTATTCATAATAAAGGGACTAAAACAAGCAAAACACCTTATAAAAGGTATCAATTCGACTCGAAATGAGAACGAACATTGATCCACCTTATCCTCGTACTTCACATATAGGACTGGCATGGTGTGTAGCAGTACAAAGTCTGCGACAAAGACACACATTAAGAAAGCTTGATAAATGTTTTATGTTCATAATCAGGATGGTAGAAAAAGTTTGTTTTTTCAACTTAGATTAAAATGTAATAAAGTGAAATGTGTTATTAAACCCCTCAACACCAACCTCCCCATTTGTAGTACAAAGTGAAATGTGTCGTTAGATTACATATCCAGGATCGTTACAATAGATGATTCTGGCCCTCAACGCCAATCTTACCGTTTGCAATGCTATCACAAACTCACTCAAGGACATCGTCTAAGCAGCACAGGACCAACCCCTATCGTCCCATCTGATACCCCTCCCCCTTGACTAAACATTTTTCTTCTAGTCAGTGGTTATGAAACAAACTTTTTCATCTTGCCAGATATTTTGCTCTCGTTTCCTTTTATGTCCGAAAGACAAAAACGAGGAGATAAACTACGGTCTGTAACTAACTTTGCTTCTCGTGCACCTTGGTTAAAACTTCATCAATGCATGCGTTTTCTCTGTCTGTAGTTAGTTGCAATTTTGACTTTCAAGAAAACAAAGGGAGATTATAGAAACCCCCTCTGTAGGTACAAGACCCTCACTGCGTGCAACAACAATGAGCTCTTCCTCACTCAGTGTAACGTCATCATCCCTCCATACTCCCAAGGACCTCCAAGATGTTTTGTTGTGAAAAAAAAAATTGTCTCACCAAGAAAGGGGAGTATCTTGTATTTTATTCTATCTGGCCTTTGTGCTGTGAAAACGCTAACTTTGGATATGAATCGTATAGGACAATAATCATCCATGAGATCCAAGATTGAAGGAATCAAAAATTTTCCAACACCAAATCTGGAAGGAAATCAGAGGATCACACATGGAAAGAATCAGGAAGTTACCCAAGCAAAGACGTAGTTGTTGCCCAAATTGCCACACCTCTCAAAAGGAAGGAAATCAATACGTGAAGACTATAAATTCATCTTCGATTCTAAATTGAAGGTTCATTCGGTTCCAAGTCAAGAAATCGAGAAGTGTGTACAAAATTTATATAGTGATTTCTGAGTTGTAGCCAATAGTTGTTGAGGATCTTTGTGTAACCAAAAGAGTGTTGTGGTGAGAAAAAAAATCTTTCATAACAAAGGATACATCACTGTTCCTCTGTGAGGTTGAGCATCACTAACGTGATTAGTAATTGCTGTTGTATTTTTGATCACCTCCAATTGGGATTGGTGATTGTTTAGACCCGGTTTCACGTCTAAATACCGCCTAAATCCTTAGGCTTTTGACTTGTTTCGTAGCTCGTTTCAATAACTTTTAATGCGTTTTGGTTATTTTTGTAGTTTCCGAAGTTTTTACTCAAAACGATGCTAAATGGGCTAATTTTGCACCAGTCTTGGGAATCCTGAGATTCCTTAAGATTCCCCAAGCCCTGGTCGTGTCGAAGGCAGCGGGAACGGAAGGGCTGACCATGTCGAAAAGCGCAGAAGCGGATGTATCGAGTCGAAGAGCGCCGAAGGGTAGCCCCTGCCACGTCTACTGTAGCGGGCGCTACGCCTCCAAACTCCTTTTCCGTGGTGGTCGATTGCCCTCCCAAGCGTAGAAAGGTAGCCCCTGCCACAACCTCTGTAGCGGGCGCTACACCCTAAAGAAAATCTATGGCCGAGATAGACCGTGGCCACGGTCATACTGATCGTAGCCACGGTGTGATTGAGCCAATGCCTAAGGAAAGAGACATTGCAACCCGAGATGGATCGTGGTCACGGTCAGTCTGACCGTAGCCATGGTGAGATCACTACCCTGCCCAAGGAAGAAGTGAGTCGAACAAGACCGTGGCCACGGTCTCCCATGACCGTAGCCACGGCGGTGCGAAGGAGCGAAAAGTTATCAGTTCTAATCGCCTTGACTGTGCCCACGGTGCATGGGTACCGTGCCCACAGTACTGCGAAGCGAAGAGAAGTTTTGACTGCCTTACGCAGGACCGTGGCCTTTGTCACCTTGATCGTGCCCACGGTCCCCTGCGGGACACTTTTGTCTGTAGTGTAAAATGATGAGTTTTGAGTAATAACCTCAGTTACTATTTAATGTATTTAGGTCATTTTAACTGGGGAGAACTTTTAATTAGCTTTTATCTATCTTTTATACTACTTTAGCATATACTTTATCATACTTTAAGCTTTGGATTAGGGGGATTAGTGAAGATCTTTGCTGAGATTATTGGTTCTTGTATTGGATTCTCTTGAGTTTTATTTGAAGTTTGAAGATTATTCTCATAATTGGAGCATTGGAGCTTTGTTATTCAGAAGTTTTCCCTCTTTGTCACCACAATCAATGAGCATTTCTTAACCTTTCTCTCTTTTATTTCATAGTTTATCTATTAATCTCTGTTTTGCTATTGTTGTTATTGTTGGTTTTGTTGATTGATTATTGTTATCTTGTTTATCCTTTTAAGCATGATTAAAGTTGTTGATGTTAGTATCATGATAGTTAGAATGTTTAGTGGCTAGAACCCTAATGTGTTAGGGAGATATTAAGGGTGTGAATGGGTGATTAGGTTTGGGTTAGCAATATTAGTGAGTAACTAGTTAGGAAATCAATTTCCCAACCTTATCCTTCCCTCAAGTAGGCTGTATTTGGGTGCGAAAGCATCCCGAATACATCCAACGCTTGTTGGAAGGTAGGAATTGGGTTAGTTAGTATTCTAGCTTGCGGAAGCGGATAGAAAGTAACTAGGAAATTCCGTTCCATTAACTCCCCCGGGTTTGTCGATGGACTTTGGGGAAGTTAATCCGGGCATTCCTTGAAAAAGGGAGCCCGGTTGGTATTTTCTAACGGAGTTACCATTTGATTTCCCCTTCTCGTTACTCTCTTGTTGCGAAACCCACTTCCTTATCCCCGTTTGCATCACGAAAGTCTCCCGACACCTATTGTCTCACCTTTTTGACTAAACCTAGTGTGTTCGTGCTGTTTTTATCTTAAAATCTATCACCCTTTCGTGATCGTAAACCCTACCTAGAGTCGAATAGTTGCAGCTAAGGCCCCTAGCTCCTTGTGGAAGAACGATATAACTGCGGTCTTACAAACCACTGTTACACAAAATGGCGCCGTTGCCGGGGAGCAAGCGCACCTAGCTTAGCTCTTTGTCTTTAGGTTGTTTATGATCATTTCACTTGCTAGAGATTTTTGTTATCCTTGATTATTGGAAATTTGATTTTTTTTTCTGTTTGTTCGTTTTGTGCATGCGGACTCGATCTCGACGAGGCCAAACTCCGATAACTCCGCCGAATTCAAACCCGGAGAGCATTATTCGACAAGCAAACGCCAGCTCGAGACGAAGAAGACAACAATGGGAGCAAGAAACAATTGAGGATCCAATGTCCGACGGAGAACAAAATCCACCCCGTACCCTAGCATCATACTCCTTACCATCGTCGGGTACGGGAGGCGACCCCATCATTCTACCTGCATTACCACTGAACGCTACGTTCGAATTCAAGCCATATTTGTTGGACATCTTCGAGAACAATCCATATCACGAAGGAGAGCATGAAAACCCTATCGACCACATCAACAAATTCGAGCAACGCATCGGCTTTGTGCAAATGAATGGAGTTTCCACTGAATACATGAAGCTGAAATTTTTCCCGCTCACCTTGAAGGGGAAAGCATTATTATGGCTCAACACGTGTCCGCCCGAAACTTATTCTACATGGGATGCCCTTAGCCGCGACTTCCTTCAGAGGTTTTTCCCTAATGATGAGACGTGTAGGTTGAGGCAAGCCATCATGAGCTTCAAGCAAGAGCCCGATGAGTCGTTGTTTGAGGCATGGGGGAGATTCAAGGGTCTCCAACGGAGGTGTCCACATCATAACCTTGAGGATTGGTTACTATTGCACCACTTCTATTCCGGATTGAGTAGCTCTCTACGAGAATCCATTGATCATGCCTCGGGAGGCATGTTCCTAAAGAAGACGGCGGAGGAAGCAAATGTATTTCTTCATGAGTTATCGCAAAACTCTCCTCATTGGGGAGGTGGCCGTGGTCTGAGGGATGGTCCTTCTCTTGAAAGCAATCCCACTATCAAATTTCTTATGAATGCCGTTCTTGAGACGCAACAAAAGACGGCTTTAGAAGAGACCACAAGACAAGTCAAGGCGGCTCAAGAAGTATCAATGATTATTCCGGAAGCCCGAGTTCATTTGTGCGATTTTTGTGGAGGGCCACATTCATTGAAGAGGTGTGAGGAGTATCAAGCTGAACAAGTCCAAGCCATTTATCCCAACAACAACCTTTCCTATGCTAACCGAAACCCCGTTCGACCTCGTGCGAACTATACTTACAACCAACAAGCCCCATTAGCCCAAAATCCACCTCCCGGTTTCCCAAACCAAAACCGCCGGCAATACCACCAAAATCATCACAAAGGCCAATCTTCCCAAGCACCCAAACCACCACAACCAGAACCCATTGAGCAAGCCCTTCAAAGGATAGCCTTATCTCATGAAAAGTTGTTTTCCTCTCAAGAATAGATGGCCTTAGAGAGGGAAAAAGATGCCGCATGCATCAAGAACCTTGAGTTGCTAATAGCTCAAATGGCGCAACAATCTCCACCCATCCAATCTTTACCTAGCTAACCCCAACCAAATCCGAAAGGACAACTGAATGCTATTACATTGAGGAGTGGTAAGGAGGTTGATGGCCCTAGGATGGTTGTAGAGGATGTCTTGGGTGATAAGGAGGGCGATGTGGTGGATGTCGAGGAAGAGGAGGATTTGATAGAAGAACGGGAGAGTGAGTTAGTCTTGGGTGAGGGAGTTGATGAGATAATTACATTTACCCTACCTGACTTATGTGGTAATAATTTTTACACACCCGACATTTGAGAAATAATTTTCACCCTACCTGACATTTAAGTGGTCATAAATTTAAAGCCCCTCAGGTATGTTATAATTGATTTTTTATTGACTTTTCCGGTGAACTGTAAAAAAATAAATCTGAAGTGACTTTTATACCCTTGTTATTATTTCCTTTGACTTTCAATTAAATGTGAAATGACTTTTGTACCCTTAGTATTAATTGTTATGGCATTTTAAAACCCAACCACTCCATGATTCCTCTCCCCAGCCCCCCTCCCATACAGAAAATGAAAACATAACCCCTCCCAAACCACCATGTCTGTCTTCTACTCTCCAACATAGTCTTTTCTTTCTCAAATTAAAGGGCAACATCGTAATTTCACATAGTGATATAGGGGTATTATTGTATTTTTCCATTTTCGATGACAAGTCACCGGATTCTAACACTAAAAATCACTTTCACTAAATGTCAGGTAGGGTGAAAATTATTTCCCAAATGTCGGGTGTGCAACAAATATTACCGCAAATGTCGGGAGTACAAGAGGGAGAATTGGGAGAATCTAGTGAAGAGGGAGAAGAGATGGAGAGAGTGACAAAAGGGAAGGGAAAGATGGCGGAAGAAGAACCAATCCAAACCATGGAGAAATCAAAGCTACCGCCGGTCCCTTTTCCCGAGCGGTTGACAAAACCAAAGTCCGATGCAAAATTTTCAAGGTTCATTGAGATGCTTAAGAAGCTTCAAGTTAACATTCCATTTCTTGATGCCATTTCTGAAGTCACATCCTTCAAGAAACATTTGAAGGAGCTTCTTACGAGCAAGAGGAGAATTCAAGAGAAAGCTACAATTCATTTGACGGCGGATTGTAGTGCCATTATCGATAACAAATCACTGGAGAAGCTAGCTGACCTGGGAGTTTTTCTATTCCATGCACCATCGGTGATATGCGGATTGGCCGTGCCCTATGTGATCTAGGAGCAAGTGTAAGTGTCATGCCTTACTCAATTTGCAAGAAGTTGAATCTTGATGATCTAGCTCCTACTACAATTAACCTCCAATTGGCCGACCGTTCCATACGAAGACCCTTGGGGATACTGGAGGACATCCCGGTGCAAGTAGGACGATTTTTGATCCCTTGTGATTTTGTTATCTTGGAGATGGAGGAGGACAACAACATCCCCATTATTTTGGGAAGGTCGTTCCTTGCTACGGCGAGAGCAATTATTGATGTGAAGAATGGAAGCATGTCATTGAATGTCGGGAATGAAAGTATTATTTTTTAACTTGAGGGGTCATTGAAAGGTCCCTCGTATGGGGACTCATGCTACGCTATTGACATGATGGAATTTCTTGTTGATGAGTATATTGAGGAGTCCCATCTATTTGAGTCTACTTGTAACGATCCCTTGGGTGCTTGCTTGTTGGAGTCTTTCCAATTTGACACCGACGGCACGGATATTACTTTCTTCACCAACCTTCTTGACTCTTCACCCATACATGAGGAAATTATTATTGATGAGCCTTTTATGGAGTGCGTGGAGATTCAAGATGCGATCTACAAAGGTATGTCTTCCTCCCAAATTCAATCTTCTACTCCTCTAGAACTTAAACCTTTGCCCCCTTCCCTCCAATATGCTTTCTTGGATGATGAGAAATCCTATCCTGTGATTGTGAATGCGAATTTGAATGATTTTGAATTGTCCAAGTTGCTTGATTTTCTTAGAAAGCATAGAGGTGCATTAGGTTATAGGATAGAAGATTTGAAAGGTTTATCCTCTTCCATATGCATGCATTCGATTGATTTGCTAGAAGATGCCAAGCCTACTAGGCAACCCCAACGTCGATTAAATCCTAACATGCAAGAAGTGGTTAAAAAGGAGGTAGTGAAGTTGCTCGCTGCTGGGATCATCTTCCCCATCGCAAATAGCGAATGGGTAAGCCTGGTTCAGTGTATGCCAAAAAAGGGTAGAATGACCGTAATTAAAAATGATAAGAAAGAATTGGTAAGTACCCGAACTGTGACTGGTTGGAGAATGTGCATTGATTACCGTTAGCTTAACAAAGTAACGAAGAAGGACCATTTTCCCCTTCCTTTTATTGACCAGATGTTAGAACGGTTGGCGGGTCACTCACATTTTTGCTTTTTGGACGGGTATTCGGGGTTCTGTCAAATTCCAATCTACCCCTCACACCAAGAAAAAACCACCTTCACTTGCCCATACGGGACATTTGCCTACCGTCACATGCCATTTGGTTTATGTAATGCCCCTAGGACTTTTCAACGTTGTATGATGGCTATTTTTAGCGATTTCATTGAGAAATGCATGGAGGTTTTTATGGATGACTTTTCTGTGTAAGGTAATTCTTTTGATGACTGTTTGCTAAACCTGAAGAAAGTGTTAACTCGTTGTGAAGAAGTGGATCTAGTACTCAATTGGGAGAAATGCCACTTTATGGTGGAACAAGGTATTGTTTTGGGTTACTGAATCTCTTCTAAGGGCATCGAGGTGGATAAGGCGAAGGTTGAGGTCATAGAGCGCCTACCACCCCCAGTTTCTGTTAAGGGAGTGCGTAGCTTCCTTGGCCATGCCGGCTTCTATTGCCGGTTCGTCAAGGATTTTTCGAAAATCGCTCGACCTCTAACCGACCTCTTATGCAAAGATGCTCCTTTCATTTTCACTGATGAGTGTCTTTAGTCGTTTTACAGATTGAAGCAGGCTTTGATTTCCGCTCCGGTGGTTCAACCTCCGGACTGGACACTACCATTTGAGATCATGGCCGACGCAAGTGACTTTGCCGTGGGGGCGTGTTTGACCCAAACAGTGGACAAGAAGCCAAGGGTTACATATTACGCAAGCCATGCGCTTGATAGTGCCCAAAGGAACTACACCACCACGGAAAAGGAGCTTTTGGCGATCGTTTTTGCACTCAACAAATTTCGGCAGTACCTTACGTTCTCGAAGGTAGTAGTCTACACGGATCATGCCGCTATCAAATACTTGATGGGAAAGAAGGAGACAAAGCCGAGGCTAATACGGTGGGTCTTGCTTATGCAAGAATTTGATTTGGAAATTCGCGATAAGGCGGGCACGAAGAATGTCGTGGCCGATCACCTCTCGAGGATTCTTGTCGACTTGGAAGACACCCAACCGATTGTAGATGCTTTCCCGGACGAGCGACTTTTGGCGATCAACTCTCATCCTTGGTATGCGGATATTGTGAATTATTTGGCAAGCGAAGTGATTCCCCAACACTTGAACCATCACCAAAAGAAGAAATTTCTCCACGACATGAAGCATTACTTTTGTGATGATCCCTTCCTTTTCCGACTTTGCAATGATGGGATGTACCGGCGATGTATTTTCGAGAGTAAAGTGCAATCCGTTTTGGCTCATTGTCACGAGTTTCCAGTGCGAGGTCACGGTGGCTCCCAAAAGACGGCGGCGAGGGTACTACAAGCTGGCTATTGGTGGCCAACTCTTTTTCGTGACGCCCATTTGCATGTAAAGCAATGTGATAGATGTCAAAGATCCGGAAACATCTCCCGGAAGAATGAAGCACCGTTGAATTATATTCTTGAAGTTGCAGTCTTCGATGTGTGGGGGTTAGACTTCATGGGACCCTTCCCGTCATCAAGGGGTTTCCAATACATCCTAGTGGCGGTAGATTATGTCTCAAAGTGGGTCAAAGCCATACCATGTGTGAGGTGCGATGGGAAGTCCGTTTCGAGATTCTTGAAAAAGTCCCTATTCCCAAGATTTGGCATTCCACGGGTCATCATTAGTGACAACGGTTCCCATTTCATTGAAAAGAAGTTCGAGTCTCTTTTGGCAAAGTATGGCATCAAGCATAAGAAGGGACTCCCTTATCATCCACAAACACAAGGTCAAGTTGAAATCTCAAACCGTGCCATCAAGGAGATCTTAGAGAAGACGGTCAACTCTTCAAGGGAAGATTGGGCAGAAAAATTGGATGAAATTTTGTGGGCATACCGCACCGCTTACAAAACACCGATTGGTACTACTCCCTTCCGTCTTGTCTATGGGAAGGTATGTCACTTCCCCATAGAGCTGGAGCATAAAACCATGTGGGCGATCAAGAAGTTGAACTTCGATCTTAAGGCGGCCGGAAGTAGTCGGTTATTTCAACTAGAAGAACTTGAGGAGCTGAGGCGTCATGCATATGAAAACAACAAGATATACAAAGAAAGAACCAAAGCATGGCACGACAAGAGGTTGAACCAACGTGAGTTTGTGGTAGGCGATAAAGTTCTTATCTCCAACTCAAGGCTGAAGTTATTCTCCGGGAAATTGAGATCACGGTGGTCCGGTCCATTTGAAATTGCGAAAATTCTTCTCGCCGGAGTGGTAGAATTGAAGGATCCACAAGGAAAGTGTTTCAAAGTAAACTCATCAAAGCTTAAACCATACGTCATGGGCGAGTATTATGCCGGGACAGTTGTGGTGTACCTCGGGAACTTTGAGGATTGAAAAGCATTGGGATAGGTCGAGCTAGGACCTACAAAAACAAGCACCCGAGAGAGGTATGACTTACCTCCCCTTCTTTTAATGTTTTCTTTCTTTTCCTTCCATTTTATTTCCTTTCTTTTAGCATTTTCATTTTCCTTAGTGTCTATTGAAAAATTTGAGAAAAAGAAAGAAAAGAGAAAAAATTAGAAGAACTGAAAAAAATAGAAAAGATTGAAAAGAAGAAAAAGATTCGAGAGTGAAAAAAAAACTAAAGAGAGGTTCTATGAGGGTCGGGGTTTGAAAGTGGTTTTGAGTGTTGAGAGAATGTCCTTAAATGATAAATTGAGCGAGAAAGAAAAGGGAGTGGATGATAAGAGGGTAGATTTTAGGACTTAACGTTTTTTTCCAAGTTTTGAGCTTTGTAGGTACGGTGGCTGGGCCGAAAGGGACCGTGGCCACGGTCGCCTGGACCGTGGCCACGGTCAGGTTATGCAGATTATTGCTAGTTTTCTCAGGCCGAAGTAGGCCATGACCACGGTGGGTTTCACCGCAGCCATGGTCTCGTCGCAACCGTTCCTTGGAAAAATGTCTTCCCGAAGATCACCGTGACCACGGTGGATGTAACCGTCACCATGGTGGCCACCCTGCATTTTTCCCTTTTTTTCTCTCAACCCGAGTCACACCGTGCCCACGGTCAAGTCGACCGTGGCCACGGTGAGTCGAAACTGCGAAATATATTGGGGGTTTAATCTCATTTTCCCTCGTTCCTCTTTCAATTCCTTCAACTCCCTCACACTCGAAAACCCTCCTAAAATCCTAAAGCCACAAATTCCTTGCCAAGATTTGACAAATCCTTCACAAATTATTCCATTCCTCTCCTTTTTCCCCTGCGAATCTTGCCCTAGCTGCGCCTGTGCTGCTGTTTTCCGTCATTTTCGGAGCTCCTTGAAGAAATTTTCTGAGTTTTTGCACTTTGTGGGGTTCGAAATCATCATCCATCCTTCCCCAACACTTCAATCCAGGTATTCCTTGATTCATTGGAGTATTAACAATCGATTTGCTTGCTTTTGGGTTGAATTTTGTGCGAATTTCTTGTGTTTTTGGTTGGACGAATTGTTTGAGTTTGGGGTTTGAATTTTTGGTGGACATTGTTATGATTGGGAGTGATTTGGTGAATTATTAGGTTGAATTTTGTGGATTGGTTGTGAATTCGTGGTTGCTCGGGAATTTTGGGTAGTGTTTGTGTTGTATTTCGTTGTTGTGGTGGTTGTGTTTTCAGTTTCTATCAATGGGTCGAGCGAAACGTGCCCGGACCAAGCCGGAACCAACCCCCGTCCCATCAACCTCTGCCGAGCCCGAAAAAACCCGGTATAAGGCTCAACCGGCCTCGATTATTCAATGCGACCCGAAGGTTAAGATTAACTTTCGGGACGATATGCACAAGGCAAGGTACAAGAGGCTCAAGAAGCTGAAGATCTGTGATCCGGACCTCTATCATGAAGAGACGGCCAAGGATATCTTTTGTAAACCGAGCATGGACTTCTTCATCAAAGTCATGGGTTGGGAGGTTTTCGCCACCAACAACGAGCCAATCATCGAACAACCAGTGCTCGAGTTCCTTAGCTCTTTGGTGGTCAAGGAAGACGGCACATCCAACGCCTCTTTCTTCTACATCGTGAACAAAAAGGAGGTCGAATGCACGGTTGAGGATCTTTGCAATGCTCTTGGCCTTCCCGAGGGCGGTATCTTCTATGAAGAGTGCGTTAATTTCAATGAACAAGAAGCTATGCAAGCACTCACTTGCTGGAGGAGATGTTACCCAAAGGTTCGAACCCAACGAGCGTAATTCTGTTGCCCAAGCAACTCCAAGGCCCGGGATTTTTGTAACCTCAGCGTTCGTATCTTCCACCGCATCATCTCAAACTCCGTATTCGGCCGTGACGCCGGGCGCTCAAGCATCCGGAAAGACGACCTCTTCGTCCTCTACAATGCAATTAACAACCGCCAAGTCAACACCGGCTCATGCATCCTCCATTATCTCCAGGAGATAAGCCTCGAAACTCGGAACATGACTCTTGGTATGGGTCACATCATCACCCATTTTCTACGGAAGCAAGGGTTCGAGTCTTATCTTGACAAGTGGACTCCCCGGTATTTCCCCGATCCTATCGACGGTGTTCACCTTCGGAAGATAAAATTCTTGGAGAAAAACAAGACGCGAATATTCTACCGTCACGGGAACGAGCCCATAGCGTTGTAGTTCATTTGGGTGACGACAATGCTGAGAAACGTCTAGATGTCACCGACCAACGCAATTGGTCGTGTGGCCAAACATTTGGGGATCGTTTTGCGGTGGGTGGTCCCGGGGATCGCGAGGCGGAGGGTGAAGAAGAAGAAGATGAGGAAGAAGACGAAGAGGGTGAACAAGCACAAGGGGTCGAAGCCGAGCCGAGTCAAGTACGGTACGCCGCTCTTGGGCACATCAGCGAGCAACTCCAAGAACTTCATGATGAGTTTCAAGAACAACGGGAGCTCATCCAAAACCAGCATACGTTGATTGAAAATTTGCAAGGGTTAATCCAGACCCAACAAGAGATGGTCGCTAGCATCCAATCGCAACTCCAACCCCGTCCTCCTCCTGGAGGGTCGGCTTGAGGACCGTTTGTAAGCACTCCACCCCCCACCCGACCTTTATCATTGTTTCTATCTACTTTATATTGTGAAGTATAAGTGTGTGTGGGGGGGGTGCTTCTTTGGGGTTTTGGATGCGATGTCTGATGGTTTTGGTTTGTTGGTTTCTCGGTCTCATTTGGCATGTGTTAGCATATTTTGGGGTTGTTTGGTTAGGATGCTCGGGTTTACCTTGTGTTGTTTGTCTTTCATGTGTTGCCGAGTTGTCTTTTGGTTGATCGATGGTTGTTTTTGTGGGCTGAGAAGTTTGTTTAAGCATGTCTCGATTGTACGTTGGTCATAGATGGTTGTATGGTTAGCATATTTTGCTTGTAAACGAATATTGATTGTGATGAATGCAATGAATTGTTTATTTCGGTTGGTTTGTATGGAGTTTCACCCTTATTTCCCGCTTCAATGAGTGAGATTCGGGGATAAGGTACGCAATTGGCAACGTATATATTGTTAATAGTTTTGTTTTTCATCTTTTTAGTTTCTTTTCATAGGCTTTTAGGTTAGTATTTCCTTTCTTTTGTTTTCGATCTCGCATGCGAATTCTATCGTTTGTAAGTCGTCTGTGACTCTAACATTGTTTTGATTCACTCGAACGACGACTCCGAATCGCTGTTTTAACGCTTATGAAGAGTTTGAGGTAATATCTTTCCACCCTACTCTTTTTATGTGAATTCTTATCATGATCCATCGCATGCTTGGTTTTCTTTTGGGTGGCGAACCCCTTTGAGTGTTTGTGTTGGGATGTCTTGTTGTTGGAGCCGTGTGGGCTCGGGTCGCCACCATTTCTACTTGCTAGTTGTTTTTGTTTGTGTTTTGTAGGTTCTCTACCCTTTTCATGTGACACCTTCCCACAATGAGGACATTGTGGAGCTTTAAGTGTGTATGGGGGGGGGGAGATATTCTGTTAAAGGGTAGATCACCTAGTCGTTTTGTTCTTTGTTTTCCTAGTTTTTGCTAAATTTTGAAAATTTTTGTGTGAAAAAGGAGAAAAAAGGGAGTGAAAACCTTTTCAGTTTTTCTTTTCGTTTTGTCTTTGTTAGCTTTGTTTCCTGGATCTCGTTATCGAAGTTGAGAAGCCGTTCTTAAACTTCTTTTAAAAGTAACCGGTTGGAGCATTTTTGACCCTAAATCGGGTTCTAGTCGAGACTTACCCTTAATAGACTCCCTTCATTAAGTGTCTAGTGAGACTTCCGTTCCTTTCTCATTTTGTTGGAATCGGTAGGTTCTAGGAGCTTCTGTCCGGGTTTGTTTTGTTTCTCGTTTAGCAAAAGCAAGAAAGTGCAAAAAGAAAAGAAAAGAAAGAAAAGCTTTCTTAAGATACAATAACCTGAATAAGTGGAGCGTGTCGCTGAAGACATTAACCACCAACACTTAGCCAACCTACACGGACCCGGTATTCGTGGTACGACATGGATACCCCTTAACCCTCCTCCCATATCGCTTTGCGACGGAGAGGCGAATGGAAAAGACCGTGTTGGGAGGGTATACCCCTTATATGGGCCGCCCAATTCCCGAAAGTAAGGCTAACACCGTCTTTTAAAAACAAAAAAAAAAAGAAAAAAAAGAGAGGAAAAAGAAAAGCAAATTTCGTTGGTAATTCCACTTTCCCTCTCTCCTTTGTCTTTGGCTTTTGTGGGTACAGCCGCTACAAACCCTCACGAGTCCATCTCGTCCACCCGGGCTGCCGGGGGTTTAAAGGGCTTGGTGCATACGCTAAATGCACTCGTTTCTCTCCCACGACAGAGGAGTTAGTTTTAGTTAGTTTTTGTTTTGTTTTGCTCGGGACGAGCAAAGGTTTAAGTGTGGGGGGGTGTTTAGACCCGGTTTCGCGTCTAAATACCGCCTAAATCCTTAGGCTTTTTGACTTGTTTCGTAGCTCGTTTCAATAACTTTTAATGCATTTTGGTTATTTTTGTAGTTTTCGAAGTTTTTACTCAAAATGATGCTAAATGGGCAAATTTTGCACCAATCTTGGGAATCCCGAGATTCCCTAAGATTCCCCGAGCCCTGGTTGTGTCGAAGGCAACGGAAACGGAAGGGCCGACCATGTCGAAAAGCGCGGAAGCGGATGTATCGAGTAGAAGAGCGCCGAAGGGTAGCCCCCACCACGCCTACTGTAGCGGACGCAAGGCCTCCAAACTCCTTTTTCGTGGTGGTCGATTGCACTCCGAGGCGTAGAAGGGTAGCCCTCGCCACCAACTCCGTAGCGGACGCTACACCCTGAAGAAAATCTGTGGTCGAGATAGACCGTGGCCACGGTTATACTAACCGTAGCCACGGTGTGATTGAGCCAATGCCTAAGGAAGGAGACATTACAACCCGAGATGGACCGTGGTCACGGTCAGTCTAACCGTAGCCACGGTGAGATCACTACCCTGCCCAAGGAAGAAGTGAGCCGAACAAGACCGTGGCCACGGTCTTCCATGACCGTAGCCACGACGGTGCGAATGAGCGAAAAGTTGTCACCCTGTCGCCTTGGCCAGTGCGTACGGTGCATCGCGCGTACGCGATCTTGTGAAACGAAGAAGTTTTGATCGCTTCACGGGACCGTGGCCACGGTCACCTTGACCGTGCCCACGGTCCCCTGCGGGACACTTTTGTCTGTAGTGTAAAATGATGAGTTTTGAGTAAATACCTCAGTTACTATTTAATGTATTTAGGTCATTTTAGCTGGGGAGAACTTTTAATCAACTTTTATCTATCTTTTATACTACTTTAGCATATACTTTATCATACTTTAAGCTTTGGATTATGGGGATTAGTGAAGATCTTTGCTGAGATTATTGGTTCTTGTATTGGATTCTCTTGAGTTTTATTTGAAGTTTGAAGATTATTCTCATAATTGGAGCATTGGAGCTTTATTACTCAGAAGTTTTCCCTCTTTGTCACCACAATCAATGAGCATTTCTTAACCTTTCTCTCTTTTATTTCATAGTTTATCTAT
The DNA here is from genome assembly GCA_029582165.1 of Portulaca oleracea. Lineage (NCBI taxonomy): Eukaryota > Viridiplantae > Streptophyta > Magnoliopsida > Caryophyllales > Portulacaceae > Portulaca > Portulaca oleracea. Next base: position 10,664,217 of record CM055885.1, on the reverse strand, counting down.
TAATCTCTGTTTTGCTATTGTTGTTATTGTTGGTTTTGTTGATTGATTATTGTTATCTTGTTTATCCTTTTAAGCATGATTAAAGTTGTTGATGTTAGTATCATGATAGTTAGAATGTTTAGTGGAAAGAACCCTAATGGGTTAGGGAGGGTGTGAATGGGTGATTAGGTTTGGGTTAGCAATATTAGTGAGTAACTAGTTAGGAAATCAATTTCCCAACCTTATCCTTCCCTCAAGTAGGATGTAATTGGGTGCGAAAGCATCCCGAATACATCCAACGCTTGTTGGAAGGTAGGAATTGGGTTAGTTAGTATTCTAGCTCGCGGAAGCGAATTGAAACTAACTAGGAAATTCCGTTCCATTCACTCCCCCGGGTCTGTCGATGGACTTTGGGGAAGTTAATCCGGGCATTCCTTGAAAAAGGGAGCCCAGTGGGTATTTTCTAACGGAGTTACCATTTGATTTCCCCTTCTGGTTACTCTCTCGTTGCGAAACCCACTTCCTTATCCCCGTTTGCATCCCGAAAGTCTCCCGACACCTATTGTCTCACCTTTTTGACTGAACCTAGTATGTTTGTGCTATTTTTATCTTAAAATCTATCACCCTTTCGTGATCATAATCCCTACCTAGTGTTGAATAGTTGCAGCTAAGGCCCCTAGCTCCCTGTGGAAGAACGATATAACCGCGGTCTTACAAACCACTATTACTGTGATCCTCAGTCCTTGAGCGATTGAGGTTTTGATCTTTTTGCATTGTAACGAAGTTTAGAATTTCAATACAATACAAAGAATGCTTTTTGTCACATTATGTCTTGAATCATGACCAAGGTCAACATAAGTAACTAACGTCCATATCCTAAAGTATGAAGAACTTTTGTATAACCATATTCACCCTGGTGATCCTCAGTCCTTGAGCGATTGAGGTTTTGATCTTTTTGCATTGTAACGAAGTTTAGAATTTCAATACAATAAAAAGAAAGCTTTTTGTTACATTATGTCTTGAATCTTGACCAAGTTCAACATAAGTAACTAACGTCCATATCCTAAAGTATGAAGAACTTTTGTATAACCATATTCACCCTCGATATAGGGTTCTTCCATATATATATATATATATATATATATATATATATATATATATATATATATATATATATATATATATATGTATGTATATATATATATATGTATGTATATATATATATATGTATATATATATATATATGTATGTATATATATATATATGTATATATATATATATATATGTATATATATATATATATGTATATATATATATATATATTTGATATATATATATATATATATATATATATATATATATATATATATATATATATGTATGTATACACAGACACACACACACAGACACACACACACACACATATATATATATATATGGGAGTTGATAAAATGAGAAGGGGAGAAAAGTGAGCATAGAAGCAGGCTAAATCTCAACCATTGAAATCAAGATCTAGGATAGAAATTAAAGAGTTGTTTTATCTTTATTTGTAGATGGTAGGATTAATTTTCATTGGCTGAAAAAAGAAATGTTTGTTTTATTGTTTTTAATGTTGGAGATGTCACGTGAGTAAGAGAAAACAAAGGGGCAGTGATTGAATTCGTTCCTGGGGAATATCACGCATGACTTACATCTTCAATGCAGTCACGAACATTATCCCTCAAGCTCCTCCCCCTCCATTAGCATCATTGTGAGAAATTTGAAAAATATCACAATTGAGAAAGAGGGAAGCCATAGCTCGTTGCAAAGAGGGAAGGTGTTGAAGGTAGAATTGCGGTTCTCGGCAAGTTTGACGGCAAAGAAAATTGCGGTTTCCAGCGCGACGCAAAGATCAGGGGCGGGCGGCGATTTATCCGGCGACGGTGAAATCCCAGGCGACTTGTCCGATAAACAGGTTTTCGGGATTTCTAGGGTTTTGTTCGACCGTTTTTCTATTTTTGCTTTTCAAAATTGGGGGTATGCGTTGGATTTTTGATTATTCCAACAATTGGCTGTGTTTTATTGACAGAGTAAGAAGGGAAGTTGAAGAATTGGTGATGGCGGTGGTATGGTTGTGCTTTCTCTCCCAAGGACTTCACACAAGTCCCCCAAAGCTTTATGTTCCACCCCCGTTGAATATGCCCTTGTTTAGGAAAGAACATGAAAGGTTTGATTCAATGGGCTCTATTGTCGGGTATGGTTTTGGAGGGGGCATTGCTGCTGTTGGGACTAGGTCGTTTTTATGTTCATTAATTGATGTTCATAAGATAGCACATGATGCTCGTTTAATTTTGGCCACTCGATGACACGTTCGTTGTATAAATATGTTCATTTTCATAAATTGATGGTCATAAGAGAACATTTGATGTTAATTTTCAATTATGTAGATGTTCATTTTCAATCATATACATGCTCATTTTCAATTATATAGATGCTCATTTTCAATTGTAAAGATGTACACCTTGATGCTCATTTTCAATTATATAGATGCTCATTTTTTAGAATTGACCATGTATTATTGAAAGATCATTTATGTGTGTCATTCAATGTAGCGGGGTTTATGTGTGTCATGCAATGTTCGTCCAGTATACCCTGATGTTCATTATACTTTAACTTGATGTTCGTTTCATTCTAACTTGATGACCATTTGACATCATCTTGTTGTGTCTTTGCATTTCACCTTGATGTTCATTATACTTTAACTTGATGTTCATTACATTATAACTTGATGATCATTTGACATCAGCTTGCTGTTCTTTGTATTTCACCTTACTGTTCTTTTCATTTTACCTTGATGTTCATTCCATCAACTGATGCTTCATTTCAACTTAATGTTCGTTTCATTCTAACTTGATGATCATTTGACACCAACTTAATGTTCATTTTCGCATCGGTATATTTGTGTTTTTAAGTGTGTCGTTCAATGTTCGTCCAGTAGGCTATGAAGTTCATTGTATTTCACCTTGTTGTTCTTTTCATTTTATCTTGATGTTCATTTCATCAACTAATGCTTCCAATTACATCGATTGCAATTCAGGTGTGTCCTCGACTTGACGGATGACAACACTGCCCGCATCCTCGTATTGGACGTATTGACAAATATTTTGTCAGATATTGCAAAAAAACAGTTGACATGGGCGAGCCTTCTAGCCCTGTGCCTGATCATGTTTTGAGAGACGTCAACACAGCCGGGGGGAGTCGAAACATTTTTTTTTAAGCAAGAGCTGTTGGATATGTTGAGGAGCAGATATTAGCACGCCCTGGCCGTGCATGATGCGAACCGCTTGAAGGACACTGTCCAAACAAGAGCAACTCATTAGAACAAAACGACCAGCGTTGCACCGTTTTGAGTTGAGTTAGAATGTTGTCTTTGCTACCATTTGTTTGGAACAATTTAGGATAGTGTAGTGACTCCATTTTCAGTTTGCAATGAACATCTTTTGTTTGGACCTGTTTGGCGAAAGACACATTGTAATGAATACATTTTGTTTACTTTCTAATTGCAGTGAACATCAAGGTGTAAGCACCATATATGTTATATACAGGAAAAGAACCCAAAATGCTTGATGTTCATAATGATTGGCTTGATGATCATCCCTGAAATGCTTGATGTTCATAATGATGGGCTTTAATGATCATCTCGGAATGAACATCAGTATGGGCCTCGCCCACGTCAACTATTTTGTTGACCATATCTGACAAATATTTGTCAGTACGTCCAATGCGAGGGCGAGGGTAGTGTTGTCATTCGTCAAGTCAAGGACACACCTGAATTGCAAGATGTAAGTTGAAGCATTAGTTGATGAAATGAACATCAAGGTAAAATGAAAAGAACAAGAAGGTGAAATACAATGAACTTCATGGTCTACCGGACGATCATTGAATGACACACTTAAAAACACAAATATACGGATGCGAAAATGAACATTAAGTTGGTCTCAAATGATCATCAAGTTAGAATGAAACGAATATCAAGTTAAAATGAAGCATTGATGGAATGAACATTAAGGTAAAATAAAAAGAACAAGGTGAAATACAAAGAACAGCAAGCTGATGTCAAATGATCATCAAGCTATAATGAAATGAACATCAAGTTAAAGTACAATGAGCATCAAGGTGAAATACAAAGACACAACAAGTTGAAGTCAAATGATCATCAAGTTAAAATGAAACGAACATCAAGCTAAAGTACAATGAACATCAGGTTATACTAGACGAACATTGCACGACACACATAAACCCAGCTACATTGTATAACACACATAAATGATATTTCAATAGTACATGGTCAATTCTGAAAATGAGCATCTATATAATTGAAAATGAGCATCAAGGTGTACATCTTTACAATTGAAAATGAGCATCTATATAATTGAAAATGAGCATGTATATGATTGAAAATGAACATCTACATAATTAAAAATGAACATAAAATGTTCTCTTATGACCATCAATTTATGAAAATGAACATATTTATACAACAAACGTGACATCGAGTGGCCAAAATGAGCATCATGTGCAATCTTATGAACATCAATTAACGAACATGAATACGACCTAGTCCCAGCAACAGCAATGCCCCTTCCAGAACCAGACCCGACAATAGAGCCTAATGAACTAGACCCGACAACCATACCACTGCCATCACCAATTCTTCAACTTCCCTTCTTACTCTGTCAATAAAACACAGTCAATTGTTGGAATGAACATCAAAAGGCCAACACATACCCCCAATTTCGGAAAAAAAACAGAAAAACGGCCGAACAAAACCTTAGAAATCCCGAAAACTTGTTTATCGGAGAAGTCGCCTGGGATTTCGCCATCGTCGGATAAATCGTCGCGCCGGAAACCACAATTTGCTTTGCCGTTAAACTCTCCGGAAATCGCAATTCTATCTTCAACACTTTCCCCCTTTGCAATCAACTATGGCTTCCCTCTTTCTCAGTTGTGATATTTTTCAAATTTCTAACAATGATGCTAATGGAGGGGGAGGAGCTTGAGGGATGATGTTGATGACTGCATTGAAGATATGAGTCATGCGTGATATTTCCCAGAAGCAAATTCAATCAGTGCCCCTTTGTTTTCTCTTACTCACGTGACATCTCCAACATTAAAAAGAATAAAACAAACATTTCTTTTTTCAGCCAATAAAAATTAATCCTACCCTCTACAAATAAATATAAAACAACTCTTTAATTTCTACCCTAAATCTTGATTTCAATGGTTGAGATTTGGCCTGCTTCTATGCTCACTTTTCTGCCCTTCTCATTTTATCAACTCCATATATATATATATATATATATATATATATATATATATTTGTAAAGTATGTGAAATTTCATTAAATCAGAAAATAAAGGCATAAAAGCCATAATACAACAGTTAATGACACAGTATATCTATGTATTTTGAATGTTTTTGAGTATTTCTAACAAGAAATAGAGTTCTGTTTCTTAGGTGATGTTTGATGATGCAATAAACTTGCTCCGGATCAGATCTAATGTTCTTGAAAACACTTGTGTTCCGAGTTTGCCAGATATTGTAGATGTAAGAAACAAAGATAGCGTAGATAACTTGTTTTCGCTGCCGATCTCCTTTTAAGTTCAATAGTTTCCTGCCCCACTCCTCCCATGTAGCTGCCCTGGGGAGGTGTCTCCAGTTATCAAGATGTCGTCTTATCCCTTCTGCAAAAGTGCAACTATAAAAGAGATGGCTGATAGTTTCATCGTGCTGGTTGCACATAGAACATGTAAGGGGGAGATTTGGTATGTGTAGCCTAGTCTTCACTTTGAGTTTGCCATGTATTGCCACCCAAGAGCAGAAAGAATGTCTTGGATTGTTGTATTTGTTCCAGACCATCCTTGCCCATTGTCACCTTGTGTCGTCTCCAGTTAAAGCTTTGTAGCCTTCCTTCACTGAGTAGTAGTCTCGGGGAATACCTGTTCCTTTGATGCGTTCTTTTACTGCACACAATTTCTTAAAGTACCAACACATGTCCCCTTAGGTTGGTAATCCCACCAATCTTGGCCTTTGATGTATCGTTCATGAATCCATTTTACCCAAAGGCTTTCTCTGCATCCAGCAATTGCCACAATTTTCTTTGTGACCAGGGCAATGTTCCAATATTTTAAATTTTTTATGCCTAGCCCCCCACAGGCTTTGGATTTGCATACTGTTTGCCATCTAATGGGCGGGGCCTTTGCATAGTTGTCATCAGCCCCCCAAAGAAAATTTCGGCAGAGTTTAATGATTTGATCAATGACTTGTTGGGGGATGATCATCATCGAGGCCCAGAAAGTGAACGCACCTATGATGACATTGTTGATTAGAACCACTCTTCCAGCGTATGAGATGTTGCTCGTCCTCCAACTTTTAATTCTCGTAGTGATTTTATCAACAAGTTTCCGGCAATCCAATTTGCTCAATCGACCGTCTGTAATTGGCATACCCAAGTAATAGAAGGGTATGTTCCCATCTTCAAAGCCCGTAATTTGTTTGATTTCATTTTTGATCTGGTGGGGCACTCCATTGATCAAGACAGTTGATTTATTTGCATTTGAGGTGAGGCCCGAGGTGTGCTTGAAATGATGCAGTGTATCCATGATCTTTTGGACTGTGTGTGTGTCCGCTGCACTGGAGATCATTAAATCATCGGCAAAAATGAGGTGAGTGAGCTTTATGTCCTTACACCACGGGAAAAATTTGAAATTGGTATCATGCGATGCCATAGCCAAGCTCCTAGAAAGATATTCCATGGATAGAACGAAAAGGAGAGGTGAGATGGGGTCTCCTTGACGTAGCCCTTGTGCTCCCTTGAAATACCCATAAGTGTCGCCATTAATCTGGATGGTATAAGTCGGTGTAGATATACAGCTCATGATCCAATCAACGTACTGTGGTGGGAATTTATATCCAAGGAGAATTTCCTTTATAAACTCCCATTGCACGCTGTCGAAAGCTTTCCTCATATCTATCTTGAAAATGCATTTTGATTGAGTGAGTTTTCGGCGGAAACCACGACTCAACTCATGACACATTAAAACATTGTGGATCAACTCTCTCCCGGGGATGAAAGTTGTTTGGCTTTCATTTACCAGATGCGTAAGGACTGCTCGAAGTCTTGAAGCTAGCAGTTTTGAGGCAGTTTTATAAAATGTATTGCAACATGCTATTGGTCTGAAATCAGATGCTGAATTTGGGTTCTCAATCTTGGGGATGAGAGTTAGGATTGTTGAATTCAGAGCAGGGAGCATCTTTCCGGTTTCAAAGAACTCTTGGATCGCTGCACAAATGATGCCTTTCAATTGAGTCCAAGCGTGTTTGAAAAAACCACTAGAGTAGCCGTCTGGCCCTGGGGATTTGATGTTTGGGAAAGAAAAAAGTGCATCCTTGATTTCCTGATTGGTGAAAGGCGCACAGAGTGGGGCCTGTTGCTGAATAGATAACACTGGTCCATTCTGAATGTGGTGCTGATTGATAGGTTGTCTTTGACCTTGGTTCGCACCCAATAATTGCTGGAAATAATCTGCATGATAGTTTCCAACATTCTCAAAACCTGTTATAGTGGTCCCATCTTGATCTGTCAAAGTATGAACAGTGGCTGCTAATTTTCTCCTTTTCATTTTACTGAAGAAATATTTGGAGCAAATATCCCCAAAGACATTGGCTTCTAGTTTGCATTGTTGTGAAATCAGCTTCTGGGCAGATTCTAAAATAACCCTGTAGTTATCCTTTGCTACAGCTTCTTCTGCAAGGAGCATTTGGCACGTAGGGGCTGAATTTAGTTAATCTTTGATGGTTACAAGTTTTTTCCTGGAAGTCTCACTCTGATGGTGAATGTCATTAAATTTCCTGCGATTCAAGGACTTGAAAACATGTTTGAGAGACTTCAGAAAGTGATAGATTGTGTGCATATGGGATCCCTTCCTCTTATTATTGATTGCAGTGTCAATAATACTTGCAAACTTTGTGTCATTTACCAACATATCACAATAACGAAATCGTGTGCTTGGCCGTGGACCATCTATGAGCTCAAGACATATTAGTTTATGATCCTGATAAACTTTGTTGCAGATAGGTTCCAAGCATGTAGCCATTGGCCAACAACCAATCTTCATTATAGAAAATTCTGTCAATCTTGATTGGACATGTCCATTGGACCAAGAATATGGTGCCCCTTGACAGTTGAGCTCTGTAAGCTGGCAAAAATCAATGCAACATTAGAAATCAGCGGTTTCAAAATGGTTGATTTTCATCCCATTGATTCAGTCTCTCTCATGAAGAATAGAGTTAAAATCCCCTAAAATGCACCATGTTGTATCAATGTTGTCTGAAATATTTTTCAAACTGTCCCAAAGACTAATTCTCTCTTCAATTCTGTTAAAACCATATACAAAAGTGTAGTAGGCTTTTATGTTTGTGCGGTAGTCTGTGATATGAAAGTGCATATACTGTGCATCTTATTTGTCTTCCAAGCAAGAAAAATACGACCTCCTCTATGCATATCAAAATTATTGCAGGAAGCCCAAGAACTGAACATACCTTTGGTCATAGTGTATTCCTCTCTGGTTTGATTTTTGTTTCTAGTAAGCATATAATACTCACTTTTGTGTCACGCAAGAAAATCTTGATATCTTCTTGCTTTCTAGGGTCATTGAGACCCCTAATATTCCATGTGATGATCTTCATTGGGGATCTGGACCTGAGGAGCTCTCATTCCCCTCCTCGTCTGTTTCCCCTGCTGTTGTTGCATCCACATGTGTGTCAGCTACATTCTGTTCCTCAGTGTCTTCCAGTGCCTGGAATTGATTTGCAATTGGAGGAGCAGAATTGTTTTGATTTGTGGTTGGACGTTGGCTCTTAGATGTGTCTCTCCTAAGAGATGTAATCTTGATGAAACCATCATCATCAATTGCCCTGTCTTTAACTTTGATTCGCCATTCTTGATTTTGTTTGATTTGCTTTGTTTGATCTGCATTGATCTTTTTGCCATCTGCCTTTATCTTTTTTTTGCATTCTATTTCTTTATGACCCATCATTTGGCAATATCCACATGTGGTTGGTTTCCATTCATATTCCACAGATTGTGTTATCACCATATCTTCCTCATTGACATATTTTATCTCCTGTGGGAATTGGCCATCTAGTTTAACCTCCACCAAGACACGGGCATACGTGAGGTTTGTTCGTTCCTTTGTGGCTTGATCTGTCTTAATTGGTATTCCAACTAGACTAGCTAGCCTGCTGAGATTTTGTGGTCTCCAGTACTGGATATCCAAATGCTGAAATTTGATCCAGATTGGCAGTGTCTGGAAATCAGCCATGTTTATTGTTTGAGAAGGGTTCCATGGCTTGACTACAAATGGCTTCTTATCAAAATAATAGATACCTCGTTTGAGCACCTCATCTTTTTCAGCCTCTTTGTTGAATCGCACCAAGAACACTCCCTTTCTCACTGCAGCAATTTTGCTCAGATCATATTGAGACCAGATCCGCTTAATAAATCCTTCGATAACTGGAAAAGGGGGATTTGCCCCAACCACTCGACAAAGGACAGAGGATTTCCGATATTCGATTTCTTTTTGTACATGCTCTTTTTCAATCGATCCCTCAATTATATTTGCTTCAATAAACTCAAGGTTGCTGCCCTCACCTGGATCTAGAAGGGAAGCATATGATGTAGTTTTCCTATGTTCCTGGGGAGCAGTAGTAGAATTTGTTACCTTTTGTGCTCGATCTGATTGTCGGCCAAAAATTTCATCATCTGTCGATTTGCTGGCCGGAGATCCAATAGCAGTAGCAGTAGCAGTGATGTTGATCTCCTTTGATTCAGCTTCGATTGTCGCTGGAAATGTGCTCGGAGTGCTTTTCGTCGGCGTCTTAGCTTGTTGTCGGTTGCTGGTCTTCCTGGTCTTTGCCATGGCGAGGGCCAAAGGCCCTGGACTCAGGACACTGCAACAGTCACCGGAAAATCGCCTAGTGAGATAGGCTCCCGAGGAGAGAGAATATTTATATACCCATATATATATATATATATATATATATATATATATATATAGGATAACTGGATTCTAATAATCCCTACTTTCACCAATTGGACAATGGTGGACCGTACTTTCACTTTGTATTCTGGTGGTCCAAAAAAAAAAAAAATAATTGGATTGTAGTGGTACCAAATCCACCTCCACATTCTTCTTATTTTTTTCATTCCTACACTATATTGTTTTTGTTTTTTTCGTTCCTACCTCTAGAAAGTTAATGAATTTTAGTTTCTAAAACATTTTCTAAATTATTTTTTTGAGACTCCGAATAATTATTATGATTTTTTAAAAATAAGAAAAGTGAAAAAATCGCAAAAAATAGTAAAAAAATGAAAAAAAATTGGGAGAAATGTTGTAAATTGATTAAAAGTCATTGTAAAGTGTTATACTAAGTTTTGAATCAATTGCAATACAAAATCTATGATTCCCTCGAAAAGATCCCACTACAATCTAATTTTTTTTTTTTTTGGACCACCAGAATACAAAGTGAAAGTAGGGACCACCATCATCCAATATGCAAAAGTAGGGATTATTAGAATCCGATTTTCCTATATAAATATATATATATATATATATATATATATATATATATATATATATATATATATATATAAATATATATATATATATATATATATATATATATATATATATATATATATATATAATATATACATATATACATATAGGAAAATTGGATTCTAATAATGCCTACTTTTGCAAATTGGATGTCAATAATCCCTACTTTCAATTTGTATTCTGGTGGTCCAAAAAAAAAATTGTATTGTAATGGGACTTTGTATAACACTTTACCTATCAGCGGGCATTTCTCCCAATTTTTTCAATTTTTTAGGACTTTTTCAATTTTATTCCTTATAAAAAAATCATAATAATTGCTCGAAATCTCAAAAAAATAATTTAAAAAACGTTTTAGTAACTACACTTCATTACCTATCTGCGGGCATCAATGAAAAAAAAATAAAAACAATATGGGGTTAGCATGAAAACAATAAAAAGAATATGGTGATGGATTTGGTACCACTACAATACAATTTTATTTTTTTTGGACCATCAGAATACAAATTGAAACTAGGGATTATTGTTATCCAATTTGCAGAAGTAGGGCTTAATAGAATCCAATTTTCCTATATATATATATATATATATATATATATATATATATATATATGATCATTGTTTGGAGGTTTTTGAAGATTTGATATATGATGTGTTACCAGAGAATGTCAGTGATCATTCCCCACTTATAATTCATCTCAGAAATGAGAAAAAAAGATCCTACAGATTTCGATTCTGCAATTATTGGTGTCAGCATAAGGAGTTTCTCCCCCTGGTTCGTAGTGTTTGGCAAGTAAAGGTTCAGGGTACATTACATTTTCAAGTGATTTCCGAGATGAAAATGCTAAAATCTCAGCTGAAGATATTTCTGTAGACACCAGATTTTGTATCGGGACAAGTGTACAAATCAGGACTAACAAGAAAAGTGGCTAGAAGGAAAGCCAAGCCCCTAGGGCTCCATTAATCAAGAGTTACTGAGCCAACCCACCACAAAAAGCTTTCATTTTCCACCCTTTCCACATACATATGCCAACCATTTCGAATCCCATTTTTTCCACAAGTTTGGTTGGCCCTATTTCTTTTGATGAGAGTAAAGTACACATCATAAGCTTTCCGACGCCTTTTGAATTGCCTCAATCGGAGTCCGGATGAAGGAGTTATGACCGTTTGAAGATTCAGCTCACTAGCTGAGACAAAACCAACACGGGTTTTAATCCACAGAGACGACCCAGAAGAAAGGCAACCCAGAAGCATATCCGGCCCAGCAACTTCAAAACTCGCGCATGTTATCATGTGGCCAAAACACGTCGTTCAACGTCCACGTCAGCGATCCGTGTGTGGGTGTTTTAAAACCCGCGCGGGGTTTAATTTCCGGAATCTGGCGCCAAAATCATCTTGATCATCCTCCCTTGATATTAGCCCCATGTGCTTTGACCTTGGCCTTGACTTGGAAGCTACGTGATTGCATGGCATGATCATGTGGATGTGTCCCCCATGATTTTCCCTCCTAAACCTCATCTTCTCCAACTATAAATACCCCCTCCATTCTTCCACTCATCTCACCAACTACTCTCATAAACCACCACTATAATTCTCATTTCATTAACAATCATCCCTTATCCTACCAAATTTCCATCACTCTCTTAAAATTCCCTCATCCATAATCACTCTCTAAACCTCTCCTAATCACTTTTGTCACATCCATATCATCACCCTAATACCATTTCCTAAACCACTTCTATCTTTCCATCAAAGTCCAAAGTCAAGGCAAAGTCAAGAGTTTCAACCGGCGCATTCGGGCTCCTAAAATCAAATGAGTTTCGCTTTATTGCTTTCTTTATTATTGTTGTTTAATCATGTAATTTATACGTTAATTCATTTACTTGTGCATATTTTGTAAACAAAAACCTCATTTTATATTGCATAATGATGAATATAATTTCGTGAAATTAATTGAACTTCTCCCCGCTCTTTTTTTTCATTTTAATGTCGATTTTAGTAGAGTCTGTTTTCTAACAGGCGAATTCGAGAGTTCTTATAATTCTAGAATTCGTAACCTTACCCCCGGGCTTAGAATCGGGTTTCGTAGACCGGAGTTATTTTTTTATTATTTTTATGGTTTGTCGGTTTCCTTAAATCAGCTGGCGACTCTTAATTCTTTTATAACCCGTTTAATTATTTTAAAGAAAAGGATTTACACCAAAATACTTAAAAATGATTTAGTCTTTTCCGCACACTAATCCAAGGATAAAACCGAGAGAAAATGGGCCAGAAATTGATAAAACCCTCACGGGTTTTAACATTTTCAGCCCATGTTCTCTGGCCCAGGGAAAGGCACGGTCCAGCCCATGGACACTTAAAACCCGCGCGGGTTTTAACAGCCCATGACGGCCCGTTTGCCTTCTGTTGGGCCTGGATCAGGTATTTGGGCCAAAACTGAATTATTTTTAAAGTATTTCGGTGTAATTTCGAGTGTTTAAATAAATACAAACGGATTTACAAATAAATAAAGTTTCATCACCCCGAAAATGAATTTCGAAAATAAAAATATCCTTATTTAAGGATTAAGCAACCTTAGTCGGCTCCTGATCATTAAATAGCGCATCCGAGAACAATTTCCCCGAATGGGAATTTTCCGGGTCCTACAGATTGGCGACTCCACTGGGGACTTAAACTTAAAAAGAGGGTAAAACTTGAAAAAATCGAATTCGGTTGAAATTGTAAAAGGGAGAAGTTGATTTATTTCGCGATTTTATAATTCTTTTTTGGCGTCCTTTGCATACCGGGCCACTAATTGCGTTTTTTGACACGTTAGTACAAAGGTGACGGTTAGGTTATACTTAGGTGATTCCCTCGAGAGCAGGCGGGCCACTACTTGTGGGATGCACCCTACATCGCCAAGCATTTGGTCCCCTCTCTCCCCACGTTACACTCAAAGGGTTTCCTTGAAGTTCTTTGAGCAATACCTCACACTCCTTACCTAAGGGTATGGAGCACGGAGATGAAAACGTGCGGTAGGCCATGTAATCCAACCATAGAAAAATCCATGAACATAGAACCTTGGTTTAGGGTATCTCCTCATGTTGTATCCTATGTGCTATGTGCTACCCCCTTCCCCATTTTATTATTTTGTTTTAGAGTCGACTCTAGTTTAGAGGTTTTGTTCTAGTCTATATAAAATTCATTGGGTTGAGAAAATGACTATTTATTAATTAAAATAATTAATCCAAAAGGCATCATGGTTAGTCCAAGTGGAATGGTCCATTTATGCTTGAAGAGTAATTATTTTAATTAATAAATAAAAATCGACTCACCTTTGATGATATTATATGGCCCTTTACGAAATTCTCTTGACAAAGGTCCAAAAATTAATTAAAAAGTCCAACGAAGTTAATGTATATCGTTTTAGACTGTATAATAGTCACTAGGTTTGAGTAAATTAATTTATTGATTTAATTAATAAATCCATCACATTTATGGCTGACCCGTTGTTAGGCCCAACCATATTGGATTTGTCAATTAAACCCATAAATTAATTATAACTCGCTTATTGTTGGCTTTATTCAGTCCTTTACAATATCTGTTTTCCTTGAGTAAATAAATAAAGCTCGTTGTATACTATGTATAAATACGTGTCTGTATGTTGGATCTTCATTAGAGTCAGACCTAATTTTGAGATATTGTTTTAGTCCGCATAATAATCGTTGGGTTTGAGAAGAAATAAGTTTATAAACTCGATTAATTAACCTTAAATTTTACGTCGGCCCGGTGGTGAGGCCCGTCCATTTTAAAGGTTAACTATCCTTGTTTATCGATTCATTTTAACTCACCTTTGATGATTTTATTCGGCCCTTCTCAATATTCTCTTATTCAAGGTCCAAAGAAAATTGATTAATAATAAACAAAGTCAGTGTGTGTTGTTCTAGCCCGCGTAATAGTCTTAAGGTTAGACAAGATAAATTCATAAACTTGATCATTAAGTCTAACAAATCCATGGTCGGCTCGTTGTTAAGCCCATCCATGGTGGAATTAATAATTGAGTTTATAAGTCTGTTTTGACTCGCCTTTTGACGGCTTTATTCAATCCTTTACAACATCCACTTTCCATGAGTTAAATAAATAAATGTGTTTTGGCATAAAAAAAAGATGAAAAAAGGGTCATCAGTTTTGTCGAGCATTATTCTAGTCCGCATAATAACCAATAAAGCTCGAGTTGTCTAAGTTGTTGACCAAGTTACGGATTCTCCTTAAAACGGTCGGTCTGTGGATTCGGCCCATCCGAATTGAGAAACACTGACTTGTGCTTTCCAACTTATGTCGACTCGCTATATTTGACTTTATCCGGCCCTTTATAATGCTCTTGTTGTAAAAAAGTGTTGTTGAGTTGCTTCATGAGTCAGTGTATAGGTGTCTTACATGTTAGGAGGTATCCTATATGGTCTAGTAAACCCAGGTCATAGATGAGTCTTTGTTTCAGAGTCTACATGTAAATGTCTTTCAGTCTTTAGAAGGTCACATACAAGGTCATGTCATATGTGAATCTTTTCTTAAGTCAATATGTGTGTTCTGTTTTTGAAAGTCTGAACCTGGGTCATGGGTGAGTCTTTAGTCTAGGTCATAAGTGGGTCTTTTCCTGGGTTAATGTGCGTTTGTCTCTTTTAGAAAGTCCAGTGTAAACCCAGGTCATGGGTGAGTTTTTGTCAGGATATGAGTGTCTTTTTCTTTAGAAAGCATCATATAAGGTCTAGGATGAGTCTTTGTGTTAGTATCTGCATGTAAGCGTCTTGCATTCTTTAGAAAGTCTGATATAGGTTCGTAGGGCATGGGTGACTCTTTTTCCAGAGTCCACATATGAATGTCTTGCATTATCAAAGTCTCCTATAGGGTCTTGTCATGTGAACCCATGTCATGGGTGAGTCGTTAAGTCTTTCTCTTTAATTAGCATGTAAGCATCTTGCATTCTTTAGAAAGTCTCATATAGGTTCATAGGTCATGAATACCTATGTCATGGGTGAGTTTGTGTCTAGAGTCATCATGTAAATATCTGTCTTTCTTTAGAAGTCTAACGCAAACCCATGTCATAGGTTAGTCTCTCCCGAGTCAGCATATATGCATTTGCACTTTAGGAAGTCCCATATAGATTTTAGACATGTAGTCCAATGTCGTAGGTAAGTCTTTTCCTTAAGTCGGCATATAGCAGTCTTGCATCTTAGGAAGTCTCATCTATGTTAGTTAGCACTTTCAAACCCATGTCCTGGGTGGGTCTCTCTCGCGTCAGCATATATGCGTTTTTTTTTTCATTTCAGGAAGTCCATATAGGTCATTTAGGTCATGCATGCTCTGGGATGGGTTTTTCTTAATTTGTCTAGTGTCAGGGTTAAGGCCTGAGCTAACCATAAAGGGAATATTTGGATGACGGGAAATTTTGCAGCTACCATAGATCCCGAGGGAACAACGTAGAGCATTGTTAGACTTTGGAGCACATGATCCATTCAGGGAAACTGTCCCCACCGAAAGCAGCACAGAGGACCAGACACAACATGGATTCCCCATATGAGGACAAGGAGGGCACATCATCAAAGGAGCTTTAGTAGTAGCTACAGTCCTGGTTGTCGACCATTTCATGCTCAGAGTCTGTTAGAGACAGTTCTTCATTCATTTCTTTGCTCTTGTTGCTTTGTGATAAAACAGAATTTTGTGCTTGTGCTTTTGATTTGAGTTGAGAAGTTCTCTCATCTATCCATCATCCGTGCAAACCAAGTCTGACAAATTTCATTTTCTCTTATCCTCTCGTCTTTGTTGTGTACCCCGTTCCCATCTTTTATCGAATCCAAGGATTAATTAAAGAGAAAAAAAAGAGAGAAAACAAGAAAAAAAAGTAAAAGAAAAAAAGAGAGAAGTCAGTCTGCACTCATCAAGCAGGCTGGGCAAAGGGAGAGAAGACCAAAATCTCTTGAAAATGGACATCTCTATGCTCCTAGACTAGCAGCCTGACCAAATGTGCTAAGGATAGGGGGCTTGAACCCGACCTTCATTTCACCACCATTCCTTCATCTTTTCATCCAATCCCGACTTACCCTGACCATCAAACCTCAACCCTTTTTAAACCCTTAACCCAATCCAAAAGGTGTGCTATGACCAAAGGCGAACAGGAGTCAATCCCATGGAGAAGAAAGTAAAAAAAAAGGAGCCAGAAAAATGGAGTTAAAAAAAAAAAAGAAGTTGAGAAGGAAATGAAACAAGAAAAAGGAAGAAAGAATGAAAAAAAAAGGGGGATTAGAGGAGAATAAGAAGTGAGAATGCGAAAATAAGAGTCATGCACACCTCAGAAAATCTCAAACCTTCGCCTTATCATCTATACACCTCAGCCTTCTATAACCTTTACAAACCTTTCATCCATCGATAACCTGCATATGAACCCTCAAACCTTCATAACCATCTTTTTGAATCGCTAAGTCTTCCTCGAGGCACTACCCGAACTACGATTGGCCTGATTCCACCTTGGATACGTAGGAAAACCTCTTTGAGGCCCGGCCGCCACAAGGAGCATCCTTTGTCCTCAAAATGTTGGTCTTTGAAAAAAAAAACCCAGAGAGGCTAGCTTGGAATCCCAGGCTAGGCAAAAGGAGGGTGAGAGAATAAGAGAGGCTAGCTGGGAATCTTTGGCTAGGCAAAAGGAGAGTGAGAGAATAGGAGAGGCTAGCCTGAAAACCCGCCAGGGCAGGTTCGGCAAAAGGAGAGAAAACCCTGGATTCTATCTTTCATCATCATCAACCCTCCATCTCCCTTCTGTCAGACTTGGACATCATTCCATAACCATGTTCCAACCTTTTCCCAAGTGATGATGTCTTACCCCATTTGACCATCTCTTCATCCTTTCAGGACACGATCATTATTGAGTGTCTCCATATCTCATTCATCAATAAACTCTCATCTACCATCCCTTTCTCTAGAGATGATGTCTATCCCATTTGACCATCTCTTCTCCTTTCCAGACACGATCATTCTTAAGTGTCTCCACATCCCATTCACCATCGTCCATCGTCTCTTTCCCCAAACATCTTCCAACCCTTTTTAGCCTTTTCATCCCATCTCACCCTTTGAGGACTTTTTCAGCTCATTCATTAATGCAAGTATGAGGCTCTGTGTGGCTTACTTCTCAGCAAGAGCGAAAGCCGTCTACATCAGATCAGTGGCTAACTGGCAACCACATGATCATGAATAGACTCAGAAATAAGCTACTCAAAACTGGTCGCTCTCGCTACATTTGTGACATCGTTCAAGACATTTATCGGAGATAGTTTCAAAGAGGGACACTTAATCCCTATCCTACAAGGTCCTGCATCTTCAATCTCATAGACGTCCTAATAGTGGTTTCTTCAAGAAAAGAAAAAAAAAAGAGAGAAAGGAAAAAAAAGAAAAGAAAAAAGAAAAAGAAGAAAAAAAAGAAAAAAAAAAGAAAAGAGGGGCTAACTTGAAAACACTTTGGGCAAGTTAGGCAAAAGGAGAGATTGAGACTCACTACTAAGGACGATGCCTCCTCCTATTTTATGGTCCCCATGCATCATCTCGCCAATCCACATCGAAACTGGGGGCTTACAAATCTCCAAGGTGCTCTCCAAAGCAGGACAATGTCATCAAGAGTCTACGCCGAACCAGGGGCTTGTCATACATCAGCATACATTTGCAAGCAATCAAGGTCATCTACATGGTCATTCAAGAAACGCGTCCTTTAGGCTTGTTGCCTCCATCATTGTTCCCTATTCCATGGATCGAAACATTACTCGTCCTAATTTTTCTTGAAATTCCCCACGAGTGGCCTTAATCCTTAGAAAACATTGTCTTAGGGAGTCATGGTTTTAGGAAAGCATTGTCTGAGGAAAGCATTGTCTTAAAGAATCTTTGACTAAAGTCGGGGGGTTGCCTGCATATAGAATTGCATGTGTAGAATAACATAAAGCATCATACGTATAATAGGTTTGGATTGTACTCAAATGTCATGCCAGAGTCAAATAGAGTCGGTCTGTCATGCATTAAGTCAGTCTGTCATGCATTGAGTCAGTTTGCTGTGCATTGAGTCAATCTGTTGTGCATTGAGTCGATCTGGCATGTATCGAGCCAGTTTGTCATACATTGAGTTAGTCTATCATACATCAAGTCAGTCTGTTGTGTATCGAGTAAGTTTATCGTGCATCGAGTCAGTTTGTCGTACATGAAGTCGATAGTCGTGCATAAATGCATGAGTGCATGAATGCTTGTGTCAAAAGCAAAACAAAGTTCCATTGTTTGTGCAAGAGTTTAGTAGACTAGTTGCATGCATACCCGCATATAGGAAAGTAAAAAAAAAAAGAGAAAGAAGAAAAAGCAAGGAAGTGCTACATCGTTGCTCCAGAACGCAACACTGGGGTTGCGTAAGCCCATATGCTATCTCAATCAGACCGGTCGACATGGTTTCCAGTCACTGAGAGCAAGATTAGAGTAATCTTTAATCCAACTCTTGCTGGACAAGTTAGCATCCTGTCAAGTGCATGCATACTCATCGAGAAAAGAAGGACAATCAAAGGCTCAGACTTGACTACTAATCATCAAGAGCAAGATTAGAGAAATCTCTAATCACACTCTAGATGACTTCTATCCATCATCCGAAGCTCATCCTCATGACGATCTCTAGTCTGCCAGGGACGCCACTAACACAATCATCCGCATCGGGCAAATTCGATTCGCCTCGGGAAAATCCGTTGGGCATCACCATCAACGTCGAGAAGATCCGATCTACATCGGGAAAATCCGATTCGCCTAGAGAGAATCCGTTTGGCATCATCCACATTGATTCACCTCGGGAGGATTTGTTGGCCATCATCAACTACATCGGGAAAATCCGATCTATCTCGGAAAATCCAATGAGCATCATCGACACCGGGAAAGACTGGGACATCAACATAAACAAAGGAGAAAGGGAGGTCATCAGGGATCAATTTTCCAGACAGGGAGCCATCACTGACACCAGGTCATCGCTAAAAGGCGTCATCATCATCCATCATCCGGCCGCCACATAAAAGAGCGCCGAAAGAATCCATCTTTCGGTCGCCACATAAAAAAGCACCGATGTCATCCATCCACACAACCCAAAACCGATGGCCCTAAGACTGCGGCCCGGAGATTTCGAAAGCTCAGGTAAAAATCTGAACCCATTTGCATTTCTAAAAAATCTAATACTAATTTTCTTGTGATTTTCAGGTTGCCACATAAAAGAGCACCATCATCTAGTTGTCGCTAAAAAGGGACCATTCATCATCTGGTTGCAGCTAAAAAGGGACCATTCATCATCTGGTTGCCACTAAAAAGGGACTATCCATCATCCGGTAGCCACATAAAAGAGCACCATCAACGACAGTCGTCCAACGGTTGCCACCTAAAGGCCTCCAACGATGTCGTCAGCGACAGTCGTCCAACGGTTACCACCTAAAGGTCTCCAACGATGTCGTCAGCAAGAGTCGTTCGACGGATTCCACATAAAGGTCTCTGACGATGTTAGCAACAACAGTCGTTCAACGGATGCCAATTAAAGGTCTCCAACGACATCCTCAGCATCAGTCGTCCAACGGTTACCACCTAAAGGTTACCGAGGACCTCATCATCAGCATCTCCAGTCATCCAACGGTTGCCACCTAAAGGTTTCTGACGACATCATCATCATCAACATCTTCAATCGTCCAACGGTTACCATCTAAAGGTTACCGACGACCTCATCAGCAGCAACAGTCGTCTAAACAGATTGCACTTAAACGTCTCCAACGACATTCTCAGCATTAGTCGTACAACAGTTGCAACCTAAAGGTTACCGACGACCTCTTCATCAGCGTTAGTCGTGCAACGGATTTCACTTAAAGGTCTCCAACGACAAATTCAGCAGCAGTCGTCCAACGGTTGCCACCTAAAGGTTACTGACGACATCATCATCAGCAGCATCAGTCATCCAATGGTTGCCACCTAAAGGCCTCCGACGACATCACCAGCATCTTCAGTCGTCCAACGGTTGCCATCTAAAGGCCTCCGACGACACCATCATCAGCATCCGTCACCTAACGCTTGCCACCTAAAGGTTTCCGATGACATCATCGACATCTCCAATAATCTAACGGTTGCCACCTAAAGGCCTCCGACGACATGAAAGTGACCATCTTCATTCAGGACGCCGTTGAATGGCATCATCTTCGCAGAAGATCACCGACAGCATCCATCTTCAAGTCAGACGTCAAGTAGTCAGCATCTCAGGCTATTTTGACCTTCGTCCTATTCGGACTCGATCAAAGTGGGGGCTCTCTGTAGACATCGGATTTTGTACCGGGACAAGTATACAAATCAGGAGTAACATGAAAAGAGGCTAAAAGGAAAGCCAAGCCACTGGGCCTCCATCAATCAAGAGTTACTATGCCAACCCACCACAAAAAGCTTTCATTATCCACCCTTTTCACATATATATGCCCACCATTTCGAATGCCATTTTTCTCACAAATTTGGTTGGCCCTATTTCTTTTGATGAGAGTAAAGTACACATCATAAGTTTTCCAACGCCTTTTGAATTGCCTCAATCGGAGTCCGGATGAAAGAGTTATGGTCGTTTGAAGATCCAGCCCACTAGCTGAGACAAAACCCGCGCGGGTTTTAATCAACAGAGACAGCCCAGAAGAAAGGCAGCCCAAAAGCAGATCTGACCCAGTGACTTAAAACCCGTACGGGTTATCATTCGGCCAAAACGCGTCGTTCAGCGTCCACGTCAGCGATCCGTGTGTGGGTGTTTTAAAACCCGCGCGGGGTTTAATTTCCGGAATCTGATGCCAAAATCATCTTGATTGTCCTCCCTTGATATTAGCCCCATGTGCTTTGACCTTGGCCTTAACTTGGAAGCTACGTGATTGCATGGCATGATCATGGGGATGTGTCCCCCATGATTTTTCCTCCTAAACCTCACCTTCTCCAACTATAAATACCCCCTCCATTCTTCCACTCATCTCACCAACTACTCTCATAAACCACCTCTATCATTCTCATTTCATCAACAATCATCCCTTATCACTCTTTTAAAATTCCCTCATCCATAATCACTCTCTAAACCTCTCCTAATCACTTTTGTTACATCCATATCATCACCCTAATACCATTTCCTAAACCACTTCTATCTTTCCATCAAAGTCCGAAGTCAAGGCAAAGTCAACCACTTCTATCTTTCCATCAAAGTCCAAAGTCAAGGCAAAGTCAAGAGTTTCAACCAGCGCATTCGGGCTCCTAAAATCAAATGAGTTTCGCTTTATTGCTTTCTTTATTATCGTTGTTTAATCATGTAATTTATACGTTAATTCATTTACTTGTGCATATTTTGTAAACAAAAACCTCACTTTATATTGCATGATGATGAATATAATTTCGTGAAATTAATTAAACTTCTCCCCGCTCTTTTTTGTTTCATTTTAATGTTGATTTTAGTAGAGTCTGTTTTCTAACAGGCGAATTCGAGAGTTCTTATAATCTCGAATTCGTAACCTTACTCCCGGGCTTAGAATCGGGTTTCGTAGACCGGAGTTATTTTTTATTATTTTTATGGTTTGTCGGTCTCCTTAAATCGGCTGGCGACTCTTAATTCTTTTATAACCCATTTAATTATTTTAAACAAACGGATTTACACCAAAATACTTAAAAATGATTTAGTCTTTTTCACACACTAATCCAAGGATAAAACTGAGAGAAAATGGGCCAGAAATTGATAAAACCCTCATGGGTTTTATCATTTTTAGCCCATGTTCTCTGGCCCAGGGAAAGGCATGGTCCAGCCCGTGGACACTTAAAACCCGCGCGGGTTTTAACATCCCATGGCGGCCCGTTTGCCTTCTATTGGGCCTGGATCTGGTATTTGGGCCAAAACAGAATTATTTTTAAAGTATTTCGGTGTAATTTCGAGTGTTTAAATAAATAAAAACGGATTTATAAATAAATAAAGTTTCATCACCCCGAAAATGAGTTTCGAAAATAAAAAATATCCTTATTTAAGGATTAGCAACCTTAGTCGGTTCCCGATCATTAAGTAGCGCATCCGAGAACAATCTCCCCGAACGAGAATTTTTCGGGTCCTACAATTTCACAGATCACATTTCTCGAATTTGGATGCCCAAGTGATTGAGAATTACAAGCGCCTGGAGGAGATTCAAAGCCAAGTCCTACAGAACTGGGAGGATACAGATTTGAAGTCTCAAGTGCTGAGTTAAAGAAGGATTATTTTGAGACTTTAAAAACTGCTAGCTCCCTTTTGAAGCAGAGGACCAAAGCCATTTGGCTTAATTCAGCAGACCAGAATTCAGCTTTCTTCTATTCTCTTCTGAAGACAAAGAGATTTATGAACAAAATTATATCCTTGAAAGATTACTCAGGAGCTAATTTTTCAAATTCACAAGAGATGGGAAATTTTCTGGTTTATGATTATTCTGAATTTTTTAGCAAACATGCTTGTGGAGGTAAACCTAGAGCTTCTACTTTATATATGGGAAGAATTTTTAACCAAGATCAGGCTTCATCTCTGCTTCGTCCTTTTTCTAAGGAGGAAATCAAGGATGGTTTCTTCTCTATTGATAGTTCAAAAAGCCCGGGTCCAGATGGTTTTAATGCTATGATCTTTAAGGCATCCTGGGAGATTATTGGCTCAGAGGTAACCACTGATGTGATTTCTTTATTTGAGAATAATTATTTACTTGGTGACTTTAAAAACTGCCAGCTCCCTTTTGAAGCAGAGGACAAAAGCCATTTGGCTTAATTCAGCATACCAGAATTCAACTTTCTTCTATTCTCTTCTGAAGACAAAGAGATTTATGAACAAAATTATTTCCTTGAAAGATTACTCAGGAGTTGATTTTTCAAATTCACAAGAGATGGGAAATTTTCTGGTTTATCATTATTAATTTTTAAAACATGCTTGTGGAGGTAAACCTAGAGCTTCTACTTTAAATATGGGAAGAATTTTTAACCAAGATCAGGCTTCATCTCTGCTTCGTCCTTTTCCTAAGGAGGAAATCAAGGATGCTTTCTTCTCTATTGATAGTTCAAAAAGCCCGGGTCCATATGGTTTTAATGTTATGTTCTTTAAGGCATCCTGGGAGATTATTGGCTCAGAGGTAATCACTGATGTGATTTCTTTCTTTGAGAACAATTATTTACTTGGTGAACTTAATGCTACTTTACTGGCTTTGATTCCTAAAGTAAATAATCCCACTTCGGTGTCTGAGTTACTTTATATATGGGAAGAATTCTTAACCAAGATCAGGCTTCATCTCTGCTTCGTCCTTTTTCTAAGGAGGAAATCAAGGATGGTTTCTTCTCTATTGATAGTTCAAAAAGCCCGGGTCCAGATGGTTTTAATGCTATGATCTTTAAGGCATCCTGGGAGATTATTGGCTCAGAGGTAACCACTGATGTGATTTCTTTATTTGAGAATAATTATTTACTTGGTGACTTTAAAAACTGCCAGCTCCCTTTTGAAGCAGAGGACAAAAGCCATTTGGCTTAATTCAGCATACCAGAATTCAACTTTCTTCTATTCTCTTCTGAAGACAAAGAGATTTATGAACAAAATTATTTCCTTGAAAGATTACTCAGGAGTTGATTTTTCAAATTCACAAGAGATGGGAAATTTTCTGGTTTATCATTATTCTGAATTTTTCAGCAAACATGCTTGTGGAGGTAAACCTAGAGCTTCTACTTTATATATGGGAAGAATTTTTAACCAAGATCAGGCTTCATCTCTGCTTCGTCCTTTTCCTAAGGAGGAAATCAAGGATGCTTTCTTCTCTATTGATAGTTCAAAAAGCCCGGGTCCATATGGTTTTAATGTTATGTTCTTTAAGGCATCCTGGGAGATTATTGGCTCAGAGGTAATCACTGATGTGATTTCTTTCTTTGAGAACAATTATTTACTTGGTGAACTTAATGCTACTTTACTGGCTTTGATTCCTAAAGTAAATAATCCCACTTCGGTGTCTGAGTTACGACCCATTTTCTGTTGCAATTTATTCTACAAAGCGATTACAAAGCTTTTATGTTCAAGATTGAAATTGGTTTAGTATATTTTGGTTGATCAGAATCAAACATCCTTCATTGAGAATCGCTCCATAATGCATAATATTCTGATTGCTGAGGACCTTGTTCGATTGTATAATAGGTAAGGGGTCAATCCTTCATGTCTTTTAAAAATTGATATTCAAAAGGCTTATGACAATGTCGATTGGGACTTCTTGGAGAATTTATTAGCTGCTTTTGGCTTTCCTCTGCAATTTGTCCATTGGATTATGATCTGTGTCAGAGGTGCTAAGTTTACTATTGGTTTCAATGGTGAATCTCATGGTTACATCAAGGGCGGAAGGGGTCTCAGACAGGGGGATCCTATGTCCCCTCTACTTTTTGTATTGGTTATGGAATATTTGGGAAGAGCTATTAAAGAAGCTACAAAAAATCCTGATTTTGTGCACCACCAATTTTGCAAGAATCTGGATTTGGCTCATTTATGCTTCGCAGATGACCTCTTATTGTTTTGTAGAGGGGATATAGGGAGTATCAACATTTTAATGGAGGCTCTTAATCATTTCTCTATGTGCTCAGGCTTGAAAGCTAACCTCAATAAGTCCACCATCATCCTTGCAGGTATCCCTGAGGATCAGCGAGACTCTTTGATCAACAGTACAGGCTTTTAGGAAGAACAACTCCCCTTTAAATAGTTAGGGGTTCCTGTAAAACTAACTAGGTTGAACAGGCATGACTGTCAGCTACTGATTGACAAAATGAGCAGCAGATTACATGGGTGGGCAGTTAAGAGGTTGACTTATGCAGGCAGGGTGGAATTGATTAATAGTGTTCTAATGGTGATACACTCCTATTGGGCACAGATTTTTGTCCTTCCTCAACGAGTTATTGATGCTATGATCAAGCTTAGTTGAAAATTCCTTTGGGGTGATTCAAAAGTATGCCCCGTAGCTTGGGACTACTGTTGTCGTCCAAAAAAGTTTGGTGGATTGAACATTAGAAATATTGCAATTTGGAACAAAGCTGCTTTGGGGAAATTGGCTTGGCAAATAGCAACCGATAAGGATTCTTTGTGGGTAAAATGGGTTCATCATATTTACTTGAAGAAGTCGTCCTTCCAGGTTTGTGAGATCAAGCAGAATAGTAGTTGGTATTGGAGAAGAATCATCAAAGTACGTAATGAAATTCCTTTAGCTCTTAATACATCTACTAGTTATTCAATCTCTGATGTATATTTTTCTATGCTTGGTCCTCTCAATCCTGTTGAATGGGCTAGAGTGGTTTGGAATAACTTTCGAGTCCCGAAGTTTTCTTTTACCTCATGGTTGTGTGTTCAGGGAAGACTTATGACTCTCGATCGGTTGCAACGAATGGGCTTCTCTCTGACTAATAGATGTGTGTTATGCCAGGAGAATGAGGAGAACCACACTCATCTTTTTGAAGAATGCAGAGTTAGCTTGACAGTATGGGACATGGTCCTACGAATTCTGGATTGGCCGAAGGTGTCTTGGAAGTGTGTAAGCATTTCAAACCCTGAGGTAAATTGGTCTTAGAGAAAGAAACATCATCTGTTTTTTATGTTTACGGCTTTTGTGTATTACATTGGTTTGAAAGAAACTCAAGGATTTTTAGTGAAAAATCTCATGAAGTGGATATTATAGTGGAATTCATTGTTAGAGATGTAAAAATAAGGTTAGGGGGAGATAGGGTTTGATTTATTTTTGCTTTGACTGGGCTTTTGTTGTTGCCCCTCTAGGTATGCCTAGAGTATACTTGTAAATCGTTTTGTTAATGGAATGATCTCTCTGATTTTTCCATATATATATATATATATATATATATATATATATATATATATATATATATATATATATATATATACACATATTTGGATTCAGAGGAAAGAGGATGACTTATGGGTCAAATGGATTCATGCCAAATACATTCGAGGATCATCCTGGTGGGACTATCAATCCCTTACGATGTCTGCACCTACTTCAAGCACCTTTGCCATATTAAAGAATGCTTTAAATGGGGTTGTCAGCCCGGATACAGATAGCACTGGAAGGGATGGGATATTACAACTGAGGGGGACTACAATGCGACAGATGGGTATATATGGAGCCTTGAATTGTGAATGATGTTGGATGGGCCTCGATCATTTAGAATCCACTATCAATCCTGCGCCATTCCTTCATCACTTGGGTCCTTTTACATGGAAAGCTTCCTGTAAAAGCAAGAACAATGCGTTGGGAAAATGGAGGTAACTCCTTCTGCCCCTACTGTGAGTTGGAAGTAGAAACTATCGACCACCTTTTCCTTGAGTGCGATTATGGCAAGGAGGTGAGGCAAGCTATGAGGAATTGGGGGCTTAATCACCTGTCAACAGCTCATGAATGGAGGCACCATCTGGGCGAACTCCGAAAAACCAGTAAAGAAGCTCAACTGAATTGTGCTCTCCTCACTGCGTATGTCTACCATATCTGGACTAAAAGAAACAACCGTGTGCACAAAGCACAAAGAGCTACTCCTCAGGTGATGGTAAAAAAAGTGAAAAATGTTGTAATGAACAAGGTCCTTTTGGCACCAAAATCTAGGAAGAAGTACAAAAGTCTTGTAGACACAGTACTTAGTATATGATTTCCCTCATCCTCTTGTATGTTATATTGGTTTTGTTAATTTAACCTGTTTAATTGTGCAAATATATATATATATATATATATATATATATATATATATATATATATATATATATATATATATATATATATATATATTTATATTTATATCGGCAGAAGTCAACTCTTCATTAATCAAAGGGCAAGAAGGCAAACCCTAACCAAGATACACAAACCTATTGTAGAAAAAAATATATATAATCAGAATACTTATTACTCTTTTTAGATAGGAAAAGAAATCTATCAAGGACCAGAAACTTGATTTTCTTTATGGCTTCCTCCACAGAAACATTCTTTCTACCATTGGTAAAACTCAAATAGTTTCTAAGTTCCCGAATAACTGCAATAGATGAAATGAAAATAGCAGTAACCATCACTTTAACTTGCTTTTTCCTCTTCATATCCATCCAATTAAAAGCGCACTGATGAAGAGAGGAGAACTTCCCTATGATTCTCAGCTTTCCACAAAAATATTCCAGAACCTGTCAAATAAATCCACATTTAGTAAAGACAAGATCGATTTTTTCTTCTGCATTCTAACATAAGTCAGAAATTACTGTAATGTTACTTCCATGAGCAAATAAACACACAACTGGAAGTTTCATGAGCATTGCAACCCATGCTATGAATCGATGTTTTGGGGTAGAAGTCTTGTTCCAGATAATGTGATAAAAAGGCCACTTCTGCAGATCTTTGAAAAACCAGCTGTAGCGATCATTCACTGAATAATGGGATATTCTATCACCTCTCAAATCTCTACTATGAACATCACCATATTTGATTTTCTCCTTAACTTTGCAAATTTGTTTCCAATACCAAGAACTAGTAACCGATGGCTTATATTGCCACCAATAATGGTTCTTAATATACCTTTCGTGTATCCATCTAACCTAGAGGATATCCTTCTTTTTGGCTGTGCACCAAACCAGCTTGCCAATTCTAGCAATATTCCATAGCTTTGGATTTTTCAAACCCAAACCTCCAAGTTTCCTCGGCTTGCATATGGAATTCCATTCCACCAGAGGAGCTCTGGTAGCATTAACATCAGCTGACCAAATAAAATTGCGGCAGACTCTCATAATTTGATCAATAACATTATGAGGCACTAGAAAAATATTAGCCCAGTAATCAACAATACTCAGAAGAACTGAGTTCACCAATTATACTCTAACAACATAAGATAAATGTCGAGAAGCCCAAGACCTTACATTAGCAGTAATCTTCTCCACCAAAAGAAGGCAATCAAACTTTCCCAATCTTCCAGTTGTGATTGGGCAACCCAAATATTTCAAGGGGAACTTCCCCTTATTAAAACCCATGATACTGCTTAATTGCTGAATTTTTCCACTATCACAACCAGCAAATACAATATGAGATTTCTCCGGACTGGTATACAAACAGTGCAATCAGCAAAATGTTTCAAAATATTAGAGATATGAGACAAAGAACTCTGACCAGCTGTGCAAAATATTACCAAATTATCTGCAAACATGAGATGGTTCACCAACAAATTCTTACACCCCGGATGATACTTAAAATCATGAGAATGTCTCAAAATGTCCAAAAGTCGAGATAAGTACTCCATAACCAAGACAAAAAGAAGTGGGGAAAGAGGGTAACCTTGACGAAGACCTCTTCCTCCTTTAAAGTATCTGTGATGTTGTCCATTCAGATTAACAATGTAAGAGGGAGAGGTGACACACATCATTATCCACTGAATAAATTTAGGAGGGAATCAAAAAGCTTTCCTCAAATCTATCTTCATAATACATCTAGGTGAGAGATTATTGCGCGAATAACCTATAGCCACCTATTGACATATGAGGATGTTGTGAACAATTTCCCGTCCCGGAACAAAAGTTCCTTGACAATTATTAACCAAGTGTAGTAAAACATCTCTTAGCCTTCTACAAAGCAGCTTTAACATGCATTTGTAAGAGACATTAAACAAAGAAATTGTATAAAAGTCAGCAGGGCTATCACGATTGATCTTTTTAGGGATGAGAGAAATAACCGTATCATTCAAACTCCTCAAAATAGATCCATTATCAAGGCAACCAAAAATCGCATCACAGAAAAAATCTCTAATTTTATCCCAATTATACTAATAGAAAGAGCTACTAAACCCATCAGGCCCAGGAGCCTTAACAAGAGGAATAGAAAAGACTATATCACATACCTCATTCTTAGTGAAATTCTTGATAAGGCCCAACTGTTGGCTAATGGAAAGAGTAGACCCTCTTTGAATGACAATAGTATCAATATTCTGCCTCATAATGCTGATGTCCCAGTAAATTCTCATAGTAGTGTAAGACCTCTTCAGCAACATTATCAAACTCTGTAATCAAATCCCCATTAGTGCTCTTCAAAAATCCATACTCATCCCAAAATCCAATCAAAAATCCATACCACAACCTTAATTCATCAATTAGAGATTATACTTACCTTTAGCACTTAAAAACTCATCGGAAAAAACACCAGCTAATCGCTGAAAAACACCTCAGACCAGTGACCTTTGCCTTCTTTGTCTTCTCGGCCGTAACCCAGTGGGAGCCGCCTGGGAAGCGGTCGCCCCACCCCATCGTCGGTGTGCCGCTTCGGACGACCACCCTCGCCGTCGTCTCGGCCCAGCCGTCCGCCTCCTCTGCGCCACCTCTCTTCCTTGCTCCTCTTCTCCTTTGTCTCTCTCTATCGTGTGTTAAAACAAGGGAGGAGAGAGACTAAGGTCTCCAATTTTAAAACCCAACTTAGATTACCTTTTCCCTTTTTGGGCCTCCCAAATTCCCAGCAGCCCCTATTTTCTACTTGGGTAATTTCCAAAATTAATGCTCTTATCATTTCCAATTATTTCCTCTAATTACTCCTTTCATTAATATTATTACTATATGTTATATTTATACATTCGTATTTATTCAAAGTTAATGTTCGGTTGTGGTATTTGGGGTTTTAAGAGTAGGGTTGTCGTATCTCCATGGATGGTGTGTTAGGTTTTCAGGAAATTAGTTTGGTAAGGGTTTCAAATTGCAGGAAACAGTAAATAATTAAACTAAGCTAACTATGAATTGAAAACAAGAACAAGAAATCAAAACCTAATTAAAGAAACTAAACTAGAAAACAAAAAAACAAAAGCATAATCAAGAAAGCCATTAAAAACACTCAAGAACAAAGAATGTAAAAATTGAATTTAGTACTGAAATTAAGGGAAAGAAATTATACCTAGGATGCATTGTTCTAATCTAGAATCTTGAAATCTTGAATCTTTAAATCTTGAATCTTTAATCACAGATCTTCTCCCGAACAACAAGAAAAAAGCGTGATTTGGATTACTAAGACTGCTCGAATCCTCACCTGAAGGGAGAATTCGAGGAACCTTAATCCTCATCTTCACTAAAAATTGGATTTTTGCGGAACTAATACTAGAAAAACTGAAAAATAACCGAAAGAACACAAGAATCTTGAAGAAGAGAATTTCATTAATATAGAAAAGTGCAATTACAATTGAGAACGAAAGAAACATTAGGAAATTCATTCTAAACCTAGCTAAACTAAGGACTAATGCTAACTTAATAAAAACTAAGTAAAAACAATGATATATGCTAAGATGATATAATCTAGTTTATATAGAAAATAATTAGGGAAAAGAAATAATAAGAAAAACCCCCCCAAAACCCAAGCAGCCGCCGCAAAATTCAGGAACTAGGCCGATTGATCGCGGGCGCTACTCAGTCGGCCGCGGGCGCGACCTAGTACTGACTCGGGCGAGTCTGCACTTGACTCTAGCGAGTCGTCTGTCTGTTCGAGGCACGTCCTTCTCCCAGCATCTGGTCGCGGGCGCTGCTTAGTCGGTCGCGGGCGCGACCTAGTACTGACTCGGGCGAGTATGCACTCGACTCGAGTGAGTCGTCTGTCTGTCTGAGGCACATCCTTCTCCCAGCATCTGGTCGCGGGCGCGACAGCTTTGGTCGCGGGCGCGACCCCTTGGTCAGTGACGTGACTTGGGCGTGAGCAGCGTGACTCGGGTGTGAATTTAGTCTGTGTCGTTCCCCTGTTTTGCGCCAAACTTGACATGGAATATCTGGGTTCGGTTTCACCTCGGATCTTGGCTCGGGTTGACTTGGGTTGACTTGGGTTTACCCGGGAGATCGCTCGGGATTCCCTAAAAACCTTCAATTAACCTCAATTTCCTTCTAACTCTTTATTTTCCTACAAAACACAAAATTATCATATCTAATATATAATTAAAGGGCTAAAATAAGCAAAACACCTTATAAAATGATATTAATTCGGCTCGGAACGAGATCGAACAACTCTCCCACACAAGGGTTTGTTCGCCCCGAGCAAACTAAAACAAAGAAAGAAAATAAAATTAAACTATCCTAACTCACTTTCGTAGCAATCACGGTTACATTTAGCGTATGCAACAAGCCCTTTAAACCCCTTGGCAGCCCAATTGGACGAGGATGGTCTCGTGAGGGTTTATAGCAACTATACCCACAAAAGCCAAAGAAAAAGGAATGAAAAAGTAGACTCAGATTCAAGAAAGAAAAAACAAGAAAAAAATGAAAGAAAGAAGAAAAAGGGTTACAAATACAACTGAACACCCCCTCAGGCTAACCAATCAAACATATCAATCCATCAAGCAAATACCTAGATCAATCTGGAGGAGAACAAAATCAGTGTAAAATAGATAGAATGAAGTTTTCGAAATTAAGTGAAGAGAACAAGTACCTTAGATGCGAAAAACCGCCAACAGACATAAGATGAATGCAAATATGCGCGGTTAGTTATGGACGTAGGCCAGTCAAAAGAGCAAACTTCACTTTAGGATACAAAATTGAACGCTCAAACACTCAAATTTGAATGTGTATGTGGGTTTTTCTCATACTCAGACCAAAAGAAACAACCTACCATAGGCTTGGTAAGAATCTCGCTCTCCACTGCTAGTATGCAAATACACAAGTGACAATCAAGAGGACTTTTAGGGTTGTAACAAGGCTTAGGTTAGGGGAAAGAGTTGTAATATTTGGGTATGAGGAGTTAAAGAGCCATGCTTGGATTGATTTTCAATAAAGAATTGCTCTCAATCTCACCTTCTTGCTTAATTATACAACGAACTCACTTTTCTCCCTCATTAAGAACAAAACACCTTATCAAACTTTACAACCGGGTCAAAAGCTTTAAGAACTTTGAATTGAGTCTCCCTCAACCACCCTTTTCTTTTGAATGTCTCTTTTTTTTCTATTTCTATTTTTGGTGGGTGATCAAGGGAGAAGAAACACGAATATATAAACTTAGCTTCGACCTCAAAAGAAAAACATCATAACCAATTGGCTAACTCATAATAATTGGGATATGTAATGTGTCCCAATTCAATTAAAATCAAAACCACACCTCCAATATCTCAATTCCATTCACAGCAACACTGAACTAATTTTCGCTCCTGAAATAATGAATTCTCACACATCCAAGCAAGGCAAAGGGTAGGAATGTATAAAGGCCATGGCTTGTATTGTCAGGGTTTCATCATAAAAAGAAAGGTAATCAAAGGCTAGGCGGGGCTAAAGAACGGTAATAATATTATTAGGGAGGCTGTTTGGCTATTTAGTTTAATTAATAAAGAAAAGAATACCTCAATCACATCGTCACAATATGCAATGCAAAGATGCAGTCTCAAGCAAGATGCAACAAGTTCTAGAGGTGCAACTAGTGGTGGAGTCACTCAAGAATTAAAAGAATTGATAAAAGTGATCAATTCATACTTTTTGGCTATGTGGACTCACGGGATATGACTTATTCAACTAAACCTAGCCCAAAGATTTGCGGCACGCATATTTACAATTACTAAGATAGTCAAAGCAGTTAAACACACTATTCATTACTTGACTCAAAATCAGAAGATTTGCAAATTCAGTTTCAAAAACTTTAAGTTCCCAACCAAACTTTTCAAGGTGAAGCAAGACAAACTGAAAGTCTAATCGGTTTACAAATCATCACCGAAGGTGTTCCGGACAGGCTAATCCTAATTGATAAAAATAGTAAGGCAGTTGTGCCACCCCACTCCCACACAAAAACTGTACAATGTCCTCCTTGTGAATAAGGCGACACCACACAAAAGAAAAAAAAGCAAACAAAGGAAAAGAAACTCAAGCCGGCATGCATGCCTCCCCCACTCCCCCACAAAAAGGCTACCATGTCCTCATTGTAATTAGAAATAGAGATAAGAAAGCACCCAAAAGAAAAGAAATACACCAAAACAAAATATAAAGAAAAGAGGGAAAAGAAAGTCAACTCACTAACTGTAATAGGAAGACAAGGAAAGATATTACTTGGATGGTTTCTTGCAAAAAATTTCAATCCTTCTCTCTTGACAAAGCAAATTTAGGAGAAGCACTCAAGAAAAATAAAGAAAAGAATGGTCAGCTATACAATATATACAAGAATCTCAACTTAATTACCTTCCTTCAAACACTAGGTGGATCGTGGAATGTGACACATTCCACGTAAGCAGTATCAGGAAACTCTAAGAAGGGCTTCAACCTGTGCCCATTCATTTTCCACACAGAATTGTTAGATGGGTCCTTGATCTCAACCACTCCTGAAGGATATACGTGAGTCACAATAAAGGGTCCAGTCCACCTAGATCTCAACTTTCCAACAAACAAGTGTAATCGGGAATCATAAAGGAGTACCTTTTGTCCCGGGAAGAAGGTCTTTTGATGAATGATCTTATCGTGTAAGATTTTAGACCTCTCCTTACTCAATCGCCCATTTTCATAGTCTTCTCTCCTTAACTCCTGAAGCTCACAAAGTGTAAGTCTCCTTACCTCATCAACTGTTGACAAATCAAGGTTAAGCGTTTTTAAAGCCCACCAAGCTCTATGTTCAAACTCAACCGGTAAGTGACAAGGCTTCCCAAAAATATCTCTATAGGGTGACATCCCAATGGGGGTTTTAACAGACCAGTCCATCATATTCCTAGACACAGTTTTCTCTAAAATTTGTTTAATTTGTCTATTGGAGACTTCTGCTTGACCATTAGACTTTGGGTGGTAAGCAGTGGTGAGCCTATGTTGAACTGAGTACCTCTTCAGTATGGCCTCAAAGGATATATTGTTGAAGTGGGTTCCCTGATCACTAATAATTGCTCTAGGCATTCCAAATCTAGAAAACATGTATTCCCTAAGGAATTTGGTCTCTACCTGAGCATCATTTTTCCTAGTAGGGATAGCTTCTACCCACTTAGACACATAATCAAAAGACAGGAGAATATACTCATTCCCAAAAGAATTAGGGAATGGTCCCATGAAATCAATACCCCACACATCAAACACATCAACAAAAATCTCAGGTTGTAAGGGCATCATATCTCTCCTAGTAATCTTTCCCAAACTTTTGCACCTAGGGCACCTTTGGGCATAGTCATGAGCATCTCTAAAGATAGTAGTCCAGTAAACCCACTCTTTAAGATCTTGTGTGCAATTTTCTTTCCACTATAATGTCCCCCACAAGGTTGGTCATGGCAAAAAGAGAGGACATCCATAATGGATTCATCAGGAACACATCTCCTAAGTATCTGGTCAGGGCAATATTTAAACAAATAAGGGTCATCCCATATAAAATTCTTCACAATGTGAAGAAACTTGTCCCTGTCATGCTTATTCCAATCACTAGGTATCTCTCCAGTTACCTTAAAGTTCACAATATCAACAAAGCAAGGTTCCACTCCCACACTAAAGAGTTGCTCATCAGGAAACTGAGCAGCAATAGGGATGGTTTTCACATTATCAGGCACAATTCTAGAAAGGTGGTCAACCACAAGATTCTCAGCTCCTTTCCTGTCTCTAATCTCACAGTCAAATTCTTGCAACAAAAAGACCCACCTAACTAGCCTAGGTTTGGAATCTTTCTTTTCCATCAGATACCTAATGACTGAATGATCAGTATAAACTATGACCTTAGCACCAAGCAAGTAAGGTCTGAATTTCTCAAAGGCATACACAACAGCTAGAAATTCTTTTTCAGTCACAGTGTAATTTAATTGAGCATCATTCAAGGTATGACTAGCATAATGAATAACAACAGGTTTCTTATCAGTTCCCTGTTCTAGCACAACACCAACAACATAACTAGAAGCATCACACATGATTTCAAAGGGTTCTCCCCATATGGGATGTTTGAGAATAGGAATGGAAATAAGGGCATCTTTAAGTTGATTAAAGGCCCTCATACAATCATCAGAAAAGTGAAAAGGTACCTCCTTAGCTAACAATGAAGACAAGGGCTTAGCAATTTCACTGAAGTCTTTAATGAATCGCCGGTAAAAACCGGCGTGTCCTAGGAATGAACGGACTTCCTTTACAGAGGTTGGAGGGGATAAATTCTTAACTAAGTCAATCTTGGCCTTATCTACCTCAATCCCATCCTTAGAAATCACATGCCCTAAAACTATACCCTTTTTCACCATAAAGTGACATTTTTCCCAGTTCAAGGTCAAAATCTTATCCTTGCATCGGCTCAGCATGCGATTCTGGTTAGGCAAACATCAAAAGAGGTACCAAACACAGAGAAATGATCCATAAAAATTTCCACACAT
The DNA here is from genome assembly GCA_029582165.1 of Portulaca oleracea. Taxonomy (NCBI): domain Eukaryota; kingdom Viridiplantae; phylum Streptophyta; class Magnoliopsida; order Caryophyllales; family Portulacaceae; genus Portulaca; species Portulaca oleracea. Next base: position 10,628,251 of record CM055885.1, on the reverse strand, counting down.
TCCTCCACTAAGTTAGAAAATATCGAGATCATGCACCTTTGAAAGGTTGCAGGGGCATTACAAAAGCCAAAAGGCATCCTTCGAAAAGCAAAGGTTCCAAAAGGACAAGTGAGCGTGGCCTTTGCCTGGTCACAAGGGGCAATAGAAACTTGGGTATAACCAGAATAACCATCTAGAAAACAGTAAAACTCATGCTCAACAAGTTTTTCAAGCATCTGATCCATGAAAGGGAGGGGAAAGAGGTCCTTCCTAGTGGCTTTGTTCAGTTTTCTATAATCAATGCAAACTCGCCAACCATAAGGGACACGAGTAGGAACTAACTCTCCCTATTCATTCTCCATAACAGTAAAACCAGCCTTCTTAGGAACTACATGGATTGGACTTACCCGCTTGCTATCAGAGATTGGGTAAATAATGTTATGATCTAACCACTTAAGGATTTCTTTCTTGACTACCTCCTTCATCTGTGGGTTTAATCTCCTAAGGGGATCTCTATGGCCAGCATTCTCATCTTCTAGGAAGATTCGATGCTGAACAATGGAAGGGCTAATCCCCTTAATGTCTCCTAATGTCCGCCCTAGGGCTCCCTTGTTCTGTCTAAGAACCTCAATTACTTGGTTTTCCTGGTCCCTACCTAAGTCAGAAGCAATGATTACTGGTTAGGTTTCACTAGGGCCAAGAAAAGCATATTTCAGCGCAGAAGGAAGGGGTTTCATCTCAAGTGTGGTGGATGAAGGTGGTTCAGGCTCAACTATCTCAGGTTTGGTTTGGAAAGCAAATAAAGATTCATATAGCACATCACCATCAAACACATCAAAATCACACAAAGAATTCAAATCATCAGGATTAATTCCTAGTGCAGTCAATTCATCAGCAAAAGACACATCAACAAAGTAAGGTTGCTCACTATGAACAAAATCACTTACCCAATTAAGGGTAATCTGCTCATGTTCATCAAAACCTAAGGGTGACTTTTGCAGGTTAAAAATATTCAATTCCATAGTCAAATTCCCAAAGGTCAATTTCATTCTACCATCCTTACAGTTAATCCAAGCATTAGAAGTAGCAAGGAAAGGGCGGCCTAGAATAATAGGAATCTCATCTCTAGTACTCAGAACTCTAGCAGTTTCTAGTACTACAAAGTCAACAGGAAACACAAAATCCCCAACCTTAATCAGAACATCCTCCACTACCCCCTTAGGTATTGTAGTAGACTTGTCAGCCAATTGCAATACCATCCTAGTAGGCTTTAGTTCACCTAATCCTAGCATCTCATACATATGTAAAGGCAACAGATTCACACTAACTCCTAGGTCAAGCAATGCCCTTTCTATCAAACTATCACCTATGGTAATAGAGATAGTGGGACATCAAGGGTCTTTGTACTTAATAGGCATTTGGTTCGACAGAATAAAACTCACATTAATGGCTAGGAAAGCCTTCTTGGGCACCTGGGTGACCCTCTTGGTAGTACAAAGCTCCTTAAGGAAGCGAGCATAAGGAGGGATCTGCTGAATGGCATCCAAAAGAGGGATGTTCACCTTAACCTGAGAAAAAGTCTCCCTAATTTTGTCAAGAAAGTTCTGGTCTTTGCTCCCCTTTAACCTTTGAGGGTAAGGTGGAGGGGGTTTGTAAGCCCCTTGAGATGGTGGACTAATCAAAGAGTTGGTTTTGGACAAGGTTTGGGTGTGGGGAGGATCAACTGTAACAGTTGGCCTTCCTCCCTCTAACTCATCATTAACAGGCTCATCTACAGATTCATCAATCACAGTTTTTTCATTACACACATCAGAAGATTTCATTTGCACTTTATTATCTATCTATTTCCTAGAACGAAGAGTAATAACAACATTCAGACCTCTAACCTGACTAGGGTCACAAGATGACGAACCTGAAGCTTGCCCATTGGGGTTTGCCTCAGGTTGCGCAGGAAAAGATCCTCTATCTCTATTAGCTAACATCATTCGAGAGAATTGATCATTCATTTATTTTAACACTTTCTCGATGTCACTCTTCATGGATTCCTTAACTTCTCTCAGGCCATTCTTAAATTCCCTAATTTCTCTCTCATTCCTATCCTCATTAGTGTACCCTGGTGGAGGTTGTGTTTGGCAATCTGGGGTTGGATAGGTGGCCCACTAGGAGCTTTATGAGCGACCTGGGGTGGTAGTCGATTCTGAGGAGGAGGATTTCCTTGGAAACCCCCTCCCTAACTAGGTGGTCTCAACACATTCTGATTCTCGGGGCCATAGGAGTGTAAGGGGTGCTTGCGCATACCCTGGTGCTGGTAGGGTTGGTATTGGTCAGGCCTATAGTTATGATGCATAGCATTCACATTTTCAGTACTAACAACCAATTGTTGAATATAAATAGGACAGGTAGAATAAACATGGTCAACACTTTGGCATGCGGCACATGACACAGGTGGTGGGGGAACAAAAGCAGCAGTCTGGTCATAAGAGTTACCCTGAGCACGTGTTTTAGGTTGTGAAGCAGCTAATTGCTGTTGGTCTAAGGTTTTAATCATATTTTCAAGAGAAGCGAACCTAGCCTCGTACCCTGTACTCTCACTCACAGCATGTACACCCCCTCTAGCATTAGACAATTGAGCACCTAAGGACTCATCTCTAGTGGTTTCCGATTGCATTGCCCTTTCAGACATGCTTTCTAAGAAATCCCTGGCCTCATCAGCAGTTTTGTCCATGAAACACCCCTGACACATTGACTCTAGTGTGACTCTGGTCTCTTGGACAATACCCTCATACACAATTTGACACAGTTGTACAAAGTCAAGACCATGATGAGGGAATTGGGACAACAAGTTTTTGAAATGTTCGAAATCTTTCCAGTAAGGCTCTCCTATGTCCTGTCTAAATTTTAAAATCGAATTCCTCAGTTGAGTAGCTAAAGAGGTTGGAAAAAACCTTTTCATGAAAACTTTTAGAAAACTGTCTCAAGAATTAATGGACCGAGGCTTGATGCTATACATCCAACGCTTAGCGGTGTCCCTCGGAGCAAAAGGTAAGTATTTTAAAAGCACATAATCTAATGGGACTCCTGGGGGAGTTATCATGCTAATGTATTCTTTGTACTCTGTGGTCCATATAAGTGCTAACCCAGTACCCGTGAAAAGTGGTAGGTTCTGGGTGTAGTGATGCCTAGGGTCAAAGGTCACTCCTGTAGGCAGGTTGGGAAGTACAAAACAGGATGGTGGTGGGTCATAAGATGGGTATAACTGGTTATAAAGGGTTACCCTAGGTGGAGGTGGTGGCGGTACTTCTTCAGACATCTTTGGTGATTCTACCAAGGGTTCCTCCTTCCTAACCAATCTTTGACTACTAGGACTACGAACCCAAACCTCAGGTTGATGTACTTTCCGTTTTTTCCTTGAAGTCTCAATTTTTTTTTGTTTTTTTAGTTTTATATTTTATTTTTGGATTTTTGTTTTTGAAAACTAATCTAAGAAAGCAATTAAACTATTCACAAACAAACCAATAACCTAATCTACCAAATAACGCCATCCCCGGCAATGACGCCATTATTCGGTTGTGGTATTTGGGGTTTTAAGAGTAGGGTTGTCGTAACCACATAGATGGTGTGTTAGGTTTTCAAGAAATTGGTTTGGTAAGGGTTTCAAATTACATGAAACAGTAAATAATTAAACTAAGCTAATTATGAATTGAAAACAAGAACAAGAAATTAAAACCTAATTAAAGAAACTAAACTAGAAAACAAGAAAACAAAAGCATAATCAAGAAAGCTATTAAAAACACTCAAGAACGAAGAATGTAAAAACTAAATTTAATACTGAAATTAAGGGAAAGAAATTATACCTAGGATGCATTGTTGTAATCTAGAATCTTGAAATCTTGAATCTTTAAATCTTGAATCTTTAATCACGAATCTTCTCCCGAACAAACAAGAAAAAAGCGTGATTTGGATTACTAAGACTGCTCGAATCCTCACCTGAAGGGAGAATTCGAAGAACCTTAATCCTCCTCTTCACAAAAAATTGGATTTTTAAAACTAATACTAGAAAAAATGAAAAATAACCGAAAGAACGCAAGAACCTTGAAGAAGATAATTTCATAAATCTAGAAAAGTGCAATTACAATTGAGAACAAAAGAAACTTAAGGAAATTCATTCTAAGTCTAGGTAAACTAAGGACTAATGCTAACTTAATAAAAACTAAGTAAAAACTATGATATATGCTAAGATGATATAATCTAGTTTATATAGAAAATAATTTTGGAAAAGAAATAATAACAACCCCCGCCCCACAAAATCCTAGCAGGCGCCGCAAAATTCTAGAACTGGGTCGACTGATCGCGGGCGCTACTCAGTCGGTCGCGGGCGCGATCTAGTACTGACTCGGGCGAGTCTGCACTTGACTCTAGCGAGTCGTGCATGTATGCACTCGAGTGAGTCGTCTGTCTATCCGAGGCACATCCTTCTCCCACCATCTAGTCACGGGCGCGATAGCTTAGGTCGCGGGCGCGACCCCTTGGTCAGTGACGTGACTCGGGCGTGAGCAACGTGACTCGGGCGTGAATTTAGTCTGTGTCGTTCCTTTGTTTTGCACCAAATTTGACATGGAATTTTCGGGTTCGGTTTCGCCTCGGATCTTGGCTCGGGTTGACTTAGGTTAACTTGGGTTGACTCAGGAGATCGCTCGGGATTCCTTAAAAACCTTCAATTAAGCTCAATTTCCTTCTAACTCCTTATTTTCCTACAAAACACAAAATCATCATATCTAATATGTAATTAAAGGGCTAAAATAAGAAAAACACCTTATAAAATGATATTAATTCGGCTCGGAACGAGACCGAACAGTCAACAAGGACAATTTACTCGTTTTATCCGCCAACTTAGGTATATTTCGATGATTGTAACCTTCGAAACTGTTTAAATGTAAAAAACCTAACTTACTCTAATTAAATTGAAATAATTATTATTTTCATTGTTTTTAAATATCGTTTTTTGACTAATACATGTGGACCTGACCATTATTTATTTATTTATCATTTAATTTTTATTATCCATAATATTTTTTTTCATTGATTTATTTTCCATTATTAAAATTTATTGTCATCATTCATTGATTCATTGTCCATTGTCCATTGTTCACAGGTTCATGTGGGTTGATCGGCCAACGTGCGCGCATTGTTGGGATTAGAGTATCCTACAGAATACTGCAATCTCATATCAAGTCTTTGTCCCCGGGTCATTGATGCTGGTATACCGGTTCATGTGGGTTGATCGGCCCACGTGCGCGCATTGTTGGGATTACAGTATTATGCAGAGTATTGTATGCTTATATCAAGTCATTGTCCATTGTGCATTATTTATTGTTCATTGTTCATTGTCTATTGTGATATTTATTGTTCTACATTTTATTTTCATCTTTACTGTTTATTTTATGGAAAATATGGTAGGGTTCCACATTCAGATAATTAACTGGTATTGTTTTGAACTATTCTCCTCTCCCTGATTTCAAAATGAATTTAAACATGGCATGCCTCAATAAAATTATTTGTTTTTAAATGTTTTTACATTACAATGTCGAATATATTGAGCTCCGTCTCATTTTTCTCCATGTTTTAAAATGTTTTGTTTTTACGTATAAACGAGACATTTTGGGCAGATTCGTGGTAAGGATAACTCACTTAGCAAATCAGGCCGCCACATAGTATTTAAGTTTCAATAATATTAGTTGGCTCACCTAGATAGTTAAACAGTATGTTCTAATATTCTCGTTGTAGTTAAACTGTTCTTTAGACCCAATTTTGTGTCTAAATACCGCCTAAATCCTTAGGCTTTTAACTTGTTTCATAGCTTGTTTTAATAACTTTTAATGCGTTTTGGTAATTTTTTTAGATTCTGAAGTTTTTACTCAAAACAGGTTAAAAGGGCCAATTTTGCACCTATCTTGGGAATCCCGAGATTTCCCAAGATTCCCCGAGCCCTGGTCGTGTCGAAGGCAGTGGAAACGAAAGGGTCGATCATGTCAAAAAGCGCGGAAACGGAAGTAACTTGTCAAAGAGCACCGAAGGGTATCCCCCGCCACGCCTGCCGTAGCGGGCGCTACGTCTTCCAATCCCTTGTGGCTGATCGTTGCACACTCCCAGGCGTAGAAGGGTAGCCCCCGCCACCATCTTCATAGCGGGCGCTACGCCCAGAAGGTTTCCTGTTGCCGAGATAGACCGTAGGCACGGTCATGTTGACCGTAGCCACGATGAGTTGAAGCCATGCCTAAGGAAAGAAAGGAGTGGAAGCCGAGATGGACCGTGCCCACGGTCAATCTGACCGTAGCCACGGTGGGTTCATTTCCTGCCCAGGGAAGATGTTGGCCGAGCAAGACCGTGGCTACGGTCTCCCATGACCGTAGCCACGACGGTGCGAAGGAGCGAAATGTTATCATCCCTAATCGCCTTGACCGTACCCAGGGTCCATGGGCACCGTGCCCAAGGTGTTGTGAAGAGAAGAAAGGAATCTCCTGCATTACGCAGGACCATAGCCACGGTCACCTCGACCGGGCCCACGGTCCCCAGCAGACGCGTTTTGTCTGTTCTGCAAAATGACGAGTTTTGAGTAACAAACTTAGTTCCTATTTAATGTTTTTAGGTCATTTTAGCTGAGGAGAGTCTTTATCTATATTTTATCCTACTTTTAGCAACCTTTTATCTTACTTTTAGCATATACTTTATCACATTTAAGCTTGGAATTAGAGGGATTAGTGAAGGTTTTTGTTGAGATTATTTGTTCTTGTATTGAATTCTCTTGGGTTTTATTTGAAGTTTGAAGATTATTCTCATATTTGGAGCATTGGAGCTTTATTATTCTGGAGTTTTCTCTTTGACATCACAATCAATGAGCATTTCTTAACCTCTCTCTCTTTAATTCATAGTTTATTTATTAATTTCTGTTTTGTTATTATCGGTATTGTTGGTTTTGTTGATTGTTATTTATTGTTATCTTGATTATCCTTTTAAGCATGAATGAAGTTGTTGATGTTATTATCATGATAGTTAGGATGTTTAGTGGCTAGAACCCTAATGGGTTAGGGAGATGTTGAGGGTGTGAATGGGTGATTAGGTTTGGGTTAGCAATATTAGTGAGTAATTAGTTGGGAAATCAATTTCCCACTCCTATCCTTCCCTCAAGTGGGATTTATTTGGGTGCGAAAGCATCCCGAATACATCCAACACTTGTGTTGGAAGGTAGTAATTGGGATAGTTAGTATTCTAGTTCGTGAAAGCGAATAGAAACTAACTAAGAAATTCCGTTTCATTAACCCCCCGGGTCTGTCGATGGACTTTGGGGAAGTTAATCCGGACTATCCTTGAAAGAGGAAGCCCGGTGGGTATTTTCTAACGGAATTACCACTTGATTCTCCCTTCTTGTTACTCTCTTGTTGCAAAGCCCATTTCCTTATCCCTGTTTGCATCCCGAAAGTACGTCTTCCGACACCCATTGTCTCTCCTTTTTGACCGAACCTTAGTGTGTTTGTGTTGTTTTTACCCTAAAACCTATCATCCTTTCATGATCGTAAACCCTACCTAGAGTCAAGTAGTCACAGCTAAGGCCCCTCGCTCCCTGTGGAAGAACGATATAAACCGAGCTCTTACAAACCAAGTTACAGTGGCAGTGGCGGTAGGATGATAGGATTGCCTCCCGTACCCAATGATGGAACGACATATGATTGAAGGGTACGGGGTGAACCAACATGGGCTTCACCCATTAGAACTCGAAAACTCCTATAAGAAATGAAGAAGCATCAAATTCATTGGGAATTGGAACAAACTAGTTTCTAGCATGAAATCAATCTTAAACAACTGAAGATCAAGTAACTAAGCTAGGGGCGCTTGCTCCCCGGCAACGGCGTCATTTTGTGTAACGTGGTTTTTGTACCCCCGTTTTTATATCGTTCTTCTCGAGAAGCTAGGGGCCTTGGATAAGAAATTCGGTCTAAGGTCAGGTTAAGATCGCTAAGGTAGGGTAATGGGTTGAAAGAGGAACACAAAGCGGGAAAACAAACTAAGGTAAGTCAAGGTGAAACAATGGGTTTCGGGGGCTTTTCAGGATGCAAACGAGAACAAGGAGATAGGTTTCGCAACTAGAAAGCAACAAGGAGAGAAATCAAGTGGCAATTCCATTAGAAAATACCCACCGGGCTTCCACTTCCGTGGAAAGTCCGGATTAACTTCCCCAAAGTCCACCACGGACCCGGAAGGTTAATGAAACGGAATTCCCTAGTTAGTCTCCACTCACTCTCGTGATCGAGGGTAACTATCCCAATCCTAACCTTCCAACACAAGTGTTGGATGTATTTGGGAGCTTTCGGACCCAAATACACCCCACTTGAGGGAAGGTTTGGAGTGGGAAAGTGAGTTCTCACCTAATTACTCACTAAAATTGCTAATTCATTCCTAATTACCCACTCACACCCTTAATTACCCCCTAACCCATTAGGTTTCTAACCACTACTCATCACAACAACTAAGCCACCATTAACAAAACCAACTCTACGCATGATTTCTATCATCCAACAACAATCAAAAGACAATCAAAACAATTAAAGAGAAAGGAAAGCGATTAACAAGAAATTAAAGTAATTAACAAAGTAGAATAGAGTTAAGGGAAAAAGAAACTTATCAAATGCTGTAGAAGAACAAGGAAGAACAAGGGAAAGGATAATCCAAAGCAATTTCTCAATTCTTGAATCCTCCAATCTTGAAAACAATCCCAAATACACCAAACCCTAGACTAATCTCTCTCTAAAACTCCTAATTACAAGGCTGGAAAATGTCTAAGAACTCTCTAAGATTGTTCCCTCTTAAAATCGTTGCCTAGGAGCTATTTATACAAGTGAAAACAGTTGGCCAAAACGCGCCGTTTAAGGCCGAAAAAATGTGCAGGAAACAGGGGGGTCGCGGGCGTGACCTACCCCCATCGTGCGCGCGACCGGCAAAGAATTCCTGGCGCGGTCTCCCAAGACCGCAGGTGCGGTCCTCCTCGGGTCCAAGGCTTCCTGTGCATGTGTCGAGACCACCGCGGGTGCTGTCTCCTAGACCGCAGGTGTGGTCTCCTTCGTGGCAAGCCTTTTGTTGGGTGTAGCGGGTGCCACGCCAAGGGTGGCAGGGGCTACACTACTCTTTTCTTCCCTTTGTTCCTTCCTTCTTTCCAACTCATGTAACGCCCACTACAATGATCGTAGTGGGTGTTACCCCACTGATTTGCACCAAATGAAGGGAAAGTGGTCCCGGGTTAACTCCGCCTCGGCTCTCGGTCTGGCTCGGCTCGGGAAATCACCTAAAACGCTAAAAAATGGCCCGTTTTACCTTGTTTTTGTGTATAACGCCAAAACCTACAAAATAACCAAAAACATACTAAAAAGCCATGAAAATAAACACGAAACGAGTCAAACGCCTAAGAATTAGGGCGTTATTGAGACACAAAAATGTGTCTAAACAGGCAGCAACCTTTTATGCGACAATTGGATGATGGTTATCCCTTTGAGCGGCGACCGAAGGGCAGCAACCTTGTCTGTGGCACCGGGATGTTGATGGTCCCTTTTAGCGGAGACCGAAGGACAACAACCATTTTGCGGCGGCTGGATGATGGTTGTCCCTTTTAGCGGCGACCTGAAAATCACAAGAAAACGAAGTGTTAGTTCCTTTTGGAATACAAGATGGGGTTCAGATTTTTACCTGAGCTTTGGAAACCCTTGGGTTGTAGTCTTTGGGTCGACAATTTAGGACCTTGTGGGTTGACATTTGGAAGCTTCGTCCTGTGTCGTGGTTAATGTTGATGTTCTAGTCTTTCCTAGTGTCGTTCCTGTCTTTCCCGGTGTCATTTGTTTGGCATGTTCAATGCCGAGGGACTCCACCGATCGCGATGTCGATGTCTCTGGGGTAGAGTCTTCACCGGTCATAATGCCGATGGTTCTGATGTTGGGGACTAACGTCGATCTCCGCCAACGACCCTGTCTTTAGTCTTTTTGATGATGATGACAATTTTTATGTCGACGAGACTTCACTGGACGCGATATCGGTGGCTCTTATTCCTGAGATTACGTCGAACCCGATGTCGACGACTCTTATTGCTGAGACTATGCCGAGCTCTGCCGGCGGCTCTGGATATTTTTTTTATTTGATGATGGCAATTTGATGCCGAGGAACTTTACCAAAACTCTGCCGATGACCCCTATTTTCCTTAAATTTTGCTTCAAGTGCATAGGTGCCAAAATTTCGCTGTGGGGAATGAATTCTTGAATTTGCCCGATCGTTGATCCGTATTAGTCAAGTGAAAATTGGACATGCACAATTCGTTTCTGGCTGATTATGCATGACTTGACTGGATGCTATCTTGTCCAGCAAGAGTTGAATTAGAGATTGCTCAAATCTTGCTCTCAGTGACTGGAAACCATGTCGACCGGTCCGATTGAGATAGCATATGGGCTTGAACAGCCCCTAGTGTTGCATTATGGAGCAACTATGTGGTACTTCTTTTCTTCTTCTTTTTTTCATTTTCGGATATACGAGTATGCATTGTTTGGTTGCGGTATTTTTGTGGGTTTTTGTGAAGTAAGGGTTGTCGAATCCACAGAGATGGATGTTTAGGCATGACGAGGGGATTGGTTTGTGTTGGTGTTTTCAATTGCGAAAAGCAGTAAATTATGTAAAGAAAGTGATTAAACTAATTTAGACATGGATAATAACAATCAACACTAAAGAAAGCAATTAAGAGCAAGAAATAAGAAAGCAATAAAACTACAACTAATAATGAAATTGGGAACAAGAGATTATACCTCCAAAGCACTAAATCTTAACTTGAATCGTTCACCTCGAATTTTCCACCGAACAAACAAGAAATTTGTGAATTGGATTACCAAGAATCCCCAAATCCTCACTTGAGAGTAGAATTTGTGACCCTTAGCCCTCCTCCTCACTCAAAGTTGGATTTGTCATAGCTAGCACTAAAACTTGAAATCAAAGCATCAATGGAAACCCAAGACAGACAGAGAGAGAGAGAGAGAGAGAGAGAGAGAGAGAGAGAGAGAGAGAGAGAGAGAGAGAGAGAAGGCTTTGTAAATTGCTTCAATGGAAATTGCTTGAAAGAGTTTGAATACAAATTTGCAAGAAACTAGAGAAAGCTTGAAGAACAATTAAAGGTTTAATGAGAAATTAAAGCAAGATAAAGGAAAACAATTAAACCAAATTCTGCTGAATCCTACTCCTAAACTACTTCGTAGATATCATAATAGTGTTGAGTGTTTGTGGGTATTTATAGATGGAAGAAGACAAGCCAAAAACCGTTTTTTTATTTTCGTATTTTTCTTTCAAATTTTTCTTTTCTTTTCTTAGTTTATTTTTTTTTCTTTTGTGAGTTTTAGTTGATTTCTTTTTCTTTATCTTTAGTCTTTAGGTTTTTAGTATGTTTGTTTGAGTTTTTCTTTCTAGTTTTTTTTTAGATTAGGTAAAGTTGCATTCACCTAGGTTGCATTAGTTAGAGCATACTAGATTTTTCTTTCCTTTCTTTTCTTAGTTTATTTTCTTTTTCTTTTACTTTCTTTGCATTCACTTTACCTAAAAAAATTTCAGAAAATAAGAAAAGACCCAAAAAAAATATATGATTAGGATTAGCTTGTCGAAAACACCTTCGGTGATGATTTGTAAACCAATTAGATTTTTAGTTTATCTTGCTTTACCTTGAAAAGTTTAGTTGAGAACTTAAAAGTTTTTGAAAACAGTTTTCTTTAAATCTTCTGATTTTCAGCCAAGTTATGAAAGGTGTGTTTAACTGCTTTGACTATCTTAGTAGACTTCCCTAAACTCTTTTAATTATTTGGCTGAATCCTTTAATTTCCTGCTTCCTTAGTTAATTATCTGAATCATTACCAACAACCCTTCGATCGACCTAGCATCCTTTGTAGTGAACTAGTTTAGTGCGTAGTTGAACACAAGCCCCTGAGAGAGAACGATATTTTTATTACTACACAGACCCGTACACTTGCGGTACACAGACACCTATACGTTTTAGGTCTGCCAAGAACAGATCGTCATAGGTGGTGAGTCGGCTCTCGATAGCTCGAAGTTGAGGGCTACCCCGGGTGTCATGGTTCCTTTCGATCAGAATTAACTTGTCCATCCATATCAGAATTAACTTGTCCATCCAAGCTCCAATATGCATCAAAATCAACAAACACAATAGCAATAACAACTTCTCCAACATACTTGGAGGCATAAGGGATGGGGATCACCAATATTCAATCAAATCCAACAAAAGATAGCTCTACTAGTAATGAACAATAAAGAAATGAACAAAAACTCAAGCTAATGCAAACCTTGAACTCTGATACCAAAATAAATCGGTTCCCGATCGATGCGTGAGTGGGCAATGATATTAGCTTGAGGGAACTTTGAATCATCGATCGAATGAAAGCTTGAACACCAAAGGTACTTGGATATGATTTTGGATAAAGGATAATCCACCACCAAGAAAAGAGAAATCCGCTAAATGATCAATAAAGGAATGACTTGCTAACACCACCATTAACAAATGGATAAAGTAAGAAGAAGATTTTTGAGAGAGAAACTAGGGGAAAACCCTAACAATGCATTAGCATATCATTCATCAACATAATCTATCTTGAAAAGAGTGAAAACAAGATATTTATACTAAACAGAAATTAAGCCCAAAACTCATCGTTTAATCAGTTGCACAAGCGCCTAACAACGACCCGTCGGGGGCGCGACGGGGTTGGTCATGGGCGCGATCGCCCTTTGTCCCGGTCACTCCCTCGTGCGCCAAGTGCGTCGCGGGTGTAGACACTGGGATTTGCACCGATATAATCCTGAATTATCAAAAGTGTGAATAAAACGTCAAGGGCTGGATACATCATTGGGCCAATGTAGCAGGCAATACAAACAGGCCGACTACTGAAGAAGAAACCTGCACGGGTCTTAATCAAAGGAAGTGGCCCAGAGCTAGGACAAGCCCAAGGCGCGCCCAGGCCCAGGCATCAAAACCCGCGCGGGTTATCTACTACCTTAGCGCGTCGTTCTGGCTTTGTCCACGTCAGCGATCCGTGCCTGGATATTAAAAAACCCGCGCGGGTTTTAACTTCAAAAATTCGGCTCCAAAATCACCTTGATCACCTTCCCTTGATATTAGCCCCATGTGCTTTGACTCTTAACCTTGACTACGTGATTGCGTCGCATGATCATGGGGATGTGTCCCCATGATTTTCCCTCCATTTCCCTCCTAAACCTCACCTCCTCCAACTATAAATACCCCTCACTTCACCCTCACTAATCACCAACAACTCTCATAAACCACGTCCATTATACTCCCATCCTCACCAAATATCATCATAATCATACTCTTACTCTCTTAAAACTCTCATTATTCTCATATTACCATTACCCTTACCACACCAAAATCATCACTCATATATTAGCCTACTGCCATTCTCACACTCATCTTTCCATTCACCAAGTCAAGGCAATGCCAAGGTTTCTGATCGGTGCATCCAGGCTCCTAAATCAAAGAGGTTCGCTTTTATGTTTCTTTTCGTTATTATTATTTAATCATGTAATTTGTACTTTATTTTACATTATATGTGCATGTTTTGTAAACCAAAAACCTCATTCTTTATATTGCATGATTAAGAATATCAACTTGCGAAATTAATTAAACTTCTCCCCGCTTCATTTCATTTTAATGTCGATTTTAGTAAAGTTTGTTTTTTAACAGGCGAATTTGAGAATTCTTATAATTCTCGAATTCGTAACCTTACCCCCAAACTTAAAATCGGGTTTCGTAGACCGAAGTTATTTTTATTATTTTTATGGTTTGTCGGTTTCCTTAAATCGGCTGGCGACTCTTTTATTTTTTTTTTATAATTCATTTAATTATTCAACCTTTGAATCTACACTAAAAATTATTAAAGATAACTTAACATTTCCCATTCATCACATTCAAAGCCGAGAAAAAATGGGCCATGAAATGGTAAAACCCGCACGGGTTTTACTATTTCTGACTCATTTTCTCCGGCCCAGGAAAGCGGACGGCCCAGTCCAAGTCTGATCAAAACCCGCGTGGGTTTTGACAGCTCTTGGCGAGCCCGGTTGCTTACTTTTGGCTTTGAATTTGTTGGCTGGGCCGATTTTAAGTTATATTTAATATATTTTTTGCGTAACTTCGAGTGTTCAAATAAATAAAAACGGATTTTAAAATAAATAAAATTTCACCACCCTGAAAATGAATTTCATAAAGTAAAAATATCCTTATTTAAGGATTAAGCAACCTTAGTCGGTTCCTGATCGTTTAAGTAGCGCATCACGGAGAAAAACGCGGTTCGCGCCCTTTTTCCCGGGGTTCTACAGATTGGCGACTCCACTGAGGACTTAAACTTAAAAAGAGGGTAAAACATGAAAAAATCGAATTAATTTGAAATAGTAAAACAGAGAAGTTGGTTTGTTTTCGCGATTTTATAATTCTTTTTAGGCATCCTTTGCATACCGGGCCACTAATCGCGTCTTTTGAGATGTTAGCACAAAGGTGACGGTTAAGTTATACCTAGGTGATTCCCTCGAGAGTGGGTAGGCCACTACTTGTGTGATGCACCCTACATCGCCAAGCATTTGGTCTCTCGCCTTCCCGCATTACACTCAAAGGGCTTCCTTGAAGTTCTTTGAGCAATACCTCAAACTCCTTACCTAAGGGTATGGAGCACAGAGATGAAAATGTGCGGTAGGCCATGTAGTCCAACCATAGGAAAAAAAAACCATGAATATAGAACCTTGGTTTAGGGTATCCCCTCATGTTGTATGCTATGTGCTATGTGCTACCCCTTCCCTTTTTCCTTTTGTTTTAGGGTCGACCTTAGTTTAGAAGTTTTGTATTAGTCCATATAAAATTCATTGGGTTGAGAAAATAATTATTTATTAATTAGAATAATTGACTCAAAAAGCATCATGGTTAGCTCAAGTGAAAGGGCCCATTTATGCTTAAAAGGTGATTATTTTAATTAACAAATAAAAATCGACTCGCCTTTGATGATATTATATTGCCCTTTACAAAATTCTCTTAGCAAAGGTCCAAAATTAATTAAAAAGTCCAATAAAGTAAATGGATAGCAGTTTAGATTGCATAATAGTCACTAGGCTCGAGAAAATTAATTTGTTGATTTAATTAATAAATCCACCACATTTATGGCCGACCCGTTGTTATGCCCAACAATATTGGATTTGTTGATTAGGCCCATAAATTAATTATGACTCGCTTATTGTTGACTTTATTCAATCCTTTATAATATCCATTTTCCTCAACTAAAAAAATGCAATAAAATAAAAGGAGATAAAAAAAAACGGGTCGTCAGTCTTGTTGAAACATTATTCTAGTCCGCATAATAGTCATTATGACTTGAGCTGTCTGAATTGTTGGGCCAAGTTATGGATTCTCCTTAAAACGATCGGCCGTGGTTTTGGCCCATCCGAATTTTGAAACACTGATTTGAACCTATCGATTTATGACCCCCTCACTATGTTTGGCTTTGTGGGCCCTTTATAATGTTTTGTCCTTAGGTCCATATAGAGTTAAGTCATGCACTCCCAAAAAAGTGGGTGAGTCCCTTGTGTCAACATATATGTGTCGAGTCAGTTAGGATCATGTAGGTCTCTTAGGGCATGCATGCATCGGGTAGTATGTGCCAGAGTATGTCATCGAGTGTTCTAACTTTGATTTTTCATGTAGGCATCATTGGTGATCGACTCCGAGCCCGCATTCGAGATCCACGAACTAGTCGTTTGATTCCCAACCCGCATTACGATCCATCTGCAGCTAGCGACAACACCATGTCTGGGGAGCAATTCCAAGAGATTTCGGTCCAAAGCACCAAAGCCAACATTACGAAGCATTTGGACGAGCTCTACACTAAGATGCAGGGCCTTGTATTCGCTAATTCCCTAGAACAGGAACAGAAGATGAGCAAAAGGCTGCATGAACAACAACAGGTGATGGATGGAACGCTGCAGGCCATCACTAAGATCAACACCAAGTTAGGGTTGAATGCTAAAGAGGATGACGAAGAAATGCATGGATATGAATCTGAACCAGAAATCATCAAGACATTCCCAGATTCTGGAGGAACAGGGATATCTAAGGCTAAGGTTAACACGCCTGAAGTGTCAAAACCTACAAGGAACCCCGCCGTTAAGGCCCTTGAGCAGAAGTTAGAGAGCCTCACCAAGGCAATGAGCTTTGTGCCGGCTTTTGCTGACAAGTACTTAGAGGTTCCATTGCCTGTTGAACCAACTTTGAAGATAGCTAACAAAGTTGAAGTGCCAAATATTAGGTTCAAACTTTCTGAGAACCCTATTCATCATGTGGAGGAGTTCATGAGGCTGGCACCTTTAAGCCGAATTGATGCTGACTTATACTCTATCGTCTTCCCATCCACCCTAGATGGAGAAGCAAAGGTATGGTATCACTCGTTGTCACCCCAAATCAAAGCCAACTGGACTGAATTGTTCAAGGCTTTCTTCCACCATGACACATGCATCCAGAAGAAGCAAGCTACAGTGGATGACCTAATCGCCCTGAAGCAGCGGGATGATGAGTCCTTTATGGATTACTTTGAGAGATGGCATACAAAATTGTCCCAGATCAATGAGACAATCTGATGTATGCTAACTCACAAAGATCAGAGTATTGAACTAGAATGCACCATGCAATCTCACACAATCAGCTGGAGGCTTGTAAAACAATAACTGTTTGAAAGTAACAAGTTGGAATAGAAGACAACCCAATTCAGAATATAAAAGATAGGCTTGCTTACAGTTTATACAGACACACCACAATTGCATTCAAGGGCAAAGGACTCTCACATTCATGCCTCTACAGACACACCAAAGCATAGATGATCAAGCACAACTGACAATTGCTGGATGATTGCCAAAATCCAGTGACAGGAGCTAATTTAACTAAGGATTGACAGTTGTAAGACACTCATAAACACTCAGAGGTTCTAAGACACTCAAGAATACTATTGAATAAACACTGATGTCCTTACATTGCTGGAAACCTCAGAATATAAGGAGAACTAATAAGTTTGATTAGCAGTTGCTTAAGCATAAGCTAACTGTCTAATCTCCCTGGACTAATCTAAGCTACAAAGCTTTAAAATAAATACAACTGATTACATCCTAAGCTAGCTAATATTATCCGGCTTACACTTGCAAGAACATAAAGGAAAATACAATCTAAATTCTAATTGGACCAATTTGCCAAAAGGGTGGCAAAATGAACCAATGAGATGCTTACCTTCCTAAGGGGGTAAGTATTGAATTACTAAGGTAATTCCCGCGCCAATGTTATCCTGGAAGTAATCTCAACAGGTTAATATTATGCTGGAAAGACCAAAATAACCCCTATGGACAGATCACAAAACACTTAGCCTCAGAACTGAGGTTCTGGAAAAACTGATAACAAACAATCCTACTGGGATTGCTTGTTCTGGCATGTGAAACTTGCTGATGCCATGCTCGAACATGTTGGGACTTGGCTTGGTCGTGAAAATGGCATGACATAGAACAAAAAAACCTAGGGATCTTTGGTTGAATCTTCCTCAATCAAGAGATATGATATTGAGAAAGACTGCTTCTTGGATTCTTTGTTGGGAGGCCCGAACTTGCTGATTGACCTATCTTGATGGTCGAGTGGTGAAGTTGCCAAGACTTGTTTCACAAGTGTGTAAGCTTGGATGGATCTTGTGGGTGGCTTGGTGGTGAAGGTCTTTGTGAACCTTCTTGGGTAGATGAACTTCGTGAACAGTGCTCTCTTGGGATTTGGAAGCTCATTGTTCTGCTGGAGATGCTTCCTTAGCTGTTGAGTTTGGTGAATCAACATGTCCTCCCCCTTGTGCTGCTGCTGAGAGTGCTGGTGAAGTTCCTTTAGGTGCCTCCATTGCTGATGAAGTTGCTGCTGCTTGTTGGTGCTCATGATGGTCTCCATCACAATCCCTCTCCGTCTACAGTTATCTACCTTTAAGCAAGGACTCAAGAGCAGCCTATCTAAGCACTTGGGATATCATGTTGTCAAAGACTTTGATTACTTGAAGGACATCTGTGTCCACTTAGAAGCTATGCACAATGATAAGACAACTTCGCATGGATGGAAAGGATCCAGCTCCAATAGGAGGGCTACTAGTGCAACTAGCCACCCTCCTAAGATTATGGAGACTAACTCTATCCAGCTTAAGGGGCCTTACGTACCATTATTGTACCAAAATATGAGACTTATACGCCATTGGATGTTCCTTACTCTCAAGCTCTTGACCGTCTGGTCAAGAAAGGTATCCTGGTTTTGCCTTTACCGAAAGAAGAGGCAGAGATCAAAGGAAGAAATTGGGATGCCAACCAATTTTGTCGCTATCACCATTGTCGAGGTCATGACAATGAAAAATGTTGAACTTTAAGGAACAAGATAGAAGATATGATAAGGGCAGGGACGCTGCCAATGCCGAAAGCTACCAAGAAACCAAAACAATCAAAGTAATTCTATGCCAGAGCATGCAAATGCTTTCTTATGTGGGGATTTCAGCTTCGACCCCTCCGCTTTGATTGTAGAAACAAGACAACTTGTTCCCGAGATAGTTGGGTTCCCTGAAGGTCTATTCATCCATGGTATTTGGGATAGTGACGAGGATGATGAGCACGAGCATTCCGAGATAGAATGGATGGAGAAAGATGAACCAGATGATGTGGCATTCCTTACTCAGTCTGGCCGCCACAACAATAACAGGAATACCACCATCCCAGTGGCTACTCCTAACCCCATACCAACGAATGGCAGTGACAATCAGACCTCTCCTGAAGACCCTCTTCTTTCTCAACTCAAAAAGACTAGGGCTGAGGTCACCATATGGCAACTCATATGCACATAGACAGAAGATGTTGGAAGCCCTTACAGCACTCACGGTATCGCCTACAACAACTCCTGAATCCTTGGTTGCCCATGTGACCACCCAACAAGAGATGATTACTTTTGGGATTGAAGATTTACCTCAAGGAGGAGCATCTCACAACAAAGCCCTATACCTTACAGTGCAATGTTCCAACAAAACTATCCCATTAGTCCTGGTTGACAATGGTTCAGCTGTGAATGTGTGCCCTTGGAGGACGGCACAGAAATTGGGAGTGTAACAACAACACTTGTCTCAGAACGGTGTGCAACTCAGCTTATGATAATCCACCCCGGAAATCACTCGGATCTGTAGTGTTGCCCATTACTACCGGCAACATCACTCGAAATGTGGAGTTCGTGGTGGTAGACATTCCAGCCTCCTTCAATTTGCTACTAGGGAGGCCATGGCTTCACGAGTGTAATGTTATAGCATCCACTCTACATCAGAAGGTGAAAATATTGGTTCAAGGTCAGGTGATCACTATTCCAGGAGAATCTATCAATGTCGTTTTCACTCCTAAACAGTCAACTCTCGAAATGGAGCACAACTCAATGGATGATGAACTCCACAACTTTGAGCTTGTGGCAATGATGAGCCAGGATGAAGCACCTTTTGACTTCGATCCTTACTCAAATCTCAAGGTACATGCTATGCTCAAGAGACAAGGATATTTCCCTGGGATGCCGCTAGGGAGGAATCCGAAAAACAAAATTCCTCCAGTCTTCAAGACCTTTAAACAGAAGGGAAGATTTGGCTTAGGCTACAAACCAACTGAAAAGGAGGTCACGCTTGCAAAGATGGCTATTGTTGAACAGAAGAGGATTGACAATCCTCCCACTTTATTCTAGGTGAAGCCCTATCCACTTACTTTGAACGGGCAATTTGTTAGGGAAGGTGATGGCTTCCCCTACTATGGGTTTCCTTAGCCATTCTATCTAAAGAACAAGGGAATTCAAGTCGCAGGGCTAGAAGTCTTCGATGATTGCTCCATTAATATGGCTACTGTTTTTGTTCCCGCTTAGGACAAACAACCTCCATTAGAATGGACTCATCTCGCTAGGAGCAACATTTTTGGCATGCGGTTTGGACAAGAAGTTGTCTCAGAGAAGTCTGAAGCTGATGCTGTCATTGATGCTCTGTCCAACCCAAGCTTTGATCCAAGTCTCATGATTGCTGAAGACGGAGAAGCTAAGGTGGTCTCGTGAGTCGATGCCGAGAAGAATAAATTTTCTTTATCTATAGGAGAGTCTGTTCCTAAGGACATAGAGTCAGGTTTTAATGGTTAGAGTCAAGTGAGTCTGGTCTTGAGTCTGCTGGCGATGTATTCCTTTTTGCATTCAATAAGATGAACCTTTCTTCTTACTCTGATTCTTCTTTCCCCTCTTCCCTGAATTGTTGCGCCAATAATAATCTGGAATTTAATGAACCCTTAAAAGAATTTTCTAATGAACATGAGCATAAAATGGCGGTGTTGAAAGACACCATCACCATAAAATGTGGGCACAGAAGAACAACCTTGGGAATTGAAGTTTGGTAGCTCACTCACAACAGAGGAGCGGGTAGCATTCACGGAGCTTCTCAAGGAGTCTGTAGATGTATTCGCATGGTCCTACGAGGACATGCCTGGGATTGACAGGGAAATTGCGGAGCATACCATACCTTTGCTTCCTAATGCAAAGCCGGTTCGACAAAAGGCTAGGAGGATCAAGCCTGAATGTGCTAAGAAAATTGAGGAAGAAGTGATCAAGCAGCTTAACGCTAAGTTCATCAAAGCGGTCCAATACCCCGAGTGGATTGCTAACATTGTCCTAGTACCCAAGAAAGATGGAAAGGTACGCATGTGCGTAGACTTTCAAGACCTTAACAAAGCTAGTTCCAAGGATAGTTTCCCCTTACCTTACATCGATGTATTAGTGGATAACACTTGCGGGCATGAGCTCCTATCCTTTATGGATGGATATGCGGATTATAATCAAATCAAAATGGTAGAAGAAGACATGGAGAAAACCTCGTTCACTACACCATGGGGAACATACTGTTATGTGGTTATGCCTCTTGGTCTCAAAAATGCTGGGGCAACATATCAAAGGACAGCCAACACCCTACTTCATGATATGATGCACATAGAGGTAGAGGTTTATGTAGATGACATGATCGTTAAGTCCAAAACAAGGGAGGAACACATCCCTAACCTTCGCAAGTTCTTCATGCGACTTCGCAAATACAAGATGCAGCTTAATCCAGCAAAGTGGACTTTCGGTGTCACCTCTGGGAAGCTACTAGGCTATGTGGTTAGCCAACGAGGCATTGCCCTACCATCAACAACCACATTGCCCGATACAGTATACGTCATAGCCGAAAATAATCCCATCAAGTTTATCATGGAGCAACCTACAATCAACAACCACATTGCCCGATGGATGGTCATGCTTTCAGAGTTCAATCTTCTGTACTTGCCTCAGAAATCCATCAAAGGACGGGTTGTTTCAAATTTCCTGGCTGCTTCACCATCACAGGAACCTCCAAGCACTCACTTGGAATCCCTAGATGAGGATGTGTTTTTCACTGACGAAACAACATAGGAAATGTATTTCGATGGAGCTTCTAACCAAATGGGTTGCGGAGTGGGAGTTTTGTTAATCTCTCCAGATGGGGCACATGTCCCTGTATCTGTGAAATTGGACTTTGATGCTACCAGCAATGCTGCATAATATGAAGCATGTATAAGGGGTTTGCAAGCCGCCTTGGCTCTAGGCATACGCCGTGTAAAAGTTTTTGGAGATTCTAGCCTCATAATTAATCAAGCTAAAAATACATGGAAGGTCCGGAATGAATGCCTTATGGCATATCAACAGAAGCTCTTGGGACTTGCTGACCAATTCGAACAAATCAGTTTCCAGTACCTCTCAAGGGATCACAATGAGTTAGCTGACGCCTTAGCCAAGTTGTCTTCAATGATATCCATACCATCAAGCACGCTTCAATTACCAGTAGTAGTGGAGCGACAGTCTGAACCTGCATATGTTTGCCAACTGGAAGCACAAGAGGAAGAAATTGAGGAATGGTTCCATGACATATACAATTTTCTTCGGAAATGAGAATACCCAGCTAAGTTGGATGCTCGAGGATAGTAAGCGGTCAGGTCTCTAGCAGCATAATACTGCTTGATCTAGGATCGAATTTACAAGAAATCACCTACGGGCATTAATTTGTTGTGCATCGATGTTAAGAGCGCCAAGGAGATCATGACTAATGTACATGGAGGAGAGTGTGGTCCCCACAAGAATGGACGTATGCTAGCAAAGAAGATTCAAAGGGTCGGTTACTATTGGTCCACTATGGAGGCAGATTGCTTAAAGTTGGTTCGAAAGTGGCATAAATGCCAAGAATATGCCAACCTACAGCATCAACCACCATCATACCTAACTACTCTGACATCTCCATGGCCATTCTCGGTATGGGGTATTGACATCATTGGCAAGATACACCCAACCTCTTTTGCCAAGCTTACATCCAAACACGTGGCAAAATTCATCGTTCAAGACAATGGAAGCCATTTTTGGAAGGAGGTAGAAGCTTTGCTCGCCACTTACAAAATCTAGCATCATCGGTCTTCGCCATACCGACCTCAAGACAATGGAGCTGTGGAAGAAGCCAATAAGACAGTGTCAGAAATTATCAAGAAGATGGTTGTCACTTACAAGGATTGGCTTGATAAATTTACATTTGCCCTGTGGGGATACCGAACCTCTATACGAACTGCTATGGGGGGCGACACCATATTCCTTGGTATATGGGATGGAAGCGGTTTTACCAATCGAAGTAGCGATCCCTTCATTACGGATAGTGGCCGAAAGTCAGCTGCCAGAAGCAGAATGGGATAGGGCAAGGTTCGAGGAGTTGATGTTGATGGATGAAAGGCGATTGAGAGCATTACATAATGTGCAAGTATACCAAAGTAGGATCACTCGAGCTTTAAATAAGAAGGTGAAAAATCACTCGCTTCAAGTAGGTGATTTGGTGCTTAAGGAGATGAGGGCACCTATATAGGATCCAAGGGGAAAATTAGCACCTAATTGGAAGGGTCCTTACATGATTAAGGACGTTTTGCCAGGAGGAGCAGCTCGGCTTGCTACCATGGATGGAGAAGATATAATTCAGCCCACGAATTTGGATCAACTCAAGCGGTATTATGCTTAATATAACCAAGCAACTGGAAAACCAATTTTCAGACACTTGGGATATATTTAATAAATTCTCATGTACTTAAGGAAAATATTTCTCTTTTATTAATTGAAAATGCAAGTACACTATTTGTAACATAAGAAAATCCGAAAGGCATAATTAAACAAAAGATTATTCTGGCAAAGCAGTTTCAGTTCCTTCACTCCATCCATCTTCTAGTCTTGCTTCACCTTCTCTACTTCGCCAGTTGTCTCATGGTCAGTCTCCATGTCTCTAGGTCCGTTAATCGCTTTCTCTTTGTCCTTGGGCTTATAGGCCCGCTTGCCTGATTTTCGTGTCTCAACTCTCAGCCCAAGTCTATCTTTCACTGAGTCTCTTGCACCAAGGCGGTCCTTTACCGATGTACGAGGACCCAACCTTTCCTTCACAGATACTTGCCTCTGTCTCGCTTCCCCGGCACGGCGGGATTCAATAGCAGCGATTAGCTAGCCATCCATGGTAATCGGCATCGGCAATATCAGACACATGTACCTTTGGAGGGGATTTGAGAGTTGGCCTTCTTTCCCAATACTTCAGCCATGACTCAATAATCGAACTTCGAAGCTTCAACTGATCGCGAGTTTCACACAGAAGCTCGGGAATATCCTGCTCACGACCCATCTGGCGATTCACCCGCGTCGGAAAATAAAAAGTCATGTGCGTCAAGCCGGCAAAACACACGTAGGTATTGCGGAAGTTATGGGTCACATATTGAGAAATGTGCCACCATTCGATCCACCATGAGATCTCCCAAGGCTCCATTAAGAATGCGATCCATTCCCTTACCGAGCGGAGGCCAGTGTACTTCCTCTTTCTCTAACAATAGTTCGCCATCGACGATGAAGTTCGAGGTTCTTCGATGAGACCCAAGTGTTCCATTAACCAGATCTGCCCACAAGTTAGCCAGGGTTAGGTTGCATGCCAATTATCCCAAACTAACGAAAAAAAAAGAGAGAGTAAAACCCGCACGGGTTTTACAGACAGTAGAGACAGAAACTGGGCATGAGTGCAAAAGGAGTATTACCTGAAGTAGCAAAGGGCTTCCTCGGAAATCAAGTTCTGGATTCGGATCATCCAAACCCATCATGGTCTCCGCTAGCATTAGAGGCACGGGCTTGTAGCCTCGAGAAATGTCTTCGACAACTAGGATGGAGGCGACGTCGGGCGAGCAAAGTGATTTGTCCCTAGGATTGAGGACCATTCCTCCGGAAGCGGACACAACTCCTTCCACGAAAAGCGAAAGATATGCATCTCCGGATCCCAAAAAGTCTCTGTCGCACGGAGAAAATCGTGGTTAATCCTCACTTGTCGAAGACTCAACACGCTCGTCAATTTGTATCTTCCGAGCTCTTTCTTCTCCTCCTTGGACAAAGTGCTCATCCAAGTTGTAAGTTTTTTCTCAAATGCCATGAGAATCAGGAGATTTTCTTTGTGTTTTAGGAGAATATGTGATGAAGGCTTGGAAGTAATGATGAGGAGTGATGATTATATGCACAACATGGGGTATTTATACACCTCCATTCAAGCTCAAAATGGAGAAAAGCAATCAGCAAATGATCATGGAGCCGTTGCATCTATATCCCATGATTTTAGCCCTTTTGCAACGGCTAGCAAAAAACGAAAAAAGGGAATGCAATATCAAAACCCGCGTGGGTTTTGATATGCCCAGACCTAGTGCGCGCCTGTCCAAGCCCAGGCCTGGGGCCTGCTGAAGAGAAAACCCGTGTGGGCTTTAGGACGACATGGGCTGCCTCACCGCTGCTCAGCCCATCAACTTCTGATTGTATTTGGGCCATGGAATCAGATTGGCCCATATGTGTATTTTTGATGTTTTGGATCCTAACCCAATGATGCTCGGTTCTGAAATTTTTGCTCGAGTTTACTTTGACGCTTAGGTTTTCGTTTTCTTTCTTTTTTTCTTTTCTTTTTGGGGAAGCGGGATTAAATTAGGATTAATCCCGTCATGTAGAGAGCCGTTCAGAAATGCATTAATAAAATAAAGTTGTATATTCACCAAGTCTTGCATATAAAATAAGAAATAAAATTCATAAGAGTCTTGCATTAAAATAAAAAAAAGAGTAGTACAAATTGGTCTTTCATAACAAAAGCCTAAAAATGCATAGAGTCTTGCTTGTCATCAGTTTGATCACCACAGGTAGCTTGAATCGTCGTTGTCTTCAACCAGGTTAGCACCAGCATGAGAAGTCCCAGCGTTAGATGCACCAGCCGTGCCGAAATAGGTGTCCCGGGAATAGTAGTCAGAACTAGGAGCTGTCTGCGGTGGCCCAGACAAAGGAACTTCAGAAGGATGCACGCTCGACGGTGACGATATGGGTTGCTTCTGTGAACTAGCTAGCCATGAATGGTCAGGAACACGCCACTCAACAGAAGGGGTAGGCCATATATGACCAGTTCCATAACCGGGGGTTGGCCAACCAGAAGAAGTAGATCCTCCTAGCCAAGAGTGTTGGGGTGCAGACCACTCTTGCGTACCCGCAGGCCATGAAGGACCCATTCCGGGAGCTGGGGTTGGCCATCTAGTAGAGTAAGAACCAGAGCCAAAGGAGGAGGCGCCGTATGGTGCAGGACATGAGGTAGCATCATCCGCTAGGGCCTGACCGCCAAGATACCCCACGGATGCACCTGAATCATGGTCTCTCACTACAATCACTCGACCACAGCGAGCAGAACGCACTGAAGCTGGAGTGCGGCGAGAATTAGAAGGCCGATTCGTAGCACTCGACTCTGAAGCATCCTCCACCCAATAGGAATGAGGCTGGGTATCACCACCATACCCAACGTTATGATGCGACCCCCCTTGGCCAAGTTGCTCCTCTAAGGACATTTGAGTCATGTCCTCATCCATAGGGCGATGACCTCTGCTACCGGATCTGCTACGATGGGACCCCGTTGAATGGTGACCTTCGACCATGATGCCTTTACCACGACCCTCTGGGACAACTGGTAGGGGAGGACGAGAGGACCCACGAACCTCCTCCTGAGATTGGCCCCGGGAAGAATATTCCCCTGCCGAAGAGCGACGTGGGGGCTCAGTGCGAGGGACTCCTGTAGTAGAACACCGAGGTGGTACCTGAAGAACAGACTCCGCATCGGCCTCCATGTCAGCCCTTCCGGCGGTATCCCCACGATACCTGCCTGAGCCAGTGAATGATCGGTTGACGTGAATCAACATAGTACTCCACTCTTTGGTCATTTGTCTAAAGAAAGCCCATCGTGGCTGAAAGACAATGAGAACAAAGGTTATACATACGTAAGCAGGCATATGGGATAAAAGGAAACAACAAGAAATGAGGGGTTACTGGTTTTCGATCAAATTCCTGGAGTGCAGAGCATTGACTGCTAGTCTCAACATCCAAGAAACCGCCGATCTTTCTGCTCGCTGGTAGAGCCTCCACCTCAGCAGCCCTAGCATAGGGCCCCAACTGTAAACTTTATGGTTAGGAATCAGTCAAAAGTGCAACGGAGGAAAGGGAAGAGATACCTACCACTCGGGGCGCTAAACGACTCAAGTAGTGCTGAAATTCCTCATCAAATTACTCCCGTGGGACGTCGTGCTCAAAGTCGTCGGAGTCTTGGCCGTGAATCCAATCTCCCAAGGCATCCGGAGCGACGCGGCAAGGCTCAAACATGTGCTCTAGAGGATCCTGGGGAATAAGACTGGGATATCCACCCAGAATTTGCCTCGTAGCTCTCTCCCCCAGGTAACATATGAAGCCCGAAGGTCCCTCCATCAGAATGCGGAGGCGAGTATCGTGCTCTACCTGTTGCAAAGGGGTTAGCAATCCACTCAAGTCGAACTCCGCCCATGGACACCAGTTCACGTGGTCTTGTAAAAGAAAGAGAGTCACTTCAAGGATAAAAGCCAAAATAAAGAAAGACGCTAGGCATAAAGAAATACCGGGGTGAGGTTATCCAGCATACGACGAATGCGATCGAGACTACCCGACTGGAATTTCTTCCCTCGAACGCCCTCATTAGTCCAGCGTTCAGCAGCTAGGACTGTCTTATTTTTCTTGGAGCGAATGCCTAAGGACAGAATATACTCATATGCCATGATTGCATGAGTATAAAGTCAAAGAAATAGCAAAAGAGTAGCAAAACTACAAAGAGAAGAGTCTTAGGTACGTACCTCGAGCACTTTCCATAAAGAAGGACCATACTGGTAGCGAGTGTGAGACTCGTGGAGGTAAACAGGATCATCATCTAGCGACAGTCTGACACCGCGACGAAGCCAGAGGAGGAAGTTCGCATACGCAGCTTTGCCCCAATTCAAGTTCCGGACCTCGTTCAAGTTCAGAAGATTCCGGAACCAGGTCAAAGTAATGTTATCTCCCCGGTTAGCGAAAAGAGTGGCAGAGACAACGTAGGCCAAGAAGATGAAGCGGCGTTGATCCCCCGGCAAGTTCTGGAAGCTAACATCACGAATGGCCGCCTCAAAGTGTGCGTAGGCAAGGTTAGGTAGGCCCTGTCCTTAGCCTAAACGCGCTGACACTGGACCCAGCAAATCCAAGACCATTGGCGGAATCTCAGCGTCAAAAATAATGTCACGCCCGCCCCAAGGAAGGCCGGTGATCATAACAAAATCCGTGGGGGTAATTGTCATCTCACCCACAAGCAGATGAAAGGAGTTGGTCGTGTCCCAAAACCTTTCGGCTACAGCACGGCCTATAACGCGGAATGTACGACCTTTCCAGGCCACCAGGCATTTCTAGAATGGCATGAGTCCTGCCGCAGTAAGGGTATTGCTAACGAAGTCCCCGGGAATCGAATCGGCTACCTTAAGGAGATCCTTTAGGACGCCGGGAGTTTTCAAGTTATCCTCCTAGTGGCAAAACGGGAAGGGCAAAGTTAAAGTCGGGAGCTCACCTAATGCATTAACCAAGGCGTATTCTTTCGGGCCCTAACTGGACCCAGCACCAACACTGGGCCCACATCCGTGGCCCACAAGATAAGTAAATTGAAAAAAAAAGAAGCTGCCGGCCCAAATAAGCCGGCCCAGCTGAGCTAAAACCCGGTCTGGTTCTGGTTCTGCTAATGGGCCGCACATCCAGGCCTAGTTTTCTGTTTGGTAGTTTGTGGACCAGAAAACCCGCGCGGGTTTTACTTGTTTTAGTGGGCCGTTTTCCTTGTTTCCTTGCGGTCGAGCATGCATACAACCCATTTTGTTTTCTTTGGGTCGGGTTTGGTCCGTCTCTCAAAATGGGTTATCATTGTGAATAAATAAAGAGACATCGTGTGGACATACATATGCATCAATTTAAGGCATGCTTAAAATAATAAAAAATCGACAAGACATGAAAAATAAAAATTCGTGCTTGCTCATTTTCATTATTAAACTAAGCATCAAAATAGAAGTTTCGACAGTTACCTTGCCATGGGAGCGGTAGAACCAAGCATGCTTCCAAGAATGAATGGTAAGATCCAAAGGGTCAGCGTTGGCACCCGAAATAAAATTGCTCCTTGAAGACATCTCGTGAGGCCATGCCGCCGCATGAGGAAGAGGAGGATTTCGGTGACCTCTAGGATGCATTTTTTAAAGAACCCGAAGTATCTCCAAAAAGCAGATTTTCTAGAGAGAGAAAGAGAAGCTAGAAAGATAATGAAGAGTTGAAGATGGAAGATGTGAATGAAAGAAATGAATGAGGCTTGATATTTATAGAAATGATGAGTGAATATGAACCGCTCGTTTCTAGGACCCGCCTCGAGATGCCAAATGAGTTTCATTGGTCGAAAATCCAAAGGTCATCCCTTTTCCACCCAAAGAGGAGACCGAGCTGCGTGGAAGTCTCTCGTCCACACAAATGCATGGCCCACCATTGATTCCCTTCACGAGGAGAAAAAGAAAAAAAAAGGGGCCAAAACCCGCACGGGTTTTGAGCACCCTACAGGCCCATTTTAGCGACCCAACGCCTTTCAATGGCCCAACAAAGGTCATAAAACCCGCACGGGTTTTATACCAACCAAAAATTCAGCGGCCCAAGTTCTTGCGGCACAACATCTTTCGACGGCCCAAGGGTCCCTAAAATTCAGGTAAAAATCTGAACCCATTTGGATTTTTGCGAAAACTAATACTTACTTTTCTAATGATTTTCAGGTTGCCACATAAAAGAGCACCATCATCCGGTCGCCGCTAAAAGGGATCATCCATCGTTACGTTGTCGACTAAAAGAGTACCATCATCGGGTCTCCGCTAAAAAGGGACCATCCGTCATCCGGTTGCCGCATAAAAGAGCACCATCAGCGACAGTCGTCAAACGGTTGCAACCTAAAGGCCCCCAACGATGTCGCCAACGACAGTCGTCCAACGGTCGCTACCTAAAGGCCTCCAACGATGTCGTCAGTAAATAGTTGTCCAAACGGGTTCCACATAAAGGTCTCCAACGACATTCTCAACATCAGTCGTCCAACGATTGCCACATAAAGGTTTCCGACGACAACATCATCATTACCAGCATCTTCAGTCGTCCAACGGTTGCCACCTAAAGGTTATCGACGACATCATCATCACTAATATCAGCCGGTTGCTATATAAAAGATCACCGTCAGCACCAAGACAGACATCAAGTCTACTTTGATCTTCGTCCTATTCAGACTCGATCAAAGTGGGGGCTCTCAGTAGACACTGGGATTTGCACCGATATAATCCCGACTTATCAAAAGTGTGAATAAAACGTCAAGGGTCGGATACATCATTGGGCCAATGTAGCAAGCAATGCAAACAGGCCCACTGCTTAAAGACAAAAGTCGCACGGGTTTTAATCAAAAGAAAGAGGCCCAGAGCCAGGACAGGCCCAAGGCGCGCCCCGGCCCAGCATCAAAAACCCGCGCGGGTTATCTACTACCTAAGCACTTCGTTTTGGCTTTGTCCACGTCAGTGATCCGTGCCTGGATATTATAAAACCCGCGCGGGTATTATCTTCAAAAATTCGACGACATCATCATCAGTAATATCAGCCGGTTGCTATATAAAAGATCACCGCCAGCACCAAGACAGACATCAAGTCTACTTTGATCTTTGTCCTATTCAGACTCGATCAAAGTGGGGGCTCTCTGTAGACACTGGGATTTGCACCGATATTATCCCGACTTATCAAAAGTGTGAATAAAACGTCAAGGGTCGGATACATCATTGGGCCAATGTAGCAAGCAATGCAAACAGGCCCACTGCTTAAAGACAAAAGTCGCACGGGTTTTAATCAAAGGAAGTGGCCCAGAGCCAGGACAGGCCCAAGGCGCGCCCCGGCCCAGGCATCAAAAACCCGCGCGGGTTATCTACTACCTAAGCACGTCGTTTTGGCTTTGTCCACGTCAGTGATCCGTGCCTGGATATTATAAAACCCGCGCGGGCGTTATCTTCAAAAATTCGGCGGCAAAATCACCTTGATCACCTTCCCTTGATTTTAGCCCCATGTGCTTTGACCCTTAACCTTGACTACGTGATTGCATGGCATGATCATGGGGATGTGTCCCCATGATTTTCCATTCATTTCCCTCCTAAACCTCACCTCCTCCAACTATAAATACCCCTCACTTTGCCTTCACTAATCACCAACAACTCTCATAAACCACCTACATTATACTCCCATCCTCACCAACTATCATCATAATCATACTCACACTCTCTTAAAACTCTCATGATTCTCATATTACCATTACCCTTACCACACCAAAATCATCCCTCATATATTATCCTACTACCATTCTCACACTCATCTTTCCATTCACCAAGTCAAGGCAAAGCCAAGGTTTTCGATTGGCGCATTCGGGCTCCTAAATCAAAGAGGTTCGCTTTTATGTTTCTTTTCGTTATTATTATTTAATCATGTAACTTGTACTTTATTTTACATTATATGTGCATGTTTTGTAAACCAAAAACCCCATTCTTTATATTGCATGATTAAGAATATGAACTTGCGAAATTAATTAAACTTCTCCCCGCTTCATTTCATTTTAATGTCGATTTTAGTAAAGTTTGTTTTCTAACAGGCGAATTCGAGAGTTCTTATAATTCTCGAATTCGTAACCTAACCCCCAAACTTAGAATCAGGTTTCGTAGACCAGAGTTATTTTTATTATTTTTATGGTTTGTCGGTTTCCTTAAATCGGCTGGCGACTCTTTTATTCTTTTTTATAATATGTTTAATTATTTAACTTTTGAATCTACACTAATAAATAATTAAAGATAACTTAACATTTCCCATCCATCACATTCAAAGCCGAGAAAAAGTGGGCCATGAAATGGTAAAACCAGCACGGGTTTTACTGTTTCTGACTCACTTTCTCCTGCCCAGGAAAGCGGACGGCCCAGTCCAAGTTTGATCAAAACCCGCAGTTCTTGGCGGGTCTAGTTGCTTTCTTTTGGGCCTGAATTTGATATATTTTTATGTTATATTTAATATATTTTTTGCGTAACTTCGAATGGTCAAATAAATAAAAACGGATTTGTAAAATAAATAAAATTTCACCACCCCGAAAATGAGTTTCATAAAGTAAAAAAAATCCTTATTTAAGGATTAAGCAACCTTAGTCGGCTCCCGATCGTTTGAGTAGCGCATCACGGAGAAAAAGGCGGTCCGCGCCTTTTTTCCTGGGATCCTATAGCGGGCGTGACATGTTTGTTCGCGGGCGCGACCATCGTCTGCCCCAGATACTCCCAGGCCCTGCTACCGAATGTCGCGGCCGCTATAAGGCTGGTCGCAGGCGCGACGGTCTGGCCAGAACATCGTCGCGAGCACGACTGGGCTGACTCGGGCGCGACGGGCGATTCTTCGTTGGCGTTGTTCCTGCCTTCAATTTTATTGCACCGAAATACTTCCGAACCTCGACACTCCTCATTACTGGGATGGCCTAGCCTGGTCCCACGGCCTCCGGGTCAGAAGCAAGTCTCGAGCCTCTCCAAGTTCGGCCAACGAGCAACTCGCCTCAGCCAGTCCAATGTGACACTTACCACCCCACCCTTTACAAAGGTGTATCGGTTCGTGAAAGAGAGCGGTTGGGTGGGTTTCGCACAAGAATGTCGGGTCGGGATTTCCTCCTTCGTGTCACTTTTCGCAAACCGGGTTAAGGAAGCTCGGGCCAGAACCCGACACGGTCTAGCTTCGTGACTAAATTACATTAATCTTCAGCGCTCCTACAAGGGATGCTGGGTGAACCAGTAGCCCTCCTATTAGGGCTGGAATCCTTGGATGGTGGCCTTCTCATTGTCATGGTCTCAAGTTGGATACATATGTCTTTAAGGTAATCAAAGTCCTTGATGATCTGATATCCCAAATGATGGGATAGGCTGCTTTTGAGACCTTGTTTGAAAGTAGTCAATTGTAGGCGCAAAGATATAGTCACTTTAATGTGAGACAACTTGGTGTACCACCTTTCGAAATAATCCAGGAAGGGCTCGTCTTCCCCTGCTTTATGGTCGTTAGGTCATCCATTGTGGTATGCTTCTTCTGGATACAACTATAGTGATTGATAAAGGCCTTAAATAGCTCATTCCAGTCAGCCTTGACTTGAGACGACGAGGCATGGTACCATACTTTGGCTTCTCCATCTAAGGTGGATGGGAAGACTATAGGGTGTAAGTGAACATCAATCCTGTGAAGCCAGTCACATGAACTCCTCGATGTGGTGAGTGGGATTTTCAGATGGCTTGAACTTGATATTGGGTACTTCAACTTTGTCAGTCACCTTCATGGCCAGGTGGATGGGCAAAGGCACATCTGTATACTTGTCAGCAAAGGCCGGAATAGTGCCCATCATCTTGGTAAGACACTCAAGTTTTTGTTCCAAGGCCTTGATAGCAGTATTTTCAGTGACTTTGGGAACTTTTAAGACTGCCTTGGACTTCCCTTTGAACGACCTTGAGCCACCTGATTTATCCTCTATAGGTGACTTGACAAGTTCAGGCTCAGATTCTCATTGATCTTCGTGATGGCCTGTAGCATGCCATCCATTACTTGTTGTTGCTCATGGATCCTCTTCTCGATCATTTGCTCCTGTTCAAAGGAACTTGCTGTAACACCCCCAATCTTAAACCACAATTTAAATGCTTACTTAGCACCCAAATTCATGATTAGCGCAGCGGAAAAACTTGACCGGGGCATTACCGCCGTCCCGAAAGAGACAAGGCAACCACAAAACACTAACACTTTTTAAACCACAAGGAAAACTAACTCCAAACCCAATACATAATTGATACAATCCGCTGAAAAATATAGATACATAAACTTAAACATTTGCGAGAGTCTTCCAAAGCGCAAAATTTGGCTTCCATCCATAACTTAGCTTAGGGACTACCTCAACCTGCTGGAGCTACTTTGGAACAGACTTGCTTGGACCCTGAGAACTCGAGCCTCCTAAAACAAAACATTAAAACAACGCGAAAGGTGAGTGGGGAAACACTCAAGATCTGAAACCTCCAACACGTAAAACTGTTCAAAACGGTTTGATCTGCATTTAAATTCATTTTGAAAGCGGGAAAGGGATAAACATAAATAAACTTAATGATTTAAGCATAAGGCATAAATAAGTAAAGCTGAACTTAGCTATATGAATGAAAAACGTGGAACCCTCATGATCGGTGCAAGCACCTCACACGCGTATGCCCAAATCGATCGAGATTTGGATTGGGTGACCGTTAAGCGATCGACATCGGCGGTCGGGACACTCGATCGAGTGCTAAAAACATAATTAAACTTTATATAACATAAGATGGGTCCACTTTAAAGCATAAAAGACTTGCATAAAGCATAAAACTTGGTAGAACATGAATTAACTCGCCGAAGCGGTAAAGGTTGGACAATTTGCGTACCTTGAGACGCTAAAAACTTGGGTGGTGCGGCTCGGCTTGGAGATGGCGCTTGCAACTTGACGGCTAAGACGGAAATAAATAATAACGAAGAACCAACAAGGTTCTAAATTAGAATCATAAACTTA
The DNA here is from genome assembly GCA_029582165.1 of Portulaca oleracea. NCBI lineage: Eukaryota > Viridiplantae > Streptophyta > Magnoliopsida > Caryophyllales > Portulacaceae > Portulaca > Portulaca oleracea. Next base: position 10,594,106 of record CM055885.1, on the reverse strand, counting down.
GAAACTTAGTAAAATAATTAAACGACTTTTTAGAAATAAAATTTCAGGTTTAAGTAAAGATAATGTTCAAGGTATAACTCGGGCTAGGAAAATCGGAATAAAGCAAAAGAGTATATCCCGGGATAGGGAAAAATGAGATCTACAACTTTGATGAAAGGGCCAGAGGCTAAAAATGAAGGAAAGGGTCCCAAAATGGGCCCGGACAGCAGCTGAATCAATGAAAATAAAGGGTTTCGGGTTGAAATTATATAGAGAAATTGACGTAGAAAGGTAGAATCAATAGATGGAACTTGTATCTTTTGAAGGATAACTTGATTGATGAAAGATGAGATTAAAAGATTAGAGGTTGAATATGAAATTAGAAGAATTCCCTTGAGATTTACTTAGAAGGATAATATTGATGGAGTAAACGATGGAAGAAAGATAGGTAATGTAATTTGAGGAAAAATCCATGAGTTGAGACTTTAGGAAACTCATCATAAGAACTATTTAGAACTTGGACGACCTTAGGTAGATAGATACTTTAACCAACTCAAAGGTATCGAATTATTAATTTAATGTTCACCGGGAGACACGTAAAACTTATTCTCAAACTCTTATTTTGGATAAATAACTTTGGGACATAACCCGGTTTCTAACTATACTTCTCCACTTAAAGGCTTAACTCGAGGTTATAATCTATAATCATCATTTATCAAGGCTTAAGGACCCTTATTGACTTAGCTTAGAACCTTAGAAATGGGTTTTTTTACCACTTATAAATTGGGCAGAATATTCACACAGGACAACCCGGTTTCCGGGGCTTATAACTTATACTCCCGATATCGTATGACTACAAACCATACCTTTTCGGAAAGCTCGCGGCATAATCTAAAACTCTCATGTTTTCCTCAAAAACCAAAGAAATCTCTAAGAGGTCGAAAAATAGCTCATAACCTACTGACTTTAAACTCGTATGTAAAAATCTGGTTTCACGGTTTTGCTCATAACTTGGTCGATTCAAGACGGAATTTAGAAATTCCAAAGCCTATGGTTTCCTAATACTTTGGGCTATCTAATGGAGCAAAAATCTGGGCAAAAATCCAACTTTAAAAATTCCGAAAATTTCCAGAACTGGGCAGAACGTTTTTAGCTCTTGAAATTGACTCTAATGGTGATTTAAGCTCCCAAACTTGTAATCATTCTCCATTAAACTCTACTTGGCTAAAATCTACCATATTTCCAGAAATTATAACACTTAAATAAGCTCATCAAAAGCCTCAAGAATGACATGCAACCATGAATTCAATACCAATAACACATTCTAGTAATTTTACCTCAAAATACACTTAATTCACCCAAATTAAACCTTATAACACTTGAATCAACAACTTCATACGTTATAATCTGTCCTTAAGCTTAGAAATTCACCAAGAAACAACATGCAACATGATTTTATCATCATCCAACATAAATCCATCAAAGATATCCCAAGAACAACCCAAATTACACATGTATCTCTTTCAAAATTAAACCCTAATAACCATAAACTGAAAATTACACTAAAAGAGAGTAAAAGAAGTAAAAATTGACAAGAATAACATGTAATTATCATGAAAATCAGATTAGGGTATAAAAGAGTGAAATTAGGGGTTTTAGAAATTACCCTTTGGGTTAAAATTGGATGAAATTCAAGAGGAGAGGAGGAGGTGGCGGCGGTGGCTCCAGCGGCTCGGCGTGGCACAGTGGCGGAAAAGGCGGCAGAGGGTGGTGGCGTGGGCTGGTCAGGCAGCAGCAAGATGAGGGAGATGGAGTTTGTAGAGAGAGAAAGTGGAGTGTGGGTGTTTGAATTAGAAATGAAGATAATAACCTCTTCTACTATCTAATATACTCCCTCATTAACTAAACCACTAATATATTAACTAAAATCTGAAAATACAAATGAGTAAAATAATTATAAGAGTAGTAAAAATTACCCATTTCGTTTGATACTAGGTACAATTAATTGGTAACATTTGGGTTGGAATAAGATAGAACTTGAATAGGGAAATTAAATAAAATGGAAAATAAATACCACGTGTACTTAAATTAAATAAAATAAATATAACTCAAATAAAATAAGTTGAGTTTTGGAATAATAAAATATAATCTTCTAGAAGTAAAATAATTAAACCCTTTTTCCTACTAAAATTACGTATACGGTAACCCGATACGAATTTACTTAATAGGTAAATAAAATAATTTTGGAACTTATAATTTCGATACTTGATACGCTTTGCCATCTCCTGCACGAAACCTGACACCGATAAAATAGATAATACTTGAAAATAAACGCGAAAAATTTATACGCAATTTAGATAATTACGGTATTAACGCTTAATTAATCGCGATTTTGGGGCGGGTTATTACATCCTCCCCCCCTAAAAAGAAGTTTCGTCCTCGAAACTTGACGATGATCATACAACGCGTTTGTTTACCTTAGAAGAGATGGGGATATTGTTTCTTCATGTTTTCTTCGGTCTCCCACGTGGCTTCCGACGTGTCTTGATTCGCCCATAGCACTTTGACTAAGGGAACTTCTTTCGTTCGTAGCTTCTTGATTCGCCGATCCAGAATTTGAATCGGTTGTTGCTTGACGGTTAAATCTTCAGCTAGAAGCGGTGGTTCCCCCACTAGAATATGACTTGGGTTGGTACATATTTCAAGCTGCGACACATGAAAAACATCGTGGATTCCTCCTAAGCTAGATGGTAACTCCACTCGGTATGCTCTGGGTTGACTTTTCTATGATTGGGTATGGCCCAATGTAGCGTGGCTTAGCTTCCCTTTGACATTGAATCTCGGATCCCTTTGGTCGGAGAAATCTTGAGAAAACGTGATCTCCAACTTGAAACTCGAGAGGTTTCCGCCTCTTATCTGCATAGCTCTTTCACGGCTCTGGCGGTCTTGATGTCTTTGTTGAATAACTCGAACCTTATCCGTATCACGAATTAATTACGGACCTATGATTAATGCTTCGTCTAGCTCTCCCCAACATAGCGGGGTTCGGCATCTTCTACCATAGAGTGCTTGAAGGGCCATCTTAATGGTGGCTTGATAGCTATTATTATCTGAAAATTCGATGAGCGAGAGGAATTCATCCCAATTTCCTTGAAAGTCGAGGGCATGCTCGTAGCATATCTTCTACAACTGATTCACCCTTTCGGTTTGACCATCACTTTCCGGATGATAGAGCTACCGAAATTGAGTCGCGTGCCAAAAGCTCCTTGCGGCGCTCAAAACCCGATTGAAATCTCGTATCCCGATCGGACACTATATCTTTTGGAATTCCATGTAGACGAACAATCTCACGAGGTAAATATTTGCCAATTTATCCACTTTCCACCCTTCATGGATGGGAATGAAATGTGCCGACTTAGTTAGGCGGTCCACGATGACCCATATAGCATTCTTTCTCGACATGGTGAGGGGTAAACCCATGATAAAATCCATAGAGATCGACTCCCATTTCCATGTGGGAATTTCCAAAGGCCTAAGTTCTCCTGATGGCCGTTGATGTTCTGCTTTGACTTTTTGACAAGTTAGGCATCTGTCCACATAATTAGCTATATCCTTCTTCATATTTGGCCACCAAAAATTTTCTTTCAAATCCCTATACATCTTAGTACCTCCTGGGTGTACTGAAAACAATGAATTATGGCTTTCCTCCAAAAGCTTTAACCTTAAGTCTCTCTTGTCAGGTACACACAATCTATCCTGAAATCTTAGGGTTCCATCTTCTTGGATCAGGAATCCCGGCATCCTTTTTATTGCAAGATTGTCCCTGATTCTCTTGAGCTCAGAATCGTTCATTTGCTCCGTCTTGATTTCCTCAATGATGGATGACTGTAGGGATAACGCAGCGAGCTTCTCCATGACTTCCCCCTGCTTGACTAGCTCGATGCTTTCCTTACACAATTCCCGGTGTAATCTCGGATGAATCCTCAGATTGGTCAACTTTACATGCTGTGTCTTTCTGCTTAACGCATCAGCTACCACATTTGCTTTACCAGGATGGTACTGGATATCCAAGTCATAGTCCTTGATAAGCTCTAACCATCGTCGCTGCCTTAAATTCAACTCCTTCTGAGTGAATATATATTTGAGACTCTTATGATCCGTGAAAATGGTCGTATGGACTCCATATAAATAATGCCTCCATATCTTCAAGGCAAAAACCACTGCTGCGAGCTCTAAATCATGAGTCGGGTAATTCTTTTCATAAGGCTTTAATTGCCGAGACGCATAGGCGATCACTTTGTTATCTTGCATCAGCACACAACCTAATCCTTGATGGGATGCGTCACTATATACCACATACTCCTTTCCTTCCTCGGGAAGGGATAACACTGGTGCGGTTGTCAGCTTTTCTTTAAGCACCTGGAAGGCTTCTTCACACTTGTCGGTCCACTCAAACGTGTGGATTGCTTGAGAAGATTAGTCAACGGAAGAGCTATTCTTGAGAAATTCGCACGAACCTTCGATAATATCCGCCATACCTAAGAAACTTGGATTTCACTAATCGTAGAGGGCCTTGTCCACTTTGAACCGTAGAAATCTTACTAGGGTCCACTTGGATCCCTTCATCGTGACTATATGGCCTAGAAAAGCCACTTCTTTCACCAAAACTCACACTTTGAAAACTTAGCATACAATCGTTGTTCCCTTAAGGTTTGAAGTACAATCCTTAAATGCTGCTCATGCTCCTCTTGACTCTTCGAATACACCAGAATGTCGTCAATAAACACCACTACAAACTTGTCCAAATGGGGTTTGAATACCCGATTCATTAGATCCATAAATACTGCCGGTGCATTGGTAAGCCCAAACGGCATCACTGTAAACTCATAATGTCCATACCTCGTCCTAAAGCGCCTTGGGTATGTCTTGACTCTAACTCTGAGCTGGTGGTATCCTGACCTCAAGTCTATCTTAGAAAATACTCCGGCTCCTTGAAGCTGGTCGAATAGATCATCGATCCTTGGAAGAGGGTACTTGTTCTTGATAGTAACCTTGTTCAGCTCTCGGTAATCGATACATAACCTTAAGCTACCATCCTTTTTCTTCACAAATAATACCAGAGCTCCCCAGGGTGATGTGCTCGGTCTGATGAACCCTTTACTCAATAAATTATCTAATTGCTCTCTTAATTCCTTAAGCTCATGCAGCGCCATCTGTATGGTGCCTTGGATATAGGCATAGTCCTGGAACTAACTCCATTTCAAAATCAATCTCCTCCTCGGTAGTTCCATGACTTCTTCAGGAAAAATATCTTGGAAATCTCGTACCACGGGGATTTCTTCTATTCTGGGCGGATCTTTGGGATCTTCACTTACTAGGCATAGGTAACCCTCGCACCCATGATTAAGCAACTTTCGAGCCTTCATGTAAGATATGATAGGACACGGGTTAACCCCTATGTCCCCTACGAATTGAACTTCCTTGCCTAAGGCGCTCTTGAGAACAACTATTCCCTCGCTGCACCTAATCTGAGCTTGCGTCGAGACCAACCAGTCCATACCTAGAATGATATCAAACTCCTCTAGATCTAACTGAATAAGATTAATAGAAAAGATATCTGCATTCAACCTAAGAGGGACACCCACAAAACTAGTCGTGCATGGTATCGCTTGACCATTAGGTAAACTGATAGAGTAATTCACTACATGGGCTAGATTTTGTAACTTTAGGTTCAAAACAGCTTTGGTTGAGATAAACGAATGGGTTGCTCCAGAATCAAACAATGCAATTAAAGGTTGCGCATATATATAAACTGTCCCAGTAACAACCATACCAGATTTTGCTGCTTCTTTTCTGCCCATGACGTAGGCTTGACCCACGGCATTCGCTCTCATTGGCGGTGTTGGACGAGTGGTTCCTGTTCGGTCTTGGGTTCTCTTTGGGCATTCGATGCCTTATGATCCGAGGCTCCACACCATGACAGCTTCCCGTACCTACCCGACTTTGGCGGTAGTATGATTAGTCTGCCGCGCACTTCTTGCAGGCTCCTTGGCAAGCTGGGGTAGCTTGGTTTCTCGGAATTGGTGGCATTGGCCGCTTAGCTTGACTATCTCCCTTAACAGGCGCACTTGGCGCTCCCTTATCATTCCATTTCCTCTTTGCAGACCCTTGGTTTCCAGGGTTCAGGGCTTTCAACTCCTTTCTCACTCTTTCTACTTCGGCAGCTCTTTCATACATCTCTTGCATCGTAGAGAAATGATGGGATGACAATGATTCTGGATGTATGGCGCTAGGCCTCCCTCATAGCGGGTTAACTTCAGCCTTTCTGATGCAACGTAATCCGGAGCGAAACGAGCTAGCTCATTAAACTTTGCCGTATATTGCACCACTAAGATGTCCTTATTAAACATACTCCACTCTAAAAATTCTTTCTCCTTTTGACGTCTAAGGGAAATAGGGTAGGCGAGCCCTCAAATCTCCTAAGAAGTCATTCCACGACTTTGTGGTTCCTTGGTACTTATCCTCAATGGTTCTCCACCAAATATCAGCTTCACCTTTTAAATAATAGGTCCCTATGGCCAACCTTTTATCCTCGGGCACTCCAATCACCTCAAAGATCTTTCCCATCTCACGAATCCAATCTTCAAGCACTACGGGGTCATAACCCCCTTTGTAAAAAGTCGGGTTTCTTCGGGCTACCCTATCTGCATAATTCTCTTCCCTAGATTGGCTCGCTTGTCCCATAGATGGAAGGGGTACGCGTTTGAGTAATTCTTGCATGAATATCCCAAAAGGGTCCGGGTATTGGGGTGGATTGAGAGGGACGGATCCTAAAGAAGATTCGGGGTGACTAACCACTCCCGGGTTAAGCTGAGGTCCTTGCAATTCGAGTTGATTACCCCCTGACACCTCATTTCCAGGTTCTTCATGGGAGGGCGTATTTCTTGAGCTTTGCGACATACTACAAGATTACAACAGACATATTATTTCCCCATATAACCTATTCTTGTCCTCTTTTATACCCCCTTTCCATAAAATTCAAATTTTAATTAAACATCCCTATTTAGGATCCTTGTTTCTTTATAAAATCACATTACCCACATACATACATGCATGCTTAAAATACCAATAAAATTCTTGTAATCCCATAATATTATAAAGCATAATAATTCATGAGGTCGCAAATCCCATCATACCATTGCACCCAAGCATAATATTTAAAAAGGTAACAATCCCACGTCATTGTTCTTACTTCATCAAAAAAATCCAAAATAATACTCCTTGGTTCGTTCAAATTACAACCCATGCTCCGCTCACAACATAATCATAGGAGGTTACAAAATTAATCATAGTTCGCCAATTTCATCAATGACCCAAAACAAGATACCTAGTCACCACTAGATTCCACTAAACATGGGAATTCGATCCCTCCTGTTCTTGTTCCCTAGTTCCTTCCACGCGTCGTAGCTGTGAAGGACGTACGTTCTTGCGTGCAGTGTGGCGGATTATGGGTCCCAAGGTGGTCCATTCAAGGTTTACCGGCGTCACAGGTGTAGACGTTCCCGCTTCATTCTCCCTGGGTTGCCTAGGTTGCGGCCGTACCTCATCTTGATCAAGATCCATGCTAGGATCTTCTTCTTCTGCGGCTGTTCGTGCGGTAGGGGTAGCCTCTCCATGGGAAGATACGTTTGGAACAATTGGTCGCCCGTGATAAGTGGCGAAATGTAGGCGAACTTCATCCGCTGGTGGTGAGAACACGTGCAACGGTGCGATTCCGGCGTTGGGTGGCGCGGTTAATCCTAACATCTCATGAAGAAAGGGGCCTAATTTACTAACGTGGAGAGTTAGTGACTGCGCGGCTTGAGTGATTATAACTTCCATCGCGATTTGATTCCACGCCCCGACGTAATTGAGGCACCATGCGTGGCGCCCTGGCTCTCCTCGACGGAGTAACTGACCGTATCGATTCCTGATGTCGTCCCACGGACTCTCGTGGGGAAGAGTCGCTAATAAGCACCGGGCTCGACAGATGTCATCATGGTATTCGGAATTCGGATTCGTCGCACAATGCGCATCTAACGCATCTTGTAGAGTCTTGAGATGATCTTGCACATTGGTGTCGGGGTCCATAAACATCGCAAAGGGATTCGGAAGAGGATTGCCGTTGGTATCCATCTAATTCACATATAAAACGTAAAACAAGCTCTTAAAATCCGCACGTAATAAAAGAATTCGTTAACTTAAAAAGAAACAACCTTATAACGAGATTCAAGACTCAACCAACTAACCCCTTATGAGCAACTTAAAAAGGCTCTTACTTTAACTTTAAACTTGCCTTAAACTTTTCTTTACGCTTCCTAAATCCCATAAATTGTACCATTTTTCGGTTTTCCTTAAAGATTTTATTTCCGTGCTATGATTTAGAACTCATTTTACCCTATACCAAATCCCACTTGGGACTTGCTTGTAATCTTTTTGTAAACTATCAAAGACTTTTTAGGACGACACCTTGCCATACTTTATAATTCCCAACTATACATCCACCACTTTACTTGTTTAACTTACTAGGCTTAACTCAATCCCACCTAGTTTCTTCTTAAAATTTGACTTAAAAGCTGCTAAAATCCTGGGAAAAATTTGACAGCACTTCCCCTATAAATAGAGCTATCCCCAATTTACAAAATCATGAAACCACCTTGAAAAGCAATTTATATTCCATATAAACATCTAGAGCTTCATGCTCTCCACCATCCCCAATATAAACACCACTCGGTGCACCAACCAAAGATCTACTCAATTCTCACACACTTACTTTTCTTCCTAAAATAATAACACAAAGGATCAATATCCTAATAAACTTCACAATCCCAAATTCCACTAAACCACCGCTCTGATACCACAACTGTAACACCCCCAATCTTAAACCACAATTTAAATGCTTACTTAGCACCCAAATTCATGATTAGCGCAGCGGAAAAACTTGACCGGGGCATTACCGCCGTCCCGAAAGAGACAAGGCAACCACAAAACACTAACACTTTTTAAACCACAAGGAAAACTAACTCCAAACCCAATACATAATTGATACAATCCGCTGAAAAATATAGATACATAAACTTAAACATTTGCGAGAGTCTTCCAAAGCGCAAAATTTGGCTTCCATCCATAACTTAGCTTAGGGACTACCTCAACTCTTTGGAGCTACTTTGGAACAGACTTGCTTGGACCACGAGAACTCGAGCCTCCTAAAACAAAACATTAAAACAACGCGAAGGTGAGTGGGGAAACACTCAAGATCTGAAACCTCCAACACGTAAACTGTTCAAAACGGTTTGATGCGGCATTTAAATTCATTTTGAAAGCGGGAAAGGGATAAACATAAATAAACTTAATGATTTAAGCATAAAGCATAAATAAGTAAAGCTGAACTTAGCTATATGAATGAAAACGTGGAACCCTCATGATCGGTGCAAGCACCTCACACAGCGTATGCCGAAATCGATCGAGATTTGGATTGGGTGACCGTTAAACGGTCGACACTGGCCAGGTCGGGACACTCTGATCAGGAGTGCTAAAAACATAATTAAACTTTATATAACATAAGATGGGTCCACTTTAAAGCATAAAAGACTTGCATAAAGCATAAAACTTGGTAGAACATGAATTAACTCGCCTGAAGCGGTACAGGTTGGACAATTTGCGTACCTTGAGACGCTAAAAACTTGGGTGGTGCGGCTCGGCTTGGAGATGGCGCTTGCAACTTGACGGCTAAGACGGAAATAAATAATAACGAAGAACCAACAAGGTTCTAAATTAGAATCATAAACTTAGAAACTTAATAAAATAATTAAAACGACTTTTTAGAAATAAAATTTCAGGTTTAAGTAAAGATAATGTTCAAGGTATAACTCGGGCTAGGAAAATAGGAATAAAGCAAAAGAGTATATCCCGGGATAGGGAAAAATGAGATCTACAACTTTGATGAAAGGGCCAGAGGCTAAAAATGAAGGGAAGGGTCCCAAAATGGGCCCGGACAGCAGCTGAATCAATGAAAATAAAGGGTTTCGGGTTGAAATTATATAGAGAAATTGACGTAGAAAGGTAGAATCAATAGATGGAACTTGTATCTTTTGAAGGATAACTTGATTGATGAAAGATGAGATTAAAAGATTAGAGGTTGAATATGAAATTAGAAGAATTCCCTTGAGATTTACTTAGAAGGATAATATTGATGGAGTAAACGATGGAAGAAAGATAGGTAATGTAATTTGAGGGGAAAAATCCATGAGTTGAGACTTTAGGAAACTCATCATAAGAACTATTTAGAACTTGGACGACCTTAGGTAGATAGATACTTTAACCAACTCAAAGGTATCGAATTATTAATTTAATGTTCACCGGGAGACACGTAAAACTTATTCTCAAACTCTTATTTTTGGATAAATAACTTTGGGACATAACCCGGTTTCTAACTATACTTCTCCACTTAAAGGCTTAACTCGAGGTTATAATCTATAATCATCATTTATCAAGGCTTAAGGACCCTTATTGACTTAGCTTAGAACCTTAGAAATGGGTTTTTTTACCACTTATAAATTGGGCAGAATATTCACACAGGACAACCCGGTTTCCGGGGCTTATAACTTATACTCCCGATATCGTATGACTACAAACCATACCTTTTCGGAAAGCTCGCGGCATAATCTAAAACTCTCATGTTTTCCTCAAAAACGAAAGAAATCTCTAAGAGGTCGAAAAATAGCTCATAACCTACTGACTTTAAACTCGTATGTAAAAATCTGGTTTCACGGTTTTGCTCATAACTTGGTCGATTCAAGACGGAATTTAGAAATTCCAAAGCCTATGGTTTCCTAATACTTTGGGCTATCTAATGGAGCAAAAATCTGGGCAAAATCCAACTTTAAAAATTCCGAAAATTTCCAGAACTGGGCAGAACGTTTTTAGCTCTTGAAATTGACTCTAATGGTGATTTAAGCTCCCAAACTTGTAATCATTCTCCATTAAACTCTACTTGGCTAAAATCTACCATATTTCCAGAAATTATAACACTTAAATAAGCTCATCAAAAGCCTCAAGAATGACATGCAAACATGAATTCAATACCAATAACACATTCTAGTAATTTTTACCTCAAAATACACTTAATTCACCCAAATTAAACCTTATAACACTTGAATCAACAACTTCATACGTTATAATCTGTCCTTAAGCTTAGAAATTCACCAAGAAACAACATGCAACATGATTTTATCATCATCCAACATAAATCCATCAAAGATATCCCAAGAACAACCCAAATTACACATGTATCTCTTTCAAAATTAAACCCTAATAACCATAAACTGAAAATCACACTAAAAGAGAGTAAAAGAAGTAAAAATTGACAAGAATAACATGTAATTATCATGAAAATCAGATTAGGGTATAAAAGAGTGAAATTAGGGGTTTTAGAAATTACCCTTTGGGTTAAAATTGGATGAAATTCAAGAGGAGAGGAGGAGGTGGCGGTGGCTCGGTGGCGGCTCGGCGTGGCACAGTGGCCGGAAAAGGGCGGCAGAGGGTGGTGGCGTGGGCTGGTCGGGCAGCAGAGCAAGATGAGGGAGATGGAGTTTGTAGAGAGAAAGTGGAGTGTGGGTGTTTGAATTAGAAATGAAGATAATAACCTCTTCTACTATCTAATATACTCCCTCATTAACTAAACCACTAATATATTAACTAAAATCTGAAAATACAAATGAGTAAAATAATTATAAGAGTAGTAAAAATTACCCATTTAGTTTGATACTAGGTACAATTAATTGGTAACATTTGGGTTGGAATAAGATAGAACTTGAATAGGGAAATTAAATAAAATGGAAAATAAATACCACGTGTACTTAAATTAAATAAAATAAATATAACTCAAATAAAATAAATTGAGTTTTGTAATAATAAAATATAATCTTCTAGAAGTAAAATAATTAAACCCTTTTTCCGACTAAAATTACGTATACGGTAACCCGATACGAATTTACTTAATAGGTAAATAAAATAATTTTGGAACTTATAATTCCGATACTTGATACGCTTTGCCATCTCCTGCACGAAACCTGACACCGATAAAATAGATAATACTTGAAAATAAACGCGAAAAATTTATACGCAATTTAGATAATTACGGTATTAACGCTTAATTAATCGCGATTTTGGGGCGGGTTATTACACTTGCAAAGACTAAGCCTTGGATCTTAGTGTAAAGTTCCTCCAGTTGTTTCGAGATGTTAGCTTCAACGCCTCGGACAAGGATCTCCATGGTATGATTTCAAGCTCTGGTAGACGGGTTGTAGCTTCGATTTGAAACCAACCGGTCCGGTATGTAGATCTCTGATGTGCGCCCGGAGTTAATCTCCTATCTTAGTTGTATGGAAATTTGTGAGTGACTCGATAATTAACTCTGACACTTGACTACCCGATGTATGCATGTCCTAAGAGACCTATATGAGACCCTAACAAACTTAACGCCTATATGCTAACAAAAGAAACTCACCCACTCTTTGGGAGTGCATGACCTGACTCTATATGGACCTAAAGACAAGACATTATAAAGGGTCGAATAAAGTCACACATAACGAGTTAATTATAAATTGAAAGGCACAAGTTAGTGTTTCTCAATTTGGATGGGCCCAATCCACAGGCCGACCGTTTTAAGGAGAATCCGTAACTTGGCCCAACAATTCAGACGACTCAAGCTATATTGACTATTATGCGGACTAGAATAATGCTCGACAAGACTGACAACCCGTTTTTTTTATGTTATATTTTTTTTTAATTCAAGGGAAATGGATATTGTAAAGGACTGAATAAAGTCAACAATTAGCGAGTTATAATTCATTTATGGGCTTAATTGACCAATCCAATATGGTTGGGCCTAACAACGGGCCGACCATAAATATGATGGATCTATTAACTAAATCGATAAATTAAGTTACTCGAACCTAGTGACTATTATACAGTTTAAAACATTATCCATTAACTTTGTTGAACTTTTTAATTAGTTTTTATTTTTACCTTTGTTAAGAGAACTTCACCAAGGGTCATATAATATCATCAAAGGTGAGTCCATTTTTATGTATTAATTAAAATAATCAACTTTCAAATATAAATGGGCCCTTCCACTTTGGCTAACCATAATGTTTTTTGAGTTAATTATATTAATTAATATATAATCTTTTTCTCAACCCAATGAATTTTATATGGACTAAAACGAAGTCTCTAAACTAGGGTCGACTATTTATAAGAAGGAAAAGGGGAAAGGGAACACATAACACATAACATACAACATGAAGGGATACCCTAAACCAAGGTTCTATATTCATGGATTACTATGCTTGGGTTAACATGGCCTACCGCACGTTCTCGCCTCGGTTCACCTTACCCCTAAAATTGTGGGTAAGGAGTTTGAGGTGTTTCTCAACGGACTTCAAGGAAGCCCTTTGAGTATAACATGGGGAGAGGAGAGACCAAATGCTTGGCGATGTAGGGTGCATCACACAAGTAATGGTCCCCGGCTCTCGGGGAAAGAGTCTTAATTATTACTTAAACCGTCGCCTTTGTGCTAACGTGTCAAAAGACTCGATTAGTGGTCCGGAATGCAAAAATGCCTAAAAAGAATAATAAAATTGTGAAATAAATCAACTTCTCCGTTTTACAATTCCAAATCAATTCGATTTGTTCAAGTTTTACCCTCCTTTTAAGTTTTTAAGTCCCCAGTGGAGTTGCCAATATGTAGGTACCCCGGAAAAAGTTACCACTTTTCCGCGATGCGCTACTTAGGTGATCGAGAGCCGACTAAGGTTGCTTAATCCTAAAATAAAGATATTTTTATTTTCGAAATTCATTTTCGGGGTGATGAAACTTTATTTATTTACAAATCCTTTTTATATTATTAAAATAACCGAAATTGCACCAAATATTTTAATAACGATTTAATACCGGTCCATTATCAGATTCAGGGCAAAAGGAAGCAAATGGGCCGCCAAAAGATGCTAAAACCCGTGGGGGTTTTATTGTCCTCTGTACTGGGCCTTGTGCTTCCTCGGCCCAGAGAAAATGAGTGAGAATTAATAAAACCCGCAGGGGTTTTATTAATTTTCTGGCCCATTTTCTCTCGGGTAGCCTTAGATTAGGAAAAAAGTGGTATTAAATCATTTATAATTATTTCTATGCAAAATCGTTTATTTTAAATAATCAAAAGGGTTTGTAAAATGGTAAAAGAGTCGCCAGCCTATTTAAGGCAATCGACAAACCATAAAACTAATAAAAAGTGACTCCGGTTTACGAACCCGAATTCTAAGTTCGGGGGTAAGGTTACGAATTCGAGAATTATAAGAACTCTTGAATCCGCCTGTTAGAAAACAGACTACTAAAATCGAACTTGAAAAGAAAAAGAGCGGGGAGAAGTTTAATATATTTCACAAAATTATATTTCGAACATGCAAATGTAGAAAAGAAAGTAATGTTTTAAATAATGTACATGTAAAGCGATGAACGAATACAATTACATGATTGAAATAAAATGTGCTCAAACCTCACTTAAAATGTTGGCATCGCGATGGATGGACCGAACTTCTCTTGACAAATCCTTGAAGAGACACTTGAATGAAGTGGAGATTGGGATATGGTAGGATAGGACTTAGATATAAGAATTTATGGATGAAGTGAATGGACAATGATAGTGGACGAATGATTAGAGAAAAGGGTTTAAGAAAGTATGGACATAGGTATGAGAGGATTTTGAGAGAGTTTTGGTAGTATGGATGATGATAGTTGGTGAAATGAGAGTGAAATGGAGGGGGCCTTTATAGGTGAAGGGGTGAGTGTTTTAGGAGGGAAAATGGAGGGGACACATCCCCATGATCATGCCCTTCTATCCCATGCAATCATAAACCCCCTGCGGGTTTTGGCAGGTCAAGGAAGGTCAACCGACATGGGCTAAAATCAAGGAGTTTGCATGGACTGCTTTTGGCACTACCTTCAGAAATTAAAACCCCCGCGGGTTTCAAATCATCTCACACGGATCGCTGACGTGGCCGACTCAAAACGACGCTTTCTGCATAGCATAAAACCCCCGCGGGTTTTGTTATCTGGGCCGAAGGCGCGTCTTGGGCCTACTCTTGTTTTGGGTTGCTTCTGTTTATTAAAAAATCCCGGGGGTTTTATCATATCGTATGGGCTGTTTTGATCTGTTGGGCCTGCATTGCAGATTCCATGGGCCCAATAACCCATTTTGGTGTTCGGCCCAATCGACTTGCTGAATTTTGACGGGTCAAGATTACGTCGATGCAATTCCGGTGTCTACAGTGACAAAGACATGAATCCATTGCGAGTGAATTTCCAACACCTCCGCTTTGTAAACTTGTGGTTTCCAACCAACGATAATCCTACATTTCCCATTCATACGAGCATTGTGGATAGAAGACCAACTTAGAAACATTTTAGATTCAATATCTGCCATTTTTTCATGTTTTGATTTTATTTCAAATAAACCAACAAGGCTTACTTGATGAGAATGTAGGAAAGCCCGAATGTCCTCCTACTTATTTGGGTGACTACAACCCCTCACATTCCAACTCATAATTCTAACCATTACCACTGATTGAAACCCGACCTGCCTTTTGGAATGCTTTGAGGACCTCACCTGCTTTGATAGTATGAGGTTTCCCCTGCATAGCATTTGGAGGCAGACTTTTAGAGGGTGCTGACGGAGTAATTACCGGTTGTTTTGTAATATAAGGACAAGATGGATATTTATTCACCTCATTTTATGAGGTCTGGTTATCTTCCATTGTAACTATATTGCTTGTCACCTTCCTCTTACAATCAACAACAGAATGCCCAAAATGCTTACAGTGAGTACATCTTGTTGGTTTCCAATCATAATTCACCTTCTGAGTTACAATCACTCCATTTTCAGCAAAATTCACCACCTCAGGAAAAACTCCATTAACATTCATCTCAATCGTCAATCGAGCTGCTATTAAATCTGATTTCTCTCCGGTGCGATTACAAGTTTTGATCGGAATACCCAACATACTTCCACTTTTACTGAAACCATTTGAATTCCAAAATTTCAAATGCAACTTAGGCAAAATTATCCAGACTGGTAGAGAAATAATCGAATCAAGATCAATAGAGAAATTCTCATTCCATTCCCGAACCACCATCGACTTGTTAACAAAATAATATATCCCTCTTTGCAAAACTATCTTTATATGTTTCTCCAAATAGAATTGTACTAAATATACTCCCCGATTAGCTTTAACCACCTTCAAAACATTCAAATCTCTCCATATCTCTCGAATGAAACAATTCATCTCGTCCCATTGCAAAGTAGTACCCATAATTCGACACAAAACTGTATTAGACCAGGTATCCTCCCCATAATCCTCCTCCGTTAACGCTGCATAAAGAGCTCCATCAACAGCTTTTGGCGGTATGAATCTTAAACTCAAATTATCTTCCCCAACGAATGAATTGAAATGCGAAACCACATTAGAACAATCATTATTGATTTCAATCATATTCTCTTAAAGAAGAAGAACACAGTTGACCCTCTCTACAACTTACGCAGAGAAACCTCTCTCCAAAGAAGCCCAGAAAATCGAAGATTTAGCCGGAAAACCTAGAGAGAGACGTTCTCAGAAGAGAGAGAAAACGTTATATATATAGTGTAGAAATGAAAAACAATAAGAAGATTCCTACTTTCACCATCTGGACAATTTCACTCCTTGTCCAATTGGTGAAAGTAGGGATTATTAGAATTCAATTATCCTATATATATATATATATATATATATATATATATATATATATATATATATATATATACTCTCCGTTCGTTTCATATTAATTGACTATCACAGTCTTTAATGTCACTCCTTGATTGGTAATTTTTTTATGATAATATTTTTTTAACAATTGCAATATTTTTCTTTTATGATAATATTTTTTGTTAAAATTCTAACAGTAGTAATTTTATAACAAGTCGTCGTATATATATTGAGAAATTTATGGTTAAAATTTTTTAAATTTGATTGCACAATTTTCAAAGACAACAATTAATATAGAACGGAAATACTAGATAAATAGAAAACAATTAATATAGAACGGAGTAGATAGATAGATTGATAGATAGATAGATAGATAGATAGATAGATAGATAGATAGATAACCCCATTGAAATTTGACATTTAAGTGAAGTTAGAGTTTGAAAATTGAGCAAGCAAGATATAAGAAATTGACAAAATTAAAATTTGAAACCCATATGGCAATGAAAAGTGGATTTGCTGTTATTATTTTTGGAAGAGCCTACAACAACAATAAACAAACAAACAAATAAATAAATAAATAAATGTAGTAGATTAAAATCAAGGGCACTTGGGTGTTCCTTCTTTGGTCTTCCAGTTATTATAACAGGGACACTCCTCCTTGTGTCCATATGTGCCTGATGGAACACAAAGACATTTCTCACAACACTGGTTACAATACTGCAAACATGGCTTCCTATGGCTTGTTCCTGAGCAACGATAATCACATGCTGCTGGACACTCTGCAAATCAATCACCAACGCCATAGAAAACAAAAGCATGATTAGCTTATTAGCATTGATTGGTTTTTATTTTTTAAAGAAAAATAATAACGTTCTAATTTTAACATACTGGTCAATGGTTATGAGCAAAAACACAAATCATGTACCTTCTTTTCTCACTGAACCTTCTCCACCAGCCTGTTTAATTGCAGCCAACGAATTTGGTAAAAGATATGTGAGTTGTAATCATTTGGATAATTATGTTATTCAACTGTGTTTATAGGCGTAATATATAGGGGCATGAATATAATTTTAATAAGCACTGAAATCAGAACTAAAGTTTCACAATCAAACTTGTCATAATGGTGATATTGCATTGGTCCTTAAAAAAACACTAAAAAATGCCCCAAAGATCCATATGATTTCAAAAGGGTTAATTCACGCTTAGGAAGCCAGTCTGGCCGAATATAATTCAAGGAACTACAAGGAAAACTTACAATCGAAACTTCAATCATTCGCATAGACGCAAGGAGGAACAGCAGCACTAGCCCAGAAGTGGGTTTGAAAGCCATTTGTGAATTTAATATGAAGAGATATCAGTCAATAATTTGCTTGTTTCAGGAATGCACTTTGGATGGGTTATATAACTTATATATACATATAGCTTGGTGTGTAGCATGCATGCATTCATGATTCAACCTTGTTTTGGACATGCATCAGCCATGATTTGTTACCTAAATATGGGGACCTATTTTTATTCAAAAAATTGCTAAGAGGAACCCTAATATTTGAGAAAAGTATTTTTCCATTCTCCAATTTTTCAAAACTCATTTTGAGGGACCCTTAATTTTTGGTAAGAGGTGCTTTTCCGGGCATAAAATTTATTAACTGACTGAAATACCCTTGTTCCTCCATTCCTGAAGAAATACCTTTGAAGAAGAAGAATAAGTCTAGGGTATTTTGGTCACTTAATAAATTTGATGATCGGAAAAACATCAAATAATTACTAACCAAAAAATTAAGTGTACCTGAAAATGAATTTTGAAAAATTGAAGTACCGAAAAATAGTTTCCCCAAATATTGGATTACCTCCGGAATAAATTTTTAAATTTTTATTTAAAGTAATGCATGAATCAATATAGGAGCATATACTCGTATACTTCGTACTTGTTGAACGAAGCCAGGGGCATGAATATAATTTTCTGCTAATTTGGTAAAATATCTAACAAAATCATTCAACACTTATTTGTAAATAATATATATGTATATATAGGGGAATGAATATAATTTTCTGCTAATTTGGTAAAATATCCAACGAAATCATTCAACACTTATTTGTAAATAATATATATGTATATATAGGGGCATGAATATAATTTTCTGCTATTTCGGTAAAATATCCAACAAAATCATTCAACACTTATTTGTAAATAATATATATATATATATATATATATATATATATATATATATATATGTATGTATATGAGAGATGATTATAGAAGCATGACCCTTTAGTGATCATGTGAACATTGTTGGACATCTAGCGAACATCAAGTGGTATTTTTGTGGACATCAGGTATATATTGTTTTTGTGGAAATCTAGTATACAAAGGGAATATAAAAAATTTTCTAGGCGGACATCAAATGTTGACTTCCAACCTTCATATTTAATGTCCACTAAGACAATACTAAATGTCCACCTTTCTTCTAACCATTTCCACAAAAGGTCAATGCTTATATGATTAGTTCCCATATATATATCCATCTATGTTGCCGTCGAAACCCCTGAAATTGGCTGAATTCTCCATCGAAATCGAGGTCTTGCTTGAATTTCCCGTCGAGACCACCCCCCCGAATCTTGAACTGTCCGTCGAACACAATGGTCTTGCTTGAATTTCCCGTCGAGACCGTCGTCGACCTCCAGGTGAAGACGAGATAACTGCCCAAAAGAACCGCCTTATCTCCCTTTGTTTCCTTTTCTCCACTGGGTTACGCAATCAATCACAGTCCAAAGGTACAAACTTCAAATCGGCGGCTTCTTTTTCTCACGCGCTATAATTCCCAATGCATAATAATGATAACTGAACTTTTTTTTTTTACCCAGGTCATGTGATATCTGCCCAAAAAATAATGGAAAAATGAGTTTTTTTGCTGTCCACTAATCTTGCATCCAATGGGCAATATTCACTCTTCTCTCATTCTCACCAAAAAGTAATTCTCACCATATATATATATATATATATATATATATATATATATATATATATATATATATATATATATATATATATATATATATATATATATATATATTTATAGGGAATGGATCCAGTATGTGGGAAGGAATTTTTGGTAGAATGGTAGGAGGAGAGAATTAGAGCCACCCAAATTAGATCATGTGGTTGAGATTAAAACCGCTACTACACACTAAAAACAACTCACACGTGTGGGACGAAAAAAATAAAAAAGACAGCTAAATTAAATTTATGCAGTTTTCACGTGATTTAGATTGGAAGTTTTTTTGTTTTACATTTTGGCTCTTCGTGGTGTCTTCAGTGATTTGGAGAGAAAAGTTGAAGATAGGGGAGTTGAGCACGCTGCTAGGGTTTCTGTCACACAAACACCTGGTTAAAATTCAGCTCCGTTCACTGGATTTTACACGCAACGCCAAACTGAGCTTGGGACGCGACACGATACTTGGTCCCTCAGGCACGGTCAACAATGTCGGAGGTGAATGCTTATTTTTTGTGCTTCATATGCTTTCCGGAAGTGTCACTCTTTGCAGGCGCCGTTGTTTCAGAACATATTGCATTTATTGACTTATGTGTGGCTAATTTGAACAGAGACGAAGTAAGAAGGCAATTGAAGGAGGTAATGTGGCTGAGGAGACATCTTATAACGAGTAAGTCAACATAGGACACCCGTTTTTCAATTATATTGGGCTGAATGGGGGTGAATGTATGTTATAGCCTGTATGAGAGGGATGGTTTGTGTATGTTTGATCAGTTTCCTCGAACTATCTGCTGCACATATTGTTATGTATGTGGCCTGCGTCACAGGGGTTTGATTGTTTAATTGGGCATTTGGGGGGGGGGGGAGGGATAGGGTGTTCGTTAGGGCGTTGTTAGCCAGCAGTGTGGTCGTGCCTGATTAATGATTGAGGCGGGGGATGTGGGAGAGTGTATGTGTACAATCGACGTTGAGGTCGTTTGTACATGGCTTGATGGTGTGCATGATCACAATTATGGCCCTGCCACCATTCATGTGTGGTCATGTGCCAAGAATGTCTGCAACAAGAGGGTGTTGCCCCGTAACAACATAATACATTCTCAGTGTGCATGATTGATTGTAATGACCTCACAGGAGTACATGTGACCACAGAACATACGCAATGTGGTCATGACCCTCACGGTTTGTATAGTACGTGGTGTGAATGAGGGACCAACTTAGTAAACACACTGTATGGGAGTAGGTTGTATTTGTAGTTTGGCACAGCGTGGTCGGTCATGGCGGGTTGTTTGGCGGTTTGTGCGCGTTTTGTTATTTCTGTAGCAAGAGGTATGCGTGTTGTGACGACGACGTATTGTTTATATGTGCAGGCAACACGGGGGGTCAACCAACATTTGTATGCAGGTGTTGGGAGGTGTTTTGTGGTCTCTAAACGAGAGTGACACTATGGAAACATAAGTTTGATGATGGTTTAGCATGTCAGATGATATTAGTTTGTGTCCCCCTCCCCCTAACTATGATAGTGTTTCATTATCTTTAGCTTCATGCGATTGTAGTGGTATCATGTTATGGTTGTGCAAAGGAGCCATACAGTGTGATCAGTAGGGCCCCCATATGATTTTTTTTTTTGTTCTCGTTTACTGTGTGTGGTGTCCTAGTCACCACGTAGTGTGATGTGAGTGTCGAGTCAGTCTCCGTACGGTCAAGTGGGTCAGTATGATTGTATTTGTCTCCATGTTCTGCGCTTGCAGTTGAGCGACATGTAATGTGGTCAGTTGGTCCCCCCATCTAATCATTCATTTTTCATTACCATTGTCTATACGGGTTGCAATATTGTAGTTATCGTTGTATGCTAGTGTGGTAAGTTTGATTTGGGCCAATCCTCAGAGTATGTGCATACTCAATAGGCTTCGTAGTAGTGTTTTGCTATTGAGTGTGATCATTGGATGTTGATGTATGACAAACATTGGTATGGGATCTTTCCCTTGGCTTCACCATAGGATTTTGTGTTGGTCTCCATCTTATGTTGTTGCACATTGGGGCTATATAATGTGCATTAATTTGGTTAAATTTATATGACATGGTTCTCCATTCAATTCTCTTTGAGCGTCCTTGTATGATGAGTCGTTTGATCATTTAGGAAACGATGATGAAGTCATTGCCAATGCATTTTTGTTACGACTTCGCAACGCACAAGGAGAACTCACTTAGGGATGACGTGTGGGAACAGGCTGGTCAATGGGATAGGATCTGGTCTCAAAAACATAATGCTCCGGGGGGTTCAAAGGCCCCGACGTTGATGCGGCACAATCCTCGACAAAATACATTTGATCATTGAAGAATTTTAGTATGGGTGTGTTTTGGACAAGACGTGTACGATTTATTTGATGATACTTGGGTGTAATTGTTAATGTCTACCGAACAATGTTGGTCCTCCACTGTTGTCAACATTATTAGTCATTTGTTCCATTTGATTATTTCAGATTTAATGGATTATATTATGTTGGTTACGAATGTGCAATTTGTAATGTACCGTAAGTTTGGTTGGTTTCAAACGAGGTTGGGTACGAATGCGCAACTTGTAATGTACCATTTGTAATGTACCATATATTTGTAGTGGATAATATTAGGTTGGCTACACACGAGGTGGGTGACGTACATGTATGTTGTTACGGTTTTGTAGTTGTAAAATATGTTGGTAATCAACAAACTGAAATGATTTTGATCACAGTCTGTATGGAGTGTAGTTACATCCTTCTTCCCCAGGTTGCTTGATTTTTTTGCAACCACACTCCTTTTGTCTGCGTGTGGTCATGGATATTAGGAAATACGGTCCTACACAGAGTTCCAAAGTATCAATTACCACAATTTAAACGGTTATACATGTGATGACGTGTGGTCATTGATATTAGGCAATGTTGTTATGTATTTCATGGCTACAATTCCAAAATATCAACAACCACACTCATTTTGTCTGCGTAATCACACTACTTGGAATATCAATGATCACACCCACTAGAATAGTAATGATCGCACTCCTTAGAATGTCAAATGACACACACCCTTTTGAATATTCAGATTGTAAACAAAATTATTTTGCCTACACCGTGGTATAAGCGTGGTTACCATAATGAATCGGCCCCAAAACGAATATAATATCACGCATACACTAGTTTCAACTACTGTGGTCATGTAGTTCAAACTAGTGGTCAACTAATACGAATTAAATGTGGTCACCGGAGCTTTCCTAACAAATGACAATGTTGTAGTTGTAATGTGGTCAACCATGTGACCACTCTTCCAAGATATCAATGACCACACTACTTTTGTTTGGGTGACCATACTACTTGGAATATCAATCATCACACTCCTTAGAAAAGTAATGACCACACTCCTTGGAATGTCAAATGACACACACCACTTAAAATGATGAGAATGAAAACTGAATTGTTTTGTCCACACTATGTTATGAGTGTGGAGACTATAGTAAATCACCTCCAAAATGAAGACAATAGCATGCGTACACTAGTTTCAATCACTGTGGCCATGTAGTTCAAACTATTGGTCAACCATTGCGAATTAAGTGTGCTTACATGAGTTATCCTAATAAATGACCACGTTGTGCTTGCAATATGGTCAACCATGTGACCACCTTTCGAGACATTAATGACCATACTTCTTAGAACATCCACTACCCTACTTAACTCAATGACTAAGATTTACTATTTTCACTTCCCTACTTAACTCCCTTCCGGATTCATTGTCCACACAAGTTTGACCAAATTTGACGATTACGTTGACTATATCATTGCCTGTCCATTTAAAATCCTATGTTCTCTTACAAACTACCGATGCCATAACACACCATCGTAATTACAAACAAGTTGGGTGACATACATGTAGGTTGTTGCAATTTGGATTGTATCATAAGTTTGTAATAATTGCAACCCATAAACTAGTTGCGTGTTTACTTGATCAAATATATTAGTTTGACCACACAACCCATCTCATTGACCGCAACTAATAGAATCATATGATTTTGAAGTATAATGTGTTGGCACATTGATGAAAAGTAATGATGTTGTAATCTGAAATGACGTGACAACACCATGTAAAGGGTGTGGCCACCAAAGTGAATTGTATCTAAACATGAACGCAATATCAGGCGTACACTAGTTTGAACCACTGTGTGGCCATTTATACTATTGTGGCCACATTCAAACCACTTATGCCATTATGTGACCATTTAAACTGTAAATATATACTAACGAATTCCAATACATAACGTATAAGACAAGCCTGTGCACTATGAAGCCCTCCCGTCATCGAATGTTCGCATACCCATCATAGCTTCACAGTCATCCCTGGTTTCGGCAACTTTGCGCCTGCAAAGGGGCGACCTGTATATGTTGTCTTCACTACTGTCGGCGGGCACCTTTCCTTTACCCTCCACATCATTCCCGCCTTACACGCTAGCTGGTTCATATTGGTCAGGTTCTTGTGTCGATGGCCCTCACGTGTGCAATAGAAGTATTTCCACTACCTCCCCCTTTCATTCTTCTCCGTTGTGTAGGTGCCACTACGTACACTCAGCTTGGCCGCAAATGCATATCTTTCATAAAAGGACTTTGCTTCGGCTAACGTACTAAACTTCATCCTTGTACGGGGCACAATTGCATCATCATCACACTTTGACGAGTATATCGTGTAACGAGAATCATAAGCTCTGTGACAGGTGGTGGCACCACGTATATATGTTGGCTACTGCCAGGATAACTGCAATCCAACTAAGTAATAAAAAAGATCATCAGAATTGTACATCATAATATTACAATATTACCATGGTTTACTGCATAAAAGTGAGAAAAAAACATGATTTATACTTGTGACTACACCACATTATAAATCCTTCATTCACATTGGCGTTGCCATACATATGGGGCTACTCCTCTGCTTATGTTATTAATGGTACTTCTCCGTTCGTCGTACTCAAGTTGCCACCCAGTGTGGTCAGCATATGGTGGTAGGTGAAATAGGCATATACTATTGTGTTGGTGTCATAATTAGCTGTGCAAAAATCGACGCGCCCCACTCACCAAACCGTCTTCTCCTACCATTTGATTGTACTCCCTCGCATCATGAAACAGTACAGTGTGGTCAAAGGTGTCCATCACTATGGTCATCCATTGGCTCTATTTGCTTCAGTTACCTATTGTCATATATTGATACTCGATTTGTTGTACTCATATAATGTCATGTCCTGAATAGTAATGTGGAAAACTATTTTGTGTTCATATTGGGTCTTAGTGTGTTCACAGAAGGAAGAAGGGGGGTAGGTTAATTATCTCACCTATGTTGATTGCGATTGACCTTACTACCTTTATTTGGATTTGTCTGCTTTATTGACCACACTTTTCACATAACTGTGGTCACGGTGGTTTCTATTTGCACCCAAATTACTCTACATATATATATGTTGACCCATTGCACTTCGACGTAATAGGTTCCTATTTAGTGTGGTCACTTTGGTGATAACGTTTCCCGAACAATACCGTTCTTAGCTGGCCACAATGCTTACATAGTGTGGTCACAATAGTTTCAATTTGTATCCCTATAGCTTTACATGTGTGTGGTGACACATTATACATCTAATTCTTAGGTTCCTATTAAGTGTTGTCACTTGTTGACCACATTATCTACACAATGTGATCATAGTAGTTCCTCTTTACCTTCTTAATACTATTCAGAGGTGTTATGTTCAATTGTACTTATAGGACTGACCTATTATATTTCCAATACCTATGGTCATTGTGATTGGCTACGCCAATAACCATCATCTACTCACTCACACCCCTCCCCCTTCGATTTTTGTTGTTGGTTGTAATCCCAACCATATGGTGCACCGCATATGTGTGGTAAGTGTTGTACGTCAATGTGGTCATTACATTGTGTGTGAATAACGTCAATTTCACCTTCTCTTCCGTGCCATAAACCTTAATTCTCTGCAATTCGAGAACAACACAGTGTAATCGTTAAATAAAAAATGCAACGAGCCTATTAATCTCCATTTATGAACATTCGTTCTTGTTCGATTCCTCAGGGTTTGCTAACCCGCTACTTGATACAAGTACATTTGTATGCATGGTCGACGCTAATAGCTTCCAAACTCATAACCACATTTCAATGTGGTTGTGCTTCCGATCATTGTGCACAATATGTGTGCATTGTCTTTACACTGTTATCCAACTCATGCACGGTATCAAATTCATTCATCACTGCCGCAACCACCGATGACCTGTCCTTTCAGCAACCAAAAATATACGCGACATGAGGGAATCTCCTAATTGATCCTTATAGATCGGGGTTTTGGAAATACCCCGTTTGAATCTGTAGTAGGACACGTCCTAATTGGGTTCTGCATCACCAGATCTTCCCAGATTGTACCATTTCTTCTCTCTTATCTTTGAGGATGTTAGACTTCTTAGTGTCATGGCCTCACATTCTATGGTATTTGTAGAATTTGTTTAGGTTCTAATGCCAAAACTTCACTTTTGGTTCACAATGAACAAGGGGAAGTTTAATATTCCCTTCCTTAAGGATACAATCCAGAGCCTCAGCATAGGTATTGTAGATTGGAGTGAAAGACATGAGTTGTCGCATTTCAGCATCTTTAGCAGAGGAATTAGGGGCCCTTTGATGAATTTTAGTGTCATATAATCCCATTTATGATGATCCTTCTCCTATATCTTCTCTAATGCGATCCTTAATAATAGCATCCTTATATCGTTTCATAGAATCCAAAGGATTATATCCATTTTTCAATCCAGACCTTCCGTGTGTGATTGCATTTGATTTATTGTGGTAAATAGATGGTCCATAAAAGAACTTTCTCGTTCACCATATATTCTTTCTTGGTCTCCTCCTATGGCTAAGAGTAGATTTTATCTTCCTTCTCGGTTGAAGGAGATAGGGAATTACTTAGAGCAATTCTAAACTTCTTCCTTGGGTGACTCAAACCTATTTGGTTGTGTGAGTCTAGGAATAGAAGTGAGTCCCAAGCCCATTTAGTGATTTGGAGACATATGGATGTCTTTCTCTATTTCGTGCATGCCTGATATTTCACTATGTTGATTGTTGTTTTCATCTTCATCAGGAAAGTTCCACTCATGATTCATCCTTGCTACTATATGGATGATTTCTTCTATCTTCCTATCATGTTGAGTAGTTATAGTATCGGTTATGTCTTGCATTTGTTGTGAAATTTCTGTCAAATGTTGAGTAATGAAGAGACTGAGTTCATTCTTGCTAAGTGTTCTGTTAGAGGCCATTAGAGATAGCAGTGTAAAAAAAATAAAAAATAAAAAATAAAAAAAACTTCAAGACTTGTTTACATTAAGTCTAAGGTCGGTCGTCGTATCTTTATTATTCCTGTACAGAAACCATAAACCTCACAAATTAACCCTGACATTGACCTACCCAAAGACCTAGCGACCTATATGGGACATCCTAATGCAAACAATACCTATATGATGAATAATCTTTTTTTATATTATTATTTTGCTTGCCCACGGTTGGGCTTGCATGGAGACTCCTAACCTCAATTCATGAAGAAGGGAGGTATTCATCAAGTTATTGTAAAACCATGTCGACATTAAGGTTTTAATGGGCTCAAATTCAAGTAAAAATCGAATGGACACCTTAAGGGGTCAAGCATTACTTAGGGTTGAGTAAAGTCAAACTTAGATCTCAAACTTAATCAAACCTCTTTGACTTGGGCCTAAGAGAGGCCTTTCGGGCCTACTTTAATCTCATTTCAATATTTCCTAAAGTAAAGTAACATTTGAGGGAAATGCAAGTGTTGGACCGACTCATAATGTACAATTAGGAAATAATTACCACATTATTATTTTTTGAAAAAAAAAGAAATGCACATAGCATACAAATGAGGGATGCACCTAACTTGAGGTTCTATATACAAGGTTTAAGGTTGGCTCCTTAAAATTAATATACTCATGTCTCTCATGTGCTACAGATTCTATGGGGTTCATAGTAATGTGACCCATGCGTTTCTCGAAAAATTAAGGGGAAATGTAAATTCATAATCCAAAAAAATTTGGAGTGCTTCATGAGTGGGAAAGTAACTTGCAATCTTCTTAGAATGTGGAGTTCATTTATTTATGAAGTCGGAAGCAAAGTTTGCCCGAAAGGGGAGAATTTGGTTAAAATCCTAAACGATGTCTTTCAGTTCATCACAATTTATCATAGAAATTGTGATGTAGGCTTGTATGCATGACATCTAACTAAATAACAAAAATTCAAAGATTAATTTCTCCTTTCTGCTCAAATATTAAAAAAAAAATTGATTTTTCAAGTTTTACCCTCTTAAAGTAAGTCCTCAATAGAGTCTGCATTTATAGGAACCGGGGAAATACTTCTATAAAGTCGTAGGTGCTGTTAGGCGAATCGAAAGAGATGTATAGTCTTTAAAGGATTTATATTGAATTTTTACACATTAAAAATGTTCAAATGAAATGTTTGGTTTTTATTTTGAGCATTAAAATTTATAATCTGCTCGAAATAAATAAGAAAACCCAAAAAAATCAGAAATAGTAAAAAACATTGAGGCGGTCGAGGAATGACGGGGGTCATTGATTTGGGCGCCATGTGGAACCGCATGGCACCCCGAGCACCGCGCCTTTCCCCGAGTGCCTTGGTAACGGCAGTGGGCTCGGGCCAACATCCATGGAGATCCGAATAGGGTGCTGGGTGTATGACCAAGACCAGTAATTTTTTATAATTTTTTATTTATGACTTTCGGTATTTGAATTATTTAGTAAAATAAATAAATTTTCAAATTCGAATAAAACATAAATATTCCGAATGAATCAAATTTAATTAATTTTATTTTTATCACGATGTTTAAATGAATTCTTTACGATTCATTTTAATTTAAATGTGCCCGATATGCTAAAAAAAACCTCGGAACCCGAGAAAGAGAATGAAAGGAGAAAATAGGCCAATGGACTCAGGGGAGGATCCGCCATCAGCCAGAGGACTGACTGTGTTGGTCAGCACGCCCTTGATCGAGGCAAGAGATCCCACTCTGAGACCCTCTATGACTGTCGGAATCGGATACTAACCTTTGTGTGGGTCCGCACTATGCCCTGGGATTTGTCGAACCGATTTCCTTCCAAATCTTCTGATTTCCTGATTTAAATTTTTTCCGAGTAGATGGAACACATTAATATTAAAATGAAATGCAATAAAAACGAATGAATCAAAGTTATAAAATTATCGAGAGTCGCCAATTATTTCTTATAAGAATTAATAAATGTAGATTTTGACTCCGCAACTGTAAACCATGAGATTCGGATCCGGGGCTAAGGTTACGGATTCGAGAATAAAAGCCCTCGAATTTTCCTGTTCGAAAACGGACTCTACTAAATCGATTTATTAAATAAAAGAGTAGAAGTGGAGAATTTAATTAATTTAATTGATGTTATTTAGATGCATCTAGTAATTGAATGTGATAAATAAATAAATGTGATAAATAAATAAAATGTTATAAACAAAACATAAATATATAAAGAACGATATTAAAGTTGCATTTATATATAATCTGGTTCATATTAGTTGTAATTAATTTTTAATATCTGGATTACAATAATATAAATGATTACAAGAAGGTAAAAACGCAAAATAAATATGCCAAGAATTAATGTAAGCAAATGATGAAGTAGGGAGAACAAGAATGAATAACATAGTGTCAATACTCCTAGATGATTTCGGTGTAAAGAAAAATGATGGGAACGGGGCGGCGGGGACGGGGGAGTATATCCCCATCCCCATCTCCGCTCCTAAAACTCGTCCCCATCCCCGTCCCCATCCCCGCTTCGGGAAATGATTCTTGCCCAATCTCCATCCCCGCGGATTACCCATCACCAACGGAGATTTTTTGAAACTATCCAAAATCTAACCAAATTTTAATCGGACCCGGTTTTAACCTGTTCAAAATACAACGTATTTAACTTGCTCAAACAATAATACATCAAAATCAAACAATCATATATGATAATTTTCAGCATTCAAAACATACAATAGCTATCATATATGGCTAGAATATATACAGATTAATGACAACAAACTCACAACTCGAGAAGAAGCAGAGCAGAGCGAGAGTAATGGCTAGAATATATACAGATTAATGGCTATCATATATAGAGATTAAACAATACAGTAGCTATCATATCTGAGAATGAGAGTTTGAAAGTGAGAGTTGAGAGAATGAGAGGGAGAATGTAATTAAAAAAAACAAAAGAAACTGACCTTCAGCTCGGTGGCCGGCGTTGGACGTGTACTGACTCTACTGTGCCGTGGGAACCGGGTAGTGAACAACTGAGTAGTGAGCAGGGGGCCAGGGGTAGCCGATAGGGAGGGAGAAGGGAGGAGAGAGAAGTCAATCAGAGGGAGAACTGAGCAGCGAACGCAGGTAGAGGGAGATTGGAGAAGGGAGGAGGGCGCAGCGAAGGCCGAAGAGTAAGAAAAGGGAGGAGTGAGCAGCAAATGGAATTATAGAGGAGGGAAGCGAATGGAATTATGGAGGAGGAGTGAAGCGAGTTTAGGTTAGGGTTTATGACTTAAAATTTGAAAATCACTACTTTATCCTTGCTATTAATATATATATATTGAATTAGAATAAAGGTTATTTGGTAATTTTAAAATTTTCGGGGACGGAGATTCGGAGATGGAGTGGGGGAATTTTCCCCAGCGGGGAAAATGGGGACGGGGATAGGGAAAGTTTTGTCCCCATTCCCGCCTCGTCCCCGAGAGGATTATGAAAAATCATCCCCGTCCCCGTCCCCATACCTAATGGGGTTCGGATTTTTCCCCAGAGCGGGGTGGGGCCCCAGCGGGTTCGGGGATTCATCGCCCCATTGCCATCCCTAGGTGGAATGAAAGGAGGGTGTTCGGGTTAAAAAAAATAAAGAGGGGGCAAACGGGCCGTTCGAGTCAGCACAAGACCCAATATATTGGAATGAAAGAAATCAGGTCGTGCGGATCAATATGTTGGGTTATTTTGAGCTGCCCAACTTCAAACGACCATAACTTTCTAATTCGATCTCCGATTTACTTGATTCAAGTGATGTTGGAAAACTTGTGATGAGTAATTTTAGCTCCCAAAATTAGGATAGTCATGGAGCTAGTGGAAATCCAATTATTTAAAGAAAATGCTCCGGTACATGATAAATGTCGTTTTTTGGAATATTTGAACGTGGAAAAGACTAGAAATGGAAATGAGTTAATGTGGAAGGCTTTTTGTGGAGGAAATTTATTTGGGTCATTTTTTTGTGGGGTTTTTTCATCATTTGTGCATTTCAAGAATACTTGGCATTCATTCCTAAATAAACAAATGCTCAAAATAAATTACATAATCATGAAGCTAAACTACAAAAAAATTCAGCGTCTACACTTGTCGAGGACAGTGAGATCATTTGTGTTGTAACCACCCTGGAGGCCAACTTAGCCACTAATCCTATAGAATGGACTTTGGATGGTAGCGCTTCAAGGCATTTCTGCGTTAACAAAAAGCTGATGTATGACTTTGAAGATGTCCTTGATGGCCAAAATTTTACATGGAAAATTCTACCACAGTTGGAGTGTTGGGTAAAGGTTAGGAAGCAAAATGACGAAAAGGTTGTTAGCAGATATGTCATTATAGGGAAAGCAAGCAACACCCATTTCCTTGCGTTGTGACTCGAAATTAGTTATCTGAGTGGCTTAGAACTAGGGATGACAATGGGCAGGATCTGGACAAATGAAGCCATTTCGTACTGGACCTATATCCTTAGCCATATTTTTAACTGGACCCATATCCTTACCCATATTTTTTACTGGACCTATATCCTTTGTTATTGGCATTTAAATTGAACTTTTACCACATATTAATTGGCAAACCCGCAAAATTTTTGCTGAAAATCCACAAATGTCAAACTTACAATCTCAAAAATAATCCAAAGTAGTCATACAATCCCAAATTACATCATAGCAAGCATATATTTATATATATACTTATCACATAGCGGATGTAGGTCCTTGGACCCAGATCCATATCCGTTTTTGGCCATTGGACCAACATCTTTACCCATATCCTTGAAAATGGATTTGGGTCCGCGGATCTGGGCAGGTTCCAAGACCCATTTCCATCCTTACTTAGAACATTGTCTATATATAATGGAAATAAGAGATACATCTGCATTAAGCATGGTGTTGTGAGACAGTTGTTCGAGCATGATGTCATCTCCTTTAAATGAGTGAGGTCCCAAAAGAATATGGCGGATCCTCTTACCAAGGGGTTGCCGAGACGAGTTATCTTGTAAGCATCCAGGGGTATTGAGCTAAGGCTCATAACTTGAAGGGGTGTGGTCGATACCCGTTTGTCGCCAAATGAAGCCATTTCGTACTTCAAGATGCACTACACTCCCTATCCCTATGGTGCGTGCTAGTGTTGATGAGGTTGAGCTTAGCTCTTAATGAATCTATACCCATTGAGGGGATGCTATTGAGACACACATGGAAGATTCAACGCTTTGTGCCTATGTGAGGTTAAGCATTTGTACGCCCTTAATAATCCACAACAATACTTTTTGGTGATTATATTGAGATAGGCTTCATGGAATTGCCTATATACGGGAATGTTTGGTCGCCTTCTATGAGAAACCTGAGTTGTTTCTCTAGAACACTCACTAGACCTGAGGTGTGCGCATGGCCATAAAGGCGTTATTCATTGTGTATCGCAGATTATGTAGGATCTTGAGGGTTGATATGCATTGTGGGGATCCCATCCTATACTTGACATGTTTATGACTTGTTCAATTGTCAAGTTTGGATGTTGCCTCATTTCACTACATATCAATTCAATCGAAAGACATGAATACTTAAGTATCTGACCCTCCCTTTACCTAGCTAGTTTGTTTTCTTTATAACCTGTACGCCATTAGTGTGGGATTGTTGATAGTAATGGCATACTTAGCCTTTTGTCCATCTTTGTTTCTCTTCCCTTTGTCCCACACAGGTGGATTAGTGGAGTTGTTGATGGGTTTATAAGCTTCACTTTCATAGGGCCTTGTGTACTAGCTTTACCCATGGTTTTGTGGGGTGGGTTTGGGCTTGGAGCAACACACGCGCGTGCACGACATCGCCGCCCGCATGTCCAGTCCGGGTGGGGCACGGCGCATGCCACAGATTGTGGGTCCCTTTCTATGTTCTATTTATTTATTTTTCGGGTTATTTCTCTTGTTGACGTTTTCTTAGTTTTATTAGTTTTTTCCCCTACTTCCCGGATTTTCTCGTCCTCTTTCGGTTATAGTTACTCAAAAAATCGGTTTCCATCTCAACCTTAAATAGCCTGCTTTGCAACCCTTTCTCATACACACTACATCTTCTTCCTCCTTCTCTTCTCTCATATTTTCATGGGCAATTACTACTACAAAATCCAATCTCCCAGCCTTAAGTGCATGAGTCTGGGGGTAACTGTGTTAACCTTGGGAGAACGATCGACGTTGTCGATTTGCACTGTGGTTATGCCGAATTTGTTTTCAAAGCAGTCGTTCTGTCCACGATACAATGTGAATTGCTTTCGGTAAACAACCATTGTTTCCCTTTTTACTTCTTATGACTTACATTACCACTACTGTTTCGTACACACGGCCTCCTCTCTAGGATAATATGATCTTTCTTTTATTTCTTATGAACTTTCCTTTATTTCATCTATTAAAAGACACAATACATATACATAGATAAATATTAACCTTAAATGAACACAAAACCTTACATTCTATTAAATAGGATTTGAACATCCAATTCCAATACCAAAAATAAGCATTAGATTAGCAAGACGTCATTTGAACATCAAATTTCAATAGAGACCAACAAATTAAACAAACTAAATCCGAAATGTCGAAACCTAAAACTGAAAGTATACATTAACAATAACATAGAGTCTGAGATAAACACTCACATTCACAAAAACACCACGACTTGGTAGAGGTTTAGGGTGGGCGACTGCCGGTTGGGCAACGTTGCATAGTTTGTAGTGGGGAGTGTGGCTCGGGTCACCTGCTACTGCTACCTGTTAGCATCACTTTTAAGGAGTCGAGTTGGCACGATGGCTAGTGTTGCAAGCCGAGCACCGCGGTGGCTGGATATCGGCAGTCTCAACGGTGAGTCATTGAGAAGAATTGGAGAGTAAGGTGGTGGTGTCAATTGAAAGTACTCATCTAGTAAATGACAGAGAGAGAGAAAGGAGGAGGACGACGAGGTCTCGAGGAGTTAGGATTTGTTTTGCAACGGGTGTGCACCAATATGGTTTAGTATTTCTGACTTCGAATAACATTTGTTAAAAATTTAATTGTACCTTTTAGGTGGAAAATCGAAATTTTAAGTAAAATTTCTCACTCATTCTCAACATTCTAGTTAAAATTACCCTTCCACTTTCAAAGGTCAAACTAAACTTTTGTGGAACTTTTTGTTTTGGTGAAAAGGAACAAAAATACATGTTAAAATGTTAGATGCTATATTTTTCAACTCTTCATGAGAAATTAATGGGAAGTTAAAAATTAGATAAAAATATATTGCAAAACATAAAAACATTTCATAAAAAAATATGTTAAAATATTTTGTTTGACAGTAATTTGTCTTTATTTTATTTAATTGTTATTTTCTTTGCTTCAACTGTTTAATATTAGTTGATATTATGAAATCTCAATTTTTTTTCAAAATTCCTGCTTTACAATAAAAATATAGGAGGAAATACTGACAGATTATAGTTATAGTTTTCATCAAGCCAAAACAAAGATAATTATTATTTTAAGAAGTGTTGCCTTATATGTCTATGTAACAAGCAATATGCAAATATTATAATAAACTTCAGTTTAAGATAACAATTTTTAATCATGTTATAATAGGGTATCTGTTGTAACACTTTCGAAAAACGTTATTTGAATAGGCGTTGCAACAACCATAGTTTGTTGTAGATAGTATGTATGCTACAAAAGCATTTGTAGCCTAATGGTTAAGAAATAACAATTACAATAAAAAATATCTATTGTATATATTTTAATTATTTGGGCTATTCTACTCAGAATATCAATTACATTGTTGTAAAATCAATTAATCTTAAAAATACAACCAATGGACTAGTTAATAAAGATATTGAAAACTTAAATTCTTTGATTATAATCTTAAAAAAATATTAAAATAACATATTAATACTCTATTGATCAATTTTTCTTAGAACTTGCATGACTAGAATTGCACTGTTCTTGTAACTCCTTAATGTATATTGATTTTGTTGTTTAGCAAACCCATCATTTCTAGATCTTCAAATATTTTCCATCAACATTGAAAAGATACTCATGAACATTTTCAAATTAATGTCAAATCATAGTGAAATATCAAATTTTTGTCGAACATCATAATCCCAAATAATATGTTTGTAGACACTAAAAATCAAAATAGTGTCAAATTATAAAATAAATTAAGTTAATTATTTTGGTCACCCCAAATTAATTAATTTAGTTTATTTAATTAAATTTTCTCAAATTGACTACCAAGTCAATGCTAGGACGACTGTCAAGTTAGGGTCAAACCGACTACCAAGTCAAAAGTCAAATGGATTGCCAAGTCAACCTAACCCTAAGGCCCGGACAACGGCCTCAAAAAGGCTAGCAAGTCATAAGCCCAAGAGAGAGATCAAGTCCTTATAAATAGGACTCTACCTCTTCTCATTAAAAAAAAAAAGGATTCAACTCTCAAGAAAACTCTCTCTAGAATAAACAATAAACACTTCAATATGTGTCTGTAAACACAAATTTCTAGCCTGAAATAAATAAAGACAAGAAATTGAGAAACAAATATAATTTGTATTAATATTCAAATGTATGTAGGTACAATCTCAGTATTAAATACAATAAAGTAGTCTTCTGATTCGATCTCCTTAAATTTGGGTGAGCCGAGGGCGCGGACGCTTGATCTCGATCTCGAATGTAGGTTTAGCTGAAAAACTCTATAGTAGTTCTTGAGCGTCGATCTCCTTAGTGCTTGGTAGCTAGAGGCTTGCTCGAAGGTTGACCGTTTGCAGGTTGACTGTTGGTTGCAGTTCTTCAAGTTCTTCGATGCGAGGGCCTAAGTGCTTGGTCTCGATCGATGAACCAGATGAAGAAGATGACTGTAGTCTTTGACGTGAAAAACAGAAGTTGTTGAACTAGCAGGCGTTAATCCTTGGCGCTTGGTAGTTAGATGTCGCTTGTAGTTCGATCTTCTGAAGGTTTCGCATGCAGGTTTTGCCGGAGAACTCTGAAGCAGTTCTTGATCTTGATGCGGTAGAGGCTCGGAGACTCGATCTTGAGCTTTTGCAGAATTCGATCCTTGGCACTTGGTAGCTGGAGACTGCTGGCAGTTTAATCTTCTGAAGCCTCTGGAGTGCAGAATGCCGAATGCCGCCGGGTGTAGACTGTAGAGTGTTGAAAATGAGGGAGAAGACCCCTATTTATAGGCTCTGGAAGCCTAGGGTTGCCTAGGGTTTGAGTCGGCTTTGGGCTTGGGCCCAAATTAATTAATTATCCCTTTATTTAAAATAAAGAAATAATTATGATTTTCTGCATCATAATTGACACGTGTCGCGAATCTATTGGTCATGATATATTTTCATTTAAAATTTAATTAAATGGACCGCCGTAATTAATTTAACACGTGGCAGCTAAATCAATTTAAACTATTTTGACACGTGTCATTTTCTGATTTGTCGAAAAATTTTTGCCTCCTACAGATGCCCCCTTCGAGAGTCAGCCGCGAACACAAATTTTTGGTGTTTTAAGCGGTTGAGTCTCGAATATATAAGAACAATAATTTTTTTATCACAACTTTTCCGTTTGGATAAAAATTTCCTTAGAAATTTAGTCGGATAAATTTTTGGCAGTCAGAGTTGGAGTTGGAGTTGGAGAATGAGTTGGAGTTGGAGTTGGAATTGGAGTTGGAGTTGGAGTTTGAGTTTGAGTTTGAGTTGGTGATGGTGATGGAGTTGGAGACTCGACTTAGAATTCTAGTAGTATCCTAAAACTTGGCCAATCAGATACTATATAAACGCACCATTCTCGCCTCTTCCATTCATCTGCTGTTCCTCGTCTTCTCCCTGAATCTGCAAACTCACAAGTTTTACAGTATCTTTTTCTTTCTTTCTTTCTTTCTTTCTTTCTTTCTTTCTTTCTTTCTTCTTCTTTTTATTTTTTCATATAATTTGACCTTTTCTTTTTCTTGTTCAATTTTTTTTTGCCATGTTTTCTGTACGGAGAGCTGAGATTAATTGTTATCGTCTGCTTGAAGTTTTTCCTTCGTCATCGTCACATTCTTGCTTACTTCTCAGCGTGCTGACGTAGAATAGTCTTAGACTATTCTTTTCAGGACTGTCTAGGTCGACAGTGTCTCCAACTCGTTTCCTTGAGCTACTCCTCAGCGTACTGACGTAGAGTAGTCCTAAACTACTCTCTTCAGGACTGTCTGGGTCAACGGTGTCGCCATCTCCGCTTTCCTGGACTACTCCTCAGCGTAATGACGTACAGTAGTCCTAGACTACTCTCTTCAGGACTGTCTGAGTCGACAGAGCCACCATCGCATTTACTCCTCAGAGACGTTCTGATGTATTAGACATCTTTCAGGTGTCTCTTTTCAGAAGTGACCTGGGTCGATAGAGCTGTCATTGTGTTTTACTTCTCAGGGACGTTCTGATGTATTAGACATCTTTGTGGTTTCTCTTTTCAGAACTGACAAGGGTCGACAGAGCCGCCATCGCGTTTACTCCTCAGGGACGTTCTGATGTATTAGACATCTTTGAGGTGTCTCTTTTCAGAACTGACCTGGGTCGACAGAGCCGTCATCGTGTTTACTCCTCAGGGGCGTTCTGATGTATTAGACATCTTTGAGGTGTCTCTTTTCAGAACTGACCTGGGTCGACAGAGCTAGTGCCTCGCCGCAAGTGAAACATGCCTCAGCTTACTGACGTAGAGTTGTCATAGACAACTCTCTCAAAAACGTCAGTATAGTTTGGGTCGACGGAGTCATTGCCTCTGATTTGAAGGATGATAACATCGTCTTGGAGCGGAAGTCGGTCGACATGATTACGATGCCCCCCGCTGCATGCTTGAAGGAAGTTCTCAACCAACCTGAGTATTCCATTGATGGTGTTGACTTTAAGCAAACCACCTACATGAGGATCCTAACATGTCAAAGTGCAACTTGAAAGCCAACAATTTTTATAATTTAGAAGTCTTTAATCTTGTCGACTTTGAAGTCTTGCATGTGTGACCTATGACTTTACTGACTTAAAAGTCTTGTATTGACTTGAGAGTCTTTGCTTGCCTTGACTTGGGAATCCTGCATTCCTATTAACTTATGAGTTAGAAAATTTTATTGACGTATGAGTCATGCACTTTGACTTGAGAGTCATGAACTCATGAATCTTGTGTGCGAGCGACTTGGGAGTCTTTTGTTGGATGACCTACAAGTAATTAATTCTCTTCATCTTAGAATTTGATTTTAATGACTTGGTAGTCTTGAACTTAACTGACTTGGAAGCCTTCAATTTTTGCTGACTTGGAAGTCTTCGAGTTTTTTTGCTGCTGACTTGGAAGTCGGTTGGTTTGATGACTTAAGAGTCAGGAAGTTTGTTGACTTAAAAGTCTTTAAATTTGCTGACGTAAGAGTCGTATGCATTGTTGACATGAGAATCTCGAATTTTATTGACTTGGAAGTCGTGATCTTGACTTGTGAGTCCTAGTATTTTGTTGATTTGAATTTGATTGACTTGTAAGTCCTTCATTTTGTCGACTTGGGAGTCATGAGGCTCGTTGATGAGGGAGTTGGACTGACTTGGAAGTCTTTGTCTTGTTGTTGACTTGGGAGTCAGGAGGCTTGGTGACTTAAGAATCTTGAAGTTTGTTAATTTGAAAGTCTTGAATTTTTGCTAACTTGGAAGTCTTTAATTTCCGTTGACTTGGAAATCGGTGAATCTGGTGACTTGAGAGTCTTTTATTTGATTGACTTGGGAGTCCTTGACTTAAAAGTCTTTAATTTCGACTTGCGAGTCTTTAACTTTGGTGACTTGAAAGTCTTTGACTTGAAAGTCTTGAACTTTGACTTGTGAGTCTTGAATTTGCTAACTTGTAAGTCCATAAAGTTCGTTGACTTGAAAGTCTTCAAAATTTGGTGGCCTGTGATTGATTTTTTTTCTTTTTTTCTTGTGTATGACTGTATTTGGGTCTGGACCCCAAATTGCGTACGTACCTTAAGAATGAAACACTCATAAGGATCAAGCCAAACGTAGTTCAAATAAGGAGAAATGAAAATTTTATTTATTAATTAGCCGTACACAGTTTATACTCTTGCGGGCCAGGAGTATTAAAACGATGAAATTGAAAAGAACTAAAAAGAAAGGAACTTTTTTTTTTGTGAACAGTTTATGCTCTTGTTCAAGAGCTACATCTTCATTTTCCTAGATTTTGACTTGGGAAGAAGAAAGCGTCTCCTCTCGTTTAAACCCTTTGTCGACGTTGCTTTTGCTTTGATGACCAATGAAGATCACAGTGTGTCTCTTCACCCTAAGGGATCCTTCAGTCTTGACCTCCAATGTTGAATAACGCTTCATGTGAGATGGGATGGTGCTTTGAACTTCGTTCATGACTCCAAGGCGGCTGAATGCATAGCTCTTTTCCTGGTCGGTTTGTGAGTTTACAACCTCTTTAGCTTGTTTGATCTTTGATAATACAGAAGATTTTGATCTCAAACCATCCTTGATCCTGCTGAAGACCGAGGTTTTGCGCTCTCCTCGACACCCTATCCGCTCAAAGACAAAAGTTTGTCTATGGGAAGCTGACCGACCCGACCTATCGAACACGGAGAGTTTTGACTTGGGCTGATACTCCATTCTTTCGCTATCATCTTCTTCGATCTCGAAGCAGGAGACCATGTTAACGGATGCAACATTGTTAACTTCTCCAAAGCACTTCGGAAAGTATTCATCCAGCGTGACAGGAGCACAAGGGCCTTGCTCA
The DNA here is from genome assembly GCA_029582165.1 of Portulaca oleracea. Classification (NCBI taxonomy): domain Eukaryota; kingdom Viridiplantae; phylum Streptophyta; class Magnoliopsida; order Caryophyllales; family Portulacaceae; genus Portulaca; species Portulaca oleracea. The sequence continues at coordinate 10,554,206 of CM055885.1, read as the reverse complement.
ATTAACTCAGTTGAACCCACTCCTTGTTTCTTGATGACTTCAAGCCTTTTGCTCTCCATCAAAGGTTGAGGATTGCTACTTCTCCTTTGTTGCTTACTTTGACGAGGCGATGTTGTTTGGACTTCACTTTGCCCCCCAGTCTTCATTCGAGACATTGAGCTCCATCCTTCCTCTTCACCAAAAGCTTTTGAGACTTGCTCATGTTCATCTTGAGAAGCCTGGACTAGTACAGCAAGAGGAACTGGTTTTTGGCATCCAAATTGAATCATCAGGAATTCGTTTCTCCTAGCCGGAAGTGGATGAGCTGAAACGTAATTGGCTTCGATGTTATCATCCAAGTCCAATATTATTTTTCCCTCCTCAGCTAGCTTCATGATGCGCTCCTTGAGTGTGATACACTTCTCAAGAGGGCGACTAACTACCCTATGATAGCGGCAATATCTTGGGTTTGTGGTTCTGCCCGCCTCTTCCAGCCTTTTTGGTTGTGGGAGTTCAATAATTCCCTTTTCCAACAAGTCGTCTAGCATCCCTGACAAGTCGGAGTCCGGAAACGGGTACTTCTTTTCTTGAAGCTCCTTCAATATAGGACGCTTCCTTTCAGCATCTTTCAGTTTCTTCCTTTCTGGTTTAGGCTTGGAAGAGATTCGTACTGGTTCATAAGTAGAAATAGCCATGGACTCCTCCTTTGAAGTCTTCGGCAACTTGCCATTTTTCTTATACCCATTAGCATCGTTCCTTGATTCAGATGAAGATGAATTCCTTCCTCGTCGACTTGCTATGGTGATCTCCATATCATGTGCCTTGGTCGCCAACTCCTGGAAGGTTTTAGGCTTGACCATCTTGAGGACGTAGAGTAAATCCCAGTGCATACCTTGAGCGCACATATCTACAGCTGAAGTTTCGGTGAGGCGATCCTTACATTCAAGACTAAGAGCCCTCCAACGATGGATGTAGTCAAGGACTGGCTTGGCCTCCCACTGTTTTGTGTTTGTCAGTTCTGTCATACTAACGACCCGTTGAGCGTAATAGAACTTGTTGAGAAACTCTTGCTCCATTTCCTCCCAGTTGTTGATAGATTCAGGCTCTAAGTCCGTACTAGTCGAATGCGATCCCTTTCAAAGAACGGACGTATTGTTTCACTAGCCGATCTCCTTCTATGCCGGCATTGGTACAAGTTTCGATGAAGTGAGTGATGTGCTGCTTAGGATTACTCTTGCCATCAAATTGATTGAACTGTGGGGGTTGATATCCTTGCGGCATTTGAAGGACATTGATCCTCTTCGTGTATGGCTTCGTGTACAAGTGAGTCCTGTTTGATCTCTCTCCGAGTTGAGCCCGTACTGCATTTGCCACCAAGTTTTGAATTTGCTCTACAGTTAGTGATTCTGAAACTGAGTTACTCTTCTTGTCTTCCCCATCGCCATCACCCTTCGAAGACTCTTTGTCAGATTCCTCTTTGTCTGAATCTTCGTCGGAGTCTTGATACGGACGCTTCTCTATCTTCTTCATCAGTTTTGCGATCTGCTCACTTTGTTCGCTGATTTTCTTGTCTTTCTCTTCACGTTCCCTGGCGAGCCTATTTAACATAGCCTCAAGTTCAGCTATCTTTCCTTCCATGTTGACGACCTGCACGTCACTTGAATCGAATGTTGAATATTGACTTCTTGGAGAAAGAGATGAGAGGCAGAGATGTCCCACCGAGCGTGCCAAATTTGTAAACACAAATTTCTAGCCTGAAATAAATAAAGACAAGAAATTGAGAAACAAATATAATTTGTATTAATATTCAAATGTATGTAGGTACAATCTCAGTATTAAATACAATAAAGTAGTCTTCTGATTCGATCTCCTGAAATTTGGGTGAGCCGAGGGCGCGGACGCTTGATCTCGATCTCGAATGTAGGTTTAGCTAAAGAACTCTATAGCAGTTCTTGAGCGTTGATCTCCTTAGTGGTTGGTAGCTAGAGGCTTGCTCAAAGGTTGACCGTTTGCAGGTTGACTGTTGGTTCCAGTTCTTCAAGTTCTTCGATGCGAGGGCCTGAGTGCTTGGTCTCGATCGATGAACCAGATGAAGAAGATGACTGCAGTCTTTGACGTGAAAAACAGAAGTTGTTGAACTAGCAGGCGTTGGTCCTTGGCGCTTGGTAGCTGGATGTCGCTTGTAGTTCGATCTTCTGAAGGTTTCGCGCGCAGGTTTTGCCGGAGAACTCTGAAGCAGTTCTTGATCTTGAAGGCGTTGGTCCTTGGCGCTTGGTAGCTGGACCGCCATAATTAATTTAACACGTGGCAGCTAAATCAATTTAAATTATTTTGACACGTGTCATTTTCTGATTTGCCGACAAATTTTTGCCTCCTACAGTGTCATTTGTTCTAGAGATTGAAACACAAACTTGATCGAGATTCAAGCCGCGTCGGCCCTCCTTCAAGAAGACGTCAGAGATCGAATCAGAGGATTTTTTATTTGTTCATCTTGTAACAAATATTATATAGATTGTACCCAAATTCTTTGAAATTAATACAAAATTATATTTGTCCATTTTTTCTTGTCTTTATTTATTCTAGACACGAAAATTTGTGTTACAACGTTCAGTATTCATTACTCTTAAAGTGTAAAACCCCAAAAAACTCAAAGGTGTTGACCGTTACGACGTTAGTAATTTAAGTTTGGCTCCGTTAATTTTTGAGATTTATCTACGATTATTTTGCTAACACTTGAGCTCGTAGGACCGCGTAGTAGCTAATGCAGGGTAGAATAATAATTAATTTTATTCATTGTAACCTATGTTGCATGGGAGGTGGGTATTTTAGTAATTTTATGTGTTTGATCGACCTTTAGTGCTATTACTATTATTATTCACGTGAGTATTCTTTTTAATTAGTTAATTATATGATATTTTAGAGATTTTAGAAAATCTAGTATTATATATAATTAATTACTTTCATCTGTAATAATTTTTTTTATTTATTCTTGTAATTAATTATGGATATAAATACCCCATTTTCTTATAAACCCTAGGTATTTGGACCCAAAACCAAAACCTCCTTTTTATTTAATCTCACGGCGCCTCACACACACTCTCTCTTCTTTCAACGCAAATACTGGCCCGGTTTCTTCGTACGCAACCCTAATCCTCTACCCTTCCTTCACTCACATAGCCACCACGCACCACTATCCTGGCCACCTGATCGCGCCGCCACCACCACCACTGTTCTGTTGTCAACACCACCATGACACCGCTAACACTACGCATTGTACCGCCCAACAGTCGTTAGAACATCGTCTCCACTCTTCCTCCCTCTCGTTTCTCAGGCACTACACCGCCACACTGTCTCCTGAACCCTGTCGCACCACCATCAACCGCACGGACCGCCGCCCTTGTCGCTAGAAGGTCCCCAACACCCCCTTTCTCTATATCTCTCTTATGTTCAGCCCAAACCGTTGAGCTTCGACCACCGCCATCCGCCATCACTCATGTCGTCATATCGCTGTTTTTTGTGCCCGACGCCTTTGCCTTACCACCGCCGGAGCCCTTAATTACCAATGCCCTTAGTGCCGCCCAGCCAACTGCTTTGGAGTATATAAACCTTAAACTCTAGTTTTCTTTTACTAGTTTTATTTCTTTTCATACAAGCTGTATCAAGCCACACGTAACCATACACCCGGGGTGTTACAAGTTGTCTTTGGCCAGTAGTTGTTTCAGGTAAAAAGTAGAGTTTTTAAGGTGTATTTTATTACTAATTTGGAGTTACTAGTGTATTTATTCAAACTTTGATCAAAATTATGTTAGAAGTATTCCAAATAGTATTTTACGATTCCTTTCACTACTTTTATAGGTTTTTAAGGTGTATGCTTGTTAAAGTATTAAACTTTAATTTATTACTTTTATTATTACGTTGATTAATTATCAGGTTCATTTGGTTCAAAGTTAATATGATTAATTGGGGAGTTTGAGTTAGTTTTTTGTTAGGGTTGTTTTGGGATGTGTTAGAAAGTGTAGGAGGTGTGTTTTGACAATGGTTATATGTTTAGAGGTCCAACTTAGAGTCTTGGGTCGAGTTGGTTAGAGTTAGGATCTGAAATACCAAATAAACATTGATAGGTAACGACATATTTGTTTGATCGTAATAGAGAGACCACCATAAATTTTACTAGTCGTGTTTTGACAAAGCTGTTCGGTCAGGAAGTCCGCAAAGATGTTAGCTTTCATAGGAATTTTACAGATCGGGCTTTTGAAGTGTATAAGTTGAATTATGACCTAAACACTGGGGCTATGTCAAAACTGGACTAGTTTGAGTGTGAGTTGTATTTGGGGACCTCAGAATGTGTTTTAGGTCTCGGAGTCAACATAAAAGTTTTAGTAGACATTCCGAAGTTTCCAGAACGTCTAACATTAGGTTCGTAGGGTATCGGGAGGTCAAGTTATGGCCTATGCAATGCATGTGTTGCAATTTGTTCTGTTTTTAATTATGCCAAAATGTTAATGTGTGAAATATATTGTGAATTTTCTGAATGTGTGTTTATGTGAAAAAGGTGTTGAGTAGTTCAAGATGTTAATTCATGAATGATGGGAACCTTATAGTGTTCCTATGGGAGGGTTAGGTACAAGGTAGTTAATACTAACCTCGAAGGGCACGTTTTAATTAAAGAAATTATTCTATTTTAGGCACGATCTAGTTCGCGTCGTTTTAGTGAGCTCAAGTGTGTTCGTGGAACGAAAGTGAAGAACTCCAGGTAATGTCCATGTAACACCCCTAGGTTGTTAACCACTAGATTAAGCTAATGATCTATTTAACCCAATGATTAGCGCAGTGAATTATCACCTAAGGATATTACCGTCGTCCATGAAAGTGGATAAGCTAAACACAATCCAAACACACATAGCTATAGCAACCCAAACACATGATTATATCAAACTAACCACACAAACAACCCATAATATCAACTATCACAAACCAAACACTTTAGACCGACTCTTTAACACGAATAAAAAGCCCATCATTATAGATAAATTAGAGTACGACTCCCAAGCCTGCAAGTGAGCAACTCCCAGATCACCTGTTCTTATGTTTGCCTAGGGGTTCGTCCGGTTGGTGCGTTCTCTTTTCCCTTCGCCGAATTTCCTAAAACGAAAGTAGAAAACTTCGCAAAGTGAGATAAACTCAGTATGTATACCCCTGTAATATAAGAACCATCACGTAAATAATTTTAGTTACTCAACGCGGTTCCAAAAATATTTAAAACAACGTAAAAGATAACAACAACAATGGACAGTAAACAAACTATACGCAAAATAAAACATAACTTAGCTCAATATAAAATCATAATTTAACTCATATATTGAAACATAAATCAACCTTTACATAAGAGACACAAATTAACTTAATTAAACCACCCTTGAAGCCTCTTTACCTTAAACAAAATATGAACGCAACTTATGATATAATATATCTCGTATGTAAAACTTGGCATAAATCACTCGTAACTTATACATAAAACTTGACTTTGGTTTCTTACAAAACATGCCTTATAGTTCTTGACATACCTAATCCATAATTTTTATGCTTTTAAGTCAAATAACTTAAATAAGAAAAATACTTAAAACTTGGTTACCGTATTATTATCTTGAAGGTCCCCAACTTGCGATCACCAGCTAAGCCTCCGTATGCGCGTAACCGGACCGATTGAGAGATCCGGATGGTATTATGTACTGGTCAGGTTTCCATGGGGTGGACTTATGGCACGAATAACATGGTGTGTACTGTGGCACGGTATCAGTGTGTGCACGAATTCATGGTAACATGGTGTGCACGAGGCACAATAACATGGGCGGTGCCTTTAATTAGGTGGGAAAACTAGAAAATCTCACTATTTTTAATCTTGTTTTAGCTTAATTCTAATATGACTATTCCAAAACTAACCTATTCAAAACATGCTCTTGGATTAACTTACCCCACTTAGAACTTAACTCATGAAAACCCTTTAGTAACAAGAGCACTCATTTAACATAAAATACCTATCATAAAGGATGCGTAGCAAAAAAATATTTAGGGTAAAATATCTTACTTAATAGACCATACTTTGGTACAGAAAACTACATGAAAACTTGCTTACATTTGAACACGATACATAAAATTAGTATAAATAACATGAATCTCAAAGTAGACATACCCTATACATAACATAAAAAGCATGGAAAATTAAACCTTTAAAGTTACAGACAATACACGTACCTGAACAGTTGAACACTTACACACACTCACTTAAACCAACAGAGACTTGAACAGTTTGGCGCAACGACATCTTAGGAATACATGAGAAGGAACAAGAATCATGAATTAGAATATATTCTTATTGAGATTAATGAAGAATATCCTAGTAAAATCCTAAGATTACTTGATAATTGGTCATACTTCCTAAGGTTCACTCGAAAGGCCAAAACTTCTCCCACAAGCATAAAATCATTATGAGTAAGGACTTTCTGGAAAGCTAAGCTCATGTGGTACAACTTTGTAGTTGATCAAGAAGGTAAAAAATTTGGTTAAAGAGGGTAAAAATACCAAACTCAGCAGTATGTCCAGAATGTACATGCATGAACTCCGGTTTTACGGAGAGTCATAACTCGAGTTATAGATATCGGTTTGGGACGTGCAAGATATGTATGGAAAGCTTGAAGATCATACTAAAACTTTCATGTTGATCATAAACTGATTTGGACATGGGAAAGGGCCGGAATTTGGCCATGAACACAGGACATTCAATTCTATTTTTTTTTGGCAGACTCAAGCTACTGAACAAGGTTCGGTGACTCATAACTTCCACTCCGATATCCTATAGCTATAAATTTTACCTTTCTGGAAAGCTTGACAAACATTCTACAACTTTCAGGTTGAACACTTAAACCAAGGAGATCTCCAACCAGACGTAAAACATGCATTTTCATACTCATCTCCGAAATCTTATATAACTACACTTCTTTACGGTTTTGGTCATAACTTGTGATATACATATCTGAATCATGAAATTCAAAAGTCGAGTGTTAGCTAACATCTTAGGAAACCAATTTATACAAATATCGAGGTTAAACATATACTTTAAACTTTCGGGAAATTCCATATTACAACCAGAATTGAAATACAAGTCATCTTTGGTGTTGCATGCACTTTAAACTCCATTATTCTACACTAATCTTTCCTAATGCACTCCTTAAACATAATTACTAAATTCCTAGAATTAAAACATAAGAAATCTTCCATCGAAGATCATATTTCAAACATGTAAAGCATATTCTTACCATGATTCAACATCCCAAGCTTCAAGTTTCAATAATGTACCATTAATAAACATCACAACCTTCACTAAGCTAACTGTTTAACCTTAAATTAAGTACATGCATCAATAAATATTCATTAAATTCATACTTCCACAGTGAGTATGTTATCCCAATCTTTATGCATGTTCATACTACAATATAATCCCCACTCATTCAACCATTAGAACACAATCTCATCACATATTTACCAAATTCTCACTCTTGAACTTATACAACACTTGATTATCCTCTGTAAAGACATGAAAACCATCACTAAATCAGATTATACTCATAATCTAACACTTGAAAAAGTGAGTGTGAAAGATTGGAGCAATTACCAACTCAAATGAAGAAGAAGAAGAAGAATGGAGAAAAGAAGAAGAAAGACGATGGTGGTGGCGGTGGCGGTGGTCGTCGGCTGCCTGCTGGAGGTGGTCGCCGGTGGGTCTGGCTGGTGAGAAGCACCACAGCAGCAAGGAAGAGTGGGGAGACAAAGGGCTTGGGAAGATGAAGAGCCAAGAGAGAGATTAGAGTTAGGGAGGGAGTATGAGTTTGTATGTAAAATCAAATGGGATTAATTCCCACCTAAGTCTTGCATTTATCAACAACTGAGAGGCCCAAAGGCCCCTCTTCCCTTCACTTAGCCGACCCAAAGGCTGACCAAAGACAAATTATCAATTTTAATCTCCCTCCTTATATCTATATCTCTCTAAACCCAATTTACTTAAACCTGTTATACTCTAAAAATTTTAACAGACGACCTTTTAAACCCAAATAAATATTCATATCCCAGGTACTTTCATAATTATATTTTAACTTGACATGGGTAAAGGGTAAAAATAATAATATTGAGACCTGAAAGAAAATACTTGAATATCCATGATAGCCATAAATTTAAATCGGAAGAAGGAATTTGACAAGAATTTTCTAATCTAAAATCGTGATGGTCGTTGCACTGCTCATGTCTTGCAAAACACACATTTGTTAGAAGAATCGGAACACGCACTTTAATTATTATTTAATGATTTTTAACATTGATTAATTACGTTAATAAATATGTGTTAAGGGGTAGTTAACGCTGGGTTATAACATCTTAGTCCCCTTAAAAGAAGTTTTGTCCTTGAAACTTTGAAAATACTACCGTCGTATCCTGGGGTCTTACCTCAAAACATGTGGAGGTACTTGTTTCGCATGTCTTCTTCGGTTTCCCACGTGGCTTCCGATGAGGAGTGATTAGTGTAAAGGACCTTCACTAAGGGAATTTCTTTTGTGCGTAAGAACTTATCTGTCCGGTCCAGTATTTGAGCCAATACTACTTCATATGATAGATTTTTTGCGACGACTAACGGTTCAGGCTCCATCACTTGGTCTGGATCGGGAACATATTTTCGTAGCTGAGACACATGAAATACATCGTGGACATGTTCTAAATCTGTAGGCAATTCCAGCTTGTACGTTACGGAGTTAATCTTCCCTATGATTTCATAAGGCCCGATGTATCGGGGACTTAATTTTCCCTTGACATTAAATCTTCGCACCCCTTTCGTTGGTGAAACCTTAAGTAATACTTTATCTCCGGGTTGAATCTCTAAGGGTTTCCTTCTCTTATCCACATAACTCTTATGTCGGCTTTGAGCCGTCTTGATGTGCTACTGAATGACCCGAACTTTATCCACCATGTCTTGTATCAATTTAGGACCCACTAACAGGGTTTCATCCAACTCAATCCAACACAAGGGAGTTCTGCATTTCTTGCCATAAAGAGCTTCGAACGGTGCCATCTAAATCGTAGCTTGGTAGCTATTATTTTAGGGAAACTCTCTAACGGTAAAAAGTCTTCCCAATTTCCCTGAAAGTCTAGAACACAAGCACTAAGCATGTCTTCAACTATCTGATTTACCCATTCAGCTTGGCCATCGGTTTTTGGTTGATACGAGCTACTGAAGCTCAGCTTGGTGCCAAACGCTTCTGTAAAGCTGCCCAAAACCACGATTGGAACCTGGTATCTCGGTCACAGAGGATGTCTTTTGGAATGTCGTGTAGCCTTACCACTTCTTTCACATAAATACTGGCAAACTTATCAATTTTACAGCTCTCATTTATCGGAAGAAAGTGGGCAGACTTGGTTAATCGATCTACAATCATCCATATGGCATTCTTCTTGGTGACTATCATGGGTAATCCCATGATAAAATCCATGGATATAGAACCCCATTTCAATGTGGGAATCTCTAACAACCTTAGCTTTCCTGTAGGACGTTGGTGCTAAATCTTTACTTTCTGGCACGTAAGACATTTATCCACAAAATTTGCTATGTCTTTCTTCATGTTAGGCCACCAGAACTTCTCTCTTATGTCACGGTACATCTTAGTACCTCCTGGGTGTACTGAAAACGAGGTATCATGCTCTTCACGTAAAATCCTTTCACGTAAGTCTCGGCTCGCGGGCACATATAAAGGATTTTGGAATCTCAAGGTTCCATTCTCGTGGATCAGGAATCTTGGCATTTTTTCTTTCTCTACCCTTCCACGTATATACCTTATGTTTTTGTCATTCATATGCTCATCCTTGATTTCATCCAAGATGGAAGGTCGCAATTGCAACTCTGCCAACTATGCCTCACGTATTTTGGCGGGACTACCTTAATCCCTGCCTTCTGAATTTCTTGACTCAACTGAAGCTGGGCCACGGTTGGCGCACTCGTGTCATGTTGACTTTTCCTACTCATGGCGTCAGCAACTGAGTTTGCGTTCCATGGATGGTACTGTATAGTTAGGTAATAATCCTTGAGGAGTTCTAACCATCTTTGTTGCCTCAAATTTAACTCCTTTTGGGTGAATATATATTTCACACTTTGATGATCCGTAAAGACTTTGGTAGACGCACCATATAAATAATGTCTCCAAATCTTCAAGGCGAAAACTACCGCTGCTAATTCTAGACCATGAGTAGGGTACGTAGTTCAGCTCATGAGGCTGTAACTGCCTGGAGGCATATGCTATGACTTTATCATCCTGCATTAGGACACATCCTATTCCCCACTTGGACGCATCATTGTAGATGACGTACTCTTTTCCTTCCACAAAAAAAGTTAGGATTGGGGCGGAGGTGAGCCTCCTCTTGAGCTCTTCGAATGCTTTTTTAAACTTCTCACACCACTCAAACTTTGTAGTCTTCCTCAATAGACTAGTCAATGGTAAGGCGACCTTAGAGAAATCTTGAATAAAACGTCGGTAATAGCCTGCCATACCTAAAAAGCTTCTCACCTCAGTAACGGTCATGGGTCTAGCCCAATTCATGATTGTTGCAACTTTTTGTGGATCAAATTTGATCCAATCCTTGGTCACTATATACCCCAAAAAGGCTACTACTTCTAAACAAAACTAACACTTCTTTAATTTAGCATACGATTGCTGCTCCTCTAAGATTTGTAGCACCATTCTCGGATGCCTTTCATGCTCTCCTCGAGTTTTCGAATAAATCTATATATCATCAATAAATACTACCAAAAAATGTCCAAAAATGGCCTAAAAACTCGATTCATGATGTCCATAAAAACTGCTAGAGCGTTTGTAAGCCCAAAAGGCATCACTATGAATCGTAGTGCCCGTAACGGGTCCTAAAAGCTGTCCTAGGTATATCCTTAGGTTTAATTCTCAACTGGTGATATCCTAACATTAAATCAATCTTGGAAAACACACCTGCCCTCTTGTAATTGGTCGAACAAGTCATCAATACAGGGCAGGGGATACTTGTTCTTAATAGTGACTTTGTTCAGCTCTCTGTAGTTAATGCACAACCTTAGACTGTCGTCCTTTTTCTTGACAAACAAAACTGGTGCTCCCCTAGGAGACACACTCGGTCTTATGAACCCTAACTGGATTAACTCGTCCAGTTGGACCTTGAGCTCCTTTAACTCTACAGGTGCCATTCGATACAGCGCCTTAGAGATCAGTTGCATTCCCGGAACCAATTACATTTTGAAATCAATTTCCCTCCTCGGGCGTAAACTAGAAAGTTCCTCAGGAAAACATCTGGAAACTCCCTTACTGCTGGGATATCTTCTATCCTCACTTCTTCTGGCTTGATTTCCGTTATATAACATAAATAACCTACGACTCCATGGCGTAAAAGCCTCTTAGCCTTCATTACAGACACAATCATATAGTTGGACTTTCCTTATTCTCCTTTGAAATGAACCTTGCCTCCTAACTTACTTTTTAAAACAACTGTTCCCTCGTCACACCTTATCTTGGTCCCATATTTAGCTAACCAGTCCATGCCTAAAATAACATGGAACTATGCTATTTCAATCACAATAATGTCAACTGGAAAGCTTTCTTCAAAGATCCTAAGTGGGACATTTATAAATGCCTTTTCACATATTATAATTAGGCCATTAGTTAATCCTATCTGATAGGTAACTACCTTCTCACGTTCCTGTAGGCCCAAATCAGGACTAACATGTGCAGAAATAAATGAATGCAATGCACCAGAATCAAATAAAGTATGAACAGGCCTGAAATTAATTAAGAGAGTCTCAGTAACCACTGTTCAGAGGTGGTCGCTTACTTTCTTCCCATTGTGTAAGCCCGTCCTATATTTCCTTGCGTTGGTGGAGAAGGTGTCGCACGTGGCACTTGTACGGGCTTTTGTTGCATTTGCACTTGGGTTAGGCTACCTCTTCGAGCAGGAAATGGCCCTATGCTCAACACTTCCGCACCATAGACATTAGTTTGTTCCCACTCTGCACTGACTGGTGGAATGGTTGGTCCTTCAACATTTCTTACACGGCTTTGGCGCCGGTGCGGGACGATTCCTACTTGGGTTTGAGATTGGCTTCTTCGAGGGTAACACTTCGCTTGAAAACCTACCATCATTCCATTTCCTTTTTGGCCTGACTTGAGTCTCTTGATGCACGATTCTCAATTCCTTCTTTACTCTCTCCACCTCAACTGCTCACTCATAAAACTCTTGCATAGTTCGGAACGGTTGACCCGCCAAATGGCTTGGTATGTACGGGGCTAAACCGCCCTCAAACCTAGAGATCCTCATGCATTCTGTAGTTACATAATCTGGCACAAAATAAGGCTACTCATTGAACTTTGCAGCATACTGCATCACTAACAGTTCTTGTCCTATCATTCTTAATTCCATGAACTCCTTCTCCTTCTGACGTTGCAAGGAGAGGGGGTAAAACTTTGATCGGATGTCCACTAGAAAATCCGCCCATGACAATCCCAAGTCCTTGTACTTGTTCTTCATAGTGGCCCACCACAAGTCTTTTTCCATGGTGAGGTAAAAAGTCCCAATGGTTACTTATTTCTCTTTAGGTTCTTAAGGAACCTCAAATATCTTCTCCATATTACGAATCCAATCCTCAAGCTCTACGGGGTTAAATCCCCCTATATATGTCCTAGGGTTCCTTTTGGCTACCTTATCAGTGTATTCCTCATCCCTAACCGGAGCAACCTCCTTCTGCACTTGGATTCGGAGTTCGTCTCAGAAGTTCATGTATAACTTGACCAAAAAACTCGGGGTGATAAGGATTAGGTGGGGGTATCGTGCTAGCTGAGGACCCTGATGTTGGGTTAACATGGGGTAACTATTGGGGTCCCTGAAGTTGCATATTTTGTCCTTGGTTGTCATCTTCTTCTCCGTGCTCATTTAGAGGATGACCGCTATTTGATGTGTACGACATACTACAATATAAACATAAAGAATTTAGTCTAAACCCAGTTTATACCTTACCCCCATACTCTGTAAATTTAGCATTATAACCTCAAACTAACCTCCCAAGCCATATTTCATATTCTACTATTGTTTTAATAAGTATAATTAATCAAAATTCTTATGACTTGGCACTCTCTCTTGTAGACATGGGTTGCATATTAACATATAGATATATATTTTTCCACCATATTGACATAGACATACATATGTTATAACCTTCCATTACTGGTATGTCAATTCCTTATAAGTATATGATAAAATTAAACTAAGGTCATCACTTGAGGGAAGCCACATGCAATACTTGAACATTAGGAAAGTTATAGTTCACATCCTGTCCAATACCCCAAAACATGTACTGCAACAGAATTCATGGTTTAACCATTAAGTCATTGTTCTACAAACCAAATATAACAAAATTCAACCCAAAGAGTCTTAAAACACAACAAAATAACACCCCCCCCCTCTTTTCATGCTCAACACCCTAAGAAGGAGTGTAATCATCATCATTGTCATCTACATCGACATTGCCATCACCATTATCCTCAGACATAGGGTTTACGGTAGACTGGCTCGCCTCCTTGCTTTCCCCCTGGTCCGAGCTTATCGCTATAATGATGGGATCGGGTATTGGAGGGCTGGAACGACCTCAACCTCGTTGGATGCTTGTGAAGGAACCTGTGATGGCTGTGGATCTCCTTCTCCTTCATCTTCCATTGGTTCCTTCTCCTCCTCCTCCTCGTGGTTTGGTTGGTTATCTTGGTTTTCTGGTGGGGGACGGTTCTCCTCAGTCCCTTGTGGTTGTTGGGGTCCTAATAGATCCACGAAGTAGTAGGGGATTTCCCAAGTTTGCATCTCCCAAAAGTCTGCGTACTCTTGCACCTTAAGCTCGAAGGCCACTACTAGGGGTGAGCAAAAATTCCGGGAATCCCGGTCCCGTCCCGTTCCCAGTCAAGTCCCGGTCCCAAAATCCCGTTCCCGGTGGGAGCGGGACCGGGACCGGGACTAAAATTAGCGTTCCCAGTCCCGGTCCCGATTCCCGGTTTATAAATAAATAAATAAATATATACATATATATATATATATATATATATATAAAATAAATCAAGTGACTTCATGATGATTGATAAATTTGTTTAATTTAATTTGTGCTCACTCTTTAGATTTATTTATTACTATTTCGAACTTAGAATATTTTTTTGGAAAAAATGTTATGTATTAGATATTGCGTAATTTTAATCTAGGAAAAAGTGGTTATATAAACAAATCGGCACTCACATTTGTGAAATTAAAGAAAATTTATATAATCTATGTTGATTTTAATGAAAATAAATTGAAATAATTGGTGAAAAAAATTAGGAAACCGGGACTAAAAATTTCCCAGTCAATTTCTCGGTCCCGACCGGGACCGGGAGCAAATCTTTGCTCCCGGTTACAACCGGGAGCGGGAGTGGGAGCAAAACATTGCTCCCGGTTACAACTGGGACCGGGACCGGGACCTCCAAAAATTACCGGGATCCAGGTCCCGCTCACCCCTAGCCACTACTGACCATGCCCCTAAAATTTGGAATCGTTCCTCGTGTACACCCTGGTTGAAGGTGTAAATAAAATAATGGTACTTATTATAGAACCAACTCCATGGGTGCACGTGGGGGAGGGTCGCCAGCAGACAGTGAGCTCTCCTCATTTGGTCATGGTATTGAGAGTTGGGGTTTTGCCTTAAGGTGTGGAAGGCGTCCATCAGATTGTAGATGTGAGTGGAGACGCAGTCTCCGGGCTTCATCAATATTACGTACGGGTTGGGGGTTTCAGGGTCGGCCATATATCATAACATAAGAAAAAAAAAGTGAAACGAAGATGATTAAAATAAAACCAACGTAATATCGGCATGAACTCTCATAACATTTATTACCCGGACGAACCCATTAATTAACTCATATCTTGGACTAGTTTATGAATCACAATTGATGTTGGGACTTGAAACATCAACTTATAATCAACTTTTCCCAAAAACATGCATAAACTCATTATTCACTAACTCTTTTCATATCTCATCTCCACTAAAACTCTTCTTATATCATTGTTCTATTTAATTTCTATCTCAACAAATCTCATGCATTAATTCAAATAACCAACATAACATTAACTCAAATAGACCATATACATGAACTCGTACGATACTCTTAATATCACCTGGTTACTTATAACTTCTTCATATACTAACTTTCCAATACCTAGTATTATATCAAATCGTTTTGCTTTGATACCACAATTGTAACACCCCCAAGTTGTTAACCATTAGATTAAGCTAATGATCTACTTAACCCAATGGTTAGCGGAGTGGATTATCACCTAAGGGTATTACCGTCGTCCACAAAAGTGGATAAGGGTAAACACAACCCAAACACACATAACTACAGCAACCCAAACACACATAGCTATAACAACCCAAACACACATAGCTACAGCAACCCAAACACATGATTATATCAAACTAACAACACAAACAACCCATAATATCAACTATCATAAACCAATTAACCAAACACTTTAGACCAACTCTTTAACACAAATTAAAAACCCATCATTATACATAAATTAGAGTACGACTCCAAAGCTTGCAAGTGAGCAACCCCCAAGTTCACCTGTTCTTAAGTTTGCCTAGGGGTTCGTCCGGTTGGTGCCTTCTCTTTTCCCTTCGCCGAATTTCCTTAAACGAAAATAGAAAACTTCGCAAACTGAGATAAACTCAGTACATATACCCCTATAATATAAGAGCCATTACATAAATAATTTAGTTACTCAACGCTTCGAAAATAATTTAAAACAACGTAAAAGATAACAACAACAATGGCCAGTTAACAAACTCTACACAAAATAAAACGTAACTTAGCTCTTTATAAAATCATAACTTAACTCATATAGCGAAACATAACTTAACCTTTACATAAGAGACACAAACTGACTTAACCACCCTTGAAGCCTCTTTACCTTAAACAAAGTATGAACGTAACATAGGATATAATATATCTCGTATGTAAAACTTGACATAAATCACACTTAACTTATACATAAAACTTGCCTTTGGTTCCCCGTAAAACATGCCTTATAGTCCTTGTCATACCTAATCCAAAATTTTTATACTTTTAAGTCAAATAACTTAAATCACAAAAACACTTAAAACTTGGTTATCGTATTATTATTTTGAAGGTCCCCTACTTGCGATCATCGGTTAAGCCTCTGTATGTGCATACCCGGACCGATCGGGAGATCTGAATGGTATTATGTACTGGAAGGTTTCCATGGGGTGCACTTATGGCACGAATAACATGGTGTGCACTGTGGCACAATATCATGGTGTGCACGAAGGCACAGTAACATGGCGTGCACAAGGGATGGTAACATGGTGTGCACGAGGCACGGTAAACTGGTTGGGGCCTTTAGTTAGGTGGGAAAACATGAAAATCTCACTTGTTTCAATCTTGTTTTAGCTTAATTCTAATATGACTATTCCAAAACTAACCTATTCAAAACATGCTCTTGGATTAAGTTGCCTCACTTAGAACTAAACTCTTGAAAAGCCTTTAGTAACAAAAGCACTCATTTAACATAAAATACCTATCATAAAGAATGCGTAGCAAAAAAAATACTTAGGGTAAGATATCTTACCTAATAGACAATGCTTTGGTACATAAAATTACATGAAAACTTACATAACATAAAACGTTAAAATTATGATACATAAAATTAGTATAAATGACATGAATCTCAAAGTAGACATAGCCTATACATAACATAAAAAGAACGGAAAGTTAAACCTTAAAAGTTACAGGCAATATACGTACCTGAACAGTTGAACACTTACACACACTCACTTAAACCAATAGAGACTTGAACCATTAGGCGCAACGACCTCTTAGGAATACTAGAGAAGGATCAAGAATCATGAATTAGAATCTATTCTTATTGAGATTAATGAAGAATATCCTAGTAAAATCCTAAGATTACTTGATAATTGGATATAGTTCCTAAGGTTCATTCGGAAGGCCATAACTTCTCCTACAAGCATCGAATGATTATGAATAAGGACTTTCTGGAAAGCTATGCTCGTGTAGTACAACGTTTTAGTTGATCATGAAGGCAAAATATGTGGTTAAGGAGGGTAAAAATCCCAAACTCAGTAGGCTATCCAGAATGTACATGCACGAATACCAGTTTTTCGGAGAGTCATAACTGGGGTTATAGACATCGATTTGGGACGTGCAAGGTATTTATGGAAAGTTTGAAAATCATACTAAAACTTTAATGTTGATAATAAACTGATTTGGACATGGGGAAGGGCCGGAATTCAGCCATGAACACAGGACAATCAATTCAATTTTTTTGCGCAAACTAAAGTTACTGACCAAGGTTCGGTGACTCATAACATCCACTCCCGAGATCTTATAGCTATGAAATACACCTTTCTAGAAAGCTTGATAAACATTCTACAACTTCTATGTTGAACACTGAAACCAATGAGATCTCCAACCAGACGTATAACATGCATTTTCATACCCATCTCAAAAATCTTATCTAACTAAACCTCTTTACGGTTTTGGTCATAACTTGTGATATATATATCGGAATCATAGAATTTAAAATTCGGGTATTAGCTAACGTCTTAAGCTACCATTTTATGCAAAAATTTGGGTTAAACATATACTTTATACTTTTTGGAAATTCCAAATTACAACCAGAATTGAAATACAAGTCATCTTAGGTCTTGCATGCACTTTAAACTCCATTATTCTACACTAATCTTTCCTAAAGCACTCCTTAAACAGAACTACTAAATTCCCAGAATTTAAGCATCAGAAATCTTTCATCCAAGATCATATTTGATATATGCAAAGCATATTCTTACTATGATTCAACATCCCAAGGATCATGTTTAAATAATATACCATTAAACATCATAACCTTCACTAATCTAACCATTTAACCTTAAATTAAGTACCTGCATCAATAAGTATTCATAAAATTCATACTTTCACAGTGAGTATATTATCCCAATCATCATGCATGTTCATGCTACAACGTAATCCCCCCTCATTCAACCAATAGAAAACAATCTTATCACGTACTTACCGAATTTTCACTCTTGTACTTTTACACTTTCAACAACCACCACTTGAACTTATACAACACTTGATTTGTAAAGACATGAAAACCATCATTAAATCATATGATACTCATAATCTAACATTTAAAAGAGTGAGTGTGAAAGATGAGAGCAATTACCAACTCAAATGGAGAAGAAGAATGGAGAAAAGAAGAAGAATGATGGTGGTGGTGGCGATGGCCGTCGGCTGCCTGCTGCCTGCTGGAGGTGGTCGTCGGTGGGTCTGGCCGGTGAGAAGCACGACAGCAGCAAGACAGGGGGTGGAGACAAAGCGCTCGGGAAGATGAAGAGCCAAGAAAGAGATTAGAGTGAGGGAGGGCGTATGAGGTTGTATGTGTAATCAAATGGGATTAATTACCACCTAAGTCTTGCATTTATAGATAAGTGAGAGGCCCAAAGGACCCTTTTCCCTTCACTTAGCCAGCCCAAAGGATGACCCAAACACAAATTATAAATTTTAATCTCCCTCCTTATACCAATATCTCTCTAAACCCAATTTACTTAAACCTGTTATACCGTAAAAATTTTAACGGACGACCTATGAAACCCAAATAAATATTCATATCTCAGGTACTTTCCTAATTATATTTTAACTTCACCTAGGAAAAGAAATAAAAATAATAATAACGGGACTCGAAAGAAAATACTTGAATATCCATGTGTAACACCCCGAGTATGTGGTTAAAGTGTGGCTTAAAATGATTGAAATGACTACTTATATCACCAAGGTGCACCTTCTTTTATGGTAGCTCATCCGTTGGGAACTCCTCAGTTAAGCGTGCTTGGCTGGGAGTAGTCAAAGGATGGGTGACCTCCTGGGAAGTTTTCTCAGGCAGCGTGTGAGCGAGGACGAAGCACGCTGGAAAGACTCGTGGTGATTTGTGGGGCCAGTCAGCGATCCTTAAAGCAGTTAACGGTAATGTCCGCGGCCCGGGAGGGGCTGGGGCGTTACAGATGGTATCAGAGCCGACCCGCAACCGTGCGCTGCGCCAGTGGACGGGAGATCCATGGGCAGTAACCTAACGGGGCAAAGATTCTGGAATGGATTGTGGCACAACGAGGACGTTGTGCGCTTAAGTGGGGGTGATTGTAACACCCCAGGTATATGGTTAAAGTGTGGCTTAAAAGGATTGAAATGACTACTTATATCACCAAGGTGCACCTTCTTTTATGGTAGCTCATCCGCTGGGAACTCCTCAGTTAAGCGTCCTTGGCTGGGAGTAGTCAAAGGATGGGTGACCTCCTGGGAAGTTTTCTCAGGCAGCGTGTGAGCAAGGACGAAGCACGCTGGAAAGACTCGTGGTGATTTGTGGGGCCAGTCAGCGATCCTTAAAGCAGTTATCGGTAATGTCCGCGGCCCGGGAGGGGCTAGGGCGTTACACCATGATAACCATAAATTTAAATCG
This sequence comes from Portulaca oleracea, assembly GCA_029582165.1. NCBI lineage: Eukaryota > Viridiplantae > Streptophyta > Magnoliopsida > Caryophyllales > Portulacaceae > Portulaca > Portulaca oleracea. The sequence goes on along the minus strand of CM055885.1, from coordinate 10,534,595 downwards.
GAAAAAGGAACTTGACAAGAATTTTTCTAATCTAAAACCGTGATGGTCGTTGTACTGTTCATGTCCTGCAAAACACACACTGGTTAGAAGAATTTGACTACCTGTTGTGATTGTTGTTTATGGATGTCGCTTTCTAGTTGAGGAATTGAGTTGGTTTTCGCAAGTGAGTTTTGTTATGGGTTTTGGTAACTTGGGTTGAGTTGTGTTGAGGACTGAGACCTTGGAAATTCATAAGATACTAATAACTCAAAGTGGAACATTAAGCGGGTTTGGGAGGATAACCCAGAGACATGAATTTGGTATGCTGTAGGGTTATGAAGCAAAAGATCAAAGGGTGCCCTAATAAAGCTTATGATTAATAAGTGAATTGCGGAGGATAACCCACAGACCAGGATTCCGTATCCTATAGGGTTATGGACTAAGAGATCAGGGGGTGCCCTAATATAGTGTTATATGTGAGTGATCTATTACCTTAAGGGATTTTGCATCCCGCCCGCATAATAAATTACGAGTTGGTTGTGGTTGAGGAAATTCCACTAGGTTCTGATTATTGAAAGAGGGTTCGTTTTTACTTCTAGGAAGGGTTAATCCATGGTTTGTGAAATGACTTGACTTGTTCCCTCTTTCCCCCTAAATGAATTTAAATGAAATTTAACTTGTTTTGACAGTTATGGGTAGACATTATTGAGTCCTCCTCATGGTTGTAAATGATTTGTTTTCAGCTGAACATCTCTATACTGGGGAACGAGAATTAGAAGTGAGGATGACGTGTTTAATATTTGTTAGTTACGTTATGTCTCAATCTGAAAGACTTGAAGTTAGTTAACGTTTAGTTTGTGTTTTCACTAGGATTTGAAATTTCTTTCGTTTGTTAGTTTATTAGTTTTTTTCCCCTGCATGTCTTGTATTCCTTCAAGGATACGACAGTAACTCACATAAAAAGAAAAAAAAACAATGAGACTTCTGTTGTTAATGTTAGTCAACGTTAGACATTGACTATTAGATTTATAATTGAATTTTCTGGGCGTTACATAAAGTGATCCACGAAGCCTATAATAATAAGTAATATGGACAAGTCCGCAAGAAAAGCCACGTCTTTTCAGGACTTTGATAGTTTCATGGAATAACCTCCAAATATCTTACCAAGGACTCATTAACTATATCTCCTCTTTTCCTCCAAATTCCATTTTCATGGATAAAGCTATTTATACTTGCACCAATATGAGTTAAAGTTACCTGATATAAGTCGATGTTTCTTTTGTTTGCGCTACTCACTGCCCCTTGTTGTTCAAAATATTTTTCTCTTGTTAGTCATAAACATTATAAAAAGAAGAATAAGGTAAATACTTAAGTGTATATCATCTCTTGATATGATATATTTGAATTGGTGGATACAACCATTAATTATGAGTGACAAAGTAAAAGAAAAAAATATATAGATACAACGGTAAAAACAATGATAAATGTACAGATTCATTAGTTTTATTGCCTTGATGGCCTAAAGCAAAGGTCAAACGATTTAGAGCTCAGGTCGAGTTAGACTCACTAATTTCCACGTTGGACGATTTCGAGGTTAGTATTTTAGCTTTTGGGTTGAGAAATCAAGTTCACAACCCATAGTTTTCTAGGGTAGTCAAAAGTTGTTCGACCTCACAACCCAATGTTAGAGATAAATAACAAGGTAACAGCGGAAGCGAATAGTAAAATGAGATGACGAATATTACGACAAAATTTATGAAGGAAAAATAAGCGATGAAATCAAACACTAGATTTACTTGGGAAACCGAAGAACTCGGAGAAAAACCCACGGACGGCGACAAACAGAAAATAATCCACTATGAGAAAGGAGGAGTACAACCTGATCACTATCACACGGTGTGATGCGATCCACAAAGAAGATTACAATAACAATCTCTCAACTCTCAACTCACAATCTCTCAGGAGACACTGGGGAAAATATTGGTGAGACTCCCTCTCTCTCAATATTTTCTCTCTCTCTAGCCCTCTGTGCTTACCATTAATTTTTGTGGAGAAACATGTACCATTTTTATAGTAGTGGATAGGGTAGGAAACTAGGTTAAAAACAAATAACCTAAATAAATCCATCGCAGTTGAAAAATGGAGACAGACGCTGGCAACGCCTTTTAGGCGCTAGCCACGCCATGCTTTTGATAGCCTCTGTGCTACCTGCTGGTAGCAGCCGAAGAGGAGGGGGCAGTTCCTCTTGAATGTTTGGGCGCTGGTGGTGGGTGACTCTCTAGTGGCGTCAAAAGACCCCCCGCTAGCGTTTCATGGACAAAGCCCCCCCCCCTCGTGGTGCCTTGGACCCCCTTGGTGGTGTCTTGGGCCCCCCTGGTAGCGTCTTCTTCATGTGCCTTCTATGAGGGGCGCTGCTGGCGTCCCATGTGACGCTGGTGATGCCCCATTCTTCCTCCCTCTATCTGGACCCAAAGGATCCATAGGGCCACACAAACCCAACAATCTCCATCTTGGAACATTATCCGAGATATCGGTCCAGAATAAACACCTCGACTGTCGCCATCAACAGGCCCCTCTGAAGGGCATGGCCCCGCAGGGCTCTCACATGCTTGAAAGACCAATTAAGTCCAAACAATGTTCGAACTTAGCTATAGATAAAGGTTTGGTTAACATATCTGCAGGATTATCATAAGTATGCACCTTCTTCACCACAATCTCTCCCTCAACAACTATATCTTTGATGAAGTGATACTTGACGCTTATATGCTTGGTCATTGAATTCCGAAACACGTATGAAGGATAAGGACACAAGGCCGGATAAAAGTGTCTAAGTTTTTACACTCAAGGTCTAAAGATGTATGTGTGTTATGAGTATAGTTGGTCAATATAAATCCAAAGTTCAAAGACATGTCTACTTTGTGATTTGGATTCAATTTTGGCTCATATATACTAAATGAAAAGTTGAAAGAGTAATCTACTTTTCATTAGGCATATGTTTTGTGGGTTCTCTGTTGATTACAAGTTAAGGTATATCTCAAATAGTGGGGGTATGAGCTCCTTAAAAGTAAAGTTTTTTCAAGGGTTATACATACTCTTGAAATAACGGGGGATTGTTGGAATTATTTGAAGAGTATAAGTTAATTATATAGCCTAAGGAATTTTATGTAACAAGTATAAGGATCATATAAGTGAAACATCAGATATATGATTAACACGGGTGAATCTAAGATCAACACGAGTCGTGTTGGTCTCAAGAGAGAAAAGTAAACTGTCATGGGCTCAACACGGGTCGTGTTGCACCCAACACGGACCGTGTTGGAACCTTTAACTGTTTTTAATGCTTACGACTATATAATCTTGTATAATTAGTATTTGATATCATCTTTAAGGACGATTATCATAGATTTCCAACAGTTATATGACTTGACTTGGTCAAGGTCATATTAAGGATATAATTCCTCATCAAGGCTATTGAATGTCCTTTGACTAAAGGATGTCATTAGGGTTGGAAGTCTCCTATAAATAGGAGACATTCCAAGCTATTTGAGAAACACCATTCTAAGCTAATCACAACCTCATTCTTGTCTAGACTGCAGCTATACTTGAGTGATTCAAGTGAGTATACATTTCTTGAGTTTTACAAGAGCTATGTTTTGTTTCTTTGAACATTAACGGTATAGTAGATAGTTCTTAAGGAACGTGAGTACTAGGCCACAACTCTTGGCGTTATCCAAGCGAGTTTCCATTGTTCTATATACCGTTTACTCCCTTTCCTCCAACAATCTTAAGAACTATTTAGTAAAGGCCTCGCTTCGTGATATGTCTAGCCATTTCCAAAAGCTAGAACGCTTTGAATAAGTGGTTTTCCGTCGGTGGCAAAGCAAGATGCGCTTTTTGCTTTCAACTCTCAATGTGGCCTATGTGCTTAACATTAAGATTTCTCCCAAGGTGAATCAAGACCCTTCGACCGAGAAGGTGACAACCGAGGAGACTCCTAAAGAGGATGCAACCGACATGGAGGCTACTCGGCAAAAGCTAAAGATGGAGAATGACGACTACATTTGTAGAGGATGCATTCTCAATGGGATGAGAGACACTCTCTTCGATGTCTATCAACATGTCCAGACGGCAAAGAAGCTTTGGGAGATGCTTGAAGCTAAGTACAAGTCAGAAGATGGGTCAAGTAAGAATTTTCTTGTTAGTCAATTCATGAAATTTAAGATGGATGATAATAGGAAAATTCTAGATTAATTTCATGAGATTCAACGTATTTTGAGTAACTTCAAGCAACACAATATGAACATGGATGATTCTATAATCGTATCCTCTATTATTGACAAGCTACCTTCTTCTTGGAATGAGACTAAAAGGACACTCATGCACCGAAAAGAGGCTATGTCTCTTAAGAGTTTGGCTAACCACATTCGGATTGAAGAGGAGTTACGCCTACAAGATGGTTCCAAAGAGCAATCTAAGGTCCATGTGGCGTAAGAGAATGAGGGAAACAAGAATAATCTAGACACCGAAATTTGTACCGGCGTGAACCCGGCCTATCAAGATCAACAAGTCATTTGGGCCAAACACTAAATGAGTCAGTGGGCCCAAAAGGTCAACAACTTGAAGCCCGAAACAACTCGCCAACATCTAATAAAACTCAGCTGGGTTTTAAACTTCAGATGGCAGCCCACACAGAAGCGGGCCCAGTGCGTGCCCCGTCCTAAAAGCAGTATAACCCGCCTAGGTTTTATACTCAGCAGCGACGCGTCGTCGTTTTGGCTACGTCAGCGATCTGTGTTATGCTACGATATAACCCGCCTGGGTTTTATTTTCTGGCGCCAAATTTCCATGCAATCCCATGATCATAGCCCCATGTACATTGACCTTCCCATTGATCCCTTATAACCCACATGGGTTTTTATCCGAGATGACATGATCTTAGGGGTATGTTCCCCTCATTTTCCCTCCAAACCTCTCACTCCCTCACCTATAAATACCCCCCCCCCATTTCACGCTCATTTCATAAACTATTGCCATTATCCTACCAAAACTCTCTTAAATTATTCCCACTACATCCATTCTTATCCCCTAATATTATCATAACCACTCTCATTATAATCTCCACACCATTCTCTAAAAGCATCCATATCTTCATCATTCCATTTGAGGTCAAAACTGGGGCTAAGTCAAGGAACTTGATTGTCGCATTCGGCCTACCCATATCAAAAGAGGTTCGCTTTTGTTATTGTTATTGTTGTATTAATCATGTAATCCATTCTTTAATTCATTTACTTATACATATTTTGTAAAAAGTAAACATCATGTTTTAATCTTGCATGTTTTGAATAATAACTCTGCGAAATTAACCAAACTTCTCCCCGCTCTCTTTCTTTCCAATGTCGATTTTACTAGAGTCTGTTTTCTAACAGGCGGATTCGAGAGTTCTTACAATTCTTGAATTCGTAATCTTACCCCCAAACCTAGAAATAGGGTTCGTAGATCGGAGTCACTTTTTATTACTTTTACGGTTTGTCGATTTCCTTAAATGCGCTGGCGACTCTTTGACATTTTATGAATTCGTTTAATTATTTAAAATCCTCATTTTTGCATAAAATAATTTAAGGAAATGATGTAATTCATGCCCTTCATCCATTCTAGGTTGGGCCCGTGGAGAAACGGGTTAGAAATTAATTAAACCCAGGGGGGTTTTATTGATTTCAACCCACTTTCTCTACGGGCCAATAGGCAAGAGGCCCAGCCCAGGATCCATTAAAACCCAGGCACGTTTTAGTGGGTTTTGGTGGCCCACTTATTTCTCTTCGGGCCTGAAATTGATTCTTGGGTCGGGATTAAATCATTATTAAAATATTTTGTGCAATTTCGAATAATTAAAATAATAAAAAACGGATTTATAAATAAATAAAGTTTCATCATCCCGAAAATGAATTTCGAAAATAAAAATATCCTTATTTAAGGATTAAGCAACCTTAATCGGCTCCTGATCGTTTAAGTAGCGCACCCAAAAACCGACACCCCTAAATGGGGGGGGGGGGATTTTCCGGGTCCTACAAATAAGAACAAGAGCCACAACAAATCTAGCAAGCGAATTCAAAAGCCTAAGTTTGTTGGGAATGTGGCAAATTGGGGCACACAAAGAGAGAGTGTTACCAATGGAAAAAGAAGCATGGTCTCTTGAACAAAGATACATCAAAGGACAAGAGTAAGGAGAAGGAACCCAATTCCTTTGTACCCATGATTAAGGATCATATTAACATGGTTTCCTATGGTTGTAATGATTGGTACATAGACTCGGGTGCGTCAAGGCATGTTTGTATTGACAAGAGTGTATTCAAGACTCTCAAATTGGCGGATGATGGTGTGAAACTCTACATGGGCAACAACATCCGGTCAAAGTTGAAGGCATTGGGCAAGTGGAACTTGTTTTCACTTCCGGTAAATCTTTGATTTTGAATGATGTGTATTTAGTTCCGAAAGTTTGTAAGAATCTTGTATTCGGTTATCTTCTTAGCAAGTTTGGTTTTATGCAAGTTTATGATGGAGATAACTATGTACTTTCCAAGGGAGGGACTTTTGTAGGGAAGGGATATGCTTATGGAGAGATGTTTAAGTTGAATGCTAAAAGTCATAAAGATGACATAATTTCCGCTTAATATGCATGTGTCTTGTTTGAATAAGTCTTTTCTATGGCATGCTAGATTAGGACATGTAAACTTCAACAAGTTGAAGAAAATGTCTAATCTTAATTTGATTCCTAAGTTGAATGATGACATAGAAAAGTGTAAGACATGCATGCTTAATAAAATCACTAAAAGTTCATTCTCAAGTATAAAAAGAACTTCTAAATTGCTTGATTTAATTCATAGTGATTTAGGAGATTTTCATAGTACATCTTCTATGGGTGGTAAGAAGTATTATGTGACATTCATTTATGATTATTCTAGATATTGTCAAGTTTATCTTTTGAGTTCTAAAGACGAAACACTTGAAAAGTTTAGAGTTTACAAAACTAGAAGTGAACTTTAATGTGAGACCTTGATTAAGACTTTAAGATCCGATAGGGGAGGGGAATTTTATGATCTAAAGTTTTTCCAAGAAACGGGGATTGTTCATGAGACAACCGCCCCGTATTTACCACAACAAAATGGGGTTGCGGAAAGGAAAAATAGAACTTTAAAGAAATGGTGAATTCTATATTGTCTAACTCTGGTTTAAGTAATGGATTGTGGGGTCAAGCCATGTTAACGACTTGTTATATATTAAATAGAGTTCCATTCAAAGGGAATTCTAGTACCCCATATGAGTTATGGAACAAAAGGAAACCAAATCTAAAGTATTTTAATATTTGGGGTTGTAGGGCCATTGTAAGGGTCCCGGAACCTAAGAAAAGAAACTTAGGTGAAAGAGGAATTGAGTACATCTTTATAGGTTATGCCAAAGATAGCAAAGCTTATATAGGTTTTTGGTGGTTGAGCCAAATGAGTACATATCGGTGAATACCATTATGGAATCAATAGATGCAATATTTGATGAGACTAGGTTCTCTTCGATTCCTAGACCTAAAGATATAACTCAAGATATTGTTCCTCTAATTGAGCCTCAAGATGAAAATCGTGAGGGTACATCTATACAAGATGATGTTTTGAGTCATGATGTTATTCATGATGAAGAAGATGAAAGTATAGACTTAAGAAGGAGTAAAAGATCAAGGAAACCAAAGGATTTTGGTTTGGACTTCTATGTTTATTTGGTAGAAGGTTCAAGGGACTCAATTGAAAGTGAGATCCTATACATGTACAACATAGATAAAGATCCAAAAACTTTTAAAGAAGCTATGCAATCTCTTGCTGCTTCTTTGTGGAAAGAAGCGGTACAAGATGAGATTGATTCTATAATGGAAAACAATGTTTGGATATTGGTTGACCTTCCTCCGGGAAGTAAACCAATTACCTCCAAATGGATCTTTAAAAGGAAAAGAAAAGTGGATGGTACCGTTGAGAGGTATAAAGCTCGGTTTGTTGTAAGGGGCTTTACTCATAAGTATGTTATTGACTACTTTGATACATGTACACCGGTAGCTAGGATAGCCTCAATACGTGTGCTGTTGGCTTTAGCTACTATTCATAAGCTAGTTATCCATCAAATGGATGTCAAAACGACATTATTAAATAGAGAACTAGAAGAGGAGGTGTATATGGAACAACCTGAAGGGTTTGTTGTTGAAGGTCAAGAGAATAAAGTTTGTAAACTTATAAGGTCCTTATATGGACATAAGCAAGCACCTAAGCAATGGCATCAAAAATTTGATGAAGTAGTGCTTCAAGTGAATATAGGATAAATGAATCGCATAAGTGCATATACTATTAGTTTGAGAATGGAAAAGGGGTGATTATATGCCTATACGTTGATGACATGTTGATCTTTGGAACCGACATGGAACAAGTTAATAAGACTAAAGAATTTCTATCATTAAAGTTCTCTATGAAGGACATGGGTGAATCAGATGTAATTCTTGGTATTAAGATCATTAGAAATGATGATAGAATAAGTTTATCTCAAGAGCATTACATTAAGAAAGTATTGAACAAGTTTGAAGGTGATAAGATATATCCAGCAGTGACACCTTATAATTCAAATAAGAAACTAGAGAAAAATTTGGGTTCTCCAGTTAATCAACTTGAATATGCTAAGTTGATAGGAAGTCTCATGTATGCTACGACAAGTACAAGACCAGATATTGACTATGCAATTGGCATACTAAGTAGATTTACAACTAACCCGAGTAATATGCAATGGTTTGCAATTCAAAGAGTATTAAGATATCTAGCTGGTATTAAAGATTATCAATTCACTTATAAGGGAGAACCTTCGGTATTAGAAGGATACTCTGATGCGAGTTGGATTAATAAAGGAGATTTCTCTTCTACCAGTGGTTGGGTGTTCGTTTTAGGAGGTGGAGCGGTTTCTTAGGGATACAATAAACAAGATAATATAGCGGATTCCACTATGTCTATGGCATTAGTAGCCTTATATGCTGCGTGTAAGGAAGCGGAATGGTTAAGGAACTTATTATTGGAATTATCGGTTTGTTATAAGCCAATGACACCTATCATAATTCTTTGTGATAGAGGAGCGTTATCGCCGTGGTGGGATGAATGGTGCTTGAGTTTCCGGAAGAAAATCGAAGGAAAACGGAGCTTGGGAAGGATAGAGTTTGCATATGACCTTGGCTAAGAGAGTCCACAACCTTGGCCTAAAATTCCACCATGACTAATTAGGCTAAACCACCATTAATCACTAAAGAAATGACTTGAACACCACAAAATAAAGATTGGATAAAGTAAACAAGAATTTTGGGGGGAGGTTTAGAGAGGTATCAAGCAATGGCATTCAATATGATTCAAAAACTGCCCAGAAAATGAAGGCCAACAAGTATTTATACAAAAGCGGGCAAACCAAAACACGGTCGTTTTGGCTGCCGAAATTACAGTAGAAATTGGGACCGTCACCGGCGCGACACACCCGCCGCAACAAAGATCGGTCTGGCGCGACGTCGCGGCGCTACTGCTCAGTCGCGGCGACGAGCTCGCAGCGAGCGTGACTCGGCGAGTGAGGAACTGCATCTCGGCAAGTCGAGGATCTGCCGAAAATAAGCCGGCGCAAGCGGGGTCGGCACTACGCCACAGGTCGCGGGTGCGACCATGCTGGGGCAAAAGGGCTTCTCGGGCGCGACATCTTGGGACTCGGCCAAGTCCTTGATCTGTCCAAAACTTCAGCCTATGCTTGTTTTTGTTCCAAAAGTAACCCGGACCCCGTCACAACATTGTTCACCATCTCGGGACGGTACGGCCTCGGGCCTCGGGCCTCCGGGGGTCGGGGCGCAAGCGACCTCCTTAGAAGGTCTCGGGTCCCATCCAATGGATGTCGAGACTACCCTTATGTTTCTGGGTTTCACCGGGAATTGTACTTTGAGATTTACCGTATAGTAGAGGCGGCCCGTTTGGAAAACGTCACGAGGGACGAGAATGGAACCCGAGACACTTCATCCTTCCCTTCTTGAAGAGTATTTGCCATTCAAATCCGCATCGGGTTCAACATCCTCGGTGTAGGGTGAAAGGTCGCCAATGTTGAACGTGGAGGAGACCCCCACATATCCCGGAAGATCCAGCTTGTAGGCGTTATCATTTTTCTTCTCCAACACCTTGAACAGTCCCTCACTTCTTGGCATGAGCTTGCATTTCCTCCGTGAAGGAAACCGTTCCTTCCTCAAGTGGAGCCAAACCAAGTCCCCGGGTTTGAAAGTGATGTTCCGGCGGTGTTTGTTAACTCGGGACTTGTAGAGCTCATTAGTTCTCTCGAACTTCTCCCGGATTTGGCAATGAAGCTTTTGAATCTCGGCGGCCTTCTCGCTTGCCTCAAAACTCGCCCTTGCCTATAAAGATAGAGGAAGGAGGTCGATGGGAGTGATAGGATTCACCCCGTAGCAAGTTTCAAAAGCCGAGCGACTCGTGGCGAATGAAGGGGCCCGGTTGTTCGCGAACTCGACATGACAAAGCTTAGTATCCCAATCCCGCAGACTCTTGCTCACAAGACCCCGAAGCAAGGTAGTGAAGGTCTTGTTGGTGACCTCGGTTTGACCATCTGTTTGAGGGTGGTGCGACGTGCTGAAAAGGAGCTTCGTTCCAAGGAGTTTCCATAGAGATCTCCAAAAATGACTGATGAACTTCGTATCATGATCGGAAACAATGGTCCTTGGAACACCGTGCAACCTCACTATCTCCCGGAAGAAGAGATTAGCGATATGAGTGGCGTCGTCGGTTTCCTCACAAGCGACGAAGTGCGCCATCTTGGAGAAACGGTCAACGACGACGAGGACTGAGTCCTTGCCACACATGGTTCGGGGAAAAGCAACGATGAAGTCCATCCTTAAATCTTCCCACGAGCCATTCGGAACGGGAAGATGGGTATAAAGCCCTTGGTGAAACTGGCTTTTGGCATGTTGGCACGTGATACACTTAGAAATCACGTCGTGTACGTCTCCTTCCATTCTAGGCCAATAAAAATTCTCCTTTAGCATGTCAAGGGTCTTTTTGATGTCGAAATGATCGGCTAGATCACCTCCGTGAACTTCTTGCACCGATAGCTTCCTCAACGGACACTTGGGTATACACAATTTGTTCCCCTTAAAAAGGAACCTGTCTTGGAGTACATAGGAACCATTGCCACCATCGAGGTGTGCTTTGAAGTCCTCATCTTCCTTGTAAAACTCCCGCATGTATTGGAACCCAAGAACCCTCACTTCAACTACCGAAAAAAGGGAATGCCTCCTACAAAGTTCATCGGCAACCACATTGACGCTCCCCTTCTTGTGTTTAGCCACTAAGTTAAAACTTTGAAGATACTCCACCCACTTTGCATGACGCGTGTTGAGCACGAATTGGTTGGGTCTCAAGTAGTGGAACCAATGGTCAAGGGCATGAACAAGGGCATAGAACTCCTTGTCTTAGGTAGAGTAGTTCTTCCGTGACCCACTGAGCTTCTCGCTGAAGTAAGCGATGGGGCGTTGATTTTGCATGAGGACGGCCCCAATGCCCACTCCGCTCGCGACACAATCCACCTCGAAGACTTGTGAAAATTCCGAGAGAGCAAGTACCGGAGCTTCACAAAGTCGAGCCTTAAGCTTCTAAAAGGCCCCTTGGGCCGCTCAGGTCCACTCAAAGGTGCCCTTCTTCATACACTCGGTGATAGGGGTCGTGAGGGTGCTAAACCCTTTGATGAACCGGCGGTAGAATGAAGCAAGGTCGTGGAAGCTTCTCACCTCCGTGATAGTAGAGGGAGAAGGCCATGAGCGTATAGCTTCCACTTTCGAAGGATCCACGGAAATACCTCGATCAGAGACTATGTACCCAAGAAATGTGACTTAGGGAGTGCAAAATTCGCACTTCTCGAGCTTGCCAAATAGCTTTTGCTGTTGGAGAACCCGGAAAATAGATTCCAAATGCGAGAGGTGCTCCGCTTCATTCTTGGAATACACGAGGATGTCATTGAAATAAACCACCATGAATTTGCCGATGAATGGCCTCAAGACCTCGTTTATGAGTCGCATGACCATGCTAGGAGCGTCATAGAGGCCAAACGGCATGACAAGCCACTCGTACAAGCCTCCCTTGGTCTTGAACGCCGTCTTCCATTCGTCCCCTTCTCGCATGCGAATTTGATGGTAACCGCTCCGGAGGTCGATCTTGGAAAAGATACAAGATCCGTGCAACTCATCGAGCATGTCATCGAGCCTCGGTATGGGGTGTCGATACTTGATGGTGATGTTGTTAATGGCTCGACTGTCGACACACATCCGGTAGGTGCCATCCTTCTTGGGAACCAGGAGGGTCGAGACGGAACACGGGCTCATGCTTTCCCTAACGAAGCCCCAAGAAACGAGTTCGTCCACTTGGCGTTGTAGCTCCTTGGTTTCTTGCGGGTTGCATCGGTTAGCGGCTTTGTTGGGAAGTGATGGTCCGGGCATAAGGTTGATCTGGTGCTCGATTCCCCGAATAAGTGGAAGACCAGGTGGTAGATGATCGAGGAAGACGTCTCTGAACTTGGCAACGAGAGGGGCGACAAGAGGGTGCAAGGGTTTCTCTACCTCACTTTTGTTTGCTTCTAAGAGGAGTAAGGCAAAAACGACCTTCCTTTTGCTTAGAGCTCGCTCAACCCGTGTTTCGCTCATGTGTTTGCGTTTCTCACTTCCCACCCCGGGTTTTGGAGAGAAATTTCATGTGGAGCTAAGGGGAGTAGCTTAACCCTCTTGCCCCTATGAGTAAAAGTGTAGGTGTTTTTCGACCCGTTGTGCACCGTTTGCTTGTCGAATTGCCAAGGACGTCCCAAAAATATGTGGCAAGCACTCATAGGAACAATATCACAAATAACAGAATCATCGTAGTTAGTACCAAAAGACAAATTCACCAGGACTTGTTTAGTTACCTTGACGCCATCTTGATCGTTGAGCCACTTGAGAGAATAAGGTCGAGGGTGAGGTAATAGCGGCAATCCAAGCTTCTCGACCATATACGTTGAAGCGACGTTGGTGCAACTCCCTCCATCGATAATAAGTTGCACACCTTGCCGCCCACGAAGCACCGAGACTGAAAGATCATCTCCCATTGGGCCTTATCGAGAGAGGCTTCCTGAGTATGTAAAACCCGCCTCAAGACAAGGGCGTCACCGTGCACGTGGGGTGTGGGGGCGGCATCATCATTTTCAGTAGTAACGGCATCCTCAACAATCACATCGGACTCATCCCGGGCTGCTTGCAATTCCTCATCAATGTCCTGAACCTCCTTGAGTGTCAAGGTCCGTCGGCTCGGACAATCCGCCTGATAGTGACCATAGCCGTGGCATTTAAAGCATTTTCTACCCTACATCCGGCGAGAGGGGTTCGTTGGAGATGCCACTACAAGTCCCTTTCCTTTATCCATACGAGGTGTTGAAGGAAACATGGGTGTCTCACTAGGTTTCGGGGTACCCGAATATGGAGGAGGTCAGCTAGGAGGTGGAAACAAGGCTCTTGGTGCCGGTTTGGAAGTAGCCTTTTCTTTCTTTCGTCATTCAACCTGAAGGGCCAAACTACATAAGTCATCCATGGAGTATTATGGTTGAACCTCAACTTTCTTGGCAACCGAGGAATCCAATCCATTCAAGAAACGCATCATGGTTTGCTCCTCGGGTTCTTGAATGTCGCTTTTGATGAGGAGTTGCTTGAACTCCTGAATGTAGTCGCTCACGGACCGCTTGCCTAGGGTTAGGGTATAGACCTTCCTCAAAACATACTGTTTGTAGGTGTCGGTTAAGAACGGCGGTTCATCAACTGTTTAAGTCGTGTCCAAGTGGTGATCCTCGTTCGACCTTCCGGAGCCCTTTGTGCTTTCACATTCTCAAACCAAAGGGATGCGGCTTTGGTGAGTTTTAGGCAACTGATCTTATAGGCCTTCTCATCATTGTACTCTTTTGTCTCAAAGATCCTATCCATCATTTGGATCCACTCAAGGTACTCGTCAGGATCACTGGAACCATTGAATTCGGGAATGTCGATTTTGACGTCCTGGAAGTCGTCACGAGGGGGCCTATCATGTACTTGCACACGTGGATGGCGACGTGGGGAACCTCTATCATCGTCACTCGACTAGAATGTAGGAGGAGGACGAATAGGGCTTTGGTCACGCCTCTGACGCTCATCTTGGGGCGGACCTAGGCGCTCTTGAGTGAGGTTGTCCAACCGCGCCATAATGGCATAAAGGGTGCGCTCAACGGTGGAGAAGCGTTCGTCATAAGTGGTGAGTTGGCTCTCGAGAGCTTGAATTTGAGGGCTACCCTGGTGGCTCGATTCCTCTCGTTTGGGGCGAGCTCCGTCGGCCATACCGGGAAAAAAGGTGAGGGACGGTTACTGTTTGGAGAATTTTGTGGAGTTTGCATATGACCTTGGCTAGGGGAGTCCACAACCTTGGCCTAACATTCCACCGTGACTAATTAGGCTAAACCACCATTAATCACTAAAGAAATGACTTGAACACCACCAAATAAAGATTGGATAAAGTAAACAAGAATTTTCGGGAGAGGCTTAGAGAGCTCTCAAGCAATGACATTCAATATGATTGAAAAACTGCCCAGAAAATGAAGGTCAACAAGAATTTATACAAAAGGGCAAACCAAAACACAATCGTTTTGGCTGCTGAAATTACAGTAGAAATTGGGACCGTCGCGGGCGCGACCAGCTCCTGGGCGGCAACAGCATCGGTGTTAGGTGAGACGTCGCGGGCGCTACCGTTCAGGTCGCGGGCGCGACAAGCTTGGCCAAGCAGCTGACTTGGGCGAGTGAGGAACTGTCTCGGGCAAGTCAGGATCCTGCCCAAAAATCAGCTGAAGCGACAGGCGGGGGTCGCGGGTCGCGGGTGCAACGCCACAGGTCGCGGGCGCGACCATGCCGGGGTAGAAGGGCTTCTTGGGCGCGACATCTTAGGACTCGACTTATAAGGAATTGAGTAGTGACTTTAAGTTATGTCAAATCAAAAGAAAATATAGTCGATTCTCTAACCAAAGGATTGAATAATGATTTGATAAGAGGTGCTTCAATAGGGATGGGTTGTAACTACTAATCACAACAAAGACTCAACTTTACGAATTAGAATACAACCAATTTCTAAAGTTCAAATGAGTATGGAGTTGGCTTATTTAGTATAACGCATCAAATTTTTATCCCAAGTTCAAAGACATGTCTACTTTGTGATTTGGATTCAATTTTGGCTCATATACAACACTAAATGAAAAGTTGAAAGAGTAATCTACTTTTCATTAGGCATATGTTTTGTGGGTTTTCTGGTGATTACAAGGTATATCTCAAATAGTAGGGGTATGAGCTCCTTAAGTAAAGTTTTTTCAAGGGTTTTACATACTCTTGAAATAGCAAGGGATTGTTGGAATTATTTCAAGAGTATAAGTTAATTATATGGCCTAACGAATTATATGTAACAAGTATAAGGATCATATATAAATGAAACATCAAGAATATGATCAACACGGGTGAATCTGAGATCAACACGAGTCGTGTTGGTCTCCAAAGAGTAAAGAAAACTGTCCTGGGCTCAACACGGGTCGTGTTGCACCCAACACGGACCATGTTGGAACCCAGAACTGCTTTTAATGCTAACGGCTATATAAACTTCTATAATTAGTATTTAATATAATCTTTAAGGATGATTATCATAGATTTCCAACAGCAATATGACTTGACTTGGTCAAGGTCATATTAAGGATATAATTCCTCATTAAGGGTATTGATTGTCCTATGACTAAAGGATGTCATTAGGGTTGGAAGTCTTTTATAAATAGGAGGCATTCCAAGCTATTTGAGAAACACCATTCTAAGCTAATCACAACCTCATTCTTGTCTAGACTGCAGCTATACTTGAGTGATTCAAGTGAGAATCTATTTCTTGAGTGTTACAAGAGCTAAGCTTTATCCCTTTGAACATTTACGGTATAGTAAATAGTTCTTAAGAAAAGTGAGTACTAGGCCACGACTCTTAGCGTTATCCAAGCGAGTTTCCATTTTTCTATATACCGTTTACTCCCTTTCCTCCAATAGCGTCTATGCTACCCGCTGGTAGTGACCAAAGAGGAGGGGGCAGCGCCTCTTGAATGTTTCGGTTGTGTGTGACCCCCTGGTGGCGTCAAAAGATCCCCCGCTAGTGTCTCATGGACAAAGGCCCCCTCAGTGGTGCCTTGGACCCCCTGGTGGTGTCTTGGGCTCCCCTGGTAGCGTCTTCTTCATGTGCCTTCTATGAGGGGCGTTGCTGACGTCTTATGTAACGTTGGCGGTGCCCCGTTCTTCCTCCCTCTATATGGACCCCAAGGATCCAATATTGGGCCACACAAACCAACACCCAATTTATTTCAAGCCGAAAAAATAGAGTATGATCATAAATTTTTCTTCCAAATTATATTGTCGACCGACTTGATGGAGTATCATGTAGGTGGCTGGTTTAATGACAGTTGCAAAAGAGCGTGAGGGAGGTGTCCAAAGGTTGGGAGTTCGAGGGTTTGTTTTGCACTTCAACTAATTTCTTTCCTACGCTTTTCGCATTTCAACCTAATCTTTTCCTTTCCCAGTAATTTACCTAGTTCTCATGTATGTTATTTATTATGATTAATTTGGTTAAATTTTTATTGAATAAATTAGTAAATTTGGTAATTTAGTGATGAAATCATAATTTATGAACAGAATGATTTCGGTTCTTGGTTTTATTTTATTCAAATATTCATAATTCAAATTATCTAAATTATTTATTTTACTGTTCAGTTACAAATTAAAATATTGTTGTGAGATGTGTGATTGCATTATTTTTAATTGTTGATTTTTAATCATAAAATATGAATATCTTTTAGTGGAAGTTTTGAATTTAAAAAATTAATTCATTCTTTTAATTTTTTGTTTGTTTTAAATTGAGAAAATTCTCAAGAAGAGAGTCAAAACAACACATGGTTCAAGTTTTGCGACAAAATTTTTTTCATCACCTCACAAAATATTACTCGTCAAATTTTATGTTAAAGGTATTTTATGTTAAAGGTATGTATGTTTATTTTCAAAACTAATATCATTAAACTTGGTGTTATTCGAATATGTTAATTTTTCAGAATTTGTTCTTACAAAATTTATCTTCTTTGTTAAGTTTTATTTTGACACCTCTAACTTTGACTTCTGGCTTCGACACTGATAACACCGACTAATTTTCTCTTATTTTTCGTAGATTTGATATTTTGGCAGATTGAATACTTAATCATAACGAATTTAATTAAGTCGTAGGATCTTATGAGACAATAATTACAGAAGGTTGATTTCAAAGATCAAATAAATAAAAAGTCAACAGCATGAGAAAAGGACAGAATTGGGTTCATCATTGTAGATCTATTATTATTGTTTCATATGAAATTAAAATAGGGATTTTTGCTTTTTGGACCCTGTATTTTGGGGGTATTTACATTATGGATCCTCATGTTTCAAAATTTGCAATTTGAACCCTGTACTTTGATTCCGGCAACATTCTGGACATAACTAGAGGGGTCCGGCCAAAAGAGGCTCTTATTGTAGTTTGAACGATTTTTCTTTCCAAAATTGCCCCTAGATTATTTTTGAACTGCGGAAGTTACCCTTCAATTTAGTCAAACATTTCCACGCCCTGTTCCTTGATATTTGTCTACTGTCTCTTTCTTAGCCTGCTCAAAACGCTGCTTCAACTCAGCTTCCCTTTCAGCCTTCTTCTGGGCCTTACCAACATACCACTCCTTATCTTCAAACTTCTGCCCATTCAAAGCTTCCACGGCTTTAGCAGCATCATCAGCATTTTCAAAGTCTCTCCCCTGCTTGCTCAACAATGGCGCCCTGCACTTCTTTCTCTCTCTTCTTTTTCCATTTCCACTTCTGTTTTTCGGATTCTGCCTCTATATCTCTCATCCATATCTTCACCATCTTCACCTTCACATTCCAGAATTCCCACATCCAACCACCAAAACCCTATGATTCCTAAACTCTCCCCCTGATTTATACCCACTCGTATGCACCAATTTCCCCTCAAATCTCTTAATTCCTTGAATTTCTGGTATCAATGGCTCCGCATTTTCCCCCATTGCAACAACAACTCACCTCGAAACATACTCAATTTCACCATCCCCCCCTGTTTTCACCCTCCCATGCTACAGAAGCAGCTCTTTTTAATGGCTGTTCATGGTCATGGTAATACCTATTCAAGAAACTATCAGGTTGGGTATCTGGGTACTTGACGCCTGATTGTATCTCTTTAGGCGTGCCTTGTGCTGCATAATTATCCTATTTGCATAATTAATTACCCTATTTTCATAGTTCGTGAAATGTGATGGTATTCTGACATGAGTGTTGTCAATTGTGCTGTCAGGAATGAATGGGCTGTGCAAGGCTCTGGAGAAGGCGTCAGAAATCCATCTGTTCTGAAACCCGCGGTTGGTGGCCTATATACACCACCAGATGTACAGTTATTATGGTCATTCGAATGAAAAAAGAAAAAAAAAGAAAAAAGGGGGGAAAAACCAGTAATTGAAGGTTATGTTAAGTAGAAAACTGCTCTTGACAAGGCAGTAGCCTGGTTTTTTGAGGGCAGTTGAGATACAGTGGACAGGGCATTGTACTCTTCCCTTTGTGAGGAAGATTGACGCCTCTCACGGCTCTCACGGCCCACGACGACAGCGGCACCAAAGCAATAGGATGGGCAGGATGATGGAGACAGAATTAGGGTTTGAAGTTGAGACGAGGAGTGTGTTGAAGACTGCCTTGTATTCCTTGGTGGAGATGATTGAGAGTTGGGATGTAGTCGATGCTAATAGCAGGCTGGGAAAGAGGGAGTTGATGATGGAGGAACCTGGAAACCAGGAAAAGAGCTTCAAAGGAAAGAAAAATGAATGAATAAATGGCATAAGGGCAAATCGGCCAGTTCATGGTCTTCACCGGAGCTCAACTTAAGTTTGGGCTAAATTTTTTTGGCCCATATTATACAGTGTTCAAATTGCAAACTTTGAAACATGGGGGTCCATAATGTAAATACCCTAAAATACAGGGTCCAAAAAGCAAAAATCCCAATTAAAATATTATAAAACAGTGAACACGTAGTATATATGTAGTACGTACTACGGACTTTATGATTTCTGCGATCAGTAAAGGAAGCTTGGTAAGACCGAAGTCCACAACAAACAACCACCTTTTAATGTTAGGTTAAGCACCGTCCTAGGCACGGCATAGAATATCTGCCCCCTGCATGCCCACTCCTTAGACCTTAATTACCTTGATTTTCTCATCTTTCAAGTTTTCCCTTGTCAATCTTCCAAGCAACTACAGGTTTAACATAACCTACCATTGTTTTGCTAACCTCTTACGTACCCAACACGAAAAAAAGGAAAACAAAATAAAACAAAAGAAACGGAGAAGATTACAAGCTAGCTAGCTAGGGTTTCCAGGTTAATTGTGTGTGAGTAACATTACTATGTTGTGATTTCAGCTTGGACTTGGTTGTGTGTTGGTGAAGATGCTTTTTCCTTGTGTCTTTGGCCTCCTAGGCATGCACATTGCACTAATTCCTTCTTCCTCTTTGGCCCCCCTTTTCAAATAGAAGCTCCTGCTGTAATTTAAAAAATATAGATAAAAAACATATTTTGGACGCATTTTCATAAAATTTAAAATATATAAATAAAAATGTGATTTTATAACATTTATATATATTATTATAGTTGTAAAACTCAATCATATCATTTTTTTGCAATTTAATTTACAAATATATAGGTTTTGTAACATCACAAGACACTTAACAAGTGTCTTGTCCAAGACATTTATCATTTCTCTTGTGAGAATACACTAGTTGTACGTATTTGCTTGTAAACGGGAATTGAAATTCGGAATACACATAGCCAACTTTAGTTTAGTTGTAATTAAAATAAATAATCCAATTTAGATTGAATGCAAGCATTGTAGGCATGAATTGAATATAAAAGAGAATGAGGAAGCATGAGATATACATGCAGATACGATAATTTTAGGGGTGAATATCCATGTGAATACAATGTGTAAGAGAAACATTGAAACAACCATGTTCTTAATTACATGTCTCCATGTATTCACACGTAGAGGGTAGATTTAGACCAGCATCGCATGTGATGTGAGTATATATGTGACTAGCTTCCCCCGACATTAACTCTCTAATTCCTTTCTCCTTGGTACCCCAGGGTGGGCCCCTTCTCTTTAATTCTTAAAGAGGTGAAATTGTTTTCGGTCATCTACCTGGATCATCTCAGTACCGTGCATTTGGTAATTTCCCGAAAAATAATTTTATAGGAAAAACTTTCTTGGAAATGATTTTCCCTTATAACTTTCCCAGGGAAACTTTTTCTTGATATTATAAGAAAAATAATATATATCACATTAAAACTTTTCTATATTTTATAAAAAACTAAACATGGGAATGTTTTTCAACCAAATGACTCATAAAAAATTGCTAGATGGCCCCTCTTTTGATTTAGTCTGTGTGTGGAGAATTTCTAAAATAGTAGGTTTCTTCGATTCTAATCTAGTAAGTTTGACAATTTGCAAACTATAAGATGTTGGGGTAGCGTTTAGGTTTTTTAGACACTGTAATTTTTTATTAAAATAAAAAAGTTACTATAAGTAATTAGTAAACAATTTTTTGTATTAACTTTTTTAATCCAATAAACAAGTTTTTAAAAAACTTTGATAAAACTTTTCACAAACATATACTTTACCGTAGAGCTGGCAAAAATCCGGGTCCGGGTCAATCCGGGTCGGACAAATTCGAACAATGTTAAAATTCGGACGAGAAATTCATGTCCGGACCCGGTTTTATTTTGGGTCAAACCGGGTCGGACAATTCAGACGAAGCTAAAATCGGGTTCGGACAATAGACAAAAGAGAAATTTTATGTCCGAATATTCGGTCAATTCGGTCAATATAAAAATTCGGACAGAAAATCTATGTCAAGACCCGGTATTTTCCGAATCGGACAATTCAGGTAATCTAGATCGGACAAAATTTTGCCAGCTCTACTTTACCGAACACTTTGACTATAATAATCAATTTACACAGATAGCCAAATCAAATAGTAGTTAATGAACTCAACATAGCTGCCTAGAGGCTAAATAGACACTGTATCTTTTGTGTCAAAGTCAATCAATATAGATGAAATTTCATATCATATCACATGCGGCATATATGGGTAAAATAGCATATCGCCAAGTAATAATTGGTACGTATAATTCTGTCAATTCTACAACGGTTTTTCATTTAGGGGCCATTCGATAAGAGGGAATAGGGGGTTGGGAATGGGAATAGAGGAATGTGGAATAGAATTATCATGTTTGTGTCTTGGTAATTAAAAAAAATGGGAATGGGAATGGAAATAGAAATAGAAATCGTCTATTCCCAACAATCTATTACAATGGGGGGTGTGTTAATAGACATTGGGAATTCATTATTCACTATTAAATTCCAAAACTGCCCCTATTTAAAAAAAATAAAAACTCACATTTATTCATTTCTTTTGCCTATATTAAATAAAAACACACGTTTATTATCAATCTTGCCGGCTATCGTCACCTAAACATGGTATTACTTTTGCTTATAATAATTAAATATTATTGTTGTTACGTATGTTTCGTTTGAGATAT
Source organism: Portulaca oleracea (assembly GCA_029582165.1). Classification (NCBI taxonomy): domain Eukaryota; kingdom Viridiplantae; phylum Streptophyta; class Magnoliopsida; order Caryophyllales; family Portulacaceae; genus Portulaca; species Portulaca oleracea. The sequence continues at coordinate 10,512,851 of CM055885.1, read as the reverse complement.
TACTAATTGCAGTAGGGTTTACGCCTTTTCTTCTATTAATTAAGTATTTATTATAATTAATATATTAGTAAACCCAGTTGAGTTATTGAATCTTACGACAACCATCAACAATTGGTTTATCATGTTGATTTATTGAATCATTCATACTTTGAACGTTTATATACTTGTTTTTAATTTTTAATTCATATTTGATGCTTGATTAATTTTCATTAAAATCCTTATGAACTTAATTTTTTTAAAATTTTTTTCATATGATAATTGATTTTCTAAAAGTAAATGTGGGTCATTTATGGCATTCCATCCATTTCAATTTATTAAAACATTCATAAATCAATAAAAGATTATATTAGTCAATGTGTGTTTATTCCCAATCCTATTCCCAATTTGAATTACCACAAAACAAACAAGAAGGTTAGTAATTCATAAAGACATGTTAATTCCCATTTCCATTATGAATTCTCATTCACAGTGTCATTATGAATTCTCATTCCCATTCCCAATAGTGATCGATGTGTGATTCACAGAATTAAAAACTTGCCAGGTGTGTCAACCTAATTAAGACGCGTTCATTTATGCGATAACTTACGGTGCGGTACCGTACCATAACGCACTACTCAATATCGTTACACACTTCATTATACTCCTCCACACTTTATCACTATCATTACCAAAATATTTTTTTATTTTTCTCTCTCTCCTCACTTTTCTCATCTACTTATTATATTTTTTTTCTCTTCACCTACCCCACGTACCACAACTTCCACCACAACTCCCCCACAACTCATCACACTTCACCACGTTTTTTCAAATTCCACCGCACCGCACTGCACCATTACCACACCGCACCGTACCATATAAAACAACGGAGCATAAGCTGATCTAAAGTCTTGTTATCTAGAGCGATAAAACTAAGTTAGGTAAAATAAAATTGGTAAGGAAAGATGAGGAAAATAAAAAAAATGGCATTGGATTAAATATTTTTTTAAGGATTTGCTGAAGTAAGGTAATAAAAAGATAGAATAAACCTAATTTACCATTCAACCCTAGCAAATAAATATACAACTTCTATCAAAAGCATGTGAAATCTAATTGTCTTTTCTATCAAAAACATGTTTGATTGTTTATCCCCCCGCAAGGCATGCATCAGTGACAGTCTTCTCCGTGTAAATATTCATCAGTTGAACATCGCTACACATACATACAAACAAATTTTTGCAGACCAATCATCTAAGAATAGAGCTCTGATATTCAAGCTTTTCACACAGCAGTAAGCATCCTTACACAACAACAGCAATATGGAATCTCACAAAACATGTACACCAGAGCCAAGCCAGAGACTCAGTACGTAACAAAATTATGCATAAAGTATACCCTCTTTCCGTATTCCCTCCTTTGTTTAATCATTGTCACTTTTTATGAGTCAGGGAGTTGTGAAGAAAATGGTAACTGACAGGAGACAAATTATTATGGGGGATGATAAGTGTCTTGGCCCAAGACACTTCTTAAATGTCTTCTCCCTTATAAAATCAATACTTATTATCGTTTTTAACCCCAATTTTTTTGACAGATACTATTAATTATCAATTATAAGAAGCTTGGAATGTGTTGGCTACGCCAACAATTAAAATTGACACCCTAACGAATGAACCCCATCCGTTGGGCATATTTTAGACGCTTTTTTGTAAATTTTTAAAAATATAGATAAAAGTGTGATTTTATACAATTTATATATATTATTATAGTTATAGAAGTCAATCATATAACTTTTTTCCAATTTAATTCACAAATATATAGGTTTTCTATAATGACAAGACACAAAATATGTGTCTTGCACAAGACTTTTATCATTAGTGATTATTATTATGCATATCAACAAACATTGCCCATGCTTTGAGTCTTTGACTAAATAATTTCATTAAACTTGTCATATGCAGTTAAAGTAATGACAAATATTGAGAGAATGAGGGACTGTGTACCGATCAGCATGGTAAGAAGATGAACGTTTGAGCTTGTTGGCAGAGATGTAGTCGTCCTTGTTTATTTGCTCCATTAACAAGCTTCCACTGAAGTACTTGTTGTCTTCCATTGCCATCTTTGCAAACTTGCTCCTTACATTCTTCTCAATCTCATCATCATGATTATCAATCAGTATCATCTCTCCTACTTTCCCTCCTACCCTGTGATGGTGTGAATGTGAATGTGATACCAGAGACATTCCATGGTCCTTCACTGCCGCTGCCCCACAGTCCCTAAATGAGAGCGAGCCGCACGAGATTAAAGACATTATAACTGATGGTGCCTTCATTTTCCCAGCTGTCTGATTCTGATTCACCTTTTTCAATTCATGATTTTGATGGATGGTTTGGAGTGATATTTTAGACAATGCAAGGGTCAGTCTCCCATCTGCCTTGATCAATGATTCGAAGGTCTCTGGGCTAGAATCCAACGGTGGAGGTGAAATCTCCTCCCTGCTCAGCACTACCTTTTCTATCTCCTCTTTGTTCACTGTTTCATTCCCAGCATCTTCTGTTTCTTCCTTGATTGAGGCTGCCATGCTTCTACGAGATCGTTTGTCTTCCGTCTGGGTGGACGCGTTGGACGACTCCCCCTTGTAAACATTGTAGTCATTGAGGTCGATAGCCCCCCACGACTGGTTTCTCCGGCGGTTTCTTCCGGAAAGCGTAACATCAGGTGTGTTCTTGGCGCTGCAAGACAACACTGTTTTGGTGTATTTCGAAGAGACTTCCAGAATCTCAGAGCCCTTTAACACGTATTCTCCGCCATGAACTGGGTGAATGGCATCGTCCTCCTCCAAGTCATGCCATACATATCCATTCTTGTAGCTCCTAATTTGTAAATAATAGAATCAGATGAATATATATATATATAATATCATCGAAAATACTTCCGAAAGATAAACTTGAAAACAGGGATTAAATTTGTGAGTTCAAATATAGTAAAATTGAATTGAATTACCTTTTGGAGGACCAGGAGTACTGGGAGGCCATTGCTTTACCACGCAGGAGATTTAATCTGCCGATCACATCTGAAATCAAACCAGACAATTAAAAATGGTGAATTTGTGTTTCAACAGACTACCATGGGCTTAAGCTTTGAGTAATAAAAAAAAATGAAAAATGAAAGGAAAATACCTCGAAGAAAGAGGCCATGGGGGGAAGAGAGAGGGACCTCCATGAAATGAGGGTGCTGAAGCTGCCCATTTCGGGAGAGATAGTAAACAACAGAGACAGTAACTCTTTTTGGGACATTCTCAGTAAAACTGGAATTGTTAGGATTGAGCTCGTTATGGGGTCGGGACCAGACTTTGGTGCGTTCATGAACGATGGGATTTTCTCTGTCCTTCCACTTCCACTGTAGGTCGCTCCTTCCTCTGCTTGATGATACTGCCATCTCCAATCCAGCATGAACTGGAGTTACGGGTTTCGGTTAGTAATTTGAATGAGACAATAAGAGGTTAGAGGTATCTTACTGAGCTGGGTGGGGATTTTATAGGAGGAGGTCAATTATAGAGTTCTCCTGTTAAATTGTCCTTGAACTTGGTAAAAATGTTAAAATTGCCCTCAAAACATTTTCGTTAATAAAATATTTCCTCCGTTTCATATTAATTGTTATAATTTTGACGTACACGGTCTTCATTGTCATTTTTTTATTGATAATTTCTTATATAATATGTAATAAGTAATATTATACTTTTATGATAGTATTTTTCGTTACGAATCTAATGGTAGTAATTTTATATAGCAACTCATTGTATATATTGATAAATGTATGGTCAAAATTTTTAAAATTTGACTGCACAATTTCCAAAAACGACAATTAATATGGAACCGAGGGAGTACCCTTTAACCGGTTAATTCTATCTAAATTGCACACTATACCTAATTTTGACAGTTTCAGGTATTTTATGTATTTCTTTTTTGGTGTTAATCATTTTTCCCTCCATAATTATGTTTGATTAATTAGAAAGAGGTTTTTTACCCCAGTGGTGTCCTTTATTTCATCATTTCTCTCCATTCAAAAAACAACTCCTCCTTCCAACTTTCGTTAAATCCTCCCCCAACTGGTTCATCTTCCTCTCTAAAGTGGCGTTAATATCAATTCTATTCTAAGTGCGAATTTTGGCGGCAGGTTCATCTTCCTTCTCATGGTCAACTTAAGGCAAAAGCTACAAGGTAAGTGGTAGGAATTTTCATTGAAACAGTAAACTTAGGGTTTGTTTCACTACAAGAAAAAGAGTTTGCTTCCACGCTTGTATATTCACGCATATTTAAATGATGGTGAAAAAAGTGTATAATTTTCTACTCCTTCATCCTTCCACGCAAACTAAGAGCGATAAGACATTAAACACACTTATAAGTATGACGACATGTTTTTAACTTTTAAACCTTTCTTTCCATGTATAATAAGCGTGGTAGACTACTAGTAATATTTTTAATTATAATTTTTCCAATATTTTTTTCTAAAAAAAATTTAAAATTTTAATTTTAATTTTTAAATATATCCGTCAATTAGTTAAAAATAAAATAGAAGAGTATTTTTGTACATATAGTACTAGATTAATTTCAAGAATATTTTAAAAGATTATAATTATAATTTTTTTTTAATATATCCGTCTATTAGTGAAAGCTAAAAAAGAAGATAAAAATGAAAGACAAGTAGTATTTGTGTGTATATAGTATTAAATTAATTATTAGAATCAAATGGTAAGTGTTTGGTTAGTCGCCCCTTCCTATGCGCTGAAGTCCAGGATTCGAATCTACATTCAAAAGAAAAAATTGTAATAGGTGGAGAGCTTCTATTTGCACATTTAATAAGCGTGGGAAAATTTTTCCCACACATTCCCTTTCCACGCTTATATATCTGTGGCAAAGGTCATCGCCCATGCTTATAAACGTGGCGATAAGTCGTTTCAAGCGTAGGAGGAGGATCCTTTTTTTGGTAGTGTCTGAAGGATTCTTCCATTTGAGTATTTAGTTGTTGCCTTGTTGGTACATGTTGGATTTTAGATAAAAATATTTTTTTGCGATTGATTTTGAAAAAATTAGGGGTCTTCTAGGGTTTCTGTGTTATTGTCATGTTTCTGGTTTTAATGGGAGGGGGTTTACTCTATTTGACATGTGTCCCTGGCTTAATGATCAATGTGACAAATTTTTACTTTTTTTTAATTTGTTTTAGGGTTTGATCATGGGGTTGTTGCATGTGTTTTTATAGAGGTAAGTTTGACAGTGAAAGGTATCTAAGATATGTTTAATGTGAAATGTCTGAGGTTCATGTACCTGATTACCTTAGTGTGGATGACATGGTTGACATTTGGGAGCAGTTGGGATATACAAAGGATATAATTAAAATAATTTATTTCAGTACACGGTGACCATTTGAGGAGGGTTTAGTCTCCTTGGATGGAGATAAAGAAGTTACGAAGTTGATTACCTTAGTAAGTGCATGTGATTTTGTCAAGCATGGTACCAATGATGTAGTGGATGTTGGTACCATTGATCTTGTGGTTCAAGGGGAGGAAGGTGATCAGGGGGAGAGAGGTGATGAAGATGAGGATGACCCAAATGACCCTGAATACTTTCAGGAGGATGAATGTGAGGAGGATGATGGTGACAGTGATGATGACAACGGGTCTGATATGGATGATGACGAGGTTATGGCATTGAGGATAAAGAAGAAAAAGTTGAAGGAAGCTATTAAGAGTGAGAAGAGATTGTTGGAGGAGGAAAATCAAAACTGCAATGGGGAGGAAGGAGAAGTTGATAGGTGCCAAGCAGATGAAAATTACCATGATTTTGACTGTCCAAGTAGTCCATAGAGTGAGGATGAGGAAGGTGAAGGTAAAAAGAAAATGTGTAGGAGGAAGACGAAGATGTAGTACCCGAGGTACAACCCATAAAATCCTCGTAGGCTTTTATGTGGCATGACTTTCCCTGAGAATAAGGATGTGGTGAAGTTGTGACTGAATATAGGATATTGGGTGGCAATAACTTGAGGGTAGTGAAGAGTGACAAAGGTCGATATACATTTGATGGTAAAGTTGAGGGTTGTCAGTGGAGGATAAACTCTTCACAAGTTGGGAACGAAAAGACATTTCAAATCAAGACACTTGACAAAGAACACACATGTATTCTTTACAGTATGCAAGCTGGTAATAGGAACATAAGTGTCATGTGATTCGGTGAGTATTACAGGGATATGTTTAAGATTAATCAATCTTGGAGGGCAAGAGATGGTTAAGGTAGACTTAAATTATAAAGCTACATTGTCAATGTGTGCAAGGGCTAGGAGGAAAGCATTGGCCTCTATCATTGGTGCTTATAGGGGTCAATTTGTATAACTTAGGGATTACCTGTGGAACTCTAGATGAAGAATCAAGGAACCACAATCCAGCTAAAGACAACCCCTTCTCCAAATATAGAACATGTGTTCAAGTTTGTTTACATATGTGTTGGGACATTAAAGTAAGGGTTGGTTGAGGGTTGTAGGATAATTCTTACCTTGGATGCATGTTTTTTGAAGGGTCCCTCAAATGGATAGATTTTTGTGGCTATTGGAAGGAATGGTAATAACCAAATGTATCCAATTGCATGGGGAGTGGCAAAGAATGAAAACAAAGAGGTGTGCGAGTGATTTATGGAGAAATTGACAATGGACTTGGGTATGGCTGAGGAGTTTCAGTGGACTCTAATATGTGACTAGCAAAAGTTAACTTCCGTTGTTTTCATCTTAGTTTTGTTTGTGGGTTAAAAATTCTTGTCATTTAACTGTAATACCATAATTCACAATGTAAAGGGATTGATTGAAGCTATCAAAAAGTACCTTCCTCCTGTTGAGCACAGGATATGTGTAAGGCATGTATATGCCAATTTGAGGAAGAACTTCAGGGGTGATATGTACAAGAAGTTATAGTGTAACATGATAAAATCAACAGCAGAACCCCACATGAAGAAGTATGCTGCAGAATTGAAGAGCATTAGCCTAGAAGCTTAGGAGTTGAACCTTAGAGAAGAAGGGGTTACAACACTTTTGTAGGGCTTGCTTCAAGTTTCATACCAAGTGTGACTCGGTGGACTACAATATGGCAGAGGTATTTAACTCCTTCATGGAAGTAAGGTATTTACCCATTGTATCTTTGCTTAGATGTATGTTTAAGTTGGTGATGAAAAGAATTGGTAAAAAGAATGGGTGGGCTTCAAACCTTCATACTCCTACGGCTCCTAGAATTAGGAAGAAATTAAATGACAAAATCTGTGGTTCTAGGCATTAGGAGGTTATAAGGGCAGCAAATGGCTTTGATAGTGTAACTAATGGTTATCAAGAGAAACATGTACATTCTGTCAACTTACAAGCCAAATCTTGTTCTTGTAACTTTTGGGAACTAAGTGTTATTCCTTGCCCCAATCATTCAATAGCAGTCATGAAGGGCGAGAGAATTGATCTAGCAAGCTTTGTGGATGATTTCTATGCCACCGTCAAACTAAGGCATACTTACAGTCACACTCTTTTGCCATAAATAGACCTAAAATGTGGGAAAAAGGTTCCTGGCCATGAAGTGGCAGCCCCCTATTTCAAACCTAAGAAGAAGACAACCCCAAAGTACAAGAGAAGACCAAAGGAAGGGGAAAATGTCGGAGGAAGAGTTGGCAAGAATGGGAAGAGAATGCGCTGTTATCTTTGTGGGAATGAGGGCACACAACAAGTCTAACTGTCAAAATCCTACATCCACGTCTTAGGTATGAAAATGAGAACTCTCTTGTTGACTATGTCTAATTCAAACAATATCAATGTTGTCATTTATTGACCCTTCCTCTTTGCATGGTAGGCCACCAATGTAAGGAAGAGGAAATCATCAAGTCCTCCCTCAGCTGCAACATCTTCCATTCAAGCTGCACCTTCAAATCCAACAACTGGAGGCCCCTCATCTCCCAATGACACCATAACTAAGCTCCCAGTGAGGATTGTTGTGTGTGGAGTCCAAGTAGGAAATAATGGGAAAGAAGGAAAGCACGCCATCCAAGACACGTATTTCCTTTTTTTATAGATGTTTCTTTTTTGCAGATGTTTCCTTTTTTGCAGATATTTCCTTTCTACGAAAGCTTTCCTTATTATTATAACCTAGTTTCCCTTGTGTCTTCTAGTATATAATGAGGTCAGATCTCCACCCTAAATCATCAAGGAGATAGGGAGAAAGAAACACAACCTGTATAATTGTAGTCCTCTTATTACTAGTGCATCGATTTCATGGTTTTTTTCCCCATTAAACCTCTGGTGTCAATTTCTTATTTCTTTTCCGCTAATGTTTCCTATTGTTTGTGGTTGCTTGAGTGCTCTTTGATCCTAACAAGTGGTATCAGAGCCTGCAGGTTGCTGAAAGAGAACTCGCTGTCAAACATTGTGGGGAGATAAGTATGAAATCGATTGACGGATCTGACTTCATCTACTAGAAATTGCAGGTTGAGGATCTGCTATGTTCGAAGTCGCTGCATGTTCCGCTGCTGGAGAAAAAGCCAAATGCCATGGAGCTGGCCAAGTACGATCTGCTGACTCAACAAAGGCGATTTCCTTGATCATGATGTCATTGGCTCAGAACGTTAGGTTTAACGTCATCGAGAAAAAGACAATGAAGGATTTGTTGAATGCACTAGAGAAGATGTATGAGAAGCCCAGTGCAACAAATTTGGTATATTTGTTCCGCAAATTAACCAGCTGTAAGATGCCTGAGGAGAGAGATGTGGATGATCATATTAATGAGATTACTAAGATTTTATCACAACTTGCTACAGTAAAGATGGTTTTTGCTCAAAATGTTAAAGCTTGCATATTGTTGTCTTCTATGCCTGACTCTTGGGAAACAGTTGTAACTGTTGTTAGTAGCGATAAGAGTACTGACGAGATGAAATTTGATGAGGTCAAGTCTGTACTTCTTAATGAGGGCCTTCGTAGGAAGAATTCTGGTGGGGAATCTTCGGGAAGTGCCTTAAGTGTCAGGGGTAGGAAGAATAATCGGAATTCTAATAATTCCAGGGGGCGGTCGAAATCCAGGGGTAAAGGCAAGCTGTAACAATCTGACCCTAACCCAACGCAATTAAATTAAGTAATGAGATTAATTTACCAAATCGCGTATTTCAATTCAGTTAACTGTTTGTGTTTCTGCAGGACTCGAGCATAGTAAGACCATCATACATCAGTCTAGTATGTTATGTATATAAAGTACTTATGTGACAATTTTAGCTACTCAAATTACTCTTGGGTTACTTACCTGGCTAAGTTTTATCAGGTCGATCGATTCATCGACATTATTAATAGTAATAATAATAATAATAATAATAATAATAATAATAATAATAATAATAATAATAATAATAATAATAATAATAATAATAGGGTTTTTGGCCACAAATAATCCGTACTGAGGGGTTGTGACTGGGAATAATCCAAAGTGACTTTTTTGCCACTAGCAGTCTGTACTTTTTCACTATTTTCTCGTAGGAGTCCAAAATCAATTTCCGGCATCGGAAAACTGACGTGGCGACCAGAAATCTCCTTTTTGGAGTGTGAAAAAACATACTTTCCGGTCGCCACGTCAGCTTTTCGGTGCCGGAAATTGCTTCTGGACTGCTATGAGAAAATAGTGAAAAAGTACAAACTACCAGTGGCCGAAAAGTCACTTTGGATTATTCTCAGTCACAAACCCCTCAGCATGTATTATTTGTGGCCAAAAACCCATAATAATATTAATAATATTATTATTATAGCTATTTATTCATTAATTTATTTAAATTTCAATTTATTTCACCTTTCCATTTTATTTCAAGTCTCCTTTATTATTTTATCCCAAGACTATAAATTAGTATTATTGGGGTTTAATGGGAATAAAATTAGTATTTTATTATTGAGAAGGGGGGAGTTAATATGGTTATATTTGGAGTAGGGCCTTAATATTTTGAAGCACCCAATTCCCCTTCTTTTTTCTCTTTCACGTATGAAAGAAAAAGGGAGAAGACCCATCTCTTTATCTCTCTACTCCTCACACTATTCTTTCTCGCACCCTGCCTCCCTCTCATTCTCCCGCGACTGTCCAGCCAGCCTGCCGGAAATTGGCCGCCACCGCCACCGTAGAAGGTCGGCGACCACCAGCTTCCTTCATCTTCCATGTTTCTCTCTCTTCTCCCCTCTTTTCAAGTGTGGTCCAAGAGGTCGTTGTTGCTCCCTGTTCAAGTCCAGTCAAGCTTTCAAATTGCTTTATTTGTGGGTTTAAAGGTACGCATATTGCATGTACTCTTCTTAAACTCTTTTATTTGAGTTTTAATAAGCAAGTGTAATAAGTGTAATGTGAATCAGTAATGTTTACTTGTATTTTTCACGTAAATATGGCCCCGACCCACGTTACATTGCCATAGAACACTACCAAAGTTAATACCTCAGTGTCAACCCATTTGGATCTCCCGATCGGTCCGGATATTTGCATATGAAGGCTTAATTCGATGATCGCAAGCAGGGGACCATCAAGATAATAAGAATATGGCAAGCAAGTTTTTATTGTTGTTTTTATTGTTTCATTGTTTGCAAAATGAATTGAAATGCGCGAAATAAAATGAATTGCTTAAGGTTTATTTTACTGTATGGGGGTATGCGTATTGAGTTTCGACTAATTTGCGAAAACATTTTATGTTTTGTTTAGGTGATGTTTCTAAGGCTAAGGCGGCTAAAGCAAGCTCTGTTAAACAACTCAGTTAAGCAAAGAAGGGGAGTTTGTGTTTTCGTTGAAGTAATCAATTCCTTTTACTATGATTGATTGTGATGTATAAAATCTTGAATCGAGGTTGGGAATTTTGTATTATCAGGTTTGAGTAGGGTATTTATATGGTCGGTCGGTTATGTGTTTATTGGTTTCGTTCGGTGGTTGTAGCCTAGTCCTTTTGGACGTCGGTAATGCCCTCTGATTTATTTAATTCGCTGCGCTAATCTTTCAGTTAAGGGGCTTTAACTTTAATTTGAAGATTGTTCAATCACTTATGTTGCATCCTACACATAAACGAAGATTTAGCCAGACAATTTTTGTGGATAAAGAATGGCAAACACACAACGCATAATTAGTTTAGTAGTTTACCCTTAAAGGGTAGCACGCCTTGTTATTAGACAAGTTAAAAACTAAACGTACTTCTCTTTGATCTCTGTATGGTCGAATTACATCCTTTGACAATATGCTGAGTCCGTCAATGACTTTATTGTGGTACTTGTTGATTGTTGAACGGGAGCGTTGAAACAGACTCTGAACATCAGTATATGTTGCAGCATGGGCAAAGATATAAAGTGTCATCTCAAACATTTCTGTTGACTGCACTTCCCTTCCCTCGGGTAACAATCCCCTTTGTTGTATCACATTTAGCAATGACAAAAGCGCATCACGATTTAGTCAAAAATTATCTCTGACTAGATCAGGTTTGTTACCGTTCAATAGACGCCACGTGTAGACATCTCCCCTTTCCCTTCCCTCAATGCGGAGTAACATGGGAGGCCAGGCGTCCATGACATTGAGAACACTGTTAGATACTTCATTGAAACTTTCGTCAATAATTATGTCACCATCTTCATCTTCTTGTCCAATTATGTTATAATACCCCTATTAATTGAAAATAATCCATTCTACATGGATAACATAGATGAATTAGCCAATCGTTAAAATAATATATTACAAGAAATCCAACAAATTCCATCATAACATGAAATGAACAAAACAGTAGGCTGCCTACTGTTATATAATCCAAACTCCTAAAACATACACAAACAAAGTTCAAAAATTATTATTGTTCAATAAAAAAACATAATAAAAAACATGATAAATAACAGGCATGCATCACATCTAGTCCGACTCATCGAATTCCCAGGAATTCCTGCTGCTTATTTTTCTCCTTTAACGTACGCATCACCTTTGATCGGTACTTAGAACCCTAGCCAACAATGTACGAGTGGCTGAGAACCCTGTCTTGAACTTCGGCATACAATCGTCGTTCCCGTTGTTCAAACATGTCACGCTTACTCTGCCTCATTCTAAAATAATCAATGTTGCTATTGGCTAGCTCTATCGAACGGTCTGTATGGAAGTTGATCGGGGTGTCAGAGCTTTTCTTCTCCGTACCCAAAAGCGCTTGTCGATTCTTGGTTGGCGAACGACGTTCACTAATAACAATTGTTTGTCTTGGGGATCGCTGTGACCATTGAAGCTCCCAAGAAGGTGCTTCATCACTATCGGTTCCACCATCGGTTCCTTACCCTTGATTTTCCTGGGTTATTTGTTCTTCTCTCGTTGATGGACAAACAACCGACCATCGCCGGGCTCAGCTCAAACGCTCCATTTGCCACTTGGTTGCCCCACAACTCCACCATAACATTCACCCCAATGGGTTGAATCTCCCTCACGATACTATTGTATTGATGGTGGTCGAACCTCTGTATTAAAACCAATCAATTATGATGTGTATATCATTTGTATACATTGATTAACACAAACTGAAGCTAATATGAACCGTATCGGGTTCGGTGCCAAGATTTCATAGCCGAGATCGCGGTAAAAGATAAGGTGGATGAAATCCCGACCCGTCATCACCGGACTAAAACCGCTCACCCACTCGTTTTCCAAATAATGACACCCACCCAGTCGCTTAATTACTCCCACCTAAACTAGCCGTTTGATAATTAATAAATCCAACCTAATCACTTTACTCCTTTTTATAAAAAAAATAATTAAAAAATTCAGCTCACTTTTTCCAATTACAATTTCACATTTACCAACACATTTACCACCACACCCTTGCTACCACAATCCACCAAAACTTTTCCTAACCCACCATATTTCCACAACACCATATCACACCATACCGCAACCAGTCGTATAAAAGAATGGTGCCTAAGATAAAACAAATTAATAAAAAAAATGAAAAGCATGAAAGAGTTTGAGAACGCTATTTCGTTCCAATACGATGTTCTCGTTCATTTCATTCCCCAGTGTACATGAACTTTCCTTTTTGGTGGAATGGTGAAGGACAGTTAGTTTAGAGAGAGAATCTTAAAATTCTTAAAATTTTCACATTCGAGGTTGTTTCTCTTGCAATTCTTAAAATTCTTAAAATTCTAGGGTTAAATTTTCCCTTTGGTGGGCATTTCTGAGCATCCATTCGGTGTTTTCGAGCATTAGCTTTCTGAAGACTGGGCTGGGGGTGTGTTTCGGGACGCTTGGGAGTTAGGTGTTGGGGTTGCTGACGGTGGTTGTACCGACGGATCAGGTAGGCGGGGTGATCTTCGGAGTGGCTAGGGGCTTCCGGTACTGGAAGTAGTTGTTTCTGGTACTAACAAGAGTGTTGGTGTTAGATGTGGAAGTGGGGAGGTGCAACCGTGTGTGGTGTTCTGAGAATTCTCGGAGGAATCCAAGGGAGGAAGATTCGAGAAGAAGGAGAAAGGGGGTGTAGTGTGTTGGTGAGCAGGCCTGAGTTTGTTGGGCCTCAAACTCATGGGTGGGCTTGAAGAGGGTGTGGGTGATAAGGAAGTGAAGGCTTGGGAAGAGGCTGGGTGGGGGATAGTTGTGTTGGGCTGGGCCTGTTTCGACTGGGCTATAAGTTTTTAAAATAATATAGGTCTTGGTGGGGCCGTTGGGGTTTACTGGGGGTTTTTTGGAATTGATTTAGTGATGTCAGTTTTAAGTCAGAAATAGATAGTTGGAGACTCAAAGTCTTCTGTGGAAGAAGTAGGGGCGGCTAGTGGAGTAATTAGGAACTGACACTGAAGATTTTCTGCAGGCATATTGAAGGGTTTTCCACCTTGTTGAGCTTGATGGGATTGTGGGGTTAATGTTGGTAGGTGGGAGCGCTGGGGAATTCAACTGGGCCGATGCAAAGGGGTGCAAGGACAAATATACCCTTATACGTGCCCCTCTTCAGGAGAGGAATTCAAGGGGCACAAAAGCAGACTGATGCCGGGGCGTTTTTCTATAAAAGGAAAGGTAGTTCCAGGGATTTTCGCCATCATCAATTCTATCCTCGAGGGAGTGGGAGTAAAAGAGGGTGAGCTAAAAAAAATCAAACTAGAAAGAGGGAGTGTCGTCAAACACAGATAGAGGGAGGTTCGAGAGGGCGAAACACAATGCGCTTTGCTGGGGGGCGAGAATGGGGGCTCGAGTCGATCTTAGCCCTCCTCCTTTGGGGGTTGAGATCAGACTGGATAATACTTTTATGGGGTTCGTTACCGATGGGAAGGAGTGGGATGAAGGAGCTTTGCAAAGGCTTGTTGATGCTAACTAGGTTCTTAGGAGCTCGGTTAGTGTGTGCAAAGTGGGGGACCGAAAGTTTTCCTTTTGGTTCATGCACCCGGAGGACTGTTTAGACATGCTGGCGCAAAGATCGGTTAACTTTGATGGTTCTCTCGTGGCGTTACAGAAGATCAATGCTGATGTAAGGCCACATGATGTTTCCTTCCGTTATATTACTTTGTGGGTGCAAATAGAGGGGTTACCCTTCCGTCAGAAGTGGGCTAGCACTGCAATCAAGTTGGAAAGGATTATTGGGAATGTGATTGATGTGGACATTCAAGGTGTTGTGGATTTTTCCCTGAATAATGTCAGTGGTGCTGGTGCGCATGGAACTATCCAAACCCCTAATTCATGGGGCTTATGTGAGAGATGATTATGCGAGAGATGATTATTGGGCTCATGCGTTTGAGTGTGCCCTACCAACTGTGGTTGCAAAAGAGGGGGTGAAGAGTAGAATCTTAGAGGCGGTACAACAAGGCCATTCTATCATTCCTGGAGAAGGGCCTGCTTATTCTGGGAAGGTCCGGGCCTTTCCTACCAAGAGGGGTTATCAGACAAGCCGTCTCCAGTTGGGTCAGCGTCGACATCCAGCGGTGAATGAGCCGGAGTTGCATTATTCGGAATTCTTTGAAGTGGAGGAGTTCGTGGGGGAAGGGTTTTGGCCGGTAATTGATATTTCCTCCGAAGAAAGAGGAGAATCCAGTAGTTCTAGAAGGAGGAGGGGGTCCGAAGGGAAACCACGGGAAAGGGGAGGATGGGAATGGTAGGTGGGTTTGAAGGAGAGAGGAGGAGGGCCGTCGGGTGGGGCTGGTCATTCAGATGGAGGCTCAAGTGAGAGGAAGCAGACTAATTGTTCGGTTGTAATTTTTGTGGTTTTATAAGTAAGGATTGTCGATCTCAGGGATGGGTGTGAGGCTTGATTAAGGTAATCGGCTTGTGTAAATGGGTTTTTTCTCAATTGCGGAAAACGATAAATTATGTAAACGAAAGCATTAAACTAATCTAGACATGATAATAATAAATAAAGCAATTAAAGGAAAGCAATAAGGAAAGCAATAAAGAAAGCACTTAAGGATGAAAGCGATTAAAAAGCATGAATGAAGACAATGAATGAACAACGAAATCGGGAACGAGGAATTATACCTTCGATGACTAATCTTCAATAAACCTTCAATCTACACTTGAATTTCCCCCGAACAAACAAGAAATTGTGGTTTGGATTACCAAGAATCCCCCAAATTCTCACTAGTAAGTAGAATTGGAGTTCCTTGACCCTCCTCCCCACTAAAAATGGAGTTGATTGTGGCTAACATTATAAAGCTTGGAAAACAAGTCAACAATGGCAATTATAGAGAGAGAGAGAGAGACAGAGAAGAGAGAGAAAGCTGGTAAAACTTCAATGGAAACTTGCTTGAATTGAGAAAGCTTGAGAAAGTTTGAATACAAATGCTAGAAATCAAAGAAAGCTTGAAGAACAATGAATAACAATTGAAAACTTGAAGAACAATTAAGAGAGATTAAAGCAAATAACGGAAAGCAATTAAATCTAATTCTACTCCTAAACTACCTAGGCTAATTGATAATTTAGATTAATACAAGTGGGTATTTATAGAAGAAGGAAAAATACAACCCAAAACCCTAGGACAAATCGCGACGCGGCGTCTGCAGACAGTGGCTCAGGCGAGCCACCCTGCAGCTCGAGCGGCAGCGTTCGGCTGGTGTTTTGTGTTGCCCGAGCTTGGCTCGGGCGAGCGGCCGGATGGCTCGAGCGAGCCAACGTTCGGCGATTTTCCTGCCGACTTCAACGCGCATAACTTCTTCATCCGAACTCCGTTTTAGGCCCGTAAGATATCGATGGAAAGCTCTGTGTACTTTAAGCTACCAAAATTTCAGAGCTATCGGAGTTGTAACGAAGGAGTTATGACCCAAAGGGTGAAGGCACGTATTTCAAACCTTTGAGTTTGTACCGTTCCTGTTTTGCGCCAATCTTGATATGGAATTTCCGACTTGGTTTCGCCTCGGCTCGGCTCGGGTTGACTTGGTTTGACTCGGAAATAGCTCGGGATTCCCTAAAACCTTCAATTAAGCCCAAACTTCTTCTAACTCCTTATTTTCCTACAAAACACCAAATCATTATATCTAATATATAAATAGGGGTTAAAACAAACAAATATACCCTATAAAGAGAAGAAATTCGGCTCAAACGAGGCGAACACCACTCCAACACAAGGGTTTGCTGCTTGAGCAAACTAAAAACGAAGAAAAGGACTAAAAGAAAAACTAAAAACCTAACTCACTTTCGCGGGAATCACGGATGCATTTAGCATATGCATCAAGCCCTTTAAACCCCCCGGCAGCCCGGGTGGACGAGGTAGGTCTCGTGAGGGGTTATAGCAACTATACCCACAAAAGCCACGAGAAAAGAAAAAAAGGGAAAGAAAAGAAGTGAAAATCGAAAAAACAAAGAAACAAAGCAAAGAAGATATTCCGTCCCGATCATGCACCTAGTTCCCAAACGCCTCAACAATCAAATGGAAGAAGCAAGTATAAACAAATTAAGACACGAAGGTTGGAAAACTGCCAATCTTTGAGATTTTGAACCCAAACACTTCCTAATGAGCAAAACACCTCGTGCATATGTGCAAGTGGGCTCTAATCGGTCTTTCCTATCCTAAACCAGACAATCAGAGTTGTTCTCATGCTCAAGCTCGGGATTATCTATCCTACTTCACTCTTGGTTTTTCTTTCAACCTCTCTTTCTTTCTTTTTCTTACACCACTCTTTTCTTTCTTTTTCTTCTCTTTTTTTACTTTTCTCTTTCTTACCATTCTTTTGCTCAACTCTTTTTTTCCTTTTTCTTGCTTCGCTCTTTTCTTTCTTTTTCAAAACCTACGCTCTTTTCTTTACACTCAATCAGTTTGTGTCTTTTAGAGCGTTTGTGTCGGGTTTTGGGATTTAAGCAGGCCTTCACAAAGGTTACCCTCCTGCTGGGTTTCTCCATCGTGAGTCATTGCACTTAAGGGCATGGGTGCGATCCACCCAAACCAACCCATGACGGTAGGCCCGATGGTAATTATTTAATGCATTAATTAAGAGCTTAAGCAATTGAACAACTAAAACCGTCTAACTTAGGTAAGAATTCACAGTCAAAGCGTGTAAGAATTGAGGATTCCGCTTTCCCATTCCATGTAAAGATCTAATAGAGATAATTCATGGCAAAAATCCTTCCTAAGGCCCATCATTATTCATACTGGCGCTTAATCGACTAAATCGGTAGATTAGACAACTATCTACTCAGCTGTGAGCGAAACATCCTCAAAAGAAAAACAACTTTTGGGTTTTTCACAACATTTCTCCCTTCTTATTTTCTTTTCACACACAAAATTTTCAATTTTAGATACAAACTACGAAAAACAAAACAAAGACTCAAAACTAGGTGATCTACCCATGACACATGGAAAATAACACCCCCCACTCCCACACAAAACTTCACAATGTCCCCATTGTGAGAAGAAGGATGTCACAAATAAGGTAGAAACCCTAAAAACACACAACAAACACATAACAAACAATAATTGGTGGCGACCGAGCCACACGGCTCCAACAAGAATAATATCCCAACATTCACATTCAAGGGTTCGCTACCCAAAAGAAAACCAAGCTTGCAACATGGATCATCGATATATTCACTTAAAGAGAGAGTGGAAAGTAATTACCTCAAGATCTTCAATTAAAAGCACTCAATCCACGATCCAAAGAACATCACACATAGGTTAGAAATAAACAAGAAAACATACTATGTTTGATGGTTCTATCTGCAAGATCAAAAGAAAATCAAACTACACAAGACACTAAGGATTAATGAACTAAGAAAAGAAACTAAAATATTTACAAAACGACTCTCTTTTTTTCTTTTCTTAGACTCAAATCTGAATACATACTACCCTCCCACTCCAACACAAAGAGGTTGTCGTGTCCTCAAAATGGAAGCAGTAGGTAAGCAAGCACCCCAAAATTAAAGACAAAGACACACAAAAAGAAAATAAAAGAAGAAAAGAAAGACCAACTCACTAATTATACAAGAAGGGTGAGGAAGGATATTACCTCAAAGGCATCTTATCAAGAAATTCACTCCTTCTCACCTCAAGATATCGGGCATCATGTCAGAACCATTCAACGCCCGGAGTAACAAATCATGCATCCTCTCATGCATCTCAGAATGGTGGTGGTAAGAGCACACTCGCAATAGCACATAAACAAACATTAGTTCCCTTAACAATTTATCAAATGCTTTAGAAAAGTCATAGAACTGATGAAATTCATGAATATACAAGACTTTTCTAGGCACGGTGAAAGAAGACATGACAAATGGATCCTCCCATTGACTCGTAAATGGAGATTGGGTATACAAATCAACGAAAGGAGGAAATACAACACATTTATGGACATGCTCATGGGAAGACTTGGATGCAAACAACGACTCATAAAGCATATCACCATCAAAAATATCATTGTCACAAACCAAGTCCAAACACTTAGGATCAATCCCCATAGACTCAAGTTCATCATCACAAGATTGCACATCAATGGATTTACAAGAAAGGGTAGCTAATTCCTCGCTAATGCAATAATTCTCAATGAAAGTGAACAAATCGGTGTCAAGCACACATTCAATCACCAAGGATTCAATTTCACTCTCAACAAGATCATGCTCAATTATATCACAAGCATCATAGCATTTAATAAACTCATTTTTTTCTTCACACAAAGGCATGGGCAAGGGTGTGGACAATGGTTCATCATCTAGCATGTTTTCAACTAATTCTACATCATCACACACATAATCATCATGTTCCTCATGCTCACTAGGTGGGGCTAGAGCTAAGGAATTATTAAGTAGTCCAAGGCATGGTCGGTTATAATAATCCTCATCCTCATCATACACAGCAGAAGCAACATGCATTTCAGGACTCAAAGACGATGAATGACCTATTTCAACATTCGAATCAACCAATTGAGCAAGATAAGTTTCTACCCTAGGTTTAAGCACGTGCTCAAATTCATGCATGCATTTATTCACCCTATCTTGTAA
Source organism: Portulaca oleracea (assembly GCA_029582165.1). Lineage (NCBI taxonomy): Eukaryota > Viridiplantae > Streptophyta > Magnoliopsida > Caryophyllales > Portulacaceae > Portulaca > Portulaca oleracea. Next base: position 10,493,436 of record CM055885.1, on the reverse strand, counting down.
ACCAACTATTTCAGCACCAATTTTATCTAGTCTACAAGATTTGGAAGCATGAGACGGAGATTCACAATGCACACACAAATGACGAGACTCAACATCATCACATGGAGAAAGATCATAACGTTTCTCATAGTGCAATTGAGCATGAAGAGCACACGGATTTCCAAAACAAGAACCCGATGAATAAAAAGTCTCCCCAAATTGGCGAGTATCCGTGTACAACCAATCAAATAATTCCCAAGCCCGATACTCATTTTCAACATTGAAATCAAAGTAATTCAGAAGAGAACGGGTCTCGAAATTCAATCCCTCATTAGTAACAACTAACACTTCCCAATTAGAATAAATATAACCATGAGGACCCCAATAAACAAGATAATCATTTAATCTATCACGATAATCACAAAATAATTCTTGCTCATTTTGAGGGAAGCTAAAACATGCCATCTCTTTTTTTTTCTATTTTTTTTCGATATATTTTTTTTCTCTCTTTTTTTTTTTTGTTTCGGATATTCAATTTTTTTGCCTACATTTTTCTAGCATAATCAAGGTAGCAATTAAACTATTTACATACAAACCAATCACCTAATCTACCAAATAACGCCATCCCCGGAAACGGCGCCATTGTTCGGTTGTAATTTTTGTGGTTTTATAAGTAAGGATTGTCGATCTCAGGGATGGGTGTGAGGCTTGATTAAGGCAATCGGTTTGTGTAAATGAGTTTTTTCTCAATTGCGGAAAACGATAAATTATGTAAATGAAAGCATTAAACTAATCTAGACATGATAATAATAAATAAAGCAATTAAAGGAAAGCAATAAGGAAAGCAATAAAGAAAGCACTTAAGGATGAAAGCGATTAAAAAGCATGAATGAAGACAATGAATGAACAACGAAATCGGGAACGAGGAATTATACCTTCGATGACTAATCTTCAATAAACCTTCAATCTACACTTGAATTTCCCCCGAACAAACAAGAAATTGTGGTTTGGATTACCAAGAATCCCCCAAATTCTCACTAGTAAGTAGAATTGGAGTTCCTTGACCCTCCTCCCCACTAAAAATGGAGTTGATTGTGGCTAACACTATAAAGCTTGGAAAACAAGTCAACAATGGCAATTATAGAGAGAGAGAGAGAGAGAGAGAGAGAGAGAGAGAGAAGAGAGAGAAAGCTTGTAAAACTTCAATGGAAACTTGCTTGAATTGAGAAAGCTTGAGAAAGTTTGAATACAAATGCTAGAAATCAAAGAAAGCTTGAAGAACAATGAATAACAATTGAAAACTTGAAGAACAATTAAGAGAGATTAAAGCAAATAAAGGAAAGCAATTAAATCTAATTCTACTCCTAAACTACCTAGGCTAATTGATAATTTAGATTAATACAAGTGCGTATTTATAGAAGAAGGAAAAATACAACCCAAAACCCTAGGACAAATCGCAGCACGCGCGTCTGCAGACAGAGTGGCTCGGGCGAGCCACCCTCTGGTTCGGGCGAGCCAGCGTTCTGGCTGGTGTTTTTGTTGCCCCAGAAGCCTGGCTCGGGCGAGCCAGCGTTTTGGGCAGTTTTTCCCTGCCGACTTCAAACGCGCATAACTTCTTCATCCGAACTCCGTTTTAGGCCAGTAAGATATCGATGGAAAGCTCTCGGTGTGTACTTTAAGCTACCAAAATTTCAGAGCTATCGGAGTTGTAACGAAGGAGTTATGACCCAAAGGGTGAAGGCACACGTATTTCAAACCTTTGAGTTTGTACCGTTCCCCTGTTTTGCGCCAATCATGATATGGAATTTCCGACTTCGGTTTCGCCTCAGCTCTCGGCTCGGGTTGACTTGGTTTGACTCAGGAAATAGCTCGGGATTCCCTAAAAACCTTCAATTAAGCCCAAACTTCTTCTAACTCCTTATTTTCCTACAAAACACCAAATCATTATATCTAATATATAAATAGGGGTTAAAACAAGCAAATATACCCTATAAAAGAGAAGAAATTCGGCTCGAAACGAGGCCGAATACTAATGCCCTCATGGAAGTTGATGAGGAGTGTCGAGGAGAGGAGGGGGGGTCTGGGGATCAGGGCAGGGGGGAGGAGGAGCATCCAGCTACCCCAATGGAGGAGGAGGAGGAGGAGGGCGAACAGGAAGAAGAGGAAAGAGATGGAGACGATGAAAGGGATGAAGGGGATGATGATCAACAAGGGGAAGCTACTGATGGATCTGCTGATGGGGGGGATTATGATGATGATGATGATGGGGATGGAGGTGAGGAGGGGAATAATGGTGGTGGTATCAATGGAGGGGATGAGGAGGAGAAGAGCACAATGGAGGAGGGAGAGAAGGGACCGGAGTATGGGGGCACGACCAGGAGGAAGGCGAGGGGAGTAACTTTCAGGGCAATAGTCCTGGGAGCGTAAGGAATCAAGAAGAAATTTTTCGGCACGTATGCATGGGAAGTACGCAGCTGAACATGCAACCGCGTACCATAAGTACTTTGAGCGAATTATTGGAAAGAAGTGGGGGCCCAATGGAGTTCTCCCCAAGTCACTTGCCAAGAGGGACGTTTTCTCCCTCTGGACCACTAGAGGACCAAAGTCAAATTATTCGTGACGCCATCCGTCATTTGAACTCGGTGGGGCCAAATTCAGGTAACCCCCATGACGGTAATTCTGTCATTTCTTTTAATAATTTGGATAGAAACTTTCCCCACTTTTACTATTCTACTTTTCCACATGGGGATGGGGCTTTTTCGTCTAGGGAAATTGAGGAGAATTCTCGGTCGGGCTTGTCGTCTTTGGTGGGTGCTGGAGATGTGCATTTATTGGGGTCGATTTATGCTAACCCCTTTCTACCTTTTAACCAAATGGGATAGGGAAACTGTATATATTTGAACAAGGGGAATCGAGTTTGGGTCCAGGGGAGTTAGAAGGGGCGGACAACCATTGGGAGCCCTCCCAAGGACATGCCTAGAGCCTTTTTCAAGTTTCGGATTCTGAATTTGAGCGGACTTTTGAGTATATGCCGAATTATCCATCTTCGGAGGATACTTTGAGTATGGGAGGGGGCATGGAGGCCATAAGGTGGAAGAGGAGTTTTCATGGCCCCCTGTGTATGACACGACGGGGAAAGGAGAGGAAACCAGAGTGGCGGGGGGGGGGAAGAGGAGACTTTTATTGGGCTAACGACGACTATCCACTTTCATAAATCTGTTTCTTCAAAATCCAGTACGCTTGATTCCAGTGTGGGCAGGATGGGCCTTCCTTCCAAGAAGCGTCAGCGACAGTCAAGGAGTAAGGACCTAGATGGAGAAGATCAAGGGGATGAAGCTACTTCGGTTTTTGCAGAGGAAATCTGCAGGGCGAGGCTCAAGCGGCAGAGAAAGGAGCAGATGGTACTGATCCTACAGAAGGAACTTGACGTTTTCCTAAGGGTGGACGAGAAGAAGCGAGGGGAACAGTGGTTTGAGTTTCTTGCTGATAGAGTGACGGAGGCAGCCCAGAAAATGCCTCCTCGGTCGCCATGATTGTTGCTACATGGAATTGCAGAGGTTTAGGGAAAGCAGACCTCTCTGCAATTCCTTATGTTCGCTGGGTGTCGTCTCTTTTGCAGTTAGATGTGGTTTGTCTTTTTGAATCAAAAGTATCTATTGTTAATGCTAGTGTGGTTGTCAAGAAAATGGGGTTCCCTTTTGTTTTTGGGGTGGATCCTATTGGTAGGGCAGGGGGTGTCGTTGTGGGATGGAAGAAGGAGGGTTTGTTTTCTGTTGTATGTGGTGATATGAATTTTGTAATCCTTCAAACTAGTGGAATGAATGTTGCTTGTTGGTACCTTGTGTTTGTGTATGGGTGTTCTTACTATCAGGGAAGACAGGAGGTGTGGGATCGTATGTCAACTGCTCTTAGTGCATTACAAGGGCCTTATGTTGTTATTTGGGATTTTAACCAAGTGGAGGATGGATCTCAAAAAACAGGGGGTTCAAGTAAGATAAGGGGTGAACATCAATTCTGGGAATGGAAGTCTGACATAGACTTGCATGATATCCCATTTACTAGGGTTCCTTTCACATGAACGAACAAGAGGAGGGAGGAAGGGGTAAATTGGGAGAGACTGGATAAGGCTTATGCGTCTGCAGGCTGGATTAATGCGTTTCCGCAAGCTTTTGTGCATAACTTTCCAATTGTATTCTCTGACCATTCGCTTCTCGAGCTGCATGTTAAAAGAGATAGTGTGCCGAGACGTTCTTTTTTTAGGCTCGACCCATGGATTACAAAAATGGATAAGTTTATCCGGGGGGTGGAGCGCATCCTTCAAATGGAACATGTGCAGGGGAATGCTTCCTTTAGGCGTGAACTGGCTAAAGAGGATTAGACAGATGGGGAAGAATTTGGTCTTTGAACTGAAAAAACAGCGCTTCCAGCCTACTGTCTCGGCTATGGAGGAGCTTAGGGATATTCAGGAGTCTGTGGCTTCCGTGGGCATGATGGATTCAGCTTTTGTTCGGGCTTTGCAGAAAGTGGAAGATGTTGAGGGTATGATCAGGGCGAACCATGAGTTCTGGATTTCTCGAAGCAACGTTAAGTGGGCTGGGCTGGGAGACCAGTCCACTTCGTTTTTCTTCAAACCTTACAGGAAGAGGCAGGCCTTTAACCGAATTAACTGTCTGACCTTGAGTAATGGGTTGGAGACCTTGTGTGAGGAGGATTTTGTTGAGGAATTTCATAGAGAGTACTCTGGGCTATTCAGGCTCCAACAACATATGGGCCTTGTTAGACAGAGGGTGGTGGGCCAGATTGTGGGGGCTATCCAAAAATCACTTTCAAAAGAGGAATGCGATTATCTTCTTCAACCTTTCACTAGAGGAAATGTCGAGAAGGTGATGCGGTCACTAAAGTCGGGGAAAAGCCCAGGGCCTGATGGGATTCCTCCGGAACTTTTCCAGAATTGCTGGCATCTGATCGGCGATCAGATTGTTGATATAGTGTTGGATGCGGTCAATAATGGTGTATTCGTGGGGAATTAAATAATACAAATCTCTTTCTACTGAAGAAGAAGCCGGAGGCGCAAAGGGTTGGGGATTTTCGGCCAATAAGTTTGTGTAATGTTATATATCACATTATTGCTAAGTGTCTTGTTGGCAGGTTGAGGTCTGATATGGGTTCCTTGGTGTCGGAAAGTCAAGCGGCGTTTGTCCCAGGGCGATTGAAGGAGGATAATATTTTGGTTGCCTACGAAGTGCTTCATTACATGGCGAATAAACGTGTGGGGAAGCAATTCGCTGCGTTGAAAGTGGACATGAGCAAGGCTTATGAGTTATAATAGAATTCGATGGGATTTTCTAGAAGCGGTGCTTACTAAGTTGGGCTTTCCGGTGTAGTGGGTCCGGATCCTGATGAGATGTGTGACCACCGTTAGGTATTCAATTTTGGTCAATGGGTTTCAATCCGAGGAGATTGTGCCTACAGCCGGCTTACGTCAAGGGGACCCGCTTTCTCCTTATTTGTTTTTGCTGTGTATGGAGGCGTTATCGTCAACCATTGATGAGGAGGCTAGGATTGGGAATATTCAGGGGGTTAAGGTGGCCAGAAGTGCGCCTGCTATAACTCATCTCTTCTTTGCGGATGATGCTTTGTTTTTTACTGAGTTGGAGACGGGGTCGTGCCTTAATTTGAAAAGAGCCATTGATAGATTCAGCCTCGCCTCTGGAGAAATTATAAACATTCAGAAGTCATCTCTGTGTTTCTCTAAGGGGGCGGGGCTGGAGGATAAGGAGGGGATGAAGGTTATTTTTGGGTACCCGGAAGGAGGCTTTTCTCAGACCTATTTGGGGGTCCCTACAAAAGTCAGGCGCAAACGCATAGATCATTTTGGTTTCATGGTAGAGGATGTGAGACGGAGATTGGATTCTTGGAAGTTTTAGATGCTGTCGATGGCTGGCAAGTTTGTCTTGATTAACGCGGTGCTGGTGGCGCTTCACCAACATATTCTAAGCGATTATATATTTGGTTCCGAATGGTAGCTTATAACAAGGCGCTGTTGTTGAAACAAGCCTGGCGTATGTATGATAATCAGGAATTATTGATCTCACGGTTGTGAAAAGCTAGGTATGGGGTCTCTTCTCCGATTGATCAAGAGGAGGATGCTAAAGTTCCTGCGAGTGCGTCCACTACGTGGAAAGGTTTAAGTCGAGTAGTGAAGAGTGTGAAATCGAAATTCCAATGGAGCATAGGTAATGGGAGTAGGGTTAACATTTTGGATGGCAGATGGGTTCCTGGTGGCGAAGTTCAGTGTAAGGAGGGTTTTGATCCGGCGACTCTTTCCGGGATGAAGGTTCAAGATTTGGCTACCTGGGAGCAGAATGGGAGGGGTATGTGGCGCTGGAGGTGTCTTCATCAAATGTTCACTAGGAAAACTGTTGAAAGAATCGTTAAGATCTTCCCGCCTCAACAGGGATTTCAGGATGCTCTTCAGTGTCCGGGTAAGAACCACTCCTTGTACACGGTTAAAAGCGGGTATTTTGAATTTTTGTGGCAGGAAAGTGGGGGTGAGGTCCCGTCGGAGCAGGAAACTCGATTTTGGAAGATGTTATGGCACTGTGATGCACCACCTAAAATTCAAACTTTTGCATGGACAAGTGTTGTTGATGCACTTCCTACTGGGCTGAATAGAGTGAAACGGAAGTTGGTCGAGAAAAGGGAGTGCTGGTGTGGGCATGATCAGGAAAATGTAGAGCACCTATTTAGAGAGTGTCTGATTGCCAAGCACATTTGGAGGGGGTCGTCGCTTCGGATTTTCCCTGAGGCCAATCCCCACATTCGGTGGGACGCTTGGCTGAGGGGGTGGGTATATTATTTGTCAAAATGGAAAGAGGAGAGACGGAGCTTAATTGGTAATTTCTTTAGTACTATGTGGACAATTTGGAAGGCAAGAAATGAGGTGTGCATCAACAACGTGGAGGCCACTGCGAGAGGGCTGGAAGATCAAATGAAGCGTGTGGGAAGGGATGTGGGATGGTGGAGGAGCATGGGCAGGAGGAGGAGGGCGCAACAGCAGCATATGGAGGCAATGAAGAAAGAGATTTCTTATAGTTGGGGGGGGGGGCGGGGGGTGGTTGGGCTAGTGGAGGAAGGGGTGTGTTTGGTGGATGGGGCCTTCAATACAAGGAAGGGGAATTGTGCGATCGCCTGGGTCTTCATGAATCAGAATATCAAAGTGGCCCAGGGGGGCCATAAGGGAATGGGTGAGTCGGCATTGTTCAACGAGCTTTGAGCTATCCTATTGGCGCTATAGGAGGGGTACCAAATGGGATGGACGAAGCTGCTTGTTTGGACTGACTCCGCTCAGGAGGTTGAAGCGCTTGCAAACGAAAAGAGAGCACCGGTGGAATGCAGAGCTTTAGTTTGGAGCTGCAGGTTCGCAATTCGGAAGTTTGAGGCGTGCAAGATTGTCAAAGTTCCAAGAATGATGGTGCATCCAGCTCACCAGGAGGCCAAGAAGGCCATCCGCAGCATTCGCTGCCCGTCTTAGGTGTAGTTGGATTGTTTTCTCTTCTGTGTGCTTTGTTGTGTTTGTTTGTTGTGTTGTTTTGTGTGGGTGTGTTTGTCGGATCTGGAAAAAGAAAAAAAAAACTTTCCCTTTTGGTAATAATTTCAAACTTGTAGTTCCATCAATGCATTTGCTCTAAAGTATATGTTTTGTCATTATTTTGTTTTGTTTTGAAAAAGTCACGGATTTTTTCATCCATATACACACATTTACCTTTAATATGCATGAATACAAATCCGTTTAGGGTCTGTTTGGAGAGGAAAAAAGGAATGGGATAAGAAACCTTGCCTTTCTAATTCCTCCCTTTCATGTTTGGTGAGTAATTTTAGGAATGAAATTATAAACCCTTGGGATTTCCTATCCCTCCCAAACGAGGGGAATTAGAACCCTCCCAATTTTGGGGGGTTTCAAACTGATTCCAGAGGGATTGACATGTATTGGAAAAACAAAAAAAAATACAGTAAATTCTCAACCACTCTCATCTCAGCACTCAACCGTGAGCACATTCTCCATCAACACTATTTGCCGGATCCACTGGACCGTCGACGTTGGCACCAGCAGTACTGACTGGTCCGACATCTACCTGTTTTCGCCGGCAGTGAGGCTCTTGATGGCGTTGTCACCACCGCCACTATTGTCCAGCTTCTTTTCTCTTTTTCCCCTAATTCTCACATAAAAATAATTTGCAAGAAAAATTAGGAAGGAAACCCCAAAGATTGAGCCAACGATGATGAATTAACCCATGTTATGATTTGCTATGATTGACAAATGGAGGTCGACAAGGAAGTATAGAAAGAGAGGAAAAGAAGCAGAGAAGAAAGGGAGGAAGGGATAAGGCAGATCGGTACTTTGACAGCCACAAGCCCTCAACAGATCTGTTTTTGAAGCTTTAAGAGAAAAGTGAAAGAAGAAATTCATTATATCAACATGAATTGCGTTAAAAAAATAATAATAATTCGTAATGTAGTACAATTGTTATATTATTATTATTATTATTTATTAAAAATAAGTAACTGCTAATTTCATAAAAATAACTATTTATTTATAATGTCTTACTTTTCTTTAAAAGGAATATATAATATAATTTAGCATTATATTAACGATTAAATTAGTGAATCACAATATTAAGAACGCAATCTACTATGGCATAAAACCATCTTGACATAAATTAAATTTAATTCCATTCCATAATGGCTAGCCAAACAAATTTCTTATTTGATTGGGGTTTTGATTACATTCAAATCTCTCACCAAACAACTTGAGTTTAGAGTTCTAATTCCATACACATCCCCTATGCTTCTACTTCCATACCCATTCCATTCCATTCTTAAATTCTTACCAAACATGCCCTTAGTTATATGTTTGCTATCCTTACATATATTTTTTTAAAAAATAAAATAAGCCATCGATTATCGTAAATCTAAGTTGGTTTTAATTAAACAAACAACGATATAAAGTTACAATTAGCTAGTCTTAAATAAAAATCAAGTCTCAAAAAATTACAGATGTTTTTAATAAAAATGGTTTCTATAATAATTTATATAATTAATAATTTTATTAAAATCAGGTCCCAGGTCCGATACAGTGATTCTAGGTTCCATTTATTCAGTACTTAAGCTTAATTTAGTGGTTCCAGATTATAGTTCAAGGTAGTAGTTTAGAAATATTACCCATACCCATGTGATAGGTTTCTTAATTGTAGAAATCTTACCCTTACCTATTTGACTCATTCAAATTCCAAAACATACCCATTTAGGCTATGTTCTTTTATGCGGCTGACAAACTTTTTCCAATACAATTTTAACCATAATCCATATTTTTTCCCTTTTTCAATAAAAAAAATTCATCTCACTTTTTCCAATACAATTTTAAATTACCAATCTATTTACAATTATTTAAACCCCAATCCACAATATTTTCTCCACACCACACCAACTGATATTTACATATTTCCGAAGGACCATATAACCATCTTGAATTGTTCATATTTTACATTTTTGGAACTTTTATTAATAATTTCTTTAATAATTATATATGTTTATCAATTATAATAATATAATACTTATTAGCTAGGTGAAAAAATATAATTATAGCCTAATTTTATCAATCATACTAGAAAATTCACATTTTATACATAGTTTTATATTTATGAAATAAATATAAATAAATAATTATTTTTAAATTGTTTATAAGTTGTAGTAACCCTAAAAATAATGAAACGTACCTTTAAAATGATTAAAATGCAGTTACATATCACTTTATTAGTGATTTAGAAGAAATACAAGATGATTAAGAGCTATCTTATATCAAAATGTTTATCATTAATCGAATGAGGAACCACTGAGTGACTCTATTTGTGGTGCGAGGCGCACCATCTGATATTTACATATGAATATCCCTATCCTTGGAGATGAGATTTGATAATTGAGTTTGGAGAAGGGATGAGGATGAAGCAGCAACACCTGGTGGCGATGCCGTAGCCAGGCAGAGGACACATCAACCCAATGCTCAACTTGTGTTATCTTCTCATTTCATCTAAACCCGACCTCCTAATTTCATTCGTTGTTACCGAGGAGTGGCTGGGCTTCCTGAGTGCCCAGCTCCATCCATCTCCGCCGGACAACCTCCGCCTGATGGCCGTCCCACAAGTGATCCCCTCTGAGATTGGCCGTGCCGCTGACTTCTCTGGTTTCTACGAAGCCTGCTGCACCAAGCTCCAACAACCCTTTGAACGCCTCCTCGACACCCTCCATCCGCCCCCAACTGCCATCCTCTACGACACCTTCTTGACTTGGGTCGTCCATGTCGCCATTCCTAGGAATATCCCCGTCGTTTCCCTTTTTACTCAGTCCGCTACTGTCTTCTCCATGATTTCTCACTTTGATTTACTGCGTCAACATGCCTCTGGTAAGTTTAATTCTATTAATATTCCACCCATTTATACTATTGTTAATTACTTCTTTTGGAATAGCTTGTTTCTGCAGCCATTTTGTCCACATGCTCAGGAAAAAGGAGAATATAAAAAACGAGTAGTAAGGGTTGTACCACCAAACCAAAGGTTGTGTGAGTGTGATGCTCTGGTATTGATTCCATAATCGACGCATGGTAACGGACAATTCGTCTGATTCTGTCACTTAATTAAAATTAAAGATAACAAACTTCAAATTCGATCTAATTCATTAAAAATTCACTTGTTAATATGGTGTAAGGGTTGTAACTGAAGGGAAGTCTTTATTCGATATGAGTTTGTTGATTTTGTGTGGAGGGAAACGTACGGATAACGTAGCCCTTATGAGATTACTGGATGACAACCATAGTAGTTTGGTCGCTACACTAGAAAATTTAAAGGGAATGATTTGGTTAATCAAATATTTAAAATTTTAGTATCTGTGTCCCAGTTTACTTATCACAATAACCAATTTATCCATCTCAATTTATTTTTTTATGCAATCATTTTGGGGGATAATTTGGCAACTTATAAGCTTCTTCCCCATTATCAATATTGTTTAGTTTTGTAAAAATAATTAGGTAATGTTATTTGGGTTTTTTGCATTTTGGACCCCGAATTTTAGGGGTATTTACATCCTGAACCCTTGGTTTTCAACATTAATATTTTAGACCCTAAAGTTTGTAGGCTGAATAAAAAAAGGAACTTAAAGTATGTGGACTGAAGAAAAAGACCCATGTCTCATTTTTTTATTTTCCTCCCATGTTTGAATTTATCTTCCGATTGACGTCAAACTTTAGGACTATGGTTAAAACTAATATTGAAGCTATAATACACCTCTCTTATTCGTGTCGAGGCTACTTAGACCCCTGAGTACATGGTTTTAAGTAACTCCAACATGAATAAAAGAGGTTTATTATAACTTTAATATCGGTTTTAACCTTAGTCTTGAAGTTTGATGCCAATCGGGAGAGAAATTCAAACATGGAAAGAAAAAGAAAAATGGGTAACGAGCCCTTTTTTCACCTCACAAATTTTAGGGTCTTTTTTTTCAGCCTACAAACTTTAAGGTCCAAAATGTTAAAGTTGAAAACCAAGGGTTCAGAATGTAAACACCCCTAAAATTCGGGGTCCAAAATGCAAAACACCCAATGTTATTTTACACGGTTGGCAAGATGTAAAAATGGTGTGATGTGATGAAATTGTGAAAAGTGCGGTAAAGTTTGAAATTGTGTGGTAAATTTTGTGAAAAGTGCGGTCAATGTAGTAGCTAAGGTGAGAGAACGTCGAATCAGTGGCGGATTCGCACATTGAGTCAAAAAAAAAAATTTGTGATTCTTTAATATTATTCGGAAGAAATTTTCTTAAGTAGAACAAGCAGACACCATAAAAAAAATATTTAAATAATAGGTATGTCCAATTTAGAAGCAACCCAAAAACCCCAAAATAATACTCCCTTCGTCCCAAATTATTTGTCCAAGTTGACTACTTAGGTCAAAATTTTTAAATTTTAATCATTGATTTATCAAATTATATGTTGAGTTATTATACAAGACTACCACTATTAGATTTGTGTTGAAAAATATTTTTACCTGCTTACAATATCACTAGTCTTGCTAAGATAAAATGTGAAATACTAGTGGTCAAAGTGTCGCATCGAAGACCGTGAAAAAGTAAATTGGACAAATCAATTGGAATAGAGGGAGTACCAAATTATTTTTTTATAAATAAAAAGTGTAAGTCAATAAATTGAGTAATTGGGTATCAGTATAAGTTTAAAATATAAATATCTAATTAATCGGAAATTTCATTTTCGCATTACAAATTCTAATTTTCACTTCTATAAATTGCTTTGAATAAGTTAGTGCTTGTCAATGTTTCCCATGATATACGTGGGTTCATGGACATTTCATATTTTGTGTCAAGTGTCAATGTTGTATTGCTCTTTTGATAATGTAACTAGTGGGGTATCCTCTACTATGCACGGAAAGGTTGTCAATTAAGGCCCTATTCTTTTATATGGTTGATTGCAGTGTGGTGGAAATTTGAAAATTGTGGTGGGTTGGGGAAAGTTGTGGTGGAACGTGGAAGATTGTGGTGGATTGTGGAATGTTGTGTAAATAATTGTAAGTGGGTGGATATTTAAAACGAAAATGAACGCTTATCCAAAAAGGTGCGAGTATCAAAGTCAATCACTCCAAGCTATGAAAAAATTTGATCTTGGATTGGTTTCTCTATATCATATAATTTGTAAAAGTGAATTCTCCATTAAAAAACAATTATTATTACTAGACTTCATAAAATTGTTGGGAGCAATCAAAACCCATGCAAGTAATCCAATTATCGGGTATAATCATTTTTATCATATTGGAGCTATGTTTATTGATTGTTCAATTTCAGCCCAAAAAAAAGGTACTGTTCAACTAATTGTACATGAATCATGAATGCGTTTCAGTTTACTTTTTACGTTGAAATTTTCATACCAATTTTTTGTTCAATACTTTTTTACGGTAAATTGGATTTTTTTTGAATTAATTGAACTTGGATTGCAAATTAGTAGTTTATTTAGAGAAATTTATAGATGAATTCAAAATATATAGATGAACTCAAAATATAAATATACATGGAGAATTCATTAACTATTATTTAGTTTGAATAATTAAGTTTATGGAAGGATTGGTACGTAAGAATATTGTTAGTGCAAAGTATCAATGACAATGGTTAGTAATATGTGAAGAAAAAGGCCAACGAAAGAGAAGGTGATGATAAAGGAAGAGCGGCCAGTGGCGGGGCATATTTAGAATATAAAAGTAAATAATTTATGTTCTTATTATTTAATTAGGTTTAACATAATTATGAATAGAGAACTATATAACATAATAAATCTAAAATATATTCCATGTATAAAAGATAAATTAATATAGAAATTGCTTATGCATGGCCCTATAAGGATGAAGTTTAGCAAAACCGTTTTTCTATTTAATTGCAAGTATATTTTCCCTACTTTTTTTAGTGTTGGGTTTAAAAAGTGATGCTAAATTTACCCTAATTTTGATTATTTTATTTTGCTAAATGTTTGTTGTTGAAGATATTTCACCTTTGATATTTGACCAAATTGGAAAAAGAACCAAAACAAATAATAAAATACATGTAGTAATACATAATATTTATTTGGATAATTCAATGAAGAGACAATTACTCCCATTGTTGTGTATTAGTTGTCCAAAATATCATCTTAGATTGAGAATTTTTATAGTATATCTTATCAAAAGATTACAAATAACATTATATTATTATGATATTGTTTTTCATTATTAATGCAACTAGCGTTATATATCTCGTGCAATGCACATGAAGATTGTCAATTATTAAACTATCGACATTTTTGTGTTAAACCTTTTTTGATAAGAATATGTGTGTTAAGCTAATTATCGAAATATTTATTTTCATATGTATAGATCATATATTAGGAAATATTTATCAAATAATTTATTTTTCACTTTAGTGATTGAACTAAATATTATTATTTTTAATATTACAAATATAAAAGAATCAAGAAATTAATATGTGTTATAATTTTGTCTTAAACGCGTATAATAAAGAATAATAGTAATTTTTATTTTAGTGAATTTGAATAAATGCAAGAAACTATGTCATTCATTTTGATACCACAAAATAAAAGATACTCCCTCTGTTCCATATTAATTGTCCTGACGTGTCATCAATTTCTCAACATATACGATGTTCTAATATACGAAAGTATAATCATTAGATTCATAACGAAAAATACTATCATAAGAATATAATTTTGTAATTTTTTGATAAAATATACTATAAGAAATTCTTAGTCAAAGACGACATTTTGGACAATTAATATGGAACGGAGGGAGTAGTAGATTATCATTAAAGAAAAATAAGAAGTGTAAAGTGTGAATGTGTAAATGACAATGTCTCTTCATTTGTCCATATGCATGAAGATACATTTGTATACTTATAATAATAATAGATCACTTTCATATATTAAACATTGTATATGTGAAGAAATTAATGATGTCAAAGGATAATTAATATGGAATGGAGGGAGTAAATATTTTCAATTAAGCTATTGAGTCTTTTATGGGCTTGAAAAGACATGCAACTCAATAGTTTATTTTTCCTTTGTTTGCAATATAGTATGCATTTCAATAATTTATAAACACTAGAATAATGATATATAATTGGGAGGAGAGTTTGTAACCCTCATAATAATAATAATAATAATAATAATAATAATAATAATAATAATAATAATAATAAGGGTAGCAGGTCCACGCCCAATACACAGACCAGCTCCCACATTAGTAGAACTGTAGAACCACCACCCCGAGAGTGAGGGAGTGAAGAAGATTGAGGGAGAGACAAAGGAGGGGTAGAGGAGCTACCCTCTCCTTTATGGATTGGAGGTCTCACAAGATTAGAAAGGTGAGTTTTAGAACCCTCATTAGAATCATCATCATCCAACCTCCCTTTAATTTGCCTTTATCCTTAAGGTCCAGCTAGCGGCCCGTATGAGGTTTTGGAGGATTTTCGGAGATTCGAATTCCCCCCGCGAAGGAGGAGGAGGCCCTTTAGAAAACGGTCATGACCTTCCACGTTTCTTGGTGCAACAGAAATCCACTCTCCATTCAAGGGACCATCATGGATCCCAATTGAACGAAATTGTTCAATCATAACTTCAAGCTTAATTAAGGGCAGCCAAAACATTAGGATAAAGCTCAAGTAGGTGATCCTTTTCTCGATATTAAGCACAGGTCTCATACAAATCTTCATATGTGACCGCGACTTAGAAAATACGCCACGAAGTTGAAACAGTAATAGAAGTAGGTAGGGTACGAGTGAGATCAATATCAATGCATATACGAGAAAACCAACCCTTTTTATGCATAAGTTTAATAGGGTCAATTCGAATAACCGACCCATAGATCCTACAATCCATTTGAGAGTAGGTTCAACCCAAAATTCCTAAGGTAACCTATACAGCCGGATCCATTGATCTATGTGAGATAAATTGCTCTTAGTCTAACCTTGTCAGGTTTGGAGTTTCATCTGACCATCCAAATCAAACTCCTAACCACGAACATGGGATTCAGATTCACCCTTCCTTGAATCTGAATCCTACCGAGTCAGTAAACCATGCTGCCCCCACCATCCCCTTCTACCTATTCTAAGGATGAATGTATCCTGATCAAGCTTCCACATTATTTCACTCTTATTTTTATACCTAACGAATTTTATTATAGTCATAGAGCTTTTAAGATAATGTTCTTTTCACTCTTCATTCATTAAACATGGTGATTTATGAGATTAGTAAAGCATACGCTAATACAACTAAACTAAAATTTATCGATGAAATATGTTAGTTACTATTTGTTTTTTGAATTAAAATAGAATAATTTCATTAATAATAAGCAAAACGACACTTATAATGAAAATCGTGACTAAAT
The DNA here is from genome assembly GCA_029582165.1 of Portulaca oleracea. Lineage (NCBI taxonomy): Eukaryota > Viridiplantae > Streptophyta > Magnoliopsida > Caryophyllales > Portulacaceae > Portulaca > Portulaca oleracea. Next base: position 10,477,475 of record CM055885.1, on the reverse strand, counting down.
AATTGTAGATCTAAATCATAGATATGAAATTCAACTTGCAAATAACTAATGATAATCTTACTGACATCGGACTCTGACTTCTTTGATGACTTTGCATCTTTCTTTGATGACTCTTCATTTTTATCATTGATGGAAAACATCACAATTCACGCCATAACGATTTGAAAGTCGATCTTCATCCAATATATGAGACCGCATCAATTGAACAATAACTTTAGAAATAGACTAATTATTCTAGAAAGAGACTAAAAGCCCTAAAAAGGATAAAATAAAACTTTTCAGAGCCAAGAGACTAACTTTATTTATATTGATGAAATATGTTAGTTACTTGATTCAAAAAAATAAATAGATACATGTCATTTATTTAATCTGTTCTTTTTTTTTTATGTTCTTAAATTTTTCATATGAAAATATACTTGCACCAAGTTTGGTGGTTTACAATCAAATCTACCTATGTAAGTTTGTATTCAGAAAATGTTTCCCTATTCCATAGGTTCCACGAAGTGACATGTCCTAACCTTCTCTATTATGTTTCTTTTTCTAATGGAAGAATTAATTAAAAATATTACATTTATGTAAACTTGGTGATAAACTATGATTAATTATTATTATTTAGAACAAATAATATAATTGATGATCTTTCGTGTTGAGGTCTAACACTCTAAAATCGGTATATATATTATGTGGACCACGAACAGAGAAGGTGGACTATATTCCTGGATTGACTTCAACAACAGTTGCAGAGTTGCCAACGTTCTTTCATGGAGCTGGTAGCAAGGTGTTAGCTAGAGTTATCGAAGCCATTTCAAATGTAAACAAAGCTGAATGCCTTTTGTTTACAACAGTGTACGAACTTGAAAAGCAAGTGATCAATGTTCTAAAAGCAAAACTGCCAATCCCTATTTACCCGATTGGTCCGATGATACCTTATTTCAAGCTTCAACCAAACGGCATCCATGGATGTTCTTCACACTCCAACAATGACAAAAGCTACCTCCATTGGTTGGATTCTCAACCACCCGAATCCGTTTTGTACATTTCACAAGGAAGCTTTCTTTCTGTTTCAAGTGAGCAAATGGATGAAATTGTTGCAGGAATTCAGCAAAGTGGTGTGCGATTCTTGTGGGTAACTCGTGGGGATTGCTTTCGGTTTAAACATGGAATTACTGAATGTGGATGCTTAGTACCTTGGTGTGATCAATTAACGGTTCTTTGTCATCCTTCTGTGGGTGGATTTTGGACACATTGTGGATGGAATTCTACTTTGGAAGGAGTTTTTGCAGGTGTTCCAATGCTTACTTGTCCTATATTTTGGGATCAAGTGCCTAATAGCAAGCAAATAGTGAGTGATTGGAACATGGGAATAAAGGTGATGAGCAATGATAGTAGGGATACTTTGGTTACAAGGCATGAAATATCACAACTTGTGAAGAAATTTATGGACGGTAAAGATGATGAGCGTAAAAGGTTGGTAACTAAAGCCAAAATTGTACAAGAAATTTGTAGAAAAGCAATTACAAAGGAAGGCTCATCTGCTTCTAGTTTTGTTGATTTCATGACGAAAATTTTTAATGTAACATAGAGGTAATATTGGTGTTTTTACCAAGACTAATCCTTGTTGTGGTATTTAACTTTTTGAAGTAAGATGGACCCTTGATCTCCTGTTACTCATCCATACTTATATAGTTATTTGATTTATTGTATTAGTATGCAGTAGATTAATGTAAAATGATATAAAGGAATCGTATACATGAATTTTCTTTAGAAATGACGATAACTATATTTATTTAGAATACTTGATCAAATTAATTATATTTTAACAAGACCTAACGAACTATTCAAATCAGGTTTAGTTTTATCTTAAATTTATTCTCTAACCAACATAATCCAAAGCCCAACCTAGACATCTAAGCTCTTGTACATACATATGTCAAAGTCAACTCTTGGTCAAACATGTCAATTGGATCCTAGCGAATTTTGTATAGATGGGCCCAAAATGGGATCTAAGTGGATTTCTGTAAGGATGAGCTAAGGTGGGCTCCTGGCGAATTTTGAGTCAAAACTGGGTTCTAGCGAACTTTTGAAGATTTTAAGCCAAAATCTTTGCGGATTTTTAAGGGTTTTGGGCCAAAAATCCTGGTGGATTTTTGAAGATTTTGAACCAAAATTCTAGCTTATTTTTGAGGATATTGGGCCGAAAATCCTAGCGGATTTTGAGGATTTTGGGCCAAAAAGAGTTGTAGTGGACCTTTGAAGATTTTGGGACAAATGGAGTCCTAGCGGATTTTTGGGTTGATTTATAGGGTGAATTTAGGGACCCAAAACAAAATCATGGTATTTTTAGCGTAAGAAGTCCTGGCAGATTTTTGGTTGAGTTATAGTGTGAACCCAGTGACCTAGGGGCAAAACAGTAAAATTTCAACGCAAGACGTCCTAACAAATTTTAGGTTGAGGTACAGGGTGAATGTAGTGACCCAAGGCAAAATGGTGGTATTTTCAGCCCAGAGAGTCCTCGCGGATTTAAGTTGAAGTTTCGGCCCAAAAAGTCCTAGCGGATTTTACGCCCAAGTGAAGCCAAACCCAGTTTAGCCAGGTCAAGCATAGTTAAGGCAATATTGCTGATTAAGGCCGATTATGGACAAACTCACCAAAAAGTCCTAGTGGATTTTTCGCCCAAGTGAAGCTAAACCCAATTTAGCTAGGTAAAGCATAGTTGAGGCAAAATTGCTAATTAAAGCCAATTATGGGCCAAACTCAACAAAACTCTTAGTGGATTTTTGTTGCTCAGATACAAATTGGGTTCTAGCAGATTTCATGGCCCATGTAAGAAAGAAGCTCTAGCAACTTTTAAGGCTCGGGAGAAGTTAAGATTCTAGCAGATTTCTGATGGTCACCAACTGTCAATCAAGTCAGCAGGTCAAAAACTACCCCTTGACACTAAGAAATCCTAGCGGATTTCTGGGGTTGAATGAGGTAAAATGTTTGAAAGAGCTTATATAACTGCCAAAAAAACAAACTTCCTGTGGCAACAAAGGAATCCTAGCGGAAAAACTGTCAAGGAAAGTCCTAGCGGATATTTTAGGGGGACACATTTAAAAATTGTCAAAATACTGCTAAGATGCAACTACAAGTCAAAGAACCGCTCATCCCCACTAGAGGGTTCTAGCAGATTTTTGGGGGATGCATAGTAAAACTGCCTCCAAGCAGGTTATTAAGAGGGCATTATTAATAAGTTTTTGGACGGTGGACGGATTTTCACGAGGTATAGTTCGAGGGTCCTACATACAACAATCTCAGAAAAATTCTTTCACTGTTGAGCGAGGGAATCCTAGCAGATTTTTGGGTCTTGAGCCATTGTCAAAACTCTGCTAATCAGGCTTCATACACGAACATCACTTAAAAATCCTACCGGATTTTGAGGGACAAACCAGTCTGTTGCCAGGTCTAGATTTCATTTGGTAAAGTTGGTTCGCTTGGTTTCACGCCTAGTTTGCAACAATGTAGCTACCTTGCCCTGCCCGCTGTATTTTTTTTTTACGTTGTTTTACAAACTTTTTTATTTGGCTCGCATGCATTATATATAATATATTAATCCAAAGTGTGGCAACTTTGTTTCTTTTATTTCATTTCTTTTTAACCCGACCTAGTAAAGGCCGCTTCGTGCAAGCTATGTAAGGCCCCTTACATTGGCACCTTTATCCCCGATCCCGGCTTTGGCTCGAAGATTGTGGAGTTATTTTACTTTAGTTTTTAGTTTATAAAACTAATTGGTGACTCCGTACATGTTTTTTATTTCATGCAAGTTGAAATCTTCGACACGATTAACTTTAATCCTTGAAATTGAGATAACATCGGTTAAAATAACATACCGACACAGTGCACTATCCAGGAATCCTAGTGGATTCTTGGTCAGTGGATTGGGTCGGGTGGTCGGTTTGGTCATAAAAGGGTCCATGGAGGTTTGATAACAAATCAACCTTGTGTTACGGGTCAAGAATCCAATTCTTGGTCGGTAGTCATGGTTGGGATGTCATTCAACCCACTTGTGACCCGTACCCTCTTCCGGAAAGGGCTCGGACCTTGGTTGACCCAAAAAATCTACTAGGATTCTTTGGTCCCAAGGTTTAGTCCATTTTTGATCGGATAAAGGTTGTTAAAATTTTGAGGATAAAAGTTAATTTGCTCGTGTCTTCGTTGTTGACTACATGAAATAATATCTCAAGAAATAATACTTTTTTGTGCATAAAACAATTGAAAATTCACCTTGGGAAAATAAGTCACCCCACGTCGACTCGACACTCCATGCATGGAGGACAATGCCCTCCAGGCCGGGTGCCCTACAGAAAGTTATATTTAATTAATCATTTTTAACCACTTTTATTGAAAGCAATCTTAAAGGTAAGATTATTAGATATAAACTAGGCCTCAACCCATACGATGCACGAAGTATTTTAAAATTGTTATTTTATAAAATCAAAAGTTTAATAGTAATCGTAGATACAATACAGAGAGAATGGAACATTGATCATATTATCCAATGAAAACGAAACATGACAAATTGTTCAAATACACAAGCCAACAATTTCAGATGCGAAAAACACAGACTGGCCCAAACGCGCAAAAAAAAAAAAACTAGTGATGGACCACTTAATAGATGACAATAATGTTCGATAAAAAAAAATAGATGACAATAATATATTTAAAAAGAAAAAGCCTCGTGTGATGTACAAAGTATAATAAAACAATTTTAATTTAAAAAGAAAAAAAACAATAACTGTAGGTATAATTTACAAAGAAAAAAAATATTATATTATCCATTGAAAAGACATCATAATCAATTGTTCAAACGAAATACATATATATGTTTATATATGCCTATAATAACAAAACACATGAGGCCAACACCAAAACAATTAATATTATTTGTACCAAGATAATTTAATTCAAAGTCCAAAGGAGTTAAGCATTAGTGATCCTTTCTGTTTTTTTAATTTTAAAATAAAATTCGGACTGAAACTAAATTTTAAAAAAATTGAAAATAGAAAAAAATATATATAATTTTCTATTGTGATTGGTCAAATCCCCTACAGTCACTCCCGTGGCTCTATTTCGTGGGACTCACAATGATTTCTATTATAATATATAGATATGCAACACCAAAATAATTACTGTTTTTTGCACCAAAATAATTTAATTTAGAGTTCAAATCAGTCAAGGATTAGTGATACTTTATGGTTTTTTTTCAATTTTAAAACAAAATCCGGATTGAAAATAAAAAAATTGAAAATAGAAAAAAAATTTTCTATGTTGTGATTGACCAATTCCTCTACAGTCACTCCCGTGGCTCTATTTCGTGGGACCCACAATTATTTCCATTATAATATATAGATTATTATTATTATAGTAACACCAAAATAATTACTGTTATTTGTAACAAAATAATTTAATTTAGAGTCCAAAGCAGTCAAAAATTAGTGATACTTGCTGTTTTTTTAATTTTAAAATAAAATCCGAAATGAAAATAAAAACAAATTGAAAATAGACAAAAAAAATATAATTTTCTACGTTGTGATTGGCCAATTATCCTATAGTCACTCTCGTGGCTCTATTTCGTGGGACCCACAATGATTTCTATTATAATATATAGATTTTATTTTAAATCATTAAAAAATAATAAATTATCAAAAATAATTTTTTGGTTAAACGATCAAAATAAATAGGATATGGATACTTATATTGGTTAAAATAAAATCTTATAACAGAAAATGAAACCTAAAAGAATTAAGAGGTTTGGTTTTCTGGAATCAAACTTCAAACTTGTATATAAGTTAATATCGTCATAAATAATGTCAACTTAAAAAATAAAAAAGCAAAGTCATACGTCTAAATTATAAAATATTTAATACACAATAATTAAAACCATAAGATACACCTTTTATAAGTTAAAACATAAAAATATAAAAATAAGGGCATGCTGAAAAATAAGTGAATTTGAAAGTGGACTAAGACTAAATTTCACGGATTAAAATGTTCATAAAAAAAAAACTTTCATATTAGTATCGTTTATGAACATTTTAAAAAGGCAGCCCGGTGCACAAAGCGTCCCCGTAAGTGGGGGACCCTTCCCCGGACCCCCGCTTGCGGGAACGCTTTGTGCACCGGGCTACCGTTTTTAAAATGTTCATAAACCATACTAATATGAAAGTTTTTTTTTTTTGAAATTTGTCATAGTGATACACCTCTTGTACTATAATTGAATAACCACCATGCTTTTAAAAAAATTTATATATGAGATGCATTAATCGCAAGCAATGCTATAATTATCACCAAATTAAAAGGCATAACATGATAGTTTAGTATAGAAATTGGGGCAATTAGAAAGATGAAAGTATTTTTCTTAAAGATAATCACCAAATCATTTGAAATTTTGAAGTCAAAAATAAAAATTTACCATTTTTAATAGCAATTTTTTGATTAAACAATAGTAAACTATTATTTTATCTTAAATAATAACTAACTTAATTTTAAATAGATATTTTTCATTTATTATGTCACACTATAAAATTACTAACTAAATTAATTTTCTTGATGTGAATTAGAATGAATACTAACCATCGAGACATAAATAAGGTTTTGAGATGTTATTGTCTCTCCATTTATTTTGGATATATAAAGTGAAAATACGGGAGGTTAGAAATAAAGAAATGAAAAAAGAGTCATAGTTGTTGTGGACTACCTTAATAGAGAGACAATTTTTTAAAGTAAAATATTTTAATAGATTTCATATATCATAATATTGAATTAATTTATTTATAACCATATGAACATTTGGTAATAAAGTTAGTTTTTTTGATGTAAATTAGAATAAGTATAAACATATCACTCTTCCACCAGTGCGAGAAATAGAAATGTGTTGAAAATAGTGAGATATTTAAAATTCATAATTTACAAAATGATCATTATATACCTTTTCACAAAATTAATAATGCAATATTCTGATGTAATTTTAAGGAATAAAATTTGACGATTTGGAGAAAAGTCCCAAAATTTGTTAATTATTAATCACCAGATAATTAATAATGCATATAATAATGCATTAATATATTTTATGTTATCAAAAAAAAATTGCATCATGAGATAATTATAATTAATAGCATCATTGACCAATTTCTTAATCTATATGTAGATATAAGTAGATGATTAGAATCCAACCAATTCAACCAGGTCTGAAGGAACTTGAATAGTCAAATTGCCATAACAGTCATTCAAATGCCAATTCATGTGAATTGATGAGGCAGCTCTCTAGCAATGGGTGCATCGAGGAGGTTAGAAGACTAAACGGCCAAACCAATGCATTGAAGGTGAACTAATCAAACTGTTGGGAGTGCAAGCTTGGAACGACATGTTACAACTTCACAATAATGAATTGAGCAGGCAAGAGAATTTTATGGAGTTTGAAGAATTAAAGGAGCCATCTTTTGCCTCCGTGCCAGTAGTTAATCACCAGCAGCTTGTTATTGCTACAGCTGCATTGGGAAATAACTCAGCATTAGGATTTGAAAAGTAGTGGAAGTAGTAGAAAACTTTGAGGTTTGTAATGGCTCTTCGATTGTAGCTTCTCAACTACCCAAACAATTCTCCATTGAGCCTGCCAAAGATCTTGAAGTTAATCTGTGTGTCGAGACTAACCACATCTCATCTGTTCATTCTTCTAATGATGGCATCAGTGATGTTCAGTCAATTTCCTCTGGAGATGAGTCCATTTTAAATGCAAAAGAGTATATTGCTCAAGCGACAATCGCTTTTGGAGAAAGAACTGGTTTCATGAAAGCCCGAAAAGGCAATGTCTATAGGAAAATTGGTGGTGACAAGCTTGCTACAAGGAACAAAAAGAAGTTCAAGGAAAGTCAGAGGAGGAAGAGATCACCGAAAAATCATCAATCTTCATATACTGAAGGAGGCATACCTTTCTAATGATGTTTGGAGTGTAAAATGAGTGGAGCAGTGGGGATTGAATTAAAGGATATACATCAAATCTCTCATTAATCAGGAATACATTGTCATCATTAGATTAGTTGGAAATAAACATCTCAATTCCAATGAATGGGGAGTGTGACAAATTTGGGGATTGCATGAAGTTGAGTTACTGGCATTAAGGCTTAAGGGCGTTCTAGAGGTTTTTTTGTGCTTTGGTTGAGAGATTCGTTCTCTGAAGTGTTAGTGCATTTGTGCTACAATTCAAAGTTGTTGTTTGTTTTTAATTGGTTTCAAGATTGTCTTGGTGTTGGGATTTAGTTGGGTTTTTCTGCTTGGCATGTGGGTGGATTCTAAAGTTGGTCTCAATATGCTATACATGTTAGTGTTGTTCTGTCTGTGGCTGTAGTAGTGAGATGAAATCACTTGTCTTCTTATTAGTTCAGCTACCACAATTCAGTTGTTAGTGATTTTCTTTCAGGATGATTCATCAAGGCGACTGAATCAAGAAAAGTGTAGAGTATGATCAACCCTGCATGTTGAGGGCATTTTTGTTGGTCTAAATTGTGCAACAGATGCTATGTTGGAGGAAATCATATTGTGATTCTACAATTAGTCAAAGGAAGCAACTGGTGGTGGTATTGGTTGGAAGGTCAAGTATTTTCCAGCAGATGAGCAATTGGCCATGATACTTCATATTGCAAATGTTCTATTTCCTTTTGATGCTCATTTTTGCTGCAGTTCCAATACTCAATCTACTGAGGTTCATGAAATTAGTAATGTTTTAAGCAGCTGCTGTGAATCAATCCGTGGATTCGATTCCATGTCCATCTTCAGTTTGAGATCAGATTACTAGTGCAAGAAAAGGTGTTGTCAGAATCATGCTTAATTTGGAGGTAAATCTTGGAGGTGGTATTGGCGTGGAATTGAGGCCTGACAATAGAAGAGTTTCGTGAATAGTGTCAGAATTTGTAGCTCATGTCTGTACTTCCTTAGGGAGAAGTCACAAACTGTTTTATCTGGCAGCTATTTGCTACTTTATGGTGAAAATTTTGGGGCTGAGATCAAAAGAATTTTTTTTTTTTTTACATTCGATTTTGATCTGAAAGGTTGTGTTGTGTTGGCAGTCTGTTTGTATTTCTGGTTGGGTGAGACAATTTGGTGAGGTCTTTTCCACTTGTTTCTGTGTTGTGCGTGCTTCTGTTGTTTGAACGTGATGCAGTTCAAATAATAACTCTTAAGCAGAATATGGTATTTCATTGGTGAATGCGCAGCAACAAGTGTCTTCTCTGCTGATCATCAGTTGTTGTGGAACTCACTTATGGTGTACATGATGCTTTTGGAGGAAGGCTAAGTGGGATTATCTTCTACGGCAGATGATATTGGGCTTTGACCTATCTGCACTGGTTTTGGTTACAAGTTGTGGCTGCAAAGTCATGAATATAGTGAGCTTTCTAGTATAACAACAACTGTGCTTTTCAACTTTGCTATGCAAATCGACAATTGCAGTGTATGGTTGTAGTTTTTGGTTGGATGATGGGGGCATTTCTATTTGATTTTCAAGAGGGGGACAAATCTTTGCATATGGTTGTGGTATTTGGGTGGAAGGTCTAGCATTCTCTCTCAGTTGAGCATTGAGCCATGGATTTTCATCACTTACCTTTCAGTTTTAAGTAGGTTTCTATATTTTGGCTCTAATGCAGATGGTGTATTTATCTGTATTGTTTTCTGTGCTGTACTAGTACTCTTTGCTCATGGTTGATGTTCTCATGGCTGTTGCTACCTGACTGATTCCTTTGGATTAGTCTAGTTTAGCTTATAAAAGGGTCCTTTGACGTTAATTATAAAAAGAAAGTAGATGATTAGAGTTGAGCATGTAGTGGCACACTTATTGTGGAGATAGGGTGAGAAAATGAAAGAAATTATTCTATCAAATTTTATTTTTTTATAATATGATTGGTTGATTTAGCTACATTAGCTCTACTGAATTTATTTCAAAATTTTAAATATATTACATTTACATTTTATATAGATATAGATTTTTTTTATAACAAAATTATATTGTATTTTACTACCTCCATCCCATATTGTTTGTCTATCCCACTATATTTAAAAGTCCAATGATCATGGGAAATGGGGTGAAAAATGTGTAATGTACCAGAATTGCCTTTACTTTTCTCATGTGAAGAAAAATAAAAAAAAAACAAAAGAGTATTTATTAGGAGTATAATAGGAATTACAATCATTGGAATTATAAAATATACAAGCATTTTGGGACAAGGGAGTTAGGTAGATGGACAAACAATTTGGGACGGAGGTAGCATTTAGGTGAAAATTGAAAGGGAGGGAAAAACAATTAATATATTTTACTCATCTTTAATCTCATCGGTTGTGGGCATCTAAATTTACTCTCGATCACCATTTCAAAATTCAAAGATATTACTTTTATATATGAATAGAAATAGATATCAATTTTTTTGTTTTCTGTCAATTATTTTTGCCTTCACAATTCATTCAAAAAGTTAGTTGATAATCTACAGAGAAGACCATCAAACACTAATAGTGTATTTGGTTATTATAAGAGGAGGGGAGGGGAAGGTATTAGACGGGGAGGAAGAAGGGGCGGGGAGGGGAGGGGACATAATTCTTTCTAGTTTGGATTATAGTTTGTAAGTGGAGGGAAATGAAAGGTAAGATGAGTTAATTATTGTGTTTGAATTAGAAAATGGAGGGAATGAGGAGGGAGAGAAGAAAACTGAAGTATTTATATTAATAAAGTTATTTTTTTTTAATGTATAATGAGTTTCCCTCCTCTTCATTAACCCTCATATCGGGGGTTAATGAAAAAAAGGTTAATGGAGGGGAGTGAATGTAAATGATTTCCCTCCCCTCTCCTCTTATTTATTTTTCCAAATAAGAGTATAGGGGGTTATTTAATATCATCCCCTCATTTCTTCTCCCGGAGCACCTGGAGCACGTGCTCTAAATATTTACAACTGAACAATCATTGTAATAAGAGTGAATAATTTAATATTTACAGTAAACCATCTAATATATGTAAGTGAACAATTATACAATTTGGAGCACGTGCTCCCAAAGCACCTAATAAATTGCACTTTCCCTTCCCCTCCCAGAAACCCAATTAAAACAGAACATAACTTAGATGTCAATGACGGACAGACGTCAGAGACTTATGTTGGATGCCTTCTAATTGGCTCCGCATAAATTAACTATTGGACGCCTTCTAATTGGTGTAATATAAGTTATCTATGAATGTTCAATTTATTTTGATACATTGTATTGTGCTCAAACCCACTTTTAGGGGCCTAGACCTTTTGGAGCACATTAGAAGATTTAGCCTTGGAGATTTATAAGATGAAATGGATCCGCAATTGTCTATACATGCCTCTAAGAGCCTTTAAGGATCTAATGTTTTCTGTTAGAATTTCACCAAAGATAAAACAGATTAATGATGCAGCAATTATCTATCTTATAATGATAATCTAGACTTAATCCTCCAATACAAAGGGCTCACCTTTTAATTTTTTTTAAATAAAAATGTAAAAAAAAAATAGGGCCCTATATTTTTTTATTTTTTTATTTTTGGTAATTGTTAGTTGCCATAGTGGCAAGTTCCACCCCAAATTCTTAGAATTATCGCCTTTCCTTTTCAAGGGCATATGCCCACCACCACTTATCACAATTTAATCAAAATAAATGTGCTTATCCACGTCAGATTACACAAGTTGTCAACGGGGCCACACTCCCACCAGCATAAACAAAGGCTCCCAAGCGTTGATGAAATTGCTTACGTTCATTTGGCTAATGAGATTGGCACAATGTTGCACTTATTGGTAATAGTTTGGTGCACTAAATATTTTATCAAAGATAAGCCTACTACATCAAAATATCATATTGCACTCGTCATATTATCAAGTTGGTAAGTATGAGTCCTCACAACCTACTTTATTTACCTCTATTATTACGGGACATTGTTGGTATTCACTCATTAGTAAAAATGTTCTATATCGGAAAAATAAAAAGAAAGGACATGATATATAAGTCAAGTAGGTTACTCATCTCAATACAAATTGGTTTTAAGATAGAACATCACTTTACTTGTGTGACATGGAACTTTGTTGAAGACGGCTCCCCCCTTGGATCTCCCTAATAGACAATGTAAAATTTATTGGCTCAAATCTTGTTCTGGAACATCTTTACATTCAAGTAAATAATTAAAAACAAAAATAAATGGCATGCTCGTATTCAAGAGTAAATTACATTTACCCAACCTCAGGTTTGATATAATAATTTTTACATACCTCACTTTTATGAAATAATGATTACCTTACCTCACATAAGCTCTAAGTGTTTTTATGCTACCTTAGGCTTACTGTAATAATTATTACACACACTACTTTCGTGAAATAATTTTTACGGCCTACCTCACAATAATTGTAAGTGATTTTTGCTTAACTTGTTATAATAGTAAATGTTACTGGAAATCTAGATCATCGATTTCCTCCTTTATGACTGAAGATCTAGAATCCAAGACAACATTTGAATGCCATAAAATGTCATCCTAAGAGCAAAACAGAAAGCAATCTACAATGAAATTTCAGTCTCTGTCATCTATGCTCCATTAAACTTTCCCTTTGTTCCCTTACTATCCTTTCCATTGCCGATCACGTAGATCAATCCTAAATCCTTTCGCAGTCGTCGATTTCCACCAAAATGTTAATCTACCCATACATAGCTAGCTATTGATTCATACACTTCATGATTTAAGTTATTCACTTTAAAAAAATAATAAAAAGTGATAAATAAAGAATACCCCTACTTCAAGCTAATCGCTTCATTATGTAAGCTATCGGGCGCGCGAAAAAATTCTGCGACCAATACGATATTGATCACTCTGTTAAGTCGCTGTATCCATGTTATGTTGTAGTGTTGCAATAACTGAAGAAACCTAGCCCTGCTTTAAGGTCCTCCACTGACTCTCGCCTGAGGACCTCCATAGCGGCCGCAATACTTTTGATTGAAAGACAAATGCTGAAGATGTAAACCAGGGAAGTTTCCAAAATCACATCCAATCTATTATCTTAACTTTAATTATGAGTTCTATGCTAATTGATATTATTGTCATTGCATAATATAATCAAGAAGGTTCCAGAATAAAAGAGATTGATGAAGTTGAGCAAATATGGCAAGAATCAAGGAAGATCAAGGGAGTCGTTCATCAAGGATCATCACTCTATATAAAATATAATCAAAAAGATTTACAGAATAAAAGAGGTTGATGCAGTTGTGCCTATATGGCAAGAATCAAGGAAAATCAAGGGAGTCCTTAATCAAGGAAAATCACTCTATATAAGCAAGTGCCTAACCTATTGCAAAGATTAACGATTTCCATGCAACTAACTCGAGAGTAAGAATTCTTTTGAGAATTCTGAGTTGTAAGAAATTTTGTGAGAAAGTTTTTCTGAGTTGTAACCACTAGGAAATTAGTGGTGAGTTGTGTAACAAGTTAAGTGGTAACTGGTGAGGACCTTAAGGTCGTGTAGCTAAAGTGAGTTAGTGACCTCGCTTTAGTGAGTCCAAGTCTTTCTTCCTGCCTCAACTGGGAGGCCTCCTCTACGGAAATTCATTTTGAAATTCCTGCCCTTGTAAGCATTCGTTGCGGACCTCACTATCCATGACAGTGCCGAGTTTGTAACATCCTATCTTTCCTTGCACTTTAAGCTTATCAATAAAGAAGTGTTATTCAGTTATAAAAGTGGTATTAACGTCCTTATGTTGATTAAGTGCATGATTTTTTTATACAACCTTATTTACCCCCTCTATGGTTATTTCAATTAGTATCAGAGCGGGTCTACTATATTCAAGAGTTTAACAACACTGTAGAAAAGATCATGGCCGAAATCAGTGCAAACGAGACTGCACAAGGACGCTCATGGATAATACCACCACTGCTCACAAGAGAAATCTACAGAATATGGAAATGACAAATGGAGGTCTTTCTCAAAGATCAAGATGAAGATCATTGGATCGTTGTTACCAAGGGATACTATCCTACCCCTACAAATAAGGATAACACTAGTCAAATCATCTCAAAAGATAGATCTGAAATGACAGATGAAGAAAAGGAGTCTTTGAAAAAGAACACCCATGCTTTAAATTTAATCTTCTATAGTTTGAATTCAAATGATTTTGAACGTGTGTCCCTCCTTGAAATAGCAAAACAAGTTTGGGATTATTTGATAACATCCTATGAAGGAACCAGTCAAGTTAAAGACACGAAGGTGGACATCCTCGTCCAGAAATATGAAGCCTTCAAGAAGGAAGAAATTGAGGCCATTGAAGAGATGTTCAAAAGGTTCACCGGCATCGTTAACCACCTCAAATACCTAGGAAAGACCTACTTAAATGAAGAACAAGTCAGAAAGGTGCTCACATGCCTGCCCAAAAGAAAGTGGGGTCCGAAAGTAACTGCCATCGAGGAAGCATAGAACCTCAAGACCTCTCTAACTAGAGGAGCGCATTAGGGAAGTTACTGGCCAATGAGATTCAATTGCAAAACACCTCAAAACAAAAAGGAATTGCCTTAAAGGCAACACGAGAATCATAAAGTAAAACTAAGGATGATGAAGATGACACACTGGCAATGTTGGCTAAAGGGTTCAAAAGGCTCTACAAGAGAAATCCAACCTTCCAAGGATACATCAAAGATGCCCAAAACAAAAGATCAAGCCCAAATGGTAAGCTCTCAGTAAGAGAAGATTCTGATCCATTTACTTGTTTTAGTTGTGGCAACTTTAAACATCTTGTGAAGGATTGCCCACACGCTAGAAGAAACAAAGACAAGAGAAATAGTCGGCCTCAACGGCAAAACTGTAAGGCAATGATGGCAACATAGAGTGATAGTGATTCCAGTGAAGGTCACAACGAGGTAGAAGAAATAAGAAATGTGTGTCTGATGGCAAATACAAGTGAGGATCAAGATCCAACCTCATCTCAGAGGTAAACTTAGATGAGCTCCTTACTCTTCCCTCTTCGCACCTTGGTCACAAATTATTTCATCTCTTCAAATATTCTAGACCTTAATAGAAAAGAGTCAAGCATCTCATGAAACATGTTAATCATCTGAACAAAAACCATAGAGTACTTGAACACTAGAAATGACCTCTTAGCAACTGAAAATGTTAGACTATCCATAGAGATCAAAGACTGAAATAAGGACATCACTCAATTAGCCAATGAGACAGTAACAAATTCTCACCCACACCAGCGAACACCCATCCTTCCCACCCCTAATACACCACCTCTTAAAAATTATCGGTCCAAAAGTCCTCCCTTCTATATCAACAAAGGACCTCTCCTTCCTACTCTAAATATTCCGCCTCTCAGAGAAAACTATCATAGAGATCCTCCAACAGCAAATAAAATAAGGACCTTGCCAACTCCATTGTCTAAAAGAACTAGGCCTTCATGCATTACTAAAGTTGGGTCCCAAAGACATCATTGCAATGATCTCATCCTTGGTCAGAGACCAAGAAAGGTATAATGTCCTTCATTACAGGTATGCCTAAGATAAATTACAAGAGATCCAACCAAGTTCTACGTATAAACTGAAAATCAAAAATAATGGAAAAGTGACCTTTGGAGATAAGAGCCAAGACAAGATCCTAGACATTTGGAAGGTCGCAAAACAACATCACTTGCACCGTCTGAGGGGTAGCCTTCTTTCATGAGGACCTCAACCTTTGAACAAGCTGTCAAATTGAGGGGGAGTCCTATCATCCCTCTTCCCTACATGTGGTCCCTCTCCTGCTCCCAGGTACGTCAACTCACTGCATGTCTGGACCTCTGATACCTTCATCAACGTATCTTCTCAGGCATCTCACATTTTAAAATGGGTTCGGTTAAAGACGTCTCACTACCTCTCCCATAGGTAACTCAGATTCTAGCCTTTTTTTTCCCCTCCCATCCTCCCTCTCTCTTTCTCTATTTATTTTGGCCACACAATTTAGTACTTGTACTCCCCTGTTTCCTTCTTGTCTGAAAGACAAAAAGGGGGAGAATTTCACCATGGCCTATAATTGCTCAACCCCATCCCCGCTACTCTACCAATGTTGATAAACTATGGTTCATGAACTATTATCACTATATATTATGTTGTCTATGCATGCTGTACTTGCAAGTTTTATCTTTCAAACAAAAAGGGGGAGATTGAAGAAACCTAGCCTTGCTCTAAGGTCCTCCACTGACTCTCGCCTGAGGACCTCCATAGCGGCCGCAATACTTTTGATTGAAAGACAAAAGCTGAAGATATAAATCAGGGAAGTTTCCAAAATCTCATCCAATCTATTATCTTAACCTTATTTATGAGATCTATGCTAATTTATGTTATTGTTGTTGCAGAATATAATCAAGAAGATTTCCAGAATAAAAGACGTTGTTGAAGTTGTGCAAATATGGCAAAAATCAAGGAAGATCAAGGGAGTCGTTAATCAAGGATCATCACACTATATAAAATATAATCAAGAAGATTTTTGGAACAAAAGAGGTTGATGAAGCTGTGCAAATATGACAAGAATCAAGGAAGATCAAGGGAGTTTTTAATCAAAGATCATCACTCTATATAAGCAAGCGCCTAACCTATTGCAAAGATTAACGATTTCCAAGCAAGTAAATCGAGAGTAGGAATTCCTTTGAGAATTCTGAGTTGTAAGAACTTTGTGAGAAAGTTTTTTGAATTGTAACTACTAGGGAATTAGTGGTGAGTTGTGTAACAAGTTAAGTGACAACTAGTGAGGACCTCAAGATCGTGTAGCTAAAGTGAGTGAGTGACCTCGCTTTAGTGTGTCCACGTCTTTCTTCCTGCCTCAACTGTGAGACCTCCTCTGCGGAAATTCATTCTTAATTTCTTGCCTTTGTAAGCATTCATTGAGGACTTCACTGCCCTTGATAACATCGAGTTTGTAACCTCCTTTCTTTCCTTGCACTTTAAGCTTATCAATAAAGAAGTATTATTCAGTTATAAAAGTGTTATTAAAGTCCTTGTATTGATTAAGAGCACAAATTTTTTATACAACCCTATTCACCACCCCTCTAGGGTTATTTCAGTTACACTTACGACAAACCTTAGGTAAGGTAAAAATCACTTACAGTTTATGTGAGGTAAGGTAAATCCCAAATAGACCTGATAGTTTCTGACTCGACCCGATAACCCGACCCGAGCTCGTTCGAATTTTTTGGGTTTTGAACACAATTTTCTGAATTAAACCCGAAGTATATCGAACCCGAAAATTAGCGGGTCAAACCCGACCCGCCCGTTTGACCCGAAAAATTAATTTTTTAAGTTCAACTTTATTAGAATTTAAGATTTTTCTTTGTAATTTTTAACGTTAAAATATAAGCGCAACTTATTTATTTGTTATTTCTCTAATTTAAGTCAAAATAGTTACAATAATCCACTGTTACAAGAAGATAATCATATTTTATTGTGTATATTGTACAAAAAGTAATATTTAGAGACAATTTTTTTAAAAGAAAAAACGGAAAAAGGTCGCAATCATAACCCACTGGGTTGACCCGAAACCGGAATATACCGGTCGTATTACCCGAACTCGAAATATACCAGACCCGTATTTACCCGAACCCGATATACGATCGATCCAAAACCCGCCCGCCCGACCGAATTGATAGGTCTAATCCCAAAGGTGAGGTGTGTAACAATTATCACGCCAAACTTGAGATAGGATAAAAAACACTTAGAGTAATTGTGAAGTAAGGTGAAATAGTTTTCACAAATGTGGGATACGTAAAAGTTATAACTTACTCCTCGTTTTAACTTTATTCCCATAGCGTCTCGCTTGTCATTCAGTCCCTATTTTTGCTAAAAGAGGACAAAAGTAGTTTGTTGATACACTTGTCCAATGCCGGAGATGCAAAAATATTTAGCAATACTAACAGCAACCATGCTGAATCCTGCCGAAGTAGCATGTTTGAGAGATCACTAATCACTCTGTAAAAAATCTTACTCTTGCAACTGGACAGATTCTTTAATGCAACAGGCGAGTGAAAGAGGGGGTGGGGGTGGGGGTGGTTGGTTTGAAAAATTCCTAATCTTGACAATGACTCCTCAATACCTCCATTCTGCATTCTGTTTTCTAATCCTGCCCACCATGATAGATGGTCGGTCAATTTTCTAGATGCATGGGGGTTTCTCAATGAATATCTTACAAACGCATAAATTATTAATCAAACACATTATGTGAAGCTCTTTAATGAGAACAACAACAAACTGACGGCTTTGCTCCATAGTCATGACTGATGATATGACTAATCTTCTCCCAATAAAATTCCAAAAATTTAAATTACACAAACAATATAATATGATCAATAATGCATTTTATCTCAACAATGAGACAATAAACTAAGAGACGCAGAGTACATATTCCTACATAATTATATGCATTATCTTATATTATCATCCTTGCTTAGAAAATAAACAAAAATAGGTGATTATCATGATAGCATATCTAATCTCTTGGAAAGACGTATATTTGGCATACTTTTTGAGTAATGAAGTAATCTAATTGATGTAGTTTTGTTGGCAAGCTGGAAATCAACTTCATCAAAGATCACTAATGGCTCAGGAACTCCAGATTTTCGCCTTCAAGTTGGGAGCTTGCTGCACAATGGTAAAGAAATTGCATAAGGCCATAAACGATTCCGGGTGTCGGAACAAAGAGGAGATAACTTTAAAATATTCCTGTTCGTCTTTATAAAAGCCACAAATTATGGCCGGAAAATATGACATTTAGATAACCAGTAATACAATTATGCAAAAAAAAAAAAAAATTAAAAAAAATCAACATCTACCGACAATTCTTTAGCATCCACGCTGGACAAGGTTAGAGGCTGGGCAACATTAAAGTATTTATAGTTTCTGCCCTCCCACAAATTCTAGACATAGGTTATTAACTAAGATTCAGTCAAATTATATAGATCGACTATGTATCAGTGTGAATTCTGATCTTTGTACTGCTGGGAATAAACATTGGACATCATAAACGAAGATTTACATTTGTGTTATCGAGGAACAGAAGAAGATCTGAAGAGGGAAGGGGGCAAACGCAAGGGAAAAGCTAAAATGTAAACAAAGCAAGATGCAAAGAAGAATACACAGGAATAGCATTAAAAGTATTTTATGTGAGCAAAAAGCTTATGTTTTTCCCCAAATTATACCATCCATCATAGTATATTTATCTAGGTATACCCAAAGTTGTCAGATCATGAGGTAGTTAGGATCAAAATTAACCCATGTAGAAATTAGGATCATGGATCGCAGTGTACATAGTAGAATTGTATCGAAGATTTTAAATCATAAAATCGTAGCATCATAGATGAGGATCGGGATTTTAATAACTATAGGTTCACCATATACATTAAAATGTATCAACTTTTAACTTAATGAATATTTATAAAAATTTGATAACTTTATAAAATGTTGATGAATTTTTACAATAATATAAATCTTTTTTTAAGATGAAAAGCCAGTAAAAACAGCAACGCGCGTATCAATTATACTCATTATTTTATTACAGTTAATGGATGGCTTACATCACCTGGATAAGATAACTATTATAAGTCAAGAGGGTATGGTATGGAAACAGATGTATGGTGATGATCAAATAAAACATATTTTAGTAATATACGGATCATCATTTTCAATGTTTAGAGAGCGTAAATAGTGTATATATATACCAGTGGCCGGTATGCACTAGACATGTAACATAAGCAGCGAGAAGAATCCATTAGTAAGCCTAGAAGTGAAAACAAAACCCCCTAGAGAATGGCTCAAGAAGAGATCCGAAAGGGTCCGTGGACAGAACAAGAGGACCTTCAACTGGTGTGCTTCGTGGGATTATTTGGTGATCGAAGATGGGATTTCATAGCTAAAGTTTCAGGTTTGAAGGTGGCGGGAGACCAATCATAGGTATGCTTATTTCACAGATAGGCAACTTTAACAAAAAACTTTCCCTCTAACCATGATTTTACTGTAGGTTTGAAAAGAACAGGTAAGAGTTGCAGGCTACGATGGGTTAATTACTTGCATCCCGGCCTCAAACGAGGAAAGATGACCCCTCATGAAGAGCAACTTATCCTCAAACTTCATTCTGAGTGGGGAAATAGGTAAATTACCTTCACAATCATATATATGGTTTGAAAAGTGAAGCATATATATGCTTTAGTCTATCTAGTAGATTACCATAGCTTCACAATCATATGCATGCGCGCAGATGGTCAAGAATTGCTCGACGATTACCCGGCCGAACTGATAATGAGATAAAGAACTATTGGAGAACACATGTCAGGAAGAAAGCTCAAGAAAGTAAGAGGGCCGCACCTCCATCGTCGCCATCGACATCAAATTTTTCTTCAACGTCATCAACTTCTCCAGCAGATCAGACATCTACTGAAAAAATGACAAACTTTCAAACCATGGAAGGTCTACACGGGTCAGCTCTACCAGGGAAGAAGAATCAAATTGATGAGGAGGAGAAAAAGGAAGAATTCTGGACAATGGATGATATATGGCTAGACATAACTTCAGAAGAGGAACCAATTAGACCAGTCATCGATGGATATGATGAAGGAAGCAATTTTTCTTGTCCTCCAATGGCTTCCTCAGCATGGGAACTTTGCCCAGGTGTACTGTGGGAGTTGGATGAAGAAGAAAGTAAGACATTTCCATCTGCTCATGATCAGTTTGTGCCCTACTACCAACATGAGAATATACATTATTGGCCTTAGCTGATTGGTTTAGGCTTTAAAATAGCACAACCAGCACTACTTTTATGTCCCTGAAACTCTAATTTGTACAGTTTTGGATGCATATTTAAGCACTTTTTTCCCCCAATCAACCATAGTCCAATGAGACACTATGATATCATTCGTGACTATACAGGAGTCCCCAAGTATTGTCCTTCCACCGCCTGCCTCAATAGGTACCTTACTTTTGTTTGTTGTAACTTGTAAACAACCCTTTCGTCCTAGGTGGGACTCTTGAGGTATGAATTTGGATTTGTCTTTTGTGAACAGATTGTACACCTTAATGTTGAACTATAAATTGCCCAAGTTTGTGTGCTTTTATTGCCAGGAAATTTCCTTGTTT
Source organism: Portulaca oleracea (assembly GCA_029582165.1). Taxonomy (NCBI): domain Eukaryota; kingdom Viridiplantae; phylum Streptophyta; class Magnoliopsida; order Caryophyllales; family Portulacaceae; genus Portulaca; species Portulaca oleracea. The sequence continues at coordinate 10,456,318 of CM055885.1, read as the reverse complement.
CCCGTTTATTTATCTATGGATTTGATATGCATAGAAGTTGTTGACCAATACCCATTATTTTGGGTTTCGAGTATAAATTCATTATTCTTCCCAAAATGCCCGTTCTTGCTCTTTCCATAGTTGAACCACCATAGTCTAAGAGCACTCGTAGTGAGTTTTTGAGTTTGCCTAATTGGATGATGTGGAATATGTGAACCTTACTAAAAGATTCAAAATTTATCGCTTGGTGAGGATGAGTTTGACACATAATTAAGTAAAAAAAGTAAATGGGTGCTACTTAATAATATAACTAATTTGGTTATATTTACAAAAAATGAGGTAGAGGTGGACAGAGAAAAAAAAATCTAATTAAAATATTATAGTGTTAAATTCGCTTTCAAACTCGTCTCGCCAAATTGACGACGAGAATCTCGCATAATTGACGACGAGAATCTCGCCTAATTGACGACGAGAATCTCGCCTAGTATCATTCTCACCACTGAAATGTCTTACACGACCTCATTCCAATCTCATTCCATGCTATGTCAGTAGTGAGTCGAATTGAATTTAAACTCATCATTGCAGATGGTCTAGAGCAAGTACAATGGTGGATTGTTGTGCGTTGAAACTCGTGTTGAGAGCAGAGTTTTGATGCAACAAGGAAATAAATTTCAAGGAATGAGTTCTCAGAACTCTTTTGCTTTCCTGGAATGCATGTGTTTATTTTTTTTAGTTTTTTATTTTTCAACAAATCGTATTTTGACATGTGGTAGTAGTATGGTATGTTTTTTCAAAAAAAATATTTTAAAGTGAAAAAGTAGGAATGATTTCTTATTGTTGGAGATTAAATTAAATAAAGTTTCAAAAAGTATGAATGATGGGTGATATGAACATGATGGACCCCTACATACATTACAAAAACTTGGATTACTATTGCAATAATCAATTTCCACGGTTTGCCACAAAACACCACCACTGAATCACCATTAACAAAATAAAATATATGAGATAGATCCAAAAATCCCCATGGACAACCTCAAGACAACCATAAAATTTGCCAAAATATAGACCCAAGTGACGAAATCAGACTAGTCAAATCCAACGATTGAACAATTAATAGAAACTTGGAAGAAAGATGGGGGAGAAAAAAAAATTATCTGAGGCGTTTTCCTCCTGTGGAAGAATAGAAATGACACAGTTTTTAGAAACACCATTCATAATCCGTTAGGCAACCTTCTCCAAGCAAAAAGGCAAGTCGCAGAATGGTAAATCAGGAATTCCTTACAGTTGAATGGATGGGAGGCTAAGTACACAACACACAAGGGGCTTCCTATAAACAAATATATAAAATGGCAGACACCCCCTAGAGGAAGCATCAAACTCAATTTTGACGGTTCACGCAATCAAAACTCGGTGGCTGGAGGTTTTCTTCTTAGAGATTGGAGGAGAGTCTTTGGAGCATGAGCATGGTGGAGTATGGAAGCTTAAGTTGAAGGAAATGAAGAACTTGAATCCGTAACTTGGACCTTGATATGAACTCATCAATGGAGGTCCACCATTGTTGAGAGCTTGCAAATCCACCAAGATTAGAGAAAGAAAACCACCACAAATCTATAAAGGAGATGATTTGTTAACACCACCATTAACAATGGATAAAGTAAAAACAAGATTTGGGAGAAAACTCTACCTTCATTCAATATTCAAAAGTTATGTTCTCTTACAAATGGGGGAGTATTTGAAGGGGATGATGGAACAGAAGGTACTAAGTATTACAATATTGCCATTAAAACTCATTAAATTAAAAGGGAAATCAAAAGAAAAGGGACGGAAAGGAGAAGATTGTCGAAGTCGTTAACGGCACGATCGTGCCATATGGGATGCATGATCGTGCTATCCAAAACAGCCCAAAAATGGCAAGTTTCGAGAATGACACGATCGTGCAGTGCCTGTTGGAAGAATGGCATGATCGTGCGGCCTGATGGCACGATCGTGTTGTTGGCAGTTTTCTTTTTTCATCTGAACTCCATTTTAAGCCCATATTATATTGTTGGAAAGCTCTCAGTGTGTACTTTAAGCTCCCAAAATATGAGAATCATCGAAATTGTATTGTAGGAGTTATGGTTGAAAGAGTGAAGGCGCACCCATTCCTAGCCTTTGAACGACTTCATTACCTTGTGTTTATCCACCCGGGCCCTAAACCCAACCTCGATGCCAAATATTCATGATCTCTCGGGATGACCAGACATCCCAAAGGTCCTCAGGGTTGTTGACAAGTTCCAAAACTCTTCAGTCTTGATCAAGACAGGAGCGGGGAACTATGGAAACTCTCCAATTATTGTATTTGTAGGGGAAGCAAGAGCGTTATGAGATAGATTAAAGGAAGTGACAATTTCAGGCTACTCCAATATCTTTATAGAAGGCGAAAACCTGGTGGTAATACAAGCCATCCTTGGAAACTTTGCAATTCCATGGCAGATACGAAATTTGGTAGATGATATTCGTTGCCTCCTTTCAAAGTTCACCTAGTGCGATATTTCCCATATCTACAGAGAAGGGAATCGAGCAGCTGACTGACTTTAAAAAAAAGGTCATAATTTGTCAGCAGCTGAAAAATGGGAACAGATAGAAGATAGGGATTTCAATAAATTTTCTATGAGGATAGAGTGAGTGAATATCCTTTGAGAAAAAAAATCTTTAACCACTTCTCTCACTTACCTTGTTAAAAAAAATAAATAAACTTACCATGAATTACAATAGGGCTACATACGTTAATCACTTATACTTTTGACCTACATGTATTTTGAATTTTATCTATTTTTATTTGAACAATTTTTCGCATCTTTTATGTTATGGTCTTCTGATTTATATGTATATAAATAATTTAGGTTAATTTTTTGTGAAAAATAATACTTATGTATCCTATACCGTGCGTCGCACGGGTTTAAGACTAGTTTAAACTAAAATAAAAATAATTTAAAGGAAAAACTAAGAAATTCGTAGAAGAAAATTGTTTAAATAGATTCATTTTACTAGTAGGAGTACTTGGTCCTTAACGACACCGAATTGGTAGTTGATGGATTAGGATAGATAAAATGTTAATTTACTTTATTATATCAAAATGCTCTATACTTCAGCTAGAATGGAATTGATAGTTTAATCTATACTTCACTCTCAGGAATTGATAGAATGGGAAGAGAGACGCACTTTTTCAATCTTACTCAACATTTACTATGTTTTTTTTGTTTTAAGAATACTTGATTCATTGATTGATTTATACTAATACAACCATGCATAACCTACTATAGGCTAAATATGCAACTACACCATTTATGAGTAAACATCATTTTTCTACTATAATGTGATGCTTTAATGACATGTGGGAGCTATGTACTCCATGGTGGGCTAGGATGGTGGTGTATAAAATGGGTGGCTTGGGGTTGCAAATTCCTTCCCTTGTCCGACAAGTAGTGTTCACTATTGTCAACCTCCCCTTGTTGGAGAAGACTCATCCTTGAGTTTTGCATTTCCTCATGTTCGTAATATGGAGATAAATCAACAACATTCAAAGTAGCGGAAACATTGTGAAGCGTTACCGTCGTGGTGAGATGATGAGATTCGCTTGAGTGATGATGGATGATCGATATTCAACAAGAACAAGGATTTTGAACACCCAAAGGTTGGATATGACCTTGAGCGAGGAGAATCCCAACTCTAGGCCTAACGCCCCACCATGATTATCCAAGGTAATCCACTAAATAATCACTAAAGGAATGACTTGAAACACCACCAAAATTGATTGGATAAAGTTAACAAGATTATTGAGGAAGTTAGGATAAACCCTACAATACAAAGCATTACATTCAAATCTCAAAAACTACCAAAATATTGGAAGGGAGGGGGTATTTATAGGAATGGGGGAAAACAAGCAAAACGCTGCGTTTAACAGCAAAAATACGCAGTTCGGTAGGGCCGTCTTGGGCGCGACCGCCCATTGTCTGCCACAACATGTCGCTTGCCGAGGCTTATCATGGGCGCGACAGGCTCCTCTCACGGGCGTGACAAACTCGTCGCGGGCGCGACGGTGTTCTGGGCAGCTTTTCTCTGCCGACTTCAAACGCGCATAACTTCTTCATCCGGACTCCGTTTTAGGCCCGTAAGATATCGATGGAAAGCTTTCGATGTATACTTTAAGCTTCCAAAATTTGAGACCCATCAGAGTTATATTAAAGGAGTTATGACTCAAAGAGTAAAGGCACGTCCATTCCAACAACCCACGTTGACCCTTTTCCGCTTATTCTTGCCGAAGGACTTTGAACCCTTTTAAAGGCCCGAAGTAGGTCTCGATGAGGACCCGAAGCTCCACTCCCATGGTCCAGGGTCCCATTTGAAGTGGTTACCACACCTAACACCGCTCAAATCATGTCTACGGGGTCTGAGGTCCACCTTAAAGTGTATTCCGCACCTGGCTTTGAAGTTGTTTTCATCGTGATTCATGGAGGGGGTGCGGGACGGTTTTGCAACCACAGAATTTGATGTTTGGGTCCTCGCCCGAAATGCTCCATACTCCCCTTCTTGAAAAAGAGTTGCCCTCAACTCTTGGGAGTTGAAATCGAGGCCCTCTCCACAACTTGGCACCCTAGAACTCCAAACATCTCGATCGCCATGAACAATCACATGAGGCACCCAACAAGCTTCGAAACCCACTATATATCCATCATCCAAATAAAAGAAGGAGGTTGGAGGCTTGTTTTGTGGAGATGAGGGGTTAAGGGACGGAAAAGGAAATTTTTGTGGTGTTTGGGAACTCTCATTCTCAGTTGGATTGCTACAAGGTAATGACAAAGCCAAAGGTAGCTCGTCCTCGCCAAGAGCACACTTTTCCCGTGTTTCGCTCAACAGGAGAGAGTTCCTCAACTCACTTCCCATCCAGGTTTTGATTTGGTGTGGGGCTAAGGAATTCAAGTAATTACAATCAAACAATAGTTTTTCATTCAACATCCAAATAGAATCCTCGAATAACCAATGACGACCAAATATCATGCATGACTCACCCAAAGACTGTACACCACAATGTCCATCTTTCAAGAATGATTCAATAAATTTCAAAGAAGAGTCTTTAGTTACCTCGTTCTTCCTATGGAGAAGAGTTCGAGTGTCCATGAGTGGAAGGAAATGTGAGTCATCTCCATTGGTGCGTAATTCCTCGGACGATGGTAATGATAAAATCAAAGGAGCTTCTTCACGGGCCTCTTCAATAAGGATGAGAGGAAGAGCAAGATCAATGTTCTCATCCTCCTCGTGTCATGGAGTTTCAACAATAGCTTCGAAAGCCTCACAAGGTTCATTGGAAGCTCCCTCATTGGCGATAAGATCGACCTTTGCTTGCTTAACTTCTCCATTCCCACCAAGTGTTGACTTGGTCTCACAGTTAACCTCACACTTGCAAGTGTTAGGCAAGAATTGCCGATCCATCAATCTCTTTAGCCTCGTCCATGAAACGATTTCCCATCGACCTTCCATAGCCCTTTGCAATTTGACGCTTTCAAACCAAAGAGATGTAGAATTAGTGAGTTTTGATAATGCAATTTTGAAGGCCAGTTCATCGCTATAGTCCTTAGCCTCAAAAGACCTCTCCAAAATTTGAACCAGTTCACGATAATCATCCAGGCCGGTGTAGCCATTGAATTCCAGAAGTTTGAGCTTAATATCATGAAATTCATCTCGTGGGGGCTTCTCTACCGCTACCCGTCGATGATGACGTCGAAATGAGCCTCTATCATCGTCACTTGACACGCAGGAGGGAGGAGGACAAACATGGCTTCTCGTGGACCTCCTTCGTTCGTCGCGGGGTTGATCCCTAAGGTTGATGGTAATGTTGCTTACTTGAGTCACGAGGGCCTCAAGAGTATTTTGAATGTTCGAGAATCGACTCTCGAGACTCGGCTTAGGGGCCATAACAAGAGCATGGGTGAAGGAAGGATTGTGTTTGGAGATATTTTGTGGAGTTGGGGGTTATTTTGTAGTTGGCTAGTGTTTGGCTAAGGGTTCTTTATGTTTTTCTCACTCAGACATTTCATCGAACACCTTGCGTGCATTATTTTCCAACTTCTCCTCAAAGCTCCAACTGACTTCAAATCCAACAAATACAAACACAATACAAAGTATTCCAACACTCTTGGGTAGCACAGGGAATGGGGGACACCAATATTCAATCAAATCCAACAAAAGAAATCACTACTAGTAAGAACAAGAACGAAAACTCAAGCTATAGCAAACTGTAGCTTTGATACCAAATTGATACGCCGCAAGTGCACAGTGTACAATGTAGTATATCAAGGTCGTTCCCACGAAGACTTGTTCTAGCTTACACACTAAACTAACCCACTACAAAGGATGCTAGGTTAATCAAAGGGTTAGATTTTTAATTCGGTCAAACTGAAGTGACCGAAATTGAAAAATAATCTAATTTAAACTGCAAATTTATCTAATCAAAACAGCAAGTATAATTTTTATGAAGGTTTTATCAATATTAAAAAGGCGTTTAGGGGAGTTACTCTAGTTATCCGTTGAACCTAACAAAGGTCTGACTTTAGTAATTAGTATGCACCAATTCGGGGTCAATAACCAAACAAATATCTATCACAACAATCTTTCGATCCGGAGTGAATTGCTCCAACTAAATCAAACACCTATTTTCATGGCTATCTCTAATCTAGTCAAAGTTAACAACAGGTTATTTAAACGATCCTAGGTATGAAATGCATTATTTCTAACAGAATTTTATACCTATTCGATCTTCGTCAATCCAACTCAAAGAAGCAACCTTTCGATCCGAAACTAAGAGTCTAGACACAAGGAACAGGTGGCCAATCAATTACTGTAACAATATAAACACGAAGACAGAACGAAATTGACAAACTATTTCATATCAAAATCAAAACATAGGGTCAAATGAACAACATCGAGTTTCCCCTAAACTAAAAATTAACTACTCATGCTTGATAATAAAAACAACTAAACTAATTGAATTGAATCTAGAAAACATAGTAAAATTTAGGGAAGAGAACAACCACAATCGAGGGATGAACGAATATGTCGGCTAGCGAAAGTATCTTTCTCCCGAGCCTCAATCTCCGATTTTTCTATCGCCGATTGAACACTTTGATCTCCAATACTAAGACTAGAATTCTAGAAATATTGTTTTTGAGAACTAATAATGATAATAATAAATGTAGTGTATGCTATGATATGATATGTATCAACCGCTGCTCTTTTTTTTTTTTATTTTTTTTATAGAAGTAGATGCCTTGCTCTCCAAGCTGTGCGTAACAACCTACGCGCTACCAGCGGGACACTTGCCTTGGAGAACAAGGAGTGGCGTAACAACCAGGTACCGCCAAGGCCTGCACTTCAATGCCCCCAAACCTTACATTTGTGGCGCTACTGTCAGGACACGCACACTGTCTTGGCAAACATATTTTCTTGTTTTTCCTTGCTCTTTGCTTTGTCTCCCCACCATTCAGCTTCTCCTCCTATTTCTTTCTCTTCATGACTTCATGTAATTCCATTCACAAACCTACAAAATTACACAAATCTCCAGACCAAGTGAAATATACACGAATTTGGGATATAAAATGTCGTGTTCGATCACAAACAGACCTGAAATTCATGTATTAAACACCCAAATAACCCTATAAAATGTAGGGTTATCAAATCCCTCCATGCTTAGTTCTTGATTGTCCTCTATCAAGTTCCAAACAAGATAGTAGAAGGAAATCAAGAAGAATCAAATCAAAGCCAAATATTAAAGACCAGACCGGGAGACTTGGACTCCGATTCAAGACGACTCGTCTCAAAGAAAATAAGAAAAACGTGTTTTATACAATCCTCCTCAGGCTAACTACTCTAGTCACATCGTTTCAACCAAGCACAACGAAATGTGATCCGGATATGAATCAAATCAGTTTAGATTAAGAAGAATAAGGTCGTTCCATGTTCCCAAGATATGCACTTTCTAGAGGCAAACAACCACCAACTAATCTCAGATAATGCAAATAAGCGCGGTTGGTTATGAACGTAGGTCAGTCGAATGAGCAAAACCTCACTTCGGATATTGTGGAAACACTCCAACTCTCAAATGTGCTCATACAGTAAGGCTAACACTCAATACTCAGACCAAAGAGACAACCTACCGGATCTTGATAAGTATCTCGCTACCCACCGTTGTTATGCAGTTTGCAAGTGACAATCAAGAGAACTTTTCCGAGTTGAAATGGGGCTCAGGTTAAGGGAAAAGAATGATAAATATTTTAGGACTGAGGAGTTAAGAGCCAAGCTTGGAGTTAGCATATCTCTCAACTCACTTACTTGCCAAAGATGGGCAAGCTACTCATTTTCTCCCTTATTTGTCAATTATGAACAAATCACAACCCATATTTGATCCAAAGATCTTCATAAAAATGCTTCTCTATTAATGTCGGAAATCGCATGTAACACAAAGTTCCCCCATCTAATCACCTATCTTTCTTTCTTTTTTTTCTTTCTTTTTTTTCATTTATTTCTTTTGCACAGATGACTAGGGGGAAGTAAAAAATAATAATAATTCAGCACATAAGCGATCTCCGGTTTCAAGATACATCAAGAGAATACTATTTAATTGGAAAACATAAAGCATCACAATGAACTTTCGATCCAACAGTTTCCCAAATCAAAACACATGCCCAATCGACACCCATCTTTCTAGTTTTCAACACAATCCATCATCCACCCTTCTAGTCCACACTCTCGATATGATACGATGAACACTCAAACTCCAAGCAAGGCAAAAGGATAAGAAATAGAATCAGGCCGTGGCTTGTAATGCAAGGGTTCAAATATAAAAGAGGTAGATAAGGGGTAGAAGAGGCTAAAGAGGGATATAAACAATGTCAGGGTGGCTATTAGGCTATGTAGTTTCAACAATACACAAATGAATGCCTCTGTCACTTTATCACTTTAAGCAAATGCAACGACGCAGCTTCGTACAAAATACAAACCAAACTCTAGAGGTGCAACTATGGTAGAGTCACTCAAGGAATAAAGAGACCGAAAAAATGATCAGTCTATACATTTTGGCCATGTGGACTCACGGTATAAGGCTCATTCAACCAAACCTAGCCCAAAGATTTGCAGCACGCCTATTTACACCAATAGATCAATCAAAGTAGTTATATACCTTTTTCATCACGCATATCTCAAAACATAGGACAACTTAGCCTATCTTTTTGAAACCGACAACCATATCCAGAGCACATAAGGTCAAGCGAAGTCAAAAAGAAAGACAGAATAGCTTACAAATCGTCACAAGAGGGGTTATTGTTCGCTAACCTATTCTAATCCTATTTTTTTATGTTTTCTGATTTTTCATTTTTTTTTTGGATTTTTTTGTCATGCAAAGCTAAGAAAGGAAGAACTAAAATCAAGGAAAAAATAAAGAAAGAAAAACCAATAACTAAAATGATCTATCTAATGCAATGTAGGTGGATGCAATTTATACAAGTGATCTATCCTAAAAAGAAAAAGAAAAAAAATCGAAAATAAAGACTCAAGACGCAGACTTTTTACAGAAGTACCCCCCATGCTTTAAACAATGCATTGTCCCCAATGCAAAAGACAAAATGGAAACACGGAAGGGGGACGGGACATCTTCTCATCATCTTGAGAGGATGGGGGAGGGGTCGGGAGGAGGTAATCAATGAGAGTTTGGAGCATACCTCGCAGGTTGTTGTATTGATTGTCTTGACGCTCGATGGCGAGGGTGACAGATTATTGGAGAGTATCGAATCGGTCATTCAGCCTCCCCAACTCGGTTTCGAAGCCTTTCATCACTACATCAGCTTCGTCCAGTGGAGGCTGATTGGAACTAGATGAAGCATCAGAAGGTGGATTTTGCGTGGGTGGCTGATTGGAGGAGCTAGGTTCCCACAAAAGGTTTTCTCGATCCTGGATGGTGACATGGTCGTGCGGTAGGGAAACTTTGAGGTTGTTGGGGTACATCCAAAGACATTCGCCGGAGGGGGTAGGGTACACATGCTAAAGGATTTACATTGTTTTGCATTTACCAGCATGTTTCCCGAAACTACATCCTCGGCCTTGGGGTTGGGGCGGAAACCATATTCACGAGAAATACGGGTAATAAGCCCACCTACAGCTATGCCGGCATTGGTTCTAGGTATACGGGCGAGGTGTTGTGCTAGCATAGCAGCGGGGTCGGCGCGGGAGTCAGAATTGAGCATGGCGTGGAGCATATACATGTCAGATTTGGTTGCTTTATTCGAACTACCCGCCCTAGCAAAAATACCACAAGAGAGCACGCGATGGGTGTATTTGAGGACTGGGTTTTTTATATGGAAGGAAGGTGTACTGCGTGGGTTCCAGTTCTTTACTCCGGATATGGATTTAAAGAAGGCAACCCCATCCCAACCCGGGTCAATAGGGTCAGCAGGTCTAAAGGTTCGCTCAGGAAAGCCAAAGAGTCTAGCGAATTGTAAGTAACCAAAAGCAAAGTGAACCAAGTCTGAATTTCCTACATACTTGATCAATATTGTTGCCCTGCACAATTAGAATCAAGTATCGAACATTTCATCATAATAGCTTGTTTAAATATCCACCAAAATCTATGAATATCATATTAGACATGTTGCAGGTGGGGGAGGATTTGATGTAGGAATTTAAGCACGAAACAACCCTCCCATGCTTAAGGCATACTATCATAAGGCGAGTTTGAATTAATTATGCAAAACAGACAACATTCATTCACTAATCGTTCAGTGCAACGATCATTTAATTTCAGTCACAATTCACCCATTTAACTAGATATATATCTCGAACAGCATGAGTGCTTCATGGGGAGAAATAGGACAATAATGCTACGTGCAAATTAGATATTCTTCACATCCCCCATGCTTGAATTATACCACACAACATAGCAGAATAGACACCCACTTTACCGTAACGGATATTGCAATGTGATTACCAGCCACTATACCATCCGCTAGTATATGAGGAAATCAAAATTTCAAACAAGGAAGTCCCACACAACAACCATCTCACAAGTTGAAAGAGATTGAGCAGAATTCCAAGCCAGAGGGTTATTAGCTTCACTAATCAGAAATTCTATGCACGAAACTCAGTTAAAGACTCAATCTTTTAAGCTTTTTTAAACACCATCAATGGCGTTGGTTCACACAGTAAATGCCGAAACTCCATGTAAATGATACTATCAATACTGTAAAATATGGACATCAAGCAGCGAATTACAGCAACAATTCACAAGATATTGCAATATCAGTCCAGCTCTTGGAGATGCAACAGTAGTAGCAACACTTCGACAGTCAACAAATTCACACACAAAACAGAATTCACGCAAGTAGCAGCAAAGTACCCCCTTGCCAGCGTCTAGCATAGATAGAAACCCAAGACTCATACTTCCAAGTAGACTCATCCAATTTTTCTGTAAATTTCCAAGTAGGTCTTAGACCAATCGAGCAAAATTCACGCACAAATTCGCACCCCTGACTTTCTTGACACAATTTTGCACCCTCAATTTGAATCAAGCAGCCATGTTGGACCTAAGAAACAACCAAAGAAACAAATTCCCAAGTAGCTTAAATAAGAAATTTCATACAATTCACGCATCAAAATTCGACCAAAGCTATATGTGCAATTTTACTCAATTTCGCCACTCATTCAAGCGAAGGTTGCGCAATTTCAGACCCAAATTTGAACAAAACGTCAAGATGGAACTCAATTTCGAACCAGAATTCAATGGTAAATTGAGTTTGAGTGAAAGAACATACATACCTTGAGTTGGAGAGTAAAAATTCAGAGCAAATCTTTCCGGCGGATGAGTGAAGGATGCCCTAATGGAGAGTATAGATTGAGAGTGTAAATTGGAAATGGGTGTGTGCAAGTGTGCGGGTGGTGGCGGTAGTGTCGGAGGGTCGCGGCGGGCTTTTTCCGGCGAGAGGTCGGCGGCTGCTGGGTGTGCGCTGGGCTGGGTCGTCGAACAGAGACGAGGGAGGGGGTAGGGCTTTTTGTGGGAGGAGAGTCAAATTAAAAGGGAGGAGGAATTAAATTGAAATAAGGGGAATGGCGGTTCAGTTTAGTCGGGCAAAAGCGAGATAAATTAATAAAAAATGTGCGATCCAGGCGCTGGGAGCGTCGGACAAGCGCTGGTAGCGCCTGGTCACTTACCTCCGTCCCATTGCTACTGTCTGAGGCGCTACTAGCGCATCGTATGGCGCTGCCAGCGCCCCTTTTCAAATTTTGTTCCCTTTTTGGTCTGTTTCTCCATCCGAGCTACCCCTGCACAAGTGACCAAAATTCTAAAGGCACCTAGTGTAATATTTTGATAATCAAGCATAGAAAATAATTAAAATAAAAGGAAATTAAAAATAAAATAAAATAAAATAAAGCTTGTAAAATTGGGTTGCCTCCCAATCAGCGCTTGTTTAACGTCATTAGCTTGACGGGTTACCTCGTTTATCCGGTTGAAGCATCCAACCACACCATTGAAACCTTAGCTTATTGAATGTTTCTCCCATAAAGTAAGGTTTCAACCTATGTCTATTTACCTTAAATGTGTCGGTTTCTTCGCTCCAAACCTCCACCGCTTCATGAGGGAATACCTTCGAGACTGTAAAGGGTCCCGACCATCGCGACTTTAATTTCCTGTGAAACAGTTTAAGCTTGGAATTAAACAAGAGCACCTTGTCTCATACTTCAAACCTCTTCTTCATGATATGTTTGTCATGCCACATTTTGGTTCGCTCTTTATAGATCCTAGAGCTCTCATAGGCTTCCAACCTTAGCTCATCTAGCTCTTGGAGCTGTAACATCCTCCGTTCTCCAACCGGTTTAAGGTCGAAGTTCAATGTCCGGACTGCCCCATAAAGCCTTGTGCTCTATCTCAACTGGCAAGTGGTACGTTTTCCCAAATACTAGCCGGTATGGTGTCGTACCTAGAGGAGTCTTGAATGCAGTTCGATATGCCCATAATATATCATCTAACTTTAAAGACCAATCCTTTCTCGAACTGTTCACAGTCTTTTCTAGTATACTTTTCAATTCCCTATTTGACAGCTCCACCTGGCCACTAGTTTGGGGGTGGTAAGGAGTAGAGACTCGATGGGACACCCCGTACTTGGCTAAGAGAGCATCAAGGGGTTTGTTGTGAAAATGAGTATCGTTATCGCTCAACAAAGCCCTTGGAGTGCCAAACCTTGCAAAAATGTTCTTCATCAAAAATTTAATCACCACTTTAGCATCATTTGTTGGAGATGCGATGGCCTCCACCCACTTGGAGATGTAATCGACTGCCACTAGGATGTAGAGGTTTCCATGAGAGGAGGGGAAGGGACCCATATAATCGATGCCCCATACATCAAATAACTCAACTTCTAGGATGCCCTTTTGAGGCATCTCGTGTCTCCTCGAAATGTTGCTCGTTCGCTGGCATCTATCACATGAAAACACAAAAGTCCTAGCATCTTTAGAAAGAGTAGGCCAATAAAAACCAGCTTGGAGTACCTTGGCAATTGTCTTGTCGGGACCAAAATGGCCTCCACATGGGGTGGAGTGGCAATGATGTAGAACACTTTTGAACCGTGTTGGGTTAGGACCCAAGCTTCCTTGCCCAGTTTATGAAAAGAGACTCGAGGGATAAAAACCCGACCCGACAATCTCAAACGAAACCAACCCAACCTCTAGCATTCACGAATCGATACATCTTTGTAAAGGGTGGGGTGATGAGTGTCACGATGGAATGGCTTAGGCAAGTTGCACATTGGACGAGCTTGGAGAGGCTCGGGACTTGCTTCCGACACGTAGGCCTCGAAATCCGGATTGGGTCGTCCCGGGAATGAAGGGCGAGGTGGTATCAAGTCTCGGAAGTAACCCAAGTTAATAACTTGCAAGGGGAAGGCGATCAAAGGTTCAAAATACGTGTGCCTTCACTATTTGGGTCATAACGCCTTCAATACAACTCCGATAGGTTTCAAATTTTTGGAGCTTATAGTACACACTGAGAGCTTTCCAACGATATCTTACGGGCCTAAAACGGAGTCCGGATGAAGAAGTTATACGCGTTGGAAGTCGGCAGGGAAAAGCGCGAGATCGACTCGCCCGAGCGGTGGTGGCTAGCTTTGAGCCGACTTTACATCGCGCCGCGCGACCCATCCTAACCGCTGTTTGGACATATGCGAATGACTTCGCAAGTCGATTTTGGCTCGCGAGCCATCATACGTGACGGACCTATTTGTTCGTAATTTTGTTATGTTTTTAACCTAAATTCCTGTTTAGTATAAATAGCTCGTTTTTCCTCTTTTCTAGGCAAATGATGTTTATGAATGATTTGATAATGCAATGTTAGGGTTTCTCCCTTTTCTCTCCCAAAATCTTGTTCTTACTTTATCCATTTGTTAATGGTGGTGTTAGCAAGTCATTCCTTTATTGATTATCTAGTGGATTACCTAGCTATGATAGTCATGGTTGGGTGTTAGGCCTAGAGTCGTGGATTACCTAGCTCAAGGTCATATCCTTCCTTTATTGTTCAAACTTTTGTTCGATTATTGCATCAAGATTACAACTCAAGCTAATTTAATCAATCTCTCAACCGCGCCACGCTCCATTTGGTATCAGAGCTCAAGGTTTTTCATCTAACTTGAGTTTTATCATTGTTGTTGATAGTGTGTTTTCTTGTGTTGATTTTTGTGGATTGTATGCAAATATTAGTGATCCCCATTCCCTTTGCAATCCAAGAGTATTGGAATACTTTGTATTGTGTTTGTATTTGGTGGTTTTGATGCATATTGGAGCTTTGAGGAAGAGTTTGAAAATTTGTGCACACAAGGTGTTCGATAAAATGCCCAAGTGAGAAAAACACAAAGAACCCTTAGCCAAACACAAGCCAACTACAAGAAAACCCAAAACTCCACAAAATTTTCCCAAATACATATCGTACGTCACCTATTCCCTCGTTATGGACGGAGAAGTTAATTCCGAGCGAGAGGAATCAAGCCCCTGGAGTAGCCCTCACATTCGGGCTCTCGAGAACCGACTCACCACCACCTTCAATAATCGGTTCTCCACCCTCGAGCGCAACATGGAAGCACTTTTGGCACGATTTGAGATCCTCACCCTAGAGCATCAAGCTCCACCATAAGTTGAACGTCGAAGGCATGCACCAAGCCTTGTCCGTCCTCCTCCAAACTTTGAGTCGAGTGACGATGCTAGAGGCTCTCCTCGACGTCGAATTCGTCGGAACGTGCATGATCAACCCCCTCGTGACGACTTCCAAGACATCAGGATCGACATCCCTGAGTTCAATGGTTCCACTGACCCGGATGACTACATGGAATGGATCCAATTGATGGCCCATTCCCCCCGTGCGTGGAGGCGCACTTGTTGTGAGAAGAGCTTTGCAAACCCAAGAGACTCTTCTCGACAAGGCCCAAAGGGAAATGTTGTTCCAAACGCGTTGCTTCGTAGGTGGAAAAGTGTGCACTCTTGTCATCGATGGAGGAAGTTGCACGAATGTCGTATCTACCACTACGGTCGAGAAGCTTGGCTTGCCACTATTACCGCACCCTCGACCCTATTCACTCCATTGGC
This sequence comes from Portulaca oleracea, assembly GCA_029582165.1. Taxonomy (NCBI): domain Eukaryota; kingdom Viridiplantae; phylum Streptophyta; class Magnoliopsida; order Caryophyllales; family Portulacaceae; genus Portulaca; species Portulaca oleracea. The sequence continues at coordinate 10,440,688 of CM055885.1, read as the reverse complement.
TCAACGATCACAATGACATCAAGGTAACTAAGCAAGTCTTAGTAAATTTTTCTTTTGGATCTAACTATGACGATTCCCTATGAACACTTGTCACATATTATTGGGTGGACCATGGCAATATGATAAGAAAACAGTGCACAATGGGTTGAACAACACTTATACATTCACCCATAAAGGTAAGAAAGTCAAATTACTTCCCATTTCTGCCCAAGAAACCAAAACTTCCAACACCGGGATGGGTAGCGAGTTGAGGACCCTTCTTATGACAAGCGAAACACGGGAAGAGCGTGCTCTTGGCAAGGATGAACTACCTCTTACTTTGTCTTTTCCTTGTAGCGAGCCTGGTGAGGTTGAGAGTCCCAAGCACAACATAAATTTCCCCTACCGCCCCTTAACCCTTCACCTCCACAAAACAAGCCTCCTTCTACTTTCTTACATATGGATGATGGGTACATTGTGGGATTTGAAGATTGTGGGTTGTCAAGCATAATTGTTCGAAGCGTTTTGGAAGTTCGGAGCTTCATGGAGACGATTGATGAAGAGTGCTTCGGTTTTAACCCCCAAGAGTTGAGGGCAACTCTTTTTCAAGAGGGGGAGCATGAATCGTGTTGGGTTAAGACCCGAGCTTCCTTGCCCGGGTTTATGAAAAGAGACTCAAGGGATAAAAACCCGACCTGAAAATCTTAAACGAAACCCACCCGACCTCTAGCATTCACGAATTGATACATCTTTGTAAAGGGTGGGGTGATGAGTATCACGATGGAATGGCTTAGGCAAGTTGCATATTGGACGAGCTTGGAGAGGCTCAGGACTTGCTTCCGACCCAGAGGCCTCGGGACCGGATTGGGTCATCCCGGGAATGAAGGGCGAGATGGTATCAAGTCTCGGAAGTAACCCAAGTTAATAACTTGCAAGAAGAAAGCGATCAAAGGTTCAAAATACGCGTGCCTTCACTATTTGGGTCATAACGCCTTCAATTCAAATCTGATAGGTCTCACATTTTGGGAGCGTATAGTACACACTGAGAGCTTTCCAACGATATCTTATCGGCCTAAAGCAGAGTCCGGAGGAAGAAGTTATGCGCGTTGGAAGTCGGCAGGGTAAAGCTGCTAGAAGACTGACTCGCCCGAGCCAGCTTTCTGTCGCGCCCGCGACGCCCTGGTCGTGCCCGTGACCGATCCTGGCCAGCGACTGGACATAGCAGACAGGCGACTGACTCTCCCGAGTCAGTTTTGGCTCGCCCGAGCCATTCTTCTGTGACGGACGCGCTGTTTCGTAATTTTGTTCTATTTTTAACCTAAATTCCTATTTAGTATAAATAGCTCGTTTTTCTTCTTTTCCAGGCAGCTGATGTTTATGAATGATTTGCTAATGCAATGTTAGGGTTTCTCCCTTTTATCGCCCAAAATCTTGTTCTTACTTTATCCATTTGTTAATGGTGGTGTTAGCAAGTCATTCCTTTATTGATTATCTAGTGGATTACCTATGATAGTCATGGTGGGGTGTTAGGCCTAGAGTGGTGGATTACCTAGCTCAAGGTCATATCCTTCCTTTATTGTTCAAACTTTTGTTCGATTGTTGCATCAAGATTACAACTTAAGCTAATTTAATCAATCTCTCCACCACGCCACGCTCCAACTTTGCACTTCATCTTGGGGAATACATCTCTTATAAATCCCGTCGCCACAAAGCTTGTAGAGGAGAGGCTCCTCCTACACATATCTTTTCACATCTGAAAGGAATTTCTTCCTTTGCTGATAGGTCATCTCGGGAGGGATCACACCGCACACAATGTAATTCACAAAATCAGCGTACCATGGTGAGATGCGTCCGACTACTACTAGAAGCTGCTCATGAGGAAAAGACTCATTGATTGGCATGTCATCTTTGGTGAGATCCTCCAATTGCAGCCTAGAGAGGTGGTCTGCCACCACATTTTGCAACCTCGGTTTATCACGTATCTCGAGGTCAAATTCTTGAAGCAAGAGCACCCACCGTATGAGGCAAGGTTTGGAGTCCGCCTTTGTCATCAGGTGCTTGATGGCTGCGTGATCAGTGTAGATGATGGCCTTGGAGTTGATCAAGTAGGACCTGAATTTGTCTAAAGCATAGACAACAGCCAGAAGCTCTTTTTCAGTTGTGGTATAGTTTGATTGAGCTCCATCCAGAGTTTTGCTAGCATAATAGATAGCATATGGCTTGTTGTCCTTTCTTTGTCCCAATACCGCACCTACTACGTAGTCGCTGGCGTCGCACATCACCTCGAAAGACAAATCCCAATCAGGCGCTTGCATAATAGGTGCAGTTACAAGGGCCTGTTTCAACCTGTTGAAAGCACTCAAACATTCCTCATTAAATTCAAAGGGTACGTCCTTGATAAGCAGTTGGGTGAGAGGTTTAACAATTTTAGAAAAGTCTTTGATGAACCGGTGGTAAAAACTGACGTGTCCCAAAAAGCTTCTCACCCCTTTTACTGAAACAGGTGGTGGTAATTTTTCAATTACCTCCACCTTTGCTCTATCAACGGCAATACCCTTACTTGAAACCACATGGCCTAAAACAACACCTTCCTGCACTATAAAATGGCACTTCTCCCAATTTAGGACCAAATTAACCTCTTCACATCTTTTCAAAACTTTTTTCAAATTTTCTAAACAATGATCAAAAGAGGTTCCATAAACGGAAAAATCATCCATAAAAACTTCTACAATGTTCTCAATGAACACAGCGAATATAGCCATCATACACCGTTGGAAGGTGACGGGTGCGTTACACAACCCAAATGGCATTCGTCAGTAAGCAAAGGTTCCATAAGGACATGTAAAAGTTGTCTTTTCTTGGTCCCTTGGGTGAATAGGGATTTGGAAGAATCCCGAGTAGCCATCTAAGTAGCAGAAAAATTCATTTTTGGCCAGTCTCTCTAACATTTGATCAACAAAAGGGAGGGCGATGTGATCTTTACGAGTGGCGTTGTTTAATTTCCTATAATCAATGCACATACGCCAGCCAGTAACAGTTCTAGTTGGGATCAACTCATTGTTTTCATTTTTAATCACTGTCATCCCACCCTTTATAGGCACCACATGAACTGGACTTATCCACTCACTGTTTGAGATAGGGTAGATAATTCCGACTTTTAACAGTTTTAAGAATTCCTTTTTTACTACCTCCTTCATGTTAGGGTTGAGTCTACGTTGATGTTCAATGGAGGGCTTATGGTCATCATCTAAGAGGATTCTATGCATGCAAAAGGAAGGGTGGATGCCTCTAAGATCATCAATCGTGTATCCTATGGCCTTTTGGTGTGTCCTCAAAACCCCAAGTAAAGATGCAGTTTCATTCTGATTCAAGGATGCACTAACGATGACAGGATAGGTGGAATCAGGGACAAGGAATTCATACCTCAAGGTAGATGGTAGAGGTTTCAGCTCGACCTCGGGAGCTTTCTTTTCTACATTTTCAGGCTCAACATTCAGCTCCCCCACTTTGGCAAATCCCGGTGGAATGGTAGTGGTCTCATCCATCAATTTAGTATATGCCGCAGCTTCAGAGTCAGTGTCCTACACACAATCAGTCAATAGCAAACATTGCTCAAGCGGATCACTTGGCTGTGGGTGAAAATTAGTTTCCTTCACTACACTATCAATAACATCAATAAAATTACAGTCATCAGATATAGAAGGAAACTTTGCAGGACGACTCAGATTAAACTCACTTTATGAGTACCTACGTCAAAAGTCATTTTTTCCATTTTTAACATCAACACAGCACCTTGAAGTGGCCAAGAATGGCCTACCAAGAATAATAGGGGTGCGAAGATCCTCAGCCATATCAAGCACAACAAAGTCAACTGGTACGAAGATGTCTCCCATCTTGATAGGGACATCTTCAAGGATTCCTATGGGGTACTTGACAGAACGATCAACTAATTGCAATGAGATGGTAGTGGGTTTTAGTTCACCCATACCTAATTTTCTAGAAATTGAAAAAGGCATCAGATTGACACTAGATCCTAAATCACATAAAGCGCGGTCAATGAACAAATTACCGACTACACATGGAACAGTAAAGCTGCCAGGATCCTTAAGCTTTGGTGGAAGCGTGTTTTGGATCGCGACACTGCAATGATCAGACAAGGCCATTGTCTCATGCTCATCTAGCTTTCTTTTGTTACTCAAAACTTCCTTTAAAAACTTAGCATAGGTGGGTATTTGAGACAAGGCTTCTGTAAAAGGAATACTAATTTGGAGCTTTTTGATCACCTCCAAAAATTTATCAAATTGTTTATCCAACTTAGCTTTAGCCAATCTTTCAGGGAATGGGATCGGTGGAACATAAACTCTTTGGGTAACTTTTGAAGGGTCAACAGGAGCATTCTGATTAGGTTGCACATTAACATCAATCAAATCCTCTTTTGGAGGTTCAGAATTTCCCTCTTTGGCAATTTCAGACTCAGTCACATTATTTTCAACAGAATCATGCACATCAATAACCACATGTTCAAGTATGTCCACTCTAGGTCCTTCCAACTGTTTCCCGTTCCTTAAGCTTATGAGATTACATTGGTCTCGAGGGTTCGGGATAGATTGGGGTGGTAAAGTTGTGGAGGGACTAGCTTAGTTGGCTATCTAGGCTTCGAACATTTTATTGTGTGTAGCCAAGGCATCAACTTTGTCCACTAAATGCTTAATTATCCCATCCTGTTGTTGTTGAGTGGCCAGCATAGTCTCCATCATCAGTTCTTGGTTGGACTTTATGGGTTGGTCCTATTGTCTTTGGAAATCAGGTACAGAGTCCCTTTTCCCTCGCAAGGGACCTGTTGGGTCGTTGTTGCGGTAAGAGAAATTAGGGCGATTCCTCAAACCAGGGTGGTAGGTGTTGGAAGTCAAGTCATATTTCTGTCGTTGGTAACCAACATAGTTAGTGTCTTGTGTTTCCTCACTACTAGCCAACCCTACGGGACAGGTCAAGGTCTCATGTTCAGTAGAATTACATGAAGCATATGGGCGGGGGGAATTAGCTTGCACAGTCAAACGATCCATTTTCCGCGTTAACAAATCCATTTTAGAAGTTAACATAGCAACTACATCAACATCGAACTTACCTCCTGCTCTATGGCGGGGTTTGGACCATTGGTATGATTTAAGGCCATCTGCTCAATCAGATCGGTGAGTTGAGGCACTATTTTGTTCATAAGGTCGCCTCCAGCCGCTGAAAGGATGCTCCCCCTTACTGATTCTTTTGCTCCGTTGTAGAAGGACTGAATTGGTACCCAGGGCTCAATCCGTGTTGAGGACACTGTCTAAGGAGGTCCTCGAACCTCTCCCATGCCTCATGAAAACTCTCATCGAGATCCTGTTCAAAAGAAGAAATTTGATTTCTTAGATTCGCCAGTTTACTAGGTGGAAATTATTTCGCAAGAAATATTTTAGCAAGCTTATCAAATGTAGTAATGGCATTGTTAGCTGGCAAGGAGTCGAGCCACTCCTAAGCTTTCCCTTCAAGCGAAAAGGGAAAAGCCTCAGCTTAACAGCATCATCTTCCACGCCATTGGCCTTGAACGTGTCACATGTTTGGCGAAAGATGTGCAGGTGGCGGTTTGGGTCCTCATTTGGACGTCCATGGAATGGTGATTTGGACACCAAGTTGATGAGGGACTGTCGCAGCTCGAAGTCATTTTCCCCCACCGTCGGTACTCGAATTGCAGATTGCTGGTTGGTGACACTAGGGGTCATGTACTGTCCCATAGTAGGATTTTGATCACCCATCTCTTCTTCTTCTGACTCCTCTTTTTTCGGAAAGGGAACTCTCTTCTTTGTCTGATTCCTATTTCTCGGAAATGGAATCCTCCTCTTCTTCCCTTGCCAGCTTGCGCTTCTTTAATCTAGCGTGGAATGTACGCTCGATTTCAGGGTCGAATTCGTAGAGATGAACTTCTTGCATAAACCAGAAATAGCACAGACCAGTACGCCAAACACAATCAAATGGGTAAAGATAAAATAAAATAGATAAAAACAGACAAAATAAAACCTAGGCACCCAGAATGTCTTTGTCTAATAGCGGCTAGGGACAAAGTCCCCGGCAATGGTGCCAAAAACTTGATACGCCGCAAGTGTACGGTGTACAATGTAGTATATCAAGGTCGTTCCCACGAGGACTTGTTCTAGCTTACGCACTAAAATAACCGACTACAAAGGATGCTAGCTTAATCAAAGGGTTGGATTTTTAATTCGGTCAAACTGAAGTGAACTAAATTGAAAAATAATCTAATTTAAACTGCAAATTTATTTAATCAAAACAGCAAGAATAATTTTTATGAAGGTTTTATCAATATTTAAAAGGCGTTTAAGGGAGTTACTGTAGTTATCCAATTAACCTAACGAAGGTCTGACTTTAGTAATTAGTAGTTTGCACCAATTCGGGGTCAATAACCAAACAAATATCTATCACAACAATCTTTCGATCCGGAGTGAATTGCTCCAACTAAATCAAACACCTATTTTCATGGCTATCTAATCTAGTCAAAGTTAACAACAGGTTATTTAAATGATCCTAGGTATGAAATACATTATTTCTAACCGAATGTTATACCTATTCGATCTTCGTCAATCCAACTCCAAGAAGCAACCTTTCGATCCAAAACTAAGAGTCTAGACACAAGTAACAGGTGGCCAATCAATTACTGTAACAATATAAACACGAAGACAGAACAAAATTGACAAACTATTTCATACCAAAATCAAAACATAAGGTCAAATGAACAACATCGAGTTTCCCCTAAACTAAAAATTAACTACTCATGCTTGATAATAAAAACAACTAAAGTAATTGAATTGAATCTAGAAAACATAGTAAAATTTAGGCAAGAGGACAACCATAATCGAGGGATGAACGAATATGTCGGCTCACGAAAGTTTCCTTCTCCTGAGCCTCAATCTCCGATTTTTCCGTCGCATATTGAACACTTTGATCTCCAATACTAAGACTAGAATTCTAGAAATATTGTTTTTGAGAACTAATAATGATAATAATAGATGTAGTGTATGCTATGATCTGATATGTAACAACCGCTGCTCCTGTTTTTTTATCGAAGTAGATGCCTTGCTCTCCAAGCTGTGCGTAACAACCTACGCCCTACTAGCCGAGACTTGCCTTGGAGAACAAGGAGTGGCGTAACAACCAGGCGCTGCCAGCGCGCTCTAGGCGCTACCAGCGCGCTCCAGACTTCAATGCCCCCAAACCTTATGTTTGTGGTGCTACGCGCTGCCAGCGCCTGTCTTGGCAAACATATTTTCTTGTTTTTCCTTGCTCTTTGCTTTGTCTCCCCACCTTTCAGCTTCTCCTCCTATTTCTTTCTCTTGATGACTTCATGTAATTCCATTCACAAACCTACAAAATTACACCAATCTCCAGACCAAGTGAAATATACACAAATTTGGGATATAAATGTCGTGTTCGATCACAAACAGACCTGAAATTCATGTATTAAACAACCAAATAACCATATAAAATGTAGGGTTATCACAAATGGAGCATTACCATCGTGGTGGGATGATGAGATTATCTTGAGTGATGATAGATGATCGATATTCAACTAGAACAAGGGTCTTGAACACCCAAAGGATGGATATGACCTTGAGCAAGGAGAACCACGACTCTAGGCCTAACACCCCACCATGATTATCCAAGGTAATTCACTAAATAATCACAAAAAGAATGACTTGTAACACCACCAAAATTGATTGGATAAAGTTAACAAGATTTTTTAGGAAGTTGGGATAAACCCTACAATGCCAAACATTACACTCAAATCTCAAAAACTGCAAAAATATTGGAAGGGAGGGGTTAGGGAGGGGTATTTATAAGAATGGGGGAAAATAAGCAAAACGCAGCGTTTAACAGCAAAAATACGCAGCTCGGCAGGGCCGTCGCGGGTGCGACCGCCCACGGTCTGCCACAACATGTCGTTTGCCGAGGCATGTCGCGGGCGCGACAGGCTCTTGTCACGGGCGTGACAAACACGTCGCGGGTGCGACGGTATTCTGGGCAACTTTTCTCTGCCGACTTCAAACGCGCATAACGTCTTCATCCGAACTCCATTTTATGTCCGTAAGATATCGATGGAAAGCTCTCAGTGTGTACTTTAAGCTCCCAAAATTTGACACCCATTAGAGTTATATTGAAGGAGTTATGACTCAAAGAATGAAGGCACATCCATTCCAACAACCCACGTTGACCCTTTTCCGCTTATTCTTGCCGAAGGACTTTGAACCCTTTTAAAGGTCCGAAGTAGGCCCGATGAGGACCTGTAGCTCCACTCCCATGGTCTGGGATCCCATTTCAAGTGGATACCACACCCAACGTCGCTCAAATCATGTCTACGGGTTCTCGGGTCCACCTTCAAGTGTACTCCACGCACGACTTTGAAGTTGTTTTCATCGTGATTCATGGAGGGGGTGTGGGACGGTTTTGCGAACACAGAATTTGATGTTTGGGTCCTCGCCTGATATTTTGCACATTGTATTCTCTAGGAAGTTCAATCTTATATGCATGTTCTCCAATTCGTTCCAAGACCCTGAAAGGTCCGTCGGCTCTAGGTTTAGCGTCCCATGTGGGTGAGGAAGGAATATTTCTTTTCTCAAATGAATCCAAACCAAATCCCCTTCCTTAAAGTAGATGATTTCGAAAGTTGTCAGCCTACTGTTCATATTTTGTCAGACGTTGAATTTTGTGGGCGAGGAAGGAATATTTCCTTTCTCAGACGTTGAATTTTGTCGTAGTTCGACTATGTAATTAAGTAATTTCTTTTGCGCATTTTTGTTTTATTTAGGATTAAATGTCAAGTATTATTGAAATACATAAATCATAAAAAGAAATTCCACAAAAAACCCAGATAATGTTCCTTCACAAAAGCCTTTCACACTAACCCATTTTCATTTCGAATGATCCAAATTAAAAAAATAACCTTTGTTCATGTATCCAAGCCTTTCTTTAAATTACCATTTTTCGATCGACATCCATAGGTTTCCTCAATTTGGGAGCTAAAAGCACTCATTACAAGCTTTCCAACATCACATGAATCAAGTTAATGGAAGGTCGGATGAGAAAGTTATGGTCACTTGAAGTTGGGCTACCTAAATTACCCATCATGTTGGTCTAAATATTAATAGATTTGTGCCGCGGGTAATAATTTGGGCTAGGGGGACCCACATGGCTTGGGTTTTACCCGACCCGCGCTAGACCTAATTTCCTAGAGAAATGTGTCGACCTAGGGATTCGTGCCACAGGTATTAATTTTGGGTCATGCGGATCCGCATGGGGCATGTTTTACCCGACCCGCAAAGTGCCCAGTCTCTTGTGAAATGCGTTGACCTAATTTTGATCGCAGTTTGGTCTCGATTTGCATGTCGTTCAGATCCATCTGACCCTTTTTACCCCATTTCATTTTTAACCTAATTCCTCACTCCATTTTCTCCTATAAATACAACTCCATTCTCATTATTTTCTTTTACACCGAATCACCTATGAATATTGAGACTAGGTGATTTTACTTTGTAATACAGCCAATACTTGTTAGCCATTTGAGCGTAGTGAAGGATGAGATGATGTGTAATAAGTGCTTTGATACTTAAGCAACATGTGAGGGGTGTTGAACTGGTGGTATATGGTTTACACAGTAAAGGGAGAACAAGCGTGCATGATAAGGGGTGTTGATCAGGAAGCTTTTAGTAATCTTCATTGAGACAAGACAGGGAGCATGACAGGGAGCATGCATGGCAGATAGCACATGGGCACAAGAGTAGATGAATTAATCTACTTTTCTTATACACAGTGGGTATTGTTTCAATAGTGGGTATTGTTTTACACAGTGGATATTCTTTCAATAGCAAAGTGTTGGGGTGGGTTGCTCTATTATTTTGACATTTTGATGTTTCTTGTTCTTGTAGTTGTGCTTCAGCTATGCCTTTTTGGCCGTAAACAATAAAAAAAAGGTGATTTATTCTTATTCTTCTCCCTCTCTTCTTCTCCTTCTCCATTTATTCATTATTTGCATACAATAATTCTTGGTATTCTTATATTTATTTTATTTGTCATTTTATTTTCTTTAATTCCCACATTATAATCATGTAATATCAAAATAAATATCAAACTTTGAGTACTTGAAATTGATAACTTGTAAATTCAACTTTATTTATGATCATTATTTTTATGTTTGTGTTCTTTTATTTTATTCATTTATTTTTGTACTTTAATTCTTGCACTTTAATTATTGCATGGATCTAAATAAAATCAATTAAATTAATGGAATTCACCACTTCTACTTTTTTATTTAATATATTGATTAAGTAGAGTCCATTCTTCGAACAAACATATTTGAGGGTTTTTATTCTCAAATCTGTAATATTAACTCCAGATTTGAATCTCATGGTTCGCAGTTTGCGGAGTCAAAATTTGAGTTTGTTAATTCTTTTAAAAGTTAATTGGCGACTCTCCATAATTTTATAACTTTGATTTATTCGTTTTTATTGCATTTCATTTTCATTTTAATATTTTCCATCTACTCAGAAAAAATTTGAATAATGAACTGAAAGATTGGGAAGGAAATCGGTTCGACAAATCCCGGGGCACCATGCGTACCCGCAGAGAGGTTAGTACTCGATCCTGGCTATCATAGAGGGTCTTGGGGTGGGTTCTATAGCTTCGAACCATGAATGTGTTGACCAGCATAGTCCTCGGACAGATGGAAGATCCTCTCCTGAGTCTATCTTTCCATTTACTCCTTTCCTTCTCTTTCCCGGGTTCTAAGCTTTTTTTTTGTGCAGATCGAGCGCATTGGGGTTAAAATGATTGTAAAGAATTCGTTTAATCATTGTGATAAAACAAAAAAATAAATAAATTTAATTTAATTTGATTCATTCGGAATGTTTTTACGTTTTATTCGAATTTAAATATTTACTTATTTCTCGAAATAATTCGAATACCAAGAAGATCATAGATTAAAAAACGGTGGACTCGGTCCACCACCCTGCACCTTATTCAGGTCCGAGCTCACTACCGTTACTGAGGCGCTCGGGGAAAAGCCCAGGGTTATGGCCCGAGGTGCCAGGCGGATTCGCATGGTGCCCGGGTCAGTGACTCGGTTTGTTCCTCGACTGCCTCGATGTTTTTCTACTGTTTCTGTTTTTTTTCAATTTTCTTATTTTTTCGGGCAGATTGTAAATTTTAATGTTCAAAGTAAAATTCGAACATTTCATTTGAACATTTTTAATGAGTAAATTTTTTTTAAATCCCCCTAAAATACAAGACGCCTCTCTCGGCTTGCCATACACCGCGTAGGACACCATGAAGTTATTTCCCCGCCCCTACAAATGGCGACTCCACTAGGGACTTAATTTAAGAGGGTAGAACTTGAAAACTCGGCTTTTTAACATTTGAGTAGAAAGAAGAAATTTAGTTTTTAATTTTATTATTTAGTTAGACATCAAGCATACGGGCATACATCAAGATTTCTTCGATAAATTGCGATGAACTAAAAAGCATTGTTTAGGATTTTAACCCAATTCTCTCTTTCAGGCAAAGTGTACTTTCGACTTCAGAAAGGATTGAACCCCATATTTCAAGAAGATCGCAAGTCACTTTCCCACTTATGAAGCACTCCAAACTTTTTGGGATTATGAATTTACCTAGCCCTTTAATTTTGCAAGAAACAGACGAGTCGTATTACTATGAATTCTATAGAATTTGTGACACATGAGAGACATGAGTATATTATTCTTTAAGGAGCCAACCTTAAACCTTGTATATAGATCCTCAAATTAGGTGCATCTCTCATCTGTATGCTATGTGCATTTCTTCTTTCTCTCTCTCTCTCCTCCTCGTTCAAAAATAACGTGCCCACTATGTGCTACTTGTACATTTTGTTGTAAAGTAAGTCGGTCAAACATTTGAATTTCCATCACATGTTACTTTAGCTTGGGTAATAGTCAAATTAATTTAATGTAGGCCCAAAAGGTCTCTCTTAGGCCCAAGTCAAAGAGGGTTGACTAGGTATAAGACCCAAGTTTGACTTTATTCAACTATAAGTAATGTTTGATCCCTTCAGTTGTCCATCTTGTTTTTACTATAATTTGAGTCCATCAAAGCCTTATTGTTGACTCGATTTTATAATAACTTGATGTATACCTCCCCTCTTTATGTCCATGGCAACATTTTAGGTAAGGAGTCTTCAAGCAAGCCCAATAGTGGGTGAGTCCATTGAAAAAAAAAACATTCATCATATATACATTGTTTACATTTCGTGTCCCTTATAGGTTGCAAAGTCTTTGGGTAGGTCAATGTCAGGGTTAATTTTTGAGGTTTGTGGTTTCCATATGGGCAGAATAAGAATCTGGCAACCGACTTTGAACTTGGAGTAAACAAGTCCCAAAGTTGCTTTCTATACACCATTGCTATCAATGGCCTTCCGCAGGATAGCTAGTAACAATGAACTTATTCCCTTTATTACCCAACATTTCGCTGAAATTTCACAACAAATACAAGGAATAATTGATATTGTAGTGTTCGGTTGTGTATTTGGGATTTATAAGTAAGGTTGTCTTTAGACACCGAATTTCGTACCAGGACAAGTGTACAAATAAAGCACAATAAAAAGGAGGCTAGAATGAAAGCAAATCCAATGGGACTTTCTCAATCAAAAGCTACCGGGCCAACCCACCACGACAACCTTCATTTTTCACCCCTTCCACATACACGTGCCCACCATTTCGAACCCCATTTTTTCCACAAGTCTTGTTGGCCTCATATCTTATGATGAGAGTAAATTAAAAATCATAAGCTTTCCGACACCTTTTGAATCTCCCTAATCGGAGTTCGGATGAAGAAATTATGGCAGTTCGAAGTTGCACTTAGCTAGTTACAAAGGCTAAGCGGCCTAAACCAACTCCCAAGCCCAGGAACCAGGCCCAAAAGACGACCCGGCCCAGAAACGCTCCCATAGGCCGCTTGACCTTTGCAGAGAGATGCGGCCCGCCTTCGTTTGCCACGTCATCGATCCGTGCATTTAATTCCCATAGGTCGCTTGGCCTTTGTCATTTATTTTGATTGTGGCGCTAGTTTCTTCCAAGACAATCCCTTAATCATAGCTCTTGCATTTGACCTCGGCTTGACCAGAATATTGTCAAAGGCTGCATGGCCTTTAATCTTGCATGGAGGGCATGATTCTTGGGACGTGTTCCCTCATCCTTCCGTCTTCATCCCTCACCTCTCCACCTATAAATACCTCACCATTATCACTCATTCACCATCAACTATCATCATCATACTACCAAAACTCTCTCCATACTATTCTCCCTCTCTAATTCTCTCATAATCACTCTCATCATCTCAATATTATCATTCTTATACCACTCTCCTAACCATTCTCATATGCATGCTTTCATCTTACCTCCAAACCGAGGTCAAGTCAAGGGATCGATTTTCAACTCATCCATCACCTAGCAAGGTTTGTCTTTTTATTACAATTGTATTTAATCATGTAATGCTTTAGTTTCTTACTTGTACATTATTTTGTAAAACCTTCTCATTTTAATCTTGCATGTTCCGAATATTAATTTCGTGAAATTCATTAAAGTTCTCCCAACTCAATTTCATTTCAAGTTCGATTTTAGTAGAGTCTGTTTTTAAATAGGCGGATTCGAGAATTATTTTAATTCTCGAATTCATAACCTTGCCCCCGTACATAGAATTCGGGTTCGTAGACAGAAGTTGTTTTTATTTATTTATGGTTTGTCGATTTCCATATATCGGTTGGCGACTTTTTCTTGTTTTTAATCTTTTTTTATTTATCGAACATGAATGTTTTTTACATCGAAATAATTTAAAAAATAATTTACATATGTCCATATTTTGATCCGGAATCTACTCAATAGAAAATGTCATAGTAATTATCAAAGGTCCCTTGGCCTTTGAATTTTCAAAGAATTCTCTATTGGGTCGAGGGCCAAATTTGAATCGAATTTTGTGTAAAATTATTGTAAATTAATTCGATTAATTTCAAGCATGTGGATAACAAAAACTTGTTGGGGAGATCCAAGGGGGTAGCCCACTTCAACCAAGGCTCATGGTACACAAGTTAAGTGAGGTTCCATCTTAAAACCAATTAGTTTTAAGAGGAGTAGCCCACTTGACTTATATACCATGTGCTTTCTCTTTACTTTTTTCGATGTGGGACATTTACTCATGGGTGAATCCCAACAAAATTGATTATTAAATAAATAAAAGTCACACCTCGAAAATGAATTTCATAACAATAAAAATATCCTTATTTAAGCATTAAGCAATCTCAGTCAGCTCCCGATCATTAAGTAGCGCATCATAAACCGATTCCCCGAACGGGGATTTTCTGGGTTCTATAGATTGGCGACTCCGTACTGGGGACTTAACTTAAAAAGAGGGTAGAACGTGAACAAATCGAGTTGATTTGAAATTGTAAAAGGGAGAAATTGATTTATTTCGCAATTTTATTATTCTTCTTAAACATCTTTACATACTATAGCGATGCATACAACAATCGGTAAGCATTTAGTCTCTCCTCTCCCCATGTTATACTCCAAGGCTTCATTGAAGTCCGACAAGCAACACCTCACACATGCACTTTGCTGAAAATTTTGTAAGGGTGAAGAGTGCACCGAGGCGAGAACGTGCGGTAGGCCATGTACCCCAACCATAGAAATCCATGAACATAAAGCCTCGATTTAGGATACCTCTCATATTGTATGTTATGTGTATAAGTGTTCCCCTTCCCCTCTTTTTTTTTTTCTTTTTGTAAAGAGTCGACCCTAGTTTAGAGGCCTCGTTCTAGTCCATATATAAAATTCATTGGGCTGAGAAGATGATTATTTATTAATTAGCATAATTAACCCAAAGGCATTATGGCTAGGCCGGTAGAAGGACCCATTTATGTACAAGGGTTGATTATTTTGATTAATAAAAAAAATATTGACTTACCTTTGATGATATTATATGTCCCTTTACGATGTTCTCTTAACAAACGTCCAAAAAGTATAATTAAAAGTCCAACAAAGTTAATGGATAGCGTCTTAGGCTGCATAATAGTCACTAGGCTTGAGTAAATTAATTTATGGATTTAATTAATAAATCCATCACATTTATGGTTGGCCCGTTGTTAGGCTCAACCATATTGGATTTGTCAATTAAGCTTATAAATTAATTATAACACGCTTATTGTTGGCTTTATGTAATCCTTTACAATATCCATTTTCCCTGAGTAAATAATAAATAATAAAAAAAAAGAAAAAATGGGTCGTCAGTCTTGTTGAACATTATTCTAGTCCGCATAATAGCTAATATAGCTTGAGTTGTCTGAGTTGTTGGGCCAAGTTACAGATTCTCCTTAAAACGCTCGGTTAGTGGATTGGGCCCATCTGACTTGTTGAACACTGACTTGTGCCTTTCAACTTATGATCCACTCGTTATGTTTGACTTTATTCGGCTCTTTATAATGTTTTGCTGTTAGGTCCATATAGAGATAGGACATGCACTCCGAAGAAGTGGGTGAGTCATTTGAGTGTCAGCATGTAGGTGTCGAGTCAATTAGGGTCCCATATAGGTCTTCCAGGACATGCATACATTGGGAAGTCAAGTGTTAGAGTCAATCATCGAGTCACTAATAAATTTACATATAGGCAAGATAGGAGATCGACTCTGAGCCTGTATACGTGGTTTTGTGGACCTCGGTTTTGTCGTTCTTCCTTAGGGAGCTGGCGGCCTTGGTCATAGAAACTAGGTCAATGGTTAGGTCGAGATTGCTAAGGTAAGGTATTTGGTTTGAAAAGGGGCACAAAGCAACAAAGAAATCTAAGGTCGGTCAAGAAATGGAAAATGTGCTTCGGAGGCTTTTCGGGGTGCAAACGGGAATGAGGAAATGGGTTTTGCAACACGGGAATAACAAGGAAGAAAGTCAAGTGGCAATTCCGTTAGAAAATACCAACCGAGCTTCCACTTCCGAGGATAGTCCAGATTAACTTCCCCAAAGTCCACCGACGGACCCGGAGGGTTAATGAAACGAAATTCCCTAGTTAGCCTCTATTCACTTCCGTGAGTAGAGTACTAACTATCCCAATTCCAACCTTCCAATGCAAGTGTTGCATGTATTCGGGAGCTTTCGAACCCAAATACATCCCACTTGAGGGAAGGAAAGGAATGGGAAATTGATTTCCCAACTAATTACTCACTAAAATTGCTAACCCATACCTAATCACCCATTCACACCCTTAATTACCCCCTAACCCATAGGGTTTCTAGCCACTAATCATGATAAAAACTAAGCTAACAACATCCAAACCAACCCTAAACATGATTTCTAACATTGAACAACCATAAACAAGCAAAGTAATCAAAATAGCAAGCAAAGGAATTAAAGAACAAGCAAACTAATTAGCAAGGTAATTAATAAAAGAGTTAAGGGAAGAGAATACTTATCAAAGTGCTGTAGATGAACAAAGGAAAGCAATAAAAAGATGATCCAACAATCTCTCAATTGTTTGAATCCCCAAATCTCAAATATCACAAACCCTAGAATAAATCTCTCACTAATCTCTCTCTAAAATCCACTAATACAAAGCTGAAAAATTGTCTAAGTCTATCTAGAGTCCAATCCCCAGTCGAATCCCTAAAAATGCAGCAAAGGAGCTATTTATACAAGGGATAAAAATTCCCCAAAACGCAGTGCAAAAGGCCCGACAATGTGGGGTCGGCGCGACAAATGAAGACTCCTGTGATTTCGCCGAGATCACCGCGGCTGCGGTATTGCTGACCGTGGCTGCGGTCTTCTTTGGCCATGCAGAGGTAGCGGGCGCTACCAAAATCGTGGCGGGGGCTACCCTCTACTTTCCTTCCCTTTGTTTCTTCCTTCTTTCCGAAGCATGTAACGCTCGATCCGAGGGTCGTAGCTGGTGTTACTTCACTAATTGACACCAAAGGTGAGGAAAGTGGTCCCGGGTCAACTCTGGCTCGGCTTTCGGTCTGGCTCGGCTCGGGAAATCACCAAAAATGCTCTAAAAAGGCCATTTTTGCTACGTTTTGGGTAAAAACTCCAAAACCTACAAAATAACCAAAAACATATTAAAAGCTATAAAATTAAACCACGAAACGAATTAAAAGCTTAAGAATTAAGGCGTTATTTAGACACAAAATTGGGTCTAAACAAAGCCCACATCAGAGATTTACGTACCGGACCGGTTGGTTTCAAATCGAAGCTACAACCCGGCTTCTAGAGCTCGAAATTATGCCTTGGAGATCCCTGTTTGAGGCGCTGAAGCCAACATCTTGAAACAGCCAGAGGATCTTTACACTAAGATGCAAGGCTTAGTCTTTGCAAGTTTCTTTGAATAGGAGCAAAAGATCGAGAAGAGGCTCCATGAGCAACAACAAGTAACGGATGGCATGCTGCAGGCCATCACAAAGATCAATGAGAAGCTGGGCCTAAATACTAAGGGAGTTGATGATGTCATAAAACTCTATGGGTATGAATTTAAGCCCGAACTTGTCAAGGCACCTGCAGAGGATAAGTCAGGGGGCTCAGGGTCATTCAAGGTAGTCGTAGAAGTTCCCAAAGTCATTGAAAATCCCGTTATCAAGGCCTTGGAGCAAAAACTTGATACTCTTATCATGATGATGAGCACTGTTCCAGCCTTTGCTGACAAGTACACAAATGTATCTTTACCTATCCACCCTGTCATGAAAATTGCTATCAAGATTGAGGTGCGTAACATTAAATTCAAACCATCTGAGAATCCAACTCACCACATCGAAGGGTTCCTACGACTGACACCTCTTCATAAGATTGATGTTGACTTGTACTCTATAGTCTTCCCATCCACCCTAAATGGAGAAGCCAAAGTATGGTGCCATGCCTTGTCATCTCAAATCAAGGCTGACAAGAATGAGTTGTTTAAGGCCTATATCAATCACTACAGTCTTATCCAGAAGAAGAATGCCACAGTGGATGACCTAACGACCGTAAAACAGGGAGAAGACCAGTCCTTCCTGGATTATTTCGAAAGATGGCACACCAAGTTGTCTCACATCAATGAGACTATACCTTTGCGCCTGTAACTGACTACCTTCAAACAAGGTCTCAAAAGTAGCATATCCCATCATTGGGATATCACGTCATCAAGGATTTTGATTACCTTAAAGAAATATGTATCCAACTTTAGATCCATGAACAATAAGAAGGCCACCATCCAATGATAGAAGAATTTCAGTCTTAAAAGGAGGGCTACTGGTTCACTCAGCAACCCTTCTAGGAGCGTTGAAGACTAATTTAGTCAGGAAGCCAACTAGAGCAAGGACCCTCCAGGAGCAATCAACAGTGAAAGGCGACACTGCAGGAAGGGGACTTTGAAGTGAGCTATGGGTCTCAATTTTTATGAGCATTTTGTTTAAGAGTTAGTTAAGGAAGGCATTGAGTCGGTCTTTGATATGCTTGTCTTTTGAATTCAATAAGATGCATCTATTTGATTATTTAAGAATCTCGTGCTTGCATTCTTAACTTGAGTTGAAAAGCTCCTTCACCCATTCGTTAGCCTTAACATCCAAGTCTGACATATCTGTTTATCATCACCCTTATGTACCCTTCCATTCATCACGTTCTTCATCTTATGAAACCAAAGTTTAAAATAAATTGAAAGAAAAGAGAGGAAAAAAAGAAGAAAAAAAAGAAAAGAAAAAAAGAGAGAAGCCAGTCTGCATTCATCAAGCAGCCTGGGCAAAAGGAGAGAAGACCAAAACCATCAGTCTCTTGAAAGTGGACATCTCTATGCTCCTAAAACAAGTAACCTAAACAAATGTTCCTACGACAGGGGGTTACCATCTCACCACCCACGTCAGCACCCATATCACCTGCTACATTCCCATTCGCCCACAATATTTTCCCTTGCTCCCTTTCACCAAATCATCCCCCTTTGCATCATTCATCACAGTCACCGTTCGAAAACCCTTAGCCTCGACCAACCTAGTCATTCCCCTCGTAACAACTCCATATCTACCCCAAAGCCAAAAGGTTTGTTGTGACTAATAACCTCAGAAAGGCGAACATGAGTCAATCCCATGAAGAAGAAAGTCGAAAAAAAAGAGAAGAAAAAGAAAAAAAGAAAAGAGAAAAGAGAGAGTTCCTAGTTGGTCCACCAACATGGGTCGGCATGAGTGTTACGACGCTCATGTCCCATAAACACTTTGTTTGCGTATGGAAAAACCTGTACTGGAAAAGTAAACCCCGTTTGGGTCGTCCAAATCTCGCAGCATGCAAAAAAAAATAGGAACAAGAAAAAAAATGAGAGAAAAAAAAAGAGAGAAAAGAAAAAGAGAAAAGAAAGAGAAAAAAGAAGAGGGTAAGAAACTGGAGACGGAGCTAATAGTCACACACACCGAAAACTGTTCATAAACCTTCCAGATTGTTCTCAAGCCTTATGCCCCAAGCCTTCACATCGTCATCACACCTTTGCATCCATAACCTCGCCAAACCTTTGAGCCTTCATAGCCATCCTCAAGACACCAATCCTTTGAAGCTGCACTTTAAGAACTACGACTGGCCTGATTCCACATTGGATACGTAGGATAACCTCTTTGAGGCATGACCACTACAATTCACTTAACGGAGCATCCTTTGTGCTCTAAATTTTGGTCTTTGAGAGAAAAAAAAAATAGAGAGGCTAGCTTGGAATCCCAAGCTAGGCAAAAGGAGAGCGAGAGAATAAGAGAGGGTAACCTGAAAACCCGTCAGGGCAGGTTAGGCAAAAGGAGAGTAAACACTGGATTTTGAAGTTCTTTCACATCTCTACCATCATAATTCCCCAACCTTCCTTCGGTCAGACTTGGATCACATTCATATCCGAATAGCTGACCATCTCTCCTCCTATGACACAAATCCATCTCAACCATTCCTTCACCCCTTCGCCTTTGAGGTGACTTAACCCTTGCCATTCGTCTAGCTTTCGCTGAAACATGGTCATTTGTCAATAATGGCATACCCAGATTAGACCATTAGCCCGACTTCGTCTCCTTTCACCAACCGCCTCATTAACCCGTCTGACCATCAACAAATCTACCCTTTCTTTTGCCAACCCTTTTCATCCTTCCATACCGACTAGAGCTTTTTGACTCGGTCACTAGTGCAAGTGCGAGATTTGGTATTTCGAGGCCCATTCTCAGCACACCTGAGCAAGGCCCATCCGGCAAAGACAAGAAATCAGCCACATCAATGGCCAATTGCAAACAACATCGGACTCAAGAGAAGAGTTCATTTGTATTTGGGGCTCCCCTAACCATCAAATAACTTGCAAAGGTACTCCATCTATCTCCACAATGAACCAAGGAAGCAAGGGGACAAGACAAGTCATCCAGGATAATGCCTTCACCATCATGCCTCGTGACAAGCCTCACCTATCCAATCCCTGTCCTGAAATTGCATGTCGAGTTACTCTGACACTTAGGGAATCATTGTCCTAATCTTGGCATTGGAGGTTGTTTGCATATTAAGTCACATGCATTGCATTGCATCAGGAGGTCATGCATAAAGTCAAACAGTCATGCACAAGTGCACAGGAGTCTAGAGCCTAGAAGACCAGGTGCATGCATACTCATCGAAAAAAAAAGAAGAAAATTTCATCTCACAAAGAGGCTCAAACTCCACTGCTGATCATCAAGAGCAAGATAAGAGGAAGTTCTAATCACACTCTGGATGAGATCTTTCAAGTTCAAGTGGACTATTATCCCAAGCTCACGGCGATCTTCTAGTTTGCCAAAGCAACAAAAGTTGCCATGCACGCCACCGACATAATCATCCGCCTCGGGAAAACCCATTGAGCGTCATTAACCTCGAGAAATCCGAAAATCCCTCAACACTTCTTCAACATCGGGAAAAATTCGATCTACCTCGGGAGAACCTGTTGGGCACCATCAACTATTTCGCCATGGGAAAATCCGTTGGGCATCATCATCAATCTGCTATATAGGTAATTCTCTATATCTCTAGCCATTGTTCAAAATGATCTGACATTCTACATTGGTTTTTGTGAAGGGAGCCATCACTGACACCAGGGCGCCACTAAAAGGCGTCGTCATATTCCAGTTGCCGCTAAAAGATTGTTGTTGCTCGGACCTGCTAAAAGGGACCACCTTCATCTAATTGCCGCTAAAACGTTGCTACTGCTCGGACCCGCTAAAAGGGACCACCTTCATCCAGCTGTCGCTAAAAGGTTGCTGCTGCTAAACCCGCTAAAAGGGACCACCTCCATCAAGCTGCCGCTAAAAGTTTCCTACTACTCGGACCCATTAAAAGGGACCACCCTCATCCCGCTGCCGCTAAAAGGTTGATGTAATCAGGCCCCGCTAAAAGGGAGCACCTTCATCCAGCAGCCGCTAAAAGGTTGTCGTCGCCCGGAATCGCTAAAAACGACAACCTTCATCCAGCTGCCGCTGAAAGGTTGTTGCTGCCAGGCTGCCACTAAAAGGCACCATCCTCTTCTATTAGGCTCTAAAAAGGCATCGTCATCATTCCACCGCCACTAAGAGATGGCAGACATTCATCTCCAGGTTTCAAGTCATCTACACATCAGGTCACTTTGACCTTCGTCCTATTCGGACTCGATCAAAGTGGGGGCTGTCTGTAGACATCTGAATTTGTACCAGGACAAGTGTACAAATTGAGCACAATAAAAAAGAAGGCTTGAATGAAAGCAAATCTAATGGGCCTTCCTTAATCAAAAGCTACCGAGCCAACCCACCACGACAACCTTCATTTTTTCACCCTTTCCACATACATGTAACAACCATTTCGAACCCCATTTTTTCCACAAGTCTTGTTGGTCCCATATCTTTTGATGAGAGTAAAGTACACATCTTAACCTTTCAGACGCCTTTTGAATCGCCTAAATCGGATTCCGGATGAAGAAAATATGGCCATTCGAAGTTGCACATAGCCAGTTATAAAGGCTAAGCGGTTTAGACCAACTCCCAAGCCCAGGAACTAGGACCAGAAGGCGACTCGGCCCAGAAAAGCTTCCATAGGCCGCTTAACCTTCGCAGAGAGATGCGGCCTGCCTTCATTTGCCACGTCATCGGTCCGCGCATTTAATTCCCATAGGTCACTGAGCCTTTGTGATTTATTTTGATTTTGGCGCCAGTTTCTTCCAAGCCAATCCCTTGATCACAGATCTTGCATTTGACCTCGGCTTGACCAGAATATTGTCAATGGTCGCATGGCCTTTAAACTTGTATGTGTAGACACCAGATTTTGTACTGGGACAAGTGTACAAATCATGAGCAACAAGAAAGAGGCTAGAAGGAAAGCCAAGCCAATGGGTCTCCATCAATCAAAAGTTATCGGGCCAACCAACCACAAAAAGCCTTCATTGTCAACTCTTTCCACATACATATGCCCACCATTTCGAATCCCATTTTTTCCATAAGTCTCTTTGGCCCTATTTCTTTTCATGAGAGTAAAGTACACATCATAATCTTTCCAACGCCTTTTGAATTGCCTCAATAAGAGTCCAGATGAAAGAGTTATGGTCGTTCGAAGTTGCACTTAGAGATTTCAAAACCCACGCGGGTTTTAACAATTGTCAGGCCCAGAAAACAAGCCCAATCAGCAAATCTGGCCCAGAAGACTGCCAAAACCTGCATGGGTTTTAATCAAAGGAGACGACCCAGAAACAAAACCAACCCAAGGCGCGCCCCGACCCAGCTGCTTCAAAACCCGCGCGGGTTTTATACTGGCCAAAGCGTGTCGTTTTGCTCCGTCCACTTCAGCGATCCGTGCGAGATTATTTAAAACCCGCGTGGGTTTTCTGTTTGAATTCGGCGCCAAAATCTTGATCACCCCCATGATATTAGCCCATGTGCATTTGACTTGACTTTGTGATTGCATTGCATGATCCAAGGGATGTGTCCCCATGATTTTCCCCCCTAAACCTCACCTCCTTCACCTATAAATACCCCCCTCCATTCCATTCATTTCCATCAACCAATATCATCATTATCACTGAAACTCTCTTAAAATTTCCTCATCCATTATCACTCTCTAAACCCGTCCTAATCACTTTTGTCACATCCATATCATCACCCTAATACCATTTCCTAAACAACTTCTATCTTTCCATCAAAGTCCAAAGTCAAGGCAAAGTCAAGAGTTTCAACCGGCGCATTCAGGCTCTTAAAATCAAAAGAGGTTCGCTTTATTGCTTTCTTTGTTATCGTTGTTTAATCATGCAATTTGAACGTTTAATTCATTTGCTTGTGCATATTTTGTAAACAAAAACCCCACTTTATATTACATGGTGAGAATATAAATTCGTGAAATTAATTAAACTTCTCCCCGCTCTTTTTCATTTTAATGTCGATTTTAGTAGAGTCTGTTTTCTCACTGGCGAATTCGAGAGTTCTTATAATTCTCAAATTCGTAACCTCACCCCCGAACTTAGAATCGGGTTTCGTAGACCGGAGTTATTTTTATTATTTTTTTAAGGTTTGTCGGTTTCCTTAAATCGACTGGCGACTCTTAATTCTTTTATAACCCGTTTAATTATTTTAAACATACGAATTTACACCAAAATATTTAAAAATGGTTTAATATTTTCCACACATTAATCCAAGGTTAAAACCGAGAGAAAATGGGCCAGAAGTTGATAAAAACCCCCGCGGGTTTTATCAATTTTAACCCATCTTCTCTGGCCCACAAAAGCACACGGTCCGGCCCATGGAGTATTAAAACCCGCGCGGGTTTTAACCCTCTATGCCGGCCCGTTTGCCTTATATTGGGCCTGGGTCGAATGTTTGGTCAATATTAAAAGTATTTCTTAAAGTATTTCGGTGTAATTTCGAGTGTTTAAATAAATAAAAACGGATTTATAAATAAATAAATTGACATCACCCCGGAAATGAATTTCGAAAATGAAAATATCCTTATTTAAGGATTAAGTAACCTTAGTCGACTCCCGATCATTTAGTAGCGCATCCTAGAACAATTTCCCCAAACAGGAATTTCCCGGGTCCTAAAGATTGGCGACTCCACTGGGGACTTAAACTTAAAAAGAGGGTAGAGCTTGAAAAAATCGAATTAATTTGAAATTGTAAAAGGGAGAAGTTGATTTATTTCACGATTTTATAATTCTTTTTAGGCATCCATTGCATACCGGGCCATTAATAGTGTCTTTTGACACGTTAGCACAAAGGTGACGGCTAAGGGTATGGAGCACAGAGATGAAAACGTGCGGTAGGCCATGTAATCCAACCATAGAAAAATCCATGAACATAGAACCTTGGTTTAGGGTATCCCCTCATGTTGTATGCTATGTGCTATGTGCTACCCCTTCCCCTTTTTCTTCTTTTGTTTTAGAGTCGACTCTAGTTTAGAGGTTTTGTTCTAGTCCATATAAAATTCATTGGGTTGAGAAAATGATTATTTATTAATTAGAATAATTAATCCAAAAGACATCATGTTTAGCCCAAGTGGAAGGGCCCATTTATGCTTGAAGGGTAATTATTTTAATTAATAAATAAAAATCGACTCACCTTTGATGATATTATGTAGTCCTCTACGAAATTCTCTTAACAAAGGCCCAAAAATTAATTAAAAAGTCCAACAAAGTTAATGGATATCGTTTTAGACTGTATAACAGTTACTAGGTTTGAGTAAATTATCCTTGTTTATCGATTCATTTTAACTCACCTTTGATGATTTTATTCGGCCCTTCTCAATATTCTCTTACTCATGGTCCAAAGAAAATTGATTAATAATAAACAAATTTAGTGTGTGTTGTTCTAGCCCGCGTAATAGTCTCAAGGTTAGAGAAGATAAATTCATAAACTTGATCATTAAGTTTAACAAATCCATGGTCGGCCCGTTGTTAAGCTCATTCATGGTGGAATTAATAATTGAGTTTATAAGTCTGTTTTGACTCGCCTTTTGATGACTTTATTTGGTCCTTTACAACATCCACTTTCCTTGAGTTAAATAAATAAATGTGTTGCGTCACAAAAAAAAAGAGATAAAAAAACGGGTCGTTAGTTTTGTTGAGCATTATTCTAGTCCCCAAAATAGCCAACACAACTTGAGGTGTCTGAGTAGTTGGGCCAAGTTACGGATTCTCCTTAAAACGGTCGGCATGTGGATTAGTCCCATCCGAATTGAGAAACACTGACTTGTATCTTTCAACTTATGTCGACTCGCTATATTTGACTTTATCCGGCCCTTTATAATGCTCTTGTTGTAAAAAGTGTTGTTGTTTGTCTTATGATTATATAGAGTATATGACCTGCAAACATGTCGTTTCCTGAGTCAGTATATAGGTGTCTTACAATAGTCTTGGATGAGTCTTAGTTTTTGAGTCTACATGTAAATGTCTTTCGGTCTTTAGAAAGTCTCATACAAGGTCGTGTCATATGTGAGTCTTTTCTTAAGTCAATATATGTGTTTTATTTTGAAAGTCTAAACCCGGGTCATGGGTGAGTCTTTGGTCTAGGTCATAAGTGAGTCTTTTCCCAGGTTAATGTGTGTTTGTCTCTTTTAGAAAGTCCAGTGTAAACCTAGGTCATGGGTGAGTCTTTATTTTAGAGTCAGGATATAAGTGTCTTGCATTCTTTAGAAAGCATCATATATGGTCTAGAATAAATCTTTGTGTTAATGTCTGCATGTAAGTGTCTTACCTTCATTAGAAAGTATCATATAAGGTCTAGGATGACTCTTTGTGTTAGTGTCTGCATGTAAGTATCTTGCATTCATTAGAAAGCATCATATAAGGTCAGGATGGGTCTTTGTGTTAGTGTCTGCATGTAAGTGTCATGCATTCATTAGAGAGCATCATATAAGGTCAGGATGGGTCTTTGTGTTAGTGTATGCATGTAAGTGTCTTGCGTTCTTTAGAAATTCTCATATAGATTCATAAGTCATGTAAACCCATGTCATTGGTGAGTCATTTTCCAGAGTCAACATATGAATGTCCTGCATTATAGAAGTCTCCTATAGGATCTAAGTCGTGCAAACCCATGCCATGAGTCCGTCTTTGAGTCGTTTCTCGAGTTAGTGTGAAAGTGTCTATCATTCTTAGAAATTCTCATAAAAGGTCTAAGTCATGGGTAAGTCTATGTCTAGAGTCATCATGTAAATATCTGTCTTTTTTAAAAGTCTAATGTAAACCATGTCATAGGTTAGTCTTTTCGGGTCAGCATATAGGCATTTGCACTTTAGGAAGTCCCATATAGAATTTAGACATGTAGTCCGATGTTGTAGGTAAGTCTTTTCCTTAAGTCGGCATATAGCAGTCTTGCATCCTAGGAAGTCTCATCTATATCAGTTAGCAATTTCAAACCCATGTCCTGGGTGAGTCTCTCCCGCGTCAACATATAGGTGTTTTTCATTTCAGGAAGTCCATATAGGTCATTCAGGTCATGGACGCTCCGGGATGGGTTTTTCTTCATTTGTCTAGTGTCAGGGTCAAGGCCTGAGCTAACCATAAAGGGAATATTTGGATGATTAGAAATTCTACAGCTACCATAGATCCCGAAGGAACAACATAGAGCATTGTTAGACTTTGAGTACATGATCCAGTCAGGGAAACTGCCCCCACCGAAAGCAGCACAGAGGACCAGACATAACATGGATTCCCCATAAGAGAACAAGGAGGGAATATCATTAAAGGAGCTTTAGAAGTAGCTACAGTACTAGTTGTCAAGCATTTCATGCTCAGAGTTTGTTATAGTCACTTCTTCACTCATTTCTTTGCTCTTGTTGCTATGTGATCAAACATAATTTCGTGCTTGTACTTTTAACTTGAGTTGAGAAGTTCTCTCATCTATCCATAATCTGTACATACCAAGTCGGACAAATTTTATTCTCCTTCCATCTTTTCTGTATACCTCGTTCCCATCTTTTATTGAATCCAGGGTTTAAAAAAAAAAGATAAAAAGAGAGAAAAACAAAAAAACCAAAAAAGGAGAGAAGCCAGTCTGCATTCATCAAGCAGGCTGGGCAAAAGGAGAGAAGACCAAAATCACCAGTTTCTTGAAAATGGACATCAGTATGCTTCTAGATCAGCAGCTTGAACAAAACGTGCCTAAGACAGGGGGCTACCGCTTCACCACCCACATCACCATCTGTGTCATCAATTACCTTCTTATTCGCCCCAACATCTATCCTTACTTACCATCTACATCCGCATCTCCATCCCAAGTTCCCATTCACCAAATCATCCCTCTTTGCATCACTCATAACAGGCATCGTTCAAGAAAACCTTAGCCTTGTCCAACCAAATCATTCTCCTCATGACTAATCCATATCTACCCCAAAGCCAAAGGTGTGTTGTGACTAGTGTCATCAAAAGGAGAATAGGAGTTAAACTATGAAGATGGAGTTTGAAAAGGGAAAAAAGGTGAAAATTCAAAGCAAAAAAAAAAAAAAAAAGAACAAAGAACAAAGAACAAAAAGAGGGAAAAAAAAAAGGAATGACGGTGATGCACACCTCAGAAAATCCCGTCTCAAACCTTCACCTCATCATCCATACACTTGAGCCTCCTATAATCTTCACAAACCTTTCATCCATTCATAACCTGCAAACCTTCATAACAATATTTTCGAACTATTGAGCCTTCCTCGAGGCATTAGCCATAAAAGTTGTGCTAAAAGAACTACGACTGGCCTGATTCCACATTGGATACATAGGAAAACCTCTTTGAGGCCCGACCGCTACAAGGAGCATCCTTTGTCCTCAAAATGTTGGTCTTTGAGAAAAGAAGAAAAAAATAAAACAAGAGAGGCTAGCTTGGAATCCACGCTAGGAAAAAGGAGAGTGAGAGAATAAGAGAGGCTAGCCTGAAAACCCGTCAGGGCAGGTTAGGCAAAAGGAGAGGAAACCCTGGATTCTATCTATCATCGTTATCAACCCTCCATCTTCATTCCGTCAGACTTGGATATCATTACATAACCATCTTCCAACCCTTTCCCAAGAGATGATGTGTATCCCATTTGACCATATCTTCAAGACACGATCATTCGTGAGTGTCTCCCTATCTCATTCATCAATAAACTCTCATCTACCATCCCTTTCAGCCCTTTCTCAAGAGATGATGTCTATCCCATTTGACCATATCTTCTCCCTTCAAGACACGATCATTCTTAACTGTCTCCACATCCCATTCACCATCGTCCACCGTCTCTTTCCCTAAACATCTTCCAACCCTTTTTAGCCTTTTCATCCCATCTCACCCTTTGAGGACTTTTCAGCTCAGTCATTAGTGCAAGAATGAGGCTCTGATCTTAATTCCAACTCTTAAGCACGCCTAAGTGTGGCTTACTTCCTAGCAAGAGCAAGAGTCGTCCACATCAGATCAACGACTAATTGGCAACCACATAATCATGAACAGACTCAGAAACAAGCTACTTTAAACTGGGGGCTCGCGCTACCTTTGTGACATCGTTCAAGACATTTATCGGAGATAGCTTCAAAGAGGGACACTTACTCCCTATCCTATAAGGTCCTGCATCTTCAATCTCATAGACGTCCTAATAGTGGTCTCATCAAGAAAGAAAAAAAAAGAGAGAAAGATAAAAAGAAAAGAAAAAAAGAAAAAGAGAAAAAAAGAGAGGGGCTAACTTGAAAACCCTTTGGGCAAGTTAGGCAAAAGGAGAGTTTGAGACTCACTACTAAGGACTATGCCTCCTCCTATTCCATGATCCCGATGCATCATCTCGTCAATCCACATCGAAACTTGGGTCTTGTAAATCTCCAAGGTGCTCTCCAAAACAGGACAATGTCATCAAGAGTCTACGCCAAACCGGGGGCTTTTCATACATCAGCATACATTTGCAAGTAATCAAGGTCATCTACTTGATCATTCAAGAAACGCATCCTTCAGGCCTATTGCTTCCATCTTTGTTCCCTGTCCCGTGGATCGAAACATTGCTCATTGTGAATTTTTCTTAAATTCCCCACGAGTGGCCTTAATCATTAGAAGGCATTGTTTTAGGAAATCATTGTCTGAGAAAATCTTTGTCTAAAAATAGAGTCGGGGGTTGCATGCAAATAGAATTGCATGTGTAGAATAACATAAAGCATCATATGTATAATAGGTTTGCATTGCATTCATTTGTCATGCATCAAGTCGGTCTATCATGCATTGAGTCAGTCTGTCATACAATGAGTCAGTATGTTGTGCCTTGGGTCGGTATGTCATGTATCGAGTCATTTTGTCATACATTGAGTTAGTTTGTCATACATCAAGTTAGTCTGTTGTGTATCGAGTCAGCTTATCGTGCATCGAGTCAGTTTGTCATACATAAAGTCAATAGTCGTGCATAAATGCATGAGTGCATGAATGCTTGTGTCAAAAATAAAAAAAAAATGCATTGTTTGTGCAAGAGTTTAGTAGACTAGTTGCATGCATACCCGCATATCTGAAAATTTGAAAAAAAAGAAAAAAAAAAGAAAAAGAAGAAAAAGCAAGGAAGTGCTACATCGTTGCTCCAGAACACAACACAGGGAGGCTGTTCAAGCCTAATCAGACCGGTCCACATGGTTTCCAGTCACTAAGAGCAAGATTAGAGCAATCTCTAATAAAAATCTTGCTGGACAAGTTAGCATCCAGTCAAGTGCATGCATACTCATCAAGAGCAAGATTAGAGAAATCTCTAATCACACTCTAGATGACTTCTATCCATCATCCGAAGCTCACCCTCATGACGATCTCTAGTCTGCCAGGGACGCCACTCACACAATCATCTGCATCGGGCAAATCCGATTCGCCTCGTGAAAATCCGTTAGGCATCACCATCTACATCGGGAAAATTCGATTCGCCTAGGGAGAATCCGTTAGGCATCATCCACATCGATTCGCCTCGGGAGGATATATTGGCCATCATCAACTACATCGGGAAAAAACGATCTCTCTCGGAAGATCCGATGGGCATCATCGACACTGGGAAAGACTGGGACATCGACAGAAACAAATGAGAAAGGGAGGACATCAGCGATCAATTTGCGAGACTGGGAGCCAACACTAACACCAGGTCACCGCTAAAATGCGCCATCATCATCCATCATCCAGCCGCCACATAAAAGTGCGCCGAAAGCATCCATCTTCAGGTCACTACATAAAAGAGCACCGATGTCATCCATCCACACAACCCATAACTGATGGCCCCAAGACTACGGCCCGGAGATTTCCAAAGCTCAGGTAAAAATCTGAACCCATTTGCATTTCCAAAAAAAACTAATACTTAATTTTCTTGTGATTTTCAAGTTGCCACATAAAAGAACACCATCATCCGGTTGCCGCATAAAAGAGCACCATCATCCGATAGCCACATAAAAGAGTACCATCATCCGGTAGCCACATAAAAGAGCACCATCAGCGACAGTCGTTCAACGGTTGCCACCTAAAGGCCTCCAACGATGTCGTCAGATACAGTCGTCCATTGGGTTCCACATAAAGCCCTCAAACGATGTTAGCAACAGTAGTCGTTCAAACGGGTGCCACATAAAGGTCTCCAACGACATTTTCAACATCATTCATCCAATGGTTACAACCTAAAGGTTACCGACGACCTCATCAGCAGTAGCAGTCGTCCGAACGGATTCCACTTAAAGATCTCCAACGAAATTCTCAGCATCATTCGTCCAACGGTTGTCACCTAAAGGTTACCGACGACCTCTTCATCAGCGTTAGTCGTGCAACGGATTCCACTTAAAGGTCTCCAACGACATCTTCAGCAGCATCCGTCCAACGGTTGCCACCTAAAGGTTATAGACGACAACATCATCAACAAGATCATGTGGGCGCCATATAAAAGATCACCGCCAGCATTATGACAGACATCAAGTCTACTTTAACCTTCGTCCTATTCGGACTCGATCAAAGTGGGGGCTCTCTGTAGACACCGGAGTTAGTACTGGGACAAGTGTACAAATCATGAGCAACAAGAAGGAGGCTAGAAGGAAAGCCAAGCCACTGGGTCTCCATCAATGAAAAGTTATCGGGCCAGCCCACCACAAAAAGCCTTCATTGTCAACCCTTTCTACATACATATGCCCACCATTTCGAATCCCATTTTTTCCACAAGTCTCTTTGGCCCTATTTCTTTTGATGAGAGTAAAGTACACATCATAAGCTTTCCAACGCCTTTTGAATTGCCTCAATCGGAGTCCGGATAAAACAGTTATGGCCGTTCGAAGTGGCACTTAGAGATTTCAAAACCCACGCGGGTTTTAACAATTGTCAGGCCTAGAAAACAGGCCTAGTCAACAAATTTGGCCCCGAAGACAGTCAAAACCCGCACGGGTTTTATACAAAAGAGACGGCCCAGAAACAAAACCAACCCAAGGCGCGCCCCGGCTCAGCTGCTTCAAAACCCGCGCGGGTTTTGGACCGGCCAAAGCGCGTCGTTTTTCTCCGTCCACGTCAGCGATCCGTGCGAGATTATTTAAAACCCGCGTAGGTTTTCTATTTGAATCCAGCGCCAAAATCTTGATCACCCCCATGACATTAGCCCATGTGCATTTGAATTGACTTTGTGATTGCAGGGCATGATCCAAGGGATGTGTCCCCATGATTTTCCCTCCTAAACCTCACCTCCTTCACCTATAAATACCCCCCTCCATTCCATTCATTTCCATCAACCAATATCATCATTATCACCCAAACTCTCTTAAAATTCCTACATCCATAATCACTCTCTAAACCTCTCCTAATCTAAATTCTTAAAATCCATATCATTACCCTAATACCATTTCCTAAACCACTTCTATCTTTCCATCAAATTCCAAAGTCAAGGCAAAGTCAAGAGTTTCAACCGGCGCATTCGGACTTCTAAAATCAAAAGAGGTTCGCTTTATTGCTTTCTTTATTATCGTTGTTTAATTATGTAATTTGTACGTTAATTTCCTTTACTTGTGCATATTTTGTAAACAAAAACCCCACTTTATATTGCATGATGAAAATATAAATTCGTGAAATTAATTAAACTTCTCCCCGCTCTTTTTCATTTTAATGTCGATTTTAGTAGAGTTTGTTTTCTAACTGGCGAATTCGAGAGTTCTTATAATTCTCAAATTCGTAACCTTACCCACGAACTTAGAATCGGGTTTCGTAGACCGGAGTTATTTTTATTATCTTTTTAAGGTTTGTCGGTTTCCTTAAATCGACTGGCGACTCTTAATTCTTTTATAACCCGTTTAATTATTTTAAACATACGAATTTACAGGAAAATATTTAAAAATTGTTTAACATTTTCCACACATTAATCCAAGGTTAAAACCGAGAGAAAATGGGCCAGAAGTTGATAAAAACCCCCGCGGGTTTTATCAATTTTAACCCATGTTCCCTGGCCCACAAAAGCGCACGGTCCGGCCCATGGAGTATTAAAACCCGCGCGGGTTTTCACTTTCTATGGCGGCCCGTTTGCCTTCTGTTGGGCATGGGTGGAATGTTTGGTCGATATTTAATTTATTTCTTAAAGTATTTCGATGTAATTTCGAGTGTTTAAATAAATAAAAACGGATTTATAAATAAATAAATTGTCATTATCCCGATAATGAATTTCGAAAATAAAGATATCCTTATTTAAGGATTAAGCAACCTTAGTCGGCTCCCGATCATTAAGTAGCGCATCCGAGAACAATTTCCCTGAACGGGAATTTCCCCGGTCCTACAGCATGGAGGGCATTATTCTTGGGACGTGTTCCCTCGTCCTTCCATCCTCATCCCTCACCTCTCAACCTATAAATACCTCATCATTTTCTTGTGATTTTCAAGTTGCCACATAAAAGAACACCATCATCCGGTTGCCGCATAAAAGAGCACCATCATCCGGTAGCCACATAAAAGAGTACCATCATCCGGTAGCCACATAAAAGAGCACCATTAGCGACAGTCATTCAACGGTTGCCACCTAAAGGCCTCCCACGACGTCGTCAATGACAGTCGTCCAACGGTCGCCACTTAAAGGCCTCCAACGATGTCGTCAGCAACAGTCGTCCATTGGGTTCCTCATAAAGGTCTCTAACGATGATAGCAACAGTATCGTTCAAACGGATGCCACATAAAGGTCTCCAACAACATTTTCAACATCATTCATCCAATGGTTACAACGTAAAGGTTACCGACGACCTCATCGGCAGCAGCAGTCGTCCGAACGGATTCCACTTAAAGGTCTCAAACGAAATTCTCAGCATCAGTCGTCCTACGGTTGTCACCTAAATGTTAGCGACGACCTCTTCATCAGCGTTAGTCGTGCAACGGATTCCACTTAAAGGTCTCCAACGACATCTTCAACAGCAGTCGTCCAACGGTTGCCACCTAAAGGTTACAGACGACATTATCATCAACAAGATCATGTGGGCGCCATATAAAAGAGCACTTCCAGCATTAAGACAGACATCAAGTCTACTTTGACCTTAGACCTATTCGGACTCGATCAAAGTGGGGGCTCTCTGTAAACACCGGATTTAGTACCGGGACAAGTATACAAATCATAAGCAACAAGAAAGAGGCTAGAAGGAAAGCCAAGCCACTGGGTCCCCATCAATGAAAAGTTATCGGGCCAGCCCACCACAAAAAGCCTTCATTGTCAACCCTTTCCACATACATATGCCCACCATTTCGCATCCCATTTATTCCACAAGTCTCTTTGGCCCTATTTCTTTTGATGAGAGTGAAGTACACATCATAAGCTTTCCAACGCCTTTTGAATTGCCTCAATCGGAGTCCGGATAAAACAGTTATGGCCGTTCGAAGTTGCACTTAGAGATTTCAAAACTCACGCGGGTTTTAACGATTGTCAGGCCTAGAAAACAGGCCCAGTCAGCAAATTTGGCTTCGAAGACTGTCAAAACCCGCACGGGTTTTAATTAAAGGAGATGGCCCAGAAACAAAACTAACCCAAGGCGCGCCCCGGCTCAGCTGCTTTAAAACCCGCGCGGGTTTTGGACCGGCCAAAGCGCGTCGTTTTGCTCCGTCCACGTCAGCGATCCGTGTGAGATTATTTAAAACCCGCGTGGGTTATCTATTTGAATCCGGCACCAAAATCTTGATCACCCCCATGACATTAGCCCATGTGCATTTGAATTGACTATGTGATTGCATGGCATGATCCAAGGGATGTGTCCCCATTATTTTCCCTCCTAAACCTCACCTCCTTCACCTATAAATACCCCCCTCCATTCCATTCATTTCCATCAACCAATATCATCATTATCACCCAAACTCTCTTAAAATTCCTTAATCCATAATCACTCTCTGAACCTCTCCTAATCAGTTTTGTCAAATCCGTATCATCACCCTAATAGCATTTCCTAAACCACTTCAATCTTTCCATCAAATTCCAAAGTCAAGGCAAAGTCAAGAGTTTCAACCGGCGCATTCGAACTTCTAAAATCAAAAGAGGTTCGCTTTGTTGCTTTCTTTATTATCGTTGTTTAATTATGTAATTTGTACGTTAATTTCTTTACTTGTGCTTTTTTTGTAAACAAAAACCCCACTTTATATTGCATGATGAAAATATAAATTCATGAAATTAATTAAACTTCTCCCCGCTCTTTTTCATTTTAATGTCGATTTTAGTAGAGTTTGTTTTCTAACTGGCGAATTCGAGAGTTCTTATAATTCTCAAATTCGTAACCTTACCCCCGAACTTAGAATCGGGTTTCGTAGACCGGAGTTATTTTTATTATCTTTTTAAGGTTTGTCGGTTTCCTTAAATCGACTGGCGACTCTTAATTTTTTTATAACCCGTTTAATTATTTTAAACTTACGAATTTACACGAAAATATTTAAAAATTGTTTAATATTTTCCACACATTAATCCAAGGTTAAAACTGAGAGAAAATGGGCCAGAAGTTGTTAAAAACCCCCGCGGGTTTTATCAATTTTAACCCATCTTCTCTGGCCCACAAAAGCGCACGGTCCGGCCCATGGAGTATTAAAACCCGCGCGGGTTTTCACTTTCTATGGCGGCCCGTTTGCCTTCTGTTGGGCATGGGTCGAATGTTTAGTCGATAGTTAATTTATTTCTTAAAGTATTTCGATGTAATTTCGAGTGTTTAAATAAATAAAAACGGATTTATCCCGACAATGAATTTCGAAAATAAAGATATCCTTATTTAAGGATTAAGCAACCTTAGACGGCTCCCGATCATTAAGTAGCACATCCGAGAACAATTTCCCTGAACAGGAATTTCCCCGGTCCTACAGCATGGAGGGCATTATTCTTGGGACGTGTTCCCTCATCCTTCCATCCTCATCCCTCACCTCTCAACCTATAAATACCTCATCATTTTCTTGTGATTTTCAAGTTGCCACATAAAAGAACACCATAATCCGGTTGCCGCATAAAAGAGCACCATCATCCGGTAGCCACATAAAAGAGTACCATCATCCGGCAGCCACATAAAAGAGCACCATCAGCGACAGTCGTTCAACGGTTGCCACCTAAAGGCCTCCCACGATGTCGTCATCGACAGTCGTCCAACGGTCGCCACTTAAAGGCCTCCAACGATGTCGTCAGCAACAGACGTCCATTGGGTTCCACATAAAGGTCTCTAACGATGATATCAACAGTAGTCGTTCAAAAGGATGCCACATAAAGGTCTCCAACGACATTTTCAACATAATTCATCCAATGGTTACAACCTAAAGGTTACCGACGACCTCATCAGCAGCAGTAGTCGTCCGAACGGATTCCACTTAATGGTCTCCAACGAAATTCTCAGCATCAGTCGTCCAACGGTTGTCACCTAAAGGTTACCGACGTCCTCTTCATCAGCGTTAGTCGTGCAACGGATTCCACTTAAAGGTCTCCAACGACATCTTCAGCAGCAGTCGTCCAACGGTTGCCACCTAAATGTTACAGACGACCACATCATCAACAAGATCATGTGGGCAATATATAAAATAGCACCGCCAGCATTAAGACAGACATCAAGTATACTTTAACCTTCGTCCTATTCGGACTCGATCAAAGTGGGGGCTCTCTGTAGACACCGGAGTTAGTACTGGGACAAGTGTACAAATCATGAGCAACAAGCAGGAGGCTAGAAGGAAAGCCAAGCCACTGGGTCTCCATCAATGAAAAGTTATCGGGCCAGCCCACCACAAAAAGTCTTCATTGTCAACCCTTTCTACATACATATGCCCACCATTTCGAATCCCATTTTTTCCACAAGTCTCTTTGGCCCTATTTCTTTTGATGAGAGTAAAGTACACATCATAAGCTTTCCAACGCCTTTTGAATTGCCTCAATCGGAGTCCGGATAAAACAGTTATGGCCGTTCGAAGTTGCACTTAGAGATTTCAAAACCCACGCGGGTTTTAACAATTGTCAGGCCCAGAAAACAGGCCCAGTCAGCAAATTTGGCCCCGAAGACTGTCAAAACCCGCACGGGTTTTAATCAAAGGAGACGGCCCAGAAACAAAACCAACCCAAGGCGCGCCCCGGCTCAGCTGCTTCAAAACTCGCGCGGGTTTTGGAACGGCCAAAGCGCGTCGTTTTCCTCCGACCACGTCAACGATCCGTGTGAGATTATTTAAAACCCGCGTGGGTTATCTATTTGAATCCGGCGTCAAAATCTTGATCACCCCGATGACATTAGCCCATGTGCATTTGAATTGACTTTGTGATTGCATGGCATGATCCAAGGGATGTGTCCTCATGATTTTCCCTTCTAAACCTCACCTCCTTCACCTATAAATACCCCCCTCCATTCCATTCATTTCCATCAACCAATATCATCATTATCACCCAAACTCTCTTAAAATTCCTTAATCCATAATCACTCTCTGAACCTCTCCTAATCAGTTTTGTCAAATCCATATCATCACCCTAATACCATTTCCTAAACCACTTCTATCTTTCCATCAAATTCCAAAGTCAAGGCAAAGTCAAGAGTTTCAACCGGCGCATTCGAACTTCTAAAATCAAAAGAGGTTCGCTTTGTTGCTTTCTTTATTATCGTTGTTTAATTATGTAATTTGTACGTTAATTCCTTTACTTGTGCATATTTTGTAAACAAAAACCCCACTTTATATTGCATGATGAAAATATAAATTCGTGAAATTAGTTAAACTTCTCCCCGCTCTTTTTCATTTTAATGTCGATTTTAGTAGAGTTTGTTTTCTAACTGGCGAATTCGAGAGTTCTTATAATTCTCAAATTCGTAACC
This sequence comes from Portulaca oleracea, assembly GCA_029582165.1. Taxonomy (NCBI): domain Eukaryota; kingdom Viridiplantae; phylum Streptophyta; class Magnoliopsida; order Caryophyllales; family Portulacaceae; genus Portulaca; species Portulaca oleracea. Next base: position 10,403,459 of record CM055885.1, on the reverse strand, counting down.
TTACCCCCGAACTCAGAATCGGGTTTCGTAGACCGGAGTTATTTTTATTATCTTTTTAAGGTTTGTCGGTTTCCTTAAATCGACTGGCGACTCTTAATTCTTTTATAACTCGTTTAATTATTTTAAACATACGAATTTACACGAAAATATTTAAAAATTGTTTAATATTTTCCACACATTAATCCAAGGTTAAAACTGAGAGAAAATGGGCCAGAAGTTGATAAAAACCCCCGCGGGCTTTATCAATTTTAACCCATCTTCCCTGGCCCACAAAAGCGCACGGTCCGGCCCATGGAGTATTAAAACCCGCGCGGGTTTTCACTTTCTATGGCGGCCCCTTTGCCTTCTTAAAGTATTTCGATGTAATTTCGAGTGTTTAAATAAATAAAAACGGATTTATAAATAAATAAATTGTCATTATCCCGATAATGAATTTCGAAAATAAAGATATCCTTATTTAAGGATTAAGCAACCTTAGTCGGCTCCCGATCATTAAGTAGCGCATCCGAGAACAATTTCCCTGAACGGGAATTTCCCCGGTCCTACAGCATGGAGGGCATTATTCTTGGGAAGTGTTCGCTCATCCTTCCATCCTCATCCCTCACCTCTCAACCTATAAATACCTCATCATTTTCTTGTCATTTTCAAGTTGCCACATAAAAGAACACCATCATCCGGTTGCCGCATAAAAGAGCACCATCATCTGGTAGCCACATAAAAGAGTACCATCATCCGGTAGCCACATAAAAGAGCACCATTAGCGACAATCATTCAACGGTTGCCACCTAAAGGCCTCCCACGACGTCGTCATCGACAGTCGTCCAACGGTCGCAACTTAAAGGCCTCCAACGATGTCGTCAGCAACAGTCGTCCATTGGGTTCCACATAAAGGTCTCTAACGATGTTATCAACAGTAGTCGTTCAAACGGATGCCACATAAAGGTCTCCAACGACATTTTCAACATCATTCATCCAATGGTTACAACCTAAAGGTTACCGACGACCTCATCAGCAGCAGCAGTCGTCCGAACGGATTCCACTTAAAGGTCTCCAACGAAATTCTCAGCATCAGTCGTCCAACGGGTGTCACCTAAAGGTTACCGACGTCCTCTTCATCAGCGTTAGTCGTGCAACAGATTCCACTTAAAGGTCTCCAACGACATCTTCAGCAGCAGTCGGCCAACGGTTGCCACCTAAAGGTTACAGACGACAACATCATCAACAAGATCATGTGGGCGCCATATAAAAGAGCACCGGCAGCATTAAGACAAACATCAAGTCTACTTTGACCTTAGACCTATTCGGACTCGATCAAAGTGGGGGCTCTCTGTAAACACCGGATTTAGTACCGGGACAAGTATACAAATCATAAGCAACAAGAAAGAGGCTAGAAGGAAAGCCAAGCCACTGGGTCCCCATCAATGAAAAGTTATCGGGCCAGCCCACCACAAAAAGCCTTCATTGTCAACCCTTTCCACATACATATGCCCACCATTTCGAATCCCATTTATTCCACAAGTCTCTTTGGCCCTATTTCTTTTGATGAGAGTAAAGTACACATCATAAGCTTTCCAACGCCTTTTGAATTGCCTCAATCGGAGTCCGTATAAAACAGTTATGGCCGTTCGAAGTTGCACTTAGAGATTTCAAAACCCACGCGGGTTTTAACAATTGTCAGGCCTAGAAAACAGGCCCAGTCAGCAAATTTGGCCCCGAAGACTGTCAAAACCCGCACGGGTTTTAATCAAAGGAGAGGGCCTAGAAACAAAACCAACCCAAGGCGCGCCCCGGCTCAGCTGCTTCAAAACCCGCGCGGGTGTTGGACCGGCCAAAGCGCGTCGTTTTGCTCCGTCCACGTCAACGATCCGTGTGAGATTATTTAAAACCCGCGTGGGTTTTCTATTTGAATCAGGCGCCAAAATCTTGATCACCCCCATGACATTAGCCCATGTGCATTTGAATTGACTTTGTGATTGCATGGCAAGATCCAAGGGATGTGTCCCCATGATTTTCCCTCCTAAACCTCACCTCCTTCACCTATAAATACCCCCCTCCATTCCATTCATTTCCATCAACCAATATCATCATTATCACCCAAACTCTCTTAAAATTCCTTCATCCATAATCACTCTCTAAACCTCTCCTAATCAGTTTTGTCAAATCCATATCATCACCCTAATACCATTTCCTAAACCACTTCTATCTTTCCATCAAATTCCAAAGTCAAGGCAAAGTCAAGAGTTTCAACCGGTGCATTCGGACTTCTAAAATCAATAGAGGTTCGCTTTATTGCTTTCTTTATTATTGTTGTTTAATTATGTAATTTGTACGTTAATTCCTTGTGCATATTTTATAAACCAAAACCCCACTTTATATTGCATGATGAAAATATAAATTCGTAAAATCAATTAAACTTCTCCCCGCTCTTTTTCATTTTAATGTCGATTTTAGTAGAGTTTGTTTTCTAACTGGCGAATTCGAGAGTTCTTATAAATCTCAAATTCATAACCTTACCCCTGAACTTAGAATCGGGTTTCGTAGACCGGAGTTATTTTTATTATCTTTTTAAGGTTTGTCGGTTTCCTTAAATCGACAGGCGACTCTTAATTTTTTTATAACCCGTTTAATTATTTTAAACATACGAATTTACACGAAAATATTTAAAAATTGTTTAATATTTTCCACACATTAATCCAAGGTTAAAACCGAGAGAAAATGGGCCCGAAGTTGATAAAAACCCCCGCGGGATTTATCAATTTTAACCCATCTTCTCTGGCCAAAAAAAGCGCACGGTCCGGCCCATGGAGTATTAAAACCTGCGCGGGTTTTCACTTTCTATGGCGGCCCGCTTGCCTTCTGTTGGGCATGGGTCGAATGTTTGGTCGATAATTAATTTATTTCTTAATGTATTTCGATATAATTTCGAGTGTTTAAATAAATAAAAACGGATTTGTAAATAAGTAATTTGTCATTATCCCGATAATGAATTTCGAAAATAAAGATATCCTTATTTAAGGATTAAGCAACCTTAGTCGGCTCCCGATCATTAAGTAGCGCATCCAAGAACAATTTCACTGAACGGGAATTTCCTCGGTCCTACAGCATGGAGGGCATTATTCTTGGGACGTGTTCGCTCATCCTTCCATCCTCATCCCTCACCTCTCAACCTATAAATACCTCATCATTTCCTTGTGATTTTCAAGTTGCCACACAAAAGAACGTCATCATCCGGTTGCCGCATAAAAGAGCACCATAATCTGGTAGCCACATAAAAGAGTACCATCATCCGGTAGCCACATAAAAGAGCACCATCTGCGACAGTAGTTCAACGGTTGCCACCTAAAGGCCTCCCACGATGTCGTCAACGACAGTCGTCCAACGGTCGCCACTTAAAGGCCTCCAACGATGTCGTTAGCAACAGTCGTCCATTGGGTTCCACATAAAGGTCTCTAACGATGTTAGCAATAGTAGTCGTTCAAACGGATGCCACATAAAGGTCTCCAACGACATTTTCAACATCATTCATCCAATGGTTACAACCTAAAGGTTACCGACTACCTCATCAGCAGCAGCAGTCGTCCGAACGGATTACACTTAAAGGTCTCCAACGAAATTCTCAGCATCAGTCGTCCAACGGTTGTCACCTAAAGGTTACCGACGACATCTTCATCAGCATTAGTCGTGCAACGGATTCCACTTAAAGGTCTCCAACGACATCTTCAGCAGCAGTCGTCCAACGGTTGCCACCTAAAGGTTACAGACGACAACATCATCAACCAGATCATGTGGGCGCCATATAAAAGAGCACCGCCAGCATTAAGACAGACATCAAGTCTACTTTTACCTTCATCCTATTCGGACTCGATCAAAGTGGGAGCTCTCTGTAGACACCGGATTTAGTACCGGGACAAATGTACAAATCCTGAGCAACAAGAAAGACGCTAGAAGGAATGCCAAGCCACTAGGTCTTCATCAATGAAAAGTTATCGGGCCAGCCCACCATAAAAAGCTTTCATTGTCAACCCTTCCCACATACATATGCCCACCATTTCGAATCTCATTTTTTCCACAAGTCTCTTTGGCCCTATTTCTTTTGATGAGCGTAATGTACACATCATAAGCTTTCCAACGCCTTTTGAATTGCCTCAATCGAAGTCCGGATAAAACAGTTATGGCCGTTCGAAGTTGCACTTAGAGATTTCAAAACCCACGCGGGTTTTAACAATTGTCAGGCCTAGAAGCAGCCCACAAGCAAATTTGGCCCCGAAGACTGTCAAAACCCGCACGGGTTTTAATCAAACGAGACGGCCCAGAAACAAAACCAACCCAAGTCGCGCCCCGGCTCAGCTGCTTCAAAACCCGCGCGGGTTTTGGACCGGCCCAAGCGCGTCGTTTTGCTCCGTCCACGTCAGCGATCCGTGTGAGATTATTTAAAACCTGCGTGGGTTTTCTATTTGAATCCGGCGCCAAAATCTTGATCACCCCCATGACATTAGCCCATGTGCATTTGAATTGACTTTGTGATTGCATGGCATGATCCAAGGGATGTGTCCCCATGATTTTCCCTCCTAAACCTCACCTCCTTCACCTATAAATACCCCCCTCCATTCCATTCATTTCCATCAAACAATATCATCATTATCACCCAAACTCTCTTAAAATTCCTTAATCCATAATCACTCTCTGAACCTCTCCTAATCAGTTTTGTCAAATCCGTATCGTCACCCTAATAGCATTTCCTAAACCACTTCAATCTTTCCATCAAATTCCAAAGTCAAGGCAAAGTCAAGAGTTTCAACCGGCGCATTCGGACTTCTAAAATCAATAGAGGTTCGCTTTATTGCTTTCTTTATTATCGTTTTTTAATTATGTAATTTGTACGTTAATTCCTTTACTTGTGCATATTTTGTAATCAAAAACCCCACATTATATTGCATGATGAAAATATAAATTCGTGAAATTAATTAAACTTCTCCCCGCTCTTTTTCATTTTAATGTCTATTTTAGTAGAGTTTGTTTTCTAACTGGCGAATTCGAGAGTTCTTATAATTCTCAAATTCATAACCTTACCCCCGAACATAGAATCGCGTTTCGTAGACCGGAGTTATTTTTATTATCTTTTTAAGGTTTGTCAGTTTCCTTAAATCGACTGGCGACTCTTAATTCTTTTATAACCCGTTTAATTATTTTAAACATACGAATTTACACGAAAATATTTAAAAATTGTTTAATACTTTCCACACATTAATCCAAGGTTAAAACCGAGAGAAAATGTGCCAGAAGTTGATAAAAACCCCCGCGCGTTTTATCAATTTTAACCAATCTTCTCTGGCCAACAAAAGCGCACGGTCCGGCCCATGGAGTATTAAAACTTGCGCGGGTTTTCACTTTCTATGGCGGCCCGTTTGCCTTCTGTTGGGCATGGGTCGAATGTTTGGTCGATAATTAATTTATTTCTTAAAGTATTTCGATATAATTTCGAGTGTTTAAATAAATAAAAATGGATTTGTAAATAAGTAAATTGTCATTATCCCGATAATGAATGTCGAAAATAAAGATATCCTTATTTAAGGATTAAGCAACCTTAGTCGGCTCCCGATCATTAAGTAGCGCATCCGAGAACAATTTCCCTGAACGGGAATTTCCCCGGTACTACAACATGGAGGGCATTATTCTTGGGACGTGTTCGCTCATCCTTCCATCCGTATCCCTCACCTCTCAACCTATAAATACCTCATCATTTTCTTGTGATTTTCAAGTTGCCACATAAAAGAACGCCATCATCCGGTTGCCGCATAAAAGAGCACCATCATCCGGTAGCCACATAAAAGAGTACCATCATCCGGTAGCCACATAAAAGAGCACCTTCAGCGACAGTCGTTCAACGGTTGCCACCTAAAGGCCTCCCACGATGTCGTCAACGACAGTTGTCTAACGGTCGCCACTTAAAGGCCTCCAACGATGTCGTCAGCAACAGTCGTCCATTGGGTTCCATATAAAGGTCTCTAACGATGTTAGCAACAATAGTCGTTCAAACGGATGTCACATAAAGGTCTCCACCGAAATTTTCAACATCATTCATCCAATCGTTACAACCTAAAGGTTACCGACGACCTCATCAGCAGCAGCAGTCGTCCGAACGGATTCCACTTAAAGGTCTCCAACGAAATTCTCAGCATCAGTCGTCCAACGGTTGTCACCTAAAGGTTACCAACGACCTCTTCATCAGCGTTAGTCGTGCAACGGATTCCACTTAAAGGTCTCCAACGACATCTTCAGCACCAGTCGTCCAACGGTTGCCACCTAAAGGTTACAGACGACAACATCATCAACAAGATTATGTGGGCGCCATATAAAAGGGCATCGCCAGCATTAAGACAGACATCAAGTCTACTTTGACCTTCGTCCTATTCGGACTCGATCAAAGTGGGGGCTCTCTTTAGACACCGGATTTGGTACCGGGACCAGTGTACAAATCATGAGCAACAAGAAAGAAGCTAGAAGGAAAGCCAAGCCACTGGGTCTCCATCAATGAAAAGTTATCGGGCCAGCCCACCACAAAAAGCTTTCATTGTCAACCCTTTCCACATGCATATGCCCACCATTTCGAATCCCATTTTTTCCACAAGTCTTTTTGGCCCTATTTCTTTTGATGAGAGTAAAGTACACATCATAAGCTTTCCAACGCCTTTTGAATTGCCTCAATCGAAGTCCGGATAAAACAGTTATGGCCGTTCGAAGTTGCACTTAGAGATTTCAAAACCCACGCGGGTTTTAACAATTGTCAGGCCTAGAAAACAGGCCCAGTCAGCAAATTTGGCCCCGAAGACTGTCAAAACCCGCACGGGTTTTAATCAAAGGAGACGGCCCAGAAACAAAACCAACCCAAGGCGCGCCCCGGCTCAGCTGCTTCAAAACCCGCGCGGATTTTGGACCGGCCAAAGCGCGTCGTTTTGCTCCGTCCACGTCAGCGATCCGTGCGAGATTATTTAAAACCCGCGTGGGTTTTCTATTTGAATCCGGCGCCAAAATCTTGATTACCCCCATGACATTAGCCAATGTGCATTTGAATTGACTTTGTGATTGCATGGCATGATCCAAGGGATGTGTCCCCATGATTTTCCCTCCTAAACCTCACCTCCTTCACCTATAAATACCCCCCTCCATTCCATTCATTTCCATCAAGCAATATCATCATTATCACCCAAACTCTCTTAAAATTCCTTCATCCATAATCACTCTCTAAACCTCTCCTAATCAGTTTTGTCAAATCCATATCATCACCCTAATACCATTTCCTAAACCACTTCTATCTTTCCATCAAATTCCAAAGTCAAGGCAAAGTCAAGAGTTTCAACCGGCGCATTCGGACTTCTAAAATCAAAAGAGGTTCGCTTTATTGCTTTCTTTATTATCGTTGTTTAATTATGTAATTTGTACGTTAATTCCTTTACTCGTGCATATTTTGTAAACAAAAACCCCACTTTATATTGTATGATGAAAATATAAATTCGTGAAATTAATTAAATTTCTCCCCGCTCTTTTTCCTTTTAATGTCGATTTTAGTAGAGTTAGTTTTCTAACTGGCGAATTCGAGAGTTCTTATAATTCTCAAATTCATAACCTTACCCCCGAACTTAGAATCGGGTTTCGTAGACCGGAGTTATTTTTATTATCTTTTTAAGGTTTGTCGGTCTCCTTAAATCGACTGGCGACTCTTAATTCTTTTATGACCCGTTTAATTATTTTAAACATACGAATTTACACGAAAATATTTAAAAATTGTTTAATATTTTCCACACATTAATCCAAGGTTAAAATCGAGAGAAATTGGGCCAGAAGTTGATAAAAACCCAGCGGGTTTTATCAATTTTAACCCATCTTCTCTGGCCAACAAAAACGCACGGTCCGGCCCATGGAGTATTATAACCCGCTCGGGTTTTCCCTTTCTATGTCGGCCCGTTTGCCTTCTGTTGGCATGGGTCGAATGTTTGGTCGATATTTAATTTATTTCTTAAAATATTTCGATGTAATTTCGAGTGTTTAAATAAATAAAAACGGATTTATAAATAAATAAATTGTCATTATCCCGATAATGAATTTCGAAAATAAAGATATCCTTATTTAAGGATTAATCAACCTTAGTCGGCTCCCGATCATTAAGTAGCGCATCAGAGAACAATTTCCCTGAACGGGAATTTCCCCGGTCCTACAGCATGGAAGGCATTATTCTTGGGACGTGTTCGCTCATCCTTCAATCCTCATCCCTCACCTCTCAACCTATAAATACCTCATCATTTTCTAGTGATTTTCAAGTTGCCACATAAAAGAACACCATCATCCGGTTGCCGCATAAAAGAGCACCATCATCCGGTAGCCACATAAAAGAGTACCATCATCCGGTAGCCACATAAAAGAGCACCATCAGCTACAGTCGTTCAACGGTTGCCACCTAAAGCCCTCCCACGATGTCGTCAATGACAGTCGTCCAACGGTCGCCACTTAAAAGCCTCCAACGATGTCGTCAGCAACAGTCGTCCATTGGGTTCCTCATAAAGGTCTCTAACGATGTTAGCAACAGTAGTCGTTCAAACGGATGCCACATAAAGGTCTCCAACGACATTTTCAACATCATTCATCCAATGGTTACAACCTAAAGGTTACCGACGACCTCATCAGCAACACCAGTCGTCCGAACGGATTCCACTTAAAGGTCTCCAACGAAATTCTCAGCATCAGTCGTCCAACGGTTGTGACCTAAAGGTTACCAACGACCTCTTCATCAGCGTTAGTCGTGCAACGGATTCCACTTAAAGGTCTCCGACGACATCTTCAGCAGCAGTCGTCCAACGGTTGCCACCTAAAGGTTACAGACGACCACATCATCAACAAGATCATGTGGGCGCTATATAAAATAGCACCGCCAGCATTAAGACAGACATCAAGTCTACATTGACCTTCGTCCTATTCGGACTCGATCAAAGTGGGGGCTCTCTGTAGACACCGGATTTAGTACCGAGACAAGTGTACAAATCATGAGCAACAAGAAAGAGGCTAGAAGGAAAGCCAAACCACTGGGTCTCAATCAATGAAAAGTTATCGGGCCATCCTACCACAAAAAGCTTTCATTGTCAACCCTTTCCACATACATATGCCCACCATTTCGAATCTCATTTTTTCCACAAGTCTCTTTGGCCCTATTTCGTTTGATGAGAGCAAAGTACACATCATAAGCTTTCCAACGCCTTTTGAATTGCCTCAATCGGAGTCCGGATAAAACAGTTATGGCCGTTCGAAGTTGCACTTAGAGATTTCAAAACCCACGCGGGTTTTAACAATTGTCAGGCCTAGAAAACAGGCCCAGTCAGCAAATTTGGCCCCGAAGACTGTCAAAACCCTCACGGGTTTTAATCAAAGGAGACGGCCCAGAAACAAAACCAACCCAAGGCGCGCCCCGGCTCAGCTGCTTCAAAACCCGCGCGGATTTTGGACCGGCCAAAGCGCTTCGTTTTCCTCCGTCAACGTCAGCGATCCGTGCGAGATTATTTAAAACGAGCGTGGGTTTTCTATTTGAATCCGCCGCCAAAATCTTGATCACCCCCATGACATTAGCCAATGTGCATTTGAATTGACTTTGTGATTGCATGGCATGATCCAAGGGATGTGTCCCCATGATTTTCCCTCCTAAACCTCACCTCCGTCACCTATAAATACCCCCCTCCATTCCATTCATGTCCATCAAGCAATATCATCATTATCACCCAAACTCTCTTAAAATTCCTTCATCCATAATCACTCTCTAAACCTCTCCTAATCAGTTTTGTCAAATCCATATCATCACCCTAATACCATTTCCTAAACCACTTCTATCTTTCCATCAAATTCCAAAGTCAAGGCAAAGTCAAGAGTTTCAACCGGCGCATTCGGACTTCTAAAATCAAAAGAGGTTCGCTTTATTGCTTTCTTTATTATCGTTGTTTAATTATGTAATTTGTACGTTAATTCCTTTACTTGTGCATATTTTGTAAACAAAAACCCCACTTTATATTGCATGATGAAAATATAAATTCGTGAAATTAATTAAATTTCTCCCCGCTCTTTTTCATTTTAATGTCGATTTTAGTAGAGTTAGTTTTCTAACTGGCGAATTCGAGAGTTCTTATAATTCTCAAATTCATAACCTTACCCCCGAACTTAGAATCGGGTTTCGTAGACCGAAGTTATTTTTATTATCTTTTTAAGGTTTGTCGGTTTCCTTAAATCGACTGACGACTCTTAATTCTTTTATAACCCGTTTAATTATTTTAAACATACGAATTTACAGGGAAATATTTAAAAATTGTTTAATATTTTCCACACATTAATCCAATGTTAAAACCGAGAGAAATTGGGCCAGAAGTTGATAAAAACCCCCGCGGGTTTTATCAATTTTAACCCATCTTCTCTGGCCAACAAAAGCGCACGGTCTGGCCCGTGGAGTATTAAAACCCGCGCGGGTTTTCCCTTTCTATGGCGGCCCGTTTGCCTTCTGTTGGGCATGGGTCGAATGTTTGGTCGATATTTAATTTATTTCTTGAAATATTTCGATGTAATTTCGAGTGTTTAAATAAATAAAAACGGATTTATAAATAAATAAATTGTCATTATCCCGATAATGAATTTCGAAAATAAAGATATCCTTATTTAAGGATTAAGCATCCTTAGTCGGCTCCCGATCATTAAGTAGTGCATCCGAGAACAATTTCCCTGAACGGGAATTTCCCCGGTCCTACAGCATGGAGGGCATTATTCTTGGACGTGTTCGCTAATCCTTCAATCCTCGTCCCTCACCTCTCAAACTATAAATACCTCATCATTTTCTTGTGATTTTAAAGTTTCCACATAAAAGAAAACCATCATCCGGTTGCCGAATAAAAGAGCAACATCATCCGGTAGCCACATAAAAGAGTACCATCATCCGGTAGCCACATAAAAGAGCACCATCAGCGATACCATTCAACGGTTGCCACCTAAAGGCCTCCCACGACGTCAATGATAGCCGCCCAACGGTCGCCACTTAAAGGCCTCCAACGATGTCGACAAGAATGCGCCCATTGGGTTCTCATAAAGGTCTCTAACGATGTTAGCAACAATAGTCGTTCAAACGGATGCCACATAAAGGTCTCCAACGACATTTTCAACATCATTCATCCAATGGTTACAACCTAAAGGTTACCGACGACCTCATCAGCAGCACCAGTCGTCCGAACGGATTCCACTTAAAGGTCTCCAACGAAATTCTCAGCATCAGTCGTCCAACGGGTGTCACCTAAAGGTTACCGACGTCCTCTTCATCAGCGTTAGTCGTGCAACGGATTCCACTTAAAGGTCTCCAACGACATCTTCAGCAGCAGTCGTCCAACGGTTGCCACCTAAAGGTTACAGACGACCACATCATCAACAAGATCATGTGGGCGCTATATAAAATAGCACCGCCAGCATTAAGACAGACATCAAGTCTACATTGACCTTCGTCCTATTCGGACTCGATCAAAGTGGGGGCTCTCTGTAGACACCGGATTTAGTACCGAGACAAGTGTACAAATCATGAGCAACAAGAAAGAGGCTAGAAGGAAAGCCAAACCACTAGGTCTCAATCAATGAAAAGTTATCGGGCCATCCTACCACAAAAAGCTTTCATTGTCAACCCTTTCCACATACATATGCCCACCATTTCGAATCCCATTTTTTCCACAAGTCTCTTTGGCCCTATTTCGTTTGATGAGATTAAAGTACACATCATAAGCTTTCAAACGCCTTTTGAATTGCCTCAATCGGAGTCCGGATAAAACAGTTATGGCCGTTCGAAGTTTCACTTAGAGATTTCAAAACCCACGCGGGTTTTAACAATTGTCAGGCCTAGAAAACAGCCCGCCAAGAAATTTGGCCTCGAAGATCACAAAACCGCACGGGTTTTAATCAAAGGAGACGGCCTAAACAAAACCAACCTAAGGCGCCGGCCACCGCTTCAAAACCCGCGGATTTTGACCGCCAAAGCGCTGCTGCTTTCCTCCGTCCACGCGTCGATCCGTGCGAGATTATTTAAAACCAGCGTGGGTTTTCTATTTGAATCCGCCGCCAAAATCTTGATCACCCCCATGACATTAGCCAATATGCATTTGAATTGACTTTGTGATTGCATGGCATGATCCAAGGGATGTGTCCCCATGATTTTCCCTCCTAAACCTCACCTCCTTCACCTATAAATAACCCCCTCCATTCCATTCATTTCCATCAAGCAATATCATCATTATCACCCAAACTCTCTTAAAATTCCTTTATCCATAATCACTCTCTAAACCTCTCCTAATCAGTTTTGTCAAATCCATATCATCACCCTAATACCATTTCCTAAACCACTTCTATCTTTCCATCAAATTCCAAAGTCAAGGCAAAGTCAAGAGTTTCAACCGGCGCATTCGGACTTCTAAAATCAAAAGAGGTTCACTTTATTGCTTTCTTTATTATCGTTGTTTAATTATGTAATTTGTACGTTAATTCCTTTACTTGTGCATATTTTGTAAACAAAAACCCCACTTTATATTGCATGATGAAAATATAAATTCGTGAAATTAATTAAATTTCTCCCCGCTCTTTTTCATTTTAATGTCGATTTTAGTAGAGTTAGTTTTCTAACTGGCGAATTCGAGAGTTCTTATAATTCTCAAATTCATAACCTTACCCCCGAACTTAGAATCGGGTTTCGTAGACCGAAGTTATTTTTATTATCTTTTTAAGGTTTGTCGGTTTTCTTAAATCGACTGGCGACTCTTAATTCTTTTATAACCCGTTTAATTATTTTAAACATACGAATTTACAGGGAAATATTTAAAAATTGTTTAATATTTTCCACACATTAATCCAAGGTTAAAACCGAGAGAAATTGGGCCAGAAGTTGATAAAAACCCCCGCGGGTTTTATCAATTTTAACCCATCTTCTCTGGCCAACAAAAGCGCACGGTCTGGCCCGTGGAGTATTAAAACCCGCGCGGGTTTTCCCTTTCTATGGCGGCCCGTTTGCCTTCTGTTGGGCATGGGTCGAATGTTTGGTCGATATTTAATTTATTTCTTAAAATATTTCGATGTAATTTCGAGTGTTTAAATAAATAAAAACGGATTTATAAATAAATAAATTGTCATTATCCCGATAATGAATTTCGAAAATAAAGATATCCTTATTTAAGGATTAAGCATCCTTAGTCGGCTCCCGATCATTAAGTAGTGCATCCGAGAACAATTTCCCTGAACGGGAATTTCCCCGGTCCTACAGCATGGAGGGCATTATTCTTGGGACGTGTTCGCTCATCCTTCCATCCTCATCCCTCACCTCTCAACCTATAAATACCTCATCATTTTCTTGTGATTTTCAAGTTGCCACATAAAAGAACACCATCATCCGGTTGCCGCATAAAAGAGCACCATCATCCGGTAGCCACATAAAAGAGTACCATCATCCGGTAGCCACATAAAAGAGCACCATTAGCGACAGTCATTCAACGGTTGCCACCTAAAGGCCTCCCACGACGTCGTCAATGACAGTCGTCCAACGGTCGCCACTTAAAGGCCTCCAACGATGTCGTCAACAACAGTCGTCCATTGGGTTCCTCATAAAGGTCTCTAACGATGTTAGCAACAGTAGTCGTTCAAACGGATGCCACATAAAGATCTCCAACGACATTTTCAACATCATTCATCCAATGGTTACAACCTAAAGGTTACCGACGACCTCATCAGCAGCACCAGTCGTCCGAACGGATTCCACTTAATGGTCTCCAACGAAATTCTCACCATCAGTCGTCCAACGGTTGTGACCTAAAGGTTACCGACGACCTCTTCATCAGCGTTAGTCGTGCAACGGATTCCACTTAAAGGTCTCCAACGACATCTTCAGCAGCAGTCGTCCAACGGTTGCCACCTAAAGGTTACAGACGACCACATCATCAACAAGATCATGTGGGCGCTATATAAAATAGCACCGCTAGCATTAAGACAGAAATCAAGTCTACATTGACCTTCGTCCTATTCGGACTCGATCAAAGTGGGGGCTCTCTGTAGACACCGGATTTAGTACCGAGACAAGTGTACAAATCATGAGCAACAAGAAAGAGGCTAGAAGGAAAGCCAAACCACTGGGTCTCAATCAATGAAAAGTTATCGGGCCATCCTACCACAAAAAGCCTTCATTGTCAACCCTTTCCACATACATATGCCCACCATTTCGAACCCCATTTTTTCCACAAGTCTCTTTGGCCCTATTTCGTTTGATGAGAGTAAAGTACACATCATAAGCTTTCCAACGCCTTTTGAATTGCCTCAATCGGAGTCCGGATAAAACAGTTATGGCCGTTCGAAGTTTCACATAGAGATTTCAAAACCCACGCGGGTTTTAACAATTGCCATCTGTTGGGCATGGGTCAAATGTTTGGTTGATATTTAATTTATTTCTTAAAATATTTCGATGTAATTTCGAGTGTTTAAATAAATAAAAACGGATTTATAAATAAATAAATTGTCATTATCCCGATAATGAATTTCGAAAATAAAGATATCCTTATTTAAGGATTAAGCATCCTTAGTCGGCTCCCGATCATTAAGTAGTGCATCCGAGAACAATTTCCCTGAACGGGAATTTGCCCGGTCCTACAGCATGGAGGGCATTATTCTTGGGACGTGTTCGCTCATCCTTCCATCCTCATCCCTCACCTCTCAACCTATAAATACCTCATCATTTTCTTGTGATTTTCAAGTTGCCACATAAAAGAACACCATCATCCGGTTGCCGCATAAAAGAGCACCATCATCCGGTAGCCACATAAAAGAGTACCATCATCCGGTAGCCACATAAAAGAGCACCATCAGTGACAGTCATTCAACGGTTGCCACCTAAAGGCCTCCCACGAGGTCGTCAATGACAGTCGTCCAACGGTCGCCACTTAAAGGCCTCCAACGATGATGTCAGCAACAGTCGTCCATTGGGTTCCTCATAAAGGTCTCTAACGATGTTAGCAACTGTAGTCGTTCAAACGGATGCCACATAAAGGTCTCCAACGACATTTTCAACATCATTCATCCAATGGTTACAACCTAAAGGTTACCGACGACCTCATCAGCAGCACCAGTCGTCCGAACGGATTCCACTTAATGGTCTCCAACGAAATTCTCAGCATCAGTCGTCCAAGGGTTGTGACCTAAAGGTTACCGACGACCTCTTCATCAGCGTTAGTCGTGCAACGGATTCCACTTAAAGGTCTCCAACGACATCTTCAGCAGCAGTCGTCCAACGATTGCCACCTAAAGGTTACAGACGACCACATCATCAACAAGATCATGTGGGCGCTATATAAAATAGCACCGCCAGCATTAAGTCAGACATCAAGTCTACATTGACCTTCGTCCTATTCGGACTCGATCAAAGTGGGGGCTCTCTATAGACACCGGATTTAGTACCGAGACAAGTGTACAAATCATGAGCAACAAGAAAGAGGCTAGAAGGAAAGCCAAACCACTGGGTCTCAATCAATGAAAAGTTGTCGGGCCATCCTACCACAAAAAGCCTTCATTGTCAACCCTTTCCACATACATATGCCCACCATTTCGAATCCCATTTTTTCCACAAGTCTCTTTGGCCCTATTTCGTTTGATGAGAGTAAAGTACACATCATAAGCTTTCCAACGCCTTTTGAATTGCCTCAATCAAGTCCGATAAAGCGATTATGGTCGTTCGAAGTTGCACTTAGAGATTTCAAAACCCACGTGGGTTTTAACAATTGTCAGGCCTAGAAAACAGGCCCAGTCAGCAAATTTGGCCCCAAAGACTGTCAAAACCCGCACGGGTTTTAATCAAAGGAGACGGCCCAGAAACAAAACCAACCCAATGTGCTCCCCGGCTCAGCTGCTTCAAAACCCGCGCGGATTTTGGACCGGCCAAAGCGCGTCGTTTTGCTCCGTCCACGTCAGCGATCCGTGCGAGATTATTTAAAACCCGCGTGAGTTTTCTTTTTGAATCCGGCGCCAAAATCTTGATCACCCCCATGACATTAGCCCATGTGCATTTGAGTTGACTTTGTGATTGCATGACATGATCCAAGGGATGTGTCCCCATGATTTTCCCTCCTAAAACTCACCTCCTTCTCCTATAAATACCCCCCTCCATTCCAATCATTTCCATCAACCAATATCATCATTATCACCCAAACTCTCTTAAAATTCCTTCATCCATAATCACTCTCTAAACCTCTCCTAATCAGTTTTGTCAAATCCATATCATCACCCTAATACCATTTCCTAAATCACTTCTATCTTTCCATCAAATTCCAAAGTCAAGGCAAAGTCAAGAGTTTCAACCGGCGCATTCGGACTTCTAAAATCAAAAGAGGTTCGCTTTATTGCTTTCTTTATTATCGTTGTTTAATTATGTAATTTGTACGTTAATTCCTTTACTTGTGCATATTTTGTAAACAAAAACCCCACTTTATATTGCATGATGAAAATATAAATTCGTGAAATTAATTAAATTTCTCCCCGCTCTTTTTCATTTTAATGTCGATTTTAGTAGAGTTAGTTTTCTAACAGGCGAAATCGAGAGTTCTTATAATTCTCAAATTCATAACCTTACCCCTAACTTAGAATCGGGTTCAGAGACCGAAGTTATTTTTATTATCTTTTTTAGGTTTGTCGGTTTCCTTAAATCGACTGGCGACTCTTAATTCTTTTATAACCCGTTTAATTATTTTAAACATACGAATTTACACGAAAATATTTAAAAATTGTTTAATATTTTCCACACATTAATCCAAGGTTAAAACCGAGAGAAATTGGGCTAGAAGTTGATAAAAACCCCCGGGGCTTTTATCAATTTTAACCCATCTTCTCTGGCCAACAAAAGCGCACGGTCCGGCCCGTGGAGTATTAAAACCCGCGCGGGTTTTCCCTTTCTATGGCGGCCCGTTTGCCATCTGTTGGGCATGGGTCGAATGTTTGGTCGATATTTAATTTATTTCTTAAAATATTTCGATGTAATTTCGAGTGTTTAAATAAATAAAAACGGATTTATAAATAAATAAATTGTCATTATCCCGATAATGAATTTCGAAAATAAAGATATCCTTATTTAAGGATTAAGCATCCTTAGTCGGCTCCCGATCATTAAGTAGCGCATCCGAGAACAATTTCCCTGAACGGGAATTTCCCCGGTCCTACAGCATGGAGGGCATTATTCTTGGGACGTGTTCGCTCATCTTTCCATCCTCATTCCTCACCTCTCAACCTATAAATACCTCATCATTTTCTTGTGATTTTCAAGTTGCCACATAAAAGAACACAATCATCCGGTTGCCGCATAAAAGAGCACCATCATCCGGTAGCCACATAAAAGAGTACCATCATCCGGTAGCCACATAAAAGAGCACCATCAGCGACAGTCATTCAACGGTTGCCACCTAAAGGCCTCCCACGAGGTCGTCAATGACAGTCGTCCAACGGTCGCCACTTAAAGGCCTCCAACGATGTCGTCAGCAACAGTCGTCCATTGGGTTCCTCATAAAGGTCTCTAACGATGTTAGCAACAATAGTCGTTCAAACGGATGCCACATAATGGTCTCCAACGACATTTTCAACATCATTCATCCAATGGTTACAACCTAAAGGTTACCGAAGACCTCATCAAGAAGACTACCGTCCGAATGGATTCCACTTAATGGTCTCCAACGAAATTCTCAAAGATCGTCGTCCAACGGTTGTGACCTAAAGGTTACCGACGACCTCTTCATCAGCGTTAGTCGTGCAACGGATTCCACTTAAAGGTCTCCAACGACATCTTCAGCAGCAGTCGTCCAACGGTTGCCACCTAAAGGTTACAGACGACCACATCATCAACAAGATCATGTGGGCGCTATATAAAATAGCACCGCCAGCATTAAGTCAGACATCAAGTCTACATTGACCTTCGTCCTATTCGGACTCGATCAAAGTGGGGGCTCTCTATAGACACCGGATTTAGTACCGAGACAAGTGTACAAATCATGAGCAACAAGAAAGAGGCTAGAAGGAAAGCCAAACCACTGGGTCTCAATCAATGAAAAGTTATAGGGCCATCCTACCACAAAAAGCCTTCATTGTCAACCCTTTCCACATACATATGCCCACCATTTCGAATCCCATTTTTTCCACAAGTCTCTTTGGCCCTATTTCGTTTGATGAGAGTAAAGTACACATCATAAGCTTTCCAACGCCTTTTGAATTGCCTCAATCGAAGTCCGGATAAAACAGTTATGGTCGTTCGAAGTTGCACTTAGAGATTTCAAAACCCACGTGGGTTTTAACAATTGTCAGGCCTAGAAAACAGGCCCAGTCAGCAAATTTGGCCCCAAAGACTGTCAAAACCCGCACGGGTTTTAATCAAAGGAGACGGCCCAGAAACAAAACCAACCCAAGGCGCGCCGGCCACCGCTTAAAACCCGCGGATTTTGGACCGGCCAAAGCGCGTCGTTTTGCTCCGTCCACGTCAGCGATCCGTGCGAGATTATTTAAAACCCGCGTGAATTTTCTATTTGAATCCGGCGCCAAAATCTTGATCACCCCCATGACATTAGCCCATGTGCATTTGAATTGACTTTGTGATTGCATGACATGATCCAAGGGATGTGTCCCCATGATTTTCCCTCCTAAAACTCACCTCCTTCACCTATAAATACCCCCCTCCATTCCAATCATTTCCATCAACCAATATCATCATTATCACCCAAACTCTCTTAAAATTCCTTCATCCATAATCACTCTCTAAACCTCTCCTAATCAGTTTTGTCAAATCCATATCATCACCCTAATACCATTTCCTAAACCACTTCTATCTTTCCATCAAATTCCAAAGTCAAGGCAAAGTCAAGAGTTTCAACCGCAGATTCGGACTTCTAAAATCAAAAGAGGTTCGCTTTATTGCTTTCTTTATTATCGTTGTTTAATTATGTAATTTGTACGTTAATTCCTTTACTTGTGCATATTTTGTAAACAATAACCCCACTTTATATTGCATGATGAAAATATAAATTCGTGAAATTAATTAAATTTCTCCCCGCTCTTTTTCATTTTAATGTCGATTTTAGTAGAGTTAGTTTTCTAACTGGCGAATTCGAGAGTTCTTATAATTCTCAAATTCATAACCTTACCCCCGAACTTAGAATCGGGTTTCGTAGACCGAAGTTATTTTTATTATCTTTTTTAGGTTTGTCGGTTTCCTTAAATCGACTGGCGACTCTTAATTCTTTTATAACCCGTTTAATTATTTTAAACATACGAATTTACACGAAAATATTTAAAAATTGTTTAATATTTTCCACACATTAATCCAAGGTTAAAACCGAGAGAAATTGGGCTAGAAGTTGATAAAAACCCCCGGGGCTTTTATCAATTTTAACCCATCTTCTCTGGCCAACAAAAGCGCACGGTCCGGCCCGTGGAGTATTAAAACCCGCGCGGGTTTTCCCTTTCTATGGCGGCCCGTTTGCCATCTGTTGGGCATGGGTCGAATGTTTGGTCGATATTTAATTTATTTCTTAAAATATTTCGATGTAATTTCGAGTGTTTAAATAAATAAAAACGGATTTATAAATAAATAAATTGTCATTATCCCGATAATGAATTTCGAAAATAAAGATATCCTTATTTAAGGATTAAGCATCCTTAGTCGGCTCCCGATCATTAAGTAGCGCATCCGAGAACAATTTCCCTGAACGGGAATTTCCCCGGTCCTACAGCATGGAGGGCATTATTCTTGGGACGTGTTCGCTCATCCTTCCATCCTCATTCCTCACCTCTCAACCTATAAATACCTCATCATTTTCGTGTGATTTTCAAGTTGCCACATAAAAGAACACAATCATCCGGTTGCCGCATAAAAGAGCACCATCATCCGGTAGCCACATAAAAGAGTACCATCATCCGGTAGCCACATAAAAGAGCACCATCAGCGACAGTCATTCAACGGTTGCCACCTAAAGGCCTCCCACGAGGTCGTCAATGACAGTCGTCCAACGGTCGCCACTTAAAGGCCTCCAACGATGTCGTCAGCAACAGTCGTCCATTGGGTTCCTCATAAAGGTCTCTAACGATGTTAGCAACAATAGTCGTTCAAACGGATGCCACATAAAGGTCTCCAACGACATTTTCAACATCATTCATCCAATGGTTACAACCTAAAGGTTACCGACGACCTCATCAGTAGCACCAGTCGTCCGAATGGATTCCACTTAATGGTCTCCAACGAAATTCTCAGCATCAGTCGTCCAACGGTTGTGACCTAAAGGTTATCGACGACCTCTTCATCAGCGTTAGTCGTGCAACGGATTCCACTTAAAGGTCTCCAACGACATCTTCAGCTGCAGTCGTCCAACGGTTGCCACCTAAAGGTTACAGACGACCATATCATCAACAAGATCATGTGGGCGCTATATAAAATAGCACCGCCAGCATTAAGACAGACATCAAGTCTACATTGACCTTCGTCCTATTCGGACTCGATCAAAGTGGGGGCTCTCTGTAGACACCGGATTTAGTACCGAGACAAGTGTACAAATCATGAGCAACAAGAAAGAGGCTAGAAGGAAAGCCAAACCACTGGGTCTCAATCAATGAAAAGTTATCGGGCCATCCTACCACAAAAAGCCTTCATTGTCAACCCTTTCCACATACATATGCCCTCCATTTCGAATCCCATTTTTTCCACAAGTCTCTTTGGCCCTATTTCGTTTGATGAGAGTAAAGTAAACATCATAAGCTTTCCAACGCCTTTTGAATTGCCTCAATCGAAGTCCGGATAAAAAAGTTATGGTCGTTCGAAGTTGCACTTAGAGATTTCAAAACCCACGCGGGTTTTAACAATTGTCAGGCCTAGAAAACAGGCCCAGTCAGCAAATGTGGCCGCAAAGACTGTCAAAACCCACACGGGTTTTAATCAAAGGAGAGGGCCCAGAAACAAAACCAACCCAAGGCGCGCCCCGGCTCAGCTGCTTCAAAACCCGCGCGGATTTTGGACCGGCCAAAGCGCGTCGTTTTGCTCCGTCCACGTCAGCCATCCGTGCGAGATTATTTAAAACCCGCGTGAGTTTTCTATTTGAATCCGGCGCCAAAATCTTGATCACCCCCATGACATTAGCCCATGTGCATTTGAATTGACTTTTCGATTGCAAGGCATGATCCAAGGGATGTGTCCCCATGATTTTCCCTCCTAAAACTCACCTCCTTCACCTATAAATACCCCCCTCCATTCCATTCATTTCCATCAACCAATATCATCATTATCACCCAAACTCTCTTAAAATTCCTTCATCCATAATCACTCTCTAAACCTCTCCTAATCAGTTTTGTCAAATCCATATCATCACCCTAATCAAAAGAGGTTCGCTTTATTACTTTCTTTATTATCGTTGTTTAATTATGTAATTTGTACGTTAATTCCTTTACTTGTGCATATTTTGTAAACAAAAACCCCACTTTATATTGCATGATGAAAATATAAATTCATGAATTTAATTAAACTTCTCCCCGCTTTTTTTCATTTTAATGTCGATTTTAGTAGAGTTTGTTTTTATTATCTTTTTAAGGTTTGTCGGTTTCCTTAAATCGACTGGCGACTCTTAATTCTTTTATAACCCGTTTAATTATTTTAAACATACGAATTTACACGAAAATATTTAAAAATTGTTTAATATTTTCCACACATTAATCCAAGGTTAAAACCGAGAGAAATTGGGCCAGAAGTTGATAAAAACCCCCGCGGGTTTTATCAATTTTAACCCATCTTCTCTGGCCAACAAAAGCGCACGGTCCGGCCCGTGGAGTATTAAAACCCGAGCGTGTTTTCCCTTTCTATGGCGGCCCGTTTGCCATCTGTTGGGCATGGGTCGAATGTTTGGTCGATATTTAATTTATTTCTTAAAATATTTCGATATAATTTCGAGTGTTTAAATAAATAAAAACGGATTTATAAATAAATAAATTGTCATTATCCCGATAATGAATTTCGAAAATAATGATTTCCTTATTTAAGGATTAAGCATCCTTAGTCGGCTCCCGATCATTAAGTAGCGCATCCGAGAACAATTTCCCTGAACGGGAATTTCCCCGGTCCTACAGCATGGAGGGCATTATTCTTGGGACGTGTTCGCTCATCCTTCCATCCTCATCCCTCACCTCTCAACCTATAAATACCTCATCATTTTCTTGTGATTTTCAAGTTGCCACATTAAAGAACACCATCATCCGGTTGCCGCACAAAAGAGCACCATCATCCGGTAGCCACATAAAAGAATACCATCATCCGGTAGCCACATAAAAGAGCACCATCAGCGACAGTCATTCAACGGTTGCCACCTAAAGGCCTCCCACGAGGTCTCAATGACAGTCGTCCAACGGTCGCCACTTAAAGGCCTCCAACGATGTCGCAAGAAATACCGCCCATTGGGTTCCTCATAAAGGTCTCTAACGATGTTAGCAACAGTAGTCGTTCAAACGGATGCCACATAAAGGTCTCCAACGACATTTTCAACATCATTCATCCAATGGTTACAACATTAAGGTTACCGACGACCTCATCAGCAGCTCCAGTCGTCCGAACGGATTCCACTTAATGGTCTCCAACGAAATTCTCAGCATCAGTCGTCCAACGGTTGTGACCTAAAGGTTACCGACGACCTCTTCATCAGCGTTAGTCGTGCAACGGATTCCACTTAAAGGTCTCCAACGACATCTTCAGCAGCAGTCGTCCAACGGTTGCCACCTAAAGGTTACAGACGACCACATCATCAACAAGATCATGTGGGCGCTATATAAAATAGCACCGCCAGCATTAAGACAGACATCAAGTCTACATTGACCTTCGTCCTATTCGGACTCGATCAAAGTGGGGGCTCTCTGTAGACACCGGATTTAGTACCGAGACAAGTGTACAAATCATGAGCAACAAGAAAGAGGCTAGAAGGAAAGCCAAACCACTGGGTCTCAATCAATGAAAAGTTATCGGGCCATCCAACCACAAAAAGCCTTCATTGTCAACCCTTTCCACATACATATGCCCACCATTTCGAATCCCATTTTTTCCACAAGTCTCTTTGCTTTCCAACGCCTTTTGAATTGCCTCAATCGAAGTCCGGATAAAACAGTTATGGTCGTTCGAAGTTGCACTTAGAGAATTCAAAACCCACGCGGGTTTTAACAATTGTCAGGCCTAAACAGCCAACAAATTGGCCCAAAAGACCGCCAAAACCCGCACGGGTTTTAATCAAAGGAGACGGCCCAGAAACAAAACCAACCCAAGGCGCGCCGGCCATTGCTTCAAAACTCGCGGATTTTGGACCGCCAAAGCGCTGCTTTGCTCCGTCCACGTCAGCCATCCGTGCGAGATTATTTAAAACCCGCGTGAGTTTTCTATTTGAATCCGGCGCCAAAATCTTGATCACCCCCATGACATTAGCCCATGTGCATTTGAATTGACTTTGTGATTGCATGGCAAGATCCAAGGGATGTGTCCCCATGATTTTCCCTCCTAAAACTCACCTCCTTCACCTATAAATACCCCCCTCCATTCCATTCATTTCCATCAACCAATATCATCATTATCACCCAAACTCTCTTAAAATTCCTTCATCCATAATCACTCTCTAAACCTCTCCTAATCAGTTTTGTCAAATCCATATCATCACCCTAATACCATTTCCTAAACCACTTCTATCTTTCCATCAAATTCCAAAGTCAAGGCAAAGTCAAGAGTTTCAACCGGCGCATTCGGACTTCTAAAATCAAAAGAGGTTCGCTTTATTGCTTTCTTTATTATCGTTGTTTAATTATGTAATTTGTACGTTAATTCCTTTACTTGTGCATATTTTGTAAACAAAAACCCCACTTTATATTGCATGATGAAAATATAAATTCGTGAAATTAATTAAATTTCTCCCCGCTCTTTTTCATTTTAATGTCGATTTTAGTAGAGTTAGTTTTCTAATCCAATTCGAGAGTTCTTATAATTCTCAAATTCATAACCTTACCCCCGAACTTAGAATCGGGTTTCGTAGACCGGAGTTATTTTTATTATCTTTTTAAGGTTTGTCGGTTTCCTTAAATCGACTGGCGACTCTTAATTCTTTTATAACCCGTTTAATTATTCTAAACATACGAATTTACACGAAAATATTTAAAAATTGTTTAATATTTTCCACACATTAATCCAAGATTAAAACCGAGAGAAATTGGGGCAGATGTTGATAAAAACCCCCGCGGGTTTTATCAATTTTAACCCATCTTCTCTGGCCAACAAAAGCGCACGGTCCGGCCCATGGAGTATTAAAACCCGCGCGGGTTTTCCCTTTCTATGGCGGCCCGTTTGCCTTCTGTTGGGCATGGGTCGAATGTTTGGTCGATATTTAATTTTTTTCTTAAAATATTTCGATGTAATTTCGAGTGTTTAAATAAATAAAAATGGATTTATAAATAAATAAATTGTCATTATCCCGATAATGAATTTCGAAAATAAAGATATCCTTATTTAAGGATTAAGCAACCTTAGTCGGCTCCCGATCATTAAAAACCGCATCCGAGAACAATTTCCCTGAACGGGAATTTCCCCGGTCCTACAGCATGGAGGGCATTATTCTTGGGACGTGTTCGCTCATCCTTCCATCCTCATCCCTGACCTCTCAACCTATAAATTCCTTCATCCATAATCACTCTCTAAACCTCTCCTAATCAGTTTTGTCAAATCCATATCATCACCCTAATACCATTTCCTAAACCACTTCTATCTTTCCATCAAATTCCAAAGTCAAGGCAAAGTCAAGAGTTTCAACCGGCGCATTCGGACTTCTAAAATCAAAAGAGGTTCGCTTTATTGCTTTCTTTATTATCGTTGTTTAATTATGTAATTTGTACGTTAATTCCTTTACTTGTGCATATTTTGTAAACAAAAACCCCATTTTGTATTGCATGATGAAAATATAAATTCGTGAAATTAATTAAATTTCTCCCCGCTCTTTTTCATTTTAATGTCGATTTTAGTAGAGTTAGTTTTCTAACTGGCGAATTCGAGAGTTCTTATAATTCTCAAATTCATAACCTTACCCCAGAACTTAGAATCTGGTTTCGTAGACCGAAGTTATTTTTTTTATCTTTTTAAGGTTTGTCGGTTTCCTTAAATCGACTGGCGACTCTTAATTCTTTTATAACCCGTTTAATTATTTTAAACATACGAATTTACACGAAAATATTTAAAAATTGTTTAATATTTTCCACACATTAATCCAATGTTAAAACCGAGAGAAATTGGGCCAGAATTGATAATACCCCCGCGGGTTTTATCAATTTTAACCCATCTTCTCTGGCCAACAAAAGTGCACGGTCTGGCCCGTGGAGTATTAAATCCCGCGCGGGTTTTCCCTTTCTATGGCGGCCCGTTTGCCTTCTGTTGGGCATGGGTCGAATGTTTGGTCGATATTTAATTTATTTCTTAAAATATTTCGATGTAATTTCGAGTGTTTAAATAAATAAAAACGGATTTATAAATAAATAAATTGTCATTATCCCGATAATGAATTTCGAAAATAAAGATATCCTTATTTAAGGATTAAGCATCCTTAGTCGGCTCCCGATCATTAAGTAGTGCATCCGAGAACAATTTCCCTGAACGGGAATTTCCCCGGTCCTACAGCATGGACGGCATTATTCTTGGGTTCCTCATCGCTCATCCTTCCATCCTCATCCCTGACCTCTCAACCTATAAATACCTCATCATTTTCTTGTGATTTTCAAGTTGCCACATAAAAGAACACCATCATCCGGTTGCCGCATAAAAGACCACCATCATCCGGTAGCCACATAAAAGAGTACCATCATCCGGTAGCCACATAAAAGAGCACCATCAGCGACAGTCGTTCAACGGTTGCCACCTAAAGGCCTCCCACGATGTCGTCAATGACAGTCGTCCAACGGTCGCCACTTAAAGGCCTCCGACGATGTCGTCAGCAACAGTCGTCCATTGGGTTCCTCATAAAGGTCTCTAACGATGTTAGCAACAGTATTCGTTCAAACGGATGCCACATAAAGGTCTCCAATGACATTTTCAACATCATTCATCCAATGGTTACAACCTAAAGGTTACCGACGACCTCATCAGCAACACCAGTCGTCCGAACGGATTCCACTTAAAGGTCTCCAACGAAATTCTCAGCATCAGTCGTCCAACGGTTGTGACCTGAAGGTTACCGACGACATCTTCATCAGCCTTAGTCGTGCAACGGATTCCACTTAAAGGTCTCCAACGACATCTTCATTAGCAGTCGTCCAACGCCTTTTGAATTGCCTCAATCGGAGTCCGGATAAAACAGTTATGGTCGTTCGAAGTTGCACTTAGAGATTTCAAAACCCACGCGGGTTTTAACAATTTTCAGGCCTAGAAAACAGGCCGAGTCAGCAAATTTGGGCCCAAAGACTGTCAAAACCCGCACGGGTTTTAATCAAAGTAGACGGCCCAGAAACAAAACCAACCCAAGGCGCGCCCCGGCTCAGCTGCTTCAAAACCCGCGTGGATTTTGGATTGACTTTGTGATTGCATGGCATGATC
The DNA here is from genome assembly GCA_029582165.1 of Portulaca oleracea. Lineage (NCBI taxonomy): Eukaryota > Viridiplantae > Streptophyta > Magnoliopsida > Caryophyllales > Portulacaceae > Portulaca > Portulaca oleracea. Next base: position 10,376,818 of record CM055885.1, on the reverse strand, counting down.
CAAGGGATGTGTCCCCATGATTTTCCCTCCTAAAACTCACCTCCTTCACCTATAAATACCCCCCTCCATTCCATTCATTTCCATCAACCAATATCATCATTATCACCCAGACTCTTTTAAAATTCCTTCATCCATAATCACTCTCTAAACCTCTCCTAATCAGTTTTGTCAAATCCATATCATCACCCTAATACCATTTCCTAAACCACTTCTATCTTTCCATCAAATTCCAAAGTCAAGGCAAAGTCAAGAGTTTCAACCGGCGCATTCGGACTTCTAAAATCAAAAGAGGTTCGCTTTATTGCTTTCTTTATTATTGTTGTTTAATTATGTAATTTGTACGTTAATTCCTTTACTTGCGCATATTTTGTAAACAAAAACCCCACTTTATATTGCATGATGAAAATATAAATTCGTGAAATTAATTAAACTTTTCCCCGCTCTTTTTCATTTTAATGTCGATTTTAGTAGAGTTTGTTTTCTAATTGGCGAATTCGAGAGTTCTTATAATTCTCAAATTCATAACCTTACCCTCGAATTTAGAATCGGGTTTCGTAGACCGGAGTTATTTTTATTATCTTTTTAAGGTTTGTCGGTTTCCTTAAATCGACTGGCGACTCTTAATTCTTTTATAACCCGTTTAATTATTTTAAACATACGAATTTACACGAAAATATTTAAAAATTGTTTAATATTTTCAACACATTAATCCAAGAAATTGGGCCAGAAGTTGATAAAAACCCCCGCGGGTTTTATCAATTTTAACCCATCTTCTCTAGCCAACAAAAGCGCACGGTCCGGCCATGGAGTATTAAAACCCGCGCGAGTTTTCCCTTTCTATGGCGGCCCGTTTGCCTTCTGTTGGGCATGGGTCGAATGTTTGGTCGATATTTAATTTATTTCTTAAAATATTTTTGGGACGTGTTCGCTCATCCTTCCATCCTCATCCCTGACCTCTCAACCTATAAATACCTCATAATTTTCTTGTGATTTTAAAGTTGCCACATAAAAGAACACCATCATCCGGTTGCCGCAAAAAAGAGCACCATCATCCGGTAGCCACATAAAAGAGTACCATCATCCGGTAGCCACATAAAAGAGCACCATCAGCGACAGTCGCTTAACGGTTGCCACCTAAAGGCCTCCCACGATGTCGTCAATGACAGTCGTCCAACGGTCGCCACTCAAAGGCCTCCAACGATGTCGTCAGCAACAGTCTTCCATTGGGTTCCTCATAAAGGTCTCTAACGATGTTAGCAACAGTAGTCGTTCAAACGGATGCCACATAAAGGTCTCCAACGACATTTTCAACATCATTCATCCAATGGTTACAACCTAAAGGTTACCGACGACCTCATCAGCAACACCAGTCGTCCGAACGGATTCCACTTAAAGGTCTCCAACGAAATTCTCAGCATCAGTCGTCCAACGGTTGTGACCTAAAGGTTACCGACGACCTCTTCATCAGCATTAGTCATGCAACGGATTCCACTTAAAGGTCTCCAACGACATCTTCAGCAGCAGTCGTCCAACGGTTGCCACCTAAAGGTCACAGACGACCACATCATCAACAAGATCATGTGGGCGCTATATAAAATAGCACCGCCAGCATTAAGACAGACAAAAGTCTACTTTGACCCTCGTCCTATTCGGACTCGATCAAAGTGGGGGCTCTCTGTAGACACCGGATTTAGTACCGGGACAAGTGTACAAATCATGAGCAACAAGAAAGAGGCTAGAAGGAAAGCCAAGCCACTGGGTCTCCATCAATGAAAAGTTATCGGGCCATCCTACCCCAAAAAGCCTTCATTGTCAACCCTTTCCACATACATATGCCCACCGTTTCGAATCCCATTTTTTCTACAAGTCTCTTTGGCCCTATTTCGTTTGATGACAGTAAAGTACACATCATAAGCTTTCCAACGCCTTTTGAATTGCCTCAATCGGAGTCCGGATAAAACAGTTATGGCCGTTCGAAGTTGCACTTAGAGATTACAAAACCCACGCAGGTTTTAACAATTGTCAGGCCTAGAAAACAGGCCCAGTCAGCAAATTTGGCCCCAAAGACTGTCAAAACCCGCACGGGTTTTAATCAAAGGAGACGGCCCAGAAACAAAACCAACCCAAGGCGCGCCCCGGCTCAGCTGCTTCAAAACTCCATGATTTGAGACCGCCAAAGCGTCGTTTTGCTCCGGCCCACGCCGATCCGTGCGAGATTATTTAAAACCGGCGTGGGTTTTCTATTTGAATCCGACGCCAAAATCTTGATCACCCCCATGACATTAGCCCATGTGCATTTGAATTGACATTGTGATTGCATGGCATGATCCAAGGGATGTGTCCCCATGATTTTCCCTCCTAAAACTCACCTCCTTCACCTATAAATACCCCCCTCCATTCCATTCATTTCCATCAACCAATATCATCATTATCACACAAACTCTCTTAAAATTCCTTCATCCATAATCACTCTCTAAACCTCTCCTAATCAGTTTTGTCAAATCCATATCATCACCCTAATACCATTTCCTAAACCACTTCTATCTTTCCATCAAATTCCAAAGTCAAGGCAAAGTCAAGAGTTTCAACCGGCGCATTCGGACTTCTAAAATCAAAAGAGGTTCGCTTTATTGCTTTCTTTATTATTGTTGTTTAATTATGTAATTTGTACGTTAATTCCTTTACTTGCGCATATTTTGTAAACAAAAACCCCACTTTATATTGCATGATGAAAATATAAATTCGTGAAATTAATTAAACTTTTCCCCGCTCTTTTTCATTTAATGTCGATTTTAGTAGAGTTTGTTTTCTAACTGGCGAATTCGAGAGTTCTTATAATTCTCAAATTCATAACCTTACCCCTGAACTTAGAATCGGGTTTCGTAGACCGGATTTATTTTTATTATCTTTTTAAGGTTTGTCGGTTTCCTTAAATCGACTGGCGACTCTTAATTCTTTTATAACCCGTTTAATTATTTTAAACATACGAATTTACACGAAAATATTTAAAAATTGTTTAATATTTTCCACACATTAATCCAAGATTAAAACCGAGAGAAATTGGCCAGAAGTTGATAAAAACCCCCGCGGGTTTTATCAATTTTAACCCATCTTCTCTGGCCAACAAAAGCGCACGGTCCGGCCCATGGAGTATTAAAACCCGCGCAGGTTTTCCCTTTATATAGCGGCCCGTTTGCCTTATGTTGGGCATGAGTCGAATGCTTGGTCGATATTTAATTTATTTCTTAAAATATTTCGATGTAATTTCGAGTGTTTAAATAAATAAAAATGGATTTATAAATAAACAAATTGTCATTATCCCGATAATGAATTTCGAAAATAAAGATATCCCTGAACAATTTCCCTGAACGGGAATTTCCCCGGTTCTACAGCATGGAGGGCATTATTCTTGGGACGTGTTCGCTCATCTTTCCATCCTCATCCCTCACCTCTCAACCTATAAATACCTCATCATTTTCTTGTGATTTTCAAGTTGCCACATAAAAGAACACCATCATCTGGTTGCCGCATAAAAGAGCACCATCATCCGGTAGCCACATAAAAGAGTACCATCATCCGGTAGCCACATAAAAGAGCACCATCAGCGACAGTCGTTCAACGGTTGCCACCTAAAGGCCTCCCACGATGTCGTCAATGACAGTCGTCCAACGGTCGCCACTTAAAGGCCTCCAACGATGTCGTCAGCAACAGTCATCCATTGGGTTCCTCATAAAGGTCTCTAACGATGTTAGCAACAGTAGTCGTTCAAATGGATGCCACATAAAGGTCTCCAACGACATTTTCAACATCATTCATCCAATGGTTACAACCTAAAGGTTACCGACGACCTCATTAGCAACACAGTCTTCCGAACGGATTCCACTTAAAGGTCTCCAACGAAATTCGCAGCATCATTCGTCCAACGGTTGTCACCTAAAGGTTACCGACGACCTCTTCATCAGCGTTAGTCGTGCAACAGATTCCACATAAATGTCTCCAACGACATCTTCAGCAGCAGTCGTCCAACGGTTGCCACCTAAAGGTTACAGACGACAACATCATCAACAAGATCATGTGGGCGCCATATAAAAGAGCACCGCCAGCATTAAGACAGACATCAAGTCTACTTTGACCTTCGTCCTATTCGGACTCGATCAAAGTGGGGGCTCTCTGTAGACATCGGAATTAGTACCGGGGCAAGTGTACAAATCATGAGCAACAAGAAAGAGGCTAGAAGGAAAGCCAAGCCACTGGGTCTCCATCAATGAAAAGTTATCGGGCCATCCTACCACAAAAAGCGTTCATTGTCAACCCTTTCCACATACATATGCCCACCATTTCGAATCCCAGTCAGCAAATTTGGCCCCGAAGACTGTCAAAACCCACACGGGTTTTAATCAAAGGAGACGGCCCAGAAACAAAACCAACCAAGGCGCGCCCCAGCTCAGCTGCTTCAAAACCCGCGCGGGTTTTCGACCGGCCAAAGCGCGTCGTTTTGCTCCGTCCACGTCAGCGATCCGTGCGAGATTATTTAAAACCCGCGTGGGTTTTCTATTTGAATCCGACGCCAAAATCTTGATCACCCCCATGACATTAGCCCATGTGCATTTGAATTGACTTTGTGATTGCATGGCATGATCCAAGGGATGTGTCCCCATGATTTTCCCTCCTAAAAGTCACCTCCTTCACCTATAAATACCCCCCTCCATTCCATTCATTTCCATCAACCAATATCATCATTATCACCCAAACTCTCTTAAAATTCCTTCATCCATAATCACTCTCTAAACCTCTCCTAATCAGTTTTGTCAAATCCATATCATCACCCTAATACCATTTCCTAAACCACTTCTATCTTTCCATCAAATTCCAAAGTCAAAGCAAAGTCAAGAGTTTCAACCGGCACATTCGGACTTCTAAAATCAAAAGAGGTTCGCTTTATTGCTTTCTTTATTATCGTTGTTTAATTATGTAATTTGTACGTTAATTCCTTTACTTGTGCATATTTTGTAAACAAAAACCCCACTTTATATTGCATGATGAAAATATAAATTCGTGAAATTAATTAAACTTCTCCCCGCTCTTTTTCATTTTAATGTCGATTTTAGTAGAGTTTGTTTTCTAACTGGCGAATTCGAGAGTTCTTATAATTCTCAAATTCATAACCTTACCCCCGAACTTAGAATCGGGTTTCGTAGACCGGAGTTATTTTTATTATCTTTTTAAGGTTTGTCGGTTTCCTTAAATCGACTGGCGACTCTTAATTCTTTTATAACCCGTTTAATTATTCTAAACATACGAATTTACACGAAAATATTTAAAAATTGTTTAATATTTTCCACACATTAATCCAAGTTTAAAACCGAGAGAAAATGGGCCAGAAGTTGATAAAAACCCCCGCGGGTTTTATCAATTTTAACCCATCTTCTCTGGCGAACAAAAGCGCACGGTCCGGCCCATGGAGTATTAAAACCCGCGCGGGTTTTCACTTTCTATGGCGGCCCGTTTGCCTTCTGTTGGGCATGGGTCGAATGTTTGGTCGATATTTAATTTATTTCTTAAAGTATTTCGATGTAATTTCGAGTGTTTAAATAAATAAAAACGGATTTATAAATAAATAAATTGTCATTATCCCGATAATGAATTTCGAAAATAAAGATATCCTTATTTAAGGATTAAGCAACCTTAGTCGGCTCCCGATCTTTAAGTAGCGCATCCGAGAACAATTTCCCTGAACGGGAATTTCCCCGGTCCTACAGCATGGAGGGCATTATTCTTGGGACGTGTTCGCTCATCCTTCCATCCTCATCCCTCACCTCTCAGCCTATAAATACCTCATCATTTTCTAGTGATTTTCAAGTTGCCACATAAAAGAACACCATCATCCGGTTGCCGCATAAAAGAGCACCATCATCCGGTAGCCACATAAAAGAGTACCATCATCCGGTAGCCACATAAAAGAGCACCATCAGCGACAGTCGTTCAACGGTTGCCACCTAAAGCCCTCCCACGATGTCGTCTATGACAGTCGTCCAATAGTCGCCACTTAAAGGCCTCCAACGATGTCGTCAGCAACAGTCGTCCGTTGGGTTCCTCAGAAAGGTCTCTAACGATGTTAGCAACAGTAGTCGTTCAAATGGATGCTACATAAAGTTCTCCAATGACATTTTCAACATCATTCATCCAATGGTTACCACCTAAAGGTTACCGACGACCTCATCAGCAACACCAGTCGTCCGAAAGGATTCCACTTAAACGTCTCCAACGAAATTCTCAGCATCAGTCGTCCAACGGTTGTCACCTAAAGGTTACCGACGACCTCTTCATCAGCGTTAGTCGTGCAACGGATTCCACTTAAATGTCTCCAACGACATCTTCAGCAGTAGTCGTCCATCGGTTGCCACCTAAAGGTTACAGACGACAACATCATCAACAAGATCATGTGGGCGCCATATAAAAGAGCACCGCCAGCATTAAGACAGACATCAAGTCTACTTTGACCTTCGTCCTATTCGGACTCGATCAAAGTGTGGGTTCTCTGTAGACACCGGAATTAGTACCGGGACAAGTGTACAAATCATGAGCAACAACAAAGAGGCTAGAAGGAAAGCCAAGCCACTAGGTCTCCGTCAATGAAAAGTTATCGGGCCAGCCCACCACAAAAAGCGTTCATTGTCAACCCTTTCCACATACATATGCCCACCATTTCGAATCCCATTTTTTCCACAAGTCTCTTTGGCCCTATTTCGTTTGATGAGAGTAAAGTACACATCATAAGCTTTCCAACGCCTTTTGAATTGCCTCAATCGGAGTCCGGATAAAACAGTTATGGCCGTTCGAAGTTGCACTTAAAGATTTCAAAACCCACGCGGGTTTTAACAATTGTCTGGCCTAGAAAACATGCCCAGTCAGCAAATTTGGCCCCGAAGACTTTTAAAACCCACACGGGTTTTAATCAAAGGAGACGGCCCAGAAACAAAACCAACCCAAGGCGCGCCCCAACTTAGCTGCTTCAAAACCCGCGCGGGTTTTGGACCGGCCAAAGCGCGTCGTTTTGCTCCGTCCACGTCAGCGATCCGTGCGAGATTATTTAAAACCCGCGTGGGTTTTCTATTTGAATCCGGCGCCAAAATCTTGATCACCCCCATGACATTAGCCAATGTGCATTTGAATTGACTTTGTGATTGCATGGCATGATCCAAGGGATGTGTCCCCATGATTTTCCCTCCTAAACCTCACCTCCTTCACCTATAAATACCCCCCTCCATTCCATTCATTTCCATCAACCAATATCATCATTATCACCCAAACTCTCTTAAAATTCCTTCATCCATAATCACTCTCTAAACCTCTCCTAAACAGTTTTGTCAAATCCATATCATCACCCTAATACCTTTCCTAAACCACTTCTATCTTTCCATCAAATTCCAAAGTCAAGGCAAAGTCAAGAGTTTCAACCGGCGCATTCGGACTTCTAAAATCAAAAGAGGTTCGCTTTATTGCTTTCTTTATTATCGTTGTTTAATTATGTAATTTGTACGTTAATTCCTTTACTTGTGCATATTTTGTAAACAAAAACCCCACTTTATATTGTATGATGAAAATATAAATTCGTGAAATTAATTAAACTTCTCCCCGCTCTTTTTCATTTTAATGTCGATTTTAGTAGAGTTTGTTTTCTGACTGGCGAATTCGAGAGTTCTTATAACTCTCAAATTCGTAACCTTACCCCGAACTTAGAATCGGGTTTCGTAGACCAGAGTTATTATTTTTATCTTTTTAAGGTTTGTCTGTTTCCTTAAATCGACTGGCGACTCTTAATTCTTTTATAACCCGTTTAATTATTTTAAACATACGAATTTACACGAAAATATTTAAAAATTGTTTAATATTTTCCACACATTAATCTAAGGTTAAAACCGAGAGAAAATGGGCCAGAAGTTGATAAAGACCCCCGCGGGTTTTATCAATTTTAACCCATCTTCTCTGGCCCACAAAAGCGCACGGTCCGGCCCATGGAGTATTAAAACCCCCTCGGGTTTTCACTTTCTATGGCGGCCCGTTTGCCTTCTATTGGGCATGGGTCGAATGTTTGGTCGATATTTAATTTATTTCTTAAAGTATTTCGATGTAATTTCGAGTGTTTAAATAAATAAAAACGGATTTATAAATAAATAAATTATCATTATCCCGATAATGAATTTCAAAAATAAAGATATCCTTATTTAAGGATTAAGCAACCTTATTCGGCTCCCGATCATTAAGTAGCGCATCCGAGAACAATTTCCCTGAACGGGAATTTCCCCGGTCCTACAGCATGGAGGGCATTATTCTTGGGACGTGTTCGCTCATCCTTCCATCTTCATCCCTCACCTCTCAACCTATAAATACCTCATTATTTTCACTCGTTCACTATCAACTATTATCATCATACTATTAAAACTCTCTCCATACTATTCTCCCTCTCTAATTCTCTCATAATCACTCTCATCATCTCAATATTATCATTCTTACACCACCCTCCTAACCATTCTCATATACATCCTTCCATCCAAGCTCCAAACCAAGGTCAAGTCACGGGATTGAGTTTCATCTCATCCATCACCTAGCAAGGTTTGCCTTTTTATTACTATTGTATTTAATCATGTAATGCTTTAATTTTCTTACTTGTACATTATTTTGTAAAAACTTCTCATTTTAATCTTGCATGTTCCGAATATTAATTTCATGAAATTCATTACAGTTCTTCCAACTCAATTTCATTTCAAGTTCGATTTTAGTAGAGTCTGTTTTTAAATAGGTGGATTCGAGAATTATTTTAATTTTCGAATTCGTAACCTTTCCCCCGCACATAGAATTCGGGTTCGTAGACCGGAGTTGTTTTTATTTATTTATGGTTTGTCGATTTCCATAAATCGGCTGGCGACTCTTTCTTGTTTTTAATCTTTTTTTGTTTATCCAACATGTATGTTTATTACATCGAAAGAATTTATAAAATAATTTACATATGTCCATATTTTGATCCGAAATCTACTCAATAGAAAATGTCGTAGTAACTTTCGAAGGCCCCTTGGCCTTTGAATTTTCTAAGAATTCTCTATTGGATCGAGGCCCGGATTTGAATCGGATTTTATGTAACATTATTGTAAAATAATTCGATGTAATTTCAAGCATGTGGATAATAAAAATTGATTATTAAATAAATAAAAGTCTCACCTCGAAAACGAATTTCATAAAAATAAAAATATCTTTATTTAAGGACTAAGCAACCTTAGTCGTCTCCCGATAATTAAGTAGCGCATCCGAAACCAATTCCCCGAAGAGGGATTTTCCGGGTCCTATATTGTCTCATCTGCAGGATGGTGTGTTAAGTTTAGAAAATTGGTTAGGTAGGGTCCAAATTTGAAAGCAATAAATAGTAAAAAACAATTAAACTAACCTAAACATGAAGGAAATTAAACTGCAAAGAAAGTTCATAACTAAGAACGCAATTGAAGCAATAAATAATGAACTAAAACCGAATTGCATACTGAAATTAAGGAAAAAAAACATTAACATGCATATGCAACAAGGCCTTTAAACCCCTTGGTAATCCAAATCCAAGTGGACGAGGAAGGTCTTGTGAGGTTTATATAAGTTATACCCACAAAAGCCAAGAGGAGGAAGAGAAGTAAAACGACAAGAATAAAAGGCAAACTGAACAAGTTAAGCACAGAAGGAAGTCTACACACAAGGCTACGAATCTAACTACTCAAATATTTCTTCTTACTCAATTCTGAACAATTATTAAGAGCATTCAAGGCTACTAGCAAGCCCGTACCAAAGTTCACACTTTTCAGTTCACTCATGCATATGCTTGACGGGTTCCCGATGCTCGAGTGCAATGTTTCTGGCTTATTTTTGTTTAAACCAAGGTTCAATCGGTCAAGAACTAACTACTCACATACCCATGTTTTCTTCTTCGTTAATTATGGTGGTCCTTTTCCCTATTTTGTGTCGCCCTTGGCTTAGTGAGGTCGCATGTTACACAGACAAAAGCTACACAGATAGAGGTTTACTCTTCCATACACATGCAAGGTGCTTAAAGCATATGAGTGTCTCACCACCCATACCGATCTATGCAGGTGAACCAACATTTTCAGCTTTTCATTTTCTCAATGTTTTTACGTTAGTATTTTTCGGGAATAAGAATAACCCATAAATGGGGTTTACCCTCCCAACACAGGTTACTCCATACGCAACAAAGTGATTGAAGGGTATGGTGACGTGTTGGGGAGATCCAAAGGGTAAGCCCACTTCAACCAAGACCCATGGTACACAAGTTAAGTAAGGTTCCATCTTAAAACCAATTGGTGTTAAGAGAAGTAGCCCACTTGACTTATATACCATATGCTTTCTGTTTACTTTTTTGATGTGAGACTTTTACTTATGGGTGTTATGGGTGAATGCCAACAATCTCCCCCTTCACACATGAGTCTCTCCCCCTTGATTGGAAGCCTCTTTTTTGCCCAAGGTTTCAAGTCACCATCAGGAGCCCATCATAGCCGCACCTTACTCTACAGAGTCGCACCCTACTCCACCAGAGTCTCATGCCACCACTTTGTCTCAAGAGTCCCAGCCGCACCTTACTCCACAGAGCCGCACCCTACTCCATCCCAGTCTCATGCCACCACTCTGAGCATTCAGGAGACCCAGCCGAGCACGCGCTATGGTCCCTGCTCCTGTCCACGGTGATCTTCTCGCACCTTGCCTGCACCCAGCCGAACGAACCATCGGCTCTGATACCACTTGTTGGGGAGATCCAAGGGGTGAGCCCACTTCAACCAAGACCCATGGTACACAAGTTAAGTGAGGTTTCATCTTAAAACCAATTGGTGTTAAGATGGAACCTCACTTAACTTGTGTACCATAGGTCTTGGTTGAAGTGGGCTCACCCCTTGGATCTCCCCAACTTGGCGCACCACTCATACTAACCCGTGTGGGTGTACCAACATTTTTCTTTTTTCTTTTTTCCATTTTAGTTTTTAGTTTTTAATTATTAGCGCATGGATATGTAAGATGCCAAAACTTTGCTCCTAAACTAAAATCATCACATTAATAAGCTATAAGTGAAAATTCTAACGAAACCACATGGTTGCAAATACAGGTGAGGTTATTATGTTTAGGTTAGGTAACAACCACGCTTGAAGCCTATCAAGCACTCACTAACTATTCCTAACTAAGCAATTGCACTATTCAAGCTACCATTATCACAACCATGTATACAAATTACCTCTGGCTAAAAAAAAATTAAAAAATTTGCCCTTTTCTTAATGTTTACCAATTTTTCTTTCTCTTCCTAAAGTTTGTCAGGCACGTGCCACTCCCACACAAAAACCCTACAATGTCGTCATTGTGCATAAGGTGACATTACACAAAAGAAAACAAAGTTCACAAAAAAGAAAAACTTACAAAATAAAAGAAAAACACAAGCCGACATGCATGCCACCGCCACTCACTTAAAAAAGGCAAACAATGTCCTCATTGGAGGTAGAAGTAAGCAAGCACACACAAAAGAGAAGAAAAAAAAACACACCGAAAGAAAATCAAAGAAGCAAATAAAATACGCTCACCAACCATATAATAAACAAAAGGGAATGATATTATCTAGAAGGCTTCACGTCAATTAACTCATTCCTTTTTACTAGACAAATCATGGTTAGAAGAGATAATAAAGGACAATAAAAATTGTTAAAAGGAAAAAAAAAAGATTAAAAAAGAGAAACCACACATCAGGTTTACAGTTTATATACAGAGAATTCAACTTACTCTTTCTTGAAGCGTTAGGTAGATCGCGGAATGTATCATACAGAACCAGGAAGGTTGTGATATTGTTCCTTCGAGATTACTGTTTCATTGGTGCCAAAATGAGATAAGAGAAATAGGGAATTGTAGAGAGAGATTGTATTCATTTATGTCCCCTCTTACAAGCTACTCCCACTATATAATGAAGCATAATAGAATTGCAATTACAGAATTGGACAGCTGGCATAGAAGCTTCCAAATATGACAAAAAGACTCCCCGATTTCATTATTTATTTTTTGTGCTAGGAGACCTCTCTTGTATCATACCATCCCTCCTCCAAAAAGACTTGTCCTCAAGTCTGACATTGATCAAGGATTTCCTGGAAATTGTTGGTTTAAGACATCCTCATCCTCCCAAGAGGCTTCCGAGTCTGGCTGACCTTCCCACTAAATCAGATACTTAGTGACGATGTGCCTGCGTCTTTTCTCCATCTTCTTATCAAGCACAGCAGCTGGAATGTAGGTATCCGTAGCCTGGCCCCCTTGCATCCCCACAGGAATGGGAGGTTCAGCAGGTAAGGTACCCCTAAAAGCTTTGAGTTGGGATACATGGAATGTATGATGAATTTTTGCAGTGGCTGGCAGGCTTAGCTTATAGGCGACCGCTCCAACTTTCTTCACTACCTGGAAGGGGCCGAAATACTTAGGACTCAGCTTCTCATTGTACCTCCTTGTCACTGTTTGTTGTCTGTAGGGTTGGAGTTTAAGCCAAACCCAATCTCCCACCTCAAAAACCCTCTCAAACCTGTGTTGATCTGCCAGAATCTTCATCCTGTGTTGTGCCCTCAATAAATGGAACTTGAGCAATTGGATCATAGCCTCTCTCCGTGGCATTGTCCTGTCAACCAATGCATTTTTTGTTTCTCCGGGTACATAGGGTAAGTGTATTGGTGGGGGTTGATTAAATAGAACTTCATAAGGGGTGAGCTGAGCAGCAGTGTGGTAGGTAGTGTTGTACCACCATTGAGCTACTGGAAGCCACTTACTCCATTCCTTGGGTTCATCCGCAGACATGCACCGCAAATAAGTTCCCAGGGTTCTGTTCAGTACCTCCGTCTGCCCGTCAGTTTGAGGATGATAGGCTGAAGACAACATGAGAGAGGTACCTTGTAGCGTAAAGAGGGCTTGCCAAAACTGACTCAAAAAAATTGAATCACGATCACTAACAATGGTTTTAGGCCATCCATGGTTCTTGAAGATGTTGTCTAAATAAGCTTGAGCCACATCTAACGTAGTGTAAGGATGTGACAATGCAATAAAATATGCAAACTTACTTAATCGATCCACCACCACTAAAATGACTTGATATCCAAACGATTTGGGTAGGCCCTCAATAAAATCCATTGAAATGTCTTGCCAAACCTCTTTGAGAACTTGTAAAGGCTGCAGGAGCCCTGGTGAAGCTGAATTGTCATACTTGCAGGCTTGGCAGACTTGGTAGGTTCGAATGTGATGTTCCACTTCCTTAGTAATGCCCCTCCAATAGAATAAACTTTGTAATTTCTTGAGTGTAGCATCCCTACCAGCATGACCTCCTGTTGGTGAATCATGAACCCACTCCATGATTTGTTTCCTCAATGCATTATCCGGCCCCACCACTAACCTCCCTTTTCTCCTTAAAAACCCATCTACAAGCTGGTAATGAGGACCCAAAGAAATAGCACCTTGTACATAGGCATTTAGAGCAGGATCCAGGGAATAACTATTCTTAATAGCAGTGAATACATCAGATTTTAGAGTTGCAATGCCAGACACATTACCTCACTGCTAGGTAACCTTGACAAGGCATCAACGAATTTATTCTCCCTACCCTGCTTGAATTGTATCTCGTAAGTGTATCCCATCAATTTGGATAACCACAACTGCTGAAATGGGGTGGTTAATCGTTGCTCTAATAACCACTTCAAGCTCTTTTGATCAATTTTAACAATAAACTTTTGTCCTGTGAGATACTGATGCCACTTTTGCACTTCTAGCATTAAGGCTAAAAGCTCCTTCTCATACACAGATAACCCTTGCCACTTTGGACCCAAGGATTGGCTGAAAAAGGCTAATGGATGGCCCTCCTGCATCAACACTGCCCCTACTCCCTATGCCAAGGCATCAGTCTCAACAATAAAAATTTTTGTGAACTCAGGGAGACCTAGAACAGGAGCATGAGTCAAGACGTGCTTTAATTCTTCAAAAGCTACCTGTGTATCTTCGTTCCAATCAAAAGCTCCCTTACGCAACAAATTATTCAAAGGCCTTGGAATGTGAGCATAATTCTTGATGAACTTTCTGCAGTAACCAGCAAGACAAAGAAACCCCCTAAGCTGCTTGACAGTTTTGGGTTGAGGCCAATCTTGTACTGCCTGAATTTTAGCCGGGTCGGTTTCTACCCCTGAAGCTGAGATAAAATGGCCCAGGTATTCCACTTTGGGAATAGCAAAATAGCATTTACTTCTCTTTGCAAAGAGCTGATGCTCTCTCATTTTGTCAAATACATCAGTGAGATGGTCCTTATGTTCCTCCAAAGACTTGCTGTATACTAATATATCATCATAGAAAACCAACACATATTTCCTCAGGCAACATCGAAATACATGATTCATCAAACTTTGAAAAGTAGCCGGTGCATTAGAGAGACCAAAAGGCATTACCAGGTACTCAAAGTGTCCATGATGAGTCTTAAAAGTTGTCTTCATAATATATTCAAGCCTCATCCTTATCTGGTGATATCCAGATCTTAGGTGAATTTTTGAAAAGATCACCGCCCCTGCTAGTTCATCAATCAGCTCTTCTACCAAAGGAATGGGGAATTTGTCCTTGATGGTGTGTTTATTCAATTCCCTATAGTCCACACACATTCTCCAAGTGCCATCCTTCTTTCCTACTAACACCACTAGGCTTGCAAAGGGGCTTGAGCTATGCTGTAAAATGCCTTTTCTGAGCATTTCCTCAATCAAAGTTTCGATGACATCGTTTTGCCTTAGGGGGTACCTATATGGTCTGATGTTGACTGGATTAGTTCCCTCTTTCAAGGGAATATGGTGGTCAAAGGTACCGCCGCGTGAATGCTTCGTTCTTCAAAGATGTCACGCATTACATCAGAATAAGTCATGTACCTGCTCATTAGGCTTCTTTGAATTTTGCAAACTGAACAAACTTTTCTCCTCCTCCTTCCTTGCCATAACTTGCATCATGCACAACTGAGGAACACGCCATCAATTTCTTTAGCTTATTATTCCCTATCACCTGTACCTTCTTCCCCCTTATTCCCCTAAACACATGATCCTTGCCTTGATGTGTAAACTCCATATGAAGTTTCCTAAAATTCCACCTAATCGTCCCCAATTGACTCAACCATTGTATTCCCAGTACCACATCACAACTACTCAAGGGAATAATTAACATATCAGACTCAAACTCAGCATTATGCATCCTCCATTTGAACCCCTTGCACCTATGTACGCACTGCAATTGACTCCCATTAGCCACCATAACTGACTGTGTCTCAGTAGCCTCCAAGCAACATCCCAGCTTCTCAGCCATGGATGCATCCAAAAAATTGTGAGTACTCCCTGAATCAATCAGGATATGTATAGGAGTTTTTTCGTACATACCACTCACTCTCATGGTTTGGTAGCTATTCACTCCACTCAAAGCATGCAATGATATTTGAGGGTCCTCGTCCACCCAATCATAATCTGCTTCTTCTTCTCCTTCAGCCCTCTCCACCTCCTGATCTTCATCCTCCTCACCCAGTATTTCAATCAAAAAGAGCTGAGTCTTCTTGAGGTTACACTTATGTCCCCGTTGGTAGGGTTAATCACAGAAAAAACATAATCCTTTAGCTAACTTATCTGCCTTCTCAGCTTCAGTGAGGGTCCGAGGCTTGATATTGGTAGTAAAGGATTTGTAAGGCTGACTTTTGAAGGTTGAACCTTGAGGTGTAGGAAGAATACCCTTCTGTGAAAATCTAGTATGGTTAGCAACTCTTAACCTCTCATGGCCCCTCAAAGCATGTAGTATAGCCTCCTGGGACCTTGCATAGTTTACAGCATCATCAATAGTGCGAGGTTTAAGTGCTCTAGTAAATGTTTTAATCGGTGGAGCTAAACCCCTATTGAAACTATCTACATAGTACTCCATTGGAAGAGTAGGGTTTTTTATCATCATCATTGCTTTTAACTTTTCAAACTTCTCCAAATAAGCATCCACTGACCCGGTTTGACTTAGCTTGTTGAAATCCTCCAGTACTTGCCCCCCTAAATCATCTTTGAATCGGGTGCACACATCCATCACAAAATCCTCCCACAGAATCCCAACTCTACCCACAATATAACCTGAAAACCACATCTCAGCTTTCCCAATCATATAGAGTGAAGCTAAATCCACCTTTTGATTATCAGGAGTATTACACAAGCCAAAATAACGAGAACATTTCTTTACCCAGGCCCTAGGATTTGTACCATCAAATGAAGGAAACTCAATTTTTGGAATATAAGGTGCTAGTGTTCTGTTATGGTGGTCACCATTCCCAGTCCCCCTACCACCATTTAGTATAGTATTTCCACTAGAATCCTTCATCATAACAAATTCAGGCACTCCATCACAACTACCAATAAGATGACCTTTACTCGAATGTAGGTGTGTAGGTTGTTTACCTTGCTTAACCTACAAGGCCTTAATCTGTTGCATCATCTTCGAGAACATTTGTTGCTACTCCTCAAACTTCTTACTATGTTCAGCCATTTGCTGTTGTTGTTCCATCATATTCTGCGACATGGACAGTTGCTGCTCGTCAATAGACCTCAGGACCTCCCCTATAGAAGGAGGCTCCTGATTTTGCTGGTTAGAAGAGTTTCTGGTATTAGGTGCCATTGGATATTCCAGGAATGTGGAGCTCTTATACCAATTGATACAGAACCAGGAAGGTTGTGATATTATTCCTTCGAGATTACTGTTTCATTGGTGCCAAAATGAGATAAGAGAAATAGGGAATTGTAGAGAGATATTGTATTCATTCATGTCCCCTCTTACAAGCTACTCCCACTATATAATGAAGCATAACAGAATTGCAATAACAGAATTGGAAAGTTGGCATAGAAGCTTCCAAATATCACAAAAAGACTCCCCAATTTCATTATTTATTTTTTGTGCTAGAAGACCTCTCCTGTATCAATGTAACACGCTCCACGTCAGCAGCAGCAGGGTATTCCAAGAAGGGCTTCAGTCTACGCCCGTTGTGGTCGTTTTTCCTCGCCGTTGGGTCTTCCAAATGTCCACGCGGATTGGGGGTGTGATTTAGTGATTTGTGTTGGGGTTTGAACCTTTGAAAACTCTGTAAGGGATTAATCATACATTTCATGAATAATGTCTTGCAAAATCACTTTCCCTTTACTTATGCATTTTATGTGTCCTTGAATTAAACCTTTAAGAGTGAACATCCACTAGTTCCAAACTATTCTAAATTTAACCCAATTTGGTCATTAAAATATTAGGCTCGGAAGAAAGCGGTTTATGCAAATATTATATAGAAATATATGAACACCCTAAAGTTGCATTAGTACATTGTAAAACCATGTTAACCATAGTTTAAGCAATCTCCGATGTGTTTTGGTTCTAAATGGGAGTCGCCACCCAACTTTTTAAGGGAAAAGCTAAGACAAAACCAAAAAGAAAATAAAGAAAGACTCCGCATGCGAAACCCAGGAATGGATTCGAGGGTAAGGCTACGAACTCGAAAAGTAAAGTCTTTAAAAGTCTGCCTCTCACGAAAGAAAAGACTCTACAAAAAGTTTATAATGTGCTTTTGACCAAGTTTGGAAGGGAGATAAATAAGAACTTTATAGAATTATTGCATGGAATATGCAAAAAAATGGAATTGAAAGAATTACAACATGTACAACACTTTATTTACATAAAGAAAGATCACCTAAGAGCATACATTGTGACTTTTTAAATAACCCTCGAGGGGGGGTGAATAGGCTTGTATAATAAATTCTGCACTTAATAAACACAAAGACGTTAATAGCACTTTTATAACTGAATAATACTTCCTTATTGATAAGCTTAAAGTGCAAGGAAAGAAAGGAGGTTACAATCTCGGCAAGGTCAAGGACTGTGAGGTTCTCAACGTATGCTTATTGGAGCAAACCTTCAGGGTGAATTTCTGCTAAGGAGGCCTCGCAGTTGAGGCTGGAAGGATTAAAAAACTCACTAAAGGAGGAACACACTTCTAACTTTGGCTACACACCCTTGAGGGCCTCACTAGAACTTATAGCAGTTTTTGAGAGGTGGTGTATTAGGTGTGGGAAGGATGGGTTCCTTCTGGTAGGGATGAGATTTTTTGACTGCCTCGTTTGATAATTGAGTGATTTCCTTATAGCAGTTTTTTACCTCTATGGATAGTCTAACATTTTCAGTTGCAAAGAGGTCATTTTTAGTGTTCAAGCTCTCTATGGTTTCGTTCAGATGATTGACATGTTTCGTGACATGCTTGACTCTTTCTATTAAGGATCTAGAATATTTGAAGAGATAGAATAATTTGTGAGCAAGGTACGAAGAGGGAAGAGTGAGGAGCTCATCAATGTTTACCTCATCATGAGATGAGGTTGGATCTTGATCCTCACTTGCGTTTTCCATTAGACATACATTTGTTATTTCTTCTACTTCACTGTGGCCTTCACTGGAATCACTATCACTCCATGTTGCCATCATTGCCTTATGGTTTTGCCGTTGAGGTTGACTGTTTCTCTTGTCTTTGTTTCTTCTGCTGTGAGGGCAGTCCTTCACAAGGTGTTTTGAGCTGCCACATCCAAAACAAATAAATTGGTCAGATACTTCTTTTATTAAGGCCTTACCTTTTGAGGTTGCCTTTCTGTTTTGTCCATCCATGATGTATCCTCGAAGGTCAAATTTTTCTTGTATAATCTTCTAAACCCTCTAGCTATCATTGCCATTGTATCTTCCTCATTATTATCTGACTCAATATCAGATTCACGTACTGCCTTGAGGGCAATTCCCTTGGGTTTTGAGAGGTTATTCAATTGGATGTCATGGGCCAATAGTTTTCTAATGAGTTCCTCCAGCTTGAGGGCCTTGAGATCTTCAGGTTTTTCAATGGCTATGACTTTTGGACCCCATTTTCTTCTAGGCAAGCATCGGAGGACCTTTCTAACTTGTTCCTCATTTGGGTAGATTTTTCCCAGTGATATGACGTGGTTGTTGATACTGTTGAATCTTTTGAACATCTTTTCAATAGTCTCATTTTCTTCCATTCTAAAGGCCTCATACTTTTGGACAAGGATATCTACTTTGGTGTCCTTCACTTGCATGTGCCTTCATATGAGGTTATCAAGTAATCTCAAACCTGATGTTTTGCAGTTTCACAATTAGATACACGTTTAAAATCATTCGAATTTAAACTCCAATAAATCAAGTTTAGGGCATGAGTATTTTTTCTCAATGGCTCCAACTCTTTATTGGTCATTTCAAATCTTTTCTTTAGGATATCTTGACCAGCATTGTTCATCTTCTTGGGAGTAGGATAATCTCCCTTAATTACCACAGTCCACAGGTCCTCATCTTGGTCCTTGAGGAAGACATCCATTTGTCTTTTCCACGACCTGTAGTTTTCTCCGATAAGTAGTGGAGCTATTGCCCATGAACGTCCTTGAGGAGCTTTATTTGTGTTGATAGCAATTAAAATAACCCTAGAGGGTGAATAGGGTTGTATAATAAATGTTGCACTTAATCAACACAAAGACGTTAAAAGCACTTTTATAACTGAATAATAGTTCTTTATTGATAAGCTTAAAGTGCAAGGAAAGAGATGAGGTTACAAACTCGACAAAGTCGAGGACATTGAGGTCCTCAACGTATGCTTACTGGAGCAGAACTTCAGGGTGAATTTCTGCTAAGGAGGCCTCACAATTAGGGGTGGAAGGATTCAAAAACTCACTAAAGGAGGAACACGCTTCTCACTTTAGCTATACACCCTTGAGGGCCTCACCAGAACTTATAACAATTTTTGAGAGGTGGTGTATCAGGTGTGGGAAGGATGGGTTCCTTCTAGTAGGGATGAGATTTTTTGACTGCCTCATTTGATAATTGAGTGATGTCCTTATAACAGTCTTTGACCTCTATGGATAGTTTAACATTTTCAGGTTCTAAGAGGTCATTTATGATCAAGGTGCGGAGAGGGAAGAGTGAGGAGCTCATCAATGTTTACCTCGTCATGAGATGAGGTTAGATCTTGATCCTCACTTGCGTTTGCCATTAGACATACATTTGTTATTTCTTCTACTTCATCGTGGCCTACACTGGAATCACTATCACTCTATGTTGCCATCATTGCCTTATGGTTTTGCCGTTGAGGCTGACTATTTCTCTTGTCTTTGTTTCTTCTGGCGTGAGGGCAGTCCTTCAAAAGGTGTTTTGAGCTGCCACATCCAAAACAAATAAATTGGTCAGATACTTCTTTTACTAAGGCCTTACCTTTTGAGGTTGCCATTCTGTTTTCTCCATCCTTATGTATCCTCGAAAGGTCAGATTTTTCTTGTATAATCTTCTGAACCCTCTAACTATCATCGCCATTGTATCTTCCTCATCATTATCTGACTCAATGTCAGATTCACACACTACCTTGAGGGCAATTCCCTTGGGTTCTAAGAGGTTATTCAATTGGATCTCATGGGCCAATAGTTTTCTAATGAGTTCCTCCTGCTTGAGGGCCTTGAGATCTTCAGGTTCTTCAATGCCTGTGACTTTTGGACCCCATTTTCTTCTAGGCAGGCATCGGAGGACCTTTCTAACTTGTTCCTCATTTTGGTAGATTTTTCCCAGTTATATGAGGTGGTTGGTGATACTGCTGAATCTTTTCAACATCTCTTCAATAGTCTCATTTTCTTCAATTCTAAAGGCCTCATACTTTTGGACAAAGATATCTAATTTTGTGTGCTTGACTTGACTTGTGCCTTCAAATGAGGTTATCAAGTAATCCCAAACCTGTTTTGCAGTTTCACAATTAGATACACGTTTAAAATCATTTGAATTTAAACTACAATAAATCAAGTTTAGGACATGAGTATTTTTTCTCAATGGCTTCAACTCTTTATTGGTCATTTCAGATCTTTTCTTTGGGACATCTTGACAAGCAATGTTCTTCTTCGTGGGAGTAGGATAATCTCCCTTAGTAACCATAGGCCACAGGTCCTCATCTTGGTCCTTGAGGAAGACCTCCATTTGTCTTTTCCACGACCTGTAGTTTTCTCCGGTAAGTAGTGGAGCTATTTCCCATGAGCGTCCTTCCTTTGAGGTTGATAATTTCCTTTCTTGTTTGTTCTCTAATCTTCTTTTATTTAGTAGTTGGGAAGTATCCTTTTTTCCATTTGATATCTACAATAGAAAGATCAACTTGTCATAGTAATTAAGGATAATCACAAGCAAGGAGATAGATATAATGTAGAGGTAACTTTCCTAAAATAATCTATATTTTGCTCTTTCAAACAAAAGTATTGCGACAGCGGTGGAGGTCCTCACTTAACTGGCTGTGGAGGGCCTAAGAGTTGGGTTGTGTTTCTTAAACTTTTTTGGGGAAAGCCTTGCCTAGCCTTTTGGTGCTTGAGGACTCTTCCTTGTGATGCCTTTGAAACCTCTTCTCAAAGTGCCAAAGTGAATCAAAAGAAAAGGGTGATGAGAAGATAATTTAAAAGAGGATAAAGAAGGCTCTTGTTGGTTTTGGATGTGTTTATGCTAGGTTTTTTGTGGAGTTTTGGGATTAATAGGATAACATGAGTGTTAAGGATTTTATTGGAGATGGAGGATGAAGGTGATAAGAATAGTATTGGAGGTGATGATGATAGTGATAGTAGGATAGAAGTAGAAGAATGGATATAGGGATTAAGAGTATAAAAAGAATGTTCGGTTGTAATTTTTGTGGTTTTATAAGTTAAGGTTGTCGGTCCTCAGGGATTTTTCTCAATGCGGAAAGCAATAAATTATGTAAATGAAAGCAATAAAACTAACCTAGACATGAATCAAAGAAAGCAATTAAAAGCATGAAATCAAATAAAGCAATTAAACAAGGAATGGAAATCTAGAATGAACAATGAAATTAGAGACAAGAAATTATACCTTTGATGACCAAAATCTTCTAACCTTCAATCTACCTTTGCAATTTCCCCCGAACAAACAAGAAATTGTGGATTGGATTACCAAGGATCTCCCAAATTCTCACTAGGAAGTAGAATTGGAATTCCTTGACTCTCTTCCCCACTAAAAGATGGATTTGATGTGGCTAACCCTAGAAAGCTTTTGGAATCAACAACAATGGAGAATAGAGAGAGAGAGAGAGAGAGAGAGAGAGAGAGAGAGAGAGAGAGAGAGAGAGAGAGAGAGAGGAAGAGAGAGAGAAAGCTTGTAAAACTTCAATGAGAATGCTTGAAAGAAGAGTTTAATAACAATTGCAAGAAAACTTGAAGAAAGCTTGAAGAACAATGGAGAAAGTTTGAAGAACAATTAAAGAAAGAAATTAAATCTAATCTACTCCTAAAACTACCTAGGCTAATTGATAAAACTTGGATTAATACAAGTGGGTATTTATAGAAGAAGGAAAAATACAACCCAAAACCCTAGAAACAAATCGCAGCACGCGTGTCAGTTTTTCTGTAGACAGAGTGGCTCGGGCGAGCCATTGGGGTGGCTCGGACTGTCCGGCTCTCCTGGCTTGTGTCTTTGTTGCCCCAGTAGCCTGGCTCGGGCGAGCCACTATTCTGGGCAGCTTTTCCCTGCCGACTTCAAACGCGCATAATTTCTTCATCCGTACTCTGTTTTAGGCCCGTAAGATATCGATGGAAAGCTCTCGGTGTGTACTTTAAGCTCCCAAAATTTCAGACCAATCGAAGTTGTAACGAAGGAGTTATCACCCAAAGAGTGAAGGCACACGTATTTCAAACCTTTGAGTTTGTAGGGTTCCCCTGTTTTGCACCAATCTTGATATGGAATTTCCGGCTTCGGTTTCGCATTGGCTCTCGGCTTGGGTTGACTTGGTTTGACTCGGATCTTGGCTCGGGTTGACTTGGTTTGACTCGGGAAATAGCTCGGGATTCCCTAAAAACTTTCAATTAAGCCCAAACTTCTTCTAACTCCTTATTTTCCTACAAAACACTAAATCATTATATCTAATATATAAATAGGGGTTAAAACAAGCAAATATACCCTATAAAAGAGAAGAAATTCGGTTCAGAACGAGACCGAACACCACTCCAACACAAGGGTTTGCTCGCCCCAAGCAAACTAAAAACAAAGAAAAGGACTAAAAAGAAAAACTAAAAACCTAACTCACTTTCGCAGGAATCGCGGATGCATTTAGCACATGCATCAAGCCCTTTAAACCCCCCGGCAGCCCGGGTGGACGAGGTAGGTCTCGTGAGGGTTTATAGCAACTCTACCCACAAAACCATGAGAAAAGAAAAAGGGTAAAGAAAAAGAAGCGAAAACCGAAAACCGAAACAAAACAAAAGCAAAGAAAATATTCCCGTCCCCAATCAATCACCTAGTTCCCCAACCCGCCTCAACAATCAATTGGAAGAAGCAAGTATAAACAAATTAAGACACGAAGGTTGGAAAACTGTCAATCTTTGAGATTTTGAACCAAAACACTTCCTGATGAGCAAAAAACCTCGTGCATATGTGCAAGTGGGCTCTAGTCGGTCCTTCCTATCCTAAACCAGACAATCAGAGTTGTTCTCATGCTCAAGCCCGGGATTATCTATCCTACTTCACTCTTGGTTTTTCTTTCAACCTCTCTTTTCTTTCTTTCTACCCATGACAAATGGAAAATAGCACCCCCCCCCCCACTCCAACACAAGACATCACAATGTCCCCATTGTAAGAAGGGTGTCACAAGTAAGGTAGAAAACCAAGAAAAACATATATACAAAACACTTATCACGTACAAGCGGTATGACTGAGCCCACACGGCTCTAACAACAGAATATTCCCAACAATCACACTCAAGGGGTTCGCCACCCAAAAAGAAAATCAAGCATGCATCATGGATCATCGATATATACACATAAAGAGAGGGTGGAAAGAGGTTACCTCATAATCATCAATAAAAGCACTCAATCCACGTTCCAAAGAACATCACACATAGGTCAGAAATAAACAAGAAAAACATACTATGTATGATGGTTCACATGCAAGATCAAAAAGAAAAACAAACTATACAAGAAACTAAGGGCTAATGAACTAAGAAACTAAACTAAAATATTTACAAAACGACTTTTTTTTTTTATTTTCTTAGACTCGAAAACCGGAATGCATACTACCCTCCCACTCCAACACAAAGAGGTTTTCGTGTCCTCAAAATGGAAAAAGAAATAGGTAAGAAAGCACCCCAAAACAAAAGAAAAAGACACACACAAAAAAGAAAATAAAAGAAGAAAAGAAAACCGACTCATTAAATATACACAAAAGTTGAGGAAGGATATTACCTAGAAGGTGTTTTATCAAGAAATCATTCCTTCTCACCTCACGATATCGAGTACCAAGTCAGAACCATTCAACGCCCGGAGTAACAAATCATGCATCGTCTCATGCATCTCAGAATGGTGGTTGTAAGAGCACACTCGCAACAGCACATCAACAAACATTAGTGCTCTTAACAATTTATCAAATAACTTAGAAAAGTCATAGAAATGATGAAATGCATGAATATACAAGACTTACCTAGGCATAGTGAAAGAAGACATGACAAATGGATCCTCCCATTGACTCATAAATGGAGATTGGGTATACAAATCAACAGGAGGGAACAATACAATACAATCTTGAACATGCTCATGCAAATGTTTGGATGTCAACAATGATTCAAACTCAATTTCCATGCAATTTTCATCAATCATAAATTCCAAATCACCACTCTCATCCACATAATATTCACAATCATCAATGGGTGATAAGGAAAAAGCAGGGTTAGACCACATCATAACACTCCCAAAATCACAAACAGGCACATCTTCATCAATATCAGACTCACTAGAAGAACTATCAACATCAAAAGACAAAGGTGCATCATCCAAAGCAACATCAAAAGTGAAAGTGGAAGGTTCAGGGTCATAACTCATCGTGAATGACTCATAAAGCATGTCATCATAAAAAGCATCATCATTAACAACCAAGTTCAAACAATCATGATCAATCCCCAAAGAATTATGCTCATCATCACAAGTATGCACATAAATAGGCTCACATACAAGGGTAGCTAATGCCTCACTAATGCAATGATCCTCAATGAAAGTGAACAAATCGGTATCAAACACACATTCAATCACAACAGATTCAATTTCACTCTCAACAAGATCATGCTCAATTGCATCACAAGCATCATGGCATTCGATAAACTCAACTTTTTCTTCATGCAAAGGCATGGACAATGGTGTGGACAATGGTTCATCTTTAAGCATGCTTTCATCAATTCTACATCATCACACACAAAATCATCATGTTCCTCATGCTCACTAGGTGGGACTAGAGCTAAGGAATTGCTAAGTAGTCCAAGGCATGGTCGGTTATAATAGTCATCATCCTCATCATACACAGCTGAATCAATATGCATTTCAGGACTCACAGACGATGAATGACCTTTTTCATCATTCGTATCAACCAATTGTGCAAAATAGAGTTACTACCCTTTGATTACTCTCATGGACAAATTCACGCATATACTCATTCATGTTCGCACATAATTTTTCTACTTTCGCCTTGAAGGAAACCACTGTAGCTTGTAAACAAGAAACTGAACTATGATACGACGAATCACACAATGAGCACACCGAAGGAGACTCATCGGCACTTTGGGAAAGTTCATAACAGTTTTCCACATATTCCCCATTATAAGATTGATCATCAACATACACGGGGTATTCACATGATTGTTCAGTTTCGGTCCCAAAGGGTGGTGCATAAGGAGGTTGGAAGCTAGGACTAACATTTTGTTGTTCAAACTCATAGGAATCCCTAGACAACCATTCAAGTAACTCCCATGCTTTTTCTTCACCTAAACTAGAAAACCCGTAATAATCTAAAAGGTTTCGGGTCTCATAATTCACACCCTCACTAACAATTCCCAACAGATTCAATGTATCATAAAAAATGGCATACAATTCACATTGACCATGATAATCATGTAATCTAGCAAAATACCTCCAAAATATTTCATGCTCAAATTGAAGGAATTGGGGACTATCCATAACTCTATTTTTTCTATTTTTCTAATTTTGTAATTTTTTTCTTTTCTTTTCTCACTTTTTTTTCGATATTCAATTTCTTTTCGCTACATTTTTTTTCTAGCATAATCAAGAAAGCAATAAACTATATACAAACAAACCAATAGCCTAATCTACCAAATAACGCCATCCCCGGCAACGGCGCCATTGTTCGGTTGTAATTTTTGTGGTTTTATGAGTTAAGGTTGTCGGTCCACAGGGATGTGTGTGAGGCTTGATTAAGGTAATCGGCTTGTGTAGAGGGGTTTTCTCACATGCGGAAAGCGGTAAATTATGTAAAGGAAAGCAATAAACTAATATAGATTTGATAATAATTAAGAAAGCAATAAAAGGAAAGCAATAAAGAAAACACTTAAGGATGAAATCAATTAAAAGACATGAATGAAGACAATGAATGAACAATAAAATTGGGAACAAGAAATTATACCTTCGATGACCAAAATCTTCTAACCTTCATTCTACCTTTGCAATTTCCCCCGAACAAACAAGAAATTGTTGATTGGATTACCAAGGATCTCCCAAATTCTCACCAGGAAGTAGAATTGGAATTCCTTGACCCTCCTCCCCACTAAAAGATGGATTTGATGTGGCTAACCCTAGAAAGCTTTGAAATCAAGTCAGCAATGGAGATTAGGGAGAGAGAGAGAACAGAGAAGAGAGAAGAGAGAAGAGAGAAGAGAGAGAAAGCTTTGTAAAACTTCAATGGAAACTTGCTTGAACTGAGAAAGCTTGAGAAAGTTTGAATACAAATGCTAGAAACCAAAGAAAGCTTGAAGAATCAAGAAAACTTGAAGAACAATTAAAGAAAGCAATTAAATCTAATTCTACTCCTAAACTACCTAGGCTAATTCCTCTCTTTCTTAGATTAATACAAGTGGGTATTTATAGAAGAAGGAAAAATACAACCCAAAACCCTAGAAACAAATCGCAGCACGCGCGTTAGTTTTTCTACAGACAGAGTGGCTCGGGTGAACCATTGGGGTGGCTCGATCGAGCAAGCCTACTGTCCGGCTCTCCTTGCTTGTGTCTTTGTTGCCCCAGAAGCCTGGCTCGGGCAAGCCAGCAGATGGCTCGGGCGAGCCACTGTTTTGGGCAGCTTTTCCCTGCTGACTTCAAATGCGCATAACTTCTTCATCCGAACTCTGTTTTAGGCCTGTAAGATATCGATGGAAAGCTCTCAGTGTGTATTTTAAGCTCCCAAAATTTTAGACCAATCGGAGTTGTAACGAAGTAGTTATGACCCAAAGAGTGAAGGCACACGTATTTCAAACCTTTGAGTTTGTACCGTTACCCTGTTTTGCGCCAATCTTGAATTGGAATTTCCGGCTTCGGTTTCGCCTCGGCTCTCGGCTCGGGTTGACTTGGTTTGACTCGGGAAATAGCTCGGGATTCCCTAAAAACCTTCAATTAAACCCAAACTTCTTCTAACTCCTTATTTTCCTACAAAACACTAAATCATTATATCTAATATATAAATAGGGGTTAAAACAAGCAAATATACCCTATAAAAGAGAAGAAATTCGGTTCGGAACGAGACCGAACAAAGAACTAGTATTTATAGGCTTAGGGATTAAGAGTATAAAAAGAACTAGTATTTATAGGATAGAAGTAGAAGAATGGATATAGGGATTAAGAGTAGATGATAGAGAGTAGAATGGATGAGAGATTGAGTTAGGGATGAATGAATTGGTGCGCTAATTGGTGAGTGAAATGGCTTTGAGAGGAGTAGTATTTATAGGCTTAGGAGGTAATAAGCATTCATGCATCCATGCACACTTTGTAGTCTCCAGTCAGTCAACACAGATTGCAAGGTGGCCAAGGGGGGTTGTCTTCTGTGGACGGTGGCAAGTACTCAATTGACCACGTGTGGTTGGTGCTGTAGGCCGACCGACCACCTGCTGGAGGGGGGGGATGCACTTGTTTTTGTCCATGCATGTATGGATGGTGGTGTGTGAAGATATCCTTCTTAGGGAAATCGAGATTCACATTGGACGAAGATAACACTTGTATTTAGCTTTTGTGAGATGTTTTTTGAGTACTTTTGTGAGGATTTGATCCCGTAACCTCTGGCAGTTGTCTTTATGGCTTGCCTGGCCCCATTCTTTTATGTAAAAAATGTACATGTAGCTAGCTAGACTCACATGTGATCATGCATGTGGCTTTAGGTGGACGAAATATATGTAAATACATGTATTTATCGATTTTTGTTCTTATTTTACTTTCGATTTATATGCTATATATCGATGCGTCAAAACCCGGTGTCTACAGAGAGCCCTCACTTTGATTGAGTCCAAGGATAGGACGGAAATCAAAGTAGTCTTGATTTGATGGACACCGGTCGAGATATGACTTTGGAGTGCAAAGCGTGGAGATATGATTTTGGAGTGCAAAGTCTGGGGTGATGCTTGGAAGTTGAGTTCTGCATCGGAGTTATGGGCGGCATGCGCCTCTGTCGGGGTGATCTCGAGCAAGTATGATGCTCTACTTCACTGTTGATGGGTTTTTGCGTATCGTGCGCTGATCTCAGGTGAGAATGACATCCTACTGGAATTAATCTCGGATGTCTGATGACATCCTACTCGAAATGATCTCGGGCGTTGAAGGCATCCTACTTGAAGGTGTGGGCTGACACTTGGAAGCTAAGTCCTATGTCACGGTTGGCCAACTTGTGCCGATAGGTGATCTCAAGCGAGAATGACGCCTTACTTGTTGGGGAAACTTCATCGGAAGCGATGTCGATGGCTCTTGGAGTGTGTTGTTGATTATTGTTGGCATGTTCAATGTCGAGGGACTTCACCGATCGCGATGTCGATGGCCCTGGAGGTCGAGAATTTATCGGGCACGCTGCCGATGGCTTGGATGATGGGAACTTACGTCGATCGGCGGCCAGATCCCAGACTATCCAGACGCGAGGCTAAAAGCCGACTAACCAGACGCAACACTGGAAGCCAAAGGGACTGCACTGATTGCTGCTAGTGGGTTTGATGTTGAGACTTCACCGATCTCGATTCTGGTGGCTTTGATGCTGGGGACTTACGCCGAGTGGCGACCCTGTTTTTGGTCTTTTCTGATGATCACTGGACACGATGCCGGTGACTTTTATTTCTGAGATTTCATCGAACACGTTGTCGATGACTCTTATTTCTGAGACTGCACCGAACTCTGCTGGTGGCCCTTGTTTTCCTGCAAAATGCAAATGAACATTTTTGTGCGTTGGAATGATTTTTGAATTTTAGTCTAGAAAACTTACCTTGGATTCAACCTAATCGCTGGAAAATGCTCTTATTTGGGGAATGGATGCTCCAATCTTGAGAAGGTCATCTCGCCTTATTGGGCACGTTTGGTCATGCATTGCTTTGAAAACATGAATGTTATTGGGAATGGGCAAGGAAGAAAGAAGACAAAACTTCCTTCTTTCCAAGGCCGACCGGCCTATGCTTTGGGAAGGAATCTTTTGGCTTGTACCACTCAGCTTTTGCAGGCCATGCAGGAGACCATTCAACGCAATTATTGTAGTTGGTCTTATAGGCCGATCGGCCGTGAATTGTGATCAATGACGAGCTGACAGGTGGCTGTAGGGATCACCCAATTTGCTTATAAATGGAGCATGAGCCTCGACATCCCTCACTGCCTCCTATACTCGAGCTTATCATCTTAGCTTCTTATTCTTTCTCTAAAGAAATCTTTTTGGGTATTTTGAGTTTTAGTGCAAGAAAATGAATTTCTTCCGGAGGGGACGCCAACATTCTACTCAACCGGCGGTTCAAGAGCATCCCTATACAAGGACAGTGCAACGAAAGTACCCTAGTACAGATTTTACTCTGCTCAGTTGGTCTTTCGGCAAGATGAGCATGCATGGTTTTTCCTTTCCCAGGTCTCGGTACGCATTAGCTCACATAGCATGTTTTATCTTCGAAGATACTTTGCATGCCATTTAATTTAGCACTTTAAGTTGAATTTTAAAGCAATATTAGCTACCCCAAATTTTGCTTTAAGTACCTTATACGTTAGGCTCTTTTATGGATTCTACCGCATGATGACTCCTTCATGGCGTGCGGGAGCATACAAGGTGCAATAGCCTTGTCCTTCCACGCAAAGGTTTGTGTATTCTACTCAGATACTGTAAGGGGTGCATGCTTCAGCCTTTTCTTGGATTGCTTGAGGGCATGGAAAATTCGTAGCAGGAGAATTTTTGGTCGGGTCATCGTGGATGCTTTTGAGACACAACTAATTCGTTCCATCTCCCTGTTGGTGAGATGATGCTTACTCCTTTTGACTTCGAGATGATTATTGGCCTTAGCTGGGGTGGCTAGTTGCTGGAATTCCGGAGGGATAATGATCCTGGCGTTCATGTGCTTTTGTAACCTGCTACTGCATTGGCGGGGTGACATGGTGCTCTACGGTATACGCACCTAGTAGCGGTTATAAAAAGTGAAGGTTTCGAGATCCTTCCCCTTCCTTAGCGTCAATTTCTTGTGTTGGTGCATTTCATTAATGCGACCTTCTTTGTGAATCGTGGGGACACGATCACTCTCTCCTGGGCACATCACCTCCTGGATTATGGCGAGGTGAGGGCTTTCAACTGGGCAACCGCCGCTTACGCTCATCTGGTGAGAGGGATACGGGTCGCACGTCGGCCTACTATCTGCGACACAGTGAGGAGCCCGAGAACAACAGAATCTAAGATGCTCAATCCAGGGAACAGTCTCTAGTGAGTCTTGGAAGTATGCTCCGAGATCCCTTTTTGAAATTTGTGGTATGCAAATTCCTTTCCCGATTTTACTAAAACCTCTGATATACATGTGTGGGATTTAACATATTTTCTTCTTACAGTCGGCGAAACTAGGAACACTGACTTGCGTATCCTGGCCACCTGGCGATGGGAGGAATCATCGAGTTACTGTCGGACGAAATATCATGTTAAGGACATGAATGGCCTCAGGAGAATTATCGACAACATCCGACCGATATGTTTTTCTTTTCTCTTTACTTCTTTTCTTTGAATCTTTCATAACAACGACCCTCACGGGAGGACATCGCCGGGTTTCCATGGAATGGATATCACTTGCAAGATCTTCATTTTGACATTCGCCTTGCAAGGGAAACGAGCGAGTGTTGCTTGCTACTGGAGGGTCCTTCTAGCCTCACTTTCTATTTGGGGGAGCGCTTCTTCTTTCAGCACACTGGAGAATGGCCTCTAAGGGTACCTGTGGATCCTCCTGAGCTTATCCTTGATAGGCAAGCTTTGGCAGAGGATGATATGACTAAGTCGATGGCTGGTGAACCTGCGGCCAACTTTATTGTGTCTACAGGCAACTTAGAAGTGGCAGCCCATTAGTATAGACGACGCCTGGCTTTTGCCTAGGTACAATTTCTCTTGTTCTTACATTGGTGTCGCGGACTTTCATTGCTTAACAACCTCTCTTTCTACAGCTGGATGGATATTACAATCCTCTCCAGGACCAGCATGTAGAGGAACCTGAACAAGAAGAGGGTTAAAACATGTTCGGATTCATCCCACTTGTGCCTAACGATCTTGCAGTTTTGTAGTACTTCGATTGCAACCCAGTAAGTCACATACTTGACCAACCTCTTGTTAGGTTTTAGGTTATCTATTTCCTAAACAGATACAGATTAATTGGCGGAATATTATAACAGTTATAAACAATTAATCAACACAACTGCAGAGGCTTTAGTAATTATACCTGGTCGCTAATTCCTGCTGAAGAAGATGTTGACCTTCCAGATTCCAACGCTGAAACCCTATACTAAAAAGTCCACGCAGCACTCCGGGAACCCGATTGTTAGATCGACCCGATCAAGACGAATCTCAATCTAAGATGTATGTAAGATTGTTTCGGGAAACAGAGATTGTTTCCTGAAACTAGAATTCCACACTAAAAGAGAGAGGAACTCAGGAAATCACCCGAGTATCTCTCTAAGAGTCTTAGGCAGTTGGTGTTGTATAATCTCCCCCAGAGACCCCTTTATATAGTGTTTAGAAAACCTAGGGAAAGGGTTCGAAACCCTAAAGGGCCGACTTAACGCAACAGTACACTTCTCAGGCCCAACACGGTCCGTGTTGGACTCCAAAGAGTCCAATTATTCGGCCTATGGACACCACGGACCGTGGTGTCTCAACACGGACCGTGTTGGGTCAACACGACCCGTGTTGAACCCAATTCGGTCCGTGTTGGGCTAATTTCTCACAGAAATCAATTTCCAACTTTTCTAAACGTGATACAATATCATTTAGGTTACATACATTGTTCCAGGGCACTGACTTGTGTGAACCAGTAGGACCAAATAATATAGTTGTAATTAAACATATTTAATTATTAATTATAGAGGTCTCTAGCAAGACATATAAGTACTATATTACTTTGGTTTAATCTCCGTGTATATCGAACATTGTCGGGACATTCCCAACAATCTCCCACTTGTCCCACAAGTGTTCGATTCCTTGAATTCCCTTGTCACTTACTGTCTCATGTTCGAATAAGGTAAGCTGATGCCATCGTTATGTAAGGTTCGAAACGTTCCTCGATCTCCGAGTTTAGACTTTGAAAAACAGATGATCAACTATTGATTCAACAGAGCGCGGCCAAGCATTTTCAGTCCAATCTCGCCGAGTTGCCAAAAGACAATTGTCCCTAATAGGGAGGACAATGCCATCTTGTTCAAACACACATTCTCACATGATCCAACTGTAACCCAGACACCGCCTTTATAGCCTACTGTTAAGAAAGGCGTTTGACGCGCTCCAAAATCACAACAGACCATGTAGTCTATGTACTGAACTCAGGATTTAGAAATTTTGAGTAGTGAGAGCTCCTATGACAATTCCCAACTTAAAAAGGTTCCACTGCGGGTCAATTCGGTAGTTGTTCTCAACAGTACCCATGTGATTGATTTATGATGTCATCACATCACTATGATCACGAAACTTGATCATCACCTCAATCCTACATGCTAATTGTGTTGATATTATCACTGTTCCTACGTGATAATACAATTAGGAACCAGGTCGACTATCGACCAAGACTAGCGTTGTCAAGTTCACTAATGGGGTTTCAGAAATCGGACCTCATCCAATTTCCCATTTTGAATGCGCTAACCTTTTTGGACATTTACATAATTCTAAACCACAATTGATGTAAATTTTGGAATCTTATTCTCAATGATGAATTAACAAAGTCATAATTCATGAACAATTCATGTAAATTTGACTTGTTAATATTCCGGAATGTGTTTAATACCTATTGCCCATGCATGACTATCATGCTGTAACTACAATAGGGGTTTAGTGCATAATACTTGCAATGAACCTCGTACATATACCATCTCACTAATGACCTTTCATACAAGAAGATATTTCCGGAACACATGTTTGGATTCATAGTGAGCTTCAGTTCCTTTGCTTGAGTGATGGCTCCTATAATCAAGGCTCTATTTCTCTCGCAAGGCTAGAAACATCACCTAATTCTAAAACGAACTTGATCCTACGCCACAACTTCTAAAGTCGTACATACTACTTGTCTTATTTGTAGAATTAACCGCATGTCATGTTAGGAACTTCTTCCAGTTCACCTCAATACCACTTAATACAGATCGTATAATTTTCTCTGACCTTTCAGATAATCATATTTCTCTGCATGAGTGTAGCATTAATGCAACTCTTCACACTTAGCTTTTATCAACTACTATAGACTTAGGACACATCCTTAGTTTTGCTTATACATATACAATGTATATGTTATGTTGGACTTTGAACATCTCATGGCATACATTAATCTCATGCCTGAATAATGAATTATATGTCTCATCCTTCTTAGAACTTCTGATTGTTTTGAGACAATCAAATTCCGTAAGGATATGCCATGATTTCGGAAATTAATCCATTCTCGAAGTGAGTTGAACTATTCAACACCTAGTTAACTTTGATTCAAACAATCAAAATTTTTAATCTATCATTATAGATCTTGTTTCCAATAAAATTCTTAGCCCCACCAATCCTTCACTTTGAAAATTATTTCCAAGTCAACCTCAATAGAAGCAACATTGGAATATTCTTCTCAGTAGGCAGTATGTCAATCACATATAATATCAGAAAACGCGTTGCTCCCACTGAACTTCTTGTAAACACAATATTATCTTTGGCACATCCTTGTATGTCAAACCTTTTGATATCCTGGTCAAGAAGATCAATGATTCCAACTCCTAAAAGCTTCCTTAAGACCACAGATGGTCTCTTGAAATTTACAAGTATTTCAACAAAAGACCACTCAGTTGTGTCAAGTACACACCTTTCTTCAAAATCTAATTTTGAAGTCAGTCTTGATGTCTATCTTAATGAACCCATGTTTTTCCTAAAAACCCTCATATGCCTGATGGCTCACACCTTCAGACAAATCAACCAAGTTCTAAACTTGGTTGAATACATGGAATCCATTTTAGGCTTGGTTGCATGGAATCTTGATTTACTTAATGCTTCTTTGATGTAGGTAGAGTCATTATTTTCTAAAAGTAACATCTCACGTTCATCCATAGAAGATCGATATCTTTGTGGCTGACGGAGTTGTTTACCTGACCTTGCTTGGAGTAATGTTTATGACACCTTCTCCTCAACGTTTTGAGAAACTTCAACTGCCTCAACCTTGTTCTTAATTTCCCGACCAATAGGAAAAAAATTGAACAAGGATCAAGTAGCGGAGTTTCAGGTGATGATTATAGTGTTTTTTGTCTCTCGAACTTCGGTAAGTTCAAAAACTCTCCCACTCTTTCTTTTAGAGAATAACATATTCTCTAAGAAGAAAGCATTTTGAGACACAAACACTTTCCTCTACAACAGTTTGTAGAAGTGATACTCCTTCCTTTCAGAAAATGGTTCAAGAACCTCTCTTCTCCATATCATATATGGTGTCTTCACTAGTGCTTCAGATAATCTTTATTCAGTAATTAGAGCTATGGTTAACTGCGTGTATCCCAAAAAGGTAATCAGCAATGTTGACTCAACCATCATTGATCGCACCATATCTAATAAGGTGTGATTTCTCTTTTAGATACGTCATTGAGATGTCGTATTCCTAGAGGAGAGAGTTATAAAACAATTCCACATTCTCTGGAATGGTCAGTGAAATCATGGCTCAAATAATCACCTCCTCAACCTTATTGATGGGTTTTGATTTTCTTGCCAAGTTGGTTTTGTACTTCACTTTGAAAATCTTTGAACATTTTCAAAGGATTTGGACTTGTGGCGTATTAAGTAGATGTACCCATATCTACAAAAAAAATCGTCACTGAAAGAGATGAAATAGTACAGCAAACCTTCTTCTAGCACTAGTGCTCATAGGCCCACATACATCAGTATGTATGCATCCAAATAAGTCATTAGCTTGTTCACCAATTCCAATAAGAGGTGATTTTAGTCATCTTACTCATCAGACATGCTTTGCAAACATTGAAATTTTCAAAGTTTAGGTTTTCCAAAATCCTGCACTATGCAGTTTTTGAATACATTTCTGATTAATATGACTTAAGCTTATAGTGCCAGAATTATGTTTCATTTGGGTCATTTGTTCAAACTCTTGGCTCAACCATTAGCATCCTTTCGATCTTATCTAGGTGCTCTTCATTGTTTCGCCAAGACTACCTTAGTTTGGAAATCTTAAACTATTTTAACATTCCAGCTTCATATGAATCTCACAGACATGAATCACCATGTGTTATTTTATTCGTCTTGAAGATTTGAAGTAATTCACCCCTTGTACTTGTGCTCAATTGGTCTACATACATCCATATGCATGAGTGTTTGTTGGCACGTTCACCCTTTCTTGTAAAAGGTACAGTCATGCTTTGCAGACATCACATGTTTCAAAGTCTTATCATTCAAAAGTCTATCACTGTGACGCTTTTGAATGCGTTCTGATTTGCATGACTTAATAGATAGTTACAAGTTTTATGTTTGAACATGAGTCTTTCCTTTTAAACCTTTTGGTTTCGATGTGTTGGGTGTGTTTATCCGAGATCCTCTCTCTCTCTAATTGAGAGTAAGAAATCAAATTTCTACTTAAATTGAGAACATAGAATCACCTATATATTTCTCTTATAAGTCTTGAGGAAATGGATAAACAACCAACTCTTCATAAGGAACTACAACTAATTGCATGTTCCTATTTGTAGGCTGACTCTCATCCTTCAAAGCACATCTACTTTGTTGTAGATACTACACATTTGCATAAATGCGAGTTTCACAGCCGGTATCTTATACTCAAAATGGGTTTAATAAGGGTAGTGTGTATCATATACGCATTTGCCTAAAATTGAAATCATATCTCAAGTCTTTCTTATAGTTATTCACAAACCCAGTGTCATATATACATGATCTGGTTGTTAACCGGTTTCTATCAATGGTCGGGTATGTACAACTGTTTGTCCTTACCTTTCCTTTGACTTCTTGTCTTTGATAGATTTCTTAAATCTTATTTTTCCCTTTCACTAAAACACTATCTTTGGTCGCCAATCTTTTGGCTAAAGAGGATCCGAGGTTTCTCATGTTTTAAAATAGTCAAATTATTTCAAAACATGAGCGCCATCAATTGGCTCTTATCTAGTTCAACCGAGACTATCTGGTTATTGGTTTCATATTTGTCAACTCTAACTAGTTCGATGAACTTGGTCTTGAGTTGGTAATATTGAAATCCTTCCTCTAATCTTCAAACATTTTGAAGTTAAAATTGTATGAATACTATGACATTACATGTATTCATTTGTCTTGATTGACCTCTCAATATTAATGCCTAGATCAATGTTATATCAAATACATATTTCTTTTAATCGCCTTCCAGACAATCTTGCGATGGCAATGCCAATTAAGGAATTGGTGTTAATTGTTTTTCTCTTTCTCAAGGAGAAAACAATATTTTATTAGTGGTGGATGTTTGAGTGAAAAGACATAAATAATTTTACGAGACAAGTTGGTTCATTTTAGTTATTATTCATCAAAAGAAATTAAACTAATTTAATTTCAAATCAAAACACTTTATCAACTCTCATTTAGTGTTTTAATTTACCAAGACCCAGAAGACTCATGGACTCAAGTGGACTTTGGCCCAACAAAACTCGATCCCATGTTGTCTTTGGTGGATCATCTTATGATCGATCATTCAAAATGACTCTTGGCAAGAAATTTATATCGAATACAATATTTCTCTTCCTCTGCTCTTGGCCCAAAACTATTTTCATAGCCAATTTGAATTGACCTAGCTCCCACCCTACTTATTAATGATGGACAAATAATTCGCTTTGGCTTTCTTTATTTATCCATCTAAGTGGTGTTTCGATAGGTTGAGCAATAATTCAATTTTGAGAGTAGGTTTTATTATCCTAAGCATGCAATTCTAGGTGAACTCTTTCGAAAAGCATAAAAGGAATAATAAAACATG
The DNA here is from genome assembly GCA_029582165.1 of Portulaca oleracea. Lineage (NCBI taxonomy): Eukaryota > Viridiplantae > Streptophyta > Magnoliopsida > Caryophyllales > Portulacaceae > Portulaca > Portulaca oleracea. The sequence goes on along the minus strand of CM055885.1, from coordinate 10,339,251 downwards.
CAATAACGAATTTAAAGCATAAATAAAACCCCTACTATGGCCACCTAGACTTAATCAAACTAATTTAACTAAGCCTTGATAGTCTTCAAGAAAATTTTCTTGGGTCTTGCAACTTCCTTGGATGGGCTCCCACTCGAATCGACACCTCCATTGCTGTTAGGCTCCCACTCAACTTGTTTTCTCCAATTACAACAAATTTGCAAAGTGTACCTCACAATTGAGGCCTTACATGAATTAAAAAATAAACTTAAATGAAAATTAAATTTAAAAATTAATTCAACGACGGTACGCAGACCGTATTTCACCGAACCGATGCAGCGGACCCAGAAAACCGACTATCTATGGCCATACTAGAAGCACATGCAAACATGTAATATTGCAATAATTATATCAAATATAACACATGCTTAAACAACAAATTATAAAGGCATATATATAATTGCAATATAACACATAAGGAAATAAATACTAAATAAAATTTCCTAAAAGGTTTGCATGATTAATATGATAAAACAAAATCCAAATTTTATCTTAGTTACCTAAACAGATTTAGGATTTTATACCTATACATACAAAATACTTGACTTTCCTAAAATCAAAGAGTCTAAAATATACTATATCTTTCAAAGCTATTGTAAGTTTCCTAAAATTTACAAAATAATAGATTTTATGCCTATTATCTGATTTAGTAGTAATAGGATTTAATAATTAATTTCTAAAATTAATTACAACCCTAAAATACACGAATTCACCAAAACTGCTGGCAACACGGTCTGTGTTGCTTCCCAGTTTCGGTTAATTTCGTGAATAAAAAACTTAAATAAAAATATCATAACTTAACGAATTTAATAAGATTTCATATCATAGTGTTATCTAATAACCCAATATGAATATTTTCCAGAATTTTAACAATTTCTAAAAGATTGTTAAAATTTAGGGAATTAAACCTTTAAATTCTCCGTTTAAGAGGAAAATAAATAACAATAGTCCGATAAGTTTAAAAATCAAATTTTATAATTTTTCCATACAGTATGTTCATCCAATATGCTACTGTAAACATTTCAGATTTTTATCAAATTTCGAAAATTAGAATAAAATTCAGAAAAGTAAACAATTATACTTTTCTGTTAATCTAAAAATTAAAGAAAAATTAGTAAACTATTTCGAAAATTCACAAAAATTTTATCCATAACAGAATGGTTACCCAGTAACCTACTGTAAAAGTTTCAGAAAATTTGCAAATTTCTATAAATATACAAAATTCAGAGAAGCAACGAATTTATTTCTCTGAGATCTGAAAATCTAAATTAAAAAATATAATTTGATCGGATAAATTAACGGCAAATTTTTTTCCTAAAAGTACGGTTACCCAGTAACCTACTGCAAAAATTTCAGAAGTTTTACAAATTTCTACAAATTTATAAAATTCAGAGAATTAAACGAATTTTAATTCACTTCATATCTGAAAACCTAAATTAAAACTCCATTTTAATTGGGAAAAATCTACAAAAATTATGGAAAGTCTAGAACACTTCCAAACACCTCCAGTAAAAATTGCAGAAATTTTCGAGTTCGTTTGATATTTTATTTCAATTTTTTTATATTTACCGTAAATAAACTAAATCAGAAAATTAATTCTACAAAACCCTATTTTGCGAATTTAAACCTATTTCATGTATTGCCTACTGTTTAACAATATTAAACATGATTACTTCTAAAATATTCAAAATTAAATCGAGCTCATGCTATATTTAACAATTAAACAAACATAAAATCGACTAATTAAAGGCAATAAGAAATAAGCAATAACAAAGCATAAAATTTTGTAATAAAATTTCAGATTTACTATTAAGAACATTAAAAACATTCATAAAGATTCAAAGTTTTAAGAATAAAGATATTCTAACATATTCATAATATAATTCAACTATTGACAAAATTAATTATGAATACAAGTACAATACTTTAGCATGCAATTGGTGGCTCTGATACCACTGTTAGGTTTTAGGTTATCTATTTCCTAAACAGATACAGATTAATTGGCGGAATATTATAACAGTTATAAACAATTAATCAACACAACTGCAGAGGCTTTAGTAATTATACCTGATCGCTAATTCCTGCTGAAGAAGATGTTAACCTTCCAGATTCCAACGCTGAAACCCTCTACTGAAAAGTCCACGCAGCACTCCGGGAACCCGATTGCTAGATCGACCCGATCGAGACGAATCTCAATCTAAGATGTATGTAAGATTGTTTCGGGAAACAGAGAATGTTTCCTAAAACTAGAACTTCAAACTAAAAGAGAGAGGAACTCAGGAAATCACCCTGGTATCTCTCTAAGAGTCTTAGGCAGTTGGTGTTGAATAATCTCTCCCAGAGACCCATTTATATAGTGTTTAGAAAATCTAGGGAAAGGACAAAACCCTAAAGGGTCGACTTAACGCAACGGCGCATTTCTCAGGCCCAACACGGTCCGTGTTGAATCAACACGGTCTGTGTTGGACTCCAGAGAGTCCAATTATTCGGCCCATGGACACCACGGACCGTGGTGTCTCAACACGGACCGTGTTGGGTCAACACGACCCGTGTTGAACCCAATTCGGTCCGTGTTGGGCTGATTTCTCACAGAAATCAATTTCCAACTTTTCTAAACGTGATACAATATCATTTAGGTTACATACATTGTTCCGGGGCACTGACTTGTGTGACCCAGTAGGGCCAAATAATATAGTTGTAATTAAACATATATAATTACTAATTATAGAGGTCTCTAGCAAGACATATAATTACTATATTACTTTGGTTTAATCGCCGTGCATATCGAACATTGTCGGGACATTCCCAACACCTCTCTCACATAGCATCGATGCTCATTGACCTCTTCCTTATGCAGCGAGCATACACCCATATCTGTGTTCTGTTAAGGGAAGGCATCACGGCCAAGGAGTTCATCAATCAGAACTTTGTGAATAGCCAATGTCGATTTCCTATGCCAGCCGCTGTTGAAGATGATGCTGGTGAAGCTTACTCCCATGCAAGTTCCTTAAGACGAAGGCGTTCTCCTCGTGATTCTTCTGCAGAGAGACTAGTAGGAGAGCCTATCGCAGAGACTCGGGGGAGGGTTCATCCCGACGTAGGGATCAAGACTTGATGAGTGTGCCTCGCGATCCTCGTGCTAGTTCCTTAAGACGAAGGTATCGTGACATCTCAGGGTTCATGGTGGAAGATTGTTCGGAATCTAGTTGATCCCGAGGTCTAATGGATAGAGTGCCTAGTCCGTGGGCGCCTTAGTGTCATGCTCAATCCATTGTTCCTTACAGTCAGCCCCCTGCCTTCAGCCAAGACTATCCGGGCCCTAGCTTTCATGGCATGCCTTCCAACCAATTTATGCCCGGTCCCCCCGGTGCTCATGATAAATCACAGTCAGGTTCTTTTGCAGATGCAGTTTTTAGGAGCCTGTTTGTGGCAGCTTTGGTAGGAACTTCTAGGCATTGCGACAAGGCTTCCCTTTTCCCATTTTTTTTTATTTCGTCGTGTAACGCTAATGAAATGCCATGTAGTAAAATAAGAAAGAATGCACAATCAAAGAAAATGCGACTAAGCAGACTCTTCTTTTTTTTATGTTTGTGACTTAGACTCCCTAAGAAAAGCAACATGCAAGCCCCCAGTTTTTATTCATACAGGTCAACCTCTGACTGTTTTACAAAAAAGCGTACACTGTACAAAGGCAATTAAACTAATACAACCTTAAACCTAAAAAAAGAAAAAGAAATTCACATAATACAAAATATTACAAAGTCATGGAGAAAATCGTGTCCCTCCTTCATGGATGCATGCACATAGGGATGTGAACTCACAAAACGAGTTCATCCCCCCTTCTCGGAGGCTGAACGGTCAACACACGGTGACCACCACCGTAGTTCACCCGAATGCGTGTTGCCGAATGTTGGGTGCATCTCCTATAGTCTGATAGAACAACTGTGTTTTGCATAATCCGGAGGCTCCCCAAAATAGTATATAAACATGGTTTGCCATTGGAATTTCATCCCATTCTCATCTCCTCTCAACCCTTCTTTTCCCATTCCAATCATGGCCTTCGAAAGGAAATTCAACACCAGGATGAACTCTCTCATAAAACCCGAAAAATGGCTCCTCACTTACTACAATTTGACCTTGATTCTGAGCCTAAAACAAGTGAAAGTTGGCTAGGTCTTCCTCAAAGCGGCCCTAACATTTGGAGATTCTAAGCTTTATGTCTTTTGTTTCTCCTGGAACGAGTTGTGCCCCTTTCCATAAGAGTGGGTTTTTATGTTCGGTTTTGATCTCTACGCCCCGCCTATAAGTCCTCCTCTCAATTATCGCGAAAAGTACGAGAACTGACGAACTTCAATAACCGGGCGCTAGGACATATCTTGGTGGATAACATTTTCGATCCTGACGCATTAGTTGAATTCTTTCAATCACCTGAGGCACTTAAACTCAATCCGGCTTTATGAGTGCGAGGTTTGGTTTTCTGTTGCTTAGCAGAATTTTTGTTTTATAATGGGGGTTCGGGTTTGGCACCTCTTTCTCTTATCCACATCGTAGACGAAATGTCTCGCGGTTATAACTATTGGGAATGTCCCGACAATGTTCGATATACACGGAGATTAAACCAAAGTAATATAGTAACTTGCTAGAGACCTCTATAATTAGTAATTAAATATGTTTAAATTACAACTATATTATTTGGTCCTACTGGGTCACACAAGTCAGTGCCCTGGAACAATGTATGTAACCTAAATGATATTGTATCACGTTTAGAAAAGTTGGGAACTGATTTCTGTGAGAAATCAGCCCAACATGGACCAAATTGGGTTCAACACGGACCGTGTTGACCCAACACGGTCCGTGGTGTCCATGGGCCGAGTAATTGGACCTTCTGGAGTCCAACACGGACCGTGTCGTTTCAACACGGACCATGTTGGGCCCAGAAACGCGTCGTTGTTTTAAGTCGGCCCTTTAGGGTTTTTGAACCCTTTCCCTAGGTTTTCTAAACACTATATAAAGGGGTCTCTGGGAGAGATTATTCAAAACCAACTGCCTAAGACTCTTAGGGAGATACCAGGGTGATTTCCTGAGTTCCTCTCTCTTTCAGTTTGCAGTTCTAGTTTCAGGAAACATTCTCTATTTCCCGAAACAATCTCACATACATCTTAGATTGAGATTCGTCTCGATCGGGTCGATCTAGTAATCGGGTTCCCGGAGTGCTGCGTGGACTTTTCAGTAGAGGGTTTCAGCGTTGGAATCTGGAAAGTCAACCTCTTCATCATCAAGAATTAGCGATCAGGTATAATTACTAAAGCCTCTGCAGTTGTTTTGATTAATTGTTTATAACTGTTATAATATTCCGCCAATTAATCTGTATCTGTTTAGGAAATAGATAACTTAAACCTAACAGTGGTATCAGAGCCACCAATTGCATGCTAAAGTATTGTACATGTATTCATAATTAATTTTGTCAATAGTTGAATTATATTATGAATATGCTAGAATAGATTTATGCCTAAAATTTTGAATCTTTATGAAAGTGTTAATCTTTAATGTTCATTATAATAAATCTGAGATTTTATTGTAAAATTTCATGCTTTGTTATTATTTGTTTCTTGTTGCCTTTAATTAATCGATTTTATGTTTGTTTAATTGTTAAATATGGCATGAACTCGATTTAATTTTGAATGTTTTAGAAACAATCATGTTTAATATTGTTAAACAGTAGGCAATACATGAAATAGGTCTAAATTCGCAAAGTAGGGTTTTGTAGAATTAATTTTCTGATTTAGTTTATTTACGGTAAAAATGAAAAATCGAAATAAAATATCAAATGAACTCGAACATTTCTGAAATTTTTACTGGAGGTGTCTAGAAGTGTTCTGGACTTTCCATAATGTTTGTAGATTTTTTCCAATTAAAATGAATTTTTAATTGAGTTTTCAGATCTGAAGTGAATTAAAATTCGTTTAATTCTCTGAATTTTATAAATTTGTAAAAATTTGTAAAACTTCAGAAATTTTTACAGTAGGTTACTGGGTAATCATACTTTGAGGGAAAAACTTTTCCATTAATTTATCCGGTCAAATTATATTTTTTAATTTGGATTTTCAGATCTTAGAGAAATAAATTTGTTGCTTCTCTGAATTTTGTATATTTATAGAAATTTGTAAATTTTTTGAAAATTGTTCAGTAGGTTACTGGGTAACCATTCTGTTATGGATAAATTTTACGTGAATTTTTGAAATCGTTTACTGATTTTCCTTTAATTTTCAGATTAACAGAAAAGTATAATTGTTTATTTTCATAATTTTATTCTAATTTTTGAAATTGGATAAAAATCTGAAATTTTTACAGTAGCATATTGGATGAACCTATTGTATGGGAAAGTTATAAAATTTGATTTTTTAAACTTATCGGACTATTATTATTTATTTTCCTCTTAAACGGAGAATTAAAAAGTTTAATTCCCTAAATTTTTACAATCTTTTAGAAATTGTTAAAAATTCTGAAAAATATTCATATTGGGTTATTAGATAACACTGTGATATGAAATATTTTAATTCGATAAGTTATGACAATTTTATTTAAGTTTTCATTCACGAAATTAACCAAAACTGGAAAGCAACACGGACCTTGTTGATCCAACACGGACCGTGTTGCCAGCAGTTTTGGTGAATTCGTGTGCTTTAGGGTTTGTAATTAATTTTATTAATTAATTATTAAATCCTATTACTACTAAATCACATAATGTGCATAAAATCTATTATTTGGAAAGTTTAGGAAATTTACAATATCTTTGAAAGACATAGTATCTTTTAGACTCCTTGGTTTTAGGAAAGTCAAGTATTTTGTATGTATAGGTATAAAATCCAAAATATGTTTAGGTAACTAAGATAAAATTTGGATTTTGTTTATTATATTAATCATGCAAACCTTTTAGGAAATTTTATTTAGTATTTATTTCCTTATGTGTTATATTGCAATTATATATATGCCTTTATATTTTGTTATTCAAGCATGTGTTATATTTGATATAATTATTGCAATATTACATGTTTGCAGGTGCTTCTTAGCCATAGATAGTCGATTTTACCGGTTTGCGTACCGGGTTTGGTGAAATACGGTCTGCGTACCGTCTTTAAATTTAAATTTCAGTTAAGTTTATTTTAATTAATGTAAGGACTCAATTGTGAGGTCCAATTTGTAAATTTGTTGTAATTGGTGACATCAAGTTGAGTGTGAGCCCAACAGCAAAGAGGTGATGATTCGAGTGGGAGCCCATCGAATGAAGTTGCAAGACCCAAGAAGTTTTCTTGAAAACTATCAAGGCTTAGTTAAATTAGTTTGATTAAGTCTAGGTGGTCATATTAGGGGTTTTATTTATGCTTTAAGTTTGTTATAGCATGTTGTTTTATTATTCCTTTTATGTTTTTCGAAAGAGTTCACCTAGAATTGCATGCTTAGGATAATAAAACCTACTCTTAAAATGAATTATTGTTCAACCCATCGAAACACCACTTAGATGGATAAATAAAGAAAGCCAAAGCGAATTATTTGTCTATCATTAATAAGTAGGGTGGGAGCTAGGTCAATTCAAATTGGCTATCAAAATAGTTTTGGGCCAAGAGCAGAGGAAGAGAAATATTGTATTCGATATAAATTTCTTGTCAAGAGTCATTTTGAATGATCGATCATAAGATGATCCACCAAAGATAACATGGGACGAGTTTTGTTGGGCCAAAGTCCACTTGAGCCCATGAGTCTTGTGGGTCTTGGTAAATTAAAACACTAAATGAGAGTTGATAAAATGTTTTGATTTGAAATTAAAATTAGTTTAATTTTTTTTGATAAATAATAACTAAAATGAACCAACTTGTCTCGAGAATTATTTATATTTTTTCACTCAAACATCCACCACTAATAAAATATTGTTTTCTCCTTGAGAAAGAGAAAAACAATTAACACAAATTCCTTAATTGTCATTGCCATCACAAGATTGTCTTGAAGGCGATTAAAAGAAACATGTCTTTGATATAACATTGAGCTAGGCATTAATATTAAGAGGTCAATCAAGACAAATGAATACATGTAACGTCATAGTATTCATACAATTTTAAATTCAAAATGTTTGAAGGTTAGAGGAAGGTTTTCAATATTACCAACTCAAAACCAAGTTCATCGAACTAGTTAGAGTTGATAAATATGAAACCAATAACCAGATAGTCTCGGTTGAGCTAGATAAGAGCCAATTGATGGTCGCTCATGTTCTGAAATAATTTGACTATTTTAAAACATGAGAAACCTCGGACCCCCTTTAGCCAAAAGATTGGCGACTAGAGATAGTCTTTTAGTGAAAGGGAAAATAAGATTTAAGCAATCTATCAAAGACAAGAAGTCAAAGGAAAGGTAATGACAAACAGTTGTACATACCCAACCAATGACAGCAACCAGTTTGACAGCAACCAGTTAACAACCAAGATCATGTATATATGACACTGGGAGCGTGAATAACTATAAGAAAGACTTGAGATATGATTTCGATTCTAGGCAAATGCGTATATGATACACACTACCCTTATTAAACCCACTTTGAGTATAAGATACTAGCTGTTAAACTCGCATTTTTGCAAATGAGCAGAATCTACAGCAAAGTAGATGTGCTTTGAAGGATGAGAGTCAGCCTACAAATAAGAACATGCAATTAGTTGTAGTTCCTTATGAAGAGTTGGTTGTTTATCCATTTCCTCAAGACTTATAAGAGAGATTTATAGGTGATACTATGTTCTCATTATAAGTATTTCTTACTCTCAATTAGAAAGAGAGAAAAAGGATCTCGGATAAACACACCCAATACATCGAAACTAAAAGGTTTAAAAAGGAATAACTCATGTTCAAACATAAAACCTGTAACTATCTATTAAGTCATGCAAATGATAGTGTATTTAGAAGCGTCACAATGATAAACTTTTGAATGATAAGACTTTGAAACATGTGATGTCTGCAAAGCATGACTGCACCTTTTACAAGAGCAGGTGAACATGCCAACAAACACTCATGCATATGGATGTATGTAGTCCAACTGAGCACAAGTACAAGAGATGGATTACTTAAAATCTTCAAAGATGAATAAAATAACACATGGTGATTCATGTCTGTGAGATTCATCTGAAGTTGGAATGTTAAAATTGTTTAAAGATTTCCAAAATGAAGTAGTCTTGGCGAAACAATGAAGAGCACCTAGATAAGATCGAAAGGATGCTAATGGTTGAGCCAAGAGTTTGAACAAATGACTCAAACGAAACATAATTTTGGCACTATAAGCTTAAGTCATATTAGTCATAAATGTATTCAGAAACTGCATAGTGCAGGATTTTGGAAAACCTAATCTTTGAAAAGTTCAATGTTTGCAAAGCATGTCTGATGAGTAAGATGACTAAAATCACCTCTTATTGGAATTGGTGAACAAGCTAATGACTTATTAGGATGCATACATACTGATGTATGTGGGCCTATGAGCACTAGTGCTAGAAGAAGGTTTACTGTACTATTTCATCACTTTCAATGACGATTTTTTAGTAGATATGGGTATATCTACTTAATACGCCACAAGTCCAAATCCTTTGAAAATGTTCAAAGAGTTTCAAAGTGAAGTACAAAACCAACTTGGCAAGAAAATCAAAACCCTTCAATTAGGTTGAGGAGGTGAGTATTTGAGCCAAAGATTTCATTGACCATTCCAGAGAATATGGAATTGTTTCATGACTCTCTCCTCTAAGAATTTGACATCTCAATGACATATCTAAGTGCAGGAATCACACCTTATTAGATATGGTGCGATCAATGATGGTTGAGTCAACATTGCCGATTACCTTTTGGGGATACACGCAGTTAACCATAACTCTAATTACTGAATAAAGATTATCTGAAGCACTAGAGAAAAGAGGTTCTTGAACCATTTTCTGAAAGAAAGGAGTATCACTTCTACAAACTGTTGTAAAGGAAAGTGGTTGTGTCTCAAAATGCGTTCTTTTTAGAGAATATGTTATTCTCTAAAAGAAAGAGTGGGAGAGTTTTTGAACTTACCGAAGTTCGAGAGACATAAAACACTATAATCATCACCTGAAACTCCGCTACTTGATCCTTGTTCAAATTTTTCCTATTGGTCGGGAAATTAAGAACAAGGTTGAGGCAGTTGAAGTTTCTCAAAACGTTCAGGAGAAGGTGTCATGAACATTACTCCAAGCAAGGTCATGTAAACAACTCCGTCAGCCACAAAGATGTCGATCTTCTATGGATGAACGTGAGATGTTACTTTTAGAAAGTAATGACTCTACCTACATCAAATAAGCTTTAAGTAAATCAAAATTCTATGCAACCAAGTATAAAACGGATTCCATGTATTCAACCAAGTTTAGAACTTGGTTGATTTGTCTGAAGGTGTGAGCCATCAGGCATAGGAGGGTTTTAAGGCAAAACATGGGTTCATTAAGATAGACATAAAGACTGACTTCAAAATTAGATTTTGAAGAAAGGTGTGTACTTTACACAACTGAGAGGTCTTTTGTTGGAATACTTGTAAACTTCAAGAGACCATCTGTGGTCTTAAGGAAGCTTCTAGGAGTTGGAATCATTGACCTTTTTGACCAGGATATAAAAAATGTTTTGACATACTGGGAAGTGCCAAAGATAATATTGTGTTTACAAGAAGTTCAGTGGGAGCAATGCGTTCTCTGATATTGTATGTGATTGACATACTGCCTACTGAGAAGAATATTCCAATGTTGCTTCTACTGAGGTTGACTTGGAAATAATTTTCAAAGTGAAGGATTGGTGGGGCTAAGAATTTTTTTGGAGACAAGATCTATAATGATAGATTAAAGATTTTGATTGTTTGAATCGAAGTTAACTAGGTGTTGAATAGTTCAACTCACTCCGAGAATGGATTAATTTCGATAAATCATGGCATATCCTTACGGAATTTGATTGTCTCAAAACAATCAGAAGTTCTAAGGATGAGACATATAAATCACGCTTCAAGTGTGAGATTAATGTATGCCATGAGATGTTCCAAGTCCAACATAACATATACATTGTATATTTATAAGCAAAACTAAGGATGTGTCCTAAGTCTAAAGTGGTTGATAAAAGCTAAGTGTGAAGAGTTGCATTGATGCTACACTCATGCAGAGAAATATGATTATCTGAAAGGTCAGAGAAAATTATACGATCTGTATTGAGTGGTATTAAGGTGAACTGGAAGAAGCTCCTAACATGACATGCAGTTAATTCCAAAAATAAGACAAGTATGACACAACTTTAGAAGTTGTGGCAGAAACTGTTAGGATTGCGAAGTTCGATTTTAGAACTGGGTGATGTTTCTAGCCTTGCGAGAGAAATGGAGCCTTGTTGATAGGAGCCATCACTCAAGCAAAGGAACTGAAGGTTACTATGAATCCAAACATGTGTCCCGGAAAAATTTTCCTGTATGAAATGTCATTAGTGAGATGGTATATGTACGAGGTTCATTGCAAGTATTATGTGCTAAACCCCTGTTGTAGTTATAGTATGATAGTCATGCATGGGCAATAGGTATTAAACACATTCCAGAATATTAACAATTCAAATCTACATGAATTGTTCATGAATTATGACCTTGTTGATTCATCATCAAGAATAAGATTCCAAAATTTACATCAATTGTGGTTTAGAATTATGTAAATGTCCAAAAAGGTTAGCGCATTCAAAATGGGAAATTGGATGAGGTATGATTTCTGAAACCCCATTAGTGAACATGAAAACGTTAGTCTTGGTCGACAGTCGACCTGGTTCCTAATTGTATTATCACGTAGGAACAGTGATAATATTAACACAATTAGCATGTAGGATTGAGGTGATGATCAAGTTTCGTGATCATAGTGATGTGATGACATCATAAATCAATCACATGGGTATTGTTGTGAACAACTACCGAACTGACCCGCAGTGGGAGCTCTTTAAGTTGGGAATTGTCATAGGAGCTCTCACTACTCAAAATTCAAAAATCCTGAGTTCAGTACATAGACTACATGGTCTGTTGTGACTTTGGAGCGCATCAAACGCCTTTCGTAACAATAGGCTATAAAGGCGGTGTCTGGGTTACAGTTGGATCATGTGAGAATTTGTGTTTGAACAAGATGGCATTGTCCTCCCTATTAGGGACAGTTGTCTCGTTGGCCACTCGGTGAGATTGGACTGAAAATGCTTGGCCGAGCTCAGTTGAATCAATAGTTGATAAATCATTTTCAAAGTCTAAACTCGGAGATCGAGGAACATTCAGGTCTTACATAAGGATGACTTTAGCTTACCTTATCCGAACTAGAGACAGTAAGTGACAAGGGCATTCAAGGAATCGAACACTTGTAGGACAAGTGGGAGATAGTTGGGAATGTCCCGACAATGTTCGATATACACGGAGATTAAACCAAAGTAGTATAGTAATTATATGTCTTGCTAGAACCTCTATAATTAGTAATTAAATATGTTTAAATTACAACTATATTATTTGGTCCTACTGGGTCACACAAGTCAGTGCCCTGGAACAATGTATGTAACCTAAATGATATTGTATCACGTTTAGAAAAGTTTGGAACTGATTTCTATGAGAAATCAGCCCAACACGGACCGAATTTGGTTCAAGACGGACCGTGTTGTCCCAACACGGTCCGTGATGAGACACCACGGTCCGTGGTGTCCATGGGCCGAGTAATTGGACCTTCTGGAGTCCAACACGGACCGTGTTGTTTCAACATGGACCGTGTTGGGCCCAGAAACGCGCCGTTGTTTTAAGTTGGCTCTTTAGGGTTTTTGAACCCTTTCCCTAGGTTTTCTAAACACTATATAAAGGGGTCTCTGGGAGAGATTATTCAAAACCAACTACCTAAGACTTTTAGAGAGCTACCAAGGGTTCTGAGAATCCGTACCAAAGGAGGTCATCCTCTTGTCTTATGAACTGTCCGTTGAAAGTTAACGGATATGGCTTAGTCTCCATCAGCGTAGGAGAATCAAATTGGTTTCTCTAACGAGCCAATGCACTCTTGGCGAGATAGAGCTCCTGATTGGTCGGCTTGTACCCTAAGCCAAAACGATAGGAATGTGTGGAAGTAGAGAATTTCAGTGCAACCTTATCTGGCCTGCTTCCTAAAGACATCCCAGGGAAGTACCCTTGTTTCCTCATAGTGACATGGATCTTCAGGTTAGAGTAAGGAGCGAAATCAAAGGGTGTTTCATCCCTTATAGCAGTAACCATCTCGAAATTGTGAAGGTCTACGTCAGTCAAAGTATGCTCAACTTCTAGCACAGGTTGTTTGGGCTTGAAGGTTCAAGAGACAACCCCTCCTGAAAGGGTAATCACCTTATCGTGTATGACCATTTTCACCTTTTGATGCAGCGTTGATGCCACAACAATTCTGTTATGTAGCCATGGGTGTTCTAACAACAAATTAAAAGCAACCGGAATGTTGAGAACCATGAACTCCACATTCTGAACGAGGTGAAAGGCAAAGTTATTGTGCCTAGTGACTTTCGAGGGTTATTGTCATATGTACGAAGTAACACAACATCTTGGACCAGCTGATCCTTTAGAACCCCTAACTTGGTAGTAGTAAGCCAAGGACAAACATTCATAGCCGAACCGTTATCCACTAAAATCAACATAATCACTTTATTAAAACAAAGTGCGGTTAAGTACAAGGCTTTGTTATGGTTTACTCCTGACACGGGTAAATCCTCATCACTGAAAGTAATAGCGCCTTGGCTAGCGGCAACATGTGAAATCATGGCTTCTGGAGTTGTGGAAGTAGGAATGATAGTATTCTGAAGAGCCCCCAGTACAAGCTCTCGGTGAGGTTTAGAGGCGCATATTAATTGCCAATTTGACACATTCGCCATAGTTTTCTTCATTTGTGTAAGGAAAGGATCCTTGGGAATAGCAAACGCTTCTGTTCTTGTGGGATTTGGGTTACAGGTTCGGTCATCGCCTGATTATGTCTTCATGACCTAGTTAAGAATTCAACACTAGGTGGAGCTTCTTCTTCTTTGTCGGACTAGAAGTCATCAACAAGAAATTCTTCATATAGGTCTTCTTCATCACTAACCCAAATGCCATTGACAGTAAAGGTTCTCAAATCTTCATGGAGGAGTATGGGTGTTCCTTCTTCTGTAATGCACTCAGGTGGGTCAAAAGTACCCTCTCCTATAAAGATAGCATGATTTGAGAGAGGACTGCTTTTGTTATTGGGTTTACTCGCGGCTTTGGGTAGCGGTAGGTGTTTAGGCCTAAATATCGCCTTTTAGCTTATTGTTTTTGCTCGATTCCGAGTCTTTTTCATCGTTTTTACTAGTGTTTTAGTTGTTTTGTAGGTTTTCACACTTTCGGAGTAAAAGCAAAGAAAAACGGGCTAAAACGAGTCTTTTTAAGGAATCCCGAGCGATTTTCCGAGCCAAGCCGTGTCGAGAACCGACGCGGAGCCGACCCGAGAGGCCCTTCCTCAACTTTGGTGCTGATTAGTGGCGTAACACCCGCTACAATCCTTGTAGCGGGCCTTACAAGCCTTAGAATGAAGACAGGAGAAAGAAGACAAGAGGTGTCGCGCTTGTCACACAGCTGGTGCCACCCGCTACGCCGCTGTAGCGCCCGTTACCCGTCCTAAGCTGCCCGCTACGCTACATTAGACACTGATTACCTAGGCTGGCCAGAAGGAGGTCGCCCCCGCGACCCTGCGGAGTCCTGAATCGCTTGACACACTTCTCACTGGTCGCCCCCGCCACCCCTAGGTCGCCCCTGCGACCTACTGATTTCACTGCGCATTTCTGGGCCAAAACGATGGTGCTTTGGGCAACTACCTTGCCTTGTATATGTACTCCAAGTGACGAAAATCAGATTATGAAGTAGGGAATTAGGTTCTCATTTTGTATTAGTGAGTTTTAGAGAGAGATTAGTGAGAGATTAGCTTAGTTTAATCTGGGGTTTTGTGATTTTGAGTTGTATTTGAAGATTTGGGGATTCAATCAATTAAGAGATTGTTGGATCATCATTTCCATTGCTTTTCCTTGTTCATTTCCTGCTTTTGATAAGTTCTCTTTTCCCTTAAACACTTTTATTAATTGCTTTTCTTAATTACTTTCTTCCTTAATTGCTTTGCATGCTACTTTGATTGTTTTGCTTGATTTGTGATTGTTTGATGTTAGATATCATGCTTAGGGTTGGTTTTGATGTTGTTAGCTTAGTTGTGATCATGATTAGTGGCTAGAAACCGTATGGGTTAGGAGGTAATTAAGGCTGTGAATTGGTGATTAGGTTTGGGTTAGCAATATTAGTTAGTAATTAGTTGGGAAATCAATTTCCCACTCTTATCCTCAAGTGGGTTGTATTATGGTTCGAAAGCTCCCGAATATATCTGACACTTGCATTGGAAGGTAGGAGATGGGATAGTTAATGCTCACCTACGAAAGTGGAAGGAAGTTAACTAGGGAATTCCGTTTTATTAACCATCCGGGTCCGTGGTGGACTTTGGGGAAGTTAATGCGGACTATCCACGAGTGGAACTTCTAACGGAATTTCCACTTGATTCTCCCTCCTTATTATTCTCTTGTTGTAAAACCCATTTCCTCTTCCCGTTTGCATTCCAAAAAGCCTCTGAAGCCCAATTTCTTACCTTGACCGACCTTAGCTTTCTTTCTTGCGTTGTGATCCCCTTTTCAACTGATTTTCTTACCCTAATGATCTCAACCCGACCTTGACCTAGTTTCTATGACCAAGGCCCCTCGCTCCCTGAGAAGAACGATAAAAAACTGGTTCAACAAACCATCCTTACAGTAGCTCCCCAGAAAGAATGGTCTTTTCAATGTGGTTCTTGAGCGTCCAACACCGTTTGCTGTCATGGCCTCTGGCACGGTGGTATTTGTAGTAGGCTTTATTATTCCATCCTGGTCCCTTGGTCTCAGGTTCAGGCCTAGGCACTCGCAACTGGATCTTATTGGACTTCAGCAATTGGTTAAAGGCTTCAACATAGGTTATGTCCAATGTGGTATATGAGTCGTACTGGAAGTAGGGCGGCTTTGGAGGCGGGTCGCGATTCACATTCTTGACCATGTGCGCCTCAGCTGCTTTAGGAGCGCTAATGGTCCTTCTCCACATGTTGTTGCCCTTCCAACTTTGGGACACAACAGTTCTCTCTTTGTGTGCCTCTAACTTAGGACACAACTTCTTCTAGTATTCAAAACTCTCAACCACATGAAAGTCTAACTATTGTGGTAGACTTGGCTTCAAACCACGGAAAAACGTGTCCAGCTGCATTTCTGTGGGGATGATGCTAGGCACCTGGGACAGCTCAGCATACCATCTCTCATAGTAAGCCAAAAATGATTCGTCCTCTCCTTGTCAGATTGCCATGATATCTGACAAGGTAACTTCGTCCTTTTGAATTTTGCTGTAATGTTCGATGAATGCTCTGCGAAGGGCGGTCCAATCTCCTCACACCTCTAGAGGAAGAGTTTATTACCAGTTCAAGGCTTCATCATTCAACGATGATAGAAATACTTGCTTGAAATGTTCAGTACTGATACCTCGAAGTGGCATCATCGGTTGAACTCCTATACATGATGAGTTGGATTCTCAAACGGATAAAACTTCTTCAAGGGTACATCCATCTTCCCAGCTACATTGGCATCAACCTCAGTAGGCGGTTCGAAATCGACGAACTAGTTAGTGAAACCTAGCATTTGGCTTACAACATCCTTAAACACATTTAGGTGAGCTTTTATATCCCGAATGACGGGTCATTTTGTAGCTCAGTTTTGACCGGGACAGCTTGAGGGGTAGCCATTGATAGTGGTGGCTTAGGTGTTGGGTCATCTAGTACCTGAATGACCACTCCTGCACTGGAACTTTCCCTTAGCTTTCCTTTACCTTTGTCAACCGCAGAGTTAGGGAGAATTTCCATGACATTCTCATCATCATCATCCATTCCCATACGCATGTTGATGCGTTGCATAGCTTCTAGAACACCATTCAGGGTCTTTTGTTGTTGCTCTATGCGAGTGTTTTGTCTCTTGATGTGTTCCCACTATTGAGCGGTGTACTTCTCGGCTTTCTTCTCTTGCTGTAAGGCAACAAAAGTAATTGAAACCTCTACTTGTTTGAACTTCTCATCAAGTAGTTTGAACAAAGTCAATGTTTCTCAATTCAGATGGGCCTATCCACAGGCCGACCGTTTTAAGGAGAATCCATAACCTGGTCTACCTACTCAGACCAACTCGAGTCGTGCCGACTATCACGCGAACTAGAATAATGATCGACAGAACTTACAATCTGACACTTTTCTCTACATTTTTTATTCTATTTGTTTGGGAAAGTGGATATCGTAAAATACTGGATAAAACCAACAACAATCGAGTTGTAATTAATTTATGGACTTAATTGCCAAATCTAATATGGTTGGGCCTAATCATGGGTTGACCATAAGTATGATGGATTCAATAATTAATTCGATCAATTAATTTACTTGAGCCCGGGGATTGTTATGCAGTCTAAAACGTTATCCGCTAACTTTGTTTTGACTTTAATCAGGTTTATGGGACCTTTCACTACTACACAAATCAGATATGCCAACGATTGTTATGTAACAATTTTAAATTGTTACAATAGTTTGTCTATCCTACCAAATTTGGTAACAGTTTTTCAGGATATAAATTTTATAAAATAATGTCAACAATCCTAACAGTTTTTGCAATTTGCTAACATATTTTAAAAATGTTAGATTTATATTTCCTATAGAAACATTTTATACCACAGCTCCTAACATATTAAAAAACATTGGTATAGAATTGAAGATTATATATATTAACGTTGAAGAAGCCCATTTTGGTCCGAATTTGACATTGACAGAATATTCGGTAGGTGTGTTCATAAGTAACTGCCCCGAAAACCCACTACCCGGCCATTAATTTAGGGTACCCGTCCCAGAAAAATTAATTTTAATCGGGTCGGGTACCCGCCCCGGAATATTTTTCAGTTAATCGATTCGGTTACGGATCGACCACTTGTCAATTTCGAGTACCCGAAATTAAATTTAACATTTTGCTCCAGATTTAATTTAATATTTTTTGCCTATTTTTGTAAGATCCGGGATTTTTATTAAGAGTAACTACCATGGTTAAGACATAAGAGTCTAATTTAGGTTTAGTTACTCATTTATGAGATTAATTGTTGTATTCTATATTGTGTGGATATTATTATTATTATTATTATTATTATTATTATTATTATTATTATTATTATTATTATATTTATTAGAGTTAGAATTTTATTGGAAGAGCCGACTTATTAATTGGTGGACTTGTTATATTATTGGATAATTGGGTTATAGATTTGGAAAGAAATAAAATAAGGGAAATTAGGAAATTTTTTATTATTTTTGATTGGAGAATTTTACAATCAAGGGAATTATATATATATATATATATATATATATATATATATATATATATATATATATATATATATATTCTAGTACAAAGGTTGAGGATCGAAATATGTGGGTTCCAATGAGGGCATTATGGGAAACCTATAAATGATTCTATTTAATTTTTCTTATAAAAATTGATTAATATTAATGTGTATATATATATGTGTTAACATTGATGACTCATCTTTTCTTTTTCTTTTTCATATGCATTATTATTTTTATTTTTCATTGTTATTTTTTTCTTTATTCTATTAAATATAACATTTGTAACATTTTCAATAATACGTGTGGTTTACTTGCGTTCTATGCAACGCACGGGTCTCAGTACTAGTTATGGTAAAAGAAAGGGTATTGGATAATTAGCAAGTATTTTGAAGTTGATGTATGCTAACTCACTAAGATCAGAGTGTTGAGCTAGAACACACCATACAGTCACACAAACACACAGCTGGATGCTTGAACTTTGCAATAACTGATAGAAAGCAACAAGCTGGAATAGAAGACAACCCAACAACTATATAAAAGGGATAGACTTGCTTACAGTTGATACAGATACACCACAACTGCAATCAAGGGCAAGGGACTCTCACATACATGCCTCTACAGATACACCAAAGCATGGATGATCAAGCTCAGTTTACACTTGCTGGATTTGCCAATTTCCAGCGACAGGAACTGATTGAACCAAGATTGAGAGTTATAGGACACTCACAAACATTAAGAGGTACTAAGACCCTTGAGAATACTATTGAATGAACATTGAGATACCTTTCATTGATAGAAAACTTCTGAATAAAAAGGGAACTAACAGTTTGATTAACAGGTGCTTAAGCATGAGCATTCTGTCTAATCTCCCTGATCTAATTCTAACTTTCAAAGCTTAAAACAAATACATATGATTACATTCTAAGCTATCTAATATGATCCAGATGACATTTGCTTGGAAAGTAAAAGAGAAAAGCTAACTAAAATCTGATTGGACCAATTTGCCAAAGAGTAGCAAAATGAGCCAATAGGAAGCTTTCCTCTCCTAAGGGGTAAAAACTAAGTTACTGAGGTAATTCCCCCGCCAATGCTAACCTGGAAGTAATCTCAACAGGTTAATATCATGCTGGAAAGACCAAAACAACCCCTGTGAATAGAAAACAAAACACATAGCCCCAGAACTGGGGTTCTGGAAAAACTGATAAACAACCCTGCTGGGATTGGTTGTTCTGCCTTCTGAATCTTACTCGTGCCATGCTTGATCATGCTCGGACTTGGCTTGGATTTGAAAAGGACATGGCAAGGAACAAAAAACTCCTAGGAAACATTGACTGAAACTTCCTCAATCAAGAGATACAACATTGAGAAAGTCAGCTGCTTGGACTGTTGCTGCTGGGAACTGGAATTGGACTGGATGACCAATGCTGATGGGTTGAGTAGCTGCAAATGCCAGGGCTTGTTTTACAATGGTGTAATAAGCCTGGATGGATGCTGTTGGCGATGTGGTGGCTGTTGGTGATGCTAAGAACCTCCTGCTGGAACTTTGGACTGTTGAGAAGTCCGCTGAGTGGCTTGCTGTATGTGCTAGGCTTTGAAAGCCTGTTGTTTCTGCTTGAAGGGCTGGTCTAGCTACTGAGTTGTGTGAAGCAGCAAGTGCTCCTCCTCCTTGTGCTGTTGCTGTTGTAATTGCTGGTGAAGATCCCTTGGAAGCCTCCTTTGCTGATGAAGCTGCTGCTGCTGATTGGTCTCCTTGATGGTCTCCATCATCCTCCCTAGGTTGAGGAAAGTTTGACCTCAAACTTGGAAGGTCTTCATCTGCTGGATAATATGGTCGAAGATCTGCTACATTGAATGTTGCTGAGCCTCCATACTGTTCAGATAGATCCAGTCTGTAGGCATTATCTCCAATTCTTTCAAGCACTTCAAAGGGGCCATCTGCTCTTGGCAACAACTTGCCTTTTCTTTTGCTGGGGAACCTGTCCTTCCTGAGGTGGATCCAAACTAAGTCTCCTGGCTTGAAGGTCATCTTCTTCCTGTGCTTGTTTGCTGAAGTACACACCTGTTCAGTATATTTGGCAATTTTCTCCTTCACTTGCTGATGAAGCTCCTTGATTTAATCTACTCTTTTACCTGCTTCAAAACTAAATTTGACAAAAGTAGTTAGTGGAACTAAATCCAAAGGGGAAATTGGACTTTTACCATAGACTACTTGGAATGGAGAGTAGCCTGTGGCCTTGGATGGTGCTTTGTTGTAAGTAAACTCAGCATGGGGCAATAGAGTATCCCATCCTGCTTTATTTTTGTGGATCAGTGCTCTTAATAGGACTCCAAGTGTTCTATTAGTAACCTCTGTCTGGCCATCAGTTTATGGGTGGCAAGTGGTGCTTTACTTGAGCTGGGTGCCTAGTTTCTTCCATAGAGTGACCCAAAAATGGCTCAAAAACTTGGTATCCCTGTCAGATACCATTGTTCTTGGTACTCCATGCAATCTAACAATTTCTTGGAAGAATAATTCAGCAACTTTGGTGACATCAAAGGTGGTGTGGCAGGGTATGAAATGTGCCATCTTTAAGAATCTATCAACCACCACCATGATTGAATCCTTCCCTCTCTGTGTTCTTGGCTAACCTACAATGAAATCAAGGCTTACATCTTCCCAAGGGCTTGAGGGTGCAATGGTGTGTCTGAGCATTGGGGTAGGTGTGTGACTTTACCAACGATGATATTGCACCTTTTCAATAGATGCTCCACATCCTTCGTCATCTTTGGCCAACTGTAATGCTCTCTCAACATCAACAATGTCTTCTCAACTCCAAAATGTCCTGCTAAGCTTCCTCCATGGACTTCTGTGATCAACAATTCCCTGAAATCGCTCGAGGGATGACACTGCTTCTTTGAATAAATATCCTGGTCATGTGGTACAGACCACGGGATTCTTCTTGACACTTCTGGTACACCTGCTTGAAATCTCCATCCTCCTGATACAAAGCTTTCAAATGCTCAAAACCAATAATTCTAGAATCAAGCATGTGAAGCAACATGTACCTTCTACTCAAGGCATCTGCTCCTTTGTTTAGCACTCCTGATTTATGGTGGATCATGAAGTGAAACTGCTGCATATACTCTACCCAAGCAGCATGCCTGGTGTTGAGCTTGTGCTGCCCTTGAATGAACTTCAATGCCTCATGATCACTGCGAAGTATGAACTCTGCTCCAATAAGGTAGTGTCTCCAGTGCTGAAGAGCTCTGATGATGGCATAGAACTCTTTGTCATAGGTGTTGTATTTCTTCTTGGCATCATTTAGCTTCTCACTGAAATAGGCAACTAGCTTGCCCTCCTGAGTCAATATTGCTCCAATGCCAACTCCTAAAGCATCACGTTCTACTTCAAAAACTTTGCTGAAGCTGGATAGTGCTAGAACTGGTGCTGAAGTGAGCCTTTCTTTAACTTCTTCTAAGGCTTTATGGGCTGCTGCTGGCCAAATAAAGGACTTTCCTTTCACCACTTCAGTCATTGGTGCTAGGATGGTGCTGAAATTCTTGACAAATCTCCTGTAAAATGAAGCCAGGCCATGGAAGCTCCTGACTTGATGAATAGAAGTGGGCACAGGCCACTCCCTGATTGCTTGAATCTTCTCATTATCAACCTGAATACCTGCTGCTGTAACAATGTACCCCAAGAAGTTCACTTGGGATGTAAAGAAGTGACACTTCTTGAGATTCCCAAATAACTCCTCCCTGCTTAAAATGGTTAAAACCTCCTGCAAATGCTTGACATGCTCTTGCTCAGACCTGCTATAGACAAGAATATCATCAAAGTATACCACAACACTCTTGCCTATGAGTGGCTTAAGGACCTGATTCATGAGTCTCATGAATGTAGATGGGGCATTAGTCAGACCAAAAGGCATGACCAACCATTCAAACAACCCTCCCTTGGTCTTAAATGCTGTTTTCCACTCATCTCCCTCATAGATCCTTATCTGGTAGTATCCACTCCTTAAATCAATCTTAGAAAGATCACGACCCATGTAACTCATCCAACATGTCCTCAAGTCTAGGTATAGGGTACCTATACTTGATTGTGATCTTGTTAATAGCCCTACAATCAATACACATTCTTTGGCTTCCATCTTTCTTAGGCACTAACAAGGCTGGGACTGGACATGGACTTAAACTCTCCCTAATCATTCCCTTTTCCAACAACTCATCCACCTGCCTCTGTATTTCATTGGTATCTGCTGGTGCCATCCTATAAGCTGGCTTATTACGTAACATTGATCCAGGCACTAAATCAATTTTGTGTTGGATATCCCTTTTAGGTGGCAAACCAGGTTGCATTTCATCGAAAATACATGTCAAACCGGCCAAGTAAAGGTAGGAATAAAGGGTGGTCAATTTGTGGTGCTGAGGGTTCTTCAAGGTCTAAAAGGATCAAGTCTTTCTGTGTGCTAAACTCATGATGATCAGATAAGAGCAACACATCAAGACTAGGTTCAAGACACAGGGTTTTGGCTTTTTTGGTTAACTGTGAGGGTTTCATGGGGGTTAGGACAATCTTTCTGTGGTTTAAGGTTAGGGTATAGGTATTAGCTCTTCCACAGTGATTTACTGATCTATCATACAACCAAGGTCGACCCAAAAGCAAGTGACATGCATCCATAGGTAAGACATCACACCAAACCTCATCTTTGCATGATTGACCAATTGAAAAAGCAACAAGGCATCTAGCAGAAACTTTGATACCTTTGCCTGAACTGAGCCACTAGATGGTATATGGTGCTGGGTGGGGCTTGGTTGCCAGGCTTAGCTTCTTCACCATAGTGCTGGATGCTGCATTGGTACAGCTTCCACTGTCCACAATCACTGAGCATACATTCCCTCCAATAGTGCATCTTGTATGGAAGATATTCTCCCTCTGCTCTTCTGCTTCCTCTACTGCTGAGTTGCTTAGAACTCTTCTGATCACAAGCATTTCTCCTTCATCTGGACCTTCTTCTATAACCTCATCATCATAGATAGGGTCATGTTCATGGTCTGCATATTCCTGTTCTTCTTCCTGCACATTTTCAAGATCAATAAACAAAGCTGCTTGGTACTGTAGACCCCGAAAAAATCTGAAGGATCTCTTCGCGGCGCTACTTAAAAGAGAGGATGTTCTCTTTTTAAATTGGGAGCCGACTAGGATTGCTTATCCTTAATTAAGGTTGAACTTTTAAGGATGCTTTTAATTGACAAATTGATTTAACCCCGAAACTCGATTTTATTAAAGAAAAGATAAAAAAGAAAAAAAAGAAAACAAAAAGGAAAATAAAAAAAGAGGAAACTCGACGGGGAACCCGTCTGAGTTCCATGAAGACAAAACGAAAAAAAAAGAAAGAAAACAGAACCCAGACGGGTTCCTGAAGAAGCAAAAGAGGAGAAAAGGGGCTAGGAACCCGTCTGGGTTACTGCCTCTGGCTCGGAGTAAATACAAGACGAGGAAACCCGTCTGGGTTCTTTGTCAAGAGAAGGAGAAAAAATGAAAAGAAGTTTTCGGGGAAAAATAAATTGAAGGGTTAGAGTCGCCAGTTGAATTTAAGGATAAAACAACAAACCATCGAAAAAGAGACTCGGCCTACGAATCCAAAGACGGATTCGGGGGTAAGGTTACGAATTTGACAATAAAAATCATCAAACCCGCCTATTCAAACGAATAGACTCTACTAGAATTAAATTAAAGCGACAGATTTAAAAAAAGGGGGAGGAATTGAATAAATTTCATAGATTTATCATTAATGTCATGCAATAAAAGAAAAGAAAAGATACAAGAACACGTAGGATTACATTATGTACAAAAATAAAAAAAAAGCTAACCTTTAAAATAAAGCACGCAATGGAGGGAGAAGAGAGACACAAGACACTAGTGTCAATACTCCTAGTATATTCCGGTGTGTGTTTTGTGGGTGATGAATGGTGGGTATTTGTAGGGGGGGAATTAGGTTTAGGTTTAGGGTTTGGAGGCTAGGTTAAGCCGCGGCGCCGTGGGAATCAACAGAAAACCTGCGGGTTCTGGAAGGAAAAGCGGGCCTCGGGCCGAACGAGCGGGTTCACGTGGCGGGTGAGCTCGCCCACTGAACCTGCACGGGTTCTGTGGTGTTGGAGTGAGCTCGCCACCTGAATCGAGTTCCGGCATTTGGGCTTTGTATATTTTTTTTGGAGTTTTCGGTGGAAAGAGGCTTGCGTGCCATTTATCGGTTAGCCTATTTTCTAAAACTGACACTAAAAAAGAAAATAAAATAGATACAAAATTCAGCGTCTACAGATAGCCCCCACTTTGATCAAGTTTGAGTAAAACGATGATCAAAGTAGTCTTGATGACCTTGGATATGAATAAGAAGCCTGTTCTGAAGCTGGTTGACGTTTGGAAGCTAGGTCCTGCGTCGATGTCGATATGATGTTCATCGCATTGTGGAGGCCCGATGATGGCCCTTGTCGCATTGTGAAGGCCCGACGATGGCCCTCGTCGCATTGTGAAGGCCCGACGATGGCCCTCGTCGCATTGTGAAGGCCCGACGATGGCCGCTTGGCGCTTAGGCGGGTCTTGCGCCGATGTAGATGTGATGTTCATCGCATTGTGAAGGCCCGATGATGGCCCTTGTCGCATTGTGAAGGCCCGACAATGGCCCTCGTCGCATTGTGAAGGCCCGACGATGGCCGCTGTTGACGCTTGGAAGCTGGGTCCTGCGCCGTTGTAGATATGACATTCATCGCATTGTGAAGGCCCGATGATGGCCCTTGTCGCATTGTGAAGGCCCGACAATGGCCCTCGTCGCATTGTGAAGGCCCGACGATGGCCGCTGTTGACGCTTGGAAGCTGGGTCCTGCGCCGATGTAGATGTGATGTTCATCGCATTGTGAAGGCCCGATGATGGCCCTTGTCGCATTGTGAAGGCCCGACAATGGCCCTCGTCGCATTGTGAAGGCCCGATGATGGCCGCCATCGCATTGTGAAGGCCCGATGATGGCCGCTATCGCATTGTGAAGGCCCGATGCTGGCCCTCGTCGTATTGTGAAGGCCCGACGATGGCCGTCGTCGCATTGTGAAGGCCCGACGATGGCCGCCATCGCATTGTGAAGGCCCGATGATGGCCGTTGTTGATGAAGTGTCGCGTATTAGCCCGGCGACGGCTGATGTCATGTATTGTTAAGGCCCGATGACGGCCGCTGGTGATGAAGTGTCGCGTATTAGCCCGGCGACGGCTGATGTCATGTATTGTTAAGGCCCGATGACGGCCGTTGTTGATGAAGTGTCGCGTATTAGCCCGGCGACGGCTGATGGTGTCATGTATTGTTAGGGCCCGATGACGGCCGCTGGTGATGAAGTGTCGCGTATTAGCCCGGCGACGGCTGATGTCATGTCGCGTATTAGCCCGACGACGGCTGATGTCATGTATTGTTAAGGCCCGATGTCGGCCGTTGTTGATGAAGTGTCGCGTATTAGCCCGGCGACGGCTGATGGTGTCATGTATTGTTAGGGCCCGATGACGGCCGCTGGTGGGGAAATGTCGCGTACTAGCCCGGCGACGGCTGATGGTGTCATGTATTGTTAGGGCCCGATGACGGCCGCTGGTGGAGAAATGTCGCGTATTAGCCCGGCGACGGCTGATGGTATTGTTAGGGCCCGATGACGGCCGCTGTATTTCGCGCATTGTCCTGCAAGAAAGAAAGAAAGAAGGCATCAGTTTATTTGAAATCCAAGGTGAGTCAGAGAATTTACCTGTCAGTTTATGTCTTGAAAATGGGTTCGAGTTGAGCATCCAGTCGCATTGGGCTCGAAAACGGCCTCGATTGCTTATTTTCGACCCAGCAAACCCGTCCGGGTGTGGTCAAGTGTTGGGCTCTTCTCCTGTTTTTTCGTGAGTCGGGTGAGGTGAAAAGGCCCGGCCCAGATGGAATAAAAGAAGGCCCACACCTGTCTTTCGTCCTGGCTTTTAGGCTGATTCGATCCCTTTGCTTGGGCTGCATAGCCCCCAGTTTAGTGGCAGTTCTTGCTAAACTGGGAGTCAATTGATAGTTGTCGTAGTGACTTGCCCCTTCTTGAATTTTTCCATGATAGACTTTGTGGACCTAGGCAGACTGTTCGAGCCGATTCGTCCCCTTGCTTGGGCTGCATAGCCCTCAGTTTAGTGGCAGTTTGATTTAACTCTTGCTAAACTGGGAGTCAATTGATGGTTGCTGTAGTGATTTGTTTCCTTTTTTGGATTCAAACAGCCCCCGGCTTAATGGAAACTCGATTGAATTTTTTTAAGCCGGCGTCACTCGAAAATGCAGGCGGTGCCGAA
Source organism: Portulaca oleracea (assembly GCA_029582165.1). Lineage (NCBI taxonomy): Eukaryota > Viridiplantae > Streptophyta > Magnoliopsida > Caryophyllales > Portulacaceae > Portulaca > Portulaca oleracea. Next base: position 10,312,403 of record CM055885.1, on the reverse strand, counting down.
GTGCTGCACCTATCTGGCTCAGGTAGTGATACAGAGATGGTAGACTCCTCTTACTACCAGTGGGACACTTACTTCGGATCTGGCGGAAGCGGGGTCCATAGAGCTGATAACGCTAGTGGCGGTGGCGACACAGAGGTCTGGCGTGATGACGATTGAGAACGATGCGTCTGCAGGATTCTTTTGATATGATTTAATCGAATCTTTGCTATGTACTTAGGACAATGCTATGCAATGATGTACTAAATGCATTTTTCTATACTTATGTACTAATGCAGACTGTTGATGCAATGCTCATGTAATGATGGTGTTATGCAATGATTATGACTTTCTATATCTTCTGAAAACAATCCGGGATAAAGGATTTTCGATCAACACAAAGTCGAACTAACAAGCAAGCACAAAGATTAATCTGGACAAGATCAAAACTCAGTTCGAAAGAGATAGGAAGAAGTTTTCGAATCTTAAGGGAGAGAACAAGTAACTCAGACGCATAAGTCCACCAACAGTTCGAAGAACAATGCAAATATGCGCGGTTGGTTATGGACGTAAGCTAGCCAGAAAGAGCAAAACTCTCATAGGAAAGAATGAACACTCAAACACTCGATTTTGAATATGTATGTGGGTTTCTCTCATACTCAAACCAATAGAAGCAAACTACCATAAGCTTGGTAAGAACCTCGCTCTCCACTACTGGTATGCAATGCACAAGTGACAATCAAAAGGACTTTTTCGGGTTGTAACGGGGCTTAGGCTAGGGTAAGGAGCGGTAAAATTTGGGAATGAGGAGTTAAAAGCCATGCTTGGATTGATTTTCAATGAAATCCTCTAAACTCTCCTTCTCACTTAATGTATGCAAAGCGTTTCACCTTCCATCCTAAAACATCTCAACCGAATACAACCGAGTCAAAGTTTTCTGGACTTTAAGTTGAATCTCCCTAACCGCCCTTTTATTTTTTTGAATTTTTTTGATTTTTTTTTTGATTTTTTTTTTGTTTTTTTTTTGGGTGATCAGGGAGAAGAAATTTCTATTACAATCTCGACTTTGAACAGCATAACCAAATTCGCTCAAGATATGGGACTTTCAGATTCTCCCAGACTTCATATTTTGCTCACACCAAACCAATTGTTCCTTCCAAAAATGACAGACTCTCTTCCAACCAAGCAAGGCTCAAGGGGTACTGGATATCATAGGCTAAGGCTTGTATTGTCAGGGTTCAATCATGAAAAAAGGGGTGAGCAAAGGCTAAGCGGGGCAAAAAGAACGGTAAATACAATGCAGGGAAGGCTATTTGGCTATGTAGCTTAAAAAGAAAATCGAATGCCTCAATCATTTTGTCACAGCGTGCAATGCAAATCTGTAGTCTCAAGCAAGATGCAAAACAAGTTCTAGAGATGCAACTAATGGGTGAGTCGCTCAAGGGATCATGGAATTGATGAAAGTAATCAATTCAAGTTTTAGGTAATGTGGACTCACGGGACGGGCTCAATCAACTAAGCTTAGCCCAAAGATTTGCGGCACGCACATTTATACCTTCTAAGATAGTCAAAGCAACCAGATACGTCTTCTATAACTTGTCTCAAAATCAGCAGGCTTGAAGAAAAGGTTTTTGAAAACTTTTGAGATCTCATCTAGATTTTCCTAAGTGAAGCAAGTTAAGCCGGGAAAAAGGTGAATTTTTAGAAAAAGGTCATGGACTCTTTTTTTTAAAATTTTTTTTTAACCTTATGACTAAAACTGATATGATGCTCATGCAATGCAATATGCGACTTACATAATGGGAGACATGGAACTTATGCAATGCAATATGTGACCTACATGATGGGTGACGTGGAACTTATGTAATGCAATATACGACCTACATGGTGGGACCATTCCCACTTCCCCAAAAAAAAAAAGATGATTAAGTAAATTCGAACTACAGTTTCAGGGCTAGCGAAGACGCATAATTAGCTCGTGGACCCGCATCGCAACCATAATCGCCTGATGGAAAAGCGCGAGTTGAGAGCCCGAAAGGAGTTTTGGCCTACAGCAGATGGGCCGAGGAAGGGAGTACGATGGCCCACGAACCCGTCTGGGTTCCTGGCTTGGAAATTGTGACAGAACGGCCCAAAAACCCGTCTGGGTTCCTGGCTTGGGGATTAGTGTGGCAACAGGGCCCAGAAACCCGTCTGGGTTCCTGGTTTGGTAACAGTGCAGTATTTGAGCCCAAAAACCCGTCTGGCGGTGGTGTCTACGCATGTGATCTTCGCATTCTAACTTTGCCACGAAACACTCTCAAACTGTCGTCGCTCTTTCTTCATCCATATTCCACATTAAACTCATCTGGGTTAAAGCCAAGTGTCTAGAGAGAGGCATTCTAGTTGCTTGGCCTAACCAGTCGATTGTTTTTTTAAGGGTTCATTGTATTTATTATCAGTATTGGCACAACAGCTCGAGTAAGCAGAAATGTTCATCTTATTAAATGCGAATGGGTACATCAATGGACTGGGTTTACCCCACCAACTTAAGACTACTAGAACGACTCTATGACCTTTGGGATGGACTATCCTACGCAGAGTGAATTTATTCTCTTCATAGGTGATCTCATGGTGGCCACCATCTTCTCCAATCAGCAGACTTGGATTAAAGCTCGGGTTAGAAAGCGCGGCGATGACTGGGTCGACGACTTCTTCCTTGTGGGCCTCTTGTTCGAAGAGCTTTCCAAAGGTGCCACCTCCAGCGAGGTGAGTCCATTCCAAAGGTGGACGACTCCTCCTGGGTGGGATGAATGTAGCGGTCGAGGTGACGACACAGTCATTGAAGATTTCTAACCCTGCCACTTGGATACCCTGAGACTTTAGGTAATGTGGTTCTCCTCGTTATTGGGTTTTCGAGACGGGTTTGGTGGAGGAATAACACCGTCTCGGATTAGCCCTTCGATCTTATTTTTCAAAGACCAACATACTTCGGTGTCGTGACCTCGACTGCGATGGAAGTTGCGATTTGTTCCCATCCCACCGGAGGCTTAACCTCGTGTTGAGGGGTGGGCGGGGTAATGGATGATCCCCTTTACCGCCTTTCCAATGCCACGCATAGGACATATCCAATGGTGGTAAGAGTCGAACCTCGGAGTGTATTGCCTTCGTTGGATGGAATTAGTCTCAACAGTTTTACGAGGGGCTAGGCGCTAGTGGCCCTCTGTTGGAGCTAGATCCTTTCCAACGAATGTTGTGTTTGTTTTCATTGTTAGCGGCTTCAATTTGAACACACAAGTCCTTTAAAGTCTCAAAGTCTTTGATGGATTGGAAACCAAAATCTTTGAGTGATGCGGGATGGATTCCTTGTCCGAAAGTGCTTAGTTGCATTCTAAAAGGGACAGACTCGTCGATTTGATAACATGGAGTGCCATCGCTCGTAATAAGAGAAGAACGATTCATCCTCCTTTTGTTTCAGTGGAAGTTAAATCATCCATGATGACCTCCTTTTCGCAGCGATGAAATGGCTTATGAAGGCTCTGAATAACTCATCTGCGTTGGTCTTAACTTGCTGGGGTAGATTTTGGTACCATACCTTGGCCTTACCTTCTAGAGTGGAAGGGAAGACTGTGTAGAGACCTTCATCTACCTTATGGAGGAGCCACCTCAAGAATTCCTCTAAGTGATGCGATGGATTTTCGGAGGGTCTAAATTTCATGTTTGGCACCTCAACCTTGTCCCTTATTCTCGATACACAATGTTTGGGGATGGCAAAGTCCATGCAGGGGTCGGTGAAGGTCGGATCGGTTTTCATCATCCTCCTAGTGAGCATATCAACTTTCTCTTCAAGCTTTCTGACATAAGGGTCCTCCGAAGTTTTGGAGCCCTTTGGTGTAAGTTGGACTGACCTCGCGGATGATTTAATTTGTAGGCCTTCAGTTTTGGTTTTGAGGCGTTGCCTTCTATCCCCGTCATCATCCTCGGCGTCAGACTCAGACTCATAATAGTTTTCCTCTTCTTCGACTTCAACACCTAGCTTTTTATTGAGCTGCCTAATGGCCTCCAGCATGCCATTCATGGTCTGTTGGCTTTCGTTGAACCTTTTTTCCAACTTTTCATTAGTCCTATCCTCCAAATCTGATATGTAAAAGGCTATTGCTTCCTGTATCCTCTCATATAGCCCATCAGGTAGCTTATCACCAGAACTTTCCCCGGAAAGGTTGTTGTTAGGAGATCCCGACATGATAGATTCACTGGATTCACTGGACTGGGTTGGTGGTCTGTAGCTGGGATTGTGGACGAGCCTACCGGTGTGCGGGTCGCGGATGCGGGCTCGGAGATGGTATGCTATCTTGCCTGTATGGAAACTAATTCAGTGATCGAAAGAACTTTTTATGCTACCCACCCAATGTATGCATGACTTAGTGGACCTACATGGACCTAGGACACGGACACGATGCCTTTATGCTGACGTAAGGACGACTCACCCACTTCGCGGGAGTGCATGTCTTAACTCTACATGGACCTAGCATGGGGACTGACAACATTAATCGTCTATTGGGTCTATCGAGTCACGATTGCTTTTGGTTTCGGGCTTAAATTCGAGTAACAGACGCAATAGGGATTAGACTTAGGGAATGTCATAAAGGGCCGAATAGGATCATCAGCAAGCGCATTGGGCTGTCCGTGGGGTGAAGCAGTCAGACCCGAAGAAGAAAAAGAAGGCCAGACAGGGTTCAGGAACCCGTCTGGGTTCTCTCTTCAAGAATGGGCCCAGACCGACGGTCACCAATACAGATGGGCCGGACTTGGCAGGCCAGAAACCCGTTTGGGTTCCTGGTGTCTAGTCTTTATAACCAGACTCTTAAACTTTTTACAAGATGAAACTACATAACATACATAGACTTGAAACTCTTTACGAAATAAAACTATACAACATATACATGGACTCGAAACTCTTTACAAACTAAAATTTTACAGCATATACAAAAATAAAACTTTACAACTTATACATGTATTCTAAAATAAAATCACATAGCATACAAATGCGGGATTAACCTAACCATGACTCTAGGTCTTTAGGGATTTTTAGGTATAGGAGATAACGTACCGCATGTTCTCGCCCCGGTGCATTCCCCCTACGTACGTAGGAAGCGATGTGTGGGGTGTTGCTCTTCGGGATTTCAGGGAAACCCTTAGAGTGTAACACGGGGAGAGGATGAGTCAAAGGCTTGGGTATGTAAGTGCATCCCACAAGTAGTGACTGACCGCTCTCAGAGGGTAATCCTAGTTTTAGAACCTACCAACGCTTTTGTGCTCCCCAGCCATAAGGCCCAAGAGTAGCCTGGATGCAATATGCCTAAAAAAAAATGATAAAAATATGAAATAAATTAATTCCTCCCTTTTTTACAAAAACACTAAAATTCAACCCTTTCAAGTTTTACCCTCTTTTAAGTTTAAGTCCCCAGTGGAGTCGCCAATCTGTAGACCCCGAAAAAATCTGAAGGATCTCTTCGCGGCGCTACTTAAAAGAGAGGATGTTCTCTTTTTAAATTGGGAGCCGACTAGGATTGCTTATCCTTAATTAAGGTTGAACTTTTAAGGATGCTTTTAATTGACAAATTGATTTAACCCCGAAACTCGATTTTATTAAAGAAAAGATTAAAAAGAAAAAGAAAATAAAACGAAAGAAAAAAGGGAACTCTACGGAAACCGTCTGAGTTCCATGAAGACAAAACGAAAAAAAAAGAAAGAAAACAGAACCCAGACGGGTTCCTGAAGAAGCAAAAGAGGAGAAAAGGGGCTAGGAACCCGTGCAGGTTCTTGCCTGGCTCGAGTAAATCTGAGAGGAAACCTGCAGGTTCTTTGTCACGAGAAGGAGAAAAAATGAAAAGAAGTTTTCGGGGAAAAATAAATTGAAGGGTTAGAGTCGCCAGTTGAATTTAAGGATAAAACAACAAACCATCGAAAAAGAGACTCCGGCCTACGAATCCAAAGACGGATTCGGGGGTAAGGTTACGAATTTGACAATAAAAATCATCAAACCCGCCTATTCAAACGAATAGACTCTACTAGAATTAAATTAAAGCGACGGATTTAAAAAAAGGGGGAGGAATTGAATAAATTTCATAGATTTATCATTAATGTCATGCAATAAAAGAAAAGAAAAGATACAAGAACACGTAGGATTACATTATGTACAAAAATAAAAAAAAAAGCTAACCTTTAAAATAAAGCACGCAATGGAGGGAGAAGAGAGAAAGAATATACTAGTGTCAATACTCCTAGTATATTCCGGTGTGTGTTTTGTGGGTGATGAATGGTGGGTATTTGTAGGGGGGGAATTAGGTTTAGGTTTAGGGTTTGGAGGCTAGGTTAAGCCGCGGCGCCGTGGGAATCAACAGAAAACCCAGACGGGTTCCTGGAAGGAAAACGGGCCTCGGGCCCACTGAACCCAGACGGGTTCCTGTGGTGTTGGAGCTGAGCTCCGGCCCACTGAACCCGGGTTCCCGGCATTTGGGCTTTGTATATTTTTTTTGAAGTTTTCGGTGGAAAGAGGCTTGCGTGCCATTTATCGGTTAGCCTATTTTCTAAAACTGACACTAAAAAAGAAAATAAAATAGATACAAAATTCAGCGTCTACAGGTACTCAACAAGAGTAACCATCCTCTTGTTTGGACATTCTGAGGCAATGTGCCCTAGTCCTTGACACCTGAAACATCTTCTATCTGTATAGGATCTGCTGATAGGGGCTGGGGTTCTTTGTTGGGAATTTTGTGGCTGATTTTGTGGGGGTCTTGGGGTTGGGTTTCTCATTTGAGGTGGAAGTGGGGGTAGATAGGTATTTTGTGGGGCATTATAAGGTTTGTAAGGGTTTGGCTTGGCTGGTGCATAAGGTTTGGTTGGGTATCTGTTGCTGCCGTAGTCCTTTACTCTAGACTTCTTCTGTTGTTCCACTTAGTGAGCCAGAGAACTTAGCTCATCAAGGGAATCATAGACCTGCAACTCTACAATGTTCTTGATGCCTTCATTCAAGCCTGCAAGATACCTGATATAGGTTTGCACTTCATTTTCTTGCATATTACATTTCCAAAGCAAGTGCTCAAACTCCTTTGTGTACTCTTCGACTGATTTGTTCCCCTGCACAAAATGCTGCAACTTGTTGTAGTTCTCCTTCATGTAATTGTCTGGAAGGAACTTCTCCTTCAACTTCTGCCTCATCTCAAGCCAGGTACTCACTCTAGGCTCTCCAATCTCCATTCTCCTTCTCTGCAGATTAGTCCACCAAGTAGAAGCATATTTTTTAACTTTAAGGCTACTAACTTCACCTTGTTTTCTTCTGAGACCTCTTTCAAATCAAAAACTCTTTCTACTGTCTGTAACCAATCTAGGAAAACATCAGAGTCTAACTCTCTAACTCACTAAGATCAGAGTGTTGAGCTAGAACACACCATACAGTCACATAAACACACAGCTGGATGCTTGAACTTTGCAATAACTAATAGAAAGCAACAACCTGGAATAGAAGACAACCCAACAACTATATAAAAGGGATAGACTTGCTTACAGTTGATACAGATACACCACAACTGCAATCAAGGGCAAGGGACTCTCACATACATGCCTCTACAGATACACCAAAGCATTGATGATCAAGCTCAGTTTACACTTGCTGGATTTGCCAATTTCCAGTGATAGGAACTGATTGAACCAAGATTGAGAGTTATAGGACACTCACAAACATTAAGAGGTACTAAGACCCTTGAGAATACTATTGAATGAACCCTGAGATACCTTTCATTGATAGAAAACTTCTGAATAAAAAGGGAACTAACAGTTTGATTAACAGGTGCTTAAGCATGAGCATTCTGTCTAATCTCCCTGATCTAATTCTAACTTTCAAAGCTTAAAACAAATACATATGATTACATTCTAAGCTATCTAATATGATCCGGATGACATTTGCTTGGAAAGTAAAAGAGAAAAGCTAACTAAAATCTGATTGGACCAATTTGCCAAAGAGTCGTAAAATGAGCCAATAGGAAGCTTTCCTCTCCTAAGGGGTAAAAACTAAGTTACTGAGGTAATTCCCGCGCCAATGCTAACCTGGAAGTAATCTCAACAGGTTAATATCATGCTGGAAAGACCAAAACAACCCCTGTGAATAGAAAACAAAACACATAGCCCTAGAACTACAGTTTCTTGAAAAACTGATAAACAACCCTGCTGGGATTGGTTGTTCTGCCTTCTGAATCTTACTCGTGCCATGCTTGATCATGCTGGGACTTGGCTTGGATTTGAAAAGGACATGGCAAGGAACAAAAAACTCCTAGGAAACATTGGCTGAAACTTCCTCAATCAAGAGATACAACATTGAGAAAGTCAGCTGCTTGGACTGTTGCTGCTGGGAACTGGAATTGGTTTGGATGACCAATGCCGATGGGTTGAGTGGCTGCAAATGTCAGGGCTTGCTTTACAATGGTGTAACAAGCCTGGATGGATGTTGTTGGTGATGTGGTGGCTGTTGATGATGCTAAGAACCTCCTGCTGGAACTTTGGACTACTGAGAAGTCTGCTGAGTGGCTTGCTGTATGTGCTAGGCTTTGAAAGCCTGCTGTTTCTGCTGGAAGGGCTGGTCTAGCTGCTGAGTTGTGTGAAGCAGCAAGTGCTCCTCATCCTTGTGCTGCTGCTGTTGTAATTGCTGGTGAAGATCCCTTGGAAGCCTCCTTTGCTGATGAAGTTGGTGCTGCTGATTGGTCTCCTTGATGGTCTCCATCTGAAGTGGGATAAAATTTATAAGGAAAAGGGATTAAAACCCCCAATTCTTTTTGGGGATTTGGACGAAATGAGAAAAGGGGCAAGCCCCTGTTTCTTCTGGGCAGAACGCACGCACGCACAAGAGAGAGAGAGAGAGAGAGAGAGAGAGAGAGAGAAGAGGCGGTGGCGCCGTCGCCTTGCTGCCGGTCGCTGTCCGCCGTCTACCAGCAGTCATGCTCAGCCACCGTCGTTCTCGCATTCTGCCACCGCCCATCCATCAGCTCAGCCACAGCCCAATCGGCACTTCCTCTAATGTTCAAGGTAATTTCTAGGGTTTTTATAAATTTACTTACGATTGGTGTTTGAATGATGGTATATCTAATTCCTCAACAGTTTTTAAAGATCGAAAGGGTGGCTATTATGATGTTGGGGATGCTATCAAATTCAATCAACTTCTTTGCCTTTTTTACTATAATTTTTCTTCCCTTTTCCCCCTCTTTTGAGCAGGGGGATAGTGATTTGATTTCCCCAAACTTTCCCCATGAATTTTTTAAGAAAATAAAGGAATAATACTTTTTTCTGATGTCCAAATAGGGCACATCAACATAAACAAATAGGTAGACAGATCATGAGAAGAATGTGCATTTCCTGTTTGTTTCTCTCAATTGACCACTAAGACCACTAAGATGTTCCAATGAAAGTGCAATCAATTCTCATATGGCAACTCTATAAAGCAAGCAAGCATGGCAGCCATGGCTATATACAAAAAAAAAAATAAAAAATAAAAAAAGAGGTTTGGTGGCAGTTTCATCATTTGATCACAAAATCTTACATTTTTTCTCTCCTATTGTTTAAACATTCTAAATGAAACATATCTCTGTTAACTGAGCCCGTGACTCAGTTATAAAGACACATAGAAAATGCTTCTTTCTTTTGGTGATTGTTACTCATTAAAGAAGTGCCTTCTGGTATATCAATTACTCAAATTGCTCACATGATTAAATTTCCAAACACATCAATGGTACGATGTGAATCCTTCCAAACTTAAAACTTATTTGAAGTAGTCCAGTTGTTGATGTTTCCCTACAGTTTCAGGGTGATTCATATTTGAATTTGGAAGAACTCAACTGAGTTTCTTTAAAGTTCCCAAATTGAAGAGCTACCACGAGTTTATTTGGGCGTTTCAACACTTGGGTTCAGGTACTTGTTACCATTTTACCAGCATGTTCATATTATGAATATAATGCTTGATTGCCAAAATCAAAACTTATACTTTGTGAGCTGATATGATATTATTAGCAGAATAAATCTAAGGAGATTTTCTGATTCAATTTGCACATTTGTTAGAAATGAACCATTTTCCCTTAAGCTTGGATTGATATTTTAGATTCCATCTTGTTACATTTCATCATTTTGTATCCTTATCCTTCAGACTAGTAAATCTATTATGAGTAACTCAATCAGACATGGTGAATTGTTTCAGTGCTTTCTCGTGGTGTAACTGAATATTTATTATTATCTCATAATGTATGCAAAACCATGAGCTGAATTTACTGGCATTAGTGGGTTCACAGCTTCTCTGATTCTTCATGCCTTTACTTCTAAATAAGAATGTTTTGTTTACTTTTTGTATGTTATGTAGTTTTGTTTCTTTCAAATGCCACTGATTGCTTGTGCCATCATGGAAGATATGAGATTATGAGGGACTACATGCCTAAACTTGGTACCCTTGGACTTGATATGATGATCAGGACATGTACTGTCTAGGTGAGTTGAATATTTATTTTGCTAGCTGTTTGTGCTCATTTTTGTAAGATATTTGATTATGAAAGGTCTTTGATTCTTCTAATTTGTTTTCTTGAGAATAGAAATTAAAAAGTAAAAAATAAATTAGATTTCAGGTGAAGACAATATTTGATTCTGAAAGGTCTTTGATTCTTTGACCATGACAATATTTTTTTTGGTTATATTTGATGTGGTAAAATTGATTTTGATGTATGCTTTGGTGTTAACTTGTGCAGGTGAAGATAAACGAGAGCTAATTGTAAAATCGCCTCAATCGGATTTGTTGGACTATTACTCACTTTTTTATAGACCAGAGGATATCAAGCTAGTGAATAAATTCTTGTTTATTTTGTGGGATAAACTTGATACCCGCAAGTGGTTTTATATATATAGTTGATTGTATATGAGATACATTACAATTCATTACTACTCTTCAATAAGATATCAAGTTTCATTTTGGAAGAATTTGTGCCTTGAATATGTTGTTTTATGAAATTATAAGCAGATATGTAATTGATTTGTTGGACTTTTACTCATTTTAGAATTGTTACTACAGATGAAATTAATGTAACTAAATGCATCTAAACCAAAAGCAATTTGTTGCAGTTGCTTCTAATTCGTTGCAATAGAGTCAATAGTAACAATTTAGAACTTGTTGGAAAAAAAGAGGGCAACAATTTAATTTTGTTGTAGTAGCTAAAAATTGTTAGCATTGAATTCTATTATAACATTTACTTTTTTGTTACCAGATAGTTGAAAACTGTTACGATAGGCTACGACAACAACTGCAATTATAATAAATACAAAAGCGTTACCGTAGACATAAGGCAACTAATTACAACTTATGGTAACAGTTTTTACCTGTTACCATATGTGATTTGTGTAGTAGTGTTTGGTAAGGAGATGTCGTAAAGGGCCATATAGAATCATTAGAGGCGAGTTGAGTTTACTCTTATGAACCAAGAGAATCAACCTTTATAGATAAATGGGCCCAACCACTAGGTTAACCATAATTTTTGAGGTTGATTAACTTAGTTGGTAAACGTATTGTTCTCAGCCCAATGACTACTATATGGGCTAGAACAACACTCATAAACTTGGGCCCACTTTTACAACGAATTTAAACACATATCACATAGCATACATATGTACAAGGGGTATCCTAAACCAAGGCTCTATGTACAAAAGGGTTCATTGGCTGGAAAAGGCTTAGCGGCTCATGTACTCGCCCCGGTGCATTCTTGTGGTAAAGGCAATTTGAATGTGTGGGGTGTTGCTCTTGGAGGCTCGAGTGGAGACCTCGTAGTGTGATGCATGAGTTGATGTGGTAACTAATGCTCTCTCGGTGTAAAGGCACCAATTGAGTATAGCCGGTCCGGCATTGCATGGGTTATTTTTTGTGGTTAAAAAGAAAAAAACTAAACCGCTGATTTATGTGCTCCTACGACATATTACATGTCAAGGGAGTGCTTCAGTATATGCAATGAATTATGCCTAAAAAGAATGACTTAATAATATAAGGGATTTTAGCTGGGAAAAATCCGTACTGAGGGCCTTGTGATTGAGAATAATTTAAAGTGACTTTTTGGCTGGTGGCAATCTATACTTATTCATTATTTTCTCGTAGCATTCAAGATTGAAATTCCGGCACCGGAATGCTTATGTAGCAACCGGAGCACGTGCCATTTTCATTAAAAACATGCCACGTCAAATTTTTTTAATTCTATTTTATCGTTTAACTTACATTATTCTCCTGGCACTTACATTATGAGGGGAAAACATTAGCAATGAACTAAAAGCAAAGCATGCCACGAAAATTTTTTTAATTCTATTTTATCGTTTATCGATAAAATAGAATTAAAAAAAAATTGACGTGACATGCTTTTAATTGAAAGGGCACGTGCTCTGGTTGTCATATAAGCATTCCGGTGCCAAAATTTCAATCTAGGATGCTACGAGGAAAAAATGAATAAGTATAGAGTGTCACCAGCCAAAACGTCACTTTGGATTATTCTCGATCACAAGGCCCTCAGTATAGATTTTTCCCAACCGAAAACCCATAATATAAAGCAAAAATGCATTTTCCTTCCAAAAATTTTAAAGCACACTAAAATTTTTTAATGTTTTACCCACTTTAAGAAAAACTCCCCAGTGGAGTCGCCAAAAATCTTGTGGACATTTGTTCTTGTCGTTCGGGCTTCCGAACGTCTACGCGGATTTGGGGTGTAATTCGGTGATTTGTGCTGGGGTTTTAACCTTTGAAAACTCTTTAAGGGATTAATCGTACATTTCATGAATAATGTCTTGTAAAATCACTTTCCCTTTACTTATGCATTTTGTGAGTCCTTAAATTAAACCTTTAAGAGTGAACATCCACTAGTTCCAAACTCTTTTAAATTTAACCTAATTTGCTTATTAAAATGTTAGGCTCGGAAGAAAGCGGTTTATGCAAATATTATTTTGAAATATAAGAAAAACACCCTAAAGTTGCATCGGTACATTGTAAAGCCATGTTAACCATAGTTTAGGAAATTGCCGATGTGTTTTGGTTTATACTGGGAGTCGCCATCTGACTTTTTAAGGGAAAAAGCCAAGACAAAACAAAAAGAAAACAAAGAAAGACTCCGCTTGCGAAACCCAAGGATGGATTCGTGGGTAAGGCTACGAACTCGAAAAATAAAGACTTTAAGTGTCCGCCTCTCACGAAAGGAAAGAGTCTACTAAAATTTGATAATGTGCTTTTGATCAAGTTTTGAAAGGAGATAAATAAGAACTTTATAGAATTATTTCATGGAACGTGTAGAAATAGAATTCAAAAAATTACAACATGTACAACACTTTATTTACATAAAGAAAGAACACTTAAGAGCTTGCATTGTGACTTTGTTGGGGAAAGCCTTGCCTAGCCTTTTGGTGCTTAAAGACTCTTCCTTGTGATGCTTTTAGAAATCTCCTCTCAAAGTGCCAAAGTTAATCAAAAGAAAAGGGTGATTAGAAGAGAATTTAAAAGACGATGAAGAAGGCTCTTTTTGGTTTTGGATGTGTTTATGATAGGGTTTTTTTTATGGAGTTTTGGGATGAATGTTTAGGATTTTATATGGAGATGGAGGATGAAGGTGATAAGAAAAGTATTGGAGGTGATGATGATAGTGATAGTATGATAGAAGTAGAAGAATGGATATAGAGATTAAGAGTATAAGAAGAACTAGAGAGAGTAGATGATAGAGAGTAGAATGGATGAGAGATTGAGTGAGGGATGAATGAATTGGTGTGTGAAATGGCTTTGAGAGGAGTAGTATTTTTAGGCTTAGGAGATAATTAGCATTCATACATCCATGCACACCTAGTAGTCTCCGGTCAGTCAACACAGAATGCAAGGTGGCCAATAGGGGTTGTCTTTTGTGGACGGCGGCACGTGGTCAATTGACCACGTGTGGTCAGTGTTGTAAGCCGTACAGCCACCAGCTGGAGCGGGAATGCACTTGTTTTCGTCCATGCATGTATGGACAGCGGTGTGTGAAGATACCCTACCTAGGGAACTTGAGATTCACACTGGACGAAGATAACACTTGTTTTTAGCTTTTGAGATCTAGATGTTTTTTTAGTGCTTTTGTGAGGATATGATCCTGCGACCATTGGTAGTTGTCTTTATGTCTTGCATGGCCCCCCTTTTTTATGTGAACAATGTACATGTAGCTAGGTAGACTCACATGTGATCATGTATGTGGCTTTAGGTGGACAAAATACATGTAAATGCATGTATTTATCGGTTTTTCGTCTTATTTTATTTTCGATTTATACGCTATATATCGATGTGTCAAAACCTGGTTTCTACACTCGTTCACCTTCCACACAGTTTCACTAGATGGTTCTTTGATTTCAATTATGCCTGAAGGGAACACTTAGGTCATAATAAAAGGTTTAGTCCACCTAGATACCAATTTTCCTGCAAGCAGGTGCAGCTGGGAATCATACAAGAGTACCTTTTGTCTTGGGGAGAAGGTTTTTGTATGTATGATCCTATCGTGCAAGAATTTCGACCTCTCCTTACTCAATCGCCAATTCTCATAGGCCTCTCTCCTTAACTCCTCATGTTCGCAAAGTGTTAGCTTCCGCTCCTCTCCGGGCACCAACAGATCAAGGATAAGGGCTTTCAAAGCCCACCAAGCCTTATGTTCATGCTCTACAGGCAAGTGACAGGGTTTCCCAAACACAACTCTATAAGGTGACACCCCGATGGGGGTCTTGTAGGCAGTTTGGTAGGCCCACAGGGCATCAACTAGCTTGACAAACCAATCTTTCCTATTTCTACACATAGTTTTCTCTAAGATATGTTTAATCTTCCTATTAGAAACCTCCGTCTGAACATTAGATTCTGGATGTAGGCGGTAGTGAGCTTGCGCACAACTGAGTACCTCTTTAGTAAGGCCTCAAAAAATATGTTATTGATGTTAGTTCCCTGATCAGTGCATTGAGTGGGCCATGAAAATTCGACCAGGCACCCGAGCCGTCCCGGGTCAAGTAGTGTCGGCCAGAGCCACGACCGGGAAATGCCGAGTCAATGAGCTGATTGTGTAACCTGGATTTTTTTATTGAATTCTCCATGCATTTTACACCTACATATTGAGCGGGTCGGGCAAGGTGAGGCGGGTCAGGCCGACAAAATTTCAGGATTTCTTTTTTTTTTCATTTTTATTAGTGGGTCGGCGAGTCGGGCCAAGTCACAAACCCTTGGCCTGAGCCCCGTTCGTCCAATCTTCGGGGCCCCGGTCTTTTAGGGTCGGGCCGGGTCGCCTTCAAAAAAATCGACCTTGACCCGCAATTTTTCGGGTCGGGTCGGGCGGTCCTCAGCCTATTGCCCAAGTCTACTGATCACTAATAATGGCTATAGGCACTCGCAATCTAGCAAAGATGTACTCCCTAAGGAATTTAGTGACGACCTGAGCATCATTCTTTTTAATAGGGATGACTTTTACCCACTTAGAGACATAGTCCACAACTAGGAGGATATATTCATTCCCAAAAGAGTTGGGGAATGATCCTATGAAATCAAGACCCCAATCATCAAAAACATCAACAAAAATCTCATGTTGTAAGGGCATCATGTCTCTCCTATTAATCTTTCCTAAACTTTGGCACCTAAGGCATCGTTGGGCATAGTCATGGGTGTCTCTAAAGATAGTGGACCAGAAAAACCCACTCTGAAGGACCTTATAAGTTGTTTTCTTACCACTAGAATTCCCTCCACAAGGTTGGTCATGACAGAAAGAGACGGCATACGTAATGGAGTCATCATGAACACATCTTCTAAATATTTGGTCAAGGAAGTTTTTGAACAAGTAAGGGTTATCCCACACAAAATTCATCACAATGTGAAGAAATCACTAGGCATCTCTCCAATTACTTTAAAGTTCATAATATCAGCAAGGCAAGGTTCCACTCCCACACTAAATAGTTGCTCATCAGGAAACTGAACCTCAATAGGGGTGGAATTCATAATATTAGGCACAATCCTAAATAGGTGGTCAGCAATAGGGTTCTTAATTAGCTGCTCTCCTGTCTCTAATCTCACAATCAAACGCTTGCAACAATAATACCCACCTAACTAGCCTAGGTTTGGAATTTTTCTTCTCCATCAAATATCTCAGGGTTGAAAGATCAATGTAAACTATGACATGAGAACCAAGCAAGTAAGCCCTAAACTTCTCAAAAGCATAAACAACAACTAAGAACTCTTTCTTAATCACAATGTAATTAAGATGAGCATCATTCAATGTATGGCTAGCATAGTAAATCACAATAGGTTTCATATTAATTCCCTGTCCTAGCACAACACTTATGGCATAATCAATTGCATCACACATTATCTCAGAAGGCTCTCCCCAGGTGGGAGGCTTGAGAATAGGAGGGCAAATGATGGCATCCTTGAGTTGATTAAAGGCCCTCATTCAGCCATCAGAAAAGTGGAATGCTACCTCCTTAGCTAGTAATGAAGACAAGGGTTAGCAATTTTACTAAAATCTTTTATGAATCGTCGGTAAAAACCGGCGTGCCCTAAGAATGAACGAACTTCTTTCACAGAAGTTAAAGGGGAAAAATTCTTAACTAGGTCAATCTTAGCCTTGTCTACTTCTATCCCTTCCTTAGAAATCACATGCCCTGGAATAATACCCTTTTTCACCAAGAAATGACATTTTCCCAATTAAGGGTCAGACTCTTTTCCTGACATCGTCCCAATATGCGGTTAAGGTTAGCTAAGCATTCATCAAAAGAAGTACCAAACACAGCAAAACTCATCCATGAAAATCTCAACGCAATCCTCCACTAGGTCAGAAAAAATGGAGATCATGCACCTGTGAAAGGTTGGAAGGGCGTTACATAGGCCAAAGTCAAAAATCAAAGGTGTCATAAGAGCAAGTGAAGGTAGTCTTTTCCTAGTCGCAAGGGGCAATAGAGACTTGGATAACCAAAATAATCATCAAGAAAACAGTAATACTCATGCCTGACAAGTTTCTCACGCATTTGGTCCATGAAAGGGAGGGAAAAATTTTCGTTCCTAGTGGCCTTGTTCAATTTTCTATAATCTATGCGAGCTCGCCATCCAGAAGGGACACGGGTAGGAACTAACTCTCCCTGATCATTCTCAACAACAGTTAAACCAGCTTTCTTAGGGACTTCATAAATTGGGATCATTCACTTGCTATCAGAGATGGGGTAAATAACATCATGATCTAGCCATTTCAGAATTTCCTTCTTCACTACCCCCTTCATCTATGGGTTCAATCTCCTAAGGGGAGCAGCATTCTCATTGTCTAGGAAGATTTGATGTTGAATAATGGAAAGGCTAAACCCCTTAATGTCACCTAATGTCCACCCCAAGGCTCCCTTGTTCTTTCTAAGAACCTCAATCAATTGGCTTTCCTGTTCCCTGCCTAATTCAGCAGCAACTATTACAGGGTAGGTCTCATAAGGGCCAATAAAAGTTTTATTTAAAATCAGCGGGAAGGGGTTTCATCTCAAGAGTGGTAGAGGAAGGTGGTTCAGGATCTACTCTCTCTGGCGAGGTTTGGTATGCAAACAAAGATTCTTTTGTAGCATATTACCATCAAGTATATCAGCATCACACATAGAATTCACACAATCAGGGTTAATTCCTTGCGCAACTAATTCACCAGCATAAGACACATTTGCATCCATCCCTACACAGTAAGTGCTCTCACTTTCCTCATAAAAATCACTCACCCAATTAAGGGTGTTCTGCTCATGTTCATCAAAGCCTATAGGTGATTTTTGCAGGTTAAAAATGTTCATCTCTATGGTCAAGCTCCAAAAGATAAGTTTCATTCTCCAATCCTTACAGTTAATCCAGGCATTAAAGGTAGCAAGGAAAGGGCAACCTAGAATTACAGGGATCTCATCTCTAGTATTCTGAACTCTAGTTGTCTTTAGTCTCCTCAGTAGATTCATCAGTTATAGTTCTTTCATCAGACACAACAGAAGATTTCAGTTGTACCTTATTATCAAGCTCTTTCATAAAACGAAGAGTAATGACAACATTCAAACCTCTTGCCTGATTAGTCTAACAAGAGGACGAACCAGAAGCTTGCCCACTGGGCTTTGCCTTAGGCTGACCAGGAAAGGCACCTCTATCCCTATTAGCTAACAACAATTGAGAAAAAATTTCATTCATTTGTTTCATCATCTTTCCTAGGTTATTGTTCATGTTTTTCTCAACTTCTTTCAAGCCATTCCTCAACTCCCTAATCTCTGTCTCATGCCTATCCTCATTGGAGTACCTCAGTGAGGGTAGGTTATGTGCAACACTAGGTTGGACAGGTAGCCCTCTAGGAGCTTGATAAACTCTCTAGGGTGGTGGTCGAGCTTGAGGAGGGTGGTTTCCTTGGAAACCCCACCTGGATTGGATGGTCTCAACACATTCCGGCTCTCAGGGCCATAAGAGAGTAAAGGATTCTTTCGATACCCCTGGTGGTGGTAAGGCTGGCACTGGTCAGGCCTATATTGTTGATGCATAGCATTCACATTCTTAGTGCTTGTGGCCAGTTGTTGAAATAGGGTAGGTAGAATAAATATGGTCAACACTTTGGCATAAGGCACATGACATAGCCGTGGGGGGGGGGGAGGGGGAGGGCAAGGGCAACAGTCTGATCCCAAGAGTTAACTTGAGCACAAGTTTGGGATTGTGAAGCAAGCAGTTGTTGTGGAGCTATGGTTTTTATCATGTTTTCAAGGGACGCGAACCTAGCTTCATAACTCGTACTCTCGGTAATAGCATGTACACCCCCTAACATTGGACAGTTGGGCACCTAATGACACATCTCTAGTTGTATCCCACCGCATTGTTCTGTCAGCTATGTTCTCTAGGAAATCCCAAGCTTCATCAGCAGTTTCATCCATGAAACCCCCTGACACAATGATTTTAGCGTGACCCTAGTGATCTAGTCGATATCCTCGTACACGATCTGACACAGTCGAGACATGTCAAAACCATGGTGAGGGAATCGGGACAGGAGGTTTTTACACCTCTCAAAGGCTTTCCAAAATGACTCTCCGACCTCCTGTCTAAACTTCAAGATGCAATTTCTTAATTTCACAGCTAAGGAGTTAGGAAAATACTTTTTTATGAAGACTTTTAAAAATTCGTTCCAAGAGGTTATGGACCTAGGCTTGATGTTATACACCCACCGCTTAGCGGCATCCTTAAGATTAAAGGGTTAGTATTTTAAGAGCACATAGTCTAATGGAACTTCGGGAGGAGTCACCATGCTCAGGTATTCCTTATACTCTACGGTCCATATCAATGTTAACCAAAGACGCGTTGTAGCGCAAGTGGGTTGGTACCCGGTTGATTGTCGTTCTTTCTCGAGGAGCAAGGAGCCTACTAGGTCTAGATCAGGTTTAAGATCGCTTAGGAACAAGATTTTTGTTGATAGATAGCGAAAACAGAACAGAGAACGAACTACAGTTTGGTCAAGGTGAGATAATGGGTTTCGAGGGATTTTCAGGATGCGAACGGGATCAAGGAAGTAGGTTTTGCAATAAGAGAGCAACAAGAGAAGAAAATCAAATGGAAATTCTGTTAGGAAATACCCACTAGTCTTCCTCTTTTGAAGATAGTTCGGATTAACTACCTCAAAGTTCGCCACGGACCCGGAGGATTAATGAAACGAAATTTCCTAGCTATCTCCTTCCCATTTTCATGAACGAGAATTAGCCATCCCCTCTCCAACCTTCTATGACAACTGTTCGATACATTTGGGAACTTTCGGACCCAAATACATCGCACTTGAGGGAAGGATTGGAGTGGGAAAGTGATTTTCCACTTAATTACTCACTAAAGTGCTAACAAATTCCTAATCTCCTACCCACATCCCTAATTATCCCCTAACCCATAGGGTTCTGGCCACTAATCATGCTAATTATTAAACTAACAACATCAATCACAAACAAAAAATTACTCAGAGTTACCCTAACTTTTGGTGAAATGTTTTTTAGGTACCCCAACTTTTCAAAACTAATTTTGGGGTACCCTTACATTTTGGGTTAGAAATTATTAGGTACTTTTTCGTTCATCAATTTAGTTAAGTGACCGAAATACCCTTGTTCTTCCTTTTTTTTACGAAAAATCTTTAAAGAAGAAGAATATGGGTATTTCGGTCACTTAATAAAATTGATGGCCGGAAAAGCACCAAATAATTACTAACCCAAAAAGTAAGGGTACCTCAAAATAAGTTTTGAAAATTTGGGGTACCAAGAAATAGTTTTCCCAAATATTGGTGTACCTCCGAGTAATTTTTTGAATCACAAAGCAACTCATGATCACACTAGCAAGACAATAAACTAGCAAATACAATAATCAAAGAGCAATCAATCACAAATTGATGATCAAACTAGTAATTAACACTAATTGAAAGAGATAAAGGGGCAAGGAATACTTAGCAGAGGAATAGGAACCAAGGATGGTTAATAATAAAGATGAACTTTACATTCCAATGCAGAAAATAACTTCAATATTCAATAGAAACTTCAATCCAATCAAGAATCCAAGTAGAAATTCACTAATCACTCACCAATATCTGCGTAATTACCTAAGATGAACAGTAGAAAACTCTCCAATTCTCACTCTAAAAGTTCTCCTTCAAAAATTTGTCACAAATCCTATATATACAAAGCTAGGAGGTTGCATAAAAGTAGTCGTTTCAGCCGGCAAAATACGTGAAAAAAGCAGGTCGTTGCGGGCGCGATGAAGCGAAAACTATGGGCGATTCTCTAACAGCGTGAGGTCGAGGCCGCTACGATGCTTGTCGCGAGTGCGACCTTCCTAAGGGAAGTTTTCTTCTTGGAAGTTCCCAACTGGTGTCGCGGGCGCGACGACCTCCTGGAAGGTTTCTTCTTGAGTTTTCTCCAACTGACGTCGTGGGCGTCACCTCTTGTGTCACGGGCGCGATGACCTCTTGGAAGCTTTCTTCTTGAGTTTTCTCCAACTGACGTCTCAGGCGCCACCACAGTTATCGCAGCCGCGACAACCTCCTAGAGGAATTTCCCTTGAGCATGGCGCCCGCTACAAAACTGTAGCGGGGGCGATCAACTGGAAATGCACAAATGGATTTATCGTGCCCGCTATAAAGCTGGTAGCGGGTGATATGGCTTGTGGTTTGCTGCTTAAGAAGGTTTTTTTGCTCCAACTTTGTTTTCCACTCGTTCTTCGGTTCGGGTTGGCCCGGGAAATCCTTTGAGACCCACTAAAAAGCCTCAAAATGGCTCCTATGCTTTGATTTCTTCCATGAACGCAAGAAACCTACAAAAGAATCAAAATCCAAGTAAAAACCATAAAAGTAAACCAGAATCGAGCCAAAAGACCAAGTCCAAGAGCGTTATTTAGGCCTAAAAATGGGCCTAAACACCCGTGAAGAATGGGAGGTTCTGGGTGTGGTACTGCCTAGGGTCAAAAGTCACTCCTATAGGCAGGTTGGATAACACAAAACATGAAGGTGGTGGGTCATAAGAAGGGTATTGTTGGTCATTCAGTGTCACTCTAGGTGCTTCTTCGACCATCTTTTTAGGCGATTCGACTGAAGGTTCCTCTTTCCTAACCAATCTATTACTACAAGGACTATGAACCCAAACCTCAGGTTGTTGTGTCCTTCGTTTTTCTCGTGGTTTCTCAATTTTTTAATTTTTTTTGTTTGTTTTTGTTTGTTTTTATATATAATCTAAGAAAGCAGTAAACTATTCACAAAACCAATAACCTAATCTACCAAATAACGCAATCCTTGGCAACGACGCCATTATTCGGTTGTGTATTTGGGATTTATAAGTATGTCATATCCGCAGGGATAGTGTGTTAGGTTCAGGAAGTTGGTTTGGTAGAGTTCAAATTCGAAAGCAATAAATAATGAAAATCAATTAAACTAACTAAACATGAAGGGAATTAAACTACAAAGAAAATTCATAACTAAGAACGCAATTGAAGCAATAAATAATAATCTAGAACTGAATTGGATACTAAAATCAAGGAAAGGAACCATTAACCTGGAAAACGTTGTTCTATGTCAATCCTCACCCTTAAATCTTGAACACAAATCTTTTCCCGAACGAACAAGAAAACGTGATTTGGATTACTAAGACTGCCTAAATCCTCACTCGAAGGGAGAATTCGGGGAACCTTAATCCTCCTCTTCACTAAAAATTAGATTTTTGGGTTGAAACTAAATCTAACAAGATTGAATTAGCAGACATTAAAAACAACTAAGAATGAGAGCAAGAAGAATCGAGGAAATGGAATTAACTTCAATTAACTTCTAGAAAGAGTGAATTACAATCGATGCATTGAGAGAAAACTAAAGAAAACTTAAACCTATAACTAATGAACTATTCTAAATTAAAACTCCCTCGATTTCTAAGGCTAATTGTTCCTCCATGTATAATAAAACTTAAGAAGGGGCATAATAAAAAATAATAGCAAAAACCCTAATCCCACTGTCGCTTCATTAATCGCGAATTTCTAGGTTGTTGTAGGCGCTACGCCTGGCGTCGCGGGTGTCACAAGCTTTTGTCCAACTGGTCGCGGGCGCTACCACCGATACCGCGAGCCCTATGCTTTCGGTGGAAAAATTCTTGTTGAATTACCGAGCGTGGTCGCGGGCGCTACCACTGACGTTGTAGGTGCTACCACTTCGGTCACGGGTGCCACGACTTTCTATTCAGCTCGTCACGGGCGCTACGCTTTTGGCAGAAAAATTTTGGCTTCCTCGCTGCTTTGTTCGTGGGTGCTACACCGGTTGTAGCGTCCTCTACCTATCTGGGTGCTGGGTTTTTTAGCCTTTTAACCCCTTTTTTTCCTTCTCCTAGATTAACCTACAAAAACACAAAAATCAACATAACTAATTGATAATTAAGGGACTAAAACACGCAAAACACTTTATTAAAGGTATCGATTCGGCTCGAAATGGGACCGAACATGTAGCTACTCAATAGGATAAGAACACAGGGGAAATCATCCATACTTTAGCAAGAATGAACAATGAGCTGAACATCCCTAACGAAGATGAAAGCAGCGATAATCATAATAAAATGTCAAACATTCAATGAGACCTGCTCAAAATAGAAAGCAAGATCCTTGTGTTTGTCAGTCAACACATGGGATTGGGACTCACTTCGGTTCATGGAGTCAAACAACGACATTAGCGCAACTTATCATGGAAGAAGTTTAGAACTGCTCAAGGTGTTTCACGATTTCCTCCAACTGAGAAGATAGATTAAATCCAGCCCTTAGCCACGGAAGGAGGCGTAAGAAAGAGAATATGGTGAACGAAAAAGTTCCTTTATAGACCTACTCTTTGCCATGATGAACCAAATACAATCTCACATAGAAACTTTGGATCAAAAAATGAATGTGATCTTTAGGGCCTTACATGAGGATAGAATTGAAAGGATGTTTAATGTAGAACATCATGACGCAAAGAAAGGAGTCGACGAAAACTAAGCGTCGCATAGAAAGAGAAAGAAAAAGGGAATAAAACATACCTGGAAGAACACGAAGGAGCAAACACCGACCAGAAACACAGATCAAACAATAGCAGGCTATAAGAAACGTTGAGAAACATCAAATGTAACGAAGGCGACGATTGGAGACGGGAAACAACAATAGAAAAGGTAGGGGGCAAGGGAAGGGCAGGCGGCCAGAGAGGGAACCTCTCTCTCTTTTTATTACGTACGATCATTGATGGGTATTATCTATATACTATTCATTATGCTTTGGGCTTGAGAATGTCATGAGTTTCCCCCTTTTTTAGAAATTTTCTGGAAAATTGATATAGAGTGGGGTTTCGGATTTGGGTGGAATAAGTTTGGAGTAACTTAGGTTTGTTTATGTTGTATGGTATAGGCAGGAATTGATATGATTTGAGGGAATGTCGAAAATTTAGGGCTTGCTATGGTATTTAAAGAAATGTCAAAAATTTTGAGTTTAGTATAATACTTACATATGTTATTTTATTGATTTTGTAGATATGGATGATGAAATAATTATCCGTCTTCATCATGGAGGGCAGTTTAATTCTACCAAAAAAATTGAGGTATATAGAAGGTGGGCTGAAGACTATAGATTTTATTGAATTGGACAAGTTCTCATATTGGGAGTTGAAAGGGATAGTACGACAAATGGGGTATGGCAACGCTGATGAGTTATATTACTTGATTCCTAGGACAAATTTTAGTTATGGTTAGCTAAAGGTCACCACTAATGATGAATACAAAGTAATAATGCGTTGAGTGAGGGGTCATTAGGAGGTGTATATTTGAACCATTCATGTATTTCATTAGCCTGAATTGGTGCCTTAGCCCTTAACTGATGTTGATGATGTTGGTGGGACTCAACAAGAAGAAGGTCAGCAGCAACAATCGAAGGAGCTTTTTGGTATGAAAAGTCCACCAGAAGGCCAATAAAAACCAACACCCAATTCACTCGCTAAATCAAACCAGTGAACTGGGCCAAGGTCCGTAATCCTAAATCAAGTTCACCCGCCGCAGACACTAAACAATCTAGGCTGACTTCACTTGAGCCCAAACCTAGATCACGCACCAAATCCAAGCGACATGGCCGAACTACAGTTATGCCCAAACCCATTTCATCCAACAAAACTACCAAACAAGATGGTCATACTGTGCCTAAGCCCAACATTGAAACAGGCCAAACAAAAAAAGTCTTCACTTTACCTAAAGGCAATGAGGTAGCATAAAGTAAATCCTAAGTGAAGCAATCCATAATGAAGGTCCAAAGTGCAAAAAATTAAGTTCACCAAAAGGGAAAAGAGGACATTGTTGATGATTGGGAGGATTATTGGTCGGACTCACCAATTTCATTGTATGTGTTGCTTCAAATGTCTAACATGAGCCATGATTCAAACAAAGAGTACATTCCATCATACATGGATGATAAAGACAGTTATTATGAAGCAATAGTTGATGATGCACACAAGGGGAAAACAAAGGCTAAGGACTTTATAGAGGGTGATGGGGAGGATAAGGTCCCTATTGTTGATACATATGTGGACGATGTGGCCACAACTGATGATGAGTGGTTTAAAGTTACTGAAAAACGTGACCATCCTATGAGTGTGAGGACTTTGACAATGAAATTTTGAGTGTTGCTTCCAGTGATGAGGGCGAGGGTAACATATTCCTTAGGAGGAGAAGGAGATCACAAACTGTGGAATGTAGAATAGACTTCAAAAAGCTAAAATGGGTGATTAGAATGTCATTTGGTACTTCTAATAAGTTCAAAGATGATGTCAAAAGGTATGCTCTTTTGCAAGGATACAACTTGAGCTATAAAGTGTTAGATACAAAAAAGGAGGTGTTGGGAATGTCCCGACAATGTTCGATATACAGGGAGATTAAACCAAAGTAATATAGTAATTATATGTCTTACTAGAGACCTCTATAATTAGTAATTAAATATGTTTAATTACAACTATATTATTTGGTCCTACTGGTTCACACAAGTCAGTGCCTTGGAACAATGTATGTAACCTAAATGATATTGTATCACGTTTAGAAAAGTTGGAAATTGATTTCTGTGAGAAATCAGCCCAACACTGACCGAATTGGGTTCAACACGGGTCGTGTTGACCTAACACGGTCCGTGTTGACCCAACACGGTCCGTGTTGAGACACCACGGGCCGTGGTATCCATGGGCCGAATAATTGAACCTTCTGGAGTCCAACACGGACCGTGTTGGGCCCAGAAAGGCGCCGTTGTTTTAATTCGGCCCTTTAGGGTTTCTGAACCCTTTCCTTAGGTTTTCTAAACACTATATAAAGGGGTCTCTGGGAGAGATTATTTGACCACCAATTGCCTAAGACTCTTAGAGAAATACCAGGGTGATTTCCTGAGTTCCTCTCTCTTTTAGTTTGCAGTTCTAGTTTCAGGAAATATTCTCTGTTTCCCGAAACAATCTCACATACATCTTAGATTGAGATTCGTCTCGATCGGGTCGATCTAGCAATCGGGTTCCCGGAGTGCTGCTGGACTTTTCAATAGAGGGTTTCAGCGTTGGAATCTGGAAGGTCAACATCTTCTTCAGCAGGAATTAGCGATCAGGTATAATTACTAAAGCCTCTGCAGTTGTGTTGATTAATTGTTTATAACTGTTATAATATTCCGCCAATTAATCTGTATCTGGTTAGGAAATAGATAACCTAAAACCTAACAGTGGTATCAGAGCCACCAATTGCATGCTAAAGTATTGTACTTGTATTCATAATTAATTTCGTCAATAGTTGAATTATATTATGAATATGCTAGAGTAGATTTATGCCTAAAATTTTGAAATCTTTATGAAAGTTTTAATCTTTAATGTTCATGATAGTAAATCTGGAATTTTATTGTAAAATTTCATGCTTTGTTATTATTTGTTTCTTATTGCCTTTAATTAATCGATTTTATGTTTGTTTAATTGTTAAATATAACATAAACTCGTTTAAATTTTGAATGTTTTAGAAACAATCATGTTTAATATTGTTAAACAGTAGGCAATACATGAAATAGGTCTAATTTCGCAAAATAGGGTTTTGTAGAATTAATTTTCTAATTTAGTTTATTTACGGTAAATATGAACAATCGAAATAAAATATCAAACGAACTCGAACATTTCTGAAATTTTTATTGGAGGTGTCTGGAAGTGTTCTGGACTTTCCATAAATTTGTAGATTTTTCCCAATTAAAATGGTTTTTTAATTGAGTTTTCAGATCTGAAGTGAATTAAAATTCGTTTAATTCTCTGAAATTTATAAATTTGTAGAAATTTGTAAAACTTCTGAAATGTTTACAGTAGGTTACCGGGTAACCATTCTTTTAGGGAAAAACTTTTCCGTTAATTTATCCGATCAAATTATATTTTTTAATTTAGATTTTCAGATCTCAGAGAAATAAATTCGTTGCTTCTCTGAATTTTGTATATTTATAGAAATTTGCAAAGTTTCTAAACATTTTACAGTAGGTTATTGGTAACCATTCTGTTATGGATAAAAGTTTCGTGAATTTTCGAAATCGTTTACTAATTTTCCTTTAATTTTCAGATTAACATAAAAGTATAATTGTTTTTTTTCTGAATTTTATTCTAATTTTCGAAATTTGATAAAAATCTGAAATTTTTACACTAGCATATTGGATGAACCTACTGTATGGAAAAATTATAAAATTTTATTTTTAAACTTATGGACTATTATTATTTATTTTCCTCTTAAACGGAGAATTAAAAGGTTTAATTCCCTAAATTTTAACAATCTTTTAGAAATTGTTAAAATTCTGGAAAATATTCATATTTGGGTTATTAGATAACACTATGATATGAAATCTTTTAATTTGATAAGTTATGATATTTTATTTAAGTTTTTTTTTTGTTTACGGAATTAACCGAAACTGGGAAGCAACACGGACCATTTTGATCCAACGCGGACCGTGTTGCCAGATGTTTTTGTCAAATCGTATTTTTTAGGGTTTGTAATTAATTTTAAAAATTAATTATTAAATTCTATTACTACTAAATCAGATAATGGGCATAAAATCTATTATTTTGTAAAGTTTAGGAAACTTACAATATCTTTGAAAGATATAGTATCTTTTAGACTCCTTGATTTTAGGAAAGTCAAGTATTTTGTATGTATAGGTATAAAATCCTAAATCTGTTTAGGTAACTAAGATAAAATTTGGATTTTGTTTATTATATTAATCATGCAAACCTTTTAGGAAATTTTATTTAATATTTATTTCCTTATGTGTTATATTGGAATTATATATATCCCTTTATAATTTGTTATTTAAGCATGTGTTATATTTGATATAATTATTGCAATATTACATGTTTGCATGTGCTTCTAGTATGGCCATAGATAGTCGGTTTTACCGGTCTGCGTACCGGGTTGGGTGAAATACGGTCTGCGTACCGTCGTTAATTAATTCTTAAATTTAATTTTTAGTTAAGTTTATTTTTTAATTCATGTAAGGCCTCAATTGTGAGGTACACTTTGTAAATTTGTTGTAATTAGAGACAACAAGTTGAGTGGGAGCCCAACAGCAATGGAGGTGTCGATTCGAGTGGGAGCCCATCCAAGGAAGTTGCAAGACCTAAGAAGATTTTCTTGAAGACTATCAAGACTTAGTTAAATTAGTTTGATTAAGTCTAGGTGGCCATACTAGGGTTTTATTTATGCTTTAAATTCGTTATTGCATGTTTTATTATTCTTTTTATACTTTTCGAAAGAGTTCACCTAGAATTGCATGCTTAGGATAATAAAACCTACTCTCAAAATGAATTATTGCTCAACCTATCGAAACACCACTTAGATGGATAAATAAAGAAAGCCAAAGCGAATTATTTGTCCATCATTAATAAGTAGGGTGGGAGCTAGGTCAATTCAAATTGGCTATCAAAATAGATTTGGGCCAAGAGCAGAGGAAGAAAAATATTGTATTCGATACAAATTTCTTGCCAAGAGTCATTTTGAATGATCGATCATAAGATGATCCACCAAAGGTAACATGGGCTCGAGTTTTGTTGGGCCAAAGTCCACTTGAGCCCATGGGTCTTGTGGGTCTTGGTTAAATTAAAACACTAAGTGAGAGTTAATAAAGTGTTTTGATTTGAAATTAAAATTAGTTTAATTTCTTTTGATGAATAATAACTAAAATGAACCAACTTGTCTCGTAGAATTATTTATGTCTTTTCACTCAAACATCCACCACTAATAAAATATTGTTTTCTCCTTGAGAAAGAGAAAAACAATAAACACCAATTCCTTAATTGGCATTGCCATCGCAAGATTGTCTTGAAGGCGATTAAAAAGAAACATGTCTTTGATATAACATTGAGCTAGGCATCAATATTAAGAGGTCAATCAAGCCAAATGAATACATGTAATGTCATAGTATTCATACAATTTTAACTTCAAAATGTTTGAAGATTAGAGGAAGATTTCAATATTACCAACTCAAAACCAAGTTCATTGAACTAGTTAGACTTGATAAATATGAAATCAATAACTAGATAGTCTCGGTTGAGCTAGATAAGAGCCAATTGTTGGTGCTCATGTTCTGAAATAATTTGACTATTTTAAAAACATGAGAAACCTTAGATCCCATTTAGCCAAAAGATTGGCAACCAAAGATAGTCTTTTAGTGAAAGGGAAAATAAGATTTAAGAAATCTATCAAAGACAAGAACTCAAAGGAAAGGTAAAGACAAACAGTTGTACATACCAAACCAATGACAGCAACCGGTTAACAACCAGATCCTATATATATGACACTGGGAGCGTGAATAACTATAAGAAAGACTTGAGATATGATTTCAATTCTAGGCAAATGCGTATATGATACACACTACCCTTATTAAACTCACTTTGAGTATAAGATACCGGCTGTGAAACTCGCATTTATGCAAATGTGCAGTATCTACAGCAAAGTAGATGTGCTTTAAAAGGATGAGAGTCAACCTACAAATAGGAACATGCAATTAGTTGTAGTTCCTTATGAAGAGTTGGTTGTTTATCCATTCCCTCAAGACTTATAAGAGAAATTTATAGGTGATTCTATGTTCTCATTATAAGTAGAAATTGGATTTATTGCTCTCAATGAGAGAGAGAGAGAATCTCGGATAAACACACCCAATACATCGCAACCAAATGGTTTAAAAAGGAATAACTCATGTTCAAACATAAAACTTGTAACTATCTATTAAGTCATGCAAATGAGAGCGCATTTAGAAGCGTCACATTGATAGACTTTTGAATGATAAGACTTTGAAACATGTGATGTTTGCAAAGCATGACTATATCTTTTACAAGAAAGGGTGAACGTGCCAACAAACACTCATGCATATGGATGTATGTAGTCCAATTGAGCACAAGTACAAGAGATGGATTACTTCAAATCTTCAAAGATGAATAAAATAACACATGGTGATTCATGTCTGTGAGATTCATCTGAAGTTGGAATGTTAAAATAGTTTAAAGATTTCAAAAATGAAGTAGTCTTGGCGAAACAATGAAGAGCACCTAGATAAGATCGAAAGGATGCTAATGGTTGAGCCAAGAGTTTGAACAAATGACTCAAATGAAACATAATTTTGGCACTATAAGCTTAAGTCATATTAATCAGAAATGTATTCAGAAACTGCATAGTGCAGGATTTTGGAAAACCTAAACTTTGAAAATTTCAATGTTTGCAAAGCATGTCTGATGAGTAAGATGACTAAAATCACCTCTTATTGGAATTGGTGAACAAGCTAATGACTTATTAGGATGCATACATACTGATGTATGTGGGCCTATGATCACTTTTAGTTACGATTTTTTAGTAGATATGGGTATATCTACTTAATACGCCACAAGTCCAAATCCTTTGAAAATGTTCAAAGAGTTTCAAAGTGAAGTATAAAACCAACTTGGCAAGAAAATCAAAACCCTTCAATTAGGTTGAGGAGGTGAGTATTTGAACCAAAGATTTCATTGACCATTCCAGAGAATATGGAATTGTTTCATGACTCTCTCCTCTAAGAATACGACATCTCAATGACGTATCTAAGAGCAGGAATCACACCTTATTAGATATGGTGTGATCAATGATGGTTGAGTCAACATTGCCGATTACCTTTTGGGGATACACGCAATTAACCATAGCTCTAATTACTGAATAAAGATTATCTGAAGCATTAGAGAAGACACCATATATGATATGGAGAAGAGAGGTTCTTGAACCGTCTTCTGAAAGAAAGGAGTATCACTTCTACAAACTGTTGTAGAGGAAAGTGTTTGTGTCTCAAAATACTTTCTTCTTAGAGAATATGTTATTCTCTAAAAAACAGTGTGGGAGAGATTTTGAACTTACCGAAGTTCGAGAGACACAAAACACTATAATCATCACATGAAACTCCGCTACTTGATCCTAGTTCAAATTTTCCTATTTGTCGGAAAATTAAGAACAAGGTTGAGGCAGTTGAAGTTTCTCAAAACGTTGAGGAGAGGGTGTCATGAACATTACTCCAAGCAAGGTCAGGTAAACAACTCCGTCAGCGACAAAGATATCGATCTTCTATGGATGAACGTGAGATGTTACTTTTAGAAAGTAATGACTCTACCTACATCAAAGAAGCTTTAAGTAAATCAAGACTCCATGCAACCAAGTCTAAAATGGATTCCATGTATTCAACCAAGTTTAGACCTTGGTTGATTTGTCTGAAGGTGTGAGCCATCAGGCATAGGAGGGTTTTAAGGCAAAACATGGGTTCATTAAGATAGACATAAAGACTAACTTCAAAATTAGATTTTGAAGAAAGGTGTGTACTTGGCACAACTGAGTGGTTTTTTGTTGGAATACTTGTAAACTTCAAGAGACCATCTGTGGTCTTAAGGAAGCTTCAAGGAGTTGGACTCATTGACCTTCTTGACCAGGATATCAAAAAGGTTTGGCATACTGTGAAGCGTCAAAGATAATATTGTGTTTACAAGCAGTTCAGTGGGAGCAATGCGTTTTCTGATATTGTATGTGATTGACATACTGCCTACTGAGAAGAATATTCCAATGTTGCTTCTACTGAGGTTGACTTGGAAATAATTTTCAAAGTGAAGGATTGGTGGGGCTAAGAATTTTATTGGAAAAAAGATCTATAATGATAGATTAAAGATTTTGATTGTTTGAATAAAAGTTAACTAGGTGTTGAATAGTTCAACTCACTTCGAGAATGGATTAATTTCCAAAATCATGGCATATCCTTACGGAATTTGATTGTCTGAAAACAATCAGAAGTTCTAAGAAGGATGAGACATATAACGCATGCTTCAGGCGTGAGATTAATGTATGCCATGAGATGTTCAAAGTCCAACATAACATATACATTGTATATGTATAAGCAAAACTAAGGATGTGTCCTAAGTCTAAAGTGGTTGATAAAAGCTAAGTGTGAAGAGTTGCATTGATGCTACACTCATGCAGAGAAATCTGATTATCTGAAAGGTCAGATAAAATTATACGATCTGTTTAGAGTGGTATTAAGGTAAACTGGAAGAAGTTCCTAACATGACATGCAGTTAATTCTACAAATAAGACAAGTATGGCACAGCTTTAGAAGTTGTGGCAGAAACTGTTAGGATTGCGAAGTTCATTTTTACAACTAGGTAAAGTTTCTAGCCTTGCGAGAGAAATGGATCCTTGTTTGAGCCATCACTCAAGCAAAGGAACTAAAGCTCAGTATGAATCCAAACATGTGTTCCGGAAATATCTTCATGTATGAAATGTCATTAGTAAGATGGTATATGTACGAGGTTCATTGCAAGTATTATGTACTAAACCCTTGTTGTAGTTATAGTATGATAGTCATGCATGGGCAATAGGTATTAAACACATTCTGGAATATTAACAAGTCAAATTTACATGAATTGTTCATGAATTATGCCCTTGCTGATTCATCATTAAGAATAAAAGATTCCAAAATTTACATCAATTGTCGTTTAGAATTATGTAAATGTCCAAAAAGGTTAGCGCATTCAAAATGGGAAATTGGATGAGGTCCGATTTCTGAAACCCCATTAGTGAACTTGATAACGCTAGTCTTGGTCGACAGTCGACCTTGTTCCTAATTGTATTATCACATAGGAACACTGATAATATCATCACAATTAGCATGTAGGATTGAGGTGATGATCAAGTTTCGTGATCATAGTGATGTGATGACATCATAAATCAATCACATGGTATTGTTGAGAATAACTACCGAACTGACCCATAGTGGGAGCTCTTTAAGTTAGGAATGTCATAAGAGCTCTCACTACTCAAAATTCCTAAATCCTGAGTTCAATACATAGACTACATGGGTCTGCTGTGACTTTGGAGCGCGTCAAACGCCTTTCGTAACAGTAGGCTATAAAGGCGGTGTCTGGGTTACAGTTGGATCATGTGAGAATGTGTGTCTGAACAAGATGGCATTGTCCTCCCTATTAGGGACAATTTTCTTTTGGCCACTCGGTGAGATTGGAGTGAAAATGCTTGGCCGAGCTCAGTTGAATCAATAGTTGATCATCTGTTTTTCAAAGTCTAAACTCGGAGATCGAGGAACGTTTCGAACCTTACATAAGGATGACATCAGCTTACCTTATCCGAACATGAGACAGTAAGTTACAAGGGAATTCAAGGAATCGAACACTTGTGGGACAAGTGGGAGATTTTTGGGAATGTCCCGACAATGTTCGATATACACGGAGATTAAACCAAAGTAATATAGTAATTATATGTCTTGCTAGAGACCTCTATAATTAGTAATTAAATATGTTTAATTACAACTATATTATTTGGTCCTACTGGTTCACACAAGTCAGTGCCCTGGAACAATGTATGTAACCTAAATGATATTGTATTACGTTTAGAAAAGTTGGAAATTGATTTCTGTGAGAAATCAGCCCAACACGGACCGAATTGGGTTCAACACGGGTCGTGTTGACCCAACACGGTCCGTGTTGAGACAGCACGGGCCGTGGTGTCCATGGGCCGAATAATTGAACCTTCTGGAGTCCAACACGGACCGTGTTAGGCCCAAAAAGGCGTCGTTGTTTTAATTCGGCCCTTTAGGGTTTCTGAACCCTTTCCTTAGGTTTTCTAAACACTATATAAAGGGGTGTCTGGGAGAGATTATTTCACCACCAACTGCCTAAGACTCTTAGAGAGATATCAGGGTGATTTCCTGAGTTCCTCTCTCTTTTAGTTTGCAGTTCTAGTTTCAGGAAATATTCTCTGTTTCTCGAAACAATCTCACATACATCTTAGATTGAGATTCGTCTCGATCGGGTCGATCTAGCAATCGGGTTCCCGGAGTGCTGCGTGGACTTTTCAGTAGAGGGTTTCAGCGTTAGAATCTGGAAGGTCAACATCTTCTTCAGCAGGAATTAGCGATCAGGTATAATTACTAAAGCCTCTGCAGTTGTGTTGATTGATTGTTTATAACTATTATAATATTCCGCCAATTAATCTGTATCTGTTTAGGAAATAGATAACCTAAAACCTAACAGGAGGAAGATGCATGTTATCTACAAGAATGGTTGCCCATTTAATGTTTGTTGCTCTTAGGACAAGAAAACAACAACTTAGTTAAGATAGTTGATAACACTAACAAATGCAATTGGGACATAACTAATAATAGCTAGTTAAAACCCTCGTGGGTAGCATCATCTTTCTATTAACATTCAAGGAGAAATCCCACTTGTCTGTGATGGAAATCCAAGCCTCAGTTAAATCCGAGTTTGGTATTTGCATAACAAATTGGGTTTCTTACAAAATTAAGCAGGCTGCTGGGAGATTGTAACATGGGTCCATTTGAGAGCAATATAGTAAGGTTGGATGTTATATTGAGGAGCTCATGAGGCCAAATACTACAAGCACTTCATCCTACAAACTAACCCTAAACATTCAAAAGGAAATTCTTGTTTTTCAAAGGTTTTTCATATGTTTTGAATCTTTTGATCGGTTGAGGAATGATATGCTTAGAAATTGTAGACTTGTCCAATTCATTGATACTACATTCCTTGACACTTTCCTTTGAGGACTTCTATTGACTTCCATAGGCTTCGATAGGAACAACCAAATCTACCATCATGGGATGTAGTTAAAGCTGAAAACAGTTCAAGTTGGACATGGGTTTTGGAAAATTTGACGGCTTGTATACACACAATGGATTGTGGTGGCTGGGATATAATATCTGATCAACATTTGGAAATAATTTTATATGAGAGCTGGCACAATTTTTTCTGACCCGAATTCTCGAATTTGTCTGATCCGGGGAAAAAATCAAGTTTGGTGCAAACCCGAGTTTAACATTGACAGAATCTTCAGACACAACCTTTCCCTTTTATTCTATTGTCTATATTGTCCAATTTTGACATAAATTAATCAACTCAAATTTACCGAGACGCAAATTTTTGCGAGGCTATTTTATATTCTAACTTGTCTACTGAAAATAGGTTGTTAACAATATATATAAAAAAAACATGGTTGTTACTTGTGGTTCGTATTGACTTGTGTTATTTCCAGTTTGGAACTTGTAAAGCGTGTTGGAGATAATGTGCAACATCTTGATCAATCCACTGTACTAACATGGAATAAATTAAAAACGATTCCCATTGAGATAAACAAAGAAAAAGGAAACTTTCACTAGGGTTGATAATATATTCAACATTGTGATAAACCTTACCAAATCATGAAAAACAAAGGAAAGAAAAGACACTCAAATCATCCAATAAAAACAGGGATCAAGATGCCTTTGAAAAAAATGGTCAAGCAACCTCAAAGATTGATGATGTGGTTAAACACTTGATGGGAGCTGCTCGTAGTCGGTGTCAGACTGAATGAAGATGATGTGGTAGACAAGGGCAGCAATAGCAGCACCAGCAAATGGGCCGAGCCAGTAGACCCAGTGGTTGGCCCATGTCCAGCTCACAACAGCGGGGCCGAAGGACACAGCTGGGTTCATGGAGGCTCCGTCAAAGGCACCACCAGCCAAGATGTTGGCGCCAACAATGAAACCAATGGCAATGGGTGCTATGATCCCGATGTCACCCTTCTTGGGGTCCACCGCTGTGGCGTAGACTGTGTACACCAGTCCGAAGGTCATCACGATCTCAAACACCACCGCGTTCCACACGCTCACTCCTGAGGACAGTCCGAATGCGGCTGTGGGCTGCATAACAACAAGGCAACGTCTTAGCCACAAGATTTATCACATGTCTGTTTAGTACTGCATCATATTTTTGTGATAAAAAAAAGTATTGGATCATGTTTGTCAAGGTTATATAACTTCAAATGGTTTCACTTTGTTGCGTGGCTCAACTTATTTTGGAATAGTCTCGTATCCTATATTACCCGACATTATATTTATTTATAAGTATGTGAACTAGTCTTCAGTTACAACAAATATTGATGGATCATTGCGCTACCCAATTTTTGCTTAACTTATATGCTTTGGTTATAATTAAGTTGTATGATTTTCTCAGTGTTTCATTTCATAAACTAAACAGTAGTACTAAGAAAGAGTTGACATCCAAACCACATATTAATATCCAAATACTTACGAGGCCACCAGTGGAGAACTTGAGGAGAAGGCAAGCAACAACTGCACCAAGGCATTGGGCAATCCAGTAGATGACACTCCTGAAAAAGGAAATCTTGCCACCAAGGAAGGCACCAAAGGTAACTGCTGGGTTAACATGTCCACCAGAGATGTTAGCACCCACTGAGACCGCAACAAAAAGGGCGAATGCATGAGACAATGCAGCTGCTACTAAACCAGCTGGGGTTGAAGCGCCATCATTTGTAAGCTTGCCTGCACCAATCAAGTAACAAACAAGGTTAAATAAATAATAAAATAAGTAGACACATCCAAGTCAAATGTAGTATTTAGTACTATTCGATGATAACAAGTTATATTTAACTTACTAAAGGCCATTCCAGAGCCTTCTCCGGCAAAAACAAAGATGAGCATGGAGATGAATTCAGCCAATGCAGCCCTAAGGGCATCAGGGTGACCAGCCTCAGCCGGAGAGCCAATTGCGATCCTTGGGATGCCCATCTTCGAGTTCAACAAATTGGTTATTTGCTATAGCTAGTTTTTCTTGCTCTTGAATGTGTTTGCTCTAGTTCTAGCTTGGTGAATAGCACAAGGCCTTGTGAGTGATTTATATATAGTGGATATTGATCGAGCATCATTGAAACCGAAAGTTAGCTGTTCATTTGTTGGCTTCTTCTGGTCTTAGATATCAATTAATGGCTCATAATTTT
The DNA here is from genome assembly GCA_029582165.1 of Portulaca oleracea. Lineage (NCBI taxonomy): Eukaryota > Viridiplantae > Streptophyta > Magnoliopsida > Caryophyllales > Portulacaceae > Portulaca > Portulaca oleracea. The sequence goes on along the minus strand of CM055885.1, from coordinate 10,275,569 downwards.
TGAGCAATAAAATAAACATGTGAATGTGAGTAGGGCCTTTTTGGGTTGGAGGTGTGGGACTACAATTTTGTATGTAAGAGATAATAGTCGGGGCCTCCAGAACGCTCCCGTTTAGACACGTGGCAAATAATTATGACTTTTGATGTCCATTAGAGGGTGGTGCACGTTGATTAATATCGCCGGCCAATATTTTTGCGGTGATGGGGTCATCAATCATTGGTCAAAGTCTCTCATTGGCCGGCCATTATGTATTATCTTTTTGTTTTAATGGTAGGGAAACATGTTTCTATTCATTTTAATTTTAATGTTGGGCTGTGATAGTGATTAGGAGAGTAGTTAGATGGGTTGGCTTAGTTATATAATGACATTGATTATGTAATGTTGATTAGTTTCTCATAATTGTGGCAATAATATTAATTAGTTTCTTTTATTATTATTCAAAGCTTAAACATTTGAGTTTATAAAAGTTTTGGAAAAATAACATAGAAAACAAATTGCTAGCTAGATCCGAAGTTATGCTTAATTCAAAAGGTCAACCTACTTATAAATATTGATACTAAGGTCATGTTGTTTACACAAATGGTAAGGTGATTTGCATGTGTTCGGAATTACGGGAATTATAATAATTACCACAATATAAACCGTATATTTGGCATGATTAGATCATACCCGTTAATTTATTTAATTTTTATGTAACCTAATTAATTTATATTTTAGGAATACATAAAGTATATCGTAATAAAATGCAAAAAAAGAAAAAATTTCTTAACATGTCTCTGGTTCCCATTGATTATTTTTATCCACCATATAATTTTTAATCGATAATTACAAATTCAACCCTCATGGATCATTTTCCCAGTGATTTCAGCGTTATGTTTTGTGACAACCTCCATTTTTTTTTTATTTTTCCTGTAACCTCGACCTCTATTTTTTTCTGGCAACCTAGAATATTAGCGGGACATGGCATTTTTTTTTTGACAATATCTTGGTTTTTTCAGACAAGATCTCGCTAATCATGTACGATATTAATTTACTAATTTTGCATATTTGTTTACAAATTGTTGGAAAGTTCTTTTTCTGTTGCGACCATTGATAAGTAGCATTGCTTCCTTGTAAAGTTGAAAATAATTAATTGGTGTAGGGAAGGTCTATGGTAGTCAACGTTTTTTCTAACTTTCGTAGTTAAATTAAATAATAGCCGTTGATTATGGATAAAACAATCTTAGTCATTGATTTAAATAAATAATTTTAATACTATAATATATTAATTTTGGTAATGTAATCATAAGCGAATATTTTATATTCCTAATATGTTTTTGAGAATCTTTCTAAATTAAAAATGATTTCATTTTTCCTGTGCTTTATGTAAATAATAAAATTCAAAAGTGATATATTTATTAACTTGAGAAAAAAGGCTCAAAACTAAATCTTGGCCTAATGGTTATGTCTTATAGTTTATAAAATTGGTCATGAGTTTGATTCTTCAAAATTTATTTTTGCTGAGTACACTTTTTAATTTTTACTCTTGGGTTTGATTTAATTTTTCAAATTTTCCTACTTTTTATGGGAAACAATTAAAATTTTTATATCATTCATAACAATAAGAACAGAATAAACTCTTATAAATTTTAAAATTACAACAAGAATAATCTACTGGAGAAAACACATTTAAGTGCGGTTTGAGGGTCCAGATATAGGCAGCCTTCTCCTTAGGAGCTAGTCATGGTGTAAAAAAAATTATAATTATTTTCAAAATTTTACTTGTCATTATAAATTAATTGATGTAAATAATTCTTTATTATTATCAATTTTTCACTCATTTCATATGGAATATAAACATCTATATAATGATTTAATTTATGATAAAGGTTATTACTTATAAAAAAACAAATTATTATTTGTATTGTATTTCCTTAAATAAAATAAGTAGTTTGTTTTTACTTTTTACATTAAATGTGAACGGTAACTTCGATATATACTCCCTCTGTCCTATAACAATCGATAGTCTTCCAAAGAAATGAAAATCATTTAGAGAACATTGTTTAAGGCATCATTTTATGTTGATTTTAGTGGGAGAGAAATATATTTGTGATAAAAAAGCAATTTAATATTTTTTGACAAAGGCAACTACTTCCTCTGTTTTTTTTTTTATCTGTCATTTACAGTTCTCAGTGTCAATTTTTAATCAATAATTTTTAATATATAATTTTTATAAAAATAATAATTTATACTTTTTCGATAGTATTTCTTATTACGAATCTAATGACATAAATAAAAACGGAGATAGTATTATGTTTACAATGCAACAATGGAGACTTGAACCCGTGACGAGATGAACCATAGTATATTTGTTTTGACATTTTGCATCTACAGTTAATTATACACACGCGGTAGTAGTGAATGCGTCCTCCCTCGTTCATCTTTCGGCCGATGTCAAACGCCATCGTTCATCGTTCGCGTTTCGTCCGATTATAGTCGCCGTCCTCTACCGGAAGCTCACCCGCAGCCGCACAACTCCAACGCCGCCGTTGCCGGCGGAAGATGAACCTCTTATTCGAAGCTGCGGCCCCATTCTCTCTCCTCCACAAAGCCACCTCCTCCTTCTCCGCCTCGAACAGGGTCGCCCTCGCTTCTAGAATCATCTCCGCGACTCCATCGCCGGCGATTGGGTCCCATGCGCTGTCGCCGTAGTTTCCGGTGTCAGTTCTGGGGTTTTCATCCAGAGTGGAGAGGAAGCTTAATTTTGGTCTACGAATTGATGAAAAATGGCAGCCTGCAGGACAAATTGCTGGACAATAAATTCGGTGAACCATTTTACAGTTAATTATACACACATCGCAGTAGTGAATGCCTCAATCGCAAAAGGAGCCACCGGCGGCAACCCGAGATCTGGCCATAAGAGATACATGACGGAGGTTTTGCTTTTGACGATGGTGATGAATTGGGAGCTAATAGCAGCTGTCCATGGTACCGAGGATTTTTTTATGAAAGGTCAAGGATAATCTTCCTATACACAAATATAAAATATAACTTATTGTTTTAATGAATATAGAAAGAATATTTAAAAGATTTTAAAAAGATTTTATTATGATGAAAAAAATTAAATATTTAACGGTCTAGATTAATTTTCAATAGATTAACAGTTTATACTGATTATCGTAATTGAAAAAAAAAATTTGACTACCTGAAAATTTTTCATTGAGGTAATGGTCATGTTTAAGTGTCAAATATTACAACATTTTTTGTTTGCAACTTGAGACTACGTTTTATTTATGGGTTTATTACTCTCTAGTGTTGAGCTTAAGATTTGCTAACCAAAGGTATATTTTTTTACTCTCTAGTGTTGCCATCAATCAGCCCACTTTCGCCAGGAAATTAATTTTGATTCAAATTTTGGAAAAGTTAGTAGGGTTGCTGTAGTTGATTGACATGTCTGATGTAATATTATTTAGTTATTTTTTTTTGTAAATGAGGTCCAAACGCTGCGTTTGGTATTGACTGAATAGTTTATGTCATTCGAATTTGAGAAAGACGAAAGGTGTGTTTGCCGGGAACATCGATTCTGCAACTGGGATAACATTTGGAGGTGGTCGAACTGTTCGAGTTGAGGTAGTTGTCTTCATCAGTAGATCGTGGAAAGTAGCATAGAAAAAGAAAAATTTCTGAAAAATGGCACCCAAACGTGGAAAGGTTGGTATTGCATAATTTTGATTGTTTAATTAGGTTGATTTCGTGATGAATAGGGTTTAATGTTTCGTGAAGATGTGTTTTTTTTTTGGGTTTAGGGTATGTTTGAATGTTAAAAATGACGTTGTAGATGTTAAACTTTTGAAAGTGAAGATATCGTAGTTAACCTATATTAGATGGTGTTTATGGTTTAGGTTATAGTGTTTAGGGTTTCAATGAATCCGTCAATGATAGCAAGTTGACAAATACTGTTTCTGTGCAATCCTTTAGAAGCAAATTCGGAAGATGTTGGTGTTAACCCACAATTTAGGTAGTTAACGACAATAAATTATCGGGTAAACAATGACGAAGGACAATAGGAAGGAATTGAATGATGGAAGTTTTTGTTGCAAAGTGAATTAAATGTGATAACTGTAAATGCAGGTTGCAACCAGTGAAAGTATTTCATCAGAGTATACCCCAAGTGAGGGGTATGCAAAAAGGGCAGACATTGCAAGTGTATATAATTTTGATGCTAGTAGTGGTAGTGATTATGATTTTGATGGTCGGGAGGTAGTTGAGAGTGACCTTTCAACTTCTCTTGTTTCGGAGAATTCGGTGGACGTAGACAACCTTAGGTTAGATGGCGTTGATTATGTACAAATGGAGGGGTGCAGTGTTAGGAGAGAAAGGGATTGCAGTCGTGGGGTATATAACATGGTGGGATCAACTGCAGAATTTGGTGTTAGGGGACGGAGTTACCTTCAAAAAGTATGTGAGGTGAATGGTGAGTTGGAGCAATACCAACGTACGGTAGTGGAAAGGACATGTTTCGGTGCATGTCTTAAGTACAGAAAGATTGAATTGAATAGGAAGCTGACAGGAGTGTTGGTTGCTTCATGGGTACCGAGATTTAAAGGTTTTAGATTAGGTAAAATGTTTGTTCCTTTTACGGTGTATGACGTATGTCTTCTAACGGGTCTGCCGTGCACAGGAATGAAAGTTGACTATGAGGGTGGGGGAGAGTCAAGTAGATTGGTGGGAATGGTTAGGGGAGTTGTTGATGGTGTTGGTGGGGGAGGGCCGGGGGCGAAGATGGGAGGAAAAGGTTGTACAGGAACTATTTAGGTACAATGATTCATCTATTGAAAGACAATAAAGAGCAAGGTGAACTGGATGTGTGGATGCAGTTGTACTGCTGGTTTATAATGAGTGCGGTTCTGTTTCCGAAATCACCGGGGGGTGCTTGTTGGACTGTAGTGAAGTATGCTGAGAGTGTTTCGACTCTAGGTCAGTATAACTGGTGTGAGGCTGTATGGGACTTCCTTGTGGGATCAATAAATGAAGCAAATGTGAAGTTAAGTCGAGGGCAAATGGAGGTGCAGATGAGTGGGTTTGGTCACCTGATACAGGTAAATTGCAGCTTTTTCGTATTAAGTTGATTTATTTGTTTACAATTTTGTTGTGGGAAGTACATTCGTTCAAATGGGTAAAAGAACTGACTGTTTTATAATGTTTGGTTTGGTTCTTTGAGCACACAAGAATAATGGAGAGTTATGATATGCATAGATTTCCCAGGTTGTCAAGTTGGGAAACGGTTGACATCCCTAAGAAGAGGGAATTTAATGCCGTAATAAGAGGGCTTTATGAATATAAGGTAGATGTGTTGTTAAATTAGTTTAGCCATTACTAAGGACAATTTGAATAAAGTGAACATGTGTATGTGCCAAATGCAGGTGAGCAAAGTACTTGTTGTGACTGTTGATGAGAGTAGCATTGAAGTAGTTCATGCAATGACAAATACAGAAGCCTACAAGAAATACGTTAATGATTTGGAGGTAATGGCTACGTGAGAATCGATTAATTTGTAACATGTTTTTGTTCGGTATTCAAGTAGAGTTCAACTTTTAGTTTTGTTGGACATTAACATGAAGTTCAGAAGCGAAAAATATGTTGAGTAGTAATCATTGGTAATGACTATTATTTTGTGCTGAGATTACTTTAACTTAACATAGGCAGGGGAGCCCGTTGAGATACGTTTTGAAAACCTTCAGAGGCGGATTGTTGAACTTGAAGAGAGGAACTCGTTCCTTGAAGGTAGGAAAGAGTATTGGAAGGCAAAGTGTTTGGAGATGGAAAGAAGGGTTAGGTTTGGCAGGGATGAGACACCCAGGCTGGATGAATCGGTGAAACATGGATGCCAATCTTCAGCAAATGCGGATGACATTTTGAGAAGTGTGAGTGAGAATGAAACAGAAGTTACAATGTGTGACTCCCCTGAACGTGACATTGAGCATGTGGATATAGAGTAGGGATGGCAACGGGGCGGATCGGGGATGGGGGAGTATACCCCCGTCCCCATCCCCGCTCCCAAAACTCATCCCCATCCCTGTCCCCATCCCCGCATCGGGGAATGATTCTTGCCCTATCCCCATCCCCGCGGATTCCCCATCCCCAACGGGGATCCGACGGGGATTTTTTAAAACTATCGTAAATTTAGCTAAATTTTAATCGGATCCGGTTTTTAATCGAACCCGGTTTTTAACATGTTCAAAATACAACATATTTAACTTGCTCAAGTAATAATACATCAAAATCAAATAATAATACATCAACAAGTGAGAATAAATTGGAAAATTACTACTTTGTCCTTCCCATTAATATATATATTAAATTAGAATAAAGGTTATTTGGTAATTTTAACATTTTCGGGGATGGGGATTCGGGGATGGGGATGGGGAATTCACCCCGGCGGGGAAAATGGGGACGGGGATGGGGAAAATTTTGTCCCCATCCCCGCCTAGTCCCCGAGCGGATTTTGGAAAATCGTCCCCGTCCCTGTCCCCATCCCCAATGGGGGCGGGGATTTTTCCCCAGAGCGGGGCGGGGCCCCGACGGGTTCGGGGATTCCCCGCCCCATTGACATCCCTAATGCAGAGGTTGTCATAGAATTGGTGGCAAGTGGCAGTTTCCCCGAAGACATCACAGAACCAGTTCATGGCAGTAGTGGATCATGCATTGCTAAGAATGTCAAAGGATGGCCAAGGAAGAGGAAAGTTGGACCGTTGAACAAATCTCCTTGGGTCGCTGCGAAATAAAGGAGGCAAGCGTATGTACTGTCCAGTGGCGATGTCATAGTTGAGAGCTGTCAGAATTCCACTGAACTGACACTCGAGGTCAAGAAAACCACGTGTCCTCCACGAGATAACCCTCAAGAAGCAGTCATTGGTCGAACTCAGAAGTGGATGTCGGTTGAGGTATTGCCATCACTAAATTTACTTTACTTTTGACAACGTTTAAGTGTTTAAGTTGACGTATTATTGTTACATACATTTGCAGGATGTTATGAGTTACCTCAAGGCCCCCCTTTCCAATGATGAGGAGTCACTATTAGAAACGGTGAGGGATAGGTTCAAGGCGTTAAAGTCAGGCAGTGCAGAATGGTAAGGTGCTTTAGAATGACAATATGTTATAGTGGGAAATTGGAATGATGGTAAAGAATTTTACGTTGAATGCAGGTCGAATGTTATTCCTGAGTGTCAGGGATGGCCGATGGAGGGGGAGTGGATGAGGGGATTGCTGTTGAAAGTGACCCGTTTTGGAGCTACATCGAAACCGGGCCAGTACAACATATCCAACACTGTCCTTCAGCATTACACAACGCTATTGTTGAATCGGGCAATCGAGTACCCTGACATGTGTTGGCGGGCAATCTTCCCAATTTTAGCAAAATTTGTAAGTGGTTCCCATTCCCTTAAATGTTTAACGTGATAATTTTCCAAGTTATTTCCAACTGATTAAAGGAGTTGGTTATCTGACGTACAGAACAAGGAGGGGGTAGATACTGGTGCTGAGGCATGCATAAGTAGAACTTTGGAAAAGGAGAAGCAGAGTCAGAGTTTGAACACCCTGAGATATGTGAGTGTCGGTGATCATTGCACAACTCTTGAGATATAAACGTAAATTGATGAAATGGTTATGGTTGCAGGTTGTCCAAATGATGTATGATGAACGCATGTGCTATTATTTCATGTTAGTGGAGGACCTTGTGGATGACAAGTTCATACTTTTTGACTCATTACCCCCACACAGGGATGACGAGACAATGAAAGTTTACGAGTTGACGGTATGTAGTGTATCATATTATTGGTAGATTGAAGAGTTTGTTGTTAATAAAACCATTTTTAACCGGTGTTGAGTTTCCAACCAGAAAAAAATGATGGCACGGGGTATGAAGGACGTTGGAGTGAAGGACAATGTGGACGAGTGGGAAGTCATAAATGGGCCATGCAAGGAGCAAGTAAAGTAAGTATGTATGTTAATGTGTATAGTTTAGGTAACTATTTATAGGTACATAACATACTAATATACGTGTCTACAATGTCATGTACAGTGGCCATGACTGTGGGGTGTTCATCATGGGGTGCATAGATCTATTGACAATTCGTGGAGAGACAGTTGAATTCTGTCAAGATTATGTCGACCTGTATCGCGACAAATGCTTGTTGTCAATATTGAAGGGGAAGATGCTTCATTTCCCACACGGGACTTCAATTCCAGAACAAAAAGGGTGAAACATGGAGTCATACATATTTCACTTCCTGGGTGGATGTAGATTACATGAAATTATGTAAGCGGATGTTTACGTAATGTATATTAGAGGGTTGACTGTTAGACATTGGGCTCATGTATGTAATACGTATGCACCCGATATTGTATGGAAGATCTTTGTGTAATGTCATATTTGTTGTATATTATGGAACGACAAATTTATAAGTACAGAAGATTAAAATTCGTTGCAAGAATGTTAAGTATATTGTTGTTCGTCGATGAAGTGTGTTTAGGGTGTACATGTGCTGGCATGCTAAAACTATCATATGTTTGGGTTATAAATAGTAGGCGTTGGGAATGTAACTGGTACACATGCAGAAATGCGTGGTTGGGCTCATTAATACTGGCCCATTTTTTTGGGCCGATTTTACTAGTATACAAATTATTACAACAATTAACTCAAAGTCATTCCATTGAGTGTGGTTTGAATGTTAGCCCATGTAATGAGGCCCAGTAATAATTTAACATGGTTTGGGTTCCATAATTATGCTTCGTTAGTAATTAACTACCATGGTATAATGTAAGTAGTGATTTAGGATCATTAACCGCAACACGAAAACTATAACACGTGGGTTTCTGGTTTAACTTGGAGCACTGAACATGAACAACAAACGCGTTAACCCGGAAAAAAACCATGTTAACCAACTCATGTCTGGGTTAACGCCGCATTTCCATAATCAAATGTGTAACCAACAAAATTAAACGTTTTAGGGTTATCAATGTACGACATCTGGGTTTCTGCGTTAACTTGGAGCACTGAACATGAACTTGAACGAACGTTAACCACGAAGAAAACCAAGTTAACCAAGCTATTTCTGTGTTAACTATGCCTTTTATCTTGGTGTGCTGAATGAATGTAGCCCTTTTTTGTTTCTGGGTTTAGTTGAAGCACTTAACATGACTTAAACAACTGTTAACAATCAAAACGACCATGTTAACCAATTACTGTCTTGGTTCACTACGCCTTTCATGTTGGTTTGCACAATGAAATGTGTTAGCAAGTAAATTAACGTTTTTTTTGTTATCAATGTATGCCACCTGGGTTAACTTTGAGCACTGAACATGAACTACAACGCATGTTAACCCGGAAAAAAACAATGTCAACTAAGTCATGTCTAGGTTAACGACGCCTTTCATGTTGGTATGCATAATCAAATGTGTAACCAACAAAATTAAACGTTTTAGGGTTATCAATGTATGAGATCTGGGTTTCTGGGTTAACTTGGAGCACTGGACATGAACTTGAACGAACGTTAACCACAAAGAAAACCAAGTTAACCAAGCTATTTCTGGGTTAACTATGCCTTTTATCATGGTGTGCTGAATGAATGTAGCCCATTTTGGTTTCTGGGTTTAGTTGAAGCACTTAACATGAACTTAAACAGATGTTAACCATCAAAACGACCATGTTAACCAATTAATGTCTGGGTTCACTACGCCTTTCATGTTGGTATGCACAATGAAATGTGTTAGCAAGTTAATTTGGTAACTACAGGGTTAACCGAGCAACTTATATGGGTAAACCATCCATTATTATAAGGGTTTCATTGGGGTTTCCTTCAACCAACCGTATTTTCAACATATAATTTACTATTTTCTTTCGTACTTATTTAAGTACAACATGTGTTAATTTAAAGAGTACGAAAACAAGATAAGTTATAATTGTTGTCATTAATAGGGAAGGGGAAACGTAATTGTTGGCATTAATAGGGCAGGGGAAACATGTGTTGTGATGTAATTTATTTTCATAATTTGTAGGGTTCCAATTGTGAAAAGTGAACAGCAAAGTATACCTAAGTATGGCTTCTAAACAAACAACACAATATTTATCATAATCCAGTTGATATGTGAGGTTTTCTTCAGAACGACAAAGCATTTCATTTTGATATGTGAGGTTTTGATTATTTTCTAGTCTACTTACGCATGTGAATGTTAATTTAAACAGTACCAAAACAAGATAATACTAATCATTTCATTTCACACATAAAAGTACTTACATCATTTCTACAGTACCAGATTAGTTGATAGCATTGATAGTTATATGTTCCCCCAAAATATGCAACATACAAACTACAAACAAGGGCGAAAGTGAATATTAACCACTAACACTGACAGCAAAATATTAACCACCAACACTATGAGCAAACGTTACCGCCGCCTCCATGTACAAACCACAAAAACACCCCGCCACACCTTGGATTCCCCTTAAAGATCGACGTTGTTGGCTGATTTCAGTGACCACTTTCTGTTCTGCACCCACCATTGGGCGGTGTTGAACTTGTAGTCTGTAACACAAGTGGTCATCTCTTCCGCAGCTGCATGACTGAGCATCCCAAGGCGGAGTCCGTCGCCCAGGCAGTAAATGAGAAACATCATCGGAACTATCCAAGGTTTTCCAACACCATTTGCAATGCTTTCGAATCTGTACCGGTCGAACATGGGACAAATTAAATCCCGGTCATCCGGTAGTGGCAATAGCGATGTCGGTGGTTCATAATCTGGGAGGGCTTCCAGTTGGCACTTTAGAAGTTGAAATTTCACACTCATGAAAAACCCATATGGTACTTCCCACTCCCTCCTGAACAGGACGTCCGTCATGTCTCCGGCGATTGTGTCATTAATGAGGTTGAATTTCTGGGCTTCATTAATGAGGTCTGAGTAGAACATGTCTACCATGAACAGGCGATCGTTCATATTTTTCGCCTCTTCCTTCATCCATTTTTCGTCCAGCAATGGGGCATACATCCTCCAATCATAAGGAAGATTGTTCATTTTTTTTGTTGGTTGCAAGGAGTTGGTTTGTGTTTAGGTGAAGGAAAGGAAGGGGTGTTGGGGTATGGAATGAAATTGGTTACACTCGTTAATGTGTTGGCAGGATTTGGAGTGGAAGGGTCGTTATATAGAGGGCAAGAGAACCATCTGGAAAATGAGTGACATTAAACATGTTGCATTTAACAATTAAGTAGTGCTTCATTTGCAGAAAGTAATAAAGCCAAAAAAAATAATAATTTTACACATAATACAACCCCCCTACATAAAGTAGTCGACGGTTTTTGGAGTTAATATCGGAAATGTCTTGGGAAATTGGTCAATTAGATACTAGGACTAACCCAAAACCCTAAACACAAGAAAAAATTATCTTTGCCCGTAGTTGGGAATAGAGTCATCACGTCACTGTGAGGGCCCCACCGCCTGACACATAATTTATTACTTCATTTTGATAAATTAATTTTTTTTGTTTTGTTTCAGTTCTTTAGGGTTTATCGTCACTATTCGAAGGTCACCCATCCAACATTATATCTCCCCCAAATTAACCAAGAAATTTTTCATTCGTTTTGATTCTTTTTTATTTATAATTTTTTTTTCTTTGCAGTGATTTTCCTGTTAATGAATTTACTTTTGTTTTATCTGTACAAATATATGATATGCATTTACTGAAAACTGATAATTATTTTTATTCCAGTAAATTAGCAAACATCATTCATAATCTTTTTATTTGTGTGACCTGTAAAATTTTTTTTTTCCAGTTAATGAAGGCCTACAAATGTGTAGAAGCTTAAACCGACACTGATATTGTCACAATTAAACACTCATTCAGTATGACATGAAGTATGTTTGGGTTAACTTCTCAATACTTCATGACGGTTAACCAAGTATAACACATCGGTTAATGTATATGACTTGGTTAACATCAAGTATATCTTGGTTAACAGTAGAAGTTGTCCATGTTTAGTACCACATGTTAGCATCTTATTTAAATGTATTGCAATACCTAACCAAACAAATTCACTATTGAAAACTGTATGTTAAGGGTTTAGTTATCAGTGGGTCATATTCATTCAAGGTTAACCAAGACGAATCATGTTGTTTATCAAGGCATATCCTGATTAACATGGAGTTCTTCTGGGTTAACCATTGATGGTGTTCATGTTTAGCAGTTAATGATTAGGGTTATAACGTTAGTTACAGTGCATAACAATTGACAGATAAGACAAATTTTTGGTGTCAAATTACATAACAAAACACTTCATATATTGGGAAATCAGTTGTTATTAACAAAAGTAGTTAATACATACCAAATCCACACATAATCCAAACATCAAGAAGTTCAACATACATAACATAACGTAATAAAATCCATTCGCTTTAAACTAAACAAAAACATGATGACAAACATTTTTAAAACTTTCAATGGTTCATGACCGCCTCCTGTAGGACATGCTTAATATTGTCAATCCAAATGTCAGCACGGTAGAAGTCACCGTTGGCGACTTTAGTTGCCATGTCATGTGCGGAATCATGTGTGACCAACTTATGCCGAAGAGCCACCCCGAGTGTTCTGATGACGAACATCATCTCAACAATCAAACCTCTGTTGTTCCTCACAACTATGTTGTTGAAAGTGGACGAATCGAAATGGGGGCATATTGATGCCCAGTCACTTAAAAGCGGCTTCGACGGCCTTATCGGATCCCAGTCAATTTCAAATTCCAGTTGAGCACGTAATAATGGTAGCCTCAACCCTTCAAACCAACCTCTCATGTACACCCAATGTCTTCCATGTATACAAAAAATAATATCATCGAGAACTGGTCCCTCTTCCACCAACTTGTGTTTGCGGGCTTGTGAGACAACATGTTCATAAAACATTATCAAGAGGTGGTAAGGATCACCCATGTTTTCGGCATCCTCCGCTGTATGGTCTTCGTTTAGGGAAGGGACGTATAGGCGCCACTCAATTGGTAGAAGTGACATTGGTTCGACATGACCATTCATTTGGATTTGATGAACACCGGTACGAGACGCGCTGGAATTTTGGTTTGCCATTGATGAAGAGGATAGGGAACAATTCTGATTCATACTCACTATTGTTTTTCGGTATTTATAAAGCGCTGAAGGTTTAGGGTTGAGTAAAAATCAGAATATAAACCGTTGAAAATGATATATTATGGATAACTTCTGAAGGAACTGTTCCAGAAGAAAGTAACGATAGGGTAGGAATAGGGTTGGGCGTGGCACATGTTGTGCATGAAATGACATGCATTATGACAGTCCCATCAATTGGGGTTTTTTTGAGGGAGTTTAAATTGATTGACGTTTAAATTTATATTACAATAAACTCAAAATTATGCGTGTTAATTAAACACTTTATTTTCACATAATATAGTTAGCAACTGAAAATATTTTATGATCATAACGAAATGAACCTGATACAAAATTAAACAGATTGACTTTCCGGAAAATAACACGTGGAGGTCATGCAATGCTGTTGACTTTGCTGACATACCATTCCAACTGGACCATATGGTTCCTCCTTTTAATATGTACCTGTTGACACAAAACATTAGAAAACCACCACTCTTTCTTGATACATTATGGATGTACCACAAAATCATACATACATCTCAGTTGGGTGGGTTGTAGCTTCTACATTTTACCCACTTGACAATTTAATGTTCAAAGTATTTATGGATTTTCCATGTCGCTTTTGGTCTGATTTCAGTGATTCAGATCGGGAAAGGTTTATCAATCTCAAATGTCAGTTGCCTTCTGGTAGAATTGTGCCTGGTCAAATACCACTTGTTATTGAATTCAATGAGAAGTGGTCTTCGTCCATAACAGAGGCCTGTTTCGAGGCTGGCCGGCGGTGCTTCCGGCTAGAACATGTTTTTGAGGAACAAGCCATGGTGGAAGCGTTTGATATTGATCCGGTCCCAACGGTCATATATATTCCTCATTTGAGGATGACACTTAATTCTTCCTACCAGGAAGTTAACTACAACGGATGGATAGACAACACATACATGTTCTATCTCCCACCTGGCCGCAGTATGGGTGAGTTTGGAATTTCCCTCATCCCCAATGAGCAACTTAATGGTGTAGTGTACAATGTCAGAGGCAAAATGGTTCCTTCATCTGGCGATTTACCAAAGGATAAACGCCAGATTTATTGTTCCCAAGTTCCAATTTTTGTATGGAATTGCAGAGGTCTGGCCCGTATATCTTTTAGGCCTAACTTGCACACTGAAACAAGGGTTAGTGGTTCTAACGTAGTTGAATTAATAAGTAGTATTAAAAGCATTGACTTCTATTATGTGAATGCGATTGGATTTGTGGGTGGTGTGGCAATAATTTGGGATCCGGCAAAAGTATATGTTGCGGTTACTGTTTCAGATGACACAGAGGTTTGCTTTGTTGTTAAGGTAAATGAGGATTAACTGTTAATCAAATTGAAGTTCAATATTTCTCTATAATAACCATAAACATATACATATACATATATATATATATATATATATATATATACATATATATATATATATACATATATATATATATATATATATATATATATATATATATATATTTAACTCGTAGGGATCCTGTGACAAACTTCAATGTCCACTGATGTTCTTACATAACCCCGGGAAGCAGGCGAACAATGACCGGGTGATTTTGTTATATTTGTCCGGAATTAGAAGATGTAATATGAATGTACTATGCTAATCCCATTTAGCCACTTTGATTGTCACGTCCAGAAATGTGGGTAAACTTTGACTATGTTCAACATTTTCTTCCATATTTGGTTTAATTTAAGTTCTCTGAACCTATCATGATGAATAGAAAGATGCAGCAATTTTGTTTGTGTCATTTTGCATTTTTTCCTTAGGTTGTATCAAATAAGGCTTTCGTACTTCATGTAGGATTTGCCCTATTAACTGTCATCTTTGGAAATTGTGAAATTAGTGTCAGAATTTTTTCAACCAATACGTTGGGGACAAATATTGCTATCATGAAAAGTTTTCAATATTATATGTAACAAATTAATTGACAGTTTAAGTATCTTTGTCTGTTGAAAAAAGTAATTGTTTCCTTGTTATTCCACCATTAAAGATATTAACAATTTATTTATTAATTATCAATGGTTTATGTATTCATCAATTAATTTTGGACGTCATCAGTTAACTGTTGGGAACTTCAATCACAAAAAGGAGGTCAAAATTTCTTCATACAAATATTTATTTTTAACATATAAATAAATGCAAAACTCATCTTTAATAAATAAATACAGTCAGTGTAAACCATGTCAAATCATATTTAATTAATGTTTCGTGGTGGGGACGTCATAGGGAAATGTTTGCCTTTTAAAATTGATAGCATGCACCACATAGTCGATGATAAAGGTTACATTGACATTAAATAACGCAATATGTTTTGTATAATCATTTTGTGGTTAAGAAAAGTTATTTACTATTTAATGCACTTAACATGGGAACAAAAGTTTCATTTGATGTTATCTGAGTCACTCATTGATACGGTTGAAGTTGAAAAACCAACTGTAAAATGTGAAATGAGATACAGTACTAAGGTTCATGGAGATAAACTTACAACTACTAATTGCAGCCCATTAACAAAGTTGCAAGCACTTCACTTACCACATTGACGCTTAAAACAACTAAAACCATATGACAAAATCAAACCCGGAATTAATCACATGAATGTCATTTTTAACTAATATCAGGTGCAACCAGTAGTTTAGGTTCATGTAGTTACACTAGTACGCCTTCATAATTGCGGAGACAATGTATGACATCAAAATAAACAGGACTACCACCAACAACTTGAGCAACGTTGTAAGTCTTCCAAGTTCACCTTCCGCTTTGTTTAGAATGTCACGCTAAGTTAACATACTTAGGTTTTCGGTCATTCGCATTCTTTCGACACTAACATCCAAAGTTTCTATCTCCATCCTGTAATCTTCAATGACCTCTATGGACCTGGGAGTGAATTCTGGCTAGTAAGGCATCATGCAGCCACATCTACCAGGTCCCTGTAGAAGTTGATCATATGTTGAGTGACATAATACATAACCGATGAACTCATAATAATATCCCTAACACACCTTTGTCCCATTGTTGAATCACCGTGTCATTCTAAACAAAGCGGAAGTTGATAGGTTGACTAACATAATGACAATGCAAAATAGCTTTAATCTGATCATAAAAAATACAAGAGATGCCCAGTGACATAAATACAGTTAAAAAAACGCTTACTAACCTCCATGGGACACACGTAATATCGGTGACCATATTCAGCTTTAACTCTCAAGGACGCACCCCATACCATGGTTGCATCGGATGACTGGATCTAATAGATCAACATCTTCAATATCTGACTCAAAAAAACTTTCGTAATAGCCATACCTTCCGAATGTGCTTTGTGAACTGTCGCTCGTCATCATGAGTTTGTGTTTATGGTTTTAGGATTTCCTACAAGAAATTCAACTCATTGTAATGCAAAAAACAAGTTGTTGTTCAGTGGTTGACAAAACGGTTGGGTAACTGGGTATTTAAAGAAGTAACGTCCAAGGGAAAAGAGGTTTTGCATTAAACCCAACATTAGTCGCATTGAATGTGGAGTTTTGAACCCAACTAAACAGGTGATTGATTGTTACATCAATAAAACCCTAATTCATTCATTATGATCTTTTAACTAAAGTACTAATATTAACCAAGTATCCTTGTCCATACTTTATGTTGTAAGTGTTACTTAAGTCACGACTCACTGAACTATGTACTGCATAAACCCACATAATAAAAGTGGTTAACGAAGACATAACTTGCATCCCATGCACTTCTCATCTGTTAATGAATAATGTTGTCCATGTTAACTCCTTCATCTTACCATCGTCAACCCTACATCCTTGATAGCCATAAAGCATAACATATGCATTTCTACTTTAGTAGTAACCAACCCATTTCATTATGCAAAGATTATGTTCTAACTATGGGATAGGAGAAGGTGAACTTCATTGTAGCTAAACCCAAAACAATACAGTCATAAACATGAACATTTTGTGTGTTTACTGTTCATCGGTGTCTATGTTGACTCCTTTATGTTTGCATCATAACCCCTATGGGCTACCAACATATCCCTACACCATGACAGCATCATTATGAATTTAATTGTAACCATAATCTGTGTTTCCAATCAGTTTATTACCTAAATCATATATTTAACCTTAATAGTATGTCTAGAGAGTTTTGTTTGGATGAACAAAAAAAATTAGGGAACTATCTTCAAAATCTGTTAAATAATCTCGACATATATTGTAAATGATATCTACATATTATATTGTATATTATTCCAGAATATATTATGGTAGATAACGATTGAATCTTCCAAATAGAATGACATTGAAGATGAACTCAAATATGGAAAGCACCCACCATGCAAGGAAAGGATCGACCATAGTAGATATAGTACAACATTCTTGAAGTACTGAAAATTCAAACCCTAAATTCATATTCTTAAATTAAACATGAAACACTAATGCCATGAACCGGGTTTTTTGCATTTTGGACCCTGAGCTTTAGGGGTATTTACATTCTGAACCCTTTGTTTTCAACATTAAGTTTTTGGACCCTAAAGTTTGTAGAAAGAAAAAAAAGGACCCTAAAGTTTGTGATGTTGAAAGAAAGTCTGTTTCCCGTTTTTCTTTTTCTTTCCATATTTAAATTTCTCTCTCGATTAGCGTCAAACTTCAAAGCTAAGGTCAAAACTGATATTAAAATTATCATGAACCTCTCTTATTCATGTTGGAGTTACTTAAATCCTGTACTCAGGAGTCTAAGTAGCCCTAACATGAATAAGAGAGGTGTATTATAACTTCAATATCAGTTTTAACCATAATCCTGAAGTTTGACGTCAAACGGGAGACAAATTCAAACATTGGAGGAAAACAAAGAATGAGACAGGGGCTTTTTTTTAAACTCACAAACTTTAGGGTTCTTTTTTCTTCATTCAACAAATTTTAGGGTCCAAAAAATTAAAGTTGAAAACCAATGGTTCAGAATATAAATACCCCTAAAGTTCGGGGTCCAAAATGCAAAAAACCCGCCATGCACATGAAACAAACATGGTTCATAATCCAGACATCCTGGGATTTTAAGAAATACACATCAGAACAATCGACAATGAACAAACGATACACAAATGACCGCACCTTCCTCTTAGTCAAGCAATCCTTCACGCAGCTTCCATTCGTTGAACACCAATGTCAGTGTTATACCTATTCTCCTGTTGCTCATAACGAATAGTCTCTTGAACTTCCCGCATCTGACTGTCCAGCTCTTCAATCACCTTCATTGATCTATTAGTGTAAGGGGGATCATATGGTGCATAATAATTGCATGCATGTTCACCCTGCATCAAAATTAAGCAGCATTTAGTATGTAATTACTTCATCTCATTGCCTATAAATTGGCAACAAATATTATGCATGGTTTACCGTTTTTGGACATTTTGCATATCGACGCCTGTAAAGACCACCTGACTCTACTAACACAGCTTCAACACCACATGAGCACCGTGGATGATTCATTTCACTTGACAAAGCTAAGATAATGGAAAGTGAACCAAGTTTTGAAATCTGCTTCTGCTTCAAGTTGAATAACTTTATAGACAAGTTGGTCGTTCATGTCATTCAAGATCCCTCAATTAATGTGGTTGTTGGGTAGATGGCACTCTCCTTGTTCATAACTTAAAGCATTAAAGTAGGGTTCCTAATTTTAAAGGTTAAAGGTAACCACTAATGCCAATCAATGAAACCGTCATATGGGAAAGGGAGTTGTTGGGCCATTACATACATACATCTTCTTCCCTCTTAGGCCCAAACACAAATACAAAATAAATTGTACATAGTTTGGGCCCTCTTTTGCCAACGTCGGCCTTGTCCTAGGTTACCACATTCAGCAAATGTTGGGCCCACAATCCATGAACGTTATTGAAATATTAATAAACTTTTTCTGCAATTTTTGTTAACAACCTTTGGTACATCTTCATTATACGATATCCGTGAAATATGAAACACACAGAAAATTTGACATATGACACAAAATAATGTAAAATTTCCTTGTGTTCCTTTGTCTCAATAAAAATCATCATTGAAAGGCCATCGGTTAGCATAATAATGTCAACATCTAGTACACACAATGCAGGAACAAATTACTATTGGTCTCCGTTAACAAATTCGTCATCGACAAGCTGTTGTCCGCCGTGGACATCTGCATACATGTGAACCCTTGTCTCGGTACAAGTGTTCCTATGATGACCAGTACGATGGTAGTTTGAGCAACGATGCTTCATCTTATTTTGGCTCTAAGACTCATGCCTTCTCTTTCGAGGACGACCGGCTTACCTTGGATTCTGTGGGGGAAGTATTTCCCTGCAAAATCCTTCATCAAGGTCATCCCCCCTACCACTTTCCCTGTAGCAGCATCCACTGAGGGAAATCCGTCACTGACCATGGGTTGTATCCCTGCCACATACATCATTGTCTGTGTATTCTTCTTGTAATAATCACTAACAAAATCATACAATGGAAGCCCAACCCTTCGAATCACAGCCATAGCATATACGCAAGGCAACCCTATTAGCTGGAACCACTGACATGTGCATGTCCGCGACTTTATGTTGACAACAACCCTCCTGCTGTTGGACATGTCAATGCAATATTCACCCCTGATAGAAGACAACGATTGAACACGGCTGACTGAATCAGATTTTGCAATTGTGTCCTTCAACTTGTCATCAATTCTAGGACCAACAACTGTTTTCCACCCGTTCAGTTCTTCGTTCCTCCTCTAATACTTGTGGCCAACCTTCTGTAAATGACCAGACAATAGCCATGGAATGTGCATGTTTCTCAGACCTTTCATCCAATTATTCCAGCTTTCAATTGGGTTGTTGTTCAGTCTTCCCCAACGGTCCTTCTTGAATTTGCTTTGCGCCCATTGAGCCGGTTCGTTGTCCTCAACCCATTTTGAATATAAAGGATTATATGCACGTAACTTCTCCATCCCTTCAAATTTAAAACAACAAGTTCCATCATTTACCATCACATATAATCATTTTATTGACATCTTCACATTATTAGTGCACATCAGAAACTTACCAGAATTGTAACCCTCATCTGTGGTCGCATAAGCTATTCTAGACAGCATCTCCTTTGCCTTCTCCTTACCGGCTGTCATCCGCTCTCCTTTCTTCGAGATAAACTGACAAAAGTTCTCGGTCAAATGCCTTAGGCAATAAGAGTGGAACTCTTTCCCAAAATATTTAGGCACATATTTCAGTAAAGATCCATGCCTGTCAGTCATTACAACCGTGTCAGTCTGCCCAATACACTCTCTAAGATTCCTCAGGAACCAGTCCCAGTTGTTATCGTCCTCCCCACCCACAACAACATATGCAATGTCTAACAGATGGTTGTCTGCATCCAACGCAACTGCAGACAGCAATGTGCCACCATATGGGCCACTGAGATGGGTTCCATCAACGAACAAATTTTTTCTACAACAAGTAACAAACGCCTCCATAGATGGGGAGTAAGACACAAACATCCGGCTGAACAGATTCCCATCAACCTCAACAAACGCATAAGAGCCTTTGTTCACTTTCCTGATGGATGCACATAACCATGGAAGTAGCTTGTACTGGTCTTCAGCGTTCCCAACAACTAACATCCGAACATACTCCCTCGCCCGCCAACACTGCTGGTATGTAGCTTTAATACTAAACTCCAGCATAACATCCTTCAGTATTGAATCCAGGGAGTAATCCGGGGACATCCTTATCTTCTCATCCATCAATGACCCTAATATAGATGCCCTCAATCGTTTCATCTTCCACATCCCCATGTTGCACTCATCCCCAGCGGTGTGCTCATGCTCACCATTAAATTCCTTAACATACATGCCTGGGTTTTTTTCACTACCCCTAGCACATACAAAAAACGGACAACAATCAGCAACACACCAAACAACGATCCTCTGTCGGTAGTTACGTTCAAACCTATACCCAAACCTATATGCCAAACAGTATTTGAATACACTTTCCCGGAAAGCTTCTTGACTAGGGAACAACTGCCCTTTCCCTGTCAACTCATTTTTCCAAGCACACATTCGGGTGTTGTATGCCTCACAATTTCCACCTGTCTTCGGCCACATCAAGCATCCACCGTCATTCTCCCGTTCCTCTTCCATCCCATCCATATCATTATCATAACATTCCTCCCACACTGGATGCTCATCCATATAGCCAACATGGTTAACGTCATTCAATTGATCAAATTCCTTTACCAACTTTCAATTTTTTCCCTACAAATTCAAACAAAATACAACATCACATACATCAACATTTAATACTTTCAACAAACACAATGCATTATGCGATGGTACACTTACCGATTCACATCATTTGCATTGACTACTTCAACCTCCTTTGACGTTCCAGCCTCCATTACATCACACTCAGTTTCTATGCATATATCAGCACCACTCCCATTTTCCATGCATATAGCAGCATGTCTGTCCCCTCTGATTTCCAGAGCGTGCGACTCCGAAACGTCATCATTCAACGCTGAACGATATGTTACATATAAATAGCCGACACCATCGCTTCCTCTAAACATTTTTAACATGTCTCCGTCCTTGCAGAACCGAATCATCATTGTCCTATCATACTTCAAAGTATAAAATATGTCCATCCCATTTAAGTTTCGTTCTATTAAGTCAGAAACCATTTTAACAACATCTTCTACCTCTATCGTATCATCCACCCAAATGCATCCCTTCTCACCACCAACATATCCAACTCTACCCATTTTACCACCATATAGAACATATACAGGCATTTCACGTTTTTCCAACACCCGAAATTGTACTTCACCATCACCCATTTTTCACTGTAAATTGACAACCATTCATACATCAAAATATTTATAAATGAAACAGCAATTATACATTGACAACGTGCATACAACATATTCATCTACTACTTACTATTGCTGACCATGCTATGTTAATCAAAAAATTTTGTTTAAATCAACATCTTTTTGCACCATATAACAATACACTTCAAACAAACCGCACATCACACTAACATCTTTTTTTTATATTACCAATCAAAATCCTCATTTCCAACAATGTAACCCATAACCGACACCACAATAAAACATACATATTCACCTCCTCAATTTTCGATACAATTATACACGATTATCATTCTACCAGATTAACATTATAAAGTCCAACCATGACATCCCAAAAAACAAAATTTCGTGAAAACCAGAAACCCTACAGCAAATATTCCAGATATTAAGAACAACTTACACTAATCTATTTCTCCTCCACTGGAATTGGAATTTTCTACACTTTTGCCGCGAAATTCGGAATCAACGTATTTCGTTCTCGAATAATTTAGGGTTCCACCAGACAATCCTCCCTCAACTTCAACGGCTCTTCTCTTCGCTCTTCCAAACGAATACAGTACTGCTTCAGATTTGATTAATTTTCCACAACAAGCTTCGTTTTCCCGCTACAAAATTGTCCCACTTTATTAAATATTATTTTCCCCATAATGCCCCTATGCTCAAGGCACTATTATTTATTAAATAGTGATTTCCCCAGAATGCCCCTACGCATATAGGTTGGGCTCTACTAAATAACACCTTGCTGTAAATGTTTTTCTAGTCAAAGCACATTTTGATTGATTTTGATTGATGGCAACACTAGAGAGTAAATAAAGTACCAAATTGTAAATAAATCTTAAGCCCAACATTAGAGAGTAATAAACCCTTTATTTATTGACGTAAAGGAACCAAATTTTTTTATTTATTAATGGCAACGATGGAAAACTATTGCCAACATTTTCTTAGGTAAATTGTATATTATCAAATAGAATATAGTTAGCATAAATATGTGTGATAAGCTAGAGACCTGTGAGCATATAGTCAGTATTAGAATATAGTTAATATATTGATTATTACTTTATCTGTTCCATATCAATCGCTGTCTTTGAAAATTATGTAGTCAAATATTAAAAATTTTGACTCTAAATTTTTCAATATATACAATGACTTGTTACATAAGAATAGTACCATTAAACTCGTTATGAAAAATATTATCATAAAAGTATAATATTTCAATTGTTAATATAACATTATACAAAAAATTATCTATCAAAAGTTGACATGCATTGAAAACTGTGACAAGCAAATATATGACAATTAATGTGGAACAAAGGGAGTAGTTTTTTTTCCCTATTATATGCAATTAAGTTTCATAATCCTTTTTATTGTACTTAGATATTCCCGTTTACTATTCTTCGTCTCTCATTTTACTATTGTCGTACACTTTTTCATAATAATTTCCAATATCGCCATTAACCCTCACAATTTTACTCTCTAACTTCTCTCTAGTTTCTCTCTTTAGAAAACACTCTCAAACAACCATCAACGACCTCCAACACAATAGTAATAATAATAATAATAATAAGAATAATAAAAATAATAATAATAAAAATAATAATAATGTTTACAAAATTTTATTAAAAAAACTCGACAAAAAACCCCAGCAGACACGGTTGTCAACAAGTCAGTTAGTGCTAAACTTATTCTAAGTGCATTATTGTTCAACACCCCCCAAAGTACAGTGTATTATTGTCGAAAGTCAAAGTTCAATGCATTATTGTCTAATACCCCAAAAGTTCAGTATATTAGCATCCAAAAACCATTTAATTTATTTTTTTATATTTTTTATTGTCCTTATTTTATTTATTTATTTATTTTTGATATTTTTTATTTCCCTTATTCTATTTATTCATTTTGATATTTTTATCCTAATTCGATATTAAACTATAGTTACTTACTATAGTTACTTATTCTACGTTCGTATCTTTATTCACAAACTTATTAGTTATATAGATTCTTCTGGATTTTATATTTATTTTAAAAAATTTACATGTTAATTATAAATTAATTGATGAAAATAATTGACTATAAACATCATCTAATTTACTTATTCATTATAGAACATAAACATCTATATAATAATTTAATTTTCATTAATTATAATTTTATATGAAAAGATAAGAAATAACATTGTGTGTGTGAAATAATTTTCTATGACAAGGTGAGAAATAACATTGAAGACATGAGAATTTCAAAGATGTGGAGAAGGTCTCGTGTGCCATGTCAACATATTATACACAATGCCCACATTGAAGACCAGCTAACGAGGACTATGTCGAAAGTATTAGGTCCATTCCCATTCCACACCATGATATGGAGGATTTGTGCTATTGGGGTCTGTCCTCTTTGGGATCCTTCACCACAAAATCGGTCACATGGCTTGCTCATGATATCCCATCGAATTTCCATGCGTGGGAATTTAGCTGGATTTGGAACCTGGATATACAACCAAGCTAAAAACCTTCCTCTGGCTTCTCTGCCATAAAGCTCACCCCATAAAAAGCGAAATTGCCAGAAGAGGCATCCCTGTGGACACTGCCTGTGCCTTCTGTGGCTGCCATCCTAAGACTCAGGACCATCTATTCATTTCCTGCAATAAAATTAAAGAAATTTGGGATTTGGTCTACACTCACAACTGGCTCCCTGGACAGCTCCCTATGGATAGTTTGAGTGTCCTTCAATTACTCAATTCTTGCAAAAACTGCTTAAAATCCTAGGATATTGACCGCCTGGTCAGCATCCTCTGGAGTATTTAGAAAGCTAGAAATGATATTGTGTTCAAACAGGTCAGGACTACCCCGGCTGGTATCTTGGTGAGAGCTAAAAGTGCCGCATTAGAATGGAGAGTCAGAACGAACCTGGATGCCGCCTTCTTAGCTGATGATGTTCCGGAGCCTTATGTCTGTTCTCACCCTACCTCTCGCATGGTGGCTTGGGATGCGCCTCCTAAGGGCACGGTCAAAATTAACTTTGACGGCGCTAAATCTAGAATGGGTGCGACAGGGGGTTTCATTGTCACAGATTGGCGTGGTTCCTGCATTTCCAATCAGTCTTTCAACTTGGGCTCTGCCTCTGTCTTGGTGGTGGAAGCAACGACAATGAGAAATGATATCCATGAAGCCATTCGTTTGGGTTTTGAGAACATCACTGTGGAAGGTGATAACAAAATTATTATTGAAGATGTTAAAGGTGCTTGGGAGATTCCTTACTCAATCAAGATGGTGATCGAAGATATTAAATTTTCCCTTTCTCAATGCTCCTATTATGGCATTCATCATGTTTTTAGGGAAGTAAAAAGTGTTGCTGATTGGTTAGCTAAAGCTGGGCTTAGTAGTACTTCTTCTACTGCTTGGAATGCGGATTCGATTCGTTCCCTCTCCCTCGTTCTAGAGCAGGATAGACGGAGAATGACCCTTGAGAGAAGGGATGCTTAAATTATCTGCTTACCTTGTATAAAAAAAAATACACAATGTCGACATGGGGTCATGTCCACGCCTTTAAAATCTCATGTTCATAATGTTATTTATCATGAGATTCATCATATATATATATATATAGACACACACACACACCCGAGTCGAGCCGAGAACCGAGGCGAGACCAAACCAGGAACCCCTTCTCAAGTTTCACTGCAAAATAGGGGAAAGAGGCAGTCGGGCGTCGCACCCGAGTCACTGAGGGTCGCGCCCATGACATGCTGATGCCGCATCAAGACATCAACCAGGCAGCCGTCGCGCCCACGACCTGCCACGGAGAGGAGAACTTTGCTTACGGGCAGAACTTTGTAGTGCCCGTTACAAGTGATGTCGCGCCCGCGACGAGTTACGTAATGCCTGCGACAACTGCTGGATGATCGACGGATGAATGGTGGCAGAGAGTGGTCGCGCCCGCGACCTCGGTGTCGCGCCTCCGACGGGTCAACTTCCGCGGAAAGCTGCGCGGCGTGCTGAGATTAATTCTAGGGTTTTGGCTTGTTTTCTTTCCTTCTATAAATACCCACATACATTCAGCACTATTATCATTCTTAGTATCTTAGTTACGAGTAGGATTAGAGTAGAATTAGGTTTAACTGCTTTCTTTTATCTTGCTTTAATTTCTTCAAGTCTTTAATTGTTTTTCAAGCTTTCCTTAATCTCTCTTGCAATTTGTATTCAACTTTCTTTCCAAGCAATTCCATTCAAGCAATTTTACAAATCTTTTGCTCTCTCTCTCTCTCTCTGGTTTCCATTGATGCTTTGATTTCAAGCTTTCTAGTGCTAGCTACCTCAAATCCAACTTTCAGTGAGGGGGAGGGTAAAGGTCACAAATTATACTCTCAAGTGAGGATTTGGGGATTGTTAGTACTCCAATTCACAATTTTCTTCTTTGTTCGGGGGAAAATCCAATTGGAAGTTGAAGCTTCAAGTGAAGATTTAGTGCTTGGAGGTATAATTTTTTGTTCCCAATTTCATTGTTCATTCTAGTTGTCATTTATTGCTTTCTAATTGCTTTATTCTTTCATGCTTTCTTAGTATTGATTGTTATTTTGAATCCATGTCTAGATTAGTTTGATCGCTTTCTTTACATAATTTATCGCTTTCCGCATTGAAAAACCTCTACGCAAACCAATTCCCTTGTCAAGCCTTACACCCATCCCTATAGATTCGACAACCCTTAATTCATAAAAACCCAAAAATACTAGAACCGAACAATGGCGCCGATTTCGGGGATGACGTTATTTGATAGATTAGGTTATTGGTTTGTGTGTAAATAGTTTATTGCTTTCTAGATTCTTCCAAGAAAATGTTGTAAAAAAAAATTTGAATATCGAAAAAAAGAGAAAAAAAAAGATAGAGATTATGGATAATCCCCAATTTCCCCAATTTGAGCATGAAATATTTTGGAGATTGCTAGTTTACATGATTATCGTGCTCTATGTGAATTGTATGGTATCTTTTATGGTACATTAAATCTTTTGGGAATTATGAATGAGGGTGTGAATTATCAGACCCGAAATCTTTTAGATTATTACGGGTTTTCTACTTTAGGGGAAGAAAAAGCATGAGAATTACTTGAATGGTTGTCTAGGGATTCTTATGAATTTGAGCAAAAAATGTTATTCCATGTGACCAATCTTCTTATTATGCACCACCCTCCGGGACCGAAACTGAACAGTCATGTGAATACCCCTTGTATTTTGATGATCAATCTTATGGTGGGGATTATTGTGAAAATTCTTATGACCTTTCCCCGTGTGATGTTGTTGAGTCACATCCTTTGTACTTATATTGTGAATCTTCGTACCATGATTCTAACTCTTGTGTCCAAGCTGAAGTGGATAATTTTCGAGCTGGCCTTTGTGCGACAATGAATGAGTACACAAAAGAATTTTTACGCATGATTAAAAATGGGGTAGAAGCTTTTTCTTCACAAATGGTTGATTCGAGAGTTGAAGTAGGTCATTCATCTTTGAGTCCTGAAAT
Source organism: Portulaca oleracea (assembly GCA_029582165.1). NCBI lineage: Eukaryota > Viridiplantae > Streptophyta > Magnoliopsida > Caryophyllales > Portulacaceae > Portulaca > Portulaca oleracea. The sequence goes on along the minus strand of CM055885.1, from coordinate 10,248,017 downwards.
GCGTGTTGACTCTTCTTTGTTTGATTATGATGAGGATGATGACTACTATAACAGACCATGCCTCGGGCTTAGCAAATTCCTTAGCTTTAGCTGCACCTAGTGAGCATGAGAAACATGATGATTTTGTGTGTGATGATGTAGAACTTGATGAAAACATAGTTGATGATGAACCATTGTCCATACCGTTATCCATGCCTTTATGTGAAAAGAAGGTTGAGCCTAATGAATGCCATGATACTTGTGATGCAATTGAGTATAATTTTCTTGAGAGTGAAATAGAATCCCTTGTGATTGAATGTGTGCTTGATGCTGAATTATTCACTTTCATTGAGAATCATTGCATTAGTGAGGCATTAGCTACCCTTTCATGTGCATCCATTGATGTGGAATCTTGTGATGATGAGCTTAATTCTTTGGGGATTGATTATAATTGTTTGAACTTGGTTTGTGACGATGATGCTTTTGATGATGCTATGCTCTATGAGTCATTCACGATGGGTTATGACCCGGAACCTTCCAGTTTCACTTTTGATGTTGTTTTGAATGATGCACCTTTGTCTTCTGATACTGATAGTTTTTCTGATGAGTCTGATATTGATGAAGATGAAGATGTGCCTGTTTGTGATGTTGGGAGTGTTATGTTGTGGTCTAACCCTACTTTTTCCTTATCACCCATTGATGATTATGATGATTATTTGGATCATAGTTGTGATTTGAAATCAGTGTTTGATGAAAATTGCATGGAGAATGAGTTTGAGTAATTGTTTGCATCAAAGTCTTTGCATGAGTATGTTTAGGAATGTGTTGTATTGCCCCCTCCCGTTGATTTGCATACCTAATCTCCATTTAGGAGTCAATGGGAGGAATCATTTTTCATATCTCATTTTGAAGTGCCTTGAAAAGTCTTGTACATTCCTAAAGTCTGTCCTTTCTTTGACTTTTCTAAGGCATTTGATAAACTATTAACAACACTAATGTTTGTTGATGTAATTTTGAGAGTGTGCTCTTACCTACACCATTCTGCGATGCATGACTTGTTACTCTTGGCGTTGAATGGTTTTGACATGATGCCCGATATCATGAGGTGAGAAGGAGTGAGTCTATTGATAAGAAACCTTCCAGGTAATATCATTCCCCGCCTTTCTTGTACAGTTAGTGAGTATTCTTTCTTTCCTTCTTTTATTTTCTTTTTGGTGTGTTTCTTAATTTCTTTTGGGTGCCTGCTTATCTCTATTTCTATTCCAATGAGGACATTGTTAGCCTTTTTGTGTTGGAATGGGGTGACATGCATGTCGGCTTGTGTTTCTCTTTTCTGTTGAGAGTTTTATTTTTGTGTGGTCTTTCTTTTCTTCTTTTGTTTTCTTTTTGTGTGTTTCTTTTTCTTTCCTTTTGGAGTGCTTGCGTATCTTACTTTTGTTTCCAATGAGGACATTGCAACCTCTTTTTGTGGGAGTGGGGGGCGGGGTGGGGGTAGTATGCATTCCGGCTTTTGAGTCTAAGAAAGAAAAGAAAAAAAAAGAGTGAGATTCATTTTGTAAATATTTTGGTTTTTCTTTAGTTCTTTAGTTAGTAGTGTCTTGCATATATTTTTATTTTTCTTTTAATCTTGCATGCCAAGTTTTAAGCATTTAGATGAGTTTAAATTGTATATCTAACTTTATGCTTGGTGCTTTTTGATCGTGGATCGAGTTGGATTTAATTGAAGATTTTGAGGTAACTTCCTTCCATCCTCTCTTTGAGTGTATATATATTCTTGATCCATGTTGCATGCTTGATTTTTCCTTTTGGGTGGTGAACCCCTTGAGTGTGAATGTTGGGATTATCTTGTTGTTGGAGCCGTGTGGGCTCGAGTCACCATTTCTTTTTATGTGATAAGTGTTTTGTATATATGCTTTTCTTAGGTTCTCTACCTTACTTGTGACACCCTTCTCACAATGGGGACATTGTGATCTTTTTTGTTGGAGTGGGGGTGATATTTTTCATGTTCATGGGTAGACAACCTAGTATTTTGATTTTGTTTTTCGTAGTTTTTGCTAAAATCTGAAAAATTTTGTGTGCAAAAAGGAGAAAAAAGGAATTGAAAAACCTTTAAAAGTTTTCGTTTTTCTTTTGTTTTTGCTTTGTCTTTAGGATAAGTGTAATTAAAGCTTAGAAGACTTTCTTAATCTCCTTGAAAGCATCCCGTATTAGTATTATCGTCCTTAGTTCAAGTATTGTCATGACTTACTTATGTAGATTCCCTTCATTAAATGCTTAATAAAGATCATTGATTCTTTCACGTTCTATTTGAAATTGTGAGACTTTAGTAGATCACTTCCGAGCTTGTTGAAAAAGTGAAATCTAATTAAATTGAATTAATTGGTTATTTGCCGGCTAACCCTACACGGGCCGATGTGAGTGGGCGGTACTCACGCCCCTTAAGCACTTTGTTTGCGAATGGAGTAGTTCGTGTTGGGAGGGTAGACCTTTAAAGTGTAATGTTAAGTTAGTATACCTACACGGGACCGGTATGAGCGAAGCGACGCTCTTACCCCATATGCACATCGTTTGCGTATGGAGAAGCCCGTGTTGGGAGGGCAAACCCTGTTATGGGCCGTGCAATTCCTGAAAAAACCAACACCAAATCTTGTTGAGTTAAGTTAAAGTTGTTGGACCATTAAATTCTAAAACCCAACACCAAAGAGAATCGTAATAAATGTGAAGTCTTTCCTTGTGTCTCCGGCGACCCTCACCAAGCCAAGGGCGGCACAAGCGAGGGGGAACGACACTTAAATAATCTTTTGCTTTGAAACAAGCTTGGATTGTGGTTTGCTCTAGATCCATCAGATTCTATTAGAATAACACTTGCACTTGAGCACATAGGATCTTATTTTGTAGGAGATGTTAGGACTCAAAAACCTTAAAGATTGACAATATCTTGAGTTAGGTGATTTGATGTGCTCATAATGGTTCCTTTTGGTTGATTAGTATTGTTTTCCTTGCGGCCATTGCATGATTCCTAAAAGCAAGTAGTTCTTCTTTTCTTTCTTTTCAAAGCTTGTTTTATTTTTCACTTTCCCTCACTCCTTTTCTTTGGCTTTTGTGGGTATAGCTTCTACAAACCCTCACAAGACCTTCCTCGTCCACTTGAGCTGCCAAGGGGTTTAAAGGGCTTGATGCATGTGCTAAATCCATCCGTGATTCCTGCGAAAGTGAGTTAGAGTAGTTAGTTTCTTTTTCCCTTTCTTTATTTAGTTTGCTCGGGGTGAGCAAACCCTTGTGTGGGAGTGTTGTTCGGTCTCGTTCCGAGCAGAATTATTATCATTTTTAGGGTATTTTTGGTTGTTCAAGTCCCGGATTTGTATATTAGATATGATGAGTTCATGTTTTGTAGGAAAATAAAGAGTTAGAAGAAAATTGGGGTTAATTGAGGCTTTTTAGGGAATTCCGAGTGATTTCCTGAGCGACCCAAACCGACTCGTGTCGAGCCGAGAACCAAGGCGAGACCAAACCGGGAACCCCTTCTCAAATTTGAGGCAAAATAGGGGAAAGAGGCAGTGGGGCGTTGCACCCGAGTCACTGATGGTCGCGCTCGTGACATGCTGTTGCCGCGTCAAGACATCAGCAAGGCAACCGTCGCACCCGCGACGCCATCCGTCACGCCCGCGACCTGCCAGGGAGAGGAGAACTTTACCAGCGGACAGAACTTTGTAGCACCCATTACAAGTGAAGTCGCGCCGGGACAAGTCATGTAACGCCCGCGACAACTGCTGGCAATATATATATATATATATATATATATATATATATATATATATATATATGTCAATTTTAGCTGTTCACTGCAACTGTATCAACGAGTAAAGTGTTCATTGCAAAAATATTATAGATGGTAATTATTTCATACATTTTGTCATTCGGAATGGTACATGTTTACCAAACATATACAAAGTTCTTGCAAAATAAATACATCTCAATGACCCCTCTCGAAAAAGGATGTCCCAATGACGCCAAAAAAGGATTCTTAGCCGCACAATCTAAGCATGTTGGAGGTTTTATAGATATTAGTAACTTTGAAGGAGTCGGATAACAAAACTATGATATTTCGCTTAAGGTAGCTTATGGAAGCCAAACTATCTTATTGATGTTCCAAAACCATATTAAACCCCGTCGCTCCCTCGATGGCTATAAGAAATATTTCATTAGCGAAGATAAAAAAAAGAAAAAAGAATCTGATAGATTTTCTATCAACATGCAGAAACTAAGTGAGGTAGATATAGAGGGCAAAACTTCCTTAAAGCAGCAACTTGGGACAAAAGACTCTAAAACCATAATAGTTGCATTATGATGGAACTTCAAAATAAAAACAAGAGGATAAAGCTACGCATCATAAGCCTGCATTGCCTTACATGGTAGACTTCAAACCAATTCGAGACTCCACCGATACTCACAACACATTAACCCAACCTGCCCCATGTGTCATAATGAGGAAGAAACCATATATCATCTTCTCTTCACATGCTCATTTGCAAGACAAGTCAGAAAGGAGATTGCAACTTTGGTACCCACCATAAATGGCCACAATTTTGAGCATTGGTGTAAAAGGATTTTAACTTGGAAAGCCCCACAATGGAAGAGATCTCTATCCATGGCTTGCATCACCAGCTACATTTATAACATATGGGCTGTAAGAAACTTGGTTTGTTTCAAAAACTAAACGACACCTTCCCATACTGTACCCAATACTATCGGAACTATTCTTCGTGATAGAACTCTTTTCATAGCAAATCGTTCACAAAAGTTTAAACATTGTATAGAATAATTATGTAGATAGGGTTGTATCATTGATTTTCCTTATTAAATGAATGGTTATACTTTTACCCATTCAAAACATATAAATATATATATATATATATATATATATATATATATATATATGGGAATGGATCCAGTGAAAAGGAAATTTAGGTGAGAAGGTCAGAAGAGAAGATCTTGGCCCTCCAAATCTGATCCAACGGCTGAGATTAAAACAACCATCCCCACTGAAATTCCTGCACACGTGTGGGAAAAAAAAGAAGAAAAATGTCAGCTTATTTAATTATGTCGCGGGATTTGTGGGATTTGGTGAGAGAAAGTGCAAGCAAGGAAAAACCCCAGTTTTGAAACTTTTCCATATCGGTACTCAAGCACACTACAAACTTTAGTCTTATTCTAGTGTTTTTCAAGGAATTCGAGCAGACCATTCGGCATATTCTAGGGTTTTGTCGACAAACTTGCTCAACCACACCGGGGTTCTCAAATAAAGCATCGCCGATTTTTTTTACCATACACATTCAGCAACATCGACGGCAAGGATGAAGTCGGTGAGTGACAATCCTCTTTGTGGTTGATTGTTCACCAATTTCATAGCTCCAATGTGATTTTACGGTGAATTTGAAGTGATGTTCATGTGTTGTTGATACTTTGTTACAGGGGATAAGCACAGAGGAGAATAATTCCGACAATGTCACCGACGAGGAGTCACATACCAAGTAAGTATGCTACATTCCATTGTTCAATATGTTGTGTGTCGCTGGACGAGGATGACGATGGTGGGACGAGATTAGATATAGGGGATGGGGGTGTGACACATCGAACAGGGCACATGGCTCAAGAAACCATAAATCATCTTCTCTTCACATGCTCATGTGCAAGACAAGTCAGAAAGGAGATTGCAACTTTGGTACCCACCACAAATGGCCACAATTTTGAGCATTGGTGTAAAAGGATTTTAACTTGGAAAGCCCCACAATGGAAGAGATCTCTATCCATGGCTTGCATCACCAGCTACATTTGTAACATATGGGCTGTAAGAAACTTGGTTTGTTTCAAAAACTGCAGGACACCTTCCCAAACTGTACCCCATACTATCAGAACTATTCTTCGTGATAGAACTCTTTTCATAGCAAATCGTTCACAAAAGTTTAAACATTGTATAGAATTATTATGTAGATAGGGTTGTATCATTGATTTTCCTTATTAAATGAATGGTTATACTTTTACGCATTCAAAACATATATATATATATATATATATATATATATATATATATATATATATATATATATATATATATATATATATATATATATATATATATATATATATATGGGAATGGATCCAGTGAGAAGGAACTTTAGGTGAGAAGGTGAGAAGAGAAGATCTTGGCCCTCCAAATCTGATCCAACGGCTGAGATTTAAACCACCATCCCCACTGAAATTCCTGCACACGTGTGGGAAAAAAAAGAAGAAAAATGTCAGCTTATTTAATTATGTCGCGGGATTTGTGGGATTTGGTGAGAGAAAGTGCAAGCAAGGAAAAACCCTAGTTTTGAAACTTTTCCATGTCGGTACTCAAGCACACTGCAAACTATAGTCTTGTTCTAGGGTTTTTCAAGGAATTCGAGCAGACCATTCGGCATATTCTAGGGTTTTGTCGACAAACTTGCTCAACCACACCGGGGTTCTCAAATAAAGCATCGCCGATTTTTTTTACCATACACATTCAGCAACATCGACGGCAAGGATGAAGTCGGTGAGTGACAATCCTCTTTGTGGTTGATTGTTCACCAATTTCATAGCTCCAATGTGATTTTACGGTGAATTTAAAGTGATGTTCATGTGTTGTTGATACTTTGTTACAGGGGACAAGCACAGAGGAGAATAATTCTGACAATGTCGCCGACGAGGAGTCACATACCAAGTATGCATGCTACATTCCATTGTTCAATCTGTTGTGTGTCGCTGGACGAGGGTGACGATGGTGGGACGAGATTAGATATAGGGGATGGGGGTGTGACACATCGAACAGGGCACATGGCTCAAGAAACCATAAATCATCTTCTCTTCACATGCTCATGTGCAAGACAAGTCAGAAAGGAGATTGCAACTTTGGTACCCACCACAAATGGCCACAATTTTGAGCATTGGTGTAAAAGGATTTTAACTTGGAAAGCCCTACAATGGAAGAGATCTCTATCCATGGCTTGCATCACCAGCTACATTTGTAACATATGGGCTGTAAGAAACTTGGTTTGTTTCAAAAACTACAGGACACCTTCCCATACTGTACCCCATACTATCAGAACTATTCTTCGTGATAGAACTCTTTTCATAGCAAATCGTTCACAAAAGTTTAAACATTGTTTAGAATTATTATGTAGATAGGGTTGTATCATTGATTTTCCTTATTAAATGAATGGTTATACTTTTACCCATTCAAAACATATATATATATATATATATATATATATATATATATATATATATATATATATATATAAAACAAAGACAAAAAAAAGATTTTCTCTGTCTAGGGTTGAGAGAGAAGCTCTCACCGACCCCTGCAATGGCAAAGACAAAGAAGAACTTGCATCAATCTGGAAACAACAAACGTATAAACACACGATCTAATGTTATTCATCAGATCGAAAGCACAAAAACTCAGCAGCTCACAAATGACACACATGCAGTTCAAGGAGAGTTTCAGGAAGGGCAACGAATAAGATCTAGCGACCAAAATTGAAGCTCCGAAAAATCGAATGTTATTCATCAGATCGAAAAATCAAATGATCTGCAAATTGCAACCTCATACGCCTCTCTGGTCGACCCAGATGAAGGCACCTCACTGGAATTCAAGTAAGCCGAAATCGTTGATGGGGTGCATCTAGCAAAGATCGAAAAAATTGAAGTGGAAAAAGAGGTAGAATACTGGCAAAATTCTATCCTCTGCTGTGTGATTGGAGCTAACCCGCCATTCCCGATTATTGATGGATTCCTAAGAAGAATTTGGGGCTGCTACAGCATCAACAAAATCGCAACAATTAGGAAAGGTTTGTTCTTGGTCAGATTTGAGAAGGAAGAACACCGAAAAGAGGTAATCAATAGGGGAATTTTCTTCTTTGACAATAAACCCCTAGTTGTGAAACCATGGACTCCTTCCCAGAAAATTGATCTGGATGCCATTAAAACTCTACCAGTTTGGGTCAAGTTCCTGCATTTAGACATTCAATATTGGAGCAAACAGAATCTGGGGAGTTTAGCAAGTTTGGTGGGAGTGCCCATCAAAACAGACAAAGCAACTAGGGACAGGACAATTCTAACTGCTGCAAGAGTTCTGATTGAGGTGAAAATAGATACACAACTACCGGATGAGATCAAATTCCTCAATGAGAATGATATTGTTGTCTCACAGAAGGTTGAGTATGATTGGAAGCCAATTAAATGCTCAAACTGTCATATGATGGGGCATCAGACTGACGAATACAAGAAGAAAGAGGAAAACATTTTAAACACACCTGCGAGACAGAATCAGAGGCAAATATGGAAGGTAAAGAAGCAATATCAAAGACAGGTCGATGGAAACGGCTTTATTATGCAATCAAAAATTACATCCAGGCAATTTCCAAGCAAAGCAGCACCTAGCAAAGAGCAGACACCAATCAAAAACAGGTTCACTACCCTTGAATCAAATGAGGAGGATAGAGATGATGATACACAAGAACAAGCAATGAATGAAGGAGATGAAGGCACTGTCATGGATAAAAGTTCCAGTGGGTCTGCTAAAGACCAGTAATGAAGTTCCTCATATGGAATGTAAGGGGTCTCAATGACCCCAGAAAGCAAGAAGACGTGTTGTACTTCTTGCATGATATACAACCTTCTGTAGTCTGTTTGCTTGAAACCAAGGTGAAGGCTCACAATGAATCTGTACTGTCTCAAGGTATGTTTAAGACATGGTCTTCAATCAGTAATTTCAATACTCATTTAGGGGGTAGAATCTATCTTGCCTGGCGACAAAACAAAGTGCACGTGCAGCTTATTCAAACAAATGTTCAATATATTCACTGCCAGATACATGACCTCAGTAGAGACACCAAAATTTTTTACACTTTTTTCTATGGTGTTAATCGAATGGAGGAAAGATTAAGCCTTTGGGAAAACCTAAGACATATTTCTGAAAGTGTTGATGGAGCTTGGTGTGTTTTGGGAGATTTCAACTCCATCTTACATCGCGATGACAGAATCAATGGCACCCTGTGCATCATTTTGAAACTCAGGATTTCCAAACTTGTGTGGATTATCACCGATCGAGATACATTGTCATGGTGCAACACACACATGGTCCAACAGTCATGTTCAATCCAAGATTGATAGGATTTTTCACAATGAAAATTGGTTAATTGCTACTGATCTGGTGACTGCTTCTTATCTTCCACAAAGCCTCTCTGATCATAAACAAATTTTAGTGGAATTTATGGAGGGACCAGAAGTGCAAGCAAGCTTCCGTTTTTGTGATATGTGGGTAAATGACCCAACTTACGGCGACATTATTGAAACTGCTCTACAGAATGTCAAACCTGGATCCCCAATGCACGCTCTCTATCATATGCAAAAATCACTCAAACCTGCTCTTAAAGCTCTAAATAGACACAAGTATGCTGACATACATCAACAATGTAAGGCAGCCAGGGAAGCTCTTCTACACCTGCAAACCACGCTTATCACAGCACCAAACTGTCAACAACTCCATAGAGAAGAAAATGCGGCCAAGGAACACTACAAAACCATCCTAAAATCTGCTCAGCAGCTTATTTCACAGCAAAGCAAGATAGATAATATCGCACTTGGTGATACATGTTCTGCTTTCTTTTTCAGCAAGATGAAGAAGAGGAAAAAACACTTCAACAGTGCATTCGATTTCCAATCAGAATGGTCAAATTATTACTGGGTTTCAAAATGTTGGTGATCACCTTGCTCAATATTTCCAAACCCTCCTGGGTGCGAACATTGATCACTCACATCACATTGACCAATCCATCATCCAACCAGGAACGTTTTTTTCTCCACAACAACAAATCAGCTTGTACATACCTTTCAGTAAGAGGGATATTAAGGAAGCCCTTTTCTCGATCCCGAATACTAAATCTCCTGGTCCTGACGGGTACTCTAGTGGTTTTTACAAAAATGCTTGGCCCCAGCTAGAAGAATTATTCTGTGCAGCAATTAATGAATTCTTTGAGATAGGACGGATGATGCCTGCACTGAACTCTACAACCCTTGCTCTCATTCCCAAAACAGACAACCCATCTACGGTAGCTGACTTCAGGCCAATCTCTTGCTGCAACACCTTTTACAAGACAGTTTCTAAATTGATAGCTTCAAGAATGAAGGCAGTCCTTCCTCATCTAATCAATGAAAGTCAAACGACATTCATCCCAGGGAGAGAACTCCTTCATAATGTTCTAATGTGCCATGAACTATCCCGAGGTTTTCGCAGGAAAGTGTCCAAGGCAAAATGCATTTTCAAAGGATCCAAAGGCATTTGACAGTGTCAACTGGGGATTTATCCAAGAAACTCTGCTTGGGTATAAATTTCCCCCACAATTTGTTCAGTGGATCATGATATGCATCTCTTCCACCTATTATACAGTTCAGATAAACGGAGGCACACATGGTTACTTCAAAGGATCCAAAGGATTAAGACAAGGGGATCCGATATCCCCGCTCCTCTTTGTCCTTACTATGGAATATCTCTCAAGGAGCCTGAGTGCAACAGCTAAAGAGACATATTTCAAATTCTTCCCTCGATGTAAGAAATTAAATATTACACATCTGATCTTTGCGGATGATTTGATGATATTCTCAGCGGCAGATCCTTCTACAGTTCAGAGAATAGTAAACATCCTGTCTCATTTTGCACATGTCTCTGGGCTTACCTCCAACGCAAACAAATCCAAGGTCATGATTAGTGGTACAACACAATGCATCAAAGAGCATATCCTACGGATTACAAATTTCGAAGAAGGAGATCTCCCTTTTTACTACCTTGGTATGCCGATTACTGATGGTCGGTTGAGCAAGATGGATTGTCAAAAACTGGTAGAAAAACTCACAGCGAGAATCAAAACATGGAGAACAGCAAATATCTCCTATGCTGGAAGGGTTACTCTCATCAACACAGTACTTATGGGTGTTTACTCTTACTGGGCATCTATTCTGATCATCCCACAACATGTCATTGATCAAATCACAAGGATCTGCCGTAATTTTCTCTGGGGGGCCGATATCCATTATTCTAAGATCCCCCCAATTAGCTGGGCCACAATCTGCAGGCCAAAATCTTTTGGAGGACTGGGCATTAAAAATCTGAAGATCTGGAACACGGCCTTGATTGCCAAGCAAATTATGACAATCGCCGATCAAAAAGAAAGCCTTTGGGTCAAATGGATTCATGAAAAATACATCCAAAGACAAGACTGGTGGACTTACCAACCGAAGGGGGACACGTCTTGGTATTTCAAGAAACTTTGTGATGTAAAAGAACAGCTAAATGAAGCAAATGTCCCCAGAACTCATTACTCAGTGACCATGGGTTACAAAGCACTAGACAAAGAAACTGCCAAATGGCCTTGGGCAAGGATTATTTGGAACACACACAATACCCCAAGACACTCCTTTTGTGCATGGATGGCGCTCCATGGAAGAATTAAAGTGAAAACCAGATTGCACACTACTAACATTCAACCAAATTGCCCAATGTGTAGTAACCATGAAGAGACAATAGAGCATCTCCTGTATGAATGCACATACGCCCAACAGATCAGAGAGCAACTGAACAAGTGGATCAAGCTTCCAAACGCAACAAGCTGGGATCATTGGGGTAGGAAAATGCTTAACCTCAAGAACACTAAGATACGGAAACAGATTGTGTTTGTCGTCTATGTTTCTTACATATACAACATATGGCATGCGAGGAATACATTATCTTTCAAGAATGTTAGGAAGGATCCAATTAGTGTGTTTCAAACCATTAAACATCATCTTAGGGATAGAACGCTTTTCCTTACAAAAAACTCAAGAAAGAGCTCATACTACATAGATATGTTGTGCATTTAGGTTGTAATATGATTTTCCCTGTTTCTTGAATTTATATCACATCTTTTCAAAAAAGAAAAAAAAAAAATATATATATATATAGAGGATAATTGGATTCTAATAATCCCTACTTTCACCAATTGGACAATGGTGGACGGTACTTTCACTTTGTATTCTGGTGGTCCAAAATAAAATAAAATTGGATTGTAGTGGGATATTTTCAAGGGAATCATAGATTTTGTGTTGGATTTGATTCAAAACTTAGTATAACACTTTACAATGATTTTTAATGAATTTACAGCGTTTCTCCCAAATTTTTTTAATTTTTTTATTATTTTTTACGATTTTTTCACTTTTATTATTTTTAAAAAATCATAATAATTATTCGAAGTCTCAAAAAAATAATTTTAAAAATGTTTTAGAAACTACAATTCATTAACTTTCTAGGGGCAGGAATGAAAAAAACAAAAACAATATAGTGTAGGAATGAAAAAAATAAGAAGAATGTGGATGTGGATTTGGTACCACTACAATCCAATTTTATTTTTTTTTGGACCACCAGAATACAAAGTGAAAGTACGGTCCACCATTGTCCAATTGGTGAAAGTAGGGATTATTAGAATCCAATTATCCTATATATATATATATATATGTTTTGAATGGGTAAAAGTATAACCATTCATTTAATAAGGAAAATCAATGATATATATTTACATACAAGGAATTCCCATATATATATATATATATATATATATATATATATATATATATATATATATATATATATATATATATATATATGGGAATGGATCCAGTGAGAAGGAACTTTAGGTGAGAAGGTGAGAAGAGAAGATCTTGGCCCTCCAAATCTGATCCAATGGCTGAGATTAAAACCACCATCCCCACTGAAATTCCTGCACACGTGTTGTGGGAAAAAAAAAAAGAAGAAAAATGTCAGCTTATTTAATTATGTCGCGGGATTTGTTGGATTTGGTGAGAGAAAGTGCAAGCAAGGAAAAACCCCAGTTTTGAAACTTTTCCATATCGGTACTCAAGCACACTGCAAACTTTAGTCTTGTTCTAGGGTTTTTCAAGGAATTCGAGCAGACCATTCGGCATATTCTAGGGTTTTGTCGACAAACTTGCTAAACCACACCGGGGTTCTCAAATAAAGCATCGCCGATTTTTTTTACCATACACATTCAGCAACATCGACGGCAAGGATGAAGTCAGTGAGTGATAATCCTCTTTGTGGTTGATTGTTCACCAATTTCATAGCTCCAATGTGATTTTACGGTGAATTTGAAGTGATGTTCATGTGTTGTTGATACTTTGTTATAGGGGATAAGCACAAAGGAGAATAATTCCGACAATGTCGCCGACGAGGAGTCACATACCAAGTAAGTATGCTACATTCCATTGTTCAATATGTTGTGTGTCGCTGGACGAGGGTGACGATGGTGGGACGAGATTAGATATAGGGGATGGGGGTGTGACACATCGAAGAGGGCACATGGCTCAAGAAACCATAAATCATCTTCTCTTCACATGCTCATGTGCAAGACAAGTCAGTAAGGAGATTGCAACTTTGGTACCCACCACAAATGGCCACAATTTTGAGCATTGGTGTAAAAGGATTTTAACTTAGAAAGCCCCACAATGGAAGAGATCTCTATCCATGGCTTGCATCACCAGCTACATTTGTAACATATGGGCTGTAAGAAACTTGGTTTGTTTCAAAAACTCCAGGACACCTTCCCATACTGTACCCCATACTATCAGAACTATTCTTCGTGATAGAACTCTTTTCATAGCAAATCGTTCACAAAAGTTTAAACATTGTATAGAATTATTATGTAGATAGGGTTGTATCATTGATTTTCCTTATTAAATGAATGGTTATACTTTTACGCATTCAAAACATATATATATATATATATATATATATATATATATATATATATATATATATATATATATATATATATGGGACTGGATCCAGTGAGAAGGAACTTTAGGTGAGAAGGTGAGAAGAGAAGATCTTGGCCATCCAAATCTGATCCAACGGCTGAGATTAAAACCACCATCCCCACTGAAATTCCTGCACACGTGTTGTGGGAAAAAAAAAGAAGAAAAATGTCAGCTTATTTAATTATGTCGCGGGATTTGTGGGATTTGGTGAGAGAAAGTGCAAGCAAGGAAAAACCCCAGTTTTGAAACTTTTCCATATCGGTACTCAAGCACACTGCAAACTTTAGTCTTGTTCTAGGGTTTTTCAAGGAATTCGAGCAGACCATTCGGCATATTCTAGGGTTTTGTCGACAAACTTGCTCAACCACACCGGGGTTCTCAAATAAAGCATCGCCGATTTTTTTACCATACACATTCAGCAACATCGACGGCAAAGATGAAGTCGGTGAGTGACAATCCTCTTTGTGGTTGATTGTTCACCAATTTCATAGTTCCAATGTGATTTTACGGTGAATTTGAAGTGAGGTTCATGTGTTGTTGATACTTTGTTACAGGGGATAAGCACAGAGGAGAATAATTCCGACAATGTCGCCGACGAGGAGTCACATACCAAGTAAGTATGCTACATTCCATTGTTCAATCTGTTGTGTGTCGCTGGACGAGGGTGACGATGGTGGGACGAGATTAGATATAGGGGATGGGGGTGTGACACATCGAACAGGGCACATGGCTCAAGAAACCATAAATCATCTTCTCTTCACATGCTCATGTGCAAGACAAGTCAGAAAGGAGATTGCAACTTTGGTACCCACCACAAATGGCCACAATTTTGAGCATTGGTGTAAAAGGATTTTAACTTGGAAAGCCCCACAATGGAAGAGATCTCTATCCATGGCTTGCATCACCAGCTACATTTGTAACATATGGGCTGTAAGAAACTTGGTTTGTTTCAAAAACTGCAGGGCACCTTCCCATACTGTACCCCATACTATCAGAACTATTCTTCGTGATAGAACTCTTTTCATAGCAAATCGTTCACAAAAGTTTAAACATTGTATAGAATTATTATGTAGATAGGAATGTATCATTGATTTTCCTTATTAAATGAATGGTTATACTTTTACACATTCAAAACATATATATATATATATATATATATATATATATATATATATATATATATATATATATATATATATATATATATATATATATATATATATATATATGGGAATGGATCTAGTGAGAAGGAACTTTAGGTGAGTAGGTGAGAAGAGAAGATCTTGGCCCTCCAAATCTGATCCAACGGCTGAGATTAAAACCACCATCCCCACTGAAATTCCTGCACACGTGTTGTGGGAATAAAAAAAAGAAGAAAAATGTCAGCTTATTTAATTATGTCGCGGGATTTGTGGGATTTGGTGAGAGAAAGTGCAAGCAAGGAAAAACCTCAGTTTTGAAACTTTTCCATATCGGTACTCAAGCACACTGCAAACTTTAGTCTTGTTTTAGGGTTTTTCAAGAAATTCGAGCAGACCATTCGGCATATTCTAGGGTTTTGTCGACAAACTTGCTCAACCACACCGAGGTTCTCAAATAAAGCATCGCCGATTTATTTTACCATACACATTCAGCAACATCGACGGCAAAGATGAAGTCGGTGAGTGACAATCCTCTTTGTGGTTGATTGTTCACCAATTTCATAGCTCCAATGTGATTTTACGGTGAATTTGAAGTGATGTTCATGTGTTGTTGATACTTTGTTACAGGGGATAAGCACAGAGGAGAATAATTCCGACAATGTCGCCGACGAGGAGTCACATACCAAGTAAGTATGCTACATTCCATTGTTCAATATGTTGTGTGCCGCTGGACGAGGGTGACGATGGTAGGACGAGATTAGATATAGGGGATGGGGGTGTGACACATCGAACAGGGCACATGGCTCAAGAAACCAAAAATCATCTTCTCTTCACATGCTCATGTGCAAGACAAGTCAGAAAGGAGATTGCAACTTTGGTACCCACCACAAATGGCCACAATTTAGAGCATTGGTGTAAAAGGATTTTAACTTGGAAAGCCTCACAATGGAAGAGATCTCTATCCATGGCTTGCATCACCAGCTACATTTGTAACATATGGGCTGTAAGAAACTTGGTTTGTTTCAAAAACTGCAGGACAACTTCCCATACTGTACCCCATACTAACAGAACTATTCTTCGTGATAGAACTCTTTTCATAGCAAATCGTTCACAAAAGTTTAAACATTGTATAGAATTATTATGTAGATAGGGTTGTATCATTGATTTTCCTTATTAAATGAATGGTTATACTTTTACGCATTCAAAACATATATATATATATATATATATATATATATATATATATATATATATATATATATATATATATATATATATATATATACATTTATATATATATATATATATATATATATATATATATATATATATATATATATATGGGAAAGGATCCAGTGAGAAGGAACTTTAGGTGAGAAGGTGAGAAGAGAAGATCTTGGCCCTCCAAATCTGATCCAACGGCTGAGATTAAAACCACCATCCCCACTGAAATTCCTGCACACGTGTGGGAAAAAAAAGAAGAAAAATGTCAGCTTATTTAATTATGTCGCGGGATTTGTGGGATTTGGTGAGAGAAAGTGCAAGCAAGGAAAAACCCTAGTTTTGAAACTTTTCCATATCGGTACTCAAGCACACTGCAAACTATAGTCTTGTTCTAGGGTTTTTCAAGGAAATCGAGCAGACCATTCGGCATATTCTAGGGTTTTGTCGACAAACTTGCTCAACCACACCGGGGTTCTCAAATAAAGCATCGCCGATTTTTTTTACCATACTCATTCAGCAACATCGACGGCAAGGATGAAGTCAGTGAGTGACAATCCTCTTTGTGGTTGATTGTTCACCAATTTCATAGCTCCAATGTGATTTTACGGTGAATTAAAGTGATGTTCATGTGTTGTTGATACTTTGTTACAGGGGACAAGCACAGAGGAGAATAATTCCGACAATGTCGCCGACGAGGAGTCACATACCAAGTAAGTATGCTACATTCCATTGTTCAATCTGTTGTGTGTAGCTGGACGAGGGTGACGATGGTGGGACGAGATTAGATATAGGGGATGGGGGTGTGACACATCGAACAGGGCACATGGCTCAAGAAACCATAAATCATCTTCTCTTCACATTCTCATGTGCAAGACAAGTTAGAAAGGAGATTGCAACTTTGGTACCCACCACAAATGGCCACATTTTTGAGCATTGGTGTAAAAGGATTTTAACTTGGAAAGCCCCACAATAGAGGAGATCTCTATCCATGGCTTGCATCACCAGCTACATTTGTAACATATGGGCTGTAAGAAACTTGGTTTGTTTCAAAAACTGCAGGACACCTTCCCATTTTGTACCCTATTCTATCAGAACTATTCTTCGTGATAAAACTCTTTTCATAACAAATCGTTCACAAAAGTTTAAACATTGTATAGAATTATTATGTAGATAGGGTTGTATCATTGATTTTCCTTATTAAATGAATGGTTATACTTTTACGCATTCAAAACATATATATATATATATATATATATATATATGGGAATGGATCCAGTGAGAAGGAACTTTAGGTGAGAAGGTGAGAAGAGAAGATCTTGGCCCTCCAAATTTGATCCAACGGCTGAGATTAAAACCACCATCCCCACTGAAATTCCTGCACACGTGTGGGAAAAAAAAGAAGAAAAATGTCAGCTTATTTAATTATGTCGCGGGATTTGTGGGATTTGGTGAGAGAAAGTGCAAGCAAGGAAAAACCCTAGTTTTGAAACTTTTCCATATCGGTACTCAAGCACACTGCAAACTTTAGTCTTGTTCTAGGGTTTTTCAAGGAATTCGAGCAGACCATTCGGCATATTCTAGGGTTTTGTCGACAAACTTGCTCAACCACACCGGGGTTCTCAAATAAAGCATCGCCGATTTTTTTTACCATACACATTCAGCAACATCGACGGCAAGGATGAAGTCGGTGAGTGACAATCCTCTTTGTGGTTGATTGTTCACCAATTTCATAGCTCCAATGTGATTTTACGGTGAATTTAAAGTGATGTTCATGTGTTGTTGATACTTTGTTACAGGGGATAAGCACAGAGGAGAATAATTCCGACAATGTCGCCGACGAGGAGTCACATACCAAGTAAGTATGCTACATTCCATTGTTCAATCTGTTGTGTGTCGCTGGACGAGGGTGACGATGGTGGGACGAGATTAGATATAGGGGATGGGGGTGTGACACATCGAACAGGGCACATGGCTCAAGAAACCATAAATCATCTTCTCTTCACATGCTCATGTGCAAGACAAGTCAGAAAGGAGATTGCAACTTTGGTACCCACCACAAATGGCCACAATTTTGAGCATTGGTGTAAAAGGATTTTAACTTGGAAAGCCCCGTAATAGAGGAGATCTCTATCCATGGCTTGCATCACCAGCTACATTTGTAACATATGGGCTGTAAGAAACTTGGTTTGTTTCAAAAACTGCAGGACACCTTCCCATACTGTACCCCATACAATCAGAACTATTCTTCGTGATAGAACTCTTTTCATAGCAAATCGTTCACAAAAGTTTAAACATTGTATAGAATTATTATGTAGATAGGGTTGTATCATTGATTTTCCTTATTAAATGAATGGTTATACTTTTACGCATTCAAAACATATATATAGATATATATATATATATATATATATATGTATATATATATATATATATATATATATATATATATATATATATATATATATATATATATATATATATATATATATATATATATATATATATGGGAATGGATCCAGTGAGAAGGAACTTTAGGTGAGAAGGTGAGAAGAGAAGATCTTGGCCCTCCAAATTTGATCCAACGGCTGAGATTAAAACCACCATCCCCACTGAAATTCCTGCACACGTGTGGGAAAAAAAGAAGAAAAATGTCAGCTTATTTAATTATGTCGTGGGATTTGTGGGATTTGGTGAGAGAAAGTGCAAGCAAGGAAAAACCCTAGTTTTGAAACTTTTCCATATCGGTACTCAAGCACACTACAAACTATAGTCTTGTTCTAGGGTTTTTCAAGGAATTCGAGCAGACCATTCGGCATATTCTAGGGTTTTGTCGACAAACTTGCTCAACCACACCGGGGTTCTCAAATAAAGCATCGCCGATTTTTTTTACCATACACATTCAGCAACATCGACGGCAAGGATGAAGTCGGTGAGTGACAATCCTCTTTGTGGTTGATTGTTCACCAATTTCATAGCTCCAATGTGATTTTACGGTGATTTTAAAGTGATGTTCATGTGTTGTTGATACTTTGTTACAGGGGATAAGCACAGAGGAGAATAATTCCGACAATGTCGCCGACGAGGAGTCACATACCAAGTAAGTATGCTACATTCCATTGTTCAATCTGTGTCCATTTGGACGAGGGTGACGATGGTGGGACGAGATTAGATATAGGAGATGGGGGTGTGACACATCGAACAGGGCACATGGCTCAAGAAACCATAAATCATCTTCTCTTCACATGCTCATGTGCAAGACAAGTCAGAAAGGAGATTGCAACTTTGGTACCCACCACAAATGGCCACAATTTTGAGCATTGGTGTAAAAGGATTTTAACTTGGAAAGCCCCTCAATAGAGGAGATCTCTATCCATGGCTTGCATCACCAGCTACATTTGTAACATATGGGCTGTAAGAAACTTGGTTTGTTTCAAAAACTGCAGGACACCTTCCCATACTGTACCCCATACTATCAGAACTATTCTTCGTGATAGAACTCTTTTCATAGCAAATCGTTCACAAAAGTTTAAACATTGTATAGAATTATTATGTAGATAGGGTTGTATCATTGCTTTTCCTTATTAAATGAATGGTTATACTTTTACGCATTCAAAACATATATATATATATATATATATATATATATATATATATATATATATATATATGGGAATGGATCCAGTGAGAAGGAACTTTAGGTGAGAAGGTGAGAAGAGAAGATCTTGGCCCTCCAAATCTGATCCAACGGCTGAGATTAAAACCACCATCCCCACTGAAATTCCTGCACACGTGTGGGAAAAAAAAGAAGAAAAATGTCAGTTTATTTAATTATGTCGCGGGATTTGTGGGATTTGGTGAGAGAAAGTGCAAGCAAGGAAAAACCCCAGTTTTGAAACTTTTCCATATCGGTACTCAAGCACACTACAAACTATAGTCTTGTTCTAGGGTTTTTCAAGGAATTCGAGCAGACCATTCGGCATATTCTAGGGTTTTGTCGACAAACTTGCTCAACCACACCTGGGTTCTCAAATAAAGCATCGCCGATTTTTTTTACCATACACATTCAGCAACATCGATGGCAAGGATGAAGTCGGTGAGTGACAATCCTCTTTGTGGTTGATTGTTCACCAATTTCATAGCTCCAATGTGATTTACGGTCAATTTAAAGTGATGTTCATGTGTTGTTGATACTTTGTTACAAGGGACAAACACAGAGGAGAATAATTCCGACAATGTCGCCGACGAGGAGTCACATACCAAGTAAGTATGCTACATTCCATTGTTCAATCTGTTGTGTGTCGCTGGACGAGGGTGACGATGGTGGGACGAGATTAGATATAGGGGATGGGGGTGTGACACATCGAACAGGGCACATGGCTCAAGAAACCATAAATCATCTTCTCTTCACATGCTCATGTCCAAGACAAGTCAGAAAGGAGATTGCAACTTTGGTACCCACCACAAATGGCCACAATTTTGAGCATTGGTGTAAAAGGATTTTAACTTGGAAAGCCCTAAAATGGAAGAGATCTCTATCCATGGCTTGCATCACCAGCTACATTTGTAACATATGGGCTGTAAGAAACTTGGTTTGTTTCAAAAACTGCAGGACACCTTCCCATACTGTACTCAATACTATCAGAACTATTCTTCGTGATAGAACTCTTTTCATAGCAAATCGTTCACAAAAGTTTAAACATTGTATAGAATTATTATGTAGATAGGGTTGTATCATTGATTTTCCTTATTAAATGAATGGTTATACTTTTACCCATTCAAAACATATAAATATATATATATATATATAAAACAAAGACAAAAAAAAGTTTTTCTCTGTCTAGGGTTGAGAGAGAAGCTCTCACCGACCCCTGCAATGGCAAAGACAAAGAAGAACTTGCATCAATCTGGAAACAACAAACGTATAAACACATGATCTAATGTTATTCATCAGATTGAAAGCACAAAAACTCAGCAGCTCACAAATGACACACATGCAGTTCAAGGAGAGTTTCAGGAAGGGCAACGAACAAGATCTAGCGACCAAAATCGAAGCTCCGAAAAATCGAATGTTATTCATCAGATCGAAAAATCAAAGGATCTGCAAATTGCAACCTCATACGCCTCTCTGGTCGACCCAGATGAAGGCACCTCACTGGAATTCAAGTAAGCCGAAATCGTTGATGGGGTGCATCTAGCAAAGATCGAAAAAATTGAAGTGGAAAAAGAGGTAGAATACTGGCAAAATTCTATCCTCTGCTGTGTGATTGGAGCTAACCCGCCATTCCCAATGATTGATGGATTCCTAAGAAGAATTTGGGGCTGCTACAGCATCAACAAAATCGCAACAATTAGGAAAGGTTTGTTCTTGGTCAGATTTGAGAAGGAAGAACACCGAAAAGAGGTAATCAATAGGGGAATTTTCTTCTTTGACAATAAACCCCTAGTTGTGAAACCATGGACTCCTTCCCAGAAAATTGATCTGGATGCCATTAAAACTCTACCAATTTGGGTCAAGTTCCCGCATTTAGACATTCAATATTGGAGCAAACAGAATCTGGGGAGTTTAGCAAGTTTGGTGGGAGTGCCCATCAAAACAGACAAAGCAACTAGGGACAGGACAATTCTAACTGCTGCAAGAGTTATGATCACAAGTCATGATACTGTGGCCATTCAACGTTACTATGACATATTGTATCAATACAAGCACAATATAAGGTTGGTGTGATGTGTATGATCACATGCCAGTGTATGTGAATATTAGCATTGTCACATATTTATATAGTTTTTTTACATTTCATCATTTTTTGTTTTGTAATGTACATATAGATGACATATCCACATTGTATTAAACTGTGATCAACCATAATCTATTAAACAGAGCACGTGCAACCATTGTTTCATGGTGCGAACACAAATTAATTTGTACAAATTGATAAATTATTCGATTGTTCACTGCAGACCCATTACAAAATTCAGACCGCAATTGTTATTAATGAAATCGTTATGTTTGGTTTCAAAAAACAAATTCATTCCGCAATAAATGACATGTCCACAATAATTTAAACTGTGATCAACAACCAAACAAATATATATATGTGCATTCGTTACTTATAAATATGCTGATCAGACTTTATTGGGCTGTGACCAAAAATAAAACTTCAACCCAACAAAAATTTTAATGTTGTGGAATGTGATCGCATCTTAACTGATTGTGATCACGATGTAATGAAAATACACACGAGCACACTGATTTCCATTCTCTCAATGGAAAGCCATGGTAAATGTTGAAATTCACATTGGACATGATATCAATCTTATTGAATATGATTAAGACTGTAGTGAGTTTGCATAGAATTCCTCCAATGTGTTATCTTCTATTTTTGGCTAAAAGAATCACATCTTCAATGCCCCTAATTGTTTCCCCTTTTTTTGGTAACAGACATATTTTTTTAGTTGATTTTATTTATTTTTTCTTTTTTTTAGTAAAACAGCTAGTTGTTTTACTTAAAAACCATTAGTGGTTTCCGATTTTTTGCCACATGTGTGTATATTTAATGTTAAGCGTTGGATCAGGTTTGGAGGGCCAAGATCTTCTCTTCTCACCTTCTCACCTAAAGTTCCTTCTCACTGGATCCATTCCCTATATATATATATATATATATATATATATATATATATATATATATATATATATATATATATATATATATATATATATATATATATATATATATATATATATATATATATATATATATATATATATATATATATATATATGACAATTTTAACTATACTTAAACCCATCCCCTTTGAAGTATGTTTTATCAAATATTTAGATAATCCTTTTGTTAAAGGATCAGCTAAGTTTTCTTTTGATTTGATAAACCTTGAAGTTACTACTCCATCTTTTATTAGTTTATGTATATAAACATGTCTTAAACCAATGTGCCTTGACTTACCATTGTAAACATGACTCGTTACAAGAAAATTTATGTTTTGTGACAATTTATTAGTGGCAAATTTATTTGGGCAATGCTTAATGTTGCCCCCCCCCCTTACTAATGTCACCCCCCAAAAGACAATTTTGCCCCTCTTGTAACCCTATCCACTCACTATCCTCTCACTCTCCTCTCAAATTCTCTCTCTAACCTCACTAAAATTTGTTTGGTTTTTGAAATTTAACCTAAAATATCAAGAGAAGGTGATAATTCAAGTGAAGAAGAAGAGGTTAATTTGTAAATTTTAAATTTTAGTAATTTATGCCAAAAAAAATTAAATTGCCGAAAAAATCCAGGTGTCGCGCGGAAATTTCGCCGGCAGCCTTGCCGCACGGTGATCGCGGCGGTGCCGCGGCGGTTGCCGCATGGATTGTGCGGCACCGGTGGCGATGTTGCTGCCTAGTCTGTGCGGCAACTGCCGCGGCGCCGCCGCGATCGCAATGCGGCAAGGCCGCCGGCACCGACAAATTTTTCGCGCGGCACGTGCATTTTTCCTGCCATTTTAATTTTTTTTATAAATGTATTTAATTTGTTTTTATTTATTTTATTATTATAATATTATTATTAAGTTAATAATATTATTATTATGTTAATTATTATTGTTAATATTATTATTATGTTAATTATTATTGTTAATATTATTATTATGTTAATTATTATTGTTAATATTATTATTATTTTAATTATTATTGTTAATATTATTATAATATGTTAATTATAAGTGTTGTTAATATTATTATAACATGTTAATTATTATTGTTAATATTATTATAATATGTTAATTATAATCGTTGTTAATATTATTATAATATGTTAATTATAATCGTTGTTAATATTATTAATATGTTAATTATAATTGTTGTTATGTTAATTATATATATTGTTCTCATTAATGCTATTATCAATATTATTATGATTATGCTTATTATTTGTATGTTAATTATTATTGTTAATGCTATTATTATTATTATTATTAATTATTAGGAATTAGTATCCTAGTTATGGTAATTGTGTGGTATTGTTTGCAGGTTCATTTGGAGGAGTTTGGCGGAGACGGTGTTGATTATGTGAGGCGGGAATTGAGGGTGAAATACCTCGCCGACTTCCCGGTCCTACGAATGATCAAATCAAACGCAAAACATATAACCTCCACCACATAACCCAAGTACATGACTCTCAAGCTAACAATGACATACATCCCAAACCAGTGAACCATGGCCAAGCTAGTGAAGCTAAACTCAACTTCCAAAATCTCAAGTATGCAAAACCATATCAGAGAACCTTTCCTCCCAAACCCCAACACACATACACCCCCCCCCCTACACACACACACACATGTACTACCACATGATATAAGTCAAGTAATCCAATGCAAAAGATGAGAGGGAGCGAGGTGCTTACAATCATTGGTCGTCTCCTCCCGGAGGAGGGTAGGAGTAATATGGAAAGTACGCCGGGTAATACTGGTTAACATAATCGGGCGGTGCCGGTGGACGATTGGCCATGGCATAATGATAGTATCCCCAGTCTCTCCAATATTGTTTTTGCTGACGGAAATAATCATTGTAGCGCTAAAAATACCCCTCGTGCCTCTCGAGGGTCGATTGTTGGGCACGTAGGAGTGCTTGCTGACTCTCCAATAGATTGTGTTGGCTTTGGAGCAAAGTCTGTTGCTCCTGAAACCAACACTCAGTCTATCCAACTGGCTACTAAGATATCCCATCGAAACTTCATGTGAACCGCTACCACTTGCTTCACCTTGATTCGTCGGTCCCCCTTCTTCTCCCGTATCCTCTGCTTCTTCCTTATGTACAACAGGGTTATCGGGACATCCTACTCAACGGTGGCTTCTTTGCTCCTCCCCGCACGACCAATTGTGTTCGTTGGTGACATCCAACCAACGCACGACCCTCTTATGATCCAAATGAATCGACGTCGCGGCTTTGTCGGAACCGTGCTTGTAAATGTGTTTTGTGCGGTGCTTCTCAAGGATGCCCATTCGTTGCAAACTCACACCGTCGATCGGGTCGGGAAAATATCTCAGGGTGAACTTACTGATATACGGTCCGAACCTTTGCTTCTTCAAGAAGTGGCATATGATATGCCCCATGCCGATTGTGGTCGAAAGGTTCTTGGAGGTAATCTCCTTAAGGCAGTGTAGAATGCACGACCCCATGTTGACCCTTTTCCCTTGGAGGGTGTTAAAGATTATAAACAAATCATCCCTCCTAACACTTTCCCTTCCGTCATCTCTTCCAAAAATTGAACTTGAAACTATCCTATGGAAGATTCACGGCCAAATTATATAAATCCCGAGCTTTAGAATTTTTGGGACAATGGTAAAAGAGATCGTGGGCGGGAGACCGATGGTGCTTTCTTCGCCAATATATTAATCGCTTCATGGCCTCTTGCTCATCAAAATGATCACACTCCTCATAGTATATTCCGTCTACCGGCAAACCAAGCGCTCGACATAAATCTTGTACTGTGCAAGTCTTCTCTTTATTATCAACCATATACCGAAATTTCGCACTCGGTTTCCCATCGTCCTCAACTTGTATTGAGCTTAAAAAACTCCAGGATCGGCTGATCATAAATGGAATCTTCGATATTTATAAACGAACCCCACCCTAAAGTGTTGATGATATACTCAAAGCTTGGACCACAATAAACCGTTTTCACAGTTTCTTCGTCGTAAACATCCGGGGCACAAATCTTCCTATGTTGGTACAACTCATATTTCTCTTTGTGGTGTACATCCCGGAATGTGACATTCACTGTTGGACTAGCCTGAATGAGTGTTGGTGGTTGTGCTTTGTAACGGGCCTTGTCCACAGTCGAGGAAGATTCGAGTGGGGGTAAAGGAGATTGCTCCTCACTAGTGCGTGCACGTTTCGATCGAACCATTTTGTACTCAATGCAATACAGGTGAACTCAAGCACACCCAAACAGAGACAAACGAACGCAATCACTCAAACCATAATTTCCAAGAGAATTGCACAAGCAACGCCCAAACTTAGTCTTAAAATTGAACTTGAAGCACCAAATTTGAATGTTACCTTCCATGAAGTCACAAAGGAAGAAGGTTTGCTAAGTTGTTGAGTCCAAAAATTGAGCTCCAAAGACCCAAAGACAAATGGGCACACTTGAACACCACGAGCTTGAGCAAATTGAGACTTGAAGCACTTGAAATCATACCCAACAAGAACACCAGACAAATCGCACCAAACAAGAAGAGAAAACACCCTTTTTCCTTGAGACCTTGAGTTTTTCGGACACCCAGCAAAAAGCAAGGAGAAGTTCACACAATGGACCCAACAACAGTTGCGAAATTTTGCAGAAATCACACAGCCAATGTAAAACTCGAGCAGATCTAAGAAGGAGAAAGAATAATTTAGTGAGGAATGAAAGTAAGGGCACTAGATTAGAGTTTGGGGGAAGTAATTGAGTGAGATGAGAGAGAAAACAAGTAAGAAAATAAGAGAGAAGTGACAAAAAAGCTCGTCTTGAACCCCGATAAATCGCAGATCTGCTTTGTACTCGGGCGAGTCACCCTTCTGTGCGAACTGAGAAAACCTGGCCGAAAGACGTCGCGACCGAGTCACTTGGATGACTCGACCTTGACTATGGTCTGGAAGTCTGGGATTTTCTCTCAAAATTTTCTTCAGACGAGTCCCAGTTGACTGACTCGAGCGTGACAACTTCTCACTCGCCCGCGACCCACTTCTAGACTAAAATTGTCCTTTGCTTTTATCTCGAACTTTTTGAAGCACAGACCCTTGTCGCGACCGACTCAAAGACTGACTCGACCAGGTCATGCTTCTGGATATCTGGACAGTTTCTCTCAAAATTTTTCCTCTATTGAGTCCCAGATGGCTGACTCGATCCCGACGCACTGTGACTCGGGCGAGTCATGTTTCTGCTCAAAAACCAGAAAATGTTAGTTTTCTCAAAATAAACTAAGTACTCAACTCTTACTTCCACTAAAATTCTTTCACACTCTCAAACACTCAAAAACCTCCCCGGGCACCTTAAAACCCAAAACACTTACCTTCTAAGCATAAATTCTATCAAAAATCTATCTTAACTAAGAAACACAAACAAAAGGAAATCAAAAATTCACACAAACTAAAAAGATTAACCACAAAAACTTTCTACAAGAAAAGAAAATAAAGCCGGCATGCATGCCTCCCTACTCCCACACAAAAAGGTCACATTATGTTCTCATTGTGACTAAAAGTAGAGGAAGACAAACACCCTATAAGAAGAAAAATCAAAAATCACACCAAAGAAACAAAAAAGAACACTTCTCACCAACTAAATTCAAAGGATAAGGAAGGATAGTACCTGATTAGATCACAAATAATCTTCGCATGACTTGTAAATGGAGATTGAGTATACAAGTCATGTAAAGATGTACATACAAACCATGAATCGTTCCTTCCTTCTTTATAGCGCATAGTAAGGAGAAGCAAACAAAGAAAAATCAAGAAAAGAAAAGAAAATTTACAATATATACAAGAGTAACGCCATACCTTTCTTCAATCAATAGAAGGATAATGGAATGTTACACATTCCACGTCCACTTTTTCCGGAAGCTCCAAGAAAGGCTTCAACCTGTGACCGTTAACTTTTCACACAAATTCATTAATAGGGTCTTCAATCTCAACTACTCCCGATGGGAACATAGTGGTCACAATGAATGGTCCGGTCCACCTAGATTTCATCTTACCCGCAAACAGATGCAAGCGTGAGTCATAAAGGAGAACTTTCTGCCCCGGGACAAAGGTTCTCCTAAGGATAACTCTATCATGCAAAACTTTCGATCGCTCCTTACTCAACCTCCCGTTTTCATATGCTTCCCTCCTTAATTCCTTCAATTCGCACAAGGTAAGTTTTCTAACCTCCCCAGCCACCTAAAGGTCTAGGTTCAAGGCTTTCAAAGCTGACCACGTCGTATGCTCAAGTTCAACTGGTAGGTGGCACGGTTTCCCAAAAACTGCTCGATATCGAGACATTCCTATAGGGGTTTTGTAGGTTGTCCTATAAGCCCATAAAACATCGGTCAATTTGACAGACCCATCTTTTCTGTTTCTAGACACTGTCTTCTCTAGAATTTGCTTAATCTGCGTATTGGACACCTCAGCTTGACCATTGGATTGGGGAGGATAAGCAGTGGTTATTCTATGCTCAATAGAATATTTCATAAGCAAAGCTACGAAAGATCGATTATTGAAATGAGTCCCTTGGTCGCTAATGATTGCTAGAGGCACCCTAAACCTAGAGAAAATGTTTTCTCGAAGGAACTTAGTCACTACTTTTGCATCATTTCTCTTCGAAGAAATGGCCTCAACCCATTTAGACACGTAATATACCGCTAGGAGAATGTACTCATTCCCAAATGAGTTCGGAAATGGTCCCATAAAGTCTATGCCCCATACATCTAATACATCTACAAAGATCTCGGGCTGTAAAGGCATCATATCTCTCTTAGATATCTTCCCTAAGCTTTGACATCAAAAACACCGCTTTGCGTAGTCATGAGCATCCCTAAATATGGTCGGCCAATAAAAACCACATTGCAATTCTTTGTATGCCGTTTTCTTCTTAGAAAAATGTCCCCTATATGGTTGGCCATGGCAAAATGAAAGAACATCTAAGATGGACTCATCGGGTACGCATCTTCTAAGGATTTAGTCGGGACAATACTTGAACAAATAAGGGTCATCCCACACAAAGTTTTTCACTATATGGAGGAATCTATCTCTATCATGCTTGTTCCAGTCCCCCGGCATTTCCCCGGTCACTTTGAAATTCACTATGTCGGCAAACCATGGCTCAACTCCCACACTAAGGATATGTTCATCCGGAAAACTAGCAAAAATAGGAGTTGCACTCACATTCTCAGTCACTATTCTAGAGAGATGGTCCGCTACGAGATTCTCGGCTCCCTTCCTATCTCGGATCTCACAATCGAATTCTTGAAGTAATAAAACCCATCTAACCAATCTAGGCTTAGAGTCCTTTTTGTCCATCAAATATTGAATGGCCGAATGGTCGGTATACACTATGACTTTTGCACCAAGTAGATAAGACCTAAACTTCTCAAAAGCATATACCATAGCAAGAAATTCCTTCTCAGTTACAGTGTAGTTAAACTGGGCTTCATTCAAAGTATGACTCGCATAGTGGATCACAACTGGTTTTTTATCAACTCTTTGACCTAAGACCACGCCAATAGCAAATTCTGAGGCATCGCACATAAGCTCAACTAGTTCTCCCCAAGTGGGAGGTTTGAGGATAGGAGGTGATATGAGGGTTTCTTTAAGCATGTTAAAGGCCCTTAAGCATTCATCAGAAAAGTCAAAAGACACCTCCTTGGCCAACAAAGAAGTTAGAGGTTTAGCAATCTTGCTAAAGTCCCTAATAAATAGACGATAGAATCCAGAATGTCCTAAGAAAGACCTAACCTCCTTCACACAAGTAGGGGGTCAAGTTCCTAACTAGGTCAATCTTTTCTTTATCCACCTCGATTCCATCCTTTCAAACCACGTGGCTCAAGACTATCCCCTTTCGTACCATAAAATGGCACTTTTCCCAGTTCAAAGTCAGATTTTTCTCTTTACAACGACTCAAAACTCGACTAAAGTTTGTGAAACAAACATCAAAGGTTGTGCCAAATACTGAAAAGTCATCCATGAATATTTCTACACAATCATCAACTAGGTCCGAGAAGCTAGACACCATGCACCGCTGAAAAGATGCGGGGGCGTTACAAAGTCCGAAGAGCATCCTACGGAAAGCGAATGTGCTAAATGGATAGGTAAACGTTGTCTTCTCTTGATCACATGGGGCTATGGAAATCTGAGTGTACCCCGAATACCCATCTAAAAAGCAATAATACTTGTGCCCCGCCTACTTCTATATCATATGATCCATGAATGGTAAAGGGAAATGGTCTTTCCTAGTGGCCTTATTGAGCTTTCTATAATGAATGCACACTCTCTAACCCGAAGGTACGCGGGTAGACACTAACTCACCTCTCTCATTCTCCACAACCGTCAAACCCGCTTTTTTTGGGACCACATGTATGGGACTCACCCATTTACTATCGGAAATAGGGTATATGATGTCATTGTTTAACCACTTCAAAATTTCTTTCTTGACCACTTCCTTCATTTGGGGATTAAGCCTCCTCAAAGTATCCCTATGGGCAACACTCTCGTCTTCCAAGAATATCCTATGCTGCACAATGGATGGACTAATTCCCCTAATATCTCCAAGTGTCCACCCTAAAGCCCCTTTATTCAACCTAAGGACCTCAATAAGTTGGTTCTCTTAATCCCCACCTAGGTTAGAGGCAATAATAACCGGATAAGTTTCACTAGGGCCAAGGAACACATACTTCAACTCAGATGGAAGGGGCTTTCATTCAAGAGTTTTGGAAGATGGTGGCTTAGGCTCTACTATTTCAGGCACATTCTGAGAGCCAAACAATGACTCATACAACAATTCACCGTCGAAAACATCAGAGTCACATAATGAAGTCACACAATCTGGCTCAATTCCTAACTCAGCAAGCTCATCCACACATTAAACATCAGCAAAGTTAGAATGGTTACTATCCTCAAATCACTCACCCAGTTCAAAGCACTACACTCTCGCTCATCAAAGCCTAAGGGAGACTTTTACAAATCAAAGATATTCCATGGTCAAGTTCCCAAAGGTTAACTTCATCCTACCGTCTTTGCAATTAATCCAAGCATTCGATGTGGCAAGGAAAGGTCTGCCTAAGATGACAGGTATCTCATCACGAGTACTATGGATTCTCGCGGTCTCTAACACTACGAAGTCTATCGGGAACACAAAAGTCCCTACTTGAATCAAAACATCTTCTACTATTCCCTTTGGAACTCTAGTGGACCGGTCAGCTAACTGTAGCACCATCCTAGTAGGTTTCAACTCACCCAAGCCTATGGTCTCATATACATGCAAGGGCAAAAGGTTGACACTAGCTCCTAAATCAAGTAAAGCTCTATCAATCTGGCTATCCCCTATGGTTATGGAAATGGTTGGACATTCGGGGTCTTTATATTTCACGGGAACTTGACTTGAAAGGATTGAGCTCACATTGGAGGCCAAAAAGGCCTTCTTGGGTACTTGGGTCGCTCTTTTGGTAGTGCACAACTCTTTAAGGAACCTAGCATAAGATGGACACTGCTGGATGACATCTAATAAGGGAATATTAACCTTAACCTGAGAGAAATTTTCCCGAATCTTATCCAAGAACTTCTGGTCCTTATTCCCCTTTAACCTTTGAGGAAAAGGTGAGGGAGGCTTGTAAGCCAAAGGTGGTAAAGGACTAGACACAGTAGCCACTCTAGGTAAGGTCCTTGCACTAGGAGGCTCAACTATGATAGTTGGCCTCTCCTCCTCATAGGGCTCATTGTCTATAGATACCAACTCATCAATAGGCTCATCACACATAGATTGTTTACCACACACACCAGAAGGTGGCTTTTGAACCCTATTATCCACTTATTTTCCAGACCGAAGGGTAATCACAGCATTAAGGCCTCTAATCTAGCTAAGGTCGCAAGACGACGAACCGGAGGCTTGCCCATTGGGGTTCGCCTCGAGTTGTCCAGGGAATGTACCTCAATCCCTATTGGCCATCATTAACTGAGAGAAATTCTCATTCATTTGTTTAATCATTTTCTATACACTACTAACATAATCCTGGACATTCTTTAAACCATTCTCTAACTCTCTAAACTTTCTTTCCTGCTTATCCTGCCTATCCTCACTTGGATACCCCAGTGGAGGTCGGGTATGGGCAATTTGGAGTTGAATGGTTTGCCCTCGAGGTGCTTGATAAGCAACCTGGGATAGTGGTCTAGTCTGGGGTTGAGGTTGATGAGGAGGAAGTGGGTTTCCTTGGAAACCTCCTCCTTGGTTAATCGGTGGCCTCAAAACATTCTGATTATCCGGCCCGTAAGACAAGAAAGGGTGCTTTTGCATCCCTTGGTACTGGTAAGGTCGGTATTGATGAAACATCGCATTCACATTTTTAGCACTCGAAGACACATGTTGCATAAACAAGGGACAATTAGCATACACATGGTCCGATCCTTGACACCAAGAACAAGACAACTGAGATTGGGGGGTCGGGGAAACGGGTTGTTCCAAAGCATTCACCTGCGCACAGGTTTGGGACTTAGAGGGCGCAAGTTGTTGCTGAGCTAAGGTCTTTATCATGTTCTCTAAAGATGCAAACCTAGCCTCATACCCCGTGTTTTCACTAACCGCATATCCTCGCCCTTTTGCATTAGACAATTGCGATCCTATAGACTCGTCCCTAGTGTTACCCCACTGCATAACCCTTTCTGACATACTTTCCAAAAAATCCTAAGCTTCTTTCGCAGTTTTGTCCATAAACCCTCCTTGGCACATAGACTCTAAGGTAACTCTAGTTTCCTGATAAACTCCCTCGTATACTATTTGACACAATCTAACTAGATCAAAGCCATGATGGGGAAACTGAAATAAAAGATTCTTAAAGCGCTCAAAGGCTTTCCAATAGGGCTCTCCCTTGTCCTATCTAAACTTCAAGATTGAATTTATCAATTGAACAGCCAAGGAATTCGGGAAATACCTCTTCATAAACACTTTCAGGAAGCTATCCCACGAGTTTATAGACCCATGCTTAATACTATACATCCACCATTTGGCAGAATCACACAAGGCAAAGGGCAAGTACTTCAGCAAGACATAGTCTAAGGGGACTCCTGGTGGTGTGACCATGCTAACATATTCCTTATATTCCGTTGTCCATATAAGTGCTAACCCCGTCCCAGTAAAAAGAGGAAGATTCTGAGTATGATATTGTGTGGGATCAAAGGTAACACCCTGAGGTAAGGCTGGTAACAAGAAGCATGACGGAGGTGGGTCATATGAAGGATAGAGCTGGTCGCTCAAGGTCACCCTCGGTTCTCCTCACCCATTCTAGGCAAGTCGACTAAAGGTGTCTCTACTCTAACCAGTCTATTGGTCTCCGGAACACGAACATATCCTACAAATTGATGTACTTTCTCTCTTTTTGTTGGTTTTTCTATTTTTCAATTTTTAGTGGTTTTAAACTTAACACTAATCGATCAAAGCAATAAACTATTCACACTATACACAAACAAACCAAGCTCCTAAACTACCAAATAACGCCATCCCCGGCAACGGCGTCATTGTTCGGTTGTGCATTTTAGGATTTTATAAGTCGGGATGTCGAACCACGAGGATGGGTGTGAGGCCTGTTTAGGTTTCCGGTTTGTCAAGGTTTCTCAATGCGGAAAAACGGTAAACAAATCAAAGGAAAGCAATCAAACTACGCTAATGTGGAAAGCAATAAACTATGGAATGCAAGCAAATAATCTACCATAATCAACTCTAGAAAGCATGAATTAAACCATCAAAACACACATAATCAACCCAAATTAAGCTAACCAACAAAGACATTCACAATCAAGATGCCATAGATAACAAATGAACCAAGCAAATAACTAATCTAAGTAAAGAAAATAGGAACTTGAAATTATACCCTTGATGAACTCAACTTCTACTCTTCAATCTTCACGTTTGATCTTTATCATCATCTCCCCCCGAACAAACAAGAAGAATGTGATTAAGATTACCAAAAATCCTCAATCCCTCACTTAGGAGTAGGAATTGTGACCCTTGACCTTCTATTTCACTAAACTTGGATGATTTTTTTGGCTAATTTGATAATCAAAGCAAATGTAACTAAAATGGAAGCACAAAAGAGCAAGAAAATGAAGAAAAAATTTCTGAAATTACTTGATCAAAGTTGGTTACAAACTACGCTTGGAGAACAAGGAACATTGAAACCCTAAGAGAGAGAAAAAGAATTCAATACATTGAAAGACAAAATGCAATGAAAAACTAAGTAAAACAATACTAAGCTAAAAAACTACTGATAATTTTGTTGCTGAAAGTATTTATATTGACCCAATATTGTTACATAAAGCGCAACATTTTAACCAGAGATTATGCGCGTAAAAACAGAGTGACTCGGGCGAGTCACTCTCTGACTCGAGCGAGTCGGCTTTCTGGCCTCCGGAGAATCCTTGGTTCGACAATTTGTCACGGTCACTCAGGAAGATGTCACGACCGAGTCGTTAGGTGACTCGGTCGAGTCAACCTTTTGGTTGTTCCTTGCCTTAGCCATTTTCTTGGCTTCCATGGTGACTTGCAGGGGTTGGACACGACCAAGTCATAAGATGACTCGGGCGTGACACCCTGCTGGTTCTCCTCCTACTCGGCTGAAGTTGGCAAGTCTGCAAAGTCACAGGCCCTAGTCACGGGCGAGTCATCTTGCTGCTCAACATTCTACTACTTCTCTCCATACTTAGTGAAATTTTGCTCCGTTTTGGCTCGGTTTTGGCTCAACACCTTATTTTCCTACCAAACTAAGAAAACAACTTAACTAACATATATAACGGGGTTAAAACACATAAAAACACCCTATGAAAGAGAAGAATTCACTAGAACGACCGAACACTGGTCCCAAAGATCACCAGCAGCGTAACCGCTCTTGTCCTCATTGCCGAATTGGGGCAGACTTCCCCGATGTATCCCTCATCGGCATGAAACCCGTTAGCCTGCAAATTGGCCCAGGAGGAGGCGCGACTCTAGTAGGGATCATTTGCGTGTCGGGCTCCCCGGTCCCATCGTCCCTCGATGTCTCTATGTCGGTCGACTCATCCATGACTTGGTTGAGATGGTCAATGAAATCTCGCGTCGTTTGACTCCCCGTGTCCTCGGGCTTGCCACCCGCATCATCATGTGCACCCCTACCTACATCGGCACCCTTACCTCGACCGGCACGGCGTGCTGATGTAGTCACATTACGTCTGTGGGGGTCCCTAGAATTACCCCCTCCAACCAGTCGGTAGCTGATTCGACCGTTCCAGAAACCCTCCACCCTTGCCCTTGCCTACCATTTTAGATCACCTGCAAAATGTAAACATATAAAATATACGTTGACATATAGAAACCATACGTTACGAACCCTAAACCCTAAAACCCTAAAACATAATAATCATATTATCGAAATCATCCAAACTCAACACTTTGTTATGGCATCTATAACTAAGCTGTGCCACAAGGCAAGAGGATCCTATTATTGTCCAAGGAGAGTGTGTTTGTTAACTGTTAATCTATGGCTGAAAAAGACTTTCATGAGTTGTACCGACTTCTCCTTTATTTGTCTGTTTCCCAAAAAGTAGCGCAATGTCAGCAGTGAAATTGCGTGAGGTCTATAGTGCTCTGGGAGTTAGAAGCGTCTCAGTTCGGTACAATGCAGTGTTTCCGTTGCGCAGCTTGGTAGGCAGCAAGATAAGGTGGGTCTGAAATAGAAGCTTATAGTAAAGGGTCTAATAGAAATCGTGTTGGGTTTCTTGCATGTAGGATTCATAGGTCCGTCAAAGCATTGAATTTGCCGCATCGTGCCTTACTTTGATGGACCTATGAATCCTACATGCAAGAAAACCCAACATGATTTCTATTAGACCCTTCACTATAAGCATCTCTTTCAGACGCACCTTATCATGCTGCACCCTAGGCTGCATAATAGAAACACTGCACTATACCGAATCTGAGACGCTTCTAACTCCCAGAGCACTATAGACCCCACGCAATTTCACTATTAACAATGCACTACTTTTTGGGAACCAAACAAATAAAGAAGAATCGATACGACTCATGAAATTCCTTTTCAGCCATAGATTATCAGATGACAACACACACTCTCCTTGGACACTAACAGGACCCAAAACTCAACCTCTTTTTATGACATATACAACTAAGATACTAGAACTATAACTTAGCATACTTACTACTCTAAACTACCATCACAAATAACCTATTTACTTAAGTAACTGGTTGTTGAGTACTTAAGTTATTAAATGGATGTGGCATAATTATTTATATAATTTATGTCTTCATTTGGAGTTATGAGTAGTTAAGTTGCCAATTAAGTTGGATTAGGAACAAATTTCCCCTACCAACTTTAAAGGCCAACTCACTTACTAATAACAACCAAAATCATCCAAACTCAACATCCTTTTAACACAACTACATATAAACTACTTGAAATACCCTAAACTCTAAACTTAATTCTCTAAACTAACATCACAATTAACCAATTTACTTGTTCCATGACGTAGTTTCAAATACTTTTGAAGTATGCTAACCAACAATTCTAAAGTTGAGGATTATATTTCCCAACTTTTCAAATTGTTGATTGGCGTCAAACTACAATGAATTCCATGGAAAATGTACTTGGTTACATTAACCTAAACACATACTAATTACCCCAACCCTAAACAAACTATCTCTAATTAATTACGTCCGTACACTAAACAATTTTTTCACAAACATTACCCTAACTCATACTGACCTATGCATGCTCATAATAAACAAACAAATTTTCAAACACTAAATCATACAAATTCTACTAATGTTACTAACAATCCTATTATTTATTATTAATAAAAAACAGCAAATCTACAATGATATATTTAATTATTAATATTAATATTATTGAAAATAATAATTACAATATTTTATAAACATATAATCACATAAATAGACACATAATTAATGTACACATAGCACACTTACAATAATATAATCAAAAGATAATCAAAATATACACATAATAATTACTATTATTAACACATGCTTAACAATAATATTAATTAATCACATTTTTAATATAAATAATAATATACACATAATATTTATTATAATAAACTAATAACAATAATATTAATAATAACAATATTAATATTTATTTATTAATATTATTACAAAAATTAAAAATTAAAAAAAAATTGCGACGGGGTGCCGCGTAAAATACACGGCGAACGACAGCTGGCTGTTGCGCGAAAAGCACGGCAACCGGTAGCCGGTGCCGTGCGCAGATCTCGACAGTCGGCCTTCGCTGCCATTTTTTTTCGATTTTTTCCGGAAATTTCAACATAAAAACACAAATTCACAACAACTAATTTGAAACATACCTCAACTACTTCGATTAGTAGCGTTCTATATCCCGGGATGACGGTGGTTTGTGGTGGTCGTTGGTTGAGGGCGTTTTCTAGAGAGATAAACTAGAGAGAAGGTGGAGAGTGAAGGTTATGAGGTTGAAGGACAAGTGTTGGAAATATTATGCGAAAGGTGGGCGACATTAGTAAAAAGGGGGGATGACGTTAAGCAAGCGGATTGCCACAATATGCAAAAAGTTATGAAACAATAGTAGCATATACGAATTTGCCACAAAAGAGAGGGCCTATGGTAGCAAATAGCTTAAAATGCTACAAAAGACATTTAATAATTTTCAAAGAGGCGACAAGACAAAAAATTTAAGCAAAATTATATGTTCTCTCCGATTTTTTTCAATTAATTATACATTCCCTCCTATTTTTTCCAGCCCAATTTTACATTCCCTCCAATTAATCTCATCCATGGTGTCCCCTACCTTCTTTTCTGCTTCATCTATCCCCTTCCCTAAACTAAACCGAAACCCTAATCTTCTGCAATTCTGCTTCATGTGTGGTCTCCTTCAACACTCATCCATGGTGTCG
This sequence comes from Portulaca oleracea, assembly GCA_029582165.1. NCBI lineage: Eukaryota > Viridiplantae > Streptophyta > Magnoliopsida > Caryophyllales > Portulacaceae > Portulaca > Portulaca oleracea. The sequence goes on along the minus strand of CM055885.1, from coordinate 10,210,127 downwards.
TCTCGCCCCTTCTTCTTTTCATCCACCGAGAAAAATCGAACCCCCTTCCCTCCCTACTGTCCCCTTTCGTCGTCTCATCCATTGTTGCATAGTTTCCTGATTCGCTGCATCGTGTCTTCAAGCTCCAACAATGGTTTAGTCTCGGCCTTCATCTTCTCATTCACAAGTACATTCTCATCCATTTTTCATAAGATTTAATGTCAAATTTTTGAAGTATTTATCTTCTCGTTCACAAGCACTCGATTAATCTGCCAATTGCCAGATTTTTGTGCAAATTCCCTTCGTTTTGGCTGGTTTTCATCAGCCTCTTCCGTCGACCCTTCACTCTTTGAATGATTAATGTTTTTTTAGGTAAGTATCGAATCTTCACATTTCTTTGTTTCTTTGATGAAGTACATGTTTTTGTTTCGAGGCCTTCGCATCATTGTTGTTTGTTCGGTCTCATTTCGAGTCGAATTGATACCTTTATATAAGGGCTTTTGCTTGTTTTAATCTCATATTTATGAATAAGTTATGATGATTTTGTGTTTTGTAGGTTAAATCAAAGGAAAGCGAAAAAGGGAATCAAAAGTGCTGAAAAATCCAATGTTTGTAACAAAAACAGGCCCAAAACGGACTGTGTTGGTTGGGCTTTCCGTGTTTTCTTTTCCGCGGCGGCTGTTAGGGTTTTGGAGAGATTTATTTTATTTCCCCTTACTAAACGTTTCTATATATACTTTATACATTAGCCTATAGTTGCATTAGTTAGAGTAGGTAGTTAGTTTTTAGTTTATCTTTAGTTTAAGTTAGTTTTAGATTAGGTTTTAGTTTTAGTTTTTAGTTTTTTTTTAAGTTTTCTTTCATTCCTCGATTGTAAGCACATTCTTTTTCAAAATTAATTCAAGTTCTTGTTCTTTACTTTCTGTTTCACTATTCTGAATTTCATTAGTATTAGTTCCACAAAAATTCCACTTTTTAGTGAAGCGGAGGATTAAGGTTCCTCGAATTCTCCCTTCAGGTGAGGATATATCCAAGAGTTTGAGCATCTCCTAATCAAGAGTGATTTGCGTGAACCTCAAGAACAAATTGTCATGAGGTTCTTGAATGGCCTACCTCCTTCCATTGCCAAGAAGGTTGAGATTCAACCATATCACTCCTTAATTAGATGACTTGTGTAACTTGGCCATCAAGGTTGATAGAAGGAATAATGAAAAAGGCATCCTCCATGTATGTGGTTGTGCCCCCATTCCTTCTTCTACGCCATCACATTCCATCACTCCCAGTCCTATTGAATCTCCAAAACCTATTCATCTACCAAGGGTCACAAGGGCTAAAGCATCGTTCTTCCCTCTCCTTAAGAGCTCCCAAAGAAATTTGAAGGAAAGAAGTGTTATAGGTGCCAAGGCTATAGTCATTAACAAGTCGATTGTCCCACAGGAAGGATGTTAACCTTGCAAGAAGTTGAGGAGATTGAAGAAGGTATCAAGTTGGCCTTGGGAGAAGCTATCTAGGGGGAAGAAGGTTTACGTGAGGATGACATCCTACTTAAGCAGGATGAAGGCAAGATGCTTGTCTTGAGGAGGTTTCTACATTTCCATGAAGCTCCTCTTCATAATGCCCAGCTGGAGATGCTCTTCCATTCGAGGTGCACCATTAGAGGTAAGGTTGAGAATCTCATCATTGGTAGTGTAGCTCGCACCAATGTCGTCTCAAACTCCATCTTAAAGAAGCTTAATCTCTTGACCACTCCATACCCTTGTCCTTACTCTCTCATGTGGGTTAGTGATCTTGAAGGCATTGAGGTAAGTCGGCTAGTCCTTGTCATTGTGTCCATTGGTTGTAAGTATACTGATACCATAATTTATGATGTTGTACTAATGAGTGCTTGTTATATACTTTTGAGGAGGCCATGGCAATTTGATAGGCATGTTGCGCATGATGGCCTAGAGAACACCTACTCCTTTTCCTATGGCCCTAAAAAGATCACATTATGCCCCTTAGTTCCACATCAAACTGAACCAAAGCTAGGTGGTGAAAAGAGGAACCTTCATGCGAGAAAAACACTGGATGAGTGCGCTCATGGTAAAGACAAGCAACCTTTAGCTTTGTCCTTACCTTGTAGCAAGCCTATTGTGAGTGATTATCCCCAATCACCACAGATTACTCCTACTTTACCGTCTTATCCCTTTCCACTACCCAACAAGCCTCTTCTCAATCTCTACTACAATGATTATGGCTATTTGTTGGGTTTTACTACTTCTCGAGTACCCCATTAGGATTCCCATGGAGAAGTCGAGATGAAGCACTCAATAGAGTACCCTCCTAGTGATGATATTTCTTTTGAAGACTACGTGAAGGAGTTTAATGGGCTTATGAATGTTGCGGCCAACTGAAAGGGCTATATTAGAGATGCCTACACCCGCTCCTTTTTCAAGATTAATTGCCTTTCCGAGAAGCATGGAGTTCTTAGTGAAACCGTACATAGGCCTTTTAGGGGTTCTTGCCTCGGGGTTCTAAGTCATAATGGGCACCTTGCTTGTTACTCCCAAGAGTTAAGGGCAATTCTTTTTCAACAAGGGGGGTTCAAACCGAATCGAGATGGGACCCATGGAGACAAATGTTTTATCAGAACTTCACCTCTAGGCCATAGGAGGAATGATGTATCCTTTCCTTTCAAGATTGGGTGTAGTGAGCACTTTAAGGAGGATCCCAAACGATAGGATGAGGTTTTCGGTTCTCGTAAGGGCCAATCTCGAGCGTCCTTAGGGAGCTGCGAGTTTATCGACATGAATAAAAAGGCAGGGTCAAACTTGACTCCCTTTTGGGCGCTAAACAATCAAAGAATCACACTTGAGGGCATTTTTGTATTTTCACACCAAGCGGGTCAACCCAGGGGTATTATGGTCAATTACAACCAAGGGCATTTTGGACTTTTACGTGGCACAAGGAACAAGTTGGGAGATTCTACAAGGTAATGCAAGAAGAATAAGAATGGAAGCCAGGGCACACGAGCGTGTCACTCAGGCGCCTAGTGGTGACCCTAAAATTTTGTGTCTTTTGGAAGATCATGGAGGACACGATCGTGTCAGCTTGTGACATGATCATGACCCCTTCCCTCCAGCAACGGGGTCACGCTTGTGTCCCTGCCTGACACGCTCGTATCCCCCCCCCCCCAAATGGAGTTGGGAACTCCAGACAATCAACAACGACACGCTCGTGTCATGTATGACACGCTGGTTTCATGCGATGGCACGCTCGTGTCGTTTGTGTTTTCATGCAACAACGCCGGGGACTTTTTTTCTTTTGGGTTTTCCATTTCTCTTTAATAAACTTAAACGTTTCCAGAGTAAAAACAATTAAGATAAAGCGAGCTTCATAAATACATATTTTAAAATGAAAAGGGAAATTGGATTCTAATAATATAAACTTTTGGCCATATAAGACTTAATAATACGAACTTTTGATTAAGTGATTAATAATACGAACTTTGACCCCCTGTTGCCCCCAATAGTACGCCACCGAGTTAAGTTGAACTTAATTCGGTGGCGGTCTGACGTGGCGGCGGAGGCACACGCCTGATTGTTTTGACTTTGCCACGTCATCCACATTGACTTAAAAAATAATACGAACTTTTACCTATGTTGTTCTGAATAATACGAACTTTTTTTTCTCTCTAAAAATTTCAGATCCCATTTTTACTTCTTCTTCTTCTTCAATCCTCCTCTTCCCCATTCCCAAAAAATCACAGAAAACCAAAACCCTAATTTCTTCATCCCATCCCTCCTTGAGCCTAATTACCAACTCAATGTTTATTGTCAAAAACAAGAATGAGTTTTTCTGGGGGCATACATTTTTCTGGGTAAATTAATCAGTTCACCACATTCTGGATATTGACGAAGGTCAATGTTTATTGTCAAAATAGCAGAACTATTAATTGAAAAATGAAATCAAAGCCCTTAATATTTTCATTATTTACCAATGATACTCCCAGAACACGCCTAGTAAAAGAGTGTAATCTAAGTTCCATATTCCTATGACTTCAATAGATTGATTCTCTTCTGCAAATAGTCATATGAAAAGCAATTCTAGAGAGCCAAATGTAAAGTACATATCATTGTAATAAGCCCCAAGTTAATTTTCATTGAGTGAAGAAATTGTCGCCTGCAATGTTGATCTGGACGTTACTCGGCTGATGGATTGAGGAACTATGAAGAAATTGCTCGGCTGGTGCAATGTCGATCTGTCAAAAAGCAAAAATTAACTCAAGAGAAACAGTAATAGAGAAGTTCTGAGCGGGCTTTGCATTGAGTGAAGAGCCGACCTGAACCAAGAAGGCGACAGATAAACGGCAAGGTGGTCGACGGCAAGATGGAGGACGCCGGGTGTGGAGGCCGCGGTGGTGCTCGGCGGGTGTGAACGGCGCGGTGGTGGTCGGCGGGATGGGATGAAGAAATTAGGGTTCTAGTTTTCTGGGGTTTTTCTGGGAACGGGGAGGAGAGGATTGAAGAAGATGGGTAAGAAACGGATCCGAGATTTTTGCAGAAAAGTCAGATTATTCGTAAGAATATGCAGAAAAGTCAGATTATTTTTAAGTCAAAGTAGATGACGTGGCAAAATCAAACAACTATTCACAATGTGGCGTCAGAGTCGCTACCGAAGTTAAGTTCAACTTAACTCGCACTATCGCGCAACATGCAGAAAAGTCAGATATTAATCATTTAATCAAAAGTCAGACATGTTTTTATATGCCTAAAAGTTCGTATTATTAGAATCCAATTTCCCAAATGAAAAAGTAGGAATGAGTTTCTATTATCGTAAAACAAATGGAATGAAATTTTAAAAGTTAGGAATGATTGGTGATGTGAAAAGAGTGGATCCTACATGCATTCCAAAAGTGTGGACGCCGTTGTGTTTGCTCTTATGTAATATTTTATTTACAGTTATAATATTAAACTTAATGGAAGCATCTTTCGTTAAGAATTTAATAATAGTAATTTTATAAACAATGTATTATATATATTAAGAAATTTAAGTCAAATTTTTAAAAATTGACAGCATAATTTTGAAAGGTCACAAATAATACTCCCTTTGGTGCATATTATTTGTCTCTTAGTTGAGTGTCATGATTTTCAATATCACTTTTCGATTGATGGTTTCTGATACAATATTTTATTAATAATTGCAATATTATATTTTAGGATAATATTTTTTGTTACAAAATTTGATGATAATAATTTTATGTTTGAAGTTATTGTATATATTAAAAAAATTTATGGTTAAAATTTTAAAATTTTGATGGTATAATTTGCAGAAAAGACAAATAACATGGATGTGAAATAGACGGGAAAGAGGACGCAGTAACTTGGGCTAGGTTGGTGGGGCTGCCTCCAAAAAATTCATACTGGGCGAATAAATTGGGACGTGGCAAAATAGAAAAAAGGAGAAAGAAAAGAAAAGGAAACACCAAATAGTAGAAAAAGGAAAAGGCAGTGGCAGGGCAGTGGCCAGTGAAAGAAGAAAAGGAGACAGAGGAGGGAGAGAAACTCGCCGGCGTAACCGGGATGGCGACTCTATAACTAAACCTCAACTCCACTCTCTCTCTTCTTATCTATATCCATTTGACTCGCACTCCTCGATCCACCTCTTTCTCTCTCTAAATATTGTCGGATTTCTCAGAAGACCTTCTTTCTTCTCCTCTTCTCTTCTGTTAGGGTTTAACAATAAGGTTTTTCTTCTTTCCTGGATCTCAAACTATTCTATTCTGGAAAGTTTCTACCATGCACTGAGGTATTCATTCTTGCACAAGAGTTTCAAAATGGAGTCTCCGGTAGTAGCCGTCAAAGAGAACAAGCTTTTCAAAGGGGCTTTTGCCGTTGCCGGAATCATGATCACCCTCGTCATCTATGGTGTCTTACAGGTTTGTAACCCTGACTCTATCCTTGTTCTGCAATCAAATGGATGGTCATTCATGTCTTTCCCTTGGTTGACTTCCAAAATAATGAATTAGGTCACGATCATCGTAACCCTTGTTTATAATTGGCTTCTATGAAATCTGTAGGCGAATCCGTCTATGTTGTTCGTACGAGCTCATTTCGTACTATTTTCTGTTGTGGTCAGTGACGTTCATGGTTTCGAAGCAATAGCCTGAAACATATGGTAATATATGAGTTCTACTTCGTGATCTAGTGTGGTTAGTTGATAAGTGGATTCTTAGAATGTTTCTTCAACTTCCAATAGAGTCAAAATTGTGCATATGGCATTGGAACGAAAAACAAGTTATATGAGGACATTTTAGGAAGGGGAATTATTGTTGATGGCTTGGGTGAGAGTGTATGGTGGAGAGGAATAGAAACACGCAGTTGGTCTTTGAGTTCTGTATGACCCTTTCTAAATTATTTAGGCTGTATGCTTGATGTTGAGAGAAGCATTATACAGGTTGAACTAAGGTTTAAGCAAAGGAAGATCTTCACTTGGACTACAGCCATGAGGGTGGGAATAATTAAATGTTCTTTACAGACAATTTCTCAACAACTTCTGAAAATGGAAATTGATATTGCTCTAATAGTTGGGATTTGCCCTTTTGATGTCTCTTCTCCCATCTTTCTAAGGAAAAGAAAATATATTACAAAAAATAAAAAAGAGCGGATGCGAGGTTAACATCCTACAGAAGCTTTATAGAACCAAAATGTTAGCTATCCACAAATTAAGCCTCATCAGAAACTGAATAGCTAAGCTTCCCCTTATCCCCAAAAAGTGCACATTAATGAAACTATCTTTTGCGCGCTGAAGAGGAGCTTTCAACTCGCTAAAGTGCTCTTTGATTTCTTTTTCGCCAAATACTCCAAAAAATAACATGAACATGAAAATATAGGACCTATTTATAGAGAAAATGCCCCAGGGTTAACTGCTTTTATGGCTCTAATGGCTTCATATCATCTGTCAGTTGGATTTTGGGGTATTGGATTTGGATCATTTGTTGTTGCATTTCAATCTTTCTTTAGGAAATTCGTTGAACTGAAGAATGTTTTGTAGTGCAAATGCTAATTTTAATGCATTTAACTAAAGGTTTTCCCTCATGCAGGAAAAGATTATGAGAGTCCCTTATGGACCAGATAAAGAATATTTTAAATATTCATTATTCCTGGTTTTCTGCAATCGCATTACAACAAGCGCTGTATCTGCTGGTGCTTTACTGGTAATGATGTGATTAAGTTGTCAAGATCATCTACTGATTGCGTCTTCATTCTTAACCATGTACAAATTTATTGGTATTGCATTCCTAATTTTGTGGGATTTTTTTTTACAAATATACCTCCTGAGGTTGGACATAATTACAAAGTGACCTATGCCATTTGCAACCAAAGTTGTTATAATCGGGATCCTAACTCGAAACTATGGGGAAGTTAGGATCGGAATTTAGCCCATGTAGGATCGTGGATCGTGTGTAAATAGTAGAATTGTATCAACGATTTTGGACCATAAAGTCGTAGGATCGTAAATCAGGATCGGGATTTTAATAACTATGTTTGCAACTTAACTTGCATACCCTTCCCCTTTGCTACTAAATACATTTTCATCCAAAACATAGTTTTTGAGACTCAAATAGGCCAAAAGTCCCTTGCTAATGTGTTTTACATAAACTTCTGTTGACTTCGTTACTAATTTTGACCCATAACATATTTTATATATGTGTTTCTGGAACACTATAATTCCAACTTCAAAAAAATGGTTGGTTAACCTAAAAATGAAAGAAAATGAAATGGAAATAAAAATTAGAGGGCCATCAAAAGTTTACTACTAAGTACAAACACATTGGTAGGGGCATTTTGGTCTATTTAAGTCTAAAAAACCATGATTTGATTGGAAATGTATTTAGTAGCAAATGTGAGGGAGTGTGAAAGTTCTAATTTTTTTTTTTGCTATTTTCTCTAAGAAATTACACTACTTATTTTTGTATTCCCTTCAGGCTAGTAAAAAGGCTTTGGATCCTGTTGCCCCTGTTTATAAATACTGCTTGGTCTCAGTCACAAATATTCTTACTACGACATGCCAGTATGAGGTACACAATGATCCGTTTGGTATTGTACCATGACAAGTGAGAACTTGATATCAGAGTTCTAATCAGTCTCTTTGTCCTTGCAGGCCCTTAAATATGTCAGTTTTCCTGTGCAGACTCTTGCAAAATGTGCTAAAATGATTCCTGTTATGGTAAGTTTCTTTTGCTGCTATTGCTACAATCTATTTGCTTATTGATTATTGTTTTCTCAAGTGCAGTTGCATTTGTTTACATCTCTCATGCATATAAGTGCATTTAAGTCAATGTAGAGGGGGAACAACCTTCACTGCCCAACCAATCTTCTCAAGGACTACGTTACCTGGACACGGCTATTAGGGGTGCCGTACCAGGGTCGACACGACACGACTCGGATCCTGACACGGGACTCGTGGCGGAGCTGGCTGGAATTGCGAGACACGGCCATGAACGAACCCTAGGCAGCGACAAACCCTAGATCGAACAATTGGACAACCAATTGGTGGGTGTTCGGGGTGGTAGTTGGGGGCTTTTGGTCGAATGGACGAGGCGACCCCACCGGTGGGTTTTCTCCGGTCAGAAGTCACCGGTATCCGCTCACCGATGAGAGACGCGAGAGAGGAGAGAGAGCCGAGGGAGCGAACGTTTTCATTTCGTACTGTGCTTTTTTTGGAGAGAGGAGAGAGAAGAGGGGGGAGTGGGAGGCGTGATTCCTCCGCGTGAAGAGCCACAGGGCCACACAGCACATACATTCAAGTTGGGCCTAGGGTTTTTTTGGATTATTTCTTTATTATTTTGATTATTTTAAAGCTGAAGTGGTGGTAATTTTTTTGGACTTTTATAATTGGGCTTAGTATATTTTTTGTATGAGCCTAAATCAATTTAAATTAAAATATTCTTGGGTTCAATTTAAGAATGCCTTTAAAAAATAACATATAATATTTCACTTTTAATATAATTAAATATGTTATGCAACTAATGGGTCGTGTTTCCCCTGCTGTGTCAGACCCTTGGATACCGTGTCCCCGTGTCCTTAATTTTTAGAGATGCCGGGTCGGATCCTCGGATCCGTGTCCGACATGGAAACCCGTGTCCCGAGTCTAGGTAACATAGCTCAAGGATCAATATCTAGGCTGGCCACCAGGAGATGTACTAGTGATTGAACAAGTGTGTTTCTGGTTGCCATCCATTCGAAATGTCCTCACTTTTTTATGTAGAGATGCAAATTGGAAAATTGTTGGTTTCATTGTGATTCTAAATGAGGCTTCTTCTTGAAGTGGAAAGAGCTAAAAACAGTCTTAACTATAAGTTTCTCCCCATTTTTCTTGTGCTGTAGCGTGCTTGATTGTAAAAATTGATCTCCTAACCTTTCCACTGTGCTTGCAGGTATGGAGTACTCTAATCATGCAGAAAAGGTACAAGGGGCTTGATTATTTGTGGGCTGTCCTTGTAACTATTGGCTGTGCTGTGTTTATTCTGTATCCTGTAAGTGTTGCAAGCTTGATGTTCTTCTACTTATTGTTTCTTTGTAAGTGTACTCAGCCATCTGTAAGTGCACTTGGCTATTTGAAGACTTCATCTGGAAACTTGATAATTGTTGCTTATTGTTAATCTGCCTGCAATTTTCTGCTATAACCCATTGAATTCTGCTCTTTCATTCCAATGCAGTCTGACGGTGATATCAGCCCTTATAATAAAGGGAGAGAGAGTACAGTGTGGGGTGTTTCACTTATGCTTGGCTATCTTGGGTACTGACTTTGCTCTTAATGCCTCTTTTGTTTCTAATTTCTTTGGCTTTTGCTTTATGGTTTCCTTAGTGCTTTTGCCCATTTCTATTAAAACACTATGTAGATCAAACTTCTTTTTCTCGGGCACTGCTTTTGTTATTGTTGGAGGGGGAGGGGGAGGGGGAGGGGGATGAACCCAGTTATACAGCTCTTTCTAAGGCAATCATATAATTTATGGATCTTGTATCTGAAATTTTTCTTGGAATCATGTAAATAGACTTGTTGCAAGAAATTTCTGGTTTAATTGAGTTTCTAAGCTTTAATGATTTACTTTTTGATATGTCTTTCATCTGCACTGGAATATGATAAAATGTTGACAGTACAAAGGCAGAGTAGAAGGATTGCATTCTCCAGTTCTATGGGATTTGCTGGGAGGTAACAACAGATTTGGGGAGACTAGCTTTCTGACGTGTATACATTTTCCAATGCTCCTTTAGGGGTAGCCATTTTATCTCAGGAGTTAGGTCTAACTATTGACCACTGTATTGTGTTTGTGTTCCATTGTTTACCCTTGACTGCTTTTGGCATATGAAGCGGTGGAACAACCTCCTGTATGGCAGGTCTGTTTCAGAGAGGTTGTGTATGTCTTGATGTTGCTAAACCTCACTACCATGCACATATGCAGCTGGTTTTTGTGGGCATTATTGTCATTCTAACCTTTCTAAGATTTTCTGACTTTACATCCCTGTTCATTTGTATTTTGTTTCCTGTCCCAATGTTTATTGATGCTCATCCATATCATGTTAGCTTATAATGCTGATAGTTAAATGCCATGCATATTTTGGGTTTCTGTTGTGCAGATTTGATGGTTTCACGAGCACATTCCAAGATAAATTGTTCAGAGGATACAATATGGAAATACACAATCAGATATTCTATACAACGCTGTGTTCCTGTGTACTAAGCTTAACAGGTATATTTTGTTGTTCTATTGCTTCAAAGATCATATAATGTTGATGTTTGGGGAATGGAAACTGCTCATGCTGGCCTCACTTGGGAATCGTTTTAAAAGTTGGCTAAGAGAATTAATCAGCCAACCACTGTGTACTGTTTGTACCTGATGTCTTAAATTGGAGTGCTACTGATCCATGCATTATAATTTGTTTATGTTATTTGATGATTACCTATTTCTATGGCTGCTACTGAGATGTGAAGATCCTTATTTCAGCTTTATTTTGCAAATTTCTTCCCTTGATTGTGGTCGGTTGCCCATCTGATGTATCTGATGGATTGATGAGCTCGGGGCTTTGTTTCATGGCAGGGCTTATATTGCAGGGGCAACTTATGGCAGCTGGTGATTTTATTTATAGACACAAAGATTGTTTATATGACATTGCATTGCTTTCAACTGTAAGAGCCTAGTAATTCCCTATGCTCACATGTGGAATTCCAACAGTGAAATCTTGTCTGTTTATCTTTCCACCTTTTTGTGAATGTAGGTGGCTACAGCAAGCCAGTTCTTCATTTCTTACACAATTCGAACATTTGGTGCTCTCACATTTGCTACCGTAATGACTACTAGACAGGTTCAATTACCATTTATGCGTTAAATAGTTGTTTTCGCTCTTTGTGAACGAGCAGCTGCTGCTGGTCGAATTGTGCGATGAATGAATAACATACTGAACAAGTTCTCTCTGTGAATGTAGCTGTTCAGCATCCTACTATCATGCTTGTGGTTTGCTCATCCCTTGAGTCCCATACAGTGGGTTGGAGCTGTAAGTAACCTTGTTTTAATGACTGCATTTCTCCTATACTAAAACAAAGTTAAAAAAAAAAAAAGAAAACTTAGCTTTCCTACCATTGATGACAAATTGAGTATTCTACCAGGTTATTGTGTTCGGCTCACTTTATGCAAAAAGCTTCTTTCGGAGCAACACCCCAAAACCCTCACCTTCTCAGATTGATGTGGAGGATAAAGAATCAGTTCCATTGAAGGGAAATCCATGATGAGTTGAAGTTACTTTCTACATCGTCCAGGATGCATTAGCACCAAGTTCAGGTTGATTATTGACATTGGTTGTTTTCCATACGCTTATGCAAGAGATGCGCTTATTAGTGCGATGAAGCTGTTGGTTTGGATACTGATTTAATAGTTGGTACCTATAGGCAGATGTTTTTTTTTTTAATCTGCTCAGGAAAACGAGAAGGTGTGTGTGGAGGGTTTGAAGGGTCAAGAGAACAGGTTTTTGGTTAGTTGTCCTGCCATCTGTAGCGTTACTGGGAGTGAGGCAGAGATCTACATTTTGTTAAAATTGATAGGTTAATGTATACCCAAAGCTGATGTCTAGTCTTACAATGTTAATTGAATCTGAGGTTGGAATGGGGAATTTTTTTGTTTGGATTCCCAAATTTGTTGTTGAATAGATTGTACTGTGATTTCTTTGAGGAATAGAGTTTAACATTTGACATGTTACATTGAATCGAGAAACTAGAAAGTAATTTCTAATTTTCAGAAAAACAAGATCTCCATGATATAAGATCTAAGGAATCCCTTTTTTTTTCCGATAATTATTAAGCCACAAAGGCAAAGGGAGCTACAAGACCGCGCAAACAGCAGAAGCCAAGAAGCCAGCAACCAAACAACAAACACAAACAACACAAAACGGACTACTAAAAGCAAAAGAAGACAGTTATCTAGTAAGATCCTTCTTTTTTCTCATCATATCATCTCTGAAAGCTTTAGCCACAGTTTCCAGATCATCCCGAGACAAATTTAATCGACACGCAAGCTTAGCCGCTCTACGAACCTCCTCATCCAGTCTCTCCAAGGACAGATCCACAGCATTCAAAGAAACCTCAGCATTCTTGATTCAAAAGAGAGAAATTAGAAGATTGCTCAACTTTCCAAAAACAATTACCCGTTTGGTATGAGGGAGCACGGGGTTAGGAATAGTATAATTGGGAATAGTATGTTTTATAGTAATTAAAAAAAAGAGCGTAGTGGGAATGAGAATATGGTGCCCCAACTCCCAATGATCTATTATAAAGGGGTGGTGGTAATTGATATTGAGAATTATTAATCATTGCAAAATATCAATATTGTCCTTATGTTTAATTGTCATTACCAAGACTACCCCTCCTATTTAAAAGATATTAATCACTAAGAGATTGAGAGTTCAAATTAATATTTATTTATTTTATGAGAAAATGTAGTATTTTAGATAGATTAAATAATTGATACTTATTTATTAGAATGTTGATATATTGAATTTTATATATTTGGAGTTTTCATATGCTCGATTTTAGTTTATATTTGGTGTTGAATTAGTTATATTAGAATTTTTTCTATGAACTTTAATTTTTAAACTTTTTTTTTTATATAGTATTTGATTTTCTTAGCATGAAATCTATATATTATAATAGAAATCATTGTGGGTTCCACGAAATAGAGCCACGGGAGTGACTTTAGGGGAATTGGTCAATCACAACGTAGAAAATTATTTTTTTTCTATTTTCATTTTTTTATTTTCAATCCGGATTTTATTTTAATATTAAAAAATCAAAAAGTATCACTAATCCTGGATTGTTTTGGACTCTGAATTAAATTATTTTTGTGCAAATAACAATAATTATTTTGGTGTTGCCAACAATAATAATAATAATAATAATAATAATAATAATAATAATAATAATAATAATAGTAATAATAATAATAATAATAATAATAATAATAATAATAATAATAATAAAGTTTGTGGGTCCCACTGAATGGAGAAAAGAGATTAATTGTAGGGATTTCGACAAATCAAAAAGTAGATAAATGTTGAATTAAATTATTTTGGACCAACTATCAGTAATTATAATTATTTCAGAATAATCTTTCTAAATTACATTTATAATTACTATTAAATTTTTGATTTTTCAAGATAACTATTTTAATATACTCCATGCATCGCACGAGTTGAGGCCTAGTATGAGTTAATTATGTTCTTCCACCCACTTAAATTTATTAAAACATTCATAAATTAATTAAAAAGAAATGTATATTTATTCTCAATCCTACTCCCACTTGTTCCAAATTTCAATTACCACATAATAAACAACAAAGTTAGGAATTCATAAAAACATTTCAATTCCCATTCCTATTATGAATTCTCATTCTCATTCTCATTGAATACCAAACGGGCCCTACGGGTACAAAGTCACCACCCGACACAATCTCTCTCTCTCTCTTTTTGCCCTCACCAATGTGGCAATGTAAGTTGACTAGGGTGAGGGACGTGAGAATGAAGATTGAAGACGTTGTGTTGTGCTCTTCGGTCTGTCTGCTCTGAGCTAGGTCAACCACCACTACTTAGGTTTTGTTCAACAACAATGTTTGAAGTAGCGTTTAACATTTTAATTAATGAAAACTAGTTCTAAACCCATGCGATGCACGAAGTATAGCAAAATAGTTATTTTACTTTAAAAAAAAAATTAATGGATAATTAAGCACTCTAGATACAATTTTAAAAATACAAAATATTGATCCTATTCTAAATTTATGAAAAAACATCATAATAAATTGTTCAAGCCAAACACATCAAAAACACCAGGAGTCAACAATTTAGTTGCAAAAAAGACAAAGTGGCCCAAAATTGCAATGAATTTAATTTATTCAGAGTAATAAGTAACTACTTAATATATAAAATAATATGATTATAATTTTGATAATAGAACCACAATTACATTTTGAGACATTGTTGTTTACATAGCGACAATCTTGAACTTGCATGACAGATTTGTGGTTAAGACCTTAGCATTCTTCATGATAAACAACCCCACCTTTTTTTTTTTTTTTGATAATTAACGGCCATAAAAGCCCTTTTATTCAAGCATAAAAGAAGTGCCAAAGAGAACTTAAAAGAGCATTGTAGGACCCGGGAAAAAACCTTCTAATGGTGCCCTAAGCGGTGTATGGCGAGTCGAAAGAGGTGTCTAGTCATTAAGGGATTTAACCGAATTTTTACATATTAAAAATGTTCACATGAAATGTTTGAATTTTATTTTAAACATAAAAATTTATAATCTGCCTGAAATAAATAAGAAAACCTGAAAAATCAGAAATAATTAGCACGGAAATCGAGACAGTTAGAGAATATCCGGGTCACTAACCCAGGCGCCTTGTTGGTCTACCTGGTGCTCTGGACTGTGACCATGGGCCTTCCCGAACGCCTGGGTGCTGGCAATGGGCTCGGGCCAACACCCGTGCAGACCTGCACGGGGTGCTGGATGTTGGACCGAGGCCACCAATTTTCGATTTTCGGTATTCCAATCATTTCGGGAAATAAATAAATTTTAAAATTCGAATAAAAATCAAATTTCGAATGAATCAAATTTAATAAAATTTATTTTTATTTTCACAATGTTTAAACGAATTCTTCGCGACCCATTTTAATTTTAATATGCTCGATCTATTAAGAAAATACCGGAACCCGGGAGAGAGAATGAGAGAAGGAAATAGGCCGATGGTCTCCGAGAGGGATCTATCGTCTGCCCGAGGACTGTGCTGGTCTGCACGCCATCAGTTCGAGACTGAGGAACCCACCCCGAGACCCTCAAAGGCAGTCGGGACTGGGTACTGACCATCGTGCTGGTCTGCACGGCGCTCTGGGGCTGCTAAACCGATGTCCTTCTGATTCTCTCATTTCCAGATTCAAGTTTTGCAGAATAGATGAAACATATTAAAATGAAAATGAAATGCAATAAAAACGAATCAATCAAAGTAATAAAATTATAGGGAGTCGCCAATTAATTTTTAAGAGAATTAATAAACTCATATTTTTGACTCTGCGTAACCGCGAACCACGACATTCAGATCCGACGGTAAGGTTACGGATTCAAAAATAAAAACCCTCGAATCCGCCCGTTCAAAGCACGGACTCTACTAAATCGATTTATTAAAGAAGAAAGTAGAAAAGAAGAATTAATTAGTGTAATTGATATTATTCAGATGCATGCGTTAAATGCGAGAAATAAACAAATGCGATAAACAAAATACAAATAAATAAAGAACGAAATGAAAATTATCTTTTCAAGCAACTCGATTCTGATTAGTCGTCATTGATTTTTAACATCAGGATTACAACATTATTGGTGATTGCGAGGAACTAAAAACAAAAATTAAACGCGAGAATTAAAAATGCCAGAATGCATGTATGCAAATAAGAGATGGAGATAAGAAGAGAAATCCACCTAGGCTCTGTTCAACAACAACGTTTGGAGAAGCTTATAATGTTTTAATTAGTCAAAACGCTATTTTATCAAATTTTTAGTGTTTGGTAAAATAATGTTCGCAATTAGCGGATAGAGTTTGGTGGAGCGTTTGAGATAAAATCACAAACGTTATATACGTTAACGTTTGAAATTGGGATTTAGCGTTTGATATGGTAATTCACAATGATGCCTTCTAATGATATTGAAATTATAATTATTTCCTTGGGTTTTTTTTTTTTTGAAAAAGGGGTGTCTGGTGGGTGCATTATTCTATTTCCAACTTGCCAATACACCCAATAATAATTTGTTATGTACTACTTCGTACTCCCTCTGTTCATTTTTATTTGTCATTTACGGTATTCAGTGTCAATCTTTAATCAATAATTTTTAATATAAAAGTTTTATGACAAAAATATAATATTATACTTTTTTAATAGTATTTTTTGTTACGAATATAATGACATCAATTTTGTATGATGAATTATTATACAAATTAAGATGTTCACGGTCAAAATTTTTAAAACAGTTTTCTAGGTAACAGATAAAAAAAATGGAGGAAGTAGTTCACAATTAATGTTGCTGACACCCAATAATAACAACAATAATAA
Organism: Portulaca oleracea; assembly: GCA_029582165.1. Lineage (NCBI taxonomy): Eukaryota > Viridiplantae > Streptophyta > Magnoliopsida > Caryophyllales > Portulacaceae > Portulaca > Portulaca oleracea. The sequence continues at coordinate 10,193,526 of CM055885.1, read as the reverse complement.
TAATAATAAATTGTTGTAATAGTAATAATAATCTTCCGTAAAAAATAGTAATAATATTGATAATGTCCTTTTTGGTTATTCTACATTCATCAGCTAATCTAACCACTAATTTTACCGAACATATTCTTTACAAACAGCTACCTAAATAGCAATCAACTATCCGCTAAACTACATCTGCTATCCGCTACCCCAACCGTTATCCGCTACCCCAACCGCTATCCACTACTGAATCCGCTATTTTTACCGAACAGGACCATAGTGTCAATACTCCCAGGTGGTTTTGGTGTGTCGAATGAAATGAGAGATAGGGGTATTTACAGGGTAGGTGAGTGAGAAGATTAAGTTGAAATTAAAATATAATAAAAAGAAATGCTAAAAATAGCAAATGCAAGCCAAAAATAAGGAATGCTGAAAATAGCAGATGTTGAAAAAATCCAATCTGCTAAAATTAGGAGGCAGGCAGGTCTGCCTGGTGTGCTTTCCATGCTTGGCTTCCGCAACATGCAACCCGAGGAAAAAGCAGTGTCCGGTAACAAAGAGTGCACTCCGCCACAGCGCGTGTAGACCCGCCTAACCATAGGTCTGTCACATGCTGGACTGTTCTGCCTTTCCCTTTTGGGCCTGTTTTCTTTTGGGCTTGTTTCTTTTTATTGGGCTATTTTGTGGGATTATCTTCTCTCATTTTTACATTTCAAACATATTTAAAATAAATTTACATTAGGTGTCTACAGCTAGCCCCCACTTTGACACTTTTAAATAAAAAACTAGAAATTAAATTTACATTATTACAATGACACTTTTTAGGTGTCTACAGCTAGCCCCCACTTTGACAGAGTCTGGTAAGACGAAGATCAAAGTATTCAAAGACACCAAAAAGGGTGAGATTCTGTAGTAGTGATGTCTTGAGGCTAGGTGACACTTGGAAGCGAAAGTCCTGTGCCGACTGTTCTTGACTAGTAACGGGGTGACATTCGGAAACGATATCCTATGTCATTGTTGATTATCGATGCTTGGAAGCAACTGTCCTGCGCCTAACTGACTTTCGTAACTGTTCGACATCCGAAAACGATATCCTATGCCTTTGTTGATTGTCGACGCTTGGAAGCAACTGTCCTGCGCATAACCATACTTTCATAACTGTTCGACATCAGGAAACGATATCCTATGTCTGTGTGGATTGTCGTCGCTTGGAAGCAATTGTCCTACGTCTAACTGTACTTTCAAACTTATGTTCGACATCTGGTAACGATATCATATGTCTTTGTGGATTGTCGACGCTTGGAAGCAACTGTCTTGCGCCTAACTATACTTTCAAACTTCTGTCATCGTATTACCAACGCCCGACGACCGGCTGAATTGCCATCGCACTGTTAACGCCCGACGTCCGGCTGAATAAAAAAATAACATTAGCTCCCAGTGTGCAAACTGGAGATGGTGATCTTATTTGATTTCATATTATTTTCTAAAAAGTGAATGAATATACATAATTCTCTTGAAAATAAAATCTAGCGTACGTTTGTCACTTCCTCCTCTAAAAATTTAAATTAATAAAATTTCTAAGTATATGGATATGTAACTCCATATTTCTTTTGAAAATTGTTAATTTAATTTTAACGCACCGCACTGCGTGTCTCTTGATTCAATTAGATTATTTTCTGAGTATACAAAATTATTTTTGTATTTCTCTTGAAAATATTATAATAAGGACATCTGAGTGTGCACTATTAATCTTCCGATGTGAAACGTATGTCAACTGATTAATTAATCAACTAATCTAGTAGTCAATTGTTAAACTAATCAGTCAAATTGACTGTTTTTTTTTTTGAATTTTGAAAATGTGGAATGTGGGAGAAGTAATAGGGCTAATAAAGGTGGGCAGATATCCACTAACTTTGTTTTCTTCATCCCCATTTCCCATTTTCTCTCTCTACAAATTCCTTGCTCTCTAACCATAAGCTCTGTGCAGACCAGCATAGCATAGTTCGAAACACAGTCCTCGGTTCTCACTCTTAGGAGACCCGTCTTCTCGGCGTGCAGACCAGCACGAACGCAGTAGCACCCTCAGGTCTTTTGGGCGTCGTTCCGGGTCTCGGGTTTTTTATTTCTTGCCGTGCGGACACTTTGGCCGAGTGAGGGTCCCGGTTTTGATTTCTTACCTGCGGACCCGCTGACCTCGCTCGGTCTGGACCTGCTGACCGAGTTCGGGTCTCGGTCCATTCTCGGTCAATGCGGACCAGCGTTCGCCAGAATCTTGGGTCGAGATAGTGTTCATATGTTCCGATCCGTGCAGACCCGCTCAGTGCTAGCTCGGGTTTCCTGGGGTCTTATTTCTGTCAAGCAAACCTGCCCGATAATGAGTTCGGGTCCCGGGTTTTTCTTCCGTGCAGCCCTGCCTAACTTTGAGTTCGGGTGTCGGGTCTTCAATTTTTTCATCATGCAAACCCGCCTGACCTTGAGTTTGGGTCCCGGGTTTTCCTTTCGTGCAGACCCGCTTGACTTTGAGTTCGGGTGTCGGGCCTTCAATTTTTTCACCATACAAACCCGCCTGACCTTGAGTTTGGGTCCCGGGTTTTTCTTTCGCACTACCACGACTTTGAGTTCGGTCCTGTGTTTTTCTTCCGCATGCACTACCGACTTTGTGTTCGGGTCTTGGGTCATGTTTCGTTTGGACCCAGTCAAACGTGCAGACCCGCTTGACTGTGTTGATTCACTGGTTCGGACCTGCCATTTGTCATTCTCGGGACTTGGTTCAGCTTCCAGTCGTGCAAACCCGCCTGCTTCCCGGGTCACTGTTCAAACCCGTCCAATAGGTTCCCGGGCTACCATTCAGACCCGTCCAATAGATTCTCGGGTTCAATTTCGAGTTCAAGCTCTGCCTTCATTTTCTTTGTCTCATATGCATGTAGTGTGGATGAATTAAATTTTTAGAGTTTAATCCGAATAATGTAAATTATTCATGGATTTTTCTCATGAAATTTAATTGATTCTAACTGGGACTCTTGGAGTAAAATTCGAGTCCTGAACGATTTCTCGAATGGATTCTCATAAAGTCTTTGTGAATTAATTAGAGTTTTAATTCTGAAAACGTATTATCCTCCGAATTAGTTCTCATAAAATTTAACGACTCCGATTTTAGAGTATAAATGTATAATTCAGAAAATGAGTTATTCTCTGAATTAATTCTCGTAAAATTTCAACTCCTTGGACCGAAAATCCTTTTGTTGACAGCGAATTTGGATCTTCTGGCGATCTTAGCGGATATCTGTTTAGAGGTTATCAAGATCCTTGGTGAGTGAACCTGAGTCACAATTCTCAAGGTTCCTCTCATTTCTTTTGAGACTCAGACGAGGGACAAAGAAATGCAAATGAGGTCTTATGCATGCTATGCTAGATGAATTAAATTACAATACAGGACTTTATTATCCATTTTTATATTATAAGACTCTTTATGCATGATTTTTGTGCACCCTAATCCTAATGCATGATGTGACTCTTTTTTTTATTTTTGCGATGCATGTGACTCTTTTTTGTTACTCAAGAAAGAAAAAAATAATAATATGACCCATAATTAAAATTAAAAATTGATGTGACTCGAAATGCAAACTAGTATGACTTAAATTGAAAAAAGTAGAAGTCACATGACCTTTAAAAAATGCACATGACCTAAAAAGTTGGACCTTGATTTGATGCATGCATGCAATATAAAACCCCCACTTTCCCGAGAGAAGATAAAAGAATAATGAAAAGTAAATAAAGACTCTGAATGTCAAGGGTGATTTTGAAGTGGGTTTCAGGACAAGGCGAAAAAAGTGAAAATGATGAGTTTTCTTGTCAAAATGTCTCGTAACTTCATAAGTTGCCATGATGCGGACATTGAGTGATGAATGAGCTCCCAGTTGGAATGCCACAAAAGATGATATCAAGGGAAAGCTTGACCCGCTTAAGTATTCATAATGCAGATATTGAGTGAGGAGCGAGCCCCCAGTTGGAATACTGCAAAAAATGATATCAAGGGAAAGCTTTGTAATAACCCGAAGAAAATCTCTCCCTTAATACGTATTGATTAGTTTAATTAATCAAGGTTAAAAATAAATCACGAATAATTAAAGTGCGTGTTCCAAAATTTTTGTTTTCCTAACCAAGTGTATATTTTGCAGAACTTGAACAGTGCAACGATCATCCATGATTCATTCTAAAATTCTTTTCTCTTCTTTTCGCTTCCGATAATTTTTATGGTGATCATGCTCCTTTACGAATTACTATACCGATACTGATATATCGGGTCCTTGTTATTCAATACAATTTAGAATTATAATTATGAGACTTTTCATGGAGATGTATGGTTATATTTTATTTGGAGTTACCAATAACATTCTTTTTACGGTTTAATAAATTTCGATAATTTGGGGAATTAAGGAGGTACAAGTGTAAGAGGGAGGAATTAAAATTGATAAAATTTTTGTTGTTTGGGCCATGTTGGTCGGCTACCATGAAAAGGGAAGGGAGGAAGGGCTTTGTTGGGCCTTAATATTATTAGTATAAGTTTATATTAGGAATTGGAAGAAGCCATTTTAAGAGGTCTCAAACACAACTCAAACTCCCACATCCCTCATTCTTGCTCTCTCTCACTCATGCCCCTCATGCCCCTCATCTCCCCAACACCCCTCTCTGTCTGCCCAGCCGCCACAACCAGCCCTGCTGCCGGCCACCAGCAGCCGCCGCCGACGAGTTTTTCCGGCCATTTTCCGGCCCATGCACCACCATCATCTTTGTTCTTCATTCTTCCCTCCTCTTGCAAGTGTAATGTCATCCCTTCTCTTATCTCTTTTTAATGAAAAATCATAGATGAAATCTAAGTTTTTGTAAATGTTTCATGTTATTTCATAGGTAAACCAAGTGTTTCTAAGTTCCTCAAGTGAGAGGTGAAGGAATCCAAGCCTCAAAAATGTGAATTTTGGGTAAGTTGAGTTAATCTTGAGTTTTTATGAATTAAATGTGTATGGATGATGGCGGATTGTGGCATGCTTATTGTTTAGGATGTTTAATCCTTTATGAAAGAGTGAGTTTATGGATTAAATACAAGTGCATGTGTTTAAAATGAGATTATATTAGCAAAAAGATGATCTTTGTGACTTTTAATGTTGAAATTGTCAAGTGTAATGTCTAGGAGCATAATATGTATTGAATTGGGCTTTGCATGTGTAATATGTGACCAAGGATGAAAGTTTTCTTCATGTTATTAGTTCTGGAAGTTGTTATTGGTGATGGAAGAATAGGATTTTAGAAGTGTTTGAGTTAAATCATGAGATTAATCAAGCATGCAAGTGGTTTATTGAGTGTGTTGCAATCTGGTTGGTAAATGGTTTTTCCAGAAAATGAGAAATGTTATTCTGGGTTATTTTATGGTATGAATAGGTAGATAAAAGTGTTAGCTAACACCCGGTTTTTACGGTTCGTCGTTTCGATAAATATATTGGGATTTATGGCCAAAGTCGTAAAGCCGCGCGAACCTGAGACATTCTGTCGTCAGTTTAAAGATAGATGTTTTTCGATTAGTTAGAGGCCTTTATGGTTTAAAAACTGAACATGAAAATTGAAGGGGACATTATGAGCTTTCCGGAATGGTATGATTTGCATTCATAGGATACCGGGAGAGAGAGTTATGAGCTTTTATAAGGAAAGTAAAAATCTAAATTTTCCAGAATGTATTTTTGGGACTGCCTGTATTGTGGGTCAAAATCTGGCCCTTTCCCATGCTCAAATCAACTTGTGGTTAAAAGGAATATTGAAGTATTTATTACGAGCTTTCCATAGACAACTTACCCATCCCGAATCGATAAGTAGAACTTGAGTTACGATTTTCCGAATAAATGAAGTTAAGGGTTATTATTCTGGGCAGCTTGTAAAGATGTTAGTTTTTACCCTCTTTAGCCACGTCTCTAGCTTTCATGATCAACTACAAAGTTGGAGTTTATGTTCTAAGCTTTTCGAAAAGTCCTTTTATGCCATGATCCGACATTTGTGGGATAAGATATCACCTTACGAGTATGCCTTAGAAATCGTGTTCATTATAATTATTCCCAGAAAATTCATTAAGTTATCCATCCATGATACCACCTAAGTTAGGACCTAATTCTTGATTTCCTTTCTTTTAAGTCCCTTCAAGAAGATCGTTGCGCTACTGTTCAAGTCCCTGCTCGTTCCGTACGTGTTCCTAAGTCTTCAGGTACGTATATTGCCTGACCTTTTATGTGTAATATTATGAATTAATCTTTTATGCTAAGTTCTAAATTTATATTATGTTATTCAGGTTTAAATGTAAAGTATCCTGAGTTATGTTCAAACTTTATGCAAGTTCTCATGGATTCTTAAATTTTGTAAGGACGATTTATCAGGATAGTTTTACAGTTATTTCTAAGTGTTTATGTTAGGTGCCCTCTATGTGAGGAACTTTTACGATATTTCCATTATTTGGATGTTAACGGTATTCCATGAATAAAATTCGTTATAAGTACAAATCTTATTCAAAGGTTGTGTTTAAGTTATGATTACAACGTGGATAAAGATCCGTTTTATTGAGAACCCGAGGTCAAGGTTCCAAGTTTCTAAAGTTTTTAATAAAGGCCCCGCCCATGTTTATGGCGCTTTAGCGCACACCCTGTTTATAGTGCCTTAGTGCACACCAAGGAAAAATGTTTATATGTCTTTGTGCACCCCAAGTTATTTATAGTCATGCCTTAGTGCATCCAAGGAAAAATATATCTTTAGTGCCTTAGTTGCACGCCATGAAAACCTGGCCAGTAGGATTCTTATCCACCATCCGGATTTCCCGATCGGTCCGGGTATGCGCATACGGAGGCTTAGCCAATGATCGCAAGTAGGGGACCTTCAGGATAATATCAGGATAACCAAGTTTAAAGCTTCTTAAGTTACTCAAGTCTTTTGAACTAAAGAAAAGCTTTATGACTTGCATGCCAAATTTTTATAAGTCTTGGCTCATAAGGGCTTAAGATCAAGTTTATGCTATGGCTTTGTGTGTGCGTATATGTTAAGTCGTGAATGATTTAAATTCTTTTGGAAACTATGCTACATTACTTTAATGCTATATTGCCTCTAAGGCTATGGTTATGTATGTTGCTTTTACAAGGAATAACTCAAAAATATTTTCATTCAAGTTGTGGTTTAAGTACAGGTTAAGTTACATTTCCCATGTACAAGTTAAGTATGGGCAAACGGTGTAAGTATGCCATCTTTTAATGTTTGTTTATTATTTATTATTGTTTTAATGTTTTGGAATCGCGCTAAATAACTAAAACTAGTTATGAAAAGATTCTTACATTATTAGGGGTATACGTACTGAGTTAAACTCACTTTTCGAAGTTTTATGTTTTTGTTTTAGGTATCTCGGCAAAGGAAAATGGAAAAGCCCCGGAAGGACGAAACCCTAGAGCTTCTTAAGGAGATTGAAGGTGGTTAAAAGACTCTTTATGAAATATTTAAGAGAAATTTGTGTTAGTTTGGCTTGTATAAGTTTATTGCGTTTTGTTATATATGTTGTCTTGAGGTGGTTCCAATTAAGTTATGTCTTGATGAAAAAGTTTGAAGTAGTTTATGTTTTGGTTGTTTTGTTGGGTTTTAGTCTTAGCTTTGTCCACCTTTGTGGACGGCGGTAATACTACCAGGTGTTTATCCGCTGCTAATCATTGGGTTAGATATATCATTAGCTTAATCTAGTGGTTAGTAACCTGGGGGCGTTACAGTTGTGGTATCTGAGCAAAACAAATTTGGAGAAACACCTTTGGGATATCTTTAGGTATTGAGGAAGAAGTGTATGATAAAATTAGAGGTAATTAAGCAATATAAAGAATGCTATAAGAGTTTATGTGTATGTGATTTATTAGAATTTAAGTACATAAGGTACTTGAAGAAATGCTTGAGTTTTGTTCTGAGTAGAACAAGGAAATTCGGGGTGTGAGAAAAGTCTAAGTACATGCATAGTGGTGAGCAAAGGTCTGGGGAATAAAGATTTATGCATGAATATGGGAAAGAGTTGAGTATAGGTTGAAGTTTATGCTCAAGATTTACTACAAGTTAATAAGTTTGAAAAAGATTGGTAAATGATGATGTTATATATGATTATGAGAAACGTTAAGATATAAACTGAGGTGATGTTATAGGTTTGAGATCAATTATGATACCTGAAGTAGTTAAGACCTGATATAGGTATGGGTTTCGTCCGGGCAAGTTTATGATACAAGCTTATGCCGGTAGAATGTTTGTTGTTTTATTTTATTAATTCGTAAATTGATATATGACATGTTGGATGGTCGATCCCAAAATGCCAAACCCCATGCGATAGTGGCGAAACCGAAGGATTGCGTTTCCTCGCACATTATGAAGTTAATGGAGGTTTTCCATACGTGAAGGGAGAATCCACACCCTCAACATCACCTTCAAGATGTTGAATGACTTTTATTTTATCTCTTTTATGTTAATGATAGATGATTGACTGAAAAGTTTCGAGTAAAGGTTAACCCCTATGGAATGAGTTCTAGTTTAAGGGGTATGTAATGATCTATGTGGTAACTGAACTGTGTAGCTAGAGTTAGTAATGAGATATTGATTCTTGGCTTAATTTTTAAGATATGGGTCCTCATAATGAAGGTCCTTACAAGATCGGGAATCAGGAGTTCGATTGGGTAGCATATTGACTTATGTGAAAGTCATTTCTTTTTACAATAGATAACGGATCCGGAATCGCCGAACCCTTACGCTATTCGTACGGAATCAGGGGAGCTAGTCTCCGCACACGTTTCTAAAATGATGGAAGTCTTTAGTAAGTTAAGACAAAAATCCATAGTTTAAATACCATGATTGACGACTCTCCCATCTAGTTATTCATGTATAGAACTTCTAAACTAAGTATCATGATTTCCTCTACGCGCATAACCAGGACATACACAAGGAAAGGTCTCAAATATCAGGAGCATAGACCACTATGACCTCAAGTTGCTACTTCAAGAGTATGTGGACTTCAAGGGTATTTCATATAGGAGATATCCTATTAGTGAAGCGACCTCTCGGGACCCCACTCTTCCCTCTCGCTACATCGTATGATTATAATGATATAAGCGTGGTATAAGTAGCATTGGGTCCTAAGGTCATAAAAAATTAGTTTGAACCAAGAAGTAGAAAGTAAGGGTAGAAATGGGTCAAGAGTGACCCAAGATCTAAAGAAGGCAATGGCTCAGACGATGAAGCCTACACCTCCACCTAGGACGGTTGGAAGAGGCAAAGATCGTTTTATGTGGATCAAGGAATAATGATGTCTAATTATTCTGTCTATATATAGTCGGTTTGGGTATAAATGGATAGTTGGCCTCATTGTATTAGATCAAGTCTAAGATGCGATATACAGGGATATCGTAAGAACATTCAAGTTCCGGTAGCTCGTGTCTGGGTGTGACTCTACTGAAATTTTCGCAAGGTGATAAGGGGAAGAAGTGGTTACAATTTTCTAAATATTCCACTTGATTTGAAGGGCCTGCTTAAAGTGGTCAACAAAGAGAACAAAGATTCATGAACCTAGTATCCATGAAAGGGGGCAATAGCACGAACGCAAGGATTCTGACAATCATCGAGGTGATACTGAAATTCTTTTATTGTACTCATGTGTAGGGATGGACGTTAGGGGAAAGAAATACAGCGAGGAAGGGGAAAATTTATGAAGCTAAAAATTTATTATTAAGGACAGGAAAAAGGGAGTAATAAGATCAGGTGAACAAGTTCAACCGGATATGTAGAAGGGAATTATGTAAAGTGATATTCGACAAGATTTGGGATTTAGAAGTCTCTATCCTCTATGCATTTGTTGATATACCGGGATGCACCTAGTCTTTTTTTTTTTTCCATCTAACAACCATGCCAAGGTTCAGATCTCTTCTGCATGACTACCATACTTTAGGTTCATCACTTGAACTAAAACCTTTATCTCACCCTCACATTGTGCACCCTCATAATAAATTTTCCCTTATCATCGCAATATTGAACCCAAGTTTATCATTTCTTATCATTGTTCATCTTCAAGAATTCTTATGAGATTCTATCATTGTTATCGGCCAATTCATGATAAATTCAAGAATTATTCTTAGCTATTTAAGGATAAGCCCTCACCGAGTTGTTACGAATTCATGATAAATCTACTCATGGCCATTGTTTCTTCTTTTAGTTTGCTATCAATTCATCATTTCATTATGGATTTCACTCATTACATACGGTCCTTTATCTTGGCCTTCCTTTTCTCTTTCATAGAGAGACATCATTTTTCAACAATGAATCTACATATTATATTCAAATTTTAGCTCCAATAAAAGTCATAAGTCATCCAGAATCAATAACCCGTGCCTTGCCGCCCCAGGTAGCTACTGTAAAATATTCATAAATTCCATACATTGATTGTCTTAATTCAGGAATCAAAAGTTTATTCTAATATCATTCTATCCAAACCAAGCTCATTTCAGGGTTTCTTACGAGCTCCCTTATCCCTGAAATCATTGTAATCACCATTTGTACCGATTATTCAACCTTTTAATAACTATCGTTCTTGTCCAATGTACATATGTAACATTAAACTAATGAGCTTCTCCATTCCACCATGAAATATTTTAGCCATCGTTGAGAATCCATGCCTCATCATCAGCTTGGAAATCCATGCTTATACCTCGTATCAATTGTATCTTCCTATTACCCTGTATTCCCTCCGTACCTACCTATTTCCTTGATGGGAAATAATTGCCAGGGGAGTAAGTTTAATAAAAAGGGGAGTAAAGTGCATGGTATTAGTTCGAATGGAGTTATCATGGTTTTGAGGTAAAGTTTAAAATATGGAAACAGTTTCTAAAGAAAGATATACACGACCTTTTGAATCTAGATTGCTTGAAGAGTAGGTCGAGTATTAATGTAAGGATATATGGTACTTGAAGAGGGTTAGCTCGCTTTACAAGAATGAAAGTCACATGGGTGAACTATTGAAAGGAGGGACACGCTATTATCATACTGTGTTGCAAAGAAATGAAAGAGTTCAAGATGGTTAAAAGGAATAACACCCAGTATTTTGGGGCAGTTAAGGAGGATTAGTATTCCCTGGCAAAGGCTTATTTAGAAAAGATATGCGAGATATGAATCCATAGTCCTAGAAATATCGGCTTAGTTATTTATCCACGAATGATGACTTTAGGGTTAGATATGATAATCGACGAGATTTTGAAAATAAGCCGAAGGAATGAGCAAGTAAGATGTTTGCGCTGGATAAATACATTCATCAAGTCTCGAGAAGTGTATCATAGAGGAAACTAGCGACCTTGTAATGTTCCTAGTGCAAGACAGGAAGTATATGATAATGTAGGTTATGTTATGGCCTCTCTAAAGATTATAAGCTTGAGATATCGTACCTAAAATGGTGTTACGTCATCCTTTGGTGTAGCTTTTTTTTTCTTCAAGTTCCAAGAACGCAACCTAACTTCAAAAGTGACAAGTTAGAATGGCGCATGTGGAATTTAAGGGGTCCAAAACCCAGTGGTGAATTGATATAAGGAAAGTTCATGGAACCTAGAGTATGTTTCCTTGAGGGACACCTGAACTTTTACGAGGAAAGGGGAAGCAGTTTAAGGTTAAGCACAGATTATAAAAGAATCGAACCAGATTACTATCAAGAATAAGTATCCCCGTCCTTGCATTGATGAACTGTCTAACTCGTTACCCAGGGGTGGAATAATTTCGAAGGTTGATTGGAGGTTAGGGTAACATCAAATAAGGATCAATACGAAGACATACATAGGGCTGCTTTTAGAACTCGACACGGATAATATGAGCTTCTAGTTATGCCTTGAGCTTACCAACATGCTGGCAGTATTTATGGGTTCATGAACCAAGCATATGGATGAGTTAAGCAAATGTATGATGGCGTTAGTCCACTCAAAGACTCGAGAAGAACGTGAACAACTTGTGAGAATTGAGTACAAACTTCCAAGAGGCACCAATTACGTATGGAATTGCCAAGACATCAACTTTGGCTAAAAGAAATAGCATTTTCGGGACATATGTTGATCCAGAGGGTAATCCAGATGAATCCACAAAAAGTGGGTACAGTGTGAATTAATCCAGAGCAACAATTATTTCCAAGATAAGAGGTTTCGAGGCAAAATAGATCGTGGTCACCCATGCACCCAAGAACTTGTTTGAATGTTTCCTTGCTGTAACCAAATTGTGGAGGGAAACCCCAAAATTTTGTAGACTAGGGAATATGGGGAAGCCTTTCAAGGACTAAAGAGAGGATTCTGTATAGTTCAAGTGCACGCCTAACATCCCGACTCCAATAGCACCAATTGTGCAGAACATGAAAATAGAGATGGTATACTGTTGAGAAACATGAGGTTGAGGTTGACCAAGTCTGACCATTTTATTCCAATAAATGAGAGTTGGAAAATAGATAAGTTAGCAAATATTTACGTGAAAGGAAAAAGTAGTGAGGCTACACAACATTCCAAAAGACATAGTCTCTGGCCGAAATACCAAGATCCAGTCACGATTTTGGGGCAGATTTGCAAAGAGCGTTTGGCACCAAGTTAAGCTTCAGTAGCTCGTATCACCCAGAAACCGATGGCCAAACAGGAAAGGCAAATCAAATAGTAGAAAACCTGCTTAGGGCTTGTTTTCATACTTTCAGGGAAGCTGGGAAGACTTTTTACCGTTAGTAAAATTTTCCTACAATAATCGTTAATCAAGTTACAATTCAAATAACACTGTTTGAAACCTTATTGGAAGGTCCCGAGTTGGTACAAGACATAATGGATAAAAGTTCGAGTCATTCAGCAGTATATTAGGCCTTATGGGGTTATTGAAAAGTTCAACCGGTCGCTTATAGGCTTAAATTGACTACAAAGTTAAAACATATTCATGATGTGTTCCATGTTGCGAAAGTATATACCGGACCTAAACCATGTAGTTGAACCTAAGCCAGTGGCTACTGCGGAGAATCTATCCCATGAAGAAGGACCCATTCAGATTCTAGGCGGAGGGTTAAGTTTTTACACTCCAAAAAGATCCCTTTTAGTGAAAGTCCTTTGGACTAATCACCCCATGTCAGAAGCTACAAAGGAAACCAAAGAGGACATATGAAACAAGTACCCCCATCTGTTTTAAGGCAAGACACTGAAGATAAGAGGGTAGTATTTCTAAGTTTCGAGGACGAAACTTCTTTTAAGGGGAGTAAGATGTAATAACCCCAAGAAAATCTCTCCCTTAATACGTATTGATTAGTTTAATTAATCAAGATTAAAGATAAATCACGAATAATTAAAGCGCGTGTTCCAAAATTTTTGTTTTCCTAACCAAGTGTGTATTTTACAGGACTTGAACAGTGCAACGATCATCCATGATTCAGTTCTAAAATTCTTTTCTCTTCTTTTCGCTTCTGATAATTTTTATGGTGATCATGCTCGTTTACGAATTACTCTACCGATACTGATATATCGGGCCCTCCTTGTTATTCAATACAATTTAGAATTATAATTATGAGAATTTTCATGGAGATGTATGGTTATATTTTATTTGGAGTTACCAATAATATTCTTTTTACGGTTTAAGAAATTTCGATAATTTGGGGAATTAAGGAGGTATAAGTGTAAGAGGGAGGAATTAAAATTGATAAAATTTTTGTTGTTTGGGCCATGTTGGCCGGCTACCATGAAAAGGGAAGGGAGGAAGGGCTTTGTTGGGCCTTAATATTATTAGTATAAGTTTATATTAGGAATTGGAAGAAGCCATTTTAAGAGGTCTCAAACACAACTCAAACTCCCACATCCCTCATTCTTGCTCCCTCTCACTCATGCCCCTCATCTCCCCAACACCCCTCTCTGTCTGCCCAGCCGCTACCACCAGCCCTGCTGCCGGCCACCAGCAGCCGCCGCCGCCGAGTTTTTCCGGCCATTTTCCGGCCACCGTCACACCCATGCACCACCATCATCTTTGTTCTTCATTCTTCCCTCCTCTTGCAAGTGTAATGTCATCTCTTCTCTTATCTCTTTTTAATGAAAAATCATAGATGAAATATGAGTTTTTGTAGATGTTTCATGTTATTTCATAGGTAAACCAAGTGTTTCTAAGTTCCTCAAGTGAGAGGTGAAGGAATCCAAGCCTCAAAAATGTGAATTTTGGGTAAGTTGTGTTAATCTTGAGTTTTTATGAATTAAATGAGTATGGATGATGGCGGATTGTGGCATGCTTGTTGTTTAGGATGTTTAATCCTTTATGAAAGAGTGAGTTTATGGATTAAATACAAGTGCATGTGTTTAAAATGAGATTATATTAGCAAAAAGATGATCTTTGTGACTTTTAATGTTGAAATTGTCAAGTGTAATGTCTAGGAGCATGATATGTATTGAATTGGGCTTTGCATGTGTAATATGTGACCAAGGATGAAAGTTTTCTTCATGTTATTAGTTCTGGAAGTTGTTATTGGTGATGGAAGGATAGGATTTTATAAGTGTTTGAGTTAAATCATGAGATTAATCAAGCATGCAAGTGGTTTATTGAGTGTGTTGCAATCTGGTTGGTAAATGGTTTTTCCAGAAAATGAGAAATGTTATTCTAGGTTATTTCATAGTATGAATAGGTAGATAAAAGTGTTAGCTAACACCCGGTTTTTACGGTTCGTCGTTTTGATAAATATATTGGGATTTATGGCCAAAGTCGTAAAGTCGCGCGAACTTGAGACATTCTGTCGTCAGTTTAAAGATAGATGTTTTTCGATTAGTTAGAGGCCTTTATGGTTTAAAAACTGATCATGAAAGTTGTAGGGGACATTATGAGCTTTCCGGAATGGTATGATTTGCGTTCATAGGATACCGGGAGAGAGAGTTATGAGCTTTTATATGGAAAGTAAAAATCTAAATTTTCCAGAATATATTTTTGGGACTGCCTGTATTGTAGGTCAAAATCCGGCCCTTTCCCATGCTCAAATCAACTTGTGATTAAAATGAATATTGAAGTATGTATTACGAGCTTTCCATAGACAGCTTACCAAGCCCAAACCGATAAGTAGAACTCGAGTTACGATTTTCCGAATAAATGAAGTTAAGGGTTATTATTCTGGGCAGCTTGTAAAGATGTTAGTTTTTACCCTCTTTAGCCACGTCTCTAGCTTTCATGATCAGCTACAAAGTTGGAGTTTATGTTTTAATCTTTTCGAAAAGTCCTTTTATACCATGATCCGACATTTGTGGGATAAGATATCACCTTACGAGTATGCCTTAGAAATCGTGTTCATTATAATTATTCTCAATAAATTCATTAAGTTATCCATCCATGATACCACCTAAGTTAGGACCTAATTCTTGATTTCCTTTCTTTTAAGTCCCTTCAAGAAGATCGTTGCGCTACTGTTCAAGTCCCTGCTCGTTCCGTACGTGTTCCTAAGTCTTCAGGTACGTATATTGCCTGACCTTTTATGTGTAATATTATGAATTAATCTTTTATGCTAAGTTCTAAATTTATATTATGTTATTCAGGTTTAAATGTAAAGTATCCTGAGTTATGTTCAAACTTGATGCAAGTTCTCATGGATTCTTAAATTTTTTAAGGACGATTTATCAGGATAGTTTTACAGTTATTTCTAAGTATTTATGTTACGTGCCCTCTATGTGAGGAACTTTTACGATATTTCCATTATTTGGATGTTAACGGTATTCCATGAATAAAATTCGTTATAAGTACAAATCTTATTCAAAGGTTGTGTTTAAGTTATGATTACAACGTGGATAAAGATCCCGTTTTAATGAGAACTCAAGGTCAGGGCTCAAAGTTTCTAAAGTTTTTAATGAAGGCCCCGCCCATGTTTATGGTGCTTTAGCGCACACCCTGTTTATACTGCCTTAGTGCACACCAAGGAAAAATGTTTATGTGTCTTTGTGCACCCCAAGTTATTTATAGTCGTGCCTTAGTGCATCCAAAGAAAAATATATCTTTAGTGCCTTAGTTGCACGCCATGAAAACCTGGCCAGTAGATTTATTATCTACCATCCGGATTTCCCGATCGGTCCGGGTATGCGCATACGGAGGCTTAGCCAATGATCGCAAGTAGGGGACCTTCAGGATAATATCGGGATAACAAAGTTTAAAGCTTCTTAAGTTACTCAAGTCTTTTGAACTAAAGAAAAGCTTTATGACTTGCATGCCAAAATTTTTATAAGTCTTGGCTCATAAGGGCTTAAGATCAAGTTTATGCTATGGCTTTGTGTGTGCGTATATGTTAAGTCGTGAATGATTTAAATTCTTTTGGAAACTATGCTACATTACTTTAATGCTATATTACCTCTAAGGCTATGGTTATGTATGTTGCTTTTACAAGGAATAACTCAAAAATATTTTCATTCAAGTTGTGGTTTAAGTACAGGTTAAGTTGCATTTCCCATGTACAAGTTAAGTATGGGCAAACGGTGTAAGTATGCCATCTTTTAATGTTTGTTTATTATTTATTATTGTTTTAATGTTTTGGAACCGCGCTAAATAACTAAAACTAGTTATGAAAAGATTCTTACATTATTAGGGGTATACGTACTGAGTTAAACTCACTTTTCGAAGTTTTATGTTTTTGTTTTAGGTATCTCGGCAAAGGAAAATGGAAAAGCCCCGGAAGGACGAAACCCTAGAGCTTCTTAAGGAGATTGAAGGTGGTTAAAAGACTCTTTATGAAATATTTAAGAGAAATTTGTGTTAGTTTGGCTTGTATAAGTTTTATTGGGTTGTGTTATATATGTTGTCTTGAGGTGGTTCCAGTTAAGTTATGTCTTGATGACAAAGTTTGAAGTGGTTTATGTTTTGGTGGTTTTGTTGGGTTTTAGTCTTAGCCTTGTCCACCTTCGTGGACGGCGGTAATACTCCCAGGTGTTTATCCGCTGCTAATCATTGGGTTAGGTATATCATTAGCTTAATCTAGTGATTATTAACCTGGGGGTGTTACAAGCTTGACCCGCTTAAGCTGCCATAATGCAGATATTGAGGGATGAGCGATCCCCCAGTACTAGTGAACAAATGGTTTCAGATGAGTCAACATGATTGACCTAGGTGGGTGTTGTCTTCAAGTAACCCTTATTTTGATGCAGTTGGCTTTTTGTTATGCTAAAGGAGTTATCCTTCACTCATTTGTTCTGAAAACGAGGAATAACTAACGAATCTCATGCATACACTAATGACCAACTTAGAAGAGCTCACAGGGTGAGGAGTAGGGCTGTTCAAAAGAACCGGAACCGCTTCAATGAACCGTAAACCGGTAAAAAAGATCGGAAACGGGCAAACACTGAACCGCTTCATTTTTTTCGGTGCACTGAACCGGATAAATCGGATGTTAAACGGGGCGGTTCTGGTTTGTAATTTTCAAACTAGCGGGGAACCGGAACCGCACCGTTAATATACATATACATATATATATATATATATATATATATATATATATATTCTTTTTTTGATTTAAAAAAAAATCACCGACACAGTGGGAACTAGCAAGCAAAAAAAAATTTACGCACACAATCGGAACCGAGCATTTTTTTTTTGGGTGGATTGAATGATGATTTTTAAATTTTAATGGAAATAAAGGCGGTTCCGATTAACTGGTGACATCGCATCGTTAAATTCGGTGCATCGGTTTAAAAAAACCGGGTGTTCCGGTTAAGGTTCCGTTCTATGATTTCAAAAAACCGTTTTGGCCGGTGCACCGCACCGTGAACACCCCTAGTGAGGAGCAATGGAGGATGGATTATGGGAAATGTAGGAATGGTGGTATAGAAAGCATGTTTGTGAGTGGTTAGGCCCCAATGGCGGACAAGACGAGGCTATGGATGGTTAGGTGAGGGTAGTGATCAGATGTAATGGATGATGTGATGAATGGATGGGTAGTTCGATGGATAGAGGTTCGAACTGATGGAGGTGGACGAGATGGTTTTTGGATATAGCACCATGTCTCGTGGGTTTATCTCATAAGGGAAGAGATGGTCAAATGGCTATGGAGGAGCTGCAATTTGATGGGTTTGGGTATGAAGGGTGATCCAAGTCTGATGGAAAAAGTGGGTGTGCATGGTGAAAGGAAATTTAAGAGTTTTTTGTTGTCCTTAGAGACCAAGGTTCTCTCTCCTTTTGCCTATCTTGCCTGGTGAGGTTTTTGCGCTAGCCGCTCTTTATTCTCTCTCTTAAAGACCAAATGATTTAATGACAACTTTTCTCTAACGTGAATTGCAGCGGCCGAGCCTCAAAGAGATTCTCCTACGTATCCAGTGTGGAATCAGGCCAGTTGTAATTCAACAGATGCAACTTTAAACGATTGATGCCTCAAGAAGGACTTTGAGATAAGTCCAGAGTTTAATGGGAAGGATAGGTGTGAAGGTTTGAGGGGACGGTTTTGGGATGTGTGCGGGTGACTAACAACTGCCTCTTATTCTTACTTCTTTCTTCTTTTTTTTTTTTTGCTTTTTGCTTTTTTTCTTTTTCCTTTTTCCTTTTTCTCTTGGGATTTTTTTTCCTTTTTCTTGTTCTCTTTTTTGGATTTTTTTTGAACTACGGACCTGTAGGACCCGGGAAAAAACCTCCGTTTAGGAAATTGTTTTCGGATGCACTACTTAAACGATCAGGAGCTGACTAAGGTTGCTTAATCCTTAAATAAAGATATTTTTATTTTCGAAATTCATTTTCGGGGTGATGAAACTTTATTTATTTACAAACCCGTTTTTTATTATTTAAATTATTCGAAATTGTACAAAATGATTTTATTAATAATTTAATCCCGGCCCAAATATTAATTTCAGGCCCAAGAGAAAACAAGTGGGCCACTGGAATCTGCTAAAACCCGCCTAGGTTTTAGCGGATTCCGTGTCACATCGTCTCCTACCAAAGAGAAATTAAGTTGAAAGTGATAAAAACCGCCTAGGTTTTATCACTTTCTGGCCCATTTCTCTCGGGACCCTCCTTGCATAAATATTGGACATGAACCAAATTATTTTTTAAAATTATTTTACGCATAAATGAATATTTTAAATAATTAAATGAATTTGTAAATTGTAAAAGAGTCGCCAGCCGATTTAAGGAAACCGACAAACCATAAAATAAGAAATGAAAGACTCCGGTCTACGAACCCGATTTCTAGATTCGGGGGTAAGGTTACGAATTTGAGAGTTATAAGAATTCTCGAATTCGCCTGTTATAAAACAGACTCAACTAAAATCGACATTGAAAGAAAGAGAGCGGGGATAAGTTTGGTTAATTTCGCGGAATTATTATTCAAATCATGTAATATAAAATACGGTTTTTACTTTACAAAATATGTATAAGTAATGGAATTAAAGAATGAATTACATGAATAATTATAACAAAGTAAGCAAACAAATTGAACCTTGCTTAAGGTGTAGCGATGACGGATTTGATCCCTTGGCCTTGACTTGGAGCTTGGATGATGAAGTAATGTAAAATGACCCGGAATGATAATGTGAGGGGGATGGTTATGATAAGAATAAGAATGATTATGGAAGATTAGAGAGAAGTATAGTATGGATGATGGTTGAGGTGAATGAGAGTAGAGTAAGAGTATTTTTTGATGATAGTAATTGACGAAATGAGGGTAGAGTAATGGTAGTAGATGATGGGAATGGTTGATGATGAAGGTGAAATGGAGGGGGTATTTATAGGTGAAGGGGTGAAGGATTTGGAGGGAAACCATAGGGGACATACCCCACGAATCATGCCCTCCAGAGACCAAAACCTAGGCGGGTTTTGGGAGGTCGAGGGGGAGTCAACCACATGGGGCTATGATCATGGGATTCAATTTCATACATGCAGATTTTGGCGCTAGATCGTTTAAAACCTAGGCGGATTTTAAAATGATCAGCACACGGATCAGTGACATGGCAAAAACGACGACGTGCGCTGCTCCACTCAAAACCTAGGTGGGTTTTGAGCTCTCTGGGCCGGGGCACGCTTCTGGGTCTGCTTCCGTGCGGGCAGTCCAATGAAGATTAAAACCCAGGGGGATTTTAGCGAATGCATGCGGCCTGTTTTGATTTCTTGGACTCGGGTTGTTGATCTTTTGGGCCCAATGACCCATTTATCATTTGACCCATATGACCTGCTAATTTTGATGAGTCGGGATTATGCCGGTACAAATTCCGGTGTCTACAGAGAGCCCCCACTTTGATCGAGTCCGAATAGGACGAAGGTCAAAGTAGCATGAGGATATGACTTTGGATTGCAAAGCCTGGGTTGATGCTTGGAAGCTGAGTCCTCAATGCGGTTGCGGGCGACACGCGCCTCTTTGGGGATGATCTCGAGCAAGAATGATGCTCTACTTGACCGTTGATGAGTCGTTGTTGATCTCGGGCGAGAATGACGCCTTACTTATTATCGGACATGATGTCGATGGTTCATGGAGTTTTCTAGTCTTTCTCAGTGTCGATTCCAGTCTTTCCCGGTGTCGTTTCCAGTCTTTCCTGGTGTCAATTCCATCCTTTCCCGGTTTCGATTCTAGTCTTTCCCGGTGTCGCTTCCAGTCTTTCCTAGTGTGGATTCCAGTCTTTCCTGGTGTCGGTATTGATGATTGTTGGCATTTTTTATGCCGAAGGACTTCACCAGGTGCGTTGCTGATGGCCTTGGGGGTCGAGACTTCACCGGGTACGATGCCGATGGCTTAAAGATTGAGACTTCCCCGGGCACGATGCCGGTGGCTCAGGATTGGGGCTGCATCGAAACTCTGCCGATGGCCCTAAGTGATGATGATGACAGCGACCCTTTGTGCGGTAGCCGAACGGTGGTGGTCCCTTTATCGGCGACTTGAAATTCATGAGAAAATCGAGTGTTAGTTTTATTTGAAAAACAAAGGAGGTTCAAATTTTTACCTGCGCGCCGTAGAGTTAAATTGTGGGCTCAGGCTATGAGGAGTTGGGCCGCGTTTTTGGGTTGCAGGCGACACAAAACCTAGGCGGGTTTTAGTGTCTTCACTTGGGCTGGTGTTGGCGACTGGACCGCCTTCTGGGCCGTGGCCAAAACAAAACCTAGGCGGGTTTTGTATATTATTTTTTTCTTTTTTTTTCTGTCTCGTGAAGGGTATCAAAGTGGGACCCACTTCGTGTGTGGGTTGAATTGTGCCACGTCACTTTGCCTCTCTTTTGGGGAACAAAAGGATAACCTTTGGACTTCCGGCCAATGAAACGCATTTGGCATCTCGAGGCGGGTCCTAAAAACGAACGACTCACGTTTACCCGGCCTTTCTATAAATTTGATGCATCTCCTTTATTTCCTTCACATCCTCATCTCCTTCATATCTCTCTAACTCACTCCTCTTCTCTCTAGAAAAGAAGTCTTGTTCTTTGAGGTAATCTCGGGTTTAAAAGATGAAACCCTGGAGTCATAGGAATCCACCTCTTCCTCATGCAGCGGCCTGGCCCCATGAGCGATCTTCGCGACGCAACTTTGTTCCTGGCACGGAAGCGGTTCCCTTCGACGTCATTGTTCAATCTTGGAACCATGCTTGGTTTTACCGCTCTCATGGCAAGGTAACCCTTAAACTTTCCTCTTGTACTTGGTTTAGCATAAAAATGAGCAAGCATGAATTTATTTTTCATATCTTGTCGATTTTGGGTATTTTAAGTATACATGTTAGGATGTTTGAATGATCTGTTTTATTTCTGAATTATGACCAAAACTCATTTGCAAATCGTAAAACGGACCAACAGGCTTTCAACGATCGACTCATAAATAAAACCTAGGTGGGTTTTACACGCATTCTGGCCCGTCTGTTCGAGTATTGACCCATTAGAGGGAACAAAACCAATGCGGGGTTTATTCCAATATACTAGGCCGATGTGCTCCTTGGGCCGGTCACATGGGCTTGGCAAAATCAAAACCTAGGCGGGTTTTGACTCACGTATTCTCTTTTTTTTTGTTCCTGCTGGGCCACTTCATGGATCGTGACTGTGGGCCCAATGTTTGTGCTGGGTCCAGTTAGGGTCCATGAAATTTGGCCCAAAATGCCAACTTAGCCCCCATTTCAAATAATTCGCTGAAATTTCGCCCATAATATTTAGGAGGACAATCTGAAAACTCCTAGCGTCCTAAAAGAGCCTCTTAAGGCAACGAAATCGATCCCGGGCAACTTTGTCCGCGATACTTTGACGGCGGCGGGCGTCATGCCTTTTTGGAAATGCTTGGAGGCTTGGAAGAAGAGAACGCTTCGTATCATAGGTCGAGCGATGGCCGAGAGGTTGTTGGATTCAACTAACTCGTTTCACTTGCATGTGGGTGAGATGACGGCTACACCCAAAGATTTCGTCATGATTACCGGCCTTCCTTGGGGTGGGCTGGACGTGGTTTTTGATGCGGAGATCCCTCCAGTAGTTTTGGATTTGTTGGCTCCAGTGTCTGCGCGTTTGGGACAACGGCAAGGTCTCCCCAACCTCGCCTATAAGCACTTTGAAATGACCATTCGCGATGCAGGTTTTCAAGACTTGCCTGTAGAGCAACGTCGCTTCATTTTCTTGGCGTACGTCGTTTCTACAACCTTCTTTGCCAACCATTGGGACAATATTTCCCTGACATGGTTTCAAAACCTTCTCAACTTCGATAATATTCGAAACCTGAACTGGGGCAAGGCGTCCTATGCAAACTTCATCCATTGGCTTCGTCATGGCGTCCGGCTTTCGCAGGATGCGGACCCAGTCTACCTTCATGCGGCGCAGACTCGTTATGAGTATGGTCCTTCCTTGTGGAAGGTGCTCAAGGTATGTGCTCGAACCTTCTCTTTCCGATGCCATTTGTCTTTCCTTCCTCGTTTAACACCATGTTCATGCAGTCACGGGCATATGAGTACATCTTGGCCCTGGGCATTCGTTCAAAGAAGAATAAGACGTTACCAGCTGCTGAACACTAGAATACCGAGGGCATTCACGACAAGAAGTATAAATCCGGGTGTCTCGACCTTATTCGCAGCATCTTGGACAACTTGCAACCGGTATCTCTTCATGCCCAACATCCTTCATCTGTTTTCCTCTACATGTCATCCTCAAATGCTTTTTTTTCTTCTTGCAGGATCAAGTGAACTAGCGTCCTTGGGCCAATTTTAACGTCGGAGGGTTGCCATAACCTTTGGATTTGGTGGAGCACGACACCCGTCTTCGCCTCCTGGTTGAGGGGCCTTATGGTTATGTGTGGGTATTTGGGGGAGAGAGCCTCGAGGCAAATTTTGGGAGGTTACCCTGGTCTCATTCCCCTGGATCCTCCAACACATATGTTTGAGCCATGGCGGGTTGACCCGGGCGTTTTGGGAGATCTGGTTCGAGGTCAAGAATTTGACAACTTCGTGCATAAAGTTCCGCAGGAGCAATTCAATGAAGAGTTCCAGCGCTATCTTAGCTGTTTGGCTCCTCGAGTGGTACGTATCTTTCTCCCTTATCCTTATTATGCTTTGGTTGATTTCTGACCAGAGAATTTTCAGCTGGGGCCATATGTTAAGGCCACTGAGGTGGAGGTTCCACCAGAGAGATGAAAGATCGACGGCTTCTTGGACGTAGAGAACAACAGCGAGTGTTCCACACTTCAAGCGTTTGATCGTAAACTGGTAATTCTTCATTTTATGTCGCTTCCTTTTCCTATCCCACATGCTACTTATGGATAACCCCTGTCTTGCTATCTTTCAGTCGAGATGGGTTTTCCTCCGACAACTGACTAAGGAGTGGACCACCATGAGGAAGCATATTGATCGGGCATTCACCGGCTCCGGTAGATATCGAGGTGATGCTGCCGGAAGAGCTGATATGGAGGCTGATGCGGAGTCTATTCCCAGAGAACCACCTAGACATTCTACTGCAGGTGTTCCTCACACGGAGCCCCCACGACACTCTTTGGTAGGGGAATATTCTTCTCAAGGTCGATCTCGGGAGGAAGTTGGCGGTTCTTCTCGCCCTCCTCTAGTAGCTGTACCAGAGGATCGTGACAAAGGTGTTCTGGCCGAGGATCAATACTCAACTGGATCTCATCGTAGTAGGTCCGGTAGTAGAGATCGTCGTCCTCCAAGTATGGAAGAGGACATGGCTTAGATGTCCTTGGAGGAGCGGCTTGGTCATGCAGGATCGTATCACAGTGCTGGATATGGTGTTGATACTCAGCCCCATTCCTACTGGGTAGAGGATGCTTCCGAGTCAAGCGCCACATATCGGCCTTCTCATTCTCGTCGTACTCCCGCTTCAGTGCGCTCTGCTCGTCGCAGTCGGGAGATAGTGGTGAGGGATCGTGACTTAGGTGCATCCGTAGGGTATCCTGGCAGTCAAGCCCTAGCGAATGACGCTACTTCACGTCCTGCACCCTATGATGCTTCCTTTTTTGGTTTCGGTTCTGCAGGGTGGCCTGTACCTGCTCCTTGGATGGGTCCGTCGTGGCCCATGGGTTCACAAGAGTGGTCTGCACCCCGACACTCTTGGCTGGGAGGATCTGCTTCTTCTGGTTGGCCAGCCCCCGGTTATGGAATTGGTCCTGTATGACCTACTCCATCTGTTGACTGGCAGGTTCCCGATCATTCCTGGCTGGCTGCTTCACATGAGCATTCCATGTCTTCAGCGTCGAGCGTACATCCTTCAGAAGTGCCTTTGACCGGGCCATCACCTCCCGCGGAGACTGCTCCTGGTCCTGATTACT
Source organism: Portulaca oleracea (assembly GCA_029582165.1). Classification (NCBI taxonomy): domain Eukaryota; kingdom Viridiplantae; phylum Streptophyta; class Magnoliopsida; order Caryophyllales; family Portulacaceae; genus Portulaca; species Portulaca oleracea. The sequence goes on along the minus strand of CM055885.1, from coordinate 10,168,806 downwards.
ACTCCTGGGACACCTATTTTGGCACGACCGGTACTTCGAGCTTCAAATGTAAGTGGCAGCTTGGTAGAGGACACGGTGATTCGGGCTTCCTATGGTGACCAAACTTAGTTATCCTAGAGATAGCTTGCTGGAAGAAACTTGGATTGAAGCTTCTTCTTCATCTTTTCCCACGTACGCACCTTATTCTTTCCTAAGGCCATTCTTTTCTTCTGGAGGTTGGTCCACCAGATTGAGGCTTGCTTTTTCAGTTTCAAGGCTACATACTTGACCTTCTTATCATCATGGATGTCCTTGAGATCAAAGACACGTTCTATGGTCTGCAACCAATCAAGATAATTTTCAAGATCAAGATTACCTCCAAATTCAGGAACATCTACCTTGCCGTTTAGTCTTTCTTCTCTTGATTCACATCTGTTGAGGGCCTCATATTTGTCATCACCAAATGGATTTCCAGAAGTAGAACCTTCTCCTTCATATTCCATTAGCGTTTCTCGTTGCAAATACATACAACATTGAAGTTGAATTAAAAGGAACTTCACATGCTTCTCAAGGTCTGCCTTCTCCTTCATAATCTGGACATTACTTGGTGAGGGAGCTTGGCGGGTTGACATGATGGAGGTCCTCCATCAAATGTCCAAAGTCCAGAACCAAGTTATCAAGAGCCAACATCAGGAGCTGCAATGACCTCATCATCTTCAGCATAAAACACTGACATCCAAGAGTGTTTTATTATGGTCCACCAGGTCCTGAGGTCATCCAGCAGCAACAACATCAACATCAGCAGTAGCAGCTAGCCAGTGATGCTATTTCTCAATTGCATATCTTTGGATTGAGGCCCTCACCAATACTTTGAAGACTTCACTTTAGAGTTGTTGAGGACTTTCCAGCTCAATGAATGTATTTGCCAGTCCTGAGGTCCTCTATGAAGACATCACTTTTGAACTGTTGAAGATATTCCAGTTCAGTGAGGTGATCCTGCATTGAGGTCCTCCATGAAGACTTCATTTCTGAGCTGTTGAGGTCTTTTCCAGCTCATGAAGTGAACTATCCGTTTTTGTAATAATGAGACGTGTTTGTTGTCTTTTTATTTCCTTTTATTTTGATGCAATCCAGCTTATAATGAGCCTTAATTAGCTTACTAAGTTAGTTAAGTAGCTTAATGCTTAACTAGGGAGTTTCTTGAGCAAAACCCTTAATCAGCTATCTAAACCCTAGCTTTATATACATTGTAATCGGCAACTTGAGGACATTAACTTCAGTGATATTCAATAGCATTTTGAGTGCCTTGATTGAGCCTCTTGTTTGTGAGTGACGTTAAACTCTCAGCCTTGGTTAATTCTACTTCAGTATCAAGGATTTGGCAATCCTTGTGGTGCATGTAGAGCTCGATAGCTTTGATGGTGGTGTGCCTGTATCCATTGAGGTCATCGAGTCCATTGCCCTTTATGTTCTAGCTGTGGTGTGCCTGTATTAGCTCGAGCTCAAGTCTATCCTCTATTTACTGTTTGATTGTAAGTTTGTTCATTCGATCATCATTTCATCCATTTGTTCATTGGTGTTTGTACTCTGTTTTGGAGGAGGTTGTAATTGATTTTCTGTCGTGAGGTCTGTTTTGGAGTGTTTGTGCTTGATTCTCTGTTAAGAGGCCTGAATTGTGTGTGTGAATGTTAATATGGTGTATTGTGAGGTCAATACTCTGATCTTGGCGACCTTGCATACATCATAATTGGTATCATAGCTGAGTTTCATCTTGGAGGAAGGTCTTATTGTGTTATTTGTGTAGTTCATAATGTCGGGATGTTGTAAAACACCTCAGGAAGTAGCAAAACAAGCCTTGAGGGAGAAGGAGGAAATGAAGGGAAAATGATAATCATGAGTGAATAGTTGCAATATTATATGAGGTTGTACAGGAGAGAGATCAATAGAGAATCTGATGTGGAATATGAAAAAGAAGAAGAAGAGGAGAACGCTTTTAGTGAAACTGGGAGAGGAAGAAGAGGACCTAGATATCACAGAAGAAGGAGGCATGTAAGGAGGTCACCTAGGACTAGTGGAGATGAAGTTAGCAGTAGATGTGAAAGAGAAGAAAGGAGGGAAGATAGAAGAGTAGAGAAGTTGGATTTCAAAATAGATATTCTTGAGTTTGGAGGAGAGTTAGATTCTGATGTATTCGTGGATTGGTTGCAAACAGTTGAGAGGATGTTTCATTTGAGGGAGTTGTCTGAGGAGAACAAAGTGAAGTTGGTTGCATTGAAGCTGAAGAAATATGCATCTACATGGTGGAATAACTTGAAAAGGAGGAGAGAGGAGAGAGGAGATAGGTGAAGCTAAAGTCAGTACATGGGTTGAAATGAGGCAGAAGCTCAAGGAGAAGTTTTTACCTGAAAGTTACATGAAGGAGAAATATTTCAAGCTTCAACACTTGGTCTAGGGTAGCAAATCTGTTGAGGAGTATACCAAGGAGTTTGAGCATCTACTATGGAAGTGTAACATGAAGGAGAATGAAGTTCAGACCTATGTGAGGTATCTTGCAGGGTTGAATGATAATATCTAGAATGTTGTTGAGCTACAGGTGTACCATTCACTTGATGAGCTGAGTTCTTTGGCTCATAAGGTGAAACAACAGAAGAAGGCCCAAAGGAAGGAGTATAGAAGCAAGTACCCAACCAAAACCTATCCTCAAACCAAATTAGACCACTATACCAAACCCTATAACCCACCTCAAAGAGCCTATCCATCCCCACAACCATAAACCATATATCCAGCCCCTAAACCACCTCAAATACAATCCCAAAATCCCCCACAAAGAACCCAAGTCCCTGCTAGTCGAGCATTCCCTAAGAGAAGATGTTTTAGATGTTAAGGTCTTGGACATCTAGCCTCAGAATGTCCAAACAGAAGAGCAATCACTTTGGCATAATATCAAGCAGTATTGTTTGTTGAACCCGAGTCAATTGTTGAGGAAGAACAGTTTGATGAACCTCAAGAAGATCCTGTGTATGATGAAGAGGAAGTTGAGGCCAAACTTGATGAAGGTGAAATGTTGGTGATCAAGAGGGTCCTTAGTAGTTCTATCAATGATGAGGAGGCTGAGCAAAGGGAGAATATTTTTCACACTCGATGCACTGTTCATGGGAAGATATGTTCCTTGATTATTGATGGAGGAAGCTGTACCAATGTAGCCTTACAAACTATGGTGCAAAAGCTTAACTTGCAAACCTGTCCTCATCCAGCACCTTTCACCATCCAGTGGTTGAGTCAAAGCAAAGGTATCAAAATCTCATCCAAATGTCTTGTGAATTTTTCAATTGATCCAGTTTATAAAGATGAAGTGTAGTGTGATGTTATGCCTATGGATGCTTGTCATTTGTTGTTGGGAAAACCTTGGTTGTTTGATAGATCTGTTAACCATAATGGAAGAGCAAATACTTATTCCCTTAACCTAAACCACAAGAAGATTGTCCTCACCCCACTTAAACCATCTCAGCTCACAAAAAGAACCAAAAACCTCATTGTTGAGCCATCCCTTGATGTGATTTTACCAACTGAACATCATGAGTTCAGTTTTTACTTGATCTTGATGAATAACCAGCCTCACAAAATGAACCAGCCCCACAAAATAGCCATCCTTTATTCCAACCCATCCTAAACCAATACCTACATGTTTTTCTAGAAAAAATGCCACCAGGTTTACCCCCTAAGAGAGATATCCAGCATAAAATTGACCTCATCCCATGATCTATCCTACCAAACAAACCAGCCTATAGAATGGCACCAACTGCATAGAAAGCTTTTGAGGAGATTAAGAGACAGTTAACCTCAACACTAGTGTTGGCATTACCTTGTTTTGCCAAAGTCTTTGAAGTGAAGTGTGATGCCTCAGGCGTGGGCATTGGAGCAATGTTGACTCAAGAGGGAAAACCAATAGCTTATTTCACTGAGAAACTCAATGAGGCCAAGAGGAAGTACAACACATATGATAAGGAGTTTTATGCCATCATTAGAGCTTTACAACATTGGAGGCATTTTCTTATTGGAGCTGAATTTATTTTGCATAGTGATCATGAGGCCCTCAAATACATTCAGGGGCGGCATAAACTCAACACCAGGCATGCTACTTGGGTGGAGTTCATGCAACAATTTCATTTTGTGATCCATCATAAATTTGGGAAGCTTAACAAAGGAGTAAATGCATTGTCCAGAAGATACTTGTTGTTGCAAGTTTTGGATGAAAGAGTGCTTGATTTTGAACAGTTGAAAGCTTTGTATGAGAATGATGAAGATTTTGGAGAGTTGTACCAGAAATGTCAAAGACATCCTCAAAGTCTATACCATATAGACCAGAGATTTCTCTTCAAAGGAGCAAGGTTATGTATTCCAAGGATCAGTTTTAGAGAGTTGTTGATATCTGCATGAAGGTTGCTTAGCAGGTCATTTTGGTATTGAGAAAGACCCTTCTTACGGTGAAGGAACATTATTGTGGCCTAAAATGAGGAGAGATATGGAGCATTGGGTCAGGAGGTGTGCAAGTTGTCAATTGGCCAAGAGTCATAGTTTACCTCTAGGACACACCTTTTCCAGTACCAAACAGTCCCTGGGAATACATCAGCCTAGACTTCATTGTTGGTCTACCAAGAACTCAAAGAGGAAAAGATTTAATTATGGTAGTTGTGGACAGATTTAGTAAAATGGCAACAGCCAGCCAGTGAGGCTATTTCTCAATTCCATATCTTTAGATTGAGGTCCTCACCAGTACTTTGAAGACTTCACTTTAGAGTTGTTGAGGACTTTCCAGCTCAGTGAAGGTATTTGCCAGTCCTGAGGTCCTCTATGAAGACATCACTTCTGAACTGTTGAGGATATTCCAAGTCTGTGAGGTGATCCTGCATTGAGGTCCTCCGTGAAGACTTCATTTCTGAGATGTTGAGATCTTTTCCAGCTCATGAAGTGAACTATCCGTTTTTGTAACAATGAGACGCGTTTGTTGTCTTTTTATTTGCTTTTATTTTGCTCCAGCTTGTAATGAGCCTTAATTAGCTTACTAAGTTAGTTAAGTAGCTTAATGCTTAATTAGGGAGTTTCTTGAGCTAGGGGAAACCTTTAATCAGCTATCTAAACCCTAGCTTTATATACATTGTAATCGGCAGCTTGAGGACATTAACTTCAGTGATATTCAATAGCATTTTGAATGCCTTGATTGAGCCTCTTGTTTGTGAGTGACGTTAAACTCTCATCATTGGTTAATTCTACACTACAACAAAAATGGTTATTTGTGGCATCATATTTTGCTACAATATACCAAAATATTACTACAATAGCATTTTGTAGCATTTTTTGAAATTGCCACAAAGATGCCACAAATGCCTTGTTACAAAAGGCTTTTGTAGCAAATTTGAAATTGCTACAAATTGTAAGGCTTTTGTGGCAAATCTCGAATTGCCATAAATGTTAAAATGCTACAAAAGCTTATGATTTGTAGCAATTTTACTTTGCTACAATATTAACTTTGCCACAAATTTATAGGTTTTGTGGCATATATGATATGCTACTAATAATATTCTAATTATAAATTTACAATTTTAGCAACTTACATTTGGCACAATATATATCCTTAATTACTAAATAATTGTAGTATAATTTGTAATATTCCTCTTAATGTAGGAGCTAAATTATGATTGCAATATATACATATACATATTATAAATTATGATTGCACTTGGAGCTGGAAACAAGTGTGTAGAATTAAAGAGAAAATCAAATGGGGGGATCATAGTGCATGGCAGTGGAGAGGTGAAAATAATGGTATGTTCTCTGTCAAATTATGCTATGATTGGTTACTGCCTACTGCTGCTAAAATGGACTTGGAGTCGAATTATTTGGAATGGTATTTCCCCCCCTCGTCATATCTTCACTGCTTGGACTGCTGCGCACAAACGTCTTCCTGTGGCTGCTCGACTTGCTGCTCATGGAAGTGTTCTTGCCACTGGTTGCTGCATGTGTGATATTGGTGAGGAATCAATTGATCATTTATTGGTGAATTGTTCATTTGCTCAAAAAATTGTTGATCATTTTTGTGATAAGTTGGGTATCAAGAAGGGTTATATTTCTTTAACCCACTGGATGTCAAATTGGAAGCACTTAAAATGGCCTCATTTCATCAAGTTGATTGCTGCGGCTGTCCTAACTTCAACCATAGTTGTTGTTTGGGAAAGTAGGAACTACAAAAGGTTCCCCATGGGTAAACAGGCAATGACTACGGAAGATGCCATAAAGAAGATTCAACATACTCTTATACATATGTTTTTGTTCCTTGCTAAAAAATCTCCTAGATACAATAAGTGTATAGATTTACTCATGCGATAGATGTTTCTGGGTTCTGTTTTTTTGTATCTGTTTGGACTCTCTTGTTGGGAGATCCCTTTTTTTTTTGGAATGAAGAGTTAATTTCTTTCAATATATATATATATATATATATATATATATATGTATTATGTATATATATATATATATATATATATATATATATATATATATTTATATTTATATTTATATTTATATGATTACACACACAATTTTAATAACATATAGTAAACTTGAAACAAAAACTTATTTCATGAAGCATGATATCCATCTACCCAAATACCTGAAATAAACATAGAAATTGTTTTCATTTTGTTTGGTAAGGTTAAGTACTATTATCCTAAACTAACTAAGAAAAATAAAAATAACATTACATTTAGCCTAAACTAACACTTCATGCAAAGAGATCTCCATCAGCTTTGCATTTGTCAACTTCAACATTGCTTATATTACATATCTCGCAAGAATCCCCTGTTTATATCTGACTGCAAAAGGAAACCAAACTGTTAAAATTATTCTTAAAAAGAAAAATGCAAAAACGTCTGATAACATTGTAAACACAAATTTCGAGCCTGAAATAAATAAAGACAAGAAATATGAGAAACAAATATAATTTGTATTAATATTAGAATGTATGTAGGTACAATCTCTGTATTAAGTACAATAAGGTAGTCCTCCGATTCGATCTCCTGAAATTTGGGTGAGCCGAGGGCGCGGGCGCTTAATCTTGATCTCGAATGGAGGTTTAGCTGAAGAATTCTTGCAGTAGTTCTTGAGCTGAAGGCCTTGAGCGTTGATCCCCTTAGTGCTTGGTAGCTGGAGTCTGCTCGAAGTTTAATTGTTTGAAGGTTGACTGTTGGTTGTAGTTCTCTTGGTTCTTGGATGCGAGGGCTTAGTGCTTGGTCTCGATCAATGAACCAGAGGAGGAAGACGACTGCAGTCTTTGATGTGAAGAACAGAAGTTCTTGAACTAGCCGACGTTAGTCCTTGGCGCTTGGAAGCTGGGAAGTCGCTTGTAGTTCGATCTTCTGAAGGCTTTGCAGGTCTTGCCGAAGAACTATGTAGCCGTTCTTGATCTTGATGCGGTAGAGGCTTGGAGACTTGATCTTGAGCTTTTGCACACTTCGATCCTTGGCGCTTGGTAGCTAGAGATTGCTGGCCGCTTGATCTTCTGAAACTTCTGGAGTGCAGAATGTCGAATGCCATCGGGGGTAGACTGTAGTGTGTGTTGAAAATGAGGGAGAAGACCCCTATTTATAGGCTCTGGAGGCCTAGGGTTACCTAGGGTTTGAGCCGGCTTTGGGCTTGGGCCCAAACTAATTAATTATCCCTTTATTTAAAATAAAGAAATCATTATGATTTTTTGCATCATAATTGACACGTGTCGCGATGCTATTGGCCATGATCTATTTCCATTTAAAATTTAATTAAATGGACCACCGTAATTAATTTAACACGTGACAGCTAAATAAATTTATATTATTTTGACACGTATCATTTTCTGATTTGCTGACAAATTTTTGTCTCCTACAGATGCCCCCTTCAAGAGTCAGCCATGAACATAAATTTTGAGTGTTTTAAGCGGTTGAGTCTCGAATATTTAAGGATTATAATTTTTTTTATCACAACTCTTCAGTTTGGATAAAAATTTCATCAGAAATTTAGTCGGATAAATTTTTGGCAGTTGGAGTTGGAGTTGGAGTTGGAGATGGTGATGGTGATGGTGATGGTGATGGTGATGGAGATGGAGTTGGAGACTCGACTGAGAATTCTAGTAGTATCCTGAAACTTGGCCAATCAGATACTATATAAACGCACCATTCTCGCCTCTTCCATTCATCTGCTGTGCCTCGTCTTCTCTCTGAATCTGCAAACTCACAGGTTTTACAGTATCTTTTTTTTTCTTTCTTTCTTCTTCTTTTTATTTTTTTTCATATAATATGACCTTTTCTTTTTCTTATTCAATTTTTGTTTGCCATGTTTTCAGTACAGAGAGCTCTCGTGTGCTTGAAGTTGTCCTTCGTCATCGTCACAGTCTTGCTTACTCCTCAGCGTCCTGACGTAGAATAGTCTTAGACTATTCTCTTCAGGACTGTCTGGGTCGACAGTGTCGCGATCTCGCTTCCTTGAGCTGCTCCTCAGTGTACTGACATAGAGTAGTCCTAAACTACTCCCTTCAGGACTGTCTGGGTCGACGGTGTCGCCATCTCTGCTTTCGTGGATTACTCCTCAGCGTACTGACGTAGAGTAGTCCTAAACTACTCTCTTCAGAATTGTCTGGGTCGACAGAGCCGCCATCGCATTTACTCCTCAGGGACGTTCTGATGTATTAGACATCTTTGAGGTGTCTCTCTTCAGAACTGACCTGGGTCGAAAGAGTTGTCATCGTGTTTACTCCTCGAGGACGTTCTGATGTATTAGACATCTTTGAGGTGTCTCTTTTCAGAACTGACCTGGGTCGACAGAGCTGTCATCGTGTTTACTCCTCCAGGACATTCTGATGTATTTGACATCTTTGAGGTGTCTCTTTTCAGAACTGACCTGGGTCGACAGAGCCGTCATCGTGTTTACTCCTCAGGGACGTTCTGATGTATTAGACATCTTTGAGGTGTCACTTTTCAGAACCGACCTGGGTCGACAGAACCGTCATCGTGTTTACTTCTCGGAGACGTTATGATGTATTAGACATCTTTGAGGTGTCTCTTTTCAGAACTGACCTGGGTTGACGGAGTCATCGCTTGGCCACAAGTGGATTACTCCCTTGGTTGCTGGCGTAGAGTTGTCCTGGACAACTCTCTTAAAAACGACAGTACAGTCAGGGTCGACTGGGTCATCACTTCGCCGGAACACTCCTCAGCGTACTGACGTAGAGTGGTCATAGACTTACTCTCTTCAGGACTGTCTGGGTCGACATGGTCATCGTCTCACCGCGAGTGGATCACTCCTCAGCTTACTGACGCAGAGTAGTCCTAGACTGCTCTCTTCAGGACTGTCTGGGTCGACTGTGTCGTCTTCTCCGCTTTCCTGGGCTACTCCTCCTGGACTTTCCATCGTCTACAGGTTGAGAAGAGAGGGCTTGAATTCTCTATCAAGTCATGGTGGGACATCGGACTTTCTTCTGAAGGTCCATGACAAGTCAGCTAAACATTTTCTTGGGTGTGAGTGTCATGGAAGGTCACAAGGACATCGCCCGCTAGCTTGCCCCCAGTATTGACCTGAATGAGACGTCGATATCGCCAGCTTGAAAGAGTCTACTACTTAGCCAAAGGAGTGCGCGACTTTATTTGAAGGACGATGGCGTTGTCTTGGAGCAGAATTCAACCAACACGGTTAGGATGCCCCCACATTGCATGCTTGAAGGAAGTTGTCAGCCTGAGTATTTCATTGATGGTGCGGACTTGAAGCCAACCACTGACATGAATATCTTGGCAAGCTAGAGTGCGACTTGAAAGCCTATAATCATAATGACTTGGAAGTCGGTCTATTTCTTGTACTTTTGACTTCAGAGTCTTTATTGTGATGACGTAAAAGTCTTTAAAATTTGAGTTTGATGACTTGGTAGTCTTGAATTTGATTGACTTGGACGTCTTCAATTTTTGATGACTTAGAAGTCGGTGGGTTTGATAACTTAAGAGTCTTGAAGTTTGTTGACTTAAAAATCTTTGGATTTGCTGACTTGGGAGTCGTATGCATTGTTGACATGGAAATCTCGAACTTTATTAACTTGGGAGTCATGATTTTTTTTCTTGACTTGTGAGTCCTTGTGTTTTATTGATTTGAATTTGGTTGACTTGTAGGTCTTCATTTTATCGACTTGGGAGTCAGGAGACTTGTTGATGCGAGATTTGACTAACTTGGAAGTCTTTGTCTTGTTGTTGACTTAGTAGTCAAGGGAGATGGTGACTTAAGAGTCTTGAAATTTATTGATTTGAAAGTCTTGATTTTTTTTTTCTACTTGGAAATCTTTAAATTTTGTTGACTTGGAAGTCGGTGAATCTGGTGACTTGAGAGTCTTTTTTTTTATTGACTTGGGAGTCCTTGACATGAAAGTCTTCAATTTCGACTTGGGAGTCTTTAACTTTGGCGACTTGAGAGTCTTTGACTTGAAAGTCTTGAACTTTGACTTGTGAGTCTTGAATTTGCTAAATTGTAAGTCCTCAAAGTTTGTTGACTTGAAAGTCTTGGAGTTTGTTGACCAGGAAAGTCATCAAAATTTGATGACCTGGGATGATTTTTTTTTCTTTGGGTATGACTGTATTTGGGTCTAGACCAAAATTGCCTACGTACCTTAAGGGATAGAATAGCTATAAGGATCAAGCCAAACGTAGTTCAAATTTAAAGATGGAGAAATTAAAATTTTATTTATTAATTTAACCGTACACAGTTTATACTCTTGTGGGCCAGGAGTATTACAATGATGAAATTGAAATGAACTAAAAATGAAATCTTTTTTTTTTGTGAACAGTTTAGGCTATTGCTCGGGAGCTACATCTTCACTTTCCTAGATTTTGACATGAGAAGAAGAAAATGTCTCATCTTGCTCAAGTTCTTCGTCGTCATTGTTTTCGCTTTGATGAACGGTGAAGATCACAGTGCGTCTCTTCACTCTAAGGGATCCTTCAATCTTGACCTCCAATGTTGAACAACGCTTCATGTGAGATGGGATGGAGCTTTGAACTTCATCAATGACCCCCAAGGCGGCTGAACGCAGAGCTCTTTTCCTGGCTAGGTTGTGAACCTGTCACCTCTTCAATTTGTTTGATTCTTGAAAATATAGACGACTTTGATTTCGAACCATTCTTGATCCTACTGAAGACCGAGGCTTTGCGCTCTCCTCGATACCCTATCCGCTCAAAGACAGAAGTTTTTTTTTTGTGGGAAGCAGACCATCCCAACCTATAGAACACGGAGAGCTTTGATTTAGGCTGATGCTCCATTCCTTCGTTATCAACTTCTTCGATCTCGAAGCATGAGACCATGTTCACAGCTGCAACATTGTTATCTTCTCCGAAGAAGTACCTCGGAAAGTATTTCTCCAGTGTGACAGGAACACGAGGGCCTCGCTCAAGCCATTCAGTTGAATCCACTTCTTGTTTCTTGATGACTTCAAGCCTCCTCTCCATCGAAGGTTGAGCATTGTTCCTTCTCCTTTGATGCATTTGGGGTAGTGGTGTTTGGACTTCCCTTTGCCCCCTAGTCTTCCTTCGAGTGCCCGAGATCCATTTTCCATCGTCAACAAAAGCTTTTACTTCTTGCTCATGTGCATCTTGAGGGGCCTGGACTGGCACAGCAAGAGGAACTTGTTTTTGGCATCCAAACTGAGTCATCAAGAATTTGTTTCTCCTAGCTGAAATTGGATGTGCTGAAACATAATTGGCTTCGACGTTATCATCCAAGTCCAATATTATTTTTTCCTCCTCGGCTAGCCTCATGATCCGCTCCTTGAGCGTGATGCATTTCTCAAGAGGGTGACTAACTACCCTATGGTAGCGACAATACCTTGGATCATTAGTTCTTCCCACTTCTTCTGGCCTCTTTGGTTGTGGAAGTTCGATGACTCCTGTCTCTAACAGGTTGTCGAGCATTCCTGACAAATCTGAGTCTGGAAATGGGTACTTCTTTTCTTGAAGCTCCTTCAGTGTAGGGCGCTTCCTTTCAGCATCTTTTGGAGAAGTGACTTTCTCCCCTTTCGGTTTAGGTTTAGCAGAGATTCTCACTGGGCGTGCCAAATTTGTAAACACAAATTTCGAGCCTGAAATAAATAAAGACAAGAAATATGAGAAACAAATATAATTTGTATTAATATTCGAATGTATGTAGGTACAATCTCTATATTAAGTACAATAAGGTAGTCCTCTGATTCGATCTCCTGAAATTTGGGTGAGCCGAGGGCGCGGGCGCTTAACCACGATCTCGAATGGAGGTTTAGCTGAAGAATTCTTGCCGTAGTTCTTGAGCTGAAGGTCTTGAGCGTTGATCCCCTTAGTGCTTGGTAGCTGGAGTCTGCTCGAAGTTTAACCGTTTGAAGGGTGACTTTTGGTTGTAGTTCTCTTGGTTCTTGGATGCGAGGGCTTAGTGCTTGATCTCGATCGATGAACCAGAGGAGGAAGACGACTGCAGTCTTTGATGTGAAGAACAGAAGTTGTTGAACTTGCCGACGTTAGTCCTTGGCGCTTGGAAGCAGGGAGGTCGCTTGTAGTTCGATCTTCTGAAGGCTTTGCAGGTCTTGCCGAAGAACTCTATAGCCGTTCTTGATCTTGATGCGGTAGAGGCTTGGAGACTTGATCTTGAGCTTTTGCAGACTTCGATCCTTGGCGCTTGGTAGCTGGAGACTGCTGGCTGCTTGATCTTCTGAAACCTCTGGAGTGCAGAATGTCCAATGTCGCCGGGGGTAGACTGCAGTGTGTGTTGAAATTGAGGGAGAAGACCCCTATTTATAGGCTCTGGAGGCCTAGGGTTGCCTAGGGTTTGAGCCGGCTTTGGACTTGGGCCCAAATTAATTAATTATCCCTTTATTTAAAATAAAGAAATAATTATGATTTTCTGCATCATAATTGACACGTGTCGCGATGCTATTGGCCATGATATATTTCCATTTAAAATTTAATTAAATGGACTTCCGTAATTAATTTAACACGTGACAACTAAATAAATTTAAATTATTTTGACACGTGTCATTTTCTGATTTGCCGACAAATTTATGCCTCCTACAAACATATTCCCTAAAGTTTGGGAAAATAGATGTGTCCTAGGAAAAAATGTCTTACATATTTATAATAATAATAATAATAATAATAATAATAATAATAATAATAATACCTAACATAATGATAAACTCAACGGCTACAACCAACAGTACGTCACGAGCTACACGATCGAAGTCAAATTAAATATAAATGAAAACAAATCTATTCAAGGAGAAATAGTCAACTTACCTTTAAAATTGTTGATCATAACTCATAACCCAATGAAGCGGGATGGACATGTTGAGAAGGTCCACCTTGTTGTAACAATCCATAGATTAGAAAACTCAATTAGTTAATCATTGTTCACGTTACAAACTTATAGGGGCCAGGGGTGTCCAAAATTTGTTAACCGCATTTACGATTTACAAATTTATAAACCTAAACCTAAACCGCTTAATGCGGTTAACCGATTTACGGTTATTCGCTTTTGGAAACTAGAAAACGAAACCATCAGTTAACCACATTGATTACATGGTTAACTGTTTCTTGGGTTCAGTTTATGGTTAACCGCGGTTAACCAATTCAAATTTTGCTACTAAATTAATCAAGACTTGGTTAACCGCGGTTAACCTTTTCACAAAAATGCAAAAAACAAATCTAAACTATTTAAACCGATTTGCTAACCTAAACCGCAATTTTCGAAAAATCCAAATGGTTAATTGCTTTTACCTGTTCAGTCTATGTGGTTTTGCGATATAGTTTTTGATTTCGATTTTTGTTGGATTCCCTTAACAGGGCAATTTCATTGCAATGGTAAACTAAGCATTTCGTAGACACAAAATCTAATTATCCTAATTTATTAGGCGTCAAACTGGTGAGGTGAGGCATAGAACACCAAAAACTTGATGGCAAGCCGAAATGTATGTGATCCAAGGTACGTAGTACGATGATATCAAAAGTAGACATAGCTCAATTAGTCAATCTATAGTAGATTACTCAAAATTCTTTGATCAACCAACATAAAAGAAAAACCCATCATTGATGAAAGAACCCTAGAGGGCGGGGTGAATAGGTTTATAAAAATTTCTACACAAATACTCAATGCTAAAGGACGTTAAGGTTTCTTAATCTTTTCAGATTAAGATTCAACTTAAGATAAACCAAGGTAAGCTGAAATAAAGGACAATAAGAGATAACAGAATAACCTCCTTTATTTCGTTGGAACAATATATGCTTGAATGTAACAACTGCCTAAGGTGAACGTCCTTAGGGTTACAGCGAACAGCGAACAAGCTTCCAACAGAGTTTCTGGGAAACACACACCAACCACAAATTTGGTGTAAACACTAATCAATCCTAAGTCCTTCTAGGAATCGATTACAAGAGTATCAATCAAATCCTAGTTCCGTTAAGGAATCGATTACACTCAAACACAAATTTCTCACCAAATACAACTTTTCTATACGAAGAAAAGAACTCAAAACAGAGCACCCTCTGTTTTGGTAACACCCGATTACTTCACTTGGAATCGTTAAATTCTTCAATCTTCAATTCTTCTATTTATAAGTGTATTGATATTAGCAGAATAGAGACGTTGGGATTGATTCTTCCTTGATCTTTTCCTTCTTTGTGATTGTCTTTCCTTCCAATCTTGCTCCGATCTTCTTTCCTTCTTATGAGATTTCCGGAAATTGTAATCTTATCTTCCTTCCAATTTCTTGATTGATTGTTTCCTACAAATCAAAGAAGTTGCAATCAATTAGTCTGATTAGAAATATGGATAGAAAGATTGGATATTAATTTTCCAGAAAACTTCCCTATTTCGACTGCGCTTTTCAAAACTTCTCGCATAGGGTGAACGTCGTCCTTATGCTGCCTTGGGCGAACGTCCTTATGATGCCTTGGGTGAATGTCCTTCTGCCTTCTTGAGATTTCTTTCCTTGCGCATTATGTCTTTTCTGGATATTCGAATTTTCACTTTCATTCAAAACTGATCTAGTTGTCAAGGTCCTTGAGTCTGAGTCTATCAATGTCCTTGAGGGGTTCTAACAATTGATTTTGTAATTAAAACCCCATAACAAAGAAAAGATAAGTAGAAAAACATCCAAAAACACAACTAAACTAAATAGAAAAACCACAATGTCAATACATAATATTCTTAGTAGTAATACACCTACCAGGCTTCTCCCTTAAGTTCAAACGTTGTTCTTATAACAATAGCCAGTCCTTCAATAATATAATATACTTTGGTGCATTATACTAATGTAATGAGTCTTTCTCTACAACAAGTCCGTGACTACACTGCAACCCAAAAAAAAAAAAAACAACATTAGATTAGAATGTTGATTTGGATGTAAAGAGGACCATATTTCAAAATTTGCAAATTATGACACTTTATTGTTAGATTCTTTGAACAGATAAGGCAAGTGGATCTTTTTGAACTTTTCTTTTTTCTTTTATTGTAAGGGGTGAAATGCTCATATGCTCGTATGAAAATGATGTAGTAATTTTTTAGGATATCACATGTTGAATAATCACAGGGCCTACTCTGCCCACTCTAAACACAATGAGGCAACAAAAAGCACAAACATGTCATTTGGTAAGTTTCACATATAGCTTTTTTATGCACATAATCTTACACTACATATTTTTTCGCTCTAAAGGAATATATGAGGTTTAAATTGAGCACATTAGGCTGACTTGAACAAACTAGAGACAAAATGAAGTTCTGCATCATATTAGTATGATCTTTTAGTCAATTTGACCACATAAATAAGCAAGATCAAGTTTACCAAATTTACTTTAAATGCTTTAGTCTACCAGCTGGTTTCTTGGCTCCAATCCCTATTGTTTTGATTCAATTTCCTAATCATAGATACCCTTGATATACCTTGAATCATCTTTTTCAGAGTCAGCATCTTCCTATCCTAGATAGCAAGGAATGCATCTAGATCCCCCTTCAAAAACTAAAGCACTGGTATAACAATCAAGGTAGGGATGCAACACACCTCTCTAGCTTTGTGTCAGTTGATGCAAGGGTCAAAGATGATGGTTCAAGGTCTAGTCTAGGAATAGTTACATGTCAAATGACCTAAGTAGCTTTGGATCAGCATCTTCCTCTCCTACTGCAGGATTATCTGAATAAAAAGACATATATGAGCTTACCAAACACTAAACACAACTAAACTTAAATTAAACAATTCTTGAGTGACACAATAAAGCGATCTATTGCTATCCAAGCCTCATATTTATTTATAATTTCTAAATTGCGTCAAGTAAAAACGTATATACTCCAAATGACACATTAAAGCAATTCTTAATGTAGTTTGATGCATATACTAATGATGATTGTGAAAGAACCCACAAGTTAAATTCCAGTATTAGTTACGAACTCATAAATTACTCACTGATTTCCTACAACTGTTCTCTTGATTTCATCCCTTAGAATCTAATAATCTCTTTCTCCACCTTAATTTAACTACAAATTTTCCCTATAAGCTTCTCTCAAGCAATCTTTTTTCTCTAAAACCCACAAATTAAATTCCAGTATACGTACTAGTAAACCAACAATAACAGTAAAAGTTGATTCAATAAGCCGAAATTCACAATGCAATTCAGAGAGAACTTACCCACAACAACAATGCCAAAATAATAAGAAAATTCGTCAACTACTTCCAAAATCAGACTTAGTTCGGTATGTATTTGGAGGTCATAGCTAAAGAATGGGGATATTAGTCCATGGAATGAGTTCGCTATGAAGGATAATTGTCTCGTTCACACAAATCAAAGTCATAAGTTGCTTCTTGAGTAGTAAATTCAAAATACAGAAAACAATAAATTCAGTAAACAATTATAGTGTGACTTACAAATCGCAATTCGAATCATTCAATCGATGATCGATGGTCATCGTTGGACAATAGTGGTGGGATTCATTCGGTGGGTAGGCAGCGGTCGTCGTTGGGACTGTGGGTTGTTGTTGGAAAAAGGCTCTCGGGCGACGGCTAGAAAAGGCTGACGGCGGGAGTCACTGCATGGTACAAGAGTGGTCTGTGGTGCCAATGTCATGGTGGTCGCTGGGATGTGATGACTGGGGAGTCACTGAATGTAGGAGTCTTTAGGGCAAATTGCAATCAAATTAAAGTGGAGAATGAGAAAACGAAAACTTCCCATATTTTTGTGGCTTCCTTACTTTTAAAATAAAGCAAAAAATTAATGGAGGGAATTTAAAATTTTTAGTCAAAATTTTAAAATTTATAGATTCCCAATTTTTTTAAAAATTAGTATGTGCTTTTTGTGGCAATTTCAAAACATGCTACTATATACTCCCCATTTGTGGCAAAATTTTATATGCTACAATTGCTTAACAATATTATTGTATATTGTAGCAATTTAAAATTTGCCACTAATAAATTGCCACAAAATATAATCTTTGTTGTAGTGCTACTTCAATATCAAGGATTTGGCAATCTTTGTGGTGCTGGTAGCTTCGATGGTGGTGTGCTTATATCCATTGAGGTCATTGAGTCATTGCCCTTGATGTTCTAGTTGTGGTGTATCTGTATCTGCTCTAGCTCAAGTCTATCCTCTATTTACTGTTTGATTGTAAGTTTGTTCATCCGTTCATCATTTCATCATCTTCCATTTCATCCATTTGTTCATTGGTGTTTGTACTCTGTTTTGGAGGAGGTTGTAATTGATTTTATGTCGTGATGTCTGTTTTGGAGTGTTTGTGCTTGATTCTCTGTTGAGAGGCCAGAATTGTGTTTGTGAATGTTAATGTGGTATACTGTGAAGTCAATACTCTGATCTTAGCGACCTTGCATACATCACGACGTGGCTGAGGTTTTTTTGGTAGTTTTGTGCTTGGGATGATTTGGTATGTTTTTAGGCTCAAAGGAATCAAAACCCATCCACCAGGAGGGTAGGCTAGCTCTGATACCAAATTATGATGTATCCCAAACCCAAGGACCTCTAACTCAGCAAGCTGGAAAACATCATATGACACCAAGGACCTCACGCATGACTCAAATAACCAAACAATGGAGGAAAACAACCTCAAATGATGTATTGATATTCAGAATGATGAGAAAACCTAGCTTATATATGCCACATAATAGCAAGGACTCACGAAGGACACCAAGAACCAGCTTGAGGACCTCACGTTGATTCAGATAATCACCGCCAAAGGTAGAAAACAATAACTACGTATGGAGAATGATGTATTTGATTCAAATTGCGATTAGAACCAGGTTCACACATACCATATAACATTAAGAAACTCACGAAGGATTCAAGAACTCTCTCAAATGGATTGAACTCAACAACAAGGAATGGAAAATACAGAAAATAAAGGATATAACTAGAGATTTAGAACGATACAGACACACCACGCTTCAATCTATTGTTTGAACAAGTGAATGGAGATCGACACAGACACACCATGATTCCAAACACAAGGGCAACCTCAATCTATTCCTTAGCTACAGATACACCTTCAAAGGATCAAAATCGAGTCCTACCTATCACCACTAGATTGCCAACCTAGATACTGAAGTAGAATTTGAGAGTTTTAGATACTCACAAACAAAGAAGCTCAAAGCTTTCTATTTTATCAAAGTCTAATGAGCTGAATGCTATTACAAAGTTCTATATATACACGGCTGGAAAAACTAAGGGGAAAACAAGAAAGCTAGCACACTAAGTAGTTAAACTCTCTAATTTGAGGTTTCCTAGCGACGAAGAAACCTTCTAATCATGCTTAATTAAACTAATTACACTAATTAGGCTAATACATATCTTCACCACGAAGTACTCGTCCAAATGGGTGGCAAGGAGGACCAATAAGAGCAACCCACGTGGCACTTTCCCATTGGTTGGATTCCCTTCACTTAGATTCCAATCCATGGAGGTCAAGTGAAGAAACACAAGTTGGTTTTGTTCCAAGTCAGCTGGAACTCTCTTTGGACCTCCAATAGTATTATAAATCAAAACACATATGAAAAGGACAAAATGCGCTTGAAAGAGTACCAAAATATCAAGCAGCTCCTAAATGAGGACCTCATCGCAGTCCCAGAACAAAATGGATGTGTAAGATTCAAATGACCTCCAAATCTTGAAAACTTGGACATTATGGAAAGCTCTTTGAACCCTCTTGATGTATGCTAACACAAAAATATCAGAGTGTTGAGCTAGAACACACCATACAGTCACACATACACACAGCTGGATGCTTGAACTTTACAATAACTGAAAGAAAGTAACAAGCTGGAATAGCAGACATCCCAACAACAGAATAAAAGGGATAGACTTGCTTACAGTTGATACAGATACACCACAACTACAATCAAGGGCAAGGGACTCTCACATACATGCCTCTACAGATACACCAAAGCATGGATGATCAAGCTCAGTTTACACTTGGAGGATTTGCCAATTTCCAGTGACAGGAACTGATTGAACCAAGATTGAGAGTTATAGGACACTCACAAACTTTCAGAGGTACTAAGACACTCGAGAATACTATTGAATTGAACATTGAGATACCTTCATTGATAGGAAACTTCAGAATATAAAGGAAACTAACAGTTTGATTAACAGACGCTTAAGCATAAGCATTCTTTCTAATCTCCCTCAATTATCCTAAGCTACAAAGCTTTGAAACAAATACTGCTGACTATATCCTAATGATCTCGAGTACAAACTGTAAGAAAACAAAAGGAAAATACTGAGCTAAACTCTGATTGGACCAAATGCCAAAAGAGTGGCAAAATGGGCCAATGAGAAGCTTTCCAAGCTAAGGGAGTAAAACTTGATGTACTGTGGTAATTCCCGCGCAACTACTAACCTGGAAATAATCTGAACAGGTTAATAATATGCTGGAAAGACCAAAACAACCCCTATGGACAGAAAACAAAACACATAGCCCCAGGACAGGGGTTCTGGAAAAACTGATAAAAGACAACCCTGTTAGGTTTGGTCTTTCTGCCTTCTGAATCTTACTATGCCATGCTTGATCATGCTAGGAATTGGCTTGGACTTGAAAAGGACATGGCAAGGAACAAAAAACTCCTAGGAAACATTGGCTGAAACTTCCTCAATCAAGAGATACAATATTGAGAAAGTCAGTTGCTTGGACAGTTGTTGCTGGGAACTGTATTGGTCTGGATGACCAATGTTGATGGGCTGAGTGGCTGTAGATGCCAAAACTTGCTTTAGAATGGTGTAGCAAGCCTGGATGGATGCTGTTGGTGGTGTGGTTGCTGTTGTAGATGCTGAGAACCTCTTATTGGAAGTTGGAACTGCTGAGATTTTTGCTGGATGACCTGCTAGATGACTTGGTGTCTTTGCTAGGGTTAGGAAGCCTACTGTTTCTGCTGGATAGGCTGTCCTAGCTACTGAGTTGTGTGAAACAACAAGTATCCTCCTCCGTGTGTTGCTGCTGCTGTTGTAATTGCTGCAATGGCTGGTGAAGATTCCTTGGAAGCCTCCTTTGCTAATGGAGTTGCTGCTGCTGACTGTTCTGTGTGATGGTCTCCATCATCCTCCCCATGTTGAGGAAAGTTTGTCCTCAAACTTAGAAGGTCTTCATCTGCTGGATAGTATGGTCGAAGATCTGCTACATTGAATGTTGCTGAGCCTCCATACTCTTCAGATAGATCCAATCTGTAAGCATTATCTCCAATTCTTTCTAGCACTTCAAATTGGCCATCTGCTCTTGGCAACAGCTTGCCTTTTCTTTTGTTGGGGAACCTGTCCTTCCTGAGGTGGATCCAAACTAAGTCTCTTAGTTGGAAGGTCACCTTCTTCCTGTGCTTGTTTGCTGAAGTAGACACCTATTCAGTATATTTGGCAATTCTCTCCTTCACTTGCTGATGAAGCTCCTTGATTTGATCTGCTCTTTTACCTGCTTCTAAACTAAATTTGACAGAAGTAGTTAGTGGAACTAAATCCAAAGGGGAATTGGATTTTTACCATAGACTACATGGAATGGAGAGTAGCCTGTGGCCTTGGATGGAGCTTTGTTGTTAGCAAACTCAGCATGGGGCAATAGAGTATCCCATCCTGCTTTATTTTTGTGGATCAGTGCTCTCAATAGGACTCCAAGTGTTCTATTAGTAACCTCTGTTTGGCCATCAGTTTGTGGGTGGTAAGTGGTGCTGTACTTGAGCTGGGTGCCCAGTTTCTTCCATAGAGTGACCCAAAAATGGCTCAAAAACTTGGTATCCCTATCAGATACCATTGTTCTTGGCACTCCATGCAATCTAACAATTTCTTGGAAGAATAATTCAGCAACTTTGGTGGCATCAAAGGTGGTGTGGCAGGGTATGAAATGTGCCATCTTTGAGAATCTATCAACCACCACCATGATTGAATCCTTCCCTCTCTGAGTTCTTGGCAAACCTACAATGAAATCAAGGCTTACATCTTCCCAAGGGCTACTGGGAACTAGCAATGGTGTGTACAAGCCTTGGGGTAGGCTATGGGACTTTGCCAATTGACAGACATTGCACCTCTTCAATAGATGCTCCACATCTTTCCTCATCTTTGGCCAACTGTAATGCTCTCTCAACATCAACAATGTTTTCTAACCTCCAAAATGCCCTGCTAAACTTCCTCCATGGACTTTTGTGATCAACAACTCCCTGAAAATGCTCTTAGGGACACACAATCTGCCTCCTTTGAATAAATATCCATGGTGTACGTGGTACAGACCCTGGGATTGCTGCTGACACTTCTGATACACGTGCTTAATGTCTCCATCCTCCAGATATAAAGCTTTCAAATGCTCAAAACCAACAATTCTAGAATCAAGCATATGAAGCAACATGTACCTTCTACTCAATGCATCTGCTCCTTTGTTTAGCACTCCTGACTTATGGTGGATCATGAAGTGGAACTGCTGCATGTACTCTACCCAAGCAGCATGCCTGGTGTTGAGCTTGTGCTACCCTTGAATGAACTTCAAGGCCTCATGATCACTGTGAAGTATGAATTCTGCTCCAATAAGGTAGTGCCTCCAGTGTTGAAGAGCTTTGATGATGGCATAGAACTCTTTATCAGAGGTGCTGTATTTCTTCTTGGCATCATTTAACTTTTCACTGAAGTAGGCAACTGGTTTGCCCTCCTGGGTCAATACTGCTCCTATGCCAACTCCTGAAGCATCACATTCTACTTCAAAAAGTTTGCTGAAGTTGGGTAGTGCTAGGACTGGTGCTGAAGTGAGCCTTTCTTTGACTTCTTCAAAGGCTTTTTGGGCTGCTGCTGTCCAAATAAAGGACTTCTTTTTCACCACTTCAGTCATTGGTGCCAAGATGGTGCTGAAATTCTTGACAAATCTCCTGTAAAATGAAGCCAGGCCATGGAAGCTCCTAACTTGATGAATAGAAGTTGGCACATGCCACTCCCTGATTGCTTGAGTCTTCTTATTATCAACCTTATTATTTGCTGTTGTAACAATATACCCCAAGAAGTTCACTTGGGATGTAAAGAAGTGACACTTCTTGAGATTCCCAAATAACTCCTCCCTGCTTAAAATTGTTAAAACCTCCTGCAAATGCTTGACATGCTCCTGCTCAGACCTGCTATAGACAAGAATATCATCAAAGTATACCACAACACTCTTGCCTATGAGTGGCTTAAGGACCTGATTCATGAGTCTCATGAATGTAGATAGGACATTAGTCAGACCAAAAGGCATGACCAACCATTCAAACAAACCTCCCTTGGTCTTAAATGCTGTTTTTCACTCATCTCCCTCATAGATCCTTATCTGGTAGTATCCACTCCTCAAATCAATCTTAGAAAAGACTGCTGACCCATGTAACTCATCCAACATGTCTTCAAGTCTAGGTATAGGGTACATATACTTGATTGTGATCTTGTTAATAGCCCTACAATCAATACACATTCTTTGGCTTCCATCTTTCTTAGGCACTAACAAGGCTGGGACTGCACATGGACTTAAACTCTCCCTAATCATTCCCTTTTCCAACAACTCATCCACCTGCCTCTGTATTTTATTGGTATCTGCTGGTGCCATCCTATAAGCTGGCTTATTACGTAACATTGATCCAGGCACTAAATCAATTTTGTGTTGGATATCCCTTTTAGGTGGCAAACCAGGTTGCATTTCATCAGGAAATACATGCTGAAACTGCTGAAGTAAAGGTAGGAATAAAGGGTGGTCATTTTGTGGTGCTGAGGGTTCTTCAAGGTCTAAAAGGATCAAGTCTTTCTGTGTGCTAAACTCATGATGATCAGATAAGAGCAACACATCAAGACTAGGTTCAAGACACAGGGTTTTGGCTTTTTTGGTTAACTGTGAGGGTTTCATGGGGGTTAGGACAATCTTTCTGTGGTTTAAGGTTAGGGTATAGGTATTAGCTCTTCCACAGTGATTTACTGATCTATCATACAACCAAGGTCGACCCAAAAGCAAGTGACATGCATCCATAGGTAAGACATCACACCAAACCTCATCTTTGCATGATTGACCAATTGAAAAAGCAACAAGGCATCTAGCAGAAACTTTGATACCTTTGCCTGAACTGAGCCACTGGATGATATATGGAGCTGGGTTGGGCTTGGTTGTCAGGCTTAGCTTCTTCACCATGGTGCTGGATGCTGCATTGGTACAGCTTCCACTGTCCACAATCACTGAGCATACATTCCCTCCAATAGTGCATCTTGTATGGAAGATATTCTCCCTCTACTCTTCAGCTTCCTCTACTGCTGAGCTGCTTAGAACTCTTCTGATCACAAGCATTTCTCCTTCATCTGGACCTTCTTCTATAACCTCATCATCATAGATAGGGTCATGTTCATGGTCTGCATATTCATGTTCTTCTCCCTGCACATTTTCAGGATCAACAAATAAAGCTGCCTGGTACTCAACAAGAGTAACCATTCTCTTGTTTGGACATTCTGAGGCAATGTGCCCTAGTCTTTGACACCTGAAACACCTTCTTTTTGTATAAGACCTGCTGATAGGGGCTGGGGTTCTTTGTGGGGGATTTTGTGGCTGATTTTGTGGGGGTCTTGGGGCTGGATTTATGTTTTGAGGTGGAAATGGGGGTGGATAGGTCTTTTGTGGGGCATTATAAGGTTTGTAAGGGTTTGGCTTGGCTGGTGCATAAGGTTTGGCTGTATATCTGCTGCTGTTGTAGTCCTTTGCTCTAGACTTCTTCTATTGTTCCACTTTGTGAGCCAGAGAACTTAGCTCATCAAGGGAATCATAGACTGACTCTCTGATGTTCTTGATGCCTTCATTCAAGCCTGCAAGGTACCTGATATAGGTTTGCACTTCATTCTCTTGCATATTACACTTCCAAAGCAAGTGCTCAAACTCCTTTGTGTACTCTTCTACTGACTTGTTCCCCTGCACAAAATGCTGCAACTTGTTGTAGTTCTCCTTCATGTAATTGTCTGGAAGGAACTTCTCCTTCAACTTCTGCCTCATCTTAATCTAGGTACTTACTCTAGCTTCCCCAATCTCCATTCTCCTTCTCTGCAGATTAGTCCACCAAGTAGAAGCATATTTTTTTAACTTTAAGGCTACTAACTTCACCTTGTTTTCTTCTGAGACCTCCTTCAAATCAAGAACTCTTTCTACTGTCTGTAACCAATCTAGGAAAACATCAGGGTCTAGTTCTCCTGCATACTCAGGTATATCAATCTTGAAATCAAGTTTCTCAATCCTCCTATCTTCCCTTCTTACTTCTCTTTCACACTCACTGTTTTCCTCAGGCTCACTGACTCTAGGTGATCTTATTATCCTTCTCCTTCTCCTGGGTGTAGGTTTAGGACCTCGACCTCCTCTCCCTGTCCTACTGAAAGGATTCTCACCTTCTCCTTCCTCCATCTCATCATCAGTCTCCTTATTCAACTGATGTCAATGCAATCTCATATAATAATTCAACTGCTCACTCAAAAACTTCATTTTCTGTTCTACTTCTTCCTTCTCTTTCATAGTTTGTTCTAAGACTTCCTGTGGTGTTTTACAAGTTCCGGCCATTTTACTAACACAAGCAAACACACTCCAAGAAAGAACACAATGCTCTGATACCAAGATGATGTATGCTAACCCACTAAGATCAGAGTGTTGAGCTAGAACACACCATACAGTCACACATACACACAACTGGATGCTTGAACTTTACAATAACTAAAAGAAAGTAACAAGCTGGAATAGAAGACAACCCAACAATAGAATAAAAGGGATAGACTTGCTTACAGTTGATACAGATACACCACAACTACAATCAAGGGCAAGGGACTCTCACATACATGCCTTTACAGATACACCAAAGCATGGATGATCAATCTCAGTTTACACTTGCTGGATTTGCCAATTTCCAGTGACAGGAACTGATTGAACCAAGATTGAGAGTTATAGGACACTCACAAACTTTCAGAGGTACTAAGACACTCGAGAATACTATTGAATTGAACACTGAGATACCTTCATTGATAGGAAACTTCATAATATAAAGGAAACTAACAGTTTGATTAACAGATGCTTAAGCATAAGCATTCTGTCTAATCTCCCTGAATTATCCTAAGCTACAAAGCTTTGAAACAAATACTGCTGACTATATCCTAATGATCTCGAGTACAAACTGTAAGAAAACAAAAGGAAAATACTGAGCTAAACTCTGATTGGACCAAATGCCAAAAGAGTGGCAAAATGGACCAATGAGAAGCTTTCCAAGCTAAGGGGGTAAAACTTGATGTACTGTGGTAATTCCCGCGCAACTACTAATCAGGAAATAATCTCAACAGGTTAATAATATGCTGGAAAGACCAAAACAACCCCTATGGACAGAAAACAAAACACATAGCCTCAGGACTGGGGTTCTGAAAAAACTGATAAAAGACAACCCCGTTAGGATTGGTCTTTCTGCCTTCTGAATCTTACTATGCCATGCTTGATCATGCTGGGAATTGGCTTGGACTTGAAAAGGGTAAGGCAAGGAACAAAAAACTCCTAGGAAACATTGGCTGAAACTTCCTCAATCAAGAGATACAATATTGAGAAAGTCAGTTGCTTGGACTGTTGTTGCTGGGAACTGGAATTGGTCTGGATGATCAATGTGGATGGGCTGAGTGGCTGTAGATGCTAGAACTTGCTTTACAATGGTGTAGCAAGCCTGTATGGATGCTGTTGGTGGTGTGGTGTATGCTGTAGATGCTGAGAACCTCTTGCTGGAAGTTGGAACTGCTGAGATTTCTGCTGGATGACCTGCTGGATGACTGGCTGTGTTTGCTGGGGTTAGGAAGCCTTTTGTTTTTGTTGGATAGGCTGTCCTAGCTGCTGAGTTGTGTGAAACAACAAGTACTCCTCCTCCTTGTGTTGCTGTTGCTGCTGTAATTGCTGCAATGGCTGGTGAAGATTCCTTGGAAGCCTCCTTTGCTGATGGAGTTGTTGCTACTGTTCTGTGTGATGGTCTCCATCACCTCTACAAAAGACCCCTAGGGAACAACATTGAAAACAGGTCTCAATGTTGAGATATTGAGACAAACAGTGAGGGGCTCATATAGGATGAATGACCTCCCTTTACGCCCTTTTCCCTTCTTGTATTCTTGGATGACATACAAGCATGCTTGCACCATAAGAGGTGGTGTTGGCTGATTCCCATCATCTTGGACAAATTGGAAGGCTTGGACTTCATGCTATAAAAGTGTAGAGATAGCATAACGTAGGGTGAATGACCTTCTATATTGTCAAGGCCCTTCTTGGACTCATGGATAGCCTCAAAGCATGCTGACACCAAATGAGGTTGTGAGGGCTGATTTCCATCATCCAATTCCTGAGCATGTCTGACATAATCAAGGAATCCATCTCGATTCCTAAATGGATACCTCACACATTCTACCTCCTAACCCTAACCCCATCCTCATGCGCCTCCACGACTAGTTGGGATTGACCTTGGAAACCGATTGGGATCCACAACAGGTATCATCTTCTTTGTCATCGTTGTTGTCAACCCCAATTACAGACAAGCAAACTGTGAAGGGATAAACATATGGTACATATTAATTGGGAAACTCAGTAGACAGCAAGAATGGTGCTAAACCTGATTATTCTTGAGGAAGGATTGGACGAGCTTATGTATAACTGCATGCCAGACAAGTATGGAACATAATACTGCACGACGGAGTCACTGCCGTTTAATAAAAGTGGGACTGAAAAGAGAAGGGGGTGAGTGAATCTGAAATGAATGGGGCTAAACAGTGATTTCATAATTTCAAGTGTTTCTCTGAATTCATTCACACACAAATACACATACCCAGAAGAACAACACAACACAAAGGTGGTGATATGATCTCCCTCTCTATGTCTGTATGTCTGTATATCTTTGTGTAGACACCAGATTTTGGCACCTAAATATATAGGATATCTATATAAAATGAAGCAGAAATAAAGAAGAAGAAGCCGGTTGATAAGCTAATTTAGACACAGGATTTTGGCATAGATTTTCTATACTTTTAAATGTAATTTTTATATTATTTTCCTTTTATTTATTTTTAGCTAGAAAATAAGGAAATTAGGAAAGCCAAAGCCGAAGCCAGAAGACTTGCATGCATGCACTCTACATGCTCGAGTTTATGTAGGAATTGAATGCACAACGTTCACATAATTAAAATAATAAATTCAGCAATGCATGCCATGCATGAGCTACGTAAAGGTGACACGCAAAGAAGCTCCAAGAGGTTTCAAGTTCAGAGCCTAGCAAAAGCATCCAAAACCATCTCATAAACATCAAATAAAGCTCCACCGTCCAAGAGTTTGAACATACTAACTTCGAAGTTTTCCTTTCACACTTCTACCGTCCATGGGTGCATGGATGAACCAAGGTTCATCCCCTCCCCTTGTTGTAGGCCGACCGACCTTCAATGCGTTCATACATGGGTTAATTCACCATGTGCTATCGTCCACCCAAAAACACCCCCCTTTGCCACCATGGTTTTATGTGCTTGTTGTTTGGTTGACTACGAATGTGGAGAATGCATGTATGTGCATGTATGTTCAGCCTCTCTTAAAGCCTCCTAAAGCCTATAAATACCCCCTCATGCCAAAGCTAAACTCACTCAATCATTCACTCATTCTTCCCCTCCTACACTCTCATCCTCCATCTCTCAATTCTCTAATCTCTCTAATCTCTCCATTCTAGTTATCATTCTACCACCATTTCTCTATCACTTTTCTACCATTTTCTTATTATCCTAATCTCCATATCTTCATCCTCTTAAAACCTCTCATCCATACTCTCATACTATCTCCACCATTCTTAGATAAAACCCTCACAAAAGTATCCTAAAACATCACAAAAAGAGCATTTATTCCTATCCTTTTTCATGTCCTTTTTTCATATCCTTCTTCATTACTTTCCTACCATTATTATCTCCATTTCTCCACTGCTTTAAGCCCTATTATCTCCATTCTCATCTTCCTTCCATTATCCTTCCATAAAACCCTAAAAACTCCACAAAAAGCCTAACCTTTCTACTACTTAAAACTCCACAAAAAGAGCCTTTTCCTACCCTTTTCTCACCCCCTTTTACATATTATTCTCCATCCACTTTTGGCACCATTTTGGCATCTTCAAGAGGGGTATTCAAGGCTTCTATAGGCATTCAAAGAGGCGTATACAAAGGCTATGCAAGGCTTCCCTTCAAAAGGCATAATGTAAGATTTTAATTGTTTCCTTTTTATGTAAATAAAGTGTACATGTTGTATTTTCTTTCATTCTTATTTGTTGCATGTTCGAAGAAGTAATTCTATAAAGTTCTTTTTTATTTCCCTTCCAAACTTTATCAAAAGCACATCTTAAACTTTTAGTAGAGTCTTTCCTTTTGTGAGAGGCGAACTCTTAAAGTTTACTTTTCGAGTTCGTAGCCTTACCCCCGAATCCATTCTTGGGTTTCGCAGGCGGAGTCTATCTTTCTTTTTCTTTTGGTTTTGTCTTGGCTTTTCCCTTAAAAAGTCGGGTGGCGACTCCCATTTCGAACTAAAATACATCGAGGGTTGCATAAACTATGGTTAACATGGTTTTACAACGTATCGATGCAACTTTAAGGTTTTCTCTCTTATATTTCTAAATAATAGTTGCATAAATCACTCTCTTCTAAGCCTAACATTTAAATGAGCAAATTGAGTTAAACTTCGAAGAGTTCGGAACATGTGGATGTTCACTCTTAAAGGTTTAATTCAAGGACTCATAAAATGCATAAGTAAAGGGAAGATGATTTTACAAAATATTATTCATGAAATATAGGTTTGATTTTCCTTAAAGGGTTTTTCAAAGGTTAAACCCCAGCACGAATCACCGAATCACACCCCAATCCAACATGGACTTTCGGAAGCCCGAACGACGAGGAAAAATGTCCACATGATTTTTGGCGACTCCATTGGGGAGTTTTCTTAAAGTGGGTAAAACTTGAAAAAAGTTTATGTGCTTTAAAATTTTAAGAAGGAAAATAAATTTTTACTTTATATTATTAAGTCATTCTTTTTATGCATAATGAATTGCATATACCGGGGCACTCCCTTGACATGTAATATGTCGTAGGAGCACGTAAATCGGCGGTATTAGGCTTTTTCTTTTTAAACCACAAAAAATAACCCATGGGATGCCGGACCAGCTATACTCGATTGGTGCCTTTACACCGAGAGAGCATTAGTCACCACATCCACTCATGCATCACTCTACGAGGTCTCCATACGAGCATCCAAGACCAATACCCCACACATTCAAGTTGTCTTTATAACAAGAATGCACCGGGGCGAGTACATGAGCCGTTAAGCCTTATCCAGCTAATAAACCATTTTGTACATAGAGCCTTGGTTTAGAATACCCCTTTGTTCATATGTATGCTATGTGCTACGTGTTTAAATTCGTTGTAAAAGAGTCGACCCAAGTTTAGGAGCGTTGTTCTAGTCCATATAGTAGTCATTGGGCTAAGAAGAGTCATGTTTACCAACTAAGAAGTTCAACCTTAAAAGTTATGGTTAACCCAGGGTCGGGCCCATTTATCTATAAAGGTTGATTCTCTTGGTTCATAAAGTAAACTCCACTCGCCATAAATGATTCTGTATGGCCCTTTACGACATTTTCTTAACAAAGGTTCAATAAACCTGATTAAAGTCCAAACCAAGTTAGTGGATAAAGTTTTAGACTACATAATAACCACCAGGCTTAAATAAATTAATTAATCGAATTAATTGTCAAATCTATCATACTTATGGCCAGCCTGAGGCCCAACCATATTGGATTCAGCAATTAAGTCCATAAATTAATTACAATTCGCCTGTTGTTGGCTTTATCCAATTATTTACGATATCCACTTTCCTAAACAAATAGAATAAAAAATATATGGAAAGAGTAGACTGTCGGTCTTGTTGATCATTATTCTAGCCCACGTAATAGTCAGTATGGCTTGAGTTGGACTGATAAATTTTCCGAGTTACGAATTCTCCTTAAAACGGTCGGCCTGTGGATGGGACCCATCCGAATTGAGAAACACTGACTCGCAATTTCTTACTCAATCTTGATTCGCTATACTTGGCTTTATTCGGCTCTTTATAATGACCAGTTGTCCTTAGGGTCCATATAGAGTTAGGTCCGTAAAGTAGATAAAGTGTGTTGTAGGCTAGGTGTAAATATTTGCATGTGTATGTGCATGTGTATGTGTCTGTGCATGTGTTTGTGCATGTGTATGTGTCTGTGCATGTGTTTGTATGTGCATGTGTATGTGTATGTGTCTGTGCATGTGTATGTGTATGTGTATGTGTATGTGTATGTGTATGTGTATGTGTCTATGCATGTGTATGTGTATATGTATGTGTATGTGTATGTGTATGTGTATGTGTATGTGTATGTGTATGTGCATGTGTACGTGTATGTGTATGTGTATGTGCATGTGTATGTGTTTATGTATGTGTACGTGTTTGTGTAACCACGTGTTTGAGGTTGTTGAGTCTTTGCCACGTGTTTAAGTCTTTGTTAAGGTTTTGTTAACACGTGTTTTGAGTCTTTCCTAGGTTTTTGTTAGTACATGTTTGAGTCTTTTTTAGGTTTTTGTTGACACGCGTGTTGAGTCTTTGTTAAGTGTAAATACGTGTTTGAGTCTTTGTTATGGTTTTTGTTAACACGTGTTTTGAGTCTTTGTTAAGTAAATATGTGTTTGTGTTTATTGAATCTTCGTTAGAGTCGGAACTAATTTTGAGATACTCTTTTAGTCCGCATAATAATCATTGGGTTCGAAAAGAAATGAATTTATAAACTCGATTAATTAACCTTAAATTTTATGGTCGGCTTGGTTGTGAGGCCTATCCGTTTTAAAGGTTAATCGAGCTTGTTTATCGATTCATTTTAACTCACCTTTGATGGTTTTATTCGGCCCTTCTCAGTATTCTCTTATTTTGGGTCCAAAGAAAATGATTAAAAATAAAACAAAGTCAGTGTGTGTTGTTCTAGCCCGCGTAATAGTCTCAAGGTTAGAGAAAATAAATTTATAAATTCGATTGTTAAGTTTGAAAATCCAATGTCGGCCCGTTGGTAAGCCTATCCATGGTGGAATTAATAATTGAGTTTATAAGTCCGTTTTAACTCACTTTTTGATGGCTTTATTCGGTCCTTTACAACATCCACTTTCCATGAGTGTAAATAAATAAATATGTCGAGTCTCAGATAAAAAAAAGTGTGTAAATAGAGGTCCAGAAGTCAAGTCGTCAGTTTCTCGAGCATTATTATAGTCCACGTAATACCAGCTTAGCTTGAGTTAACACAAGTTTGTTAGTTCAAGTGACGGATTCTCCTTAAAACGGTCGGCTTGTGGTTTAAGCCCATCCGAATTGAGAAACACTCACTTGCGCTTTCCAACTTATGTCGACTCGCTATGTTTGACTTTATCCGACCCTTTATAGTGCTCTTGTTGTAAAAAAGTGTTGTTGTTTGTCTTAGAGTTATAGAGGTTAGGCGTTCCTGAGTCAGTAAATAAGTGTCTTTCATTCTTTAGGACGTCTCATAGAGGTTAGGACCGGCGAACTAGTATCTTAGCTGAGTTGTTTCCTGAGTCAGTATATAGGTGTCTTACACGCTAGGAGATATCATGTATGGTCTAATAAACACAAAGTTGTAGGTGAGTCTTTAATTCAGAGTCTGCATGTAAGTGTATTGCATTTCAATGTCAGTAAATAAGTGTCTTTATTTTAGAGTCTTTGTCTTATAGTCACCATGTTGGTGTTTTTCATTCTTTAGGAAGTCGCAAATAAGGACAGGGTCCTAAGTGAGTCTTTTCCTAAGTCAATACTTGTCTTTCATCCCTAGGAAATTTAATGTGAGTCCATGTCATCTGTGAGTCTTTCTTGAGTCAACATGTGTGATCCATTTGTAGGAAGTTCAATGTAAACCTAGGTCTAGGATGAATCTTTATGTAACGCCTTGGAAATTAAATTCTAAACTTAATGGTCAAAGTCAACGGTAACAACGGAAGACTCATTTTTGTTTTCTTTTTAATTGGGCGTTACTGCCGTATCCCCGAAGGAATACAAGGCAAGAAAGTAAAATTAATAACTAATCATTAATTACTTCAATTTAATAAACAACAGAACTTTTAAATTCTAGAACATAAACTAAACATATCCTCAAAACTAACTTCGTCGTCCTCACTGCTAGTTCTCATTCCCATTATAGAATGCATCACCTGAAAACAAAACATTTAAAAACATGAGGATGACTCAATAATGTCTACCCCTAACCGTTAAAACAATATAAAATCCATTTCAATTCATTTGTGGGGGAGAAGTGAACCAGTCAAATCTTTTCACAAACTCTTTTCTTTCCCAACCAACCATAACAATCTTTCAGAATTATTAAGCGGGCAGACCTTCTTATTTGGCCCTCGAAGTCAAAGACTTCACAATAATCATATCTCAATATCAATATCGATCTCAACCAAACACAATCTCAATCATACTGATACCCATCCATTTCACACACGTACATAAAACTAACCACAGGGAAGTAGCACCTATCAGGCATCCTTGATCTCTTGACAACCTCCCTGCAGGAACAGATCCTGGTCTATGGAGCATTACCCGAACAAACAACCATATCAAGGCATCCCCTGATCTCTTGACAACCTCCCTGTAGGAACAGATCCTAGTCTATGGGACGTTACCCGAACCCGCATTTACGTCTCATTTGAATTATTAGTCCGGTTTAGTAACAGATCCTTCCTGTCTCAATCAATCCATGCCCAATTTCCAAAACCATTTCCAAATCACACACATAAACGACTGTCCACATTTTACCAACTCAAAAGAACAAAATCAACTTCCAAAATAGACAACCAATTTTCACCATAAAATACCTTCGGGATGCACCCCAACGAGATTTAGGGCATAGACATTACCTGAAAATTCTTCTCCTTACTTCAGAACACACTTGAGCTCACTAGATCGAACGATTTAGAGCGCGCCTAAAAATAACGACATTTCTAAAATTAGAACGTGTCGTATGCAGTTAACACCATCTAATTTCTTCCTAACCCACCACTAGGAACACTATAAGGTTCCCATCATTCATAAATTAACATTTTAAACATATCTCATATATTCTAAACATCACATTTTACGAACACTTAACCTATTACAATCAATTGAATAATTCACACATAACAACACATTTATTAAAGAGAATAAACTGGACAAATTACAATGTCCAGATAAAACGAACCGTAACTTGATTTCCCGACATCCTATGGGTATGGTTTTTGACTTTCTGGAAACCTCGGGATATATAGTAAAACTCTTATGTTGACTCCAAGACCTGAAACACACCCTAAGGTCCTCAAAAGCAGCCAACTATATAACCTATCCAGTTCTAACCTAGGTGCACTATTTGGGTCGTAACTCAGAATATACACCTCAAAATCCTGATCCGCAAAATTCCTATGAAAGCTAACATCCTAAGGTATTTCCAGACAAAAAGGTAGGACTAAATAATAAATACACAATAAATGGTGATCGATAACGTACGACTCATAAATTCTGTCCAAACGGACCTATCTTTAGCTCGGGGTTTTTCGGTCCTACTTTAACCACGCTATCCCGGGACTCTAACTTTGGTCTCTAAACAGTACACTTAAGGTCAAGTACCTTCCCCTTGACATGTATCGGTAAATATCACCAAATTAAACTACTAATTTAAACACTTAACGCAACTAGATTAAACATGGAGTAATATATGATTAAACACCAATAACTCAATTTAGGACAACAATAATCCCAACATAATAATAATAGTAATCAGATTTACGTAATACTTCTACACTCACACATAACACAATAATAATACTATTATAATCTAAGTATCATAATAGTACTTAAAGAATCATAGTACATCCTATTTACCACTAACAGAAACATAATAATAAACTAATCCTATCCTAGCCATGATACTAATGCTACTGATATACACACACTCACTCATATTACATATTTTAAACATGAGTATAATAATAATGCTATCCTAAACATGCACATAATACTAATCGAACACAAACACCCTTTTATCAAGAAGAATTTTCAATCCTAATCAAATTCTAACAAGAATTACATTTAATAAGCAATACATCGTATTCTTGCAACTAAGGCATAAACTAAAATTTCAATCACATAATCAGAACCTAACTCATACTACTTGCATAATAATTCAATTAATAATACCATGAACTAACCTTAATCACTCTAACATAATGAACATAAGACATAACAATATACCTCACATATAAGAACAAGGCTTACGAATTTAAACTACAAAATTACACACTTAATGAAACTAGATCATATGCATGAATCACATATGCAATTCTCATGAATAATAGCCATTATAAACAAACAATACAATAATAATAGTAATAGGATCAGAATTTGATAAAAAGAACCAACGTAGGTTTAGGGTTTACGCTGGACTACGGCGGCAACACGGTGGACGTCAAGCGGGACTCCGGCGACGTCGGCGGTGGTGGAGGGCATCTTGGTGGTAGTCGAACGGTGGGCTCACGGTGGTCGGGAGTCGCGGTGGTCGTTGTTGGACTGGGTCGAAATTACAGCAGCAACAACACCTTCGTCCCTCGCATTCTGGGCAGCGACGGCGACTCCGACGGGCAGCGTGACGGAGCGACGTTCGAGGGTGCACCGAGAATCGATGGTGGTTGTCGGCGACGGCTGGGCAGCGACGGTTGTGGCGCACAACGAGGAAGATCATAGGATGAGTGAGAGGGACGAGGGAGGAGGAATAGAGAGAGAAAAAGGGCGTGCGGTGGTTGCGAAGGCCACGACGGTGGTGCTCGGTGGTTTTCCGGCGAGGCACACGCGGCGTCGGTGGTGCTGGTTGGTGCTGGGGTTGGTTACACAGAGAGGGAGAGAAGTAGGGAGAGGCACGGTTTAGGGTTTAGGTATTTGGTTTTCTAATATTAACTATTCATACCACTTAAACAAGAAACTTAAATAAATATAAAATAAAATAATTAATACATGTTGCTGCTATTAATAGATATAGGAAAAAATAAAATTTGTAATTTTCTAAAATAATAAGAACCACATAATAATAAACTAAAAACACATAATTCATAAATAATTAAAAGAAAACACATAAAATAATACGATATTAATCACATAAAATTCCAAAATTACCCTTACTTCTACGCACGTAGAAAATTACTAAAATACCCTTGTTAGTCCCTCAACGGTCCTACGAGCTCAAGTGTTAGCAGAAATAATCGCCGATAAAATCTCCATATTCAACAGAGTCTAACTTAAATAACTAACGATGTCATGGTCAACACATTCGAATTTTTCGGGGTTTTACATCTAGTTTTTTAAGTTTTTCTTCTAAGTTTTTCTTTTAAATTGCATCCACCTAGATTGCATTAGATAGAAGCATATAGATTTTCCTTTTTCTTTTCCTAGTTTGTTTCTTTTTCTTTCTTTTACATCCACCTATTCAAAAATCCAAAAAAAAAAAAAAATCAGAAAATTAGAAAAAGACAAAAAAAAAGAAAAGAAAAGAACCAAATAAAATATAGGATAGGACTAGGATTAAAACCGGAAACATCTTCGGTGATGATTTGTAAACCTTTTTTACTTTCAGTTTAGCTTGCTTCGCTTAGAAAAGTCTGGATGAGATCTCAAAAGTTTTTGAAACCCTTTTCCTTCAAATCTTATGATTTTGAGTCAAGTTATGAAAGTTGTATCTTACTGCTTTGACTATCTTAGAAAGTTTAAATGTGCGTGCCGCAAATCTTTGGGCTAAGTTTAGTTGATTGAGCCCCATCCCGTTAGTCCACATTGCCAAAATTTTTGAATTGATCACTTTTATCAACTCTATGATTCCCTGAGTGACTCACCCATTAGTTGCATCTCTAGAACTTGCTTTGCATCTTCCTTGAGACTACGTATTTGCATTGCACGCTGTGACAAAGTGATTAAGGCATTCATTTTATTTTGTTAAGCTACATAGCCAAATAGCCTACCCTACATCATATTTACCGTTCTTTTTGCCCCGCCTAGCCTTTGTTTACCCTTCTTTCATGATTGAACTCTGACAATACACGCCTTGGCCTTTGATATCCAGTATCCCTTTGCCTTGCTTGGTTGAATGAGAGTTTGTCATTTTTTCGGAAGGAACAGTTGGTTTGGTGTGTTTGTAAACAAAAATATGAAGTTTGGGAGAAATTGTGCTTATTGCTTCAAGTTGGGAGAAACTGGAAGTTCCACCTTTCTGAATAATTGGTGTTTGGTTATGTTGATTTATATATTAGCAAGGTCGAAGTTATAACACCATAGTTTTCTTCTCCCCGATCACCCACCAAAAAGAAAAAAAGAGAAAAAGAGTTCCAAAAGAAAAGGGTGTTTCGGGAGATTCAATTGAAAGTTCTGAAAACTTTGACTTGGTTGTATTCAGTGGAGTTGTTTCATATTGTTGAGGGTGAAAGGTGAAATTCCTTGCATACACCAAGCAAGGAGGTGAGTTTAGAGTGTTATATTCATTAAGTTTCAACCCAAGCATGGCTCTTAACTCCTCATTCCCAAAATTTTGTCGCTCCTTTCCCCTAACCTAAGCCCCATTACAACCCGACAAAGTCCTCTTGATTGTCACTTGTGTATTTGCATACTAGCAGTGGAGAACGAGATTCTTACCAAGCCTATGGTAGGTTGTTTCTTTTGGACTGAGTATGAGAAAAACCCACATACATTCAAATTTGAGTGCTTGACCGTTCAACTTTTTATCCTAAAGTGAGTTTTGCTCTTTTGACTGGCCTACGTCCATAACCAACCGCGCATATTTGCATTTATCTTAAGATTGTTGGCGATTTTTCACATTCGAAGTACTTGTTCTCTTTACTTAATTTCGAAAACTTCATTCTTTCTATTTCTCACTGATTTTGTTCTCTTCCTGACTAATCTTGGTATTGCTTGATAGATTGATGTTTGATTTGGTTAGCCTGAGGGGGTGTTTAATTGTATTAAAAATTATAACGCTAATTGTCCTTGTTTCTTTGTTTCTTTTTCCTTTTCCTTTCATGAGTCTTTTCCTTTTTTGATTGAGTCTTTCTTCTTTCCCTACTGTTCTTAAGTCAGACTTGCTTGAGGACAAGCAAGAGCTAAGCATAGGGGGATTTGATAAGTGAATTTTATATAGATATTTTTAGGTATCTTTAGGTAATTAACTTGTATATTTTAGTCGATTTTGTATTATAATTTAGTCTTTTTATGAAGAAAACCGAGGAAAAAGGAGAAGAAATTAAAGAGGAAGAGGATTGAAGAATAAATTGAAAGAGACTTGAATAATTAAATTAGAAGAAGAAATAGAAGACTTGAAGTGTCGGCCCAACAGCAACATCCATGGCCCAAGTCCAATTGACGCGGAGAAACAAGGCGTAGCCAGCGTTTTGAAAACGCAGCCAGCGTTTCTTCAGGCGCAGCCAACGCCCATTCGCGGAAGATTCTCACTTTTTGGACAAAACGCAGCCAGCGTTTTGTGCCCTAGCCTAGCCCTATAAAAGGGATTTATATCCGCCGTTTGGAGGCATGCAACGTTTTAGTATAGGTTTTATTTTCCTAGTTCTCTCCCTTCGGGGAGAAATTAAGCGAACAATATTTTAGTTTATTTCACACGCCGTTTAGATTAGGGTTCTTGATTATTTTCCTCCCTTCAGGGAGCCGCTCTAGTAATTTAGGAACAAAAAAGGAGGAGAAGGAGATTGATTTGGGTGACACAAAGAGATCGAATTCAACGACTCGGATGTTCGGTTTAATTTCTATTCTCTTTATATTTTGTTATTCAGTTTTTATTATCGCTTTCTTAATTTTTATTATGACTAGCTAAATTCCCTTACTTTGGGGGATAAACTCGATATCTTTTGATTGAATTTGAATACAGTCTCGGTGTTAGGTTATCCTTTTATTCCTTTAATCTGCGTGTATTGTATGTCATGGTAATTTGGCAACAGAACGACAGTTTGAGTCTTTACCTGGTTTTAGATTCTCGACAACAGAACAACAGTTTGAGTCTTGAATTGGAATGCGTAGATTGAATAGGTTTAAAAATAGTTAGACATAATGATTCTTGCCTAGGGTCAATTTATAATCAGTTCTTTATCATTGATTGGATTAAATAGTTAGAAATAATGTTTAGTTTAATCACTATAACTCACCTCGGATCGAAAGATCGAAGTGATAAGGCCTAGAAAGATTATAGACCCCGAATTATCTTGTTACCTGCACCGGGATTATTGATAATTTGATTGATTGACTAGAGTAAACTCCCCTAAACTCTTTTAATTATTTGGTTGAATCTTTTAATTTCCTACTTCCTTAGTTAATTATCTGAATCATTACCGACAACCCTTTGATCGACCTAGCATCCTTCGTAGTGAACTAGTTTAGTGCGTAGTTGAACACAAATCCCTGAGAGAGAACGATATTTTATTACTACACAGACGCGTACACTTGCGATACACAGACACCTATACGTTTTAGGTTTGTCAACATCCTACTAGAAAAAGTGGGCCGGCACTTGGAAGCTAAGTCATGTGTCGCAGTTGGCGAACTTGCGCCGATAGGTGATCTCAGGAGAGAATGACGCCTTACTTGTTAGC
This sequence comes from Portulaca oleracea, assembly GCA_029582165.1. Classification (NCBI taxonomy): domain Eukaryota; kingdom Viridiplantae; phylum Streptophyta; class Magnoliopsida; order Caryophyllales; family Portulacaceae; genus Portulaca; species Portulaca oleracea. The sequence goes on along the minus strand of CM055885.1, from coordinate 10,129,591 downwards.
GAGATTTCATCGGACATGATGCCGATGGCTCTTGGATGTTGGTGCTGATTTTCTAGTCTTTCCCAGTGTCATTTCCAGTCTTTCCCGGTGTCGATATTGATGATTGTTGGCATGTTTAATGCCGAAGGACTTCATCGATCGTGATGTCGATGGCGTTGGGGTTCAGACTTCACCGAAACTCTGCTGATGGCCCTGATTGTTGAGACTTCACCGAAACTCTGCCGGTGACTCTGATGCTGATGGGGACTTACGCCGATGGGCGACCTTGTTTTTGATCATTTTGATGACGATGGCATTTTTGATACCGATGAGACTTCACTGGATGCGATGCCAGTGGCTCTTAATCCTAAGATTTCGTCGAACCTGATGCCGACGACTCTTATTTGCTGAGACTGCACCGAACTTTGCCGGTGGCTCTGATTTAGATTTTCGGTAGCAATTCAATGCCTGGAGAGTTGGTTGGACGTGATGCCGATGACTCTTATTTTCCTTAGTTTATGTCAGCATGATCATTGGGAAAATGCTCTTTGTTTGGGAACTTGATGTTCTAGTCTTGAGAAGACCACCTCTCCTTGTTGGGCACACTCAGCCGCACTCCTCCTTGAAAATGTACAAGCTCGAGTCCTTGGAAACAAGCATAGAGAAAAGACAAAGGCTCCTTCTTTCCCTAGGCCGGCCGGACATTGGAGAGAAGAGAGGAATCTTTGCATTCACTCCAGCCTTTGCAGGCCATGCAGGAAACAAACTTGCTTGCAATTTTTGTAGATAACCCCAAGACCGATGAAACTTGAGCCTAGGCAAATGAGGGCATGACATGTGGCTGTGTGAATCGAACTCTTGTGATCACAAATTGGAGCTTCTTCTTGGCCTTCTTCTTATTTTTTGGATTTTCTTCTTTTTTGTATGCTCAACTTTTATTGAGATGTTCTGGCTTCTTCTGCTCTGGTACCTCAGTATGCTTTACTTCTTCTACAAGCTTATTTTTATAGCATGTTATCGTTGAAATGATTGCATGCTACTGCTTGTTTTTAGCACTTTAAGTTGAATTTAAAGTAGGCGATACTTCAAATTTTGCTTTAAGCGCACAGATGCTAACATCTTCTTTGCTCATGGTTGTATGAGGTTGGAATCCACTGGAGGAACATAGATTCTTGAATTTCGCTCGGTCGTCGGTCCGTATCAGTTATGTGAAGAATATGTCCTTCGTGTCAGACAATTGTCATTCGTGTCTGGCGGATGATGAAGATTCTGTCCTTCATATCGGACAGTCGCCATTTGTGTATGGCGGTGAAGATGATGCTGTCATTCGTGTCTGACAGTCGCCTTTCGTGGCTGGCGGATGACTGAAGACTTGACTGGATGCTAACTTGATCGGTTAGAGTTGGATTAGAGATTGCCCTAATCTTGTTCGTAGTGATAAGAAACCATGTCGACCGGTCTAAATGGGATGGCATACGGGCTTTAACCAACCCCCAGTGTTGCGTTATGGAGCAGCAATGTGGCACTTCTTTGCTTTTTTTTTTTTTAAATTTTTAATATGCAGGTATGCATGCAACTAGTCTACTAGACTCTTACACAAACAATGCATTTTTTTCACAAGATTCATGCACTTATGCATTTATACACGACTGTTGACTTTATGCATGACAGACTAACTCTATGTGACTTTAACATGACATATGGATGCAATGCAAACCTATTATGCTTAGACGGAACATGACGCTTTATGATTCTAAACATGCAATTCTACATGTAGGTAACCCTCCCGACTCTTTATTTAAACAATAACTTTCTAGGACAATGTTTTCCTAAGACAATGACTCTTTTTTTTGGACAACGCTTTCCTAAGACAATGACTTCCTAAGGATTAAGGCCACTTGTGGGGAATTTCAGGAAAAATCAGGATGAGGAACATTCGGTCCATGGGACGGAGAATGATGGTGGAAGCACTAGGCTTGAAAGATCTGCTTCTTTAATGGCCATGTAGATGGTTGCTTGCAAATCTATGTTGATTTACGACAAGCCCCCGGTTTGGCGTAGAACCTTGATGACATTGTCCTGCTTTGGAGAGAAACTTGGGGATTTGCAAGCCCCCAGTTTGATGTAGACTCTTTGATGACATTGTCTTGGCTTGAATGGCATCTCGGAGATTTGCAAGCCCCCAATTTGATGTCGACTAACAGTATGATGCACGGGGACCATGGAATGGAAGGAGACATCGCTTCTCATGTTGCACTGATAGAAGTATGCCTTAGGTATGAGTCTCGATCTCTCCTTTTGCCTAACTTGCCTAAAGGGTTTTTAAGTTAGCTTCTCTTTTTTATTTTTTTTTCTTTTTTTCTGAGACTACTAGGACATCAATGAGAATGAAGATCCAGGACCTTGTAGAATAGGAAGTAGGTGTCCCTCTTAGAAGTTATCTCCGAAAAATGTCTTGAATGATGTTACAGAAGTAGCGCGAGCCCCCAGTTTAGAGTAGCTTATCTCCGAGTCTGTTCATGATTGCATATGTCGCCAGTTAGCCGCTGATTTGATGTGGACGAATTTTGCTCTTGTTGAGAAGTGAGACACACTCATGTATGCTAAGAGTGGAAATTAAGAACAGAGCGTCATACTTGCATTAATCATCGAGCTGAAAAAGCCCTTAAAAGGGTGAGATGAGATGAAAAGGCTAAGAAGGTTGGCTAGAAAGTGTTTGGTGAAAAAGATGATGGGAGAGGTATTATTAACGAATGAGATGTAAAGACACTTAAGAATGACCGTGCCGTAAAAAGGAAGGAGAGATGGTCAAATGGGATGAACATCATATCTTGGGAAAAGGTTGGGACATAGGGATAAAGTGACACTTAAGGGTGATGGTGTCTTGAAAGGGTGAAGAGATGGTCAAACGGGGCAGACATCATCTCTTGGGAAAAGGATGGGACATGGGTGATGGAATAATGTCCAAGTCTGACAGAAGAAAAATGGAAAATGGAGGGTTAATGATAGAAATCCAGGGTTTCCTCCCCTTTTGCCTAGCCCGCCCAAGTGGGTTTTCAGACTAGCTTTTATTCTCTCTTTTTTTTTATTCTCTCAAAGACAAGTTTATTCAACGACGAGACTCTCTAAAGTGACCTCGAAGAGGTTTTCTTACGTATCCAAGGTGGAATAAGGCCAGTCGTAGTTCTTTAAGCGCAACTTTGAAAGGGTAGTGACTCGAGGAACGCTTAATGGTTCGAAAAGATGGTTATGAAGGCAGGTTATGGATGGTTATTGAAAGATGGGGGAGGTTATTGAAGGTTGAAAGGGTTGATGAGGTGTATGGATGATGAGGTGAAGGTTTGAGATCAATGGGATTATTCTGGTGTGCATGACTCTTATTTTCGTCTAGTAGTTTCTTATTCTCCCTCTTTCCTCTTCTTTTGTTTTTTTTTTGTTTTGTTCTTCCTCCTCTTTCGTTTTTCTTATTATCTCCCTCTACTATTTTGCTATCCCTCACATCTCTCTTTTTTTTTTCTATCCCCTTCAACTTTTTTTTGTTCTAACTTCTCTTTTCTTTTGAATATCTTTTTTCGAACTCCTTCATGGGTTGCCTCTTGTTCTCCATTGGTCATAACACACCATTTGGGATTGGTTTAATGAATGAAAGGGTTTTGAAAAGGTTGATGGGAAAGGCTAGAAATGTAAATGATAGGTAGTAAGTGGTAGGTTGAGATTGGATGAAAAGACGAGGGTAATGCGGTATGTGAAATGAAGGTTGGGCGAAAGCCCCCTGTCCTCGGCATATTTGGTTAAGTTGCGGCATTTCTATTGAGGAGCGCTCACTTCAGAGAGATTATGGGACTTGGTCTTTCCTGACAACACTCTCTCCCGTTGCTCGGCCTACTGGATGGGAATGCAGGCTGACTTCTCTCATCAATTTTATTTCTCCCCTTTTGCCCGATTTGCCTCAATGAGGTTTTCAAACCGGCCACTCTATAGTTTTTCACTCTCTTGTTTTTATCCTTTTTTTTCTTTTTGAATTCTTTTCTCTATCTCTCTATCTCTAGTTTCAAGAAATGAAGGGATGGGAATGAGGTATATGACAAAGATGGAAGGATAAGAGAAGATGAATTCGACAGACTTGGTTTCTAAGGATGGTGAATGGACGAGAGAACTTTTCAACTCAAATCAGAAATACAAGCACGAAGTTCTATCTGAACAAATAGCAATAAGAGCAATTGAATTCGAGAAATGAATTTAGAACTGACTCTTAACTCTAACAAACTCCAAAAATGAAATGCTTGACGACCATAAATGTAGCTAACTCTAAGGTTCCCTTGATGATGTGCCCTCCCTGTCTTCGTCTGGGGAATCCATGTTCTATCTGGCCCTTTATACTGCTTTTGGCAGAAGCAGTTTCTCCCTGAATGGATCATGTCCTCAATTTTGTTCTTCAAAGTCCAGCAATTCTCCATATCGTGTCCTCAGGACCTATGGTGATTGCAGAATATCACACCATCCCGAAATTCCCTTTATTGCTGGTCCGGCCTTGACCCTGACACTGGATAAATGAAGAAAACCCATCCCAATGCATGCATGACCTAAAAGACCTACATGGACTTCCTAAAAAAAAATGCTTATATGCTGACTCGAGAGAGACTCACCCAGGATATGGGTTTGAACGTACTAATTGACCTACATGGGACTTCCTAAGATGCAAGATTCCTATAAACTGACTTAAGGGAAAGACTCACCCACGACATGGGTCTATGTGTCCTGAAATCTATATACGACTTCCTAAAATGCAAATGCCTATATGTTGACCCTTAAAGACTAACCTATGACATAGGTTTACATTAGACTTCTTAAAAAAGAAAGACACTCGCATGATATGCCAGCACGAGAAAAGACTCATCCATGACATGGGTGCACGCTGGACTTCCTAAACAAAAGACAGGTATGTATATGATGATTCTAGACACATACTTACCCACGACTTAGACCTTATACCAGAATTTCTACAATAAGAAAAACACTTATATGCTAACTCTAGACAAAGACCCACCCATGACATGGGTTTGCAATTGACAACCTTAAAGTGAAAGACACATGTTAACTTAGGGAAGGACCTACTCATGACTTAGACCCTATATGAGACTTTCCAAGGAATGAAGACACTTACCTGCTGACTTAAGAAATGACTTAACGACCCTACCCATGGCATAGGTTTTACTTTGGACTGAAAGACTCACATTGACTTAAGAAAAGATTCACTCATGACACAGACCTTACATGCAACTTCCTAATGACTAAAAGACCCTTACGTGCTAACCCGAGAAACGACTCAATGATTCACTTATGACTTGTAGGACCCAAACCCTTTATTAGGTTTCTTAAAGAATGAAAGACACTTACACAATAGCCCAAGGACTTACCCATGATTTGGGTTTACATTGAACTTTCTAAAAATGACCGATGCATATTGACTCAAGAAAAGACTCGCCTATGACCTAGACCTCGTATGAAAACTTCTAAAGAATGCAAGACACTTATATGCAAACACTAATACAAAGACTCATCCTGGACCTAGGTTTACATTGAACTTCCTAAAAAGGGAACACACATGTTGACCCAAGAAAAGACCCACACATGACATGGACTCACATTGGACTTCCTAGAAATGAAAGACACACATTGACTTAGGAAAAGACTGACCTAGGACCTAGACCCTAAAAAAAACACTTACATGGTGACTCTAAAACAAAGACTTTCCTATGACATGGGTTGGCATACCCTATACACCTATACAAGACCCCTTAAAGAATGCAAGACACTTACATACAGACTCTAAAACAAAGGCTTACCCATAACCTGGGTTTACTAGACCATACATGATATCTCCTAGCGTGTAAGGCACCTATATACTGACTTAGGAAACAACTCAGCTGTGATACTGGTTCGCCAGTCCTAACCTCTATGAGATGTCCTAAAGAATGAAAGACACTTAATTACTGACTCCAGAACGCCTAACCTCTATGACTCTGAGACAAACAACTCTTTTTTACAATACGAACTTTATAAAGGGCCAGATATAGTCAAACATAGCGAGTCGACATAAGTTGGAAAGTGCAAGTGAGTGTTTCTTAATTCGGATGGGCTTAAACCACAAGCCGACCGTTTTAAGGTGAATCTGTCACTTGAACTAACAAACTTGTGTTAACTCAAGCTAAGTTGGCTATTACGCGGACTAGAATGATGCTCGATGAACTGACAACCTGACTTCTAGACTTCTATTTACACACCTTTTTTTTTTTATCTAAGACTCGACATATTTATTTATTTACACTCATGGAAAGTAGATGTTATAAAGGACCGAATAAAGCCATAAAAAAGGTGAGCTAAAACAGACTTATAAACTCAATTATTAAATCCAACGTAGATGGGCTTACCAACGGGCCGACCATGGATTTTGTTTTAGACTTAATAATCAAATTTATAAATTTATTTTCTCTAACCTTGAGACTATTACGCGGGCTAGAACAACACACACTGACTTTGTTTTATTATTAATAATTTTCTTTGGACCTAAAATAAGAGAATACTGAAAAGGGCCGAATAAAACCATCAAAGGCAAGCTAAAATGAATCGATAATCAAGGCCAATTAACCTTTAAAACCAATGGGCCTCACAACCAGGTCGGCCATAAAATTTAAGGTTAATTAATCGAGTTTATAAACTTATTTTTTCTCAAACCTAATGATTATTATACGGACTGAAACAGTATCTCAAAATTAGGCCCGACTCTAATGAAGATTCAACAGACACCGACATATTTACACCTAACAAAGACTCAACAAACAAAAACACGTGTGAACAAAAACACATATTCACACCTAATAAAGACTCAAAACGCGTGTTAACAAAAATCTAAGAAAGACTCAAACACGTATTAACAAAAACTTAAGAAAGGCTTAAAGCATGTGTTAACAAAACCCTAACAAAGGCTTAAACACGTGGCAAAGTCTCAAAAAACTCGAACACCTAATACGAACTCGACAAACTCAAACTTGTGACACACGAAACACATACAGATGCACAGACACATATACATACACATGCACATGCACATGCACATACACATACACATACACATGCACACGCACATACACATACACATGCACATACATATACATATACACATGCACTCGCATATACACATGCACAAACACAGACACATGCACATACAGATGCACAGGCACAGACATGCACAAACACATGCATAGACATAGACACATGCACAGACGCATACACATGCACACGCATAGGCACGGACACATACACATACACATGCACAGACGCATACACATGCACACGCATAGACACATACACATGCACACGCGCAAGCACAGACAGATACACATGCATACACTTAGGCACAAACACATGCACAGACACAAACACATGCACAGACGCACACACATGCACAGACACATGCACAGACGCATACACATGCACATGCACATGCACAAACATAGGTACGAACACATAGACTACAACACACTTTACCTAACTTACGGACCTAACTCTATATGGACCCTAAGGACAGCTGATCATTATAAAGGGCTGAATAAAACCAAGTATGGCGAATCAGGACTGAATAAGGAATTGCGAGTCAGTGTTTCTCAATTCGGATGGGCCCCATCCATAGGCCGACCGTTTTAAGGAGGATCCATAACTCAAAAAATTTATCAGTCCAATTCAAGCCATACTGACTATTACGCGGGCTAGAATAATGATCAATAGGACTGACAGTCTATTCTTTCTACACATTTTTTATTCTATTTGTTTAGGAAACTGGATATCGTAAATGATTGGATAAAACCAAGAACAGGCGAGTTGTAATCAGTTTATGGACTTAATTGTCAAATCCAATATGGTTGGGCCTAACCACAGGCCGGCCATCAATATGATGGATTGGACAATTAATTCGATAAATTAATTTACTCAAGCCCGGTGGTTATTACGTAGACTAAACCTTTATCCACCAACTTGGTTTGGACTTTTAATCAGGTTTGTTAGACCTAAGGCCAACTAATCATTACAAGAGGCCGAATAAAGTCAAGCCTGGGAATCAACCCTAAGTCAAGGAGCACAAATCAGTGTTTCTTAATTCGGTTGGGCCTCTTCCACAGGTCGACCGTTTTAAGGAGAATCCGTAATTTGGGCTACCGACTCGGACTTAATTCGAGCCATGTTGACTGCCATGCGGAATAATAATTAACAGGATCGACGACCCTTTCTTTCTACTTCATTTTTTATTTATTTAATTAGTTACCGGAAAGCGGGTATCGTAAAGGACTAAAAAAACCAATAGGCGAGTTATAATTGATTTATGGACTTAATTGACAAATATGATATGGTTGGGCCTAACCACGGGCCGACCATAAGTGTGACAAATTCGACTATTAACTTGATAAATTAATTTACTCTAGCCCAGTGATTATTATGCAGAAGACTTTACCCACTAGCTTTGTTTTGACTTTAATCAGGTTTATTAGACCTTCGTTAAAGAGATATCGTAAAGGGTCATATAGAATAATCAAAGGCGAGTTGAGTTTAATTTATTGACCAAGATAATTAACCTTTATAGATAAATGGGTCCAACCATTGGGTTAACCATGATTTTTGAGGTTAATTAACTTAGTTGGTAAACGTGACACTTCTCAGCCCAATGACTACTATATTGACTAGAACAACACTCCTAAACTTGGGTCGACTCTTTACAACGAATTTAATCATGTAGCACATAGCATACATATGAACAAGGGGTATCCTAAACCAAGGCTCTATGTACGAAAGGGTTTATTGGCTGGATAAGGCTTAGCGGCTCATGAACTCGCCCTGGTGCATTCTTTGTTGTAGAGGCAACTTGAATGTGTGGGGTGTTGCTCTTGGAGGCTCGTGTGGAGACCTCGTAGAGTGATGCATGAGTGCATGTGGTGACCAATGCTCTCTCGATGTAAGTGCACCAATTGAGTATAGCCGGTCCGCCATCCCATGGGTTATTTTTTGTGGTTTAAAGAAAAAGCCTAATATCGTTGATTTATGTGCCCCTACGACAAATCACATGTCAAGGGAGTGCCCCGGTATATGCAATGCATTATGCCTAAAAGAATGACTTAATAATATAAAGTAAAATTCATTTTCCTTCCAAAAGATTTAAAGCACAAGAACTTTTTTCAAGTTTTACCCACTTTAGAAAAACTCCCAAGTGGAGTCGCCAAAAATCATGTGGACATTTTTCCTCGGTGTTCGGGCTTCCGAACGTCCACGTGGATAGGGGATATGATTCGATGATTTGTGATAGGGTTTAACCTTTGAAAAACTCTTTAAGGAAATCAAGCTTACATTTCATGAATAATATTTTGTAAAATCACTTTCCCTTTACTTAGAAATTTTATGAGTCATTGAATTAAACCTTTAAGAGTGGACATCCACTTGTTCCAAACTCTTCTAAATTTAACCCAATTTGCTCATTTAAATGTTAGGCTTGGAAGAAAGTGATTTATGAAACTATTATTTAGAAATATAAGAAAGAAAACCTTAAAGTTGCATCGATACATTGTAAAACCGTAGTTTATGCAATCCTCGATGTATTTTAGTTCGAAATGGGAGTCGACACCCGACTTTTAAAGGGAAAAGCCAAGACAAAACCAAAAGAAAAGAAAGAAAGACTCCGCCTGCGAAACCCAAGAATGGATTTGGGGGTAAGGCTACGAACTTGAAAAGTAAACTTTAAGAGTTCGCCTCTCACAAAAGAAAAGACTCTACTAAAAGTTTAAAATGGGCTTTTGATAAAGTTTGGAAGGGAAATGAATGAATACTTTATAGAATTATTTCATTGAACATGCAAAAGAATAAAAGAAAGAAAGGTACATAATATACAACACATTATTTACATAAGGAAGAAATAATTAAAAGCTTACATTGTGACCTTTTAGGGAAGCCTTGCCTAGCCTTTGTAGAAGCCTTTATGGATGCCTTCGAAAGCTTTGAATACTCCTCTTGAAGATGCCAAAATGGTGCTAAAAGTGGATGGAGAAAAGTATGGAAAAGGGATGAGAAAAGGGTGGGAAAAGGCTCTTTTTGTGGTGTTTTAAGTATTAGAAAGGTTTGGGTTTTTGTGGAGTTTTTAGGGTTTTATGGAAGGATAATGGAAGGAAGATGAGAATGGAGATAAAGGGGCTTAAAGGAGTGGAGAAATGGAGATGATGATGGTAGGAAAGTGATGGAGAAGGATAGGGAAAAGGTAGGAAAAAGATAGGAAGAAAGACTCTTTTTGTGGTTTTCTTATGATAGTTTTGTGATGTTTTTGGGAGGTTTTATGGGAGATTTATGTGGATATGAGGGAGGATAGGATGAGAGCATGGATTAGGGTATTGAAGAAGATAGAAGAATGGATATTACGATGGTAAAGATATGGTGTAAAAGATGATAGAAAAGGTGTAGGAAGAAAGGGCTTTTTTGTGGGTTTTTGGTGGTGTTTTAGGATGTTTTTGTGAGGGTTTTATGTAAGAATGGTGGGGACAATATGAGAGAATGGATTAAGGGGTTTAAGAGGATGAAGATAAGGAGATTATGATGATAAGAAAATTGTAGCAAAGTGATAGAGAAATGGTGGTGGAATGATAACCAGAATGGAGAGATTAGAGAGATGAGAGAATTGAGAGAATGGATGAATGAGAGTGTAGGGGGAAGAATGGGTGAATGATTTGGTGAGTTTAGCTTTGTCATGATGGGGTATTTATAGGCTTTATGAGGAGCTTAAGATACATGCATACATGCACATTCACACCCTCGAACTTGCGTAATTGATTGGCACAGACAACTAGGTGGCAAGGGGAGTGTTTTTGGTGGTCGGTGGAGCTGGGAGACTGAATCTACGGTGTGGACAATGTGAATGCTTTTGTGAGGCTTTGATCTTGAGACCTCTTGGTAGCATTTTTCATGTGATATTCACTTAGTTTTTTCATGGCTAAATGAATCTAAATTGCTTACGTAAAGATCATGCATGCAATAGGCTAGGAAATTCACATGTAATTGTGCATGTGTGCTCGTCCGAACTTGGGCATGTTAAGTGCATGCGAGGAACTGTCTTGACTCAGTTTTAGCTCGGCTTTGGCTTCCCGTATTTTCCTTATTTTCTAACAAAAGTACATAACTAAAAGTACATAAAGAGGAAATAATGAAAATTACACGAACGGTATATAAAACTATGTTAAAATCCAGAAGTCTAAACTAGCTTATTGATCGACTTCTCCTTCTTTATTTTTGCTTTGTTTATATAGATATGCTATATATTTATGTACCAAATCTCGGTCTCTACACATGGGTAAGTCGTTAGGTCGTTTCTTGAGTGAGTAGGTAAGTGTCTTCATTCCTCAGAAAGTCGCATATAGGGTCTAAGTCATATGTAGGTACTTTCCTAAGTCAGCATGCGTCTTTCACTTTAAGGTTGTCAATTGCAAACCCATGGCATGGGTGTGTCTTTGTCTAGAGTTAGCATATAAGTGTTTTTCGTTTTGTAGAAATTCTAGTATAAGGTCTAAGTCATGGGTAAGTATGTTTCTAGAGTCATCATGTAGATACCTGTCTTTTGTTTAGGATTTAGGAAGTCCAGCGTGCACCCATGTCATGGGTGAGTCTTTTCTTATGCTGGCATATCATGCAAGTGTCTTTCTTTTTTAAGAAGTCTAAAGTAAACCTATGTCATAGGTTAATCTTTAAGGGTCAACATATAGGCATTTGCATTTTAGGAAGTCTTATATAGATTTTAGGACATATAGACCCATGTCATGGGTAAGTCTTTTCCTTAAGTCATCCTATAGAAGTCTTGCATCCTAAGATGTCCTATGTAGGTCAATTAGCATATTCAAACCCATGTCCTGGGTGAGTCTCTCTCAAGTCATCGTATAAACAATTTTTATTTTTAGGAAGTCCATATAGGTTATTTAGGTAGCATGCATTGGGATGAGTTTTTCTTCATTTGTCCAGTGTCAGGGTGAAGGCCCGAACCAACAATAAAGGGAATTTTGGGATAGCGTGAAATTCTGCAATCACCATAGGTCCCGGGGACACAATACAAAGAATTGTTGGACTTTGAAGAACAAGATTGAGCACAAGATCCATTCAGGGAGAAACTGCTTCTACCAAAAGCAGCACAAAGGGCCAGATAGAACACGGATTCCCCAAACGAAGACAGGGAGGCCACATCATCAAGGGAACCTTAGAGTTAGCTACATTCCTGGTTGTCAAGCATTTCGTTTCCGGAGTCTGTTAGAGTTAAGAATCAGTTCCTAGTTCATTCCTTAAATTCAATCGCTCTTGTTGCTATTTGTTCAAGAAGAATTTCATGCTTGTGCTTTTGATTTGAGTTGAAATGTTCTCATCCATCTGCTATCCTTACAAACCAAGTCTGACAAATTCACCTTTTCTTATCTTCCCAATTTTTTCATGTACTTCGTTCCCATCTTTTATTCTCTTGAATCCAAGGTTAGAGTGATAAAGAGAAAGTTTAAAAAAAAAAGGATTATTGGACAAAAATAATACTAACTTTGAGGGTATTGGCCGATAATAATACAAACAAATTTGTTGGACACTAGCGGTACCAACTATAGACCTATTTTCCAGCAATAGTACACGACCGAACTGATAGGTTTCTTACTACGCAGAAAGATTATGTATCGCTTAATTGTCTGAGCTAAAGACCATAGTAAGTTGAAAAAACGTAAATGGTCACTTTTTTTGCCAATTAAGCAACATTAGCAAACTTTGCTATACAATAATGTAAAAACAACAATTTGATTGTTTTCTGGATAAATTGATCAATGCTGCTTAGTTGGCAAAAAAAAAATTGGCGGTCGACATTTTTTCCACTTGCTCCAACTTCAAGCTTACACAGTTAGGCGACAAGTCGTCTCTTCATCATGTTAAACACCTATCAACTTCACAGCATACTACTGCTGGTAAATAGATCTATAGTTGGTACCACTAGTTTCCAACAAAATTGTTGGTATTATTATCGGCCAATACCCCTAAAGTTCGTATTATTGTTGTCCAATAATCCAAAAAAAGAATAAAGAATAAACAAAAAGAGAGTGAAAATGTAACGCCCTGGCCCCCTCCTGGGCCGCGGACATTACCGATAACTGCTTCAATGATTGTTGACTGGCCCCACAAATCACCACGAGTCTTTCCAGCGTGATTCGTCCTCGCTCCCACACTGCCTTGGAAAACTTCCCAGGAGGTCACCCATCCTTTTTTACTACTCCCATCCAAGCACGCTTAACTGAGGAGTTCCCAATGGATGAGCTACTATAAAAAAAGGTGCACCTTGGAGATATAAGTAGTCATTTCAATCCTTTTAAGGCAAACTTTAACCACATACTCGGGATATTACAGAAAAACTATAGAGTGGCCGGTTTGAAAACCTCATTGAGGCAAATCGGACAAAAGGAGATAATAAAATTGATGAGAGAAGTCAACCTGTATTCCAATCCGACAGGCTGAGCAAAAGGAGAGAGTGTTGTCAGGAAAGACCAATTCCCATAATCTCTCTGAAGTAAGCGCTCCTCATTAGAAATGTCGCAGCTTAACCAAATGTGTCGAGGACAGGGGGCTTCCGCCCAACCTTCAATTCACTAACCACATTACCCTCGTCTTTTCATCCAATCTCGGCCTACCATTACAACCTATCCTTTCTATTTTTAACATTTCCTTCAAATCTTAACCTTTTCAAAACCCTTTCGTCCATTAACCAAATCCAAAGAGGTGTGTTATGACCAAAGGAGAATAGGAGGAATCCATGAAGAAGAAGTTCGAAAAAAAGGTGGAAACAAAAAAAAAAGGGTTGAGGGGGATAGCAAAAAAAGAAGAGGAAAGGGAAGAAAAAACAAAGGGAATGAAAAAAAAATGAGAGAGTAAAAGAAAAAAAAGAAGAAAGAAACAAAAGAGAAGAAAAGAGGGGAGTAAGAAATTACAAGGCGGAAATAAGAGTCATGCACACCAGAATAATCCCATCATCCATAAACCTCATCATACCTTTCAACCTTCAATAACCTTCATACGCCTTCATTACCATCTTTCTGAATAAGCCTTCCTCGAGGCACTATCCATCAAAGTTGCGCTCAAAGAACTACGACTAGCCTGATTCCACCTTAGATACGTAGGAGAACCTCTTCGAGGCCCGACCCAATATTTTCACTTTAGAGAGTTTCGTCGTTTAATAAATTGGTCTTTTAGAGAATAAAAAAAAGAGAGAATAAAAGCTACTCCAAAAACCCACTTGGGCGGGCTAGGCAAAAGGAGAGGAAACCCTGGATTTCTATCACTATCGTTAAACCTCCATTTTCCATTTTCCTTCTGTCAAACTTGAACATCATTCCATCAACCATGTTCCAGCCTTTTCCTAAGAGATGATGTCTACCCCACTTGACCATCTCTTCACCCTTTCAAGACACCAACATCCCTAAGTGTCTCTTTATCCCCATGTTCCACGCTTTTCTCAAGAGATGATGTTCATCCCATTTGACCATCTCTCCTTCCTTTTTAAGGCACGTCCATTCTTAAGTGTCTCTATATCCCACTCATTAATAATACCTCTATCATCATCTTTGTCACCAAACACTTTCTAGCCAACCTTTTTAGCCTTTTCGTCTCATCTCACCCTTTTAAGGACTTTTTTTAGCTCGATCATTAATGCAAGTATGAGGCTCTGTTCTTAATGCCCACTCTCAGCATACATGAGTGTGTCTCACTTCTCAACAAGAGCAAAAGCGGTCCACATCAAATCAGGGGCTAACTAGCGACATATGCAATAATGAACAGACTCATAGATAAGCTACTCTAAACTGGGGGGTCGCGCTACTTCTGTGACATCATTCAAGACATTTTTCGGAGATAAGCTACTCTAAACTGGAGGCTCGCACTTCCTTTGTCACCATCGTTCATAGTTTCTAAGAGGGACACCTACTCCCTATTCTACAAGGTCCTGGATCTTCATTCTCATTGACGTCCTAATAGTGGTCTCGAAAGAAAAGAAGAAAAAAGAAGAGAGAGGAAAAAAGAAAGGAAAGAAAAGAAAAAAAGAAAGAAAGAAAGAAAAAAAGAAAAAAAGAGAAAAAAAAACAGAAGGAAAAAAAAAAAGAAAGGAGAGGCTAACTTGAAAACCCTTTGGGCAAGTTAGGCAAAAGGAGATATCGAGACTCACAGCTAAGGACATACCATATTTCCATCAGTGCAGCACAAGAAGCAATGTCTCCTTCTATTCCATGGTCTTCGTATATCATACCGTCGGTTTAAATTAGATTGGAGGCTTGCAAATCCCTATGTTGCTCTCCAAACCAGGACAGTATCATCAAGAGCCTACGCTAAACCAGGGGCTTATCGTACATCAATATAGATTTGCAAGCAATCGTCTGCATGACCATTCAAGAAGCAGATATTTCAACTTTAGTGCTTCCACCATCATTGTCCGTCTCATGGACGAAAATGTTTCTCATCATGAATTTTCCTGAAATTCCCCAAAAGTGGCGTTGATCCTTAGGAAGTAATTGTCTTAGGAAAGTTGTTATCTGAAAAAAAAAAAGTCATTGTCTTAGGAGCTCATTGTCCTAGAAAAACATTGTCTTAGGAAAACATTGTCCTAGAAAGTTATTGTCTACATAAAGAGTCGGGGGGTTACCTGCATATAGAATTACATGTTTAGAATCATAAAGCGTCATGTGTATGTTCCGTCTAAGCATAATATGTATGCATTGCATCCATAAGTCATGTTAAAGTCACATAGAGTCAGTCTGTCATGCATAAAGTCA
The DNA here is from genome assembly GCA_029582165.1 of Portulaca oleracea. NCBI lineage: Eukaryota > Viridiplantae > Streptophyta > Magnoliopsida > Caryophyllales > Portulacaceae > Portulaca > Portulaca oleracea. The sequence goes on along the minus strand of CM055885.1, from coordinate 10,113,758 downwards.
GTAGTCGTGTATAAATGCATAAGTGCATAAATACTTGTGTAAAAAAAAAATGCATTGTTTGTGTAAGAGTCTAGTAGACTAGTTGCATGCATACCTGCATATCAAAAAAAAAAAAAAAAGCATAGAAGTGCCACATTGTTGCTGTAGAACGCAACACTGGGGGTTGGTTAAAGCCCGTATGCCATCTCATTCAGACCGATCGACATGGTTTCTTATCACTAAGAGCAAGATTGGAGCAACCTCTAAATCCAACTGTAGCAAGTCAAGCTAGCATCCAATCAAGTCATAAATTGACTGTCCGACACGAAGGACAGAATCTTTTCCGCCAGACACGAATGTCGATTGTCCGACACGAAGGACAAAATCTTCATCGTCCGCCAGACACGAATGGCGATTGTCCGACACAGAGGACAACATCACCACCCGTCGGACACGAAGGACAGAATCCTTATCCACCAGACACGAATGACGATTGTCCGACATGAAGGACAACATCACCACTCGTCCGACACGAAGGAAAGACTCATCATCTGCCAGACACGAATGGCGACTGTCCGACATGAAGGACATAATCTTCATCATTCACCAGAGACGAATGGCGATTGTCCGACACGAAGGACAGATTCCTTATCTGCCAGACCCGAATGGCACCTGTCTAACACGAAGGACAAATTCTTCACATGACTAATATGGATCAGCGACCGGGCGAAATTTAAGAATCCATGTTCCCCTAGTGGAATTCGAAACTCATGCAACCATGAGCAAAGAAGATATTGGCATCTATGTGCTTGAAGCAAAATTTGAAGTATCGCCTACTTTAAATTCAACTGAAAGTGCTGAAACAAGCAGTAGCATGCAAGTCGTTTCAACGATAACATGCTATAAAAATAAGCTTGTAGAAGAAATAAAGCATACCGAGGAATGAGAGTGGAAGAAGCCATCACTTTTTAATAAAAGCCGAAAATACAAATAAAAAAAGAAGAAAATCCAGAAAACAAGAAGAAGGCCAAGAAGAAGCTCTAATTTGTGATCACAAGAGTTCGATTCACATAGCCACATGTCATGCCCTCATTTTTCCAGGCTCAAGTCTGATCGGCCTTGGGGCTATCTACTAAAAATTGCAAGCACGTTTGGCCTGCAAAAGCTGGAGCGAATGCAAGGATTCTTCTCTTCTCTCTAGTGTCCGGCCGGCCTAGGGAAAGAAGGAGCCTTTGTATTTTCTCCATGCTTGTTGCCAAGGGCCCAAGTGAATGCAAGGATTATTCTCTTCTCTCTAGTGTCCGGCCGGCCTAGGGAAAGAAGGAGTCGTTATCTTTTCTCCATGCTTGTTTCCAAGGGCTTAATCTTGCACATTATCAGGGAGGATCATTCCTAAGTGTGCCCAATAAGGAGGGACAGTCTTCTCAAGACTGGAGCATCTAGTCCCCAAACAAAGAGCATTTTTCCAATGATCATGCTGACATAAACTAAGGAGAATAAGAGTCGTCGGCATCAGGGTTCGATGAGATTTCAAGGATAAGAGCCACTGGCATCACGTCCAGTGAAGTCTCATCGGCATCAAAAATGGCATCATCATCAAAAAGCCAAAAAATAGGGTAGCCAATCGGCATAAGTCCCCATCGACACCAGGAAAGACTGGAAACGACACCGGGAAAGACTGGAATCGACACTGGGAAAGACTAGAAAATCGACATCAATGTCCACGAGTCGTCGGCATCAGGTTCGACAAAATCCTTCCAACAAGTAAGCCGTCATTCTCGCCTGAGATCACCTATTAGCGCAAGTTCGCCAACCGCGACACAGGACTTAGTTTCCAAGTGTCAGCCCACACTTTCAAGTAGGACGTCATCAAACGTCGGCGATCATATCAAGTAGGACGTCATCAAACGTCCGAGATCATCTCAAGTAGAGCACCATTCTTGCTCGGGATCAACCCCTACAGAAACTCATGCCGCCCAAAACTGCGATGTAGGACCCAGCTTTCAAGCATCACGCCAGGCTTTGCACTCCAAAGTTATATCCTCAGGCTTTGCACTCCAAAGTCATATCTCGACCAGTGTCCATCAAATCAAGTCTACTTTGATTTTCGTCCTATCTAGGACTCAATCAAAGTGGGGGCTCTCTGTAGACACCGGATTTTGGTAGCTAAATATATAGGATATCTATATAAAATGAAGCACAAATAAAGAAGAAGAAGTCGGTTGATAAGCTAATTTAGACACGAGATTTTAGTATAGATTTTATATACTTTTAAATGTAATTTTATTATTATTTTCCTTTTATGTATTTGTAGCTAGAAAATAAGGAAATAAGGGAAGCCAAAGCCGAAGCCAGAAGACTCGCATGCATGCACTATACATGTTCGAGTTTATGTGGGAATTGCATGCACAACCTTTACGTAATTAAAATAATAAATTCAGCCATGCATGCCATGCATGAGCTACGTAAAGGTGACATGCAAAGAAGCTCCAAGAGGTCTCAAGTTCAAAGCCTAGCCAAAGCATCCAAAATCATCTCATAAACATCAAATAAAGCCCCACCGTCCAAGAGTACGAACATACTAACTTCGAAGTCTTCCTTTCACACTTCTACCGTCCATGGGTGCATGGATGAACCAAGGTTCATCCCCTCCCCTTGTTGTAGGCCGACCGACCTTCAATGCGTCCACACATGGGTTAATTCACCATGTGCTACCGTCCACCCAAGAACACTCCCCTTTGCCACCATGGTTTTATGTGCTTGTTGACTGGTTGACTACGAATGTGGAGAATGCATGTATGTGCATATATGTTTATCCTCTCTTGAAGCCTCCTAAAGCCTATAAATACCCCCTCATGCCAAAGCTAAACTGACTCAATCATTCACTCATTCTTCCCCTCCTACACTCTCATCCTCCATCTCTCAATTCTCTCATCTCTCTAATCTCTCCATTCTAGCTATCATTTTACCACCATTTCTCTATCACTTTTCTACCATTTTCTTATCATCCTAATCTCCATATCTTCATCCTCTTAAAACCTCTCACCCATACTCTCATACTATCCCCATCATTCTTACATAAAACCCTCACAAAAGTATCCTAAAACATCACAAAAAGAGCCTTTCTACCTATCCTTTTTCATCACTTTCCTACCATTATTATCTCCATTTCTCATCTTCCTTCCATTATCCTTCATGGTTTTATGTGCTTGTTGACTGGTTGTCCGAATCCTCCTGTTATGGGAATTAGAGGAGCCTTAGTCATCCTCTTCACTAAAAATTGGATTTTTATATGGAAAACTACTACTAATAAAATTGAAATCGCGATAATTGAGAATAACAACAAATAAGGGTGAAAAGGAAACAAGAGATTGAAAGGTAAGGTTGGTTTGAATTAAATTGCAGAAAAACTAAATTACAATGAAAGGACTAGAGAAAACTTTAAAGAAAACCAAAACAGTAAACTAATATTTGTAGACTAAGAAAAACGAAAGATAAAAACTAACTAAAACTAACTATCTATTGTCCGTGTACTAAGAGATTTTTATAATGACAGTAAAAAGAACACCAAGGAAACCCTACGCATAAAATAAAGTCGGCGCACAAAAATATCAGACGCTGGCCGCATTTGACCAGGTGCTGCCAGCGCCTTCAATTTTCTTCCCGGATGAACTTTCTGACCGAGGCGATGGTGGCGTCTGGAGGCGCTGACAACGTCTCTGGTTCTCGTTCGTTCCTTAGACGCTGGTTTCGTCTCTGAGGCGCTGTTGGTGTCTCTCGGTTTCTCTCTCCTTTTTGTTCGGATTTTGTTATATTAGACCCCTTTTCTAATTATTCTCTTATCAACCTACAAAAACACAAAAATCATCATAACTAACTAATAGTTAAGGAGATAAAATAATTAAACACTTTATTAAGGGTATCAATTCGGCTCGAAATGAGACCGAACAACACTCCCACACAAAGGTTTGCTCGCCCCGAGCAAACTAAAACAAAAAAGAAAACAAAACTATCCTAACTCACTTTCGTAGGAATCACGGTTGCATTTAGCGTATGCAACAAGCCCTTTAAACTCCTTGGCAGCCCAAGTGGACGAGGAAGGTCTCGTGAGGGTTTATAGAAGTTATACCCACAAAAGCAAAGAAAAAGGAAGAGAAGAAAGAGACAAACTTAACAAGATAAGCGTAGAAGAAGGTCTATACACACGGTTGCGAATCTAAACACTCAAACAATGCTTTTACTATATTTAGAACAGGTAACAAGAACAATCAAGGCTACTTGTAAGTTCGTTACCGAACTTAACATTTTTCACATCACACATGCATATGCTTGACGGGTTCCTCGTGCTCAAGTGCAGTGTTTCTAGCTTGTTTTTGTTTAAGTCAATGTTCAGTTGGTCAGAACTAGCTACTCACATACCATGCTCGATATTTAGTGAATTATAGGTGGTTGCCCTCTCCATTTTGTGTCGCTCTTGGCTTGGTGAGGGCCGCAGGTTACATAAGGAAGGTTTTCACAATTATTTCCTTCAAATATTTTTGGTGTTGGTTTGTTCGAGAATTGAACGGCCCTAAAAGGGGTCTACTCTTCCAACATATATAGATCATTTCCATACACATGCAAGGTGCTTAAGGGATATGAATGTCGTACCACTCATACCGATCTATGAAGGTGAACCAACATTTTCAGCTTTTCTTTTCTCAATGTTTTTGTGTCAGAGTATTTGTTGGGAACAAGAACGGCCCATAAATGGGGATTACCCTCCCAACACAGGTTACTCCATACGCAACAAAGTGCTCAAGGCCTAAGAGTGTCGCACCACTCATACCAACCCGTGTAGGTGTACTAACATTTTTTTCTTTTTCCATTTTTTTCTTAATTGTAAGCGCATGGATACATAAGAAGCCAAAACTTCCCTCCTAAACTAAGACCATCACATTAATAAACTAGAAGTGAAATTTCTAAAGAAACCACATGTTTGCAAATACAGGTGAGGTTATTATGTTTAGGTTAGGCAACCACCAAGCTTAAAGCCTATCAAGCACTCACTGACCATTCCTAACTAAGCAATTACACTATTCTAGAAATCATCGACCCAACCATGTATACAAACTACCCCTTGCTAAGAAAAATTTTTAAAAAAATTGCCCTTTTCTTGGTGGTAACTCAAATTTATTTATCTTCCTATATTTCTTAGGCAAGTATGCCATCCCACTCCCACACAAAAACTCTACAATGTCCTCATTGGAGCTAAAGTGACACCTCACAAAAGAAAAATAAAAATCACACAAAAGAAAAGAAAAATCACAAGCCGACAACTCCATCTCACCTTAAGATGTCGGACACCATCTCAGAACCATTCAATGGCCGTAGTAAAAAGTCATGCATCCTTGAATGCATCCCAGAACGGTGGACATAAGAGCACAATCTCAAAACTCCATCAGCAAACATTAGTGCTCTCAAAAGTTTATCGAAAGCCTTAGAAAAGTCAGTGAAATGACGGAATGCATGAATGTACACAACTTTCCTAGGCATCATAAATGAAGACATGACAAATGTATCCTCCCATTGACTTGTAAATCGAGATTGAGTATGCAAATCAACGGGAGGGGGCAATACAATACATTTCTTAACTTTCTCATGTAAAGACTTAGATGCAAACAATGACTCATAAAGCATATCACCATAAAAAATATTATTGTCACAAACCAAGTTCAAACACTTAGGATCAATCCCCATAGACTAAAGTTCATCATCATAAGATTTTACATTATTTTCAATGGACTCATAGGAAAGGGTAGCTAATGCCTCATTAATACATTGATCCTTCATGAAAGTGAATAGTTAAGTATCAAGCACACATTGAATCACAAAGGACTCGATTTCACTCTCAACAAGTTCATGTCCAGTTATATCACAAACACTATGGCATTCATTGGACTCAACCTTCTCTTCACATAAAAGCAAAGTTAATGGTGTGGACAATGGTTCATTATTTAGCATGTTTTTATCAAGTTGTACATCCTCACACACAAAATCATCATTTTTCTCATGTTCTCTAGATGTAGCTAGAGCTAAGGGTTTCCTAAGCTCAATACATACAAAATGAGGTCTGCTATAGTTGGCGTCATCCTCATCAGAATCATATAAAAGAGAATTATCATGCAATTCAGGACTCAAAGATGATGAATATTCCACTTCGGCTATCGAATCAACCATTTGCGAAGAAGAAGTTTCTACCCTAGGGTTAGTCTCATGTAAAAATTCTTGTGTTTACTCATTCATTCTCGAACACAGTTCATCCACTTTAGCGTGGAAACAAGAGTTACAATCATGGTATAGAGATATACAATAGGAGCTCAAAGGATGAATCTCAACAACATCACATTGGGGAGGATCAAAAGAGTTTTCCATACATTCCCTACCACAAGATTGATCATCAAAATACAGGGAATATTGACATGACTGTTCAGTTAAAGTCTCAGAGGGTGGTGAAAAATTTGAAATATGGGGGTCAAAGGGAGAATTTTGTTGTTAAAATTCATAAGTATCCCTAGACAACCATTCAAGAAATTCTCATGCATCATCTTCTCCTAAATTAGAAAAACCATAATATTCTAAGAGATTACGAGTTTCATAATTTACACCCTTATGCACAATACCCAAGATATCCAATCTTTTATATAAGACGCCATATGATTCACATTCAACAAGATAGCCCTGTAATCTAGCAAAATATCTTCAAAATATTTCTTGTTCAAATTGTGGAACCCTGACATCGGTCATAACTCTGTCTCTTTATTTTTTTTTTTTATGTTTTTCAAATGTTATGTACGAATTTTTTCTGAATTAAATTACAACTAAGAAAGCAATAAACTATTTACAAAACCAATAACCTAATCTACCAAATAACGTCATCCCTGGCCACGACGCCATTGTTTGGTTGTGGTATTTGGGGTTTTATAAGTAAGGGTTGTTGTATCCGCAGAGATGGTGTGTTAGGCTAAGGTAATTGGTTTGGTAAGGGTTTCAAATGCGAAAAGCAGTAAATAATTTACACTAAACTAACAGTAATTTGAAACAATAATTACTAGATCAAATATGATTCGAGAATTAAAACTTGTCCTAATCGAATAAGAACTAGAAACTGAACATGAAAACAAATGCATATTCAAGAAAGCAATTAATAACGATGAGCATAAAAACTGAATTGAATACTGAATTTAAGACAGAAAACATTAACCTGCATTACTTCGCTTCGCTTCTAGAACTTGAATCACAAATTTGATCCCGAACAAACAAGAAAAAGCGTGATTTGGATTACTAAGACTACCTAAATCCTCTTGTCACGAGAATTCGAGAAACCTTAACCCTCCTTTTCACAAAAAATTGGACTTTTATGTGGAAACTACTACGAATAAAATTGAAATTGCGAGAATTGAGAATGACAACAAATAAGGGTGAGAAACAAACGAAAGATTGAAAGGTAAGGTTGGTTTGAATTAAATTGTAGAAAAAGTAAATTACAATGGAAGGGCTAAAGAAAACTTTAAAGAAAATCTAAACATAAAACTAATATTTGAAGACTAAGAAAAACGAAAGATAAAACTAACTATCTTTTGTCTCGTATACTAAGAGCTTTTTATAATGACAGTAAAAAGAACACCAAGGAAACCCTACGCGTAAAATAAAGTTGGCACACAAAATTAGTATCAGACGCTTTTTGACCCGCGTTGGTGGCGCCTCGCAGGCGCTGCTAGCGTATCTTGGTTTATATCTCCTTTTTGTCCGGATTTTGTTATATTTGACACCTTTTCTAATTATTCTCTTATCAACCTACAAAACCACAAAAATAATAACTAACAGTTAAGGAGATAAAACAATTAAACACTTTATTAAGGGTATCCATTTGGCTCGAAATGAGACCGAACAGTTTGATTACTCCAAAAAATGGCCGATGAAAATATGCGATAGGTTAAACTGACTAAGGCTCAAGTCTCTACTGATGACGAAATTACTACTGGTGAAGTCAATCAAGCCAAACAAGAATGCATATTAAACTTAGTAGACAACAAGAATGAGGCCAAATGGTGATTTCACAACGACAATGTTAAAAAGGAGAAGGGGGCGAGTGAATCTAAAAAGCAATTCACAGAATTGGATTTATGAATGAGATGGAAAAATTTCGAAGGGGTGAGTGAATCTGAAAAGAAAGGGTAGGTGGGGTATACATAGAGATGCATGAATCTGAAAAGTAATATGGTAAACGAAGAAAGAGACGCGGGCTGCTGGAGGAAAGTGCTTAGAAGATATAGAAACAATGGAAACTCGCTTTGGATATTGCTAAGAGTTGTTGACTAAACTCACATTCCTTAAGAACTATTTAGTATACCGTAAATGTTCAAAAGGGATCAAACTTAGCACTCAACACACTCAAGAAAATGGTTTCTCACTTGAATCACTCAAGTATAGCTGCAGTCTATACAAGAATGAGAAGATGTGATTATCAAATGGCGTCTGAAATGGTTTAGAATGTCTCCTATTTATAGGAGACTTCTCCCCTCTTGGCTCCCTAGGTCAAAGGACATAATTAGGGTCCTTAATGGTGTCATGACCTTGAATAAGTCCATTGACCAAGAGCTGTAATCAAAATATAGTTGTTGGAGATTAATATCGGATATAAAAACGATATGAAAACTTAATATATATAGATTATATAGTCGTTAGCATTAAAACTGCATTCTGCTATTTAACACGATCCGTGTTGCAGCAACATGATTCGTATTGAATGCAAAACCAGTTTTCTGCTCTTGTGGAGACCAGCACGACCTGTGCTGGTCTATTATATGTCTGTGTTGATCATATTCTTTGTGTTTACCTTATATATGATCCATATATTTGTATCACATGACTTCTCATGCAAGAGTTTTACAAACGTTAGTGATCTTAACGTTAGAGAAATTAAGTAGCATGTTGAACTTTTCATTCCAACATTACCCTCAAATATTTTTCTTATATTACAACCTCTTCCATTGGTATAAAAGGATCACACCTCTTATGACCCCGACTGCTCCCTCGGCTATAGTATGGATAACCATAGCTTACAAATGGGGGGAATTCCTTTTTTTGTTCCTCAGCTAACTCTCAATTTCTCTTCTTCAAGCTAACTGAAATTACCTATGAGTCATATTTTGATTTAATAGCTTCCTCTTTCTAAGGTTCTGGCAGAAGGACTTTCCTTAATGAAGATCATGGCTTTTTTTTTTTTTTTTGTATAAGTCACTGAAATTGAAATACAAATTGGAACCAATAATCTATTTTCCAACAACAATGATGAAGACAAGTACTTAATATACGTAGTATGTTCCTTTGGTTTTAATTTTTTTTTTTGGATAATGTATTTGTTTTGAATTGAATAGTTGGAGAAGTCTTATTGGAGGCCCACTAAACTGAGAATTTTTTTTTTTTGGCAAAAGTGTAAATGTCGCTTCATTAATAGGGTACCAAAGAAATTAGGGAAACCAAACTCCAATTACAAACCAACAACCTCATCTATGCTAAAATGAAATCAATACATTCAACATATTTCCTAGATTTCCTAGCTAAGTGCAGAAATCTAAACAACATTTGAGATTTGATCTTCTTCACAGTATACTCCACGTTTCTTTGATTTCATTTGAATCTCAATGCATTCCGATTGTCCCAAACTGAACATATGATATTAGGAATACTTGTAGTAGCAATTATGTTGATAACTTTAGATTTTTTAGCATGGCTCCATCAATTCACCCACTGCTGCAGAGAAGTAGATGAATCTGCAATTCCCAGCCACTGAGCTATACATTTCCTGATCTCAGTTACATAATTGCACTTGATAGTTTCTTCCTGCCCATAACAAAAACTGCAGTTTCTATTTACTGAACAACCATGCTCAGCTAGTCTAGCAGCCACTGGTAACCTATTATGCATACTCAACCATGAAATGAAAGACTGTCTTGGCTGTGCAGCAACACACCGAATTGACCTCGCCCAAGAAACTTTATAAACTGAGAAATTTAATAGTCCATAATCACGATTATTATTAGTGTTAATGATAATGCAGCATAAAGAAGCAAGATTGAATGGAATAACAAAAAGCATGAGTGAAAAATTAAGCTTCAACTCGGGCATTCAAGGAACTGTATTTGGGTGTATGTGGTTGAAAAGTGAACCTTATAACTTAGAGAGAGAATAGGAGAGGGACCACAGAGAACGATATGGGTAATAATGGCAATGAGGTTATCATGTTCATAACAGTATTTGCAATGATTTGTCTTTAATGGGGATGAAAATGTAACACCCTCAGATTCATAATCACCAGATTATTACTAAACATTTCATAACATAATGATCAGTGCAACAAATTGATATAATTCGAAGACATTACCGTCGTCCATCATCCTGGACAAGGCTAACAACCCAAAATTCCAAAACAAGACACCAAAAACGACAAAACATTCCCAAAGATGAACTTGAACATTATACAGGCACAAGTATACCATGCTAGACTTAGAACCAATATATTTCACATCCAATATATATATGACAACCAACACCCGAGGTTCATATACATCCAGGACTCACATACGTCAAACTATATTAAACATGTATACCAAAAATATAAATTAACTCCACCAAACCATGGGAGACTTCCCGCTTGCTAAATTAACCTGAGTTCTAATTGGTGCTTAGTTTATCAGCACTAGAGGTACAACCTAAAACAAAACATAAAATAATTTCGCAATTGAGTCGAAATCAATGCGAATATCCATATACAGTTAAACAAACTTGAGCAATTCATTTTATTCCCCGCATTTCAATTCATTTTAAAACAAAAACAAAAGAATAAATAACAACACTTAAAACTTGCTTGCCGCATTATTATTATCTGGATGATCCCCTGCTTGTGATCATCGGACTAATTCTATACATGCGCATACCCGGACCGATCGGGAGGTCCGCTTGATACTGGCCAAGCATTGACTTAGGAAGTGTATTATAGGCACAAGTAACTTGGGTCGGGGCCATATTTACTTGAGAAAACATATAAAACATTAGTTATTCACATTAAAATTAATAAACTTGCTTACTTGAACTTAAATAAGTGTGTTTGAGTAGAATACAAGCAATATGGGTACCTTAAAGTTGAACCCGCAAATAAAGCAACTTGAAAGCTTGATTGGACTCGAACAGGGAACTACAATGCCCTCTTAGACCATACTTGAGATAAGAACACTAAAGTAAATTAAGTTGGACTCTTGGTAAGGAGGGAGTCTCCTAATTAACTTAATAAAAGTTAACTTCAAATTTAAAAGTCAGAGGATATTGGGACTTTGCGGAAGCCATCGCTTCCTCTATTGACCTCTAAAAACTTCATAAGAGGACTTTTCGGAATGTTAAAAATAAGTTCTACAACTCTCCAGTTAAGAGTTAAGGCCAAAAATAAGTGTAAAGACTTGAAAATAAGTATATAAGAGGGCTGGGTTGTAGAAATTCCAACTCGAGAAGGGAACTTTGAGAACTCATAACTTAAGAACTAGACATCGAAAAATCGCGGATGAGTAGTCTATAGAAAGCTTAAAGTGCAATCCATAACTTTTATGTTGACAACAAATTCAGAAAAGGTTTGCAAGTCACCGGAAATTTGCTTTCAAAAAAAACTCGATTAATTAAAATTTAGGGTTGACATGGTTGGGAGCCTTACTTTGGCGGGTCATAACTTTTCACTCCGACATCCAATGAATGCATAGGACCCCATTCTGGAATCTTGAGGAGCACACTATAACTTTTTAAATATTGGAACCCTAGGTATATTAATTCTAACCCCCATCTTTCAGACAACTCTTCTTAGGGTGTGTAAAACTCATGCGTAAAAACAGTTGGTAAAAAGTGTGGACATTTTTCCTCGCCGTTCGGGCTTCCGAACGTCCACGTGAATTGCGGTGTGATTCGGTGATTTGTGCTGGGGTTTAACCATTGAAAACTCTTTAAGGAATTAGTCATACATTTCATGAATGATACTTTGTAAAATCACTTTCCCTTTACTTATGCATTTTATGAGTCATTAAATTAAACCTTTAAGAGTGAACATCCACTTCTTCCAAACTCTTCTAAATTTAATCCAATTTGTTCATTTAAATGTTAGGCTAGGAAGAAAGTGATTTATGCAAATATTATTTAGAAATATAAGAAGAACACCTTAATTAAAGTTACATCGGTACATTGTAAAGCCATGTTATCCATAGTTTATGCAATCCCCGATGTGTTTTGGTTCGAAATGGGAGTCGCCACCCGACTTTTCAAGGGAAAAGACAAAACCAAAAATAAAAGAAAGATAGACTCCGCCTGCGAAGCCCAAGAATGGATTCAGGGGTAAGGCTACGAACTCGAATAGTAAAGACTTTAAGAGTTCGCTTCAAAAAAAAGGAAAGACTACTAAAAGTTTAAAGATGTGCTTTTGATAACATTTGGAAGGGAAATAAATAAGAACTTTATAAAATTACTTCAATGAATCATGCAACATAAATTTACAAGAGTAAAAGATACAAATACACACGTATTTACATGAAATAAAAAAAGAACACTTAAAGCTTACATTGTGACTTTGTTGGGGGAAGTTGTGCCTAGCCTTTGTTGTAGCTCCTCTGAATGCCTCAAATCACCCTCTTGAAGATGCCAAAATAATGCCAAAAGTGGATGGAAATGAATGTGGATAAAGGGGTGAGAAAAGGGTAGGAAAATGCTCTTTTTGTGGTGTTTTGGATTGAAAGGTTAGGATTTTGGTGGAGTTTTATAAGGTTTATGGAGGGATAATGAAAGGTAAAATAAGAGTAGAGATAAAAGGGCTTTAAAGAGTGGAGAAATGGAGATTATAATGGTAGGGAAGTGATGGAGAAGGATAGGAACAAGGAACTCTTTTTGTGGGTTTTTAGGATAGTTTTGTGATGTTTTTGGGAGGCTTTATGGAGGATTTATGTGGAGATAAGGGAAGATAGGATAAGGGTATGGAGTAGAGGGTTAAAGAAGATGGAGATTAGGATCGTAAGGAAATGGTGGAAAGACGATAGAAAATGGATGGTAGAATGATGATAAGAATGGAGATTAGTAGAGAGTGATGAAAGGATTGAGAGAATGGATGAATGAGAGTGTAGGGGGAAGAATGAGTGAATGATTGAGTGAGTGAGTTTGGCTTTGAGGGAGGTAGTATTTGTTCTTGTCCATGCATCCCTTGGACGGTGGTGTGTGAACGTATCCACTTTGGGAAATGGTGTTTCAAACTGGATGGTAATTGCGATCCTTGTGAGCTTCATGAAGTGTTTTGAGGTGCTTTTTGATACTTTTGTTAGGTTTTGAACTTGAGACCTCTTGGAGCTTCTTTGCATGTCACTTTAACGTAGCTCATGCATGACATGCATGGTTGAATAATTTATAATTTTAATTACGTAAAAGTTGTGCATGCAATTTCGACATAATCTTCAACATGTAGAGTGCATGCGATCAAGTGTCTTTTGGCTTCAGCTCTGGCTTCCCTTATTTCTCTATTTTATAGATGAAAATACATAAAAAGGAAGTAATAAAAATTACATTAAAAGTATATGAAATCTTTGCTAAAATCTAGCTTATCGACCGACTTCTTCTTCTTCATTTTTGCTTTTATATATATAGTTATGCTATATATTCATGTGCCCAAATCCGATGTCCATAGATAGCCCCCACCTTGATTGAATACTGGATAGAATGAAAGTCAAAGTAGAACTGATTTGATGGACACCGGTTGAGATATGACTTTGGATTGCAAAGTCTGTGGATGATGCTTGGAAGTGGAGTCCTGCATCGCTGTTGTGGGCGGCATGCGCATTTGTCGGGGATGATCTCGAGCAAGAATGATGCTCTTCTTTAGTCGATCTTGGACGTTTGATGACACCCTACTCGATATGGTCTCGAACATTTGATGACGTTGTACTTGAAGGAGTGAGCTGACACTTGGAAGTTAATTCCTGTGTCACGGTTAGCGAACTTGCGCCGATAGGTGATCTCAGGCGAGAATGACGCCTTACTTGTTGGAGAAACTTCGTCTAATCTGATGCCGACGGCTCGTGGATGTTGATGTTGATTTTCTAGTCTTTCCCAGTGTAGTTTCCAATTTTTCCCGGTGTCGGTTGATGATTGTTGGCATGTTTAATGCCGAGGGACTTTACTGATCGCGATGTCAATAGCCCTAGGGGTTGAGACTTCACCGAAACTCTGCCGGTGGCTCAGGATTGGGACTGCATCGAAACTCTGCCACTGAACATGATGCTGATAAGGACTTACGCCGATGGGCTATCCTGTTTTTGGGTTATTTGACGATGAATATGACAAACTGGACACGAGGCCAGATGCCAGACTAACCAGACAAGGGGCTAGAAGGCGACCAACCAGACGCAACGCTGGAGGCGAAGGGACTGTACCGATCCCTGCCGATGGCCCTAATGTTGAGACTTCACCGATCTGGATGCCGGTGGCTCTGATGCTGGGGACTTACGCTGATTGGCGACCCTGTTTTTGGTCTTTTGATGACGAGGGCATTTTTTATGCCTTGAAACTTCACTGAACGCGATGCCGATGGCTCTTATTCCTAAGACTTCGTCAAACTCGATGTCGACAACTCTTATTGCTGAGACTGCACTGAATCGGCAGCTCTGATTTTGATTTTCGGTGGCAATTCAATGTCTGGAGACTTCATCGATTGCGATGTCGATGGCTCTTACCTTTCTCAGATTATGTCAGTATGATCATTGGGAAAATTCTCTTATTTGGGGACTTGATGTACCATTCTTGGGAAGACAACCTCTCTTTATTGGGCACACTTAGCCGTACTCCTCCTTGAAAATGTATAAGCTCGAGCCTTTGGCAACAAGCATGAAGAAAAGACAAAGGCTCCTTCTTTCCCTAGGCCGGCCGGACACTAGAGAAAAGAGTGGACTCTTTTCATTCACTGGAGCCCTTGGCAATAAGCATCGAGAAAAGGCACGTGCCATTCGTGTTTGGCGAATGATGATTTTGTCCTTCGTGTCGGACAGTCACCATTCGTGTCTTGCGGATGAAGATGTTGTCCTTCGTGTCGGACAATCGCCATTCGTGTCTGGCTGATGATGACTTTGTCCTTCGTATCGGACAGACGATTTATGACTTGATTGGATGCTAGCTTGACCTGCTAGAGCTGGATTAGAGGTTGCTCTAATCTTGCTCTTCGTGATTGAAAACTCTGCTTGAATGAGATGACTTATGGGCTTAACCAGCCCCCGGTGTTGCATTTTGGAGCAACGATGTGGCACTTCTTTGCTTTTTTTGTTTTTTTTTCCTCTTGATATGCAGGTATGCAAGCAAATGATTCAGTAGGCCCTTACACAAACAATGCATTTTTTCTGACACAAGAATTTATGCGCTTACGCATTTATGCATGACTATAGACTTTATGCACGACAGATTGACTCTATGCATGACAAACTAAACTCAATGTGACTCTGACACAACTAATGGATACAATGCAAAACTATTATGCTTAGACACGACACACACATGATGCTTTATGATCCTAAACATGCAACTCCATATGCAGGTAACCCCCCGACTCTTTATTTAGAAAATGTCTTTCTAGGACAATGCTTTCCTAAGACAATGACTTCCTAAAGATCAAGGCCACTTGTGGGGAATTTTTGGGTGATTTAGGATGAGTAACATTTCGGTCCATGGGACAAGGAATGATGAGGGAGATGTTAGGCCTGAAAGATGTGCTTCTTGGATGCTCGTGTAGATGACCTTGATTACTTGCAAATCTATGTTGATGTACGATAAGCCCCCGGTTTGGCGTAGATTCTTGGTGGCATTGTCTTACTTTGGAGAGCAACTTGGGGATTTGCAAGCCCCCAGTTTCGTGTGGACTGATGATATGATGCATGGAGACCTTGGAATAGAAGGAAGCATTGTTTCCTTTGCAGCCCTGATGGAGGTATAGTATGTCTTTAGTTGTGAGTCTTGATCTCTCCTTTTGCCTAACTTTCCCAAAGGGTTTTCAAGATAGCCTCTCTTTCTTCTTTTCTTCTTTTTTTCTCTTTTTTCTTTCTTTTTTCTATTCTTTTTTTTCTTCTTTCTTCTTTCTATTTTCTTTTTCTTTATTCCTTTTTTCTTTATTTTTTTTCTTTCCTCTCTTTTTTTCAGAATGAAGATTTAGGACCTTGGCGGAATAGGGAGTAGGTGTCCCTTTTAGAAGTTATCTTCGATAAATGTCTTGATGTTAGAAAAGGTAGCGCAAGCCCCCAGTTCAGAGTAGCTTGTCTCCGAGTCTGTTCATGATCATGTAGTTATCGGTGAGCCGCTTGATTTGATGTGGACGACTTTTGCTCTTGCTGAGAAGTGAGCCACATTGAGATGTGCTAAGAGTGAGCATTAAGAATATAGCCTCATACTTGCACAAATGACCAAGCTGAAAAGTCCTCAAAAGGTTGGAAGATGATGTTTGGTGAGAGGGATAGTGGACAATGGTTGATTTATGAATGGAGGCACTTAAGAATGATCGTGTCTGAAAAAGGTTGGATCATGGGGATAAAGAGACACTAAAGGATGATGGTGTCTTGAAAGGGTGAAGAAATGGTCAAATGGGGTAGACATCATCTCTTGGGAAAAGGCTGGAACATGGGTGTTGGAACGATATCCGTGTCTGACGAACGAAAACAAAATGGAGGGTTGATGATGGTGATAGAAATCAAGGGTTTCCTCTCCTTTTGCCTAGCCCACCCAAGTGGGTTTTCGGACTAGCATTTTTATTCTCTCTCTTTTTTTTTATCCTCTCAAAGACCAGTTTGTTCAACGAAAAATGTTCTCTAAAGTGTAAAGTATAGGGTCGGGCCTCGAAGAGGTTTTCCTACGTATCCTAGGTGGAATCAAGCCAGTCGTAGTTCTTTAAGCGCAAGTTTGAAAGGGTAGTTCCTCAAGGAAGGATTAAAGGTTTGAAAAGATTGTTATGAAGGCTTGAAGGGTTCACATGCAGGTTATGGATGGCTATGAAGGTTATTGAAGGATGAAAGGTATGGGTGGGCGGGGATCGGATAACCGATCCGAGCATAAAAGTGGATCCAATAACTGGAAAGTCGGATAGTCAATATCTCGATCCGTATTTGATCCGTAAATTACAGATAACCGCATCTTTGGTTAACCGGATTGTTGGATTATAAATATTGTGATTCGTATCGGTCCAAAAGTCACGGTTAACCGAGTTTTTTGATCGGATAACGGATTATCCACGGGGCTGTGGACAAGACGAGAAACAAAAAACACAAACACAATGACATTGTATATTTTAAGTGTGAAGACTGAAGAGACGTTGCACTTGGGAGACTAAAGGAGTAAATAGGCCGCCTGGGAATTGTACTGGGAGTAAATACTATGGCGTGCAAAACTGTAAATAGGAGTCTATTGAAAAAAGTCGGATTTTCGGATATCCGATCTGATATCCGATATTTTTATTTTCTGATCTGTATCCAATCCGTGATCCGGATAAAACTAGCGGATCGGATATCCGATCCAAGAAAATAAAAAATTATCCGTTAATTATCCGTTTTTTCGGATCGGATTTTCGGATAATTGGATCGAATCTCAGATTATGGATATTGTGCCCACCCCTAATGAAAGGTATGATGAGGTGTATGAATGATCAGGTGAAGGTTTGAGATGGGAAAAGATTAGGGGATTTTTCTGGTGTGCATGACTCTTATTTCCGCCTTCTAATTCTTATTCTCCCCTCTTTTTTTGTTTCTGTTCTCTTTTTTTTTCTCTTCATATTTTTTTGTTTTCATTCCCTTCTCTTTTTTGGTATCTCTCTCTATTTTTGCTATCCCTCTCAACCTTTTTTTGTTTCTTTTTTTTTCACTTTTCTCTTTTTTTTGAACTCCTTTCTTTTGAATCTTTTTTTGAACTCCTTCACGGGTTGCCTCCTGTTCTCCATTGGTCATTACAAACCTTTTGGGGTTGGTTTAATGAATGAAAGGATTTTGAAAAGAATGAGGTTCGATAGAAAAGGCTAAAAATGTAAATGATAGGTAGTAAGTCGAGATTGGAAGAAAAGATGAGGATAATGTGGGTAGTGAAATGAAGGATGGGTTGGAGCCCCCTGTCCTCGGCACATTTGGTTAAGCTGCGACATTTCTAATGAGGAGTGTTCACTTTAGAGAGGTTATTGGACTTGGTCTTTCCTTACAACACTCTCTCCTTTTGGTCAACCTGCCGGATGGGAGTTGTAGGCTGACTTCTCTCATTAATCTTATTCTCTCCTTTTGCCTGATTTGTCTCAATGAGGTTTTCAAACCGACCACTCTATATTTTTTCACTCTTTTTTTTTAATCACTTTTTTTTTAATTTCTCTATTTTTTTCTTGAATTTCTCTCTTTATCTCTCTAACCCTGAATTCAAGGAACTATGGGGATAGGAACAAGGTGTATGACAAAGATTGAAAGATAAGAGTAGGTTTGTCATACTTGGTTTATGAGGATGGCAGATGGATAAGAGAACTTTTCAACTCAAGTCAGAAGCACAAGCACGAAATTCTATTTGAACAAATAGCAACAAGAGCAATTAAATTCAAGGAATGAATTAAGAACTGACTCTCAATTCTAGTAGACTCCGCAAATGAAATGCTTGATGACCAGGACCTTTGCTAACTCTAAAACTTCTTTTGACAGTGTGCCCTCCTAGTCTTCGTTCTATTTGGCCCTTTGTGCTGCAAAAGCCAATTTCACTGATTGGATCATTTCCTCAATCTTGTTCTTCAGAGCCCAACAATTCCTTGTGTCGTGTCCATAGGATCTATGGTAGTCGCAGAATTTCCCGTCTTCCCAATATTCATTTTATTATTGGCTCAGGCCTTGACCCTAACATTAGACAAACAAAGAAAAAACCCATCCCAATGCTTGTATGACCTAAATGAAATTTGTGGGACTTCCTAAAATGACAAAAAAAATTGACTATATGCTGACTCAAAAAAGACTCACCTAGGACATGGGTTTGAAGCAACTAATTGACCAACATGGGACTTCCTAACATGCAAGACTTCTAATTGTAGACTCAAGGAAAAGACACACCTATGATATGAGTCTACATGTCCTAGATTTTATATGAGATTTCCTAAAGTGCAAATGCCTATATGTTGACCCTTGTAAGCTAAACTATGACATGATTTACACTAGACTTCCTAAAAAATTGAAATGCCAACACGAAAAAAAGACTCATCCATGACATGGGTGTACGCTGGACTTCTTAAAAAAAAGACAGATATCTACATGACAACTCTAGACACATACTTACCCAAGACTTATACTTTATACCAGAATTTCTACAAAAAGAAAAACACTTATATGCTTACTCTAGACAAAGACACACCCATGACATGGGTTTGCAATTGGCAACCTTAAAGTGAAAGACACATGCTGACTAAGGGAAGGACTTACACATGACTTAGACCCTGTATGAGATTTTCCAAGGAATGAAGACACTTACCTGTTGACTCAAGAAACGACCTATTGACCCACCCATGGCATGGGTTTTACTTTAGACATTCGAAAAAAAAAAATGAAAAGACTCACATTGGCTTAAGAAAGGATTCACCTATAACATGGACCTTACATGCGACTCCCTAATGAATGAAAGACCCATTCGTGCTAACCCAAGAAATGACTCAACGACTCACTTATGATTTGCAAGACCTAAACCCTATATGAGGCTTCTTATAGAATGAAAGACACTTGCACAATGACTCTAAAACAAAGACATACCCATTACCCAGGTATACATCGAACTTTCTAAAAATGACAGACGCATATTGACTCAAGAAAAGACTCGCCTATGACCTAGTCCTCGTATTAAAACTTCTTAAAGACTGAAAGACATTTACACGCAGACGCCAATACAAAGACTCACCCTAGACCTTTATATGAAACTTTCTAAAGAATGCAAGACACTTTCATGCAGACACTAACACAAAGACTCATCCTAGACCTAGGTTTACATTTACAAGGCACATATTGATTCTAAAACAAAGACTCGCCCATCACCTGGGTTTACACGGACACATGCTGAAATAATCACCCATGACATGGATTTACTGTTCGGTTTCATTTCGAGCTAAATTGATATCATTTTATAAGGGGTTTTGCTTCTTTTAATTCCTTAATTATGTATTAGTTATGATGATTTTGTGTTTTTGTAGGATAATCAAAAGTTAGAAGGAAAAAGGAGACAAAAAGGCAATAATATGTCAAAACCCAGTTGATAGCACCCATTACCTCAGGGCGTAATGCCCATTACCAGAAGTTCAGAAAAATGGATAAACAGTCAAGAAACGTCGCGCCCGTGACGATTAAGTGTAACGCCCGTGACAAGCTACGGCAAATCCAACAATTGTCTTCCATCAGGCATCACGCCTGTGACGATTAAGCGTAATGCCCGTGACAAGCTACGGCAAATCAACAAATAATTTTCGTCAGTTTCGTCACACCCGTGACGACCTGTCGTAATGCCCGTGACAAAACTGATGACGCGAAAAAGGAAATTAGACACGCGACAGCTGCTAGGGTTTTGGGGGGTTTTATTATTTTCTTTTCCCTAATTCTTTTCTATATAAACCCTATTATATTTTCATTAGAGGGATCTTAGTTTTTAGTTAGTTTTCATCATAATTAGTTAGTATGAGTTTTTAGTTTTACTTAAGTTTTATAATGGGGTTTCCTTAAGTTTTTCTCTAGTTCTCGATTGTGATTGAACCTTTCTAGATTAATGCAATTCTCTTCTTTAAGTTCTTGTGTTCTTTCGGTTGTTTTTCCGTTTTTTAGTATAGCCACACCAAATTCATGATTTTTAGTCAAGCGGAGGATTAAGGTTCCTCGAATTCTCCCTCAAGTGAGGATTCGAGCAGTCTTAGTAATCCAAATCACGCCTTTCTTGTTTGTTCGGGAAAAAGATTGATGATTCAAGATTCAAGATTCAAGATTAGAGTAAAGATCAAACCTTCAGGTTAATGTTTTCTGTTTTCAATTCAGTAATTAGTTTAGTTTTTACTTTCATAGTTGTTAATTGTTTTCTTGAATATGTTCTTGATTTCTAGTTTAGTTTCTGGTTCTTGTTCTTGTTCTTGTAGTTAGGGTTTGTTCTTAATTTCTTTTTTTCTTTAGTTTCCATTGTTTTCAATTCCTAATTAGGTTAGTTTAAATAATTTAATTCTTCCTGCAATTTGAAACCCTTACTAAACCAATTTCATTAAAAACCTGACACACCATGCATCCCTGTGGATTCGACAACCTTACTTAGAATACCCAATTTCTACAACCGAACAATGGAGCCGTTGTCGAGGATGGCGTTATTTGGTAGATTAGGTTATTGGTTTTTTAAATAGTTTATCGCTTTCGTAGTTCTAATTTAATTCAAAAAAAAATGTGAACATAAGAACTGAAAACACAAATAAAAAATAAAAAAAATAAAAAAGAGAGTTATGACTGATGTTAGGGTTCCACAATTTGAACAAGAAATATTTTGGAGATATTTTGCTAGATTACAGGATTGTCTTGCTCAATGTGAATCATATGGTTACTCACATGATACACTAAATATCTTGGGTATTGTGTATGAGGGTGTAAATTATGAAACTCGTAATCTCTTAGAATATTATGGGTTTTCTAATTTAGGAGAAGATGAGGCGTTGGAATTTCTTAAATGCTTCTGTAGGGATACTTATGAATCTGAACAACAAAATTCTCCCTTTGACCCCCATATTTCAAATTTTACACCACCCTCTAAGAATTTAGCCATACCCTATCATGAGTACCCCCAATATCTGAATGGTCAAACTAGTTGTGGGGAGTATGTGGAAAATTTTTGTGAATCTTCTTAAGATCCCAATAACGAGCGTCTTCATCAGTGTTTTGTATGTGAAGCTTGGGGTCATTCATTTGATGCTTTCCCTGAATACCTTGCATTCAAAGCTTTTATGAATGGATTTGATTCTGCTAAACCTAAATAGAATAATTCTCATGTGTGTGAAATAGAGGATGAGGATGATGGCCCACTGTTTATATTTACCAAACCCCCTTCCCCTTCACCTGTTGAAAGTAGAGAAGAATCATGTGATACCGAGTTCAATCATGTTAGTGAGCCCACTAGTGAGAATACACTTGAGGATGAGACATCATTGATGGAGAAAGATTCCGCAAATAATGAATTAGTGTGTAATAATATTGTGCTCCATGAGATTACTCCAAATGAACCTTTAGTCACACCTTTGTCCATACCATTATGTAAGGAGAGGAGTAAATTTTCGGATGTTAATTCTGATACATCTTTTGTAGATGATGAGTCTAGTGCTTGTTCATTTCCACATCCTATTGATCTACACCCTCAATCTCCTTGTGTTGATCAATTTGAGGATTCATCTATAGTTACTCCTTCCCCCTCTCTTCTAACTCAGGATCTTGATTTCCATGATACATCTGTGTGTGAGTATGAGTCTTTCACGATGGGTTATGACCCTGAACATTTTATTTTCATTTTAATGATGGTTTGAATGATGCACATTTGTCTTTTGTACTGATAGTTCTTCTGATGAGTCTAAAATTGATGAAGATGATGATGTACCTTCTTGTAATGTTGAAAGTCTTGTCATGTGGTATAACCCTACTTTTTCCTTTTCACCCACTGATGAATTGGATGAAAGTTGTGAATTGGAGTCCGAATTTGATGAAAATTGCAAGGAGGTTGAGTGTGAGAATTCTACTTTGTGTTCTAATGAAATTGAAATTGTTTCCCCACCTCCCCTTCATGTGATGTGTTTTCCTACATTCCTTTCCCATGAACCTGAGTTCATAAAATCCCTAGGTGTTTTAGGAGGGTATAATTTTCTCACTAATCCCTATAGCACCTACTTAGAGGACTTGCCTAGGAAAATCAATCTTGTGCATTCATTTCATTATTTTACTGATTATTCTAAGGCCTTCGATAAACTGTTGAGAGCACTAATGTTTGTTGATGTACTATTGAGATTGTGCTCTTACGTTCACCACTTGGAGATGCATGCAAGGATGCGTGACTTGTTGCTACGGACATTGAATAGTTCTGAGATGGTGCCCAACATCTTGAGCTAAGATGGAGTGGCTAATGCTCCATAGGTAGTTTTATTTTTTTAAAGACTTCATTATTTCGGTATATTCAGTACCCATCCAGGTAATATTTTTCCTTATTTTTCTTTTACAGTTAGTGAATTGGCTTTCTTTTCCCTCTTTTATTTATTTTTTTTCTTTTGGTGTGTCTCTTTTTCTTTCCTTTTGTGTGCTTGCTTATCTCTATTTCTAATTCCAATGAGGACATTGTTGGCCTTTTTGTGTGGGAGTGGGGGTGGCATGCATGATTTTTTTCCTTTTCTTTTGAGTGCTTTTTTTTGGTGTGGTGTCGCCTTATTCACAATGAGGACATTGTAGAGTTTTTGTGTGGGAGTGAGGTGGCACAAGTGCCTTACTAGTTTTTTGAGAGAAACAACTTTAGTTATCATTGAAATTAGGTGAAAATTTTAAAATTTTTATCAATTACGATTAGTCTGTCCGGAACACCTTCTGTATTGATTCGTAAACCAATTAGACTTTCAGTTTGTCTTGCTTCACCTTGAAAAGTTTGGTTGAGGACATAAAAGTTTTTGAAACTAAATTTGCAAATCTTCTAATTTTGAGTTAAGTAATGAATAGTGTGTTTAACTGCTTTGACTATGTTAGTAAGTGTAAATATGCATGCCGCAAATCTTTGGGCTAGGTTTAGTTGAATGAGTCCTATCCCGTGAGTCCATATAGCCTAAAAGTATGAATTGATCACTTTTATCAATTCTTTTATTTTCTGAGTGACTCCACCACTAGTTTCACCTCTAGAACTTGTTTTGCATCTTGCTTGAGACTGCATCTTTGCATTACATATTGTGACAATATGATTGAGGCATTCTTTTCTTTATTAATTAAACTACATAGCCAATTAAACAGCCTCCCTAACAATATTATTACTGTTCTTTAGCCCTACGTAGCCTTTGATTACCTTTCTTTTTGTGATGAAACCCTGACAATACAAGCCATGACCTTTATTAATTCCTACCATTTGCCTTGCTTGGATGTGTGAGAATTCATTATTTCGAGAGCGAAAATTGGTTCGGTGTTGCTGTGAATGGAATTGAGATATTGGGAATGTAGTTTTGATTGAATTGGGACACATTACATATCCCAATTATTATGAGTTAGCCAAATGGTTATGTGTTTCTTTTGATATATTGAGGTCGAAGCTAAGTTTATATATTCGTGTTTCTTCTCCCTTAATCACCCACCAAAAAAATTAAAAAAAAATTCAAAAGAAAAGGGTGATTGAGGGAGACTCAATTAAAAGTTCTTAAAGCTTTTGACCCGGTTGTAAAGTTTGATAAGGTGTTTTGTTCTTAATGAGGGAGAAAAGTGAGTTCCTTGTATAATTAAGCAAAAAGGTCAGACTGAGAGCAATTCTTTATTGAAAATCAATCCAAGCATGGCTCTTTAACTCCTCATACCCAAATATTACAACTCATTTCCCCTAACCTAAGCCTCATTACAACTCTAAAAGTCCTCTTGATTGTCACTTGTGTATCACTACAACATGAAACGTCTACGGCGACCGGCCCAGGCGACCGATACGTATCGGTCGCTCCCATCGACATGGGCGTCCGATATGTAGCGACCGATACCGTATCGGTCACTAATCAGCGACCGATACCGTATCGGTCGCAAGTTTCGCTTTATCGGTCGCTAGCTCAGCGACCGATATGGTATCGGTCGCCGCGATATCAGTGGTCGAGCTCATTAAATATGACAACGGTCATATTAATTGATGTTGACTCCCTATCGGTCGCTGAGCTAGCGACTGATACCATATCGGTCGCTGGGTATCGGTCGCCAGCTCTTTTTATTGGCAGAACGGGCGGAATATTTAGAACCTATTTTCATTCTCACTGCTCTCACTCTCACTCTCTCTCAACGACGCCAACCATAGCCCCAGCCACCGCCCACTCCGCCCACCACAGTCGACGCCGGCCGACACTGTGAAACCCGCACTACAAGAAATGTGACTTTTACCAACAGGGCCATATCTGTTGGTAAAAGTGACTTTTCTGTTGGTAATAGCTTTTACCAATAGATAAATATCTGTCACAAAACTGTTGGTAAAAACTCTGTTGGTAAAGATAATACCAACAGATATGTGCATCTGTTGGTATTATTTAGTAACACCATCAGATCAAATCTGTTGGTATGCATATTGCTTTACCAACAGATATTTAACTTATGGTAGTCAGACTTTTACCAACAAAATAAATTGTTGGTGTTACAATTTTGGCGCCAAAGTTATCACTTGTACCAATAGATTGTTTATGTTGGTAATACTCTTTTGGCGCCAAAACTTATAATAATCCTCTTATATCTGCTGGTAATAGTAATATGCACATGTACACATCTGTTGGTAATAATTATATCCAAACCCTGTATTTATCAATAATTACATTTTGGCCATTCACACCCACCTGCTAGTTGTAAATGTCTCTTTCAATATATCCCTGTATTAACAAATATTTGTACATATATAAATATTTGTTCCACCTAAAAAGAAGAACAAACCTAAAAACAATAGTCACTTAAAAACATCACATATCATAGAGTAACAAATACATTGTCGTAAACACATAGCTAGAATGTATGATTTGAATTTGTTAAAGAAAACATGCTAATAACTTGTTTGTAACTAGTACATATATAACTAAAAACACAAGTCTAACCGTAATTTGTCCATATATATATATAACTCAAACGATATCATTCTCTTGTTCATCATCATTTCGGCCGTCAATATCTTCAACTTCATGTTCATTTTCACTTTCAGCATCATCATCCTCAAGCAAATCAAGACGGACATCCGACAATCCCTACAATAAAATTTATGACAAAAATGAGTTAATGCAACTAATTCAAAATTTTAAAAAAAAGGAGAATCAACCTAAGGAACATATGCAGTTTCTCCTCTATTATTTGACAACAATATAAGAGCATAATAGATTTCCAATAATATGAAGGATACAAGTTATATGCTTGGCATATGCCACCTAATGACTTATATAAAACAAAAGACAAGCACAATTCACCAAGGTTAAAACATAGGAATATTCATAGTACGTACCCCGCGTTATAATTACTTTCAACAAGTCAGTGACTTTTCCAAGTTTCTTCTCCAAACAGTTAACTTTTTGTTGGCTCTCCTTTTGCTCTTCCTCAATTTTCTTCCTTTTAGCTTGTTCTTCCTCTAAGGCACACCTCTTGGAGTTGGAGCGAGGAACCTTCCTTTCCATTCCATAAGTCTTAGCATAGCCATTCTTATCTTCTCCAACAACTTTTTCAAAAATTTATCACAAGCGAATGTGTCCAATGAACCTTCTTCTGCAGTAGCTAGTTCATTCTCAAATGAGAGCTGCAAAATTAAGAATATGACAAGATGATGCATAATTAAAGAGGTAACATAGAAAAAATTTCAATGAAAAATAATAATGTTTGATTCGTTAACCTTTGTTGCAGCTGAAGCATCGTCTAACTTTGAACCCTTCTTAGGAACATGGGTCAGGAACCATGCTCCAAGCTTATCCAACTCATTACCTTTTTCCTAAGTACAATGCATATAAAACGAAGTTAGATAAATAAAGCACAATGGATATAACATTAACAAAGTATCATGATACTATCAACAAAGGACTATAGTACCTCCTCTTCAGCACGCAAACGAGCAAAGCTCTTCGTCCCAGCATAATGACTCATCTTTAGTTTCCCACGATTCGTAATGCCTGCTATAGTTCTTTCCTAATTATTTTTAAAATTATAATGAATTAGTTTTCTTTAAATAAATGATTCAGAACTAGTTAGACTTCTAATAACTATTACATAATTATCAAATGTTATCATAAATGACATAAATTTACCTTTCCTTTTTCAGATTCCCAAAACTCCACTAACTTAACCCATGTCTCCTTAGGTATGTGATCGGGCTTCTTTGAGATTGCTTCATCATGTGTTCTTCCATCAAAACAAGCAACTTTTAACTCTAATTTGTAACCTCTCCAACAAGCATTCATTTTCTCTAGAGCCCACTTGTATGGCTCTTTCCCTTCGGGAAAGTAATATGAACGCTGTAGAGGCATCTCAGTTTTTTTAGTTTTTTTAAAGCAAATCACTTGAACTCTAACAAGTATTAAATCATGTTTAATTAATCATCAACCATATGCATACCTTCACTTCTTGCCATATGGCCTCCTGTGCCGCTCGCGGTATCTTCCTCCAATCTTCACATTCAAGTGGTAATTTTCGAGGGTCTCGTGCAAGGCAACCAATCAAAGAGGACATTTTCCTAGCCGATTCGCCAATAGGTTGTTGATCCTCATTAACTTCAACTTTTACCAGGTCTTTTAAGACCTTCGTCTTGTTATAACCGCGACCCTTCTCATTCTTTTCATCGGTTGCTCGTATTCGCCTTCTACTTGTCATATTGTAACCAGTTTGAGAAGTATGGACTTCAGTTGACAGAGTATCATGATCGCCATTATCTACATCTACCAGAACAAAATAATTGAAAAAAAAGAAATACGTCATCCAAATAACAAGAGAAAAAAGCTTAAAAATGATTTTTCTATTGGATTCTTTTGTCCTATTAAAACTAGAATAGATAAAATTGAATACAGATTGACTAAACTATTCAAAGTTTCCATCTCACTAATAGTACTCATAGATCCATCTCCACTAAATAATAATACTCATAAGTCCACCAGGTTGATTTCCTCGTTAAAATTTTCAGAATAGTTTGTCATGTATAAAGGAATAGAGTATACATATTGAACACCTTGTAGTAGAATCTCCAGAGCTTATTGGATGACATTGCCATGAAAGAGCAGGAAAAAAAAATGGAAAAGAATAGGTTATTCAAATAGCCTATGAAAAGAGAAAAAGGCTTAAACTTGAATTGTAATATAATTCATGATAAATGGCATGAGTATAAAATGAACCTACTTGGGATGATAGCAATACAATTAGTAACTTTAAATAAGTGAAAAATGACAGAAAATAATATACCTATTGAACGTCTTGTTGTAGAATCTCCAGTTGGTTCTTTTTGGTGCACATTGTTCCCCGTTTCTACACTCGTACTACCATTTGACCTCATTGTTGGATGACCTTGCCATAACATACCATGGATGGTAAGAATATATGCATAAAAAATGAAAATGTGTACATGACCATAGAATTAACAATGCAAGACTTACTTGAATGAACTTGAAGATTTTCTTCAAAACCTGAATCACTGACATTTTGAAGTGATTTCGCACTCTTAGAAGCATTATGTTTTTTAGCATCCAACTTACGCTTCATGTCTTCCAATAAGTAGTCCATAAAAACAACCCAAAAAGAAGAGTTTTTGAAATAATAATTAACAGGGAAAAAAAACCTGAGTTTGAAGCTAAAGTAGCTTAAACTTACTGTTAACAACATTTGTGCGATTTGTTTGAGAGGTTGGCTTCTCGGAGAATAAAGAACGACGAGTTGAGGTTCCCTGAGGTGCATCCGCATCTGTCCAACTCGTGGCAACTTGACTCTGCCTGTTGGAAGTCAGTTTTCTACCCATTGACTGCAAAAGTTGATTTGTTGATATAATCTTCCTCTTCCTAATAGTATTTTCTGTAGATGCCATAATCTAATGCATGCAAATTCAATTAGTTTTGTCTAATGGTCCAATAAACAATGATAAGCAAAGTAACATTTGCTAGGAAAACAAATTGGTCACAACTAAAATATAGTGTTGCACAAAAACAAGGTGAAACTAAGGTACAAATTATTTTTTCAAAAGTCACTCAGCATAGTCATTTCAGAAAATTGAAATAAGTAAATGTTCATCTTCATTTAACAACTACAAACGAGATTGAAACATTGCTAATCAGAACCATAGTCATATAAGGTATCGTCTTCTTCACCACTTTCACATGTACTGTAGTCAAACTCCATATCAACATCATCATTCTCTTGAATCACATCAATGAACGGTTCATCTAGTGTTAGTCCCTCAATATCTTCTCTAGCATAATTCATTTCATCTTCACGGAGCACATTGCAATCAACTCCTTGAATGGGATCCACTTCTGGCATGGCATCTGCTTCCATTTCATACAAATCTCTTGGCTTAGTAGCAATTGCTACATGCCAATTTTTCTCCTTCGGCTCTCGCACATAAAAGACTTGAATTGCTTGAGATGTAAGAATAAATGGTTCATTCGTTATCCAACGTGATTTAAGGTTAACTTGAGTGAATTTGTATTCATCTTGTTTGACCCCTTTAATTGGATCCACCCAATCACATCGAAACAAGACGACCTTTCTTCCTTGAGGATAACTCAACTCAATTATCTCAGTCAATACACCATAACAAGCTAATTCTCCCTCTTCAGTGATTGAGTTGACCATAACACCATAATTTTAGTTGACACCCTTGTCGACTTCATTTACACGCCAGTTGTACCCATTACAACTGATCTTAGTCATGGTCTTTATACACATGTCTGGAAATCTACTTAAGTATTTCAAGTCAACAGCTATCTTATCATTAGATGGAAGATGCCTAGAAACCTGAAAAATTAGGATTATATGTTAAATAAGTTGTATTTAACTACTTCACGAATTACATAACAACATTTCTTGACACTTACATTGTGGGAAAACCAATTCGGAAACCTCGTTTTATGAATCTCAATTAGAGATTCATTTTCAGATTGAAACTCATTGCACACCAACTCATAATGCTCTCTGAAATAGTACACAGTAGAAGAATAAGAAACGAGAGATATGCTTGAAAATTTTTGAACGACACTTGGATACTCAAACTTACTGTGCATAAGCTTCAACTTCATCGCAATTAGATAACACGTAATTGTGTGCTTGATCAATTACGGTATAATCAGGTTGCTTGTCTTTCAATGCAGATAATGGGCAGTAACTTAAAGAGAATACCTATAGTCCATTGTAGGTGTAACCACCATCTTCATGCTTCCTAGAGCATCTATTCTCCCTTGTCTCAACCCCATGTAAATACCTTGCACAATATGTTAGACATTCTTGGGCAATATATCTTTCAGCAATTGAAGACTCGGGGCGGCTTTTATTTCCGACCCACCCGTTAAACCACTTCAAATCCCTAAAACCATCATGTGTTACTATAGTTTGTAAAAAATCTTTTTTTTAAAGGAAATATAGTTAGAGATTTACCTTTCCACAGGATACATCCAACGATACATAACTAGACCAGCAATTTTCGCTTCATATGGAAGATGCACAATTAGGTGCACCATTATATCAAAGAAAGAAGGTGGGAAAATGGCCTCTAAACGACATAGTAACAAATAAGCACGATCTTGCAAGTTCTCAAAATCCTGAGTTTTTGCAACCTTAGGACAAAGGTCTTTGAAGAAGTTACTCAAATCAATGAGAACAGCACCCAAATACTTGTTTTTCATTTTTCTTGCAACTAATGGTAGTAATTGTTGCATTATAATATGATGGTCATGACTTTTTAAGCCATAAATTTTACCATCCACAATGCGCCTCTTGTTGTTTGATGCATATCCATCTGGCGCTTTCACAGATGCTAATATATTGATGAACTCCTCCTTCTCTTTGTTGCTTAGTGTATAGCATGCTGGAGGCACATATGTCTTACTACCATGGTCAACAAGGTTGAGATTTTGCCTTATGTTCATATCTTCAAATCAAGGCGTGATTGCAAAGTATCTTTTGTCTTTCCATCAATGCCTAATAGTGTACCAAGAACGCTCTCTGAAACATTCTTTTCCACATGCATAACATCTATGTTATGACATACTCGGAGATCCTTCCAATATTCGAGTTGAAAAAAGATACTTTTTTTCTTCCAAGACATTGTCTTATCTCCAATACTTCTTTTATTCTTCTATAGAGTATCCGGGTTTTTACCAAATGTAACCTCAAGACGCTCCATTTATTCTACCAAATCATCCCCAAAAAGCAACTTAGGAGGAGGTCTCATTTCAGTCTCTCCATTAAATGCCTTCTTACTATGGCGAAATTTATGATCTGCTGGTAAGAAACGACGATGCCCCATGTAGCACATTTTTCTACTTCTTTTCAAGTAAAGGGAGCATGTATCAACATTGCAATGTGGACATGCATACCTCCCTTTAGTTTTCCAACTTGAAAAATTTCCATACGCAGGAAAATCATTAATGGTAGTCAATAAAGCTCCTCGTACGACACACAACTCATCTTTTGAAGCATCATACATTTCCACTCCTGTCTTCTATAACTCCTGTAGTTCATCAATCCATGGTTCTACGTACACATCAATGTCATTACCTGGTCCCTTAGGTCCAGGTATAAGCAAGGAAAGCATCAAGTAAGACTGCTTCATGCATAGCCAGGGAGGCAAATTATATATCATTAGAACGACAGGCCATATGCTATATTGGGTACCCATAATTCCAAACGGATTAAAACCATCACTCGACAAGCAAAGCCTAACATTTCGAGGATCGCTTGCAAAATTTGGGTACTTAGCATCAAAATCTTTCCAAGCCTCAAAGTCTGCAGGATGTCTTAATTTTCCATCCTTTGTACGCCCTTCCGCATGCCATCTCATTAAAGGTGCTGTCTTAGATGACATATAAAGCCTTTTAAGCCAAGGTATTAATGGAAAATGACGCAGAACTTTCACTGGAGTTGGATTCCCAGAAGCTCGTCTCATGATTGTGCCATCATCTTCCATCTTATACCTTGAAGCATTACACTCTGGGCATCTATCTAAATCTATCTTATCCTTCCAAGAAAGAACACAATCATTGGGACATGCATCAATCTTGTTATAATCAAGACCAAATTGCCTAATGACTCTACGAGTCTGATGAAAGGAGTTTGGCAACGTCGAATCTTTAGGAAGGGCTCTTTTGAAGAGTTTTAACAATGCATCAAACGCGCCATCACTCACCCCATACAAACATTTAAGGTGATACATCTCAACAACAAAAGATAATTGACTGAAACCTTCACAATCAGGATAGAGGTGTTGTCCTTCTTCTTGAACCAACTTAAAAAATTCCTTTGCCTCATCGTTGGGGCCTGATGAATTATTATTCGGTCTATGAGGTTCAAAAGCATCTCTTATCATCCCATCCATGTCATGTTCAAAGGATCCATCATCTTCATCAAAAAATTCAGACTCAAACATGTCCTCTTAAACATCATGGTCATCTTCAGTTGGCTCACCATGGAAAATCCAATAACATTTTTGGTAATCAGCATCCATCTCTTTCATTAAATGGTGACCTCTAACAGTTTGTCTTGTATGATAAAAATGGTTTGCACAAATTGAACACGAACATGCAATCTTATCATCGACGGAAGAAGTAGCAAATGCATGATCAAGAAAGACATCTAAATACGCCTGATACTCATTGTCTATTCTCCTCCATTTCACCCAAGACTTATCTTTGAACACATCCATAGATACAAAAACCTACATATTTCATTTTACAACAGTAGATTACTCTCAAATATAAAATAAATAAAAACCACGCATAGGCGAAATAAATTCATGAAATTAAAGCAGAACTAGAGGTCAATACGATACAAAATGAAATCACACATCAATTAGGGAATAATGATTTAGACCAATAACCCTTAAACACCGCCTAATCAATGCAAATATGAAGTTTAGATGGAGACAAGAAATCAACAGCAAAATACATTGGGAAAGCTACTCACCGCAGACTATCTAAACTTTCAAGATCCAACGAATACAACTCCTCAACCTGCAAAAATGTGATGAGCACAATTCAAAGCATGAAATAGGAGGGAATTCGTGTTTAAACTTAATGGTGAAGTACATCATATATGACCCATGATTATGACTAATGTGCTCGAGTTTCAGATTTTTGCAGAATCCTTATAGACCAACAAGAGCTACATATGCATATTGCATAACAATATGACTAGTAAAATGATCAAACTTCAAACAGAAACAACACAAATTTGCTTAAAATTGTATCCTGATACAACTAGGACTAGAAACAGAACAACTATATCATCCCCACTTTCTAAGCGAAGCCACAGCTGAGCAAGAAGTTCGATCAAACCAAGCTCAAGACGAGCTTTCATTGAGTTGAGCCCAAAGGCTTGTTGAGCCAATTCAGTCCCTTTACAACCCCAAAAGCAACATTTAAACTAGCAGGACATGTCACTATATGCAAAGATAAAACAAGCACCAGCTAATTGTATATCTCTCATATTTCTTTACATTGAACATATGACTTAAACTGGGTTAGTATGAACAAGAAAGCTCAAAGCCTCAATCACAAGTTCAGAATAATTTAAGTATGCATTTTCACAAACAAAAACAAAGATAGTTACTACAACAATCAATGAATTTTTAAACCAACTCAATGGATTTCAATAATTTCAGGGCACTGTGTACAATCAATAAATCTGACCCAATAGGAAATATGATCAACCTTCACCTTGGCCTTCCTTTAACAATGAACTGAACCATCTAAAAACACACCATTTATATTCCAAATTAAAATTGCCTAACTGAATTAGTCTACACTTAAGGGTTATTCAGTTGAGCACTTTGCTAAACTATCTCTCAACAAGTAGAGAGATTGGTCATTGTTTCCTATAGCCCTTGAGTAAAAAATAAAGAGCCAAAAGGACAGTTCAGTCAGGAAGCCTGACTAGGGCAATTGAGTCAGGGTAAGTTGGATGAGGGACGGTGAGCAAACGAGAGTACGAAATAACGGCGAGCAACAAAAGAAAACCTTTATTCACAAGCAATATTTGGCATACGTCAACATGACTCACCTCTAATAAAACCAGAGAAAGAGAGATTGTGAAGGGTAGAAGGCTGGATGGAAATATTAATTGAACATGCAATGCACATTCATCTATGTATGAAGTGAAGTGAAATTTTTGGAAGGAGAGATATTAGGGAGGTGAACTCTAAAGGCAAAATTCGGGATTTCTTCGGTTTCATCAAAACAAAAGCAGGGTATCAATTATGAGATGAAAGAATCCAACTTGGAATAACCAAATATTTGACACTGATAGTGGAATAACCAACTTGGAAAACAAATATTGCTTGTGAATTGAGTCGAGAATTACTAGAGCAGACGAGCAGTGTGATGGCGATGAGGGGATGATGGGGGAATGCGACGGAGGCGACGAGCAGTGCGATGGAGGCGACGAGCAGTACGACGGCGACGACGGGAAGAGGTGGACGGCGACCAGTAGAGGGGGACGGCGAGTACACGAGAAGAGGGGGATACCGATGGTGAGAAGTGTGGAGGAGGGGTCGTGATAGGGTTAGGGAATAGGGAGAGTGGAAATTTTCAATTTTGTTAAGTTTGTGTCCTTGCAATTTTTTAATGGACTTGGCGCCCAAGTATTTGTAGTGATACCAACAGTTTTTTATCTGTCGGTAAAATCACTATTATACCAACATAAAATTTAATTGTTGGTACTATGAATCTAATACCAACAGTTCAATTTGTATCTGTGGGTATAAAATTTTTTTACCAACAGTTCAATTTGTATCTGTGGGTATAAAATTTTTTTACCAACAGATAAAATAATTGTTGGTAAATTATTAATAATACCAACAGATATTTAATCTGTTGGTAAATAAGCACTTTTACCAACATATAGTTTATCTGTCACTAGCAATCTGTTGGTAAAAGTCACTTTTTTTTGTAGTGTCGGCGACCACCGTGCCCCCATCTCCCGCAACCACCGACGCGAAATCCACCGGCAATCACCAATGTGAGTCCTCTAATTGTAAAATTTATTTTTGTAGTTAATTTGTTGATTTTTAATTGTAAAATTTATATATGTTGTTGTATTTGACTAATTAACTTGAGTAATTTTTGTGTGGTTATGGTTTGAAATTCAAATTTAGAATAGTGTATGTTTTGAATGTAAATTTTTAGGGTTTATTATGAATGCTTAGAGTTTATTATAGTATTATGTTGATAGGGCTTGAAATTAAAGTTAGAATAATGTTGTTTATTAATGTAAGAGTATATGTTGTTGAAATTATTGATTTTTAATTGTAAAATTCATATATGTTGTTGTATTTGAATAATTTACTTGAATAATTTTAGTGTGGTTATGGTTTGATATTCAAATTTAGAATAGTGTATGTAAATTTTTAGGGTTTATTACAAATGCTTAGAGATTATTATAACATTATGTTGTTAGGGCTTGAAATTAAAGTTAGAATATTATTGTTTATTAATGTAAGAGTATATGTTGTTGAAATTGTCGATTTTTAATTGTAAACTTATTATATGTTGTTGAATTTGAGTAATTTAGGGTTTCCAAGGTTATGAATAATTAGTTTAATTAGTTTAATTAATTATAGGATGTCTGTATGGGTTAGGGCTGTGGTTAGGGTTAATTGATTGTATATGTTTGGTTAGTTAAGTTAAATTAATTTAGTTATAAATTTGGGTTAAGTTTAATTAAATATTTAGTTAAATGAAGTTAAAATAATTCTTGAGAATGTTTATGATTATTCAAATTTAAGTGGGTTAGTTTTATATGTTATAAGTTAGGGTTGAGTATGAATGGTTTTGGTAGTTATTAATAAGTGAGTTAGTTATAATGTTTGGTTAGGAACAAATTTACGCGACTGCCAACTTCGTTGGTTAACTTAATTTAAGGGGATGT
This sequence comes from Portulaca oleracea, assembly GCA_029582165.1. Taxonomy (NCBI): domain Eukaryota; kingdom Viridiplantae; phylum Streptophyta; class Magnoliopsida; order Caryophyllales; family Portulacaceae; genus Portulaca; species Portulaca oleracea. Next base: position 10,077,891 of record CM055885.1, on the reverse strand, counting down.
CGTCAAACAGCAGATTCATAGTTGTTATGGGGAACAATCTTTCATAGTTTTATAAATAGGTCATCATGTGGTTGCAACGTATGAATGCTGGTCGTGACGCATTCAGTTTTTGAAGAAGTTAGGGATAAACACCCAAGAAATCAAATCTTGATTTTTGGGAGTTTATCTCACAGCTTTTTGCGAAACTAAATGCATCAGGACCATCGTTGACACGTCGCAAGCCCATGATGACATATTTAAAAAACTCTGACAGATTGTTCCCCATAAGAACTATGAATCTGTTTTCTGAAGACGTCCCTTTAATTAAGTTAGCCTATAAAGTTGGTAGCGTAAATTTTTTGCTAACCCAACCTAATTGCTAACTTAATTACTTATAACTCCAAATGAAGACATAAATTGTAAATAATTATGTCACGTCTATTTACGTAATCAACAACAAGTTGCTACATAAGTACTCAACAACCATTTAAGTAGCTTAGTTGTAGATGTCATAAAAAATTGTCGAGTTTGGATGATTTTGGTAGTTATTAGTAAGTGAGTTAGTTATTATGTTTGATTAGGAATGAATTTACGCGACAGCCAACTTCGTTGGATAACTTAATCAAAGGCAAGTCTCTAAATGCCAATTCAACCTTGTTGTGATGAACAAGTTGTCAGAGTTATATGTACGGGTGATCAACCGCTTGTGATGTAGCAAATGTCGATCGTTATTTTTAGCATCCCAACCACTTTTAAAATGAATACCCAAGAACTCAATCTTGATTTATTGGGTGTTCTTTTGAAAGGTGGTTGGGATGCTAAATGCAAAACGATCGACATTTGCTACGTCACAAGCGGTTGATTACCCGTACATATAACTCCGTGAGCTTGTTCATCACAACAAGGTTGAATAGACATTTAGAGACTTGCCTTTGATTAAGTTATCCAACAAAGTTGGTAGCGTAAACTTGTTGGTAATCCAACCTAATTACTAACTTAATTACTCATAACTCCAAATGAAGACATTAATTATTATTAATTATGTCACATCCATTTACTAACTTACGTACTCAATAACCAGTTGCTACATAATAATATAGGTTATTAGTCATGGTAGTTTATAGTAGTAAGTAGGTTAATTTATAGTTCTAGTATCTTAGTTGTAGATGTCATGAAAAGAGGTTGAGTTTGGATCCTATTTGTGTACAAGTAGAGTGTGTTTGTGACCTGAAAATCTATGGTTGAAAATAACTATCACGAGTCGTATCGACTCTCCTTTATTTGTCTGGTTCACCAAAAGGTAGCTCAATCTCAGCAGTGAAATTGCGCGAGGTCTATAGTGCTTAGGGAGTTAGAAGTGTCTCAGATTCAATACAATGCAGTGTTTCTATTGTGCAGCCTGGTGGGCATCAAGACAAGGTTGGAATGAAAGAGAAGCTTATAGTAAAAGGTCCAATATAAATCGTGTTGGGCTTTTTTGCATGTAAGATTCATAGGTCTATCAAAGTAAGACACGATGCTATGATGGATCTATGAATCTTAGATGCAAGAAAGCCCAAGAGGATTTCTATCAGACCCTTTACTATAAGCTTCTCTTTCATTCTCACCCTGTCTTGATGCCCACCAGGCTGCACAATAGAAACACTGCATTGTACTGAATATGATACGCTTCTAACTCCCAAAGCACTATAGACCTTGCGCAATTTGACTGTTGAGATTGCGCTACCTTTTGGTGAACCAGACAATATAAAGGAGAGTCTACTACTCATGAAAGTCATTTTCAATCATAGATTAACAGGAACAAACACACTCTACTTGGATAATAGCAGGATCCTCTTGACTGGTGACATAACTTAGTTGTAGATGTCAAAAAGATTTTACTTGATGTTTTAATTAATAGTCATAAAAGTTTAGTTGAAATTCAATGAAACATGATATAGTTATTAACAATAAATAATGACATACATTATATTCATGGAAATTATGTATTTGCTTTAATTAATTGTGGCTTAATCCCTTACAATGATATATACATTGTATGCAGCTAAATACATAATGGAGAGTAGTAGAAAATGGATGCATGAAAGACATGATGGTGAACATCTTAGTGTGGAATTCGTACGTAGGGTGAATGAAGAATTTATACCTGTAGCAAAACAATGGAGTAGTTTGGGTAAACTTAGGTGTCCTTGTAGCAAATGCAAAAACTTGAAGTACGTTGACGAGGATATTGTGAAGCTACATTTGTACAAACACGGCTTTCGTCCAAATTATTATGTTTGGGTAAGTCACGGGGAGATTTTTGCCACTCTTGAGGGTAGTGGTCAAACTGTTAACACTGTTGTTGATGGGTCTTCTAGTACTCGAGGTGTCAACAATATGCAAGAAATGATCACCGATGGCATGAGCCATATGCCTTTGAGCTGCGGTGATGATATGAGGTAAGATGAGCCAGAGGAAGGGACTAAGAAGTTCTTAGAAATGCTCGATGCCTCCAAAAAGCCTTTGTATGAAGGTTGCGACATGTCTTTGTTGTCGGTTGTCTCACGGATGATTAACATAAAATCTGAGTACAATCTCCCAAATAAAATCGTGGACATTCTGTTAGCCTTAATGAAAGATGTATATCCCCCTGTCAATGAGATGACAGACACCTACTATCAAGCGAAGAAATTGCTTGGTGCTTTAGAACTTCCATATGAGAGAATCAACGCGTGTCCCAATGGGTGCGTATTGTTTTGGAAGGAGAAAGCTGACTTAGATAAGTGTGACCAATGCAGAGCCGATAGGTATGCTAAAACGACGTTGCGTGGGAACGCATTGCACACAAGCAATTGATTTACTTCCTAATCGGGCCGAGGTTGTAAAGATTGTATGCAACTAAGACATCTGCGGAGCACATGAGGTGCCACTCAATGAATGCACGTGAAGATGGAACTATGGTTCATCCGTGCGACAGTGAAGCGTGGAAGCATTTCGATGCCCTCCATAAGGAATTTGCCTCCGAACCCCGAAACGTACAGTTGGGGTTATGCATAGATGGTTTCGCACCTTTCGGCAGTTTCGGTCAGATGTATTCATGTTGGCCGGTGATTGCAACTCCATATAATTTGCCGCCTTTGTTGTGCATAAAGAATTAGTACTTGTTTATGACTCTGTTAATTCCTGGGCCGAAAAGTCCAAAGGCAAATCTTGATGTCTACTTGCAACCGTTAATCGATGAGTTGAAACATTTATGGGAGGTTGGAATTGACACATATGATGTCTCCAAGAAGCAAAATTTTAAAATGAGGGCATCCGTGTTGTGGATCATAAGCGATTTTCCGACATACGGAATGCTCTCTGGTTGGACCACAGCGGGGAAAATGTCTTGTCCCTACTGTATGGAGAACACAAAGGCTAGATGGTTACAACATGGTAGGAAACATTCTTGGTTCGATTGTCATAGACAATTTCTCCCAGAGAACCATCCATTTTGAAAAAATAAGAGCGCTTTCTCAAAGAATATGAAAGAAAATTCACCTCCACCCGCTCGATTGAATGGGGAACAAATTTGGGATCGTGTATGTAATTTACCGAGCTCCACAGAACAGCATAACCGTGTTGATGGGTATTTAGAGTCTCACAATTGGAACAACAGAAGCATATTTTGGGAGTTGCCATATTGGAAAGATCTTAAAATCCGACACAACTTGGATGTCATGCATGTTGAGAAGAATGTATTTGATCAAGTGCTGAATACCATCATGAGTGTTAAAGGCAAGACGAAGGATTATAAGAACTCACGTAGGGACCAAGCAACCCATTGCAAGCGTCGTCGGCTAAACATTCAAGAAACTCATCACCAAGATGGGACTAGCACCGAAACTATGCCGAACGCTCCCTATCAAATAGGTAAAGAAGAAGTTAAGGCCTTGTGTGAGTGGTTGAAAGGCCTCAAACTCCCTGATGGCTATGCGAGCAATCTTAGCAAATGTGTCCATCCCAAAAATTCAAAGTTGCAGGGTTTGAAGAGCCATGATTGTCATGTTTTCATGGAGAGGTTGTTACCAATTGCAACCAGGGAGCTACTTCCTCAAAAAGTTTGGAAACCATTGACTGAACTCAGCCAACTCTTTAGAGATTTATGTGCTTCTAATGTAAAGGTAAGTGACATGATCCGATTAGAGAGAAATATACCGGAAATTCTATGTAAGTTGGAAATGATATTTCCCCCTGCCTTCTTCAATGTCATGGAACACCTTCCAGTACATCTTCCTTATGCAACAGCAATGGGAGGACATGTGCAGTATAGGTGGATGTATCCTTTTGAAAGTTATGATTAAACTTACATATCTTTCATAGTTACTATGAGATGAATTATGTATCTTAAGGAAACATTAATGTTTGTTACTTGTAAAATGTTGTAGATTTTTACACCACTTAAATAAAAAAGTGGGGAACAAGGCAGGAGTAGAATCGTCTATCTGCAATGCATACCTAACAGAGGAGATATCAAATTTCTGTGATGCATATTTTGCTCCCGAAGTTCAAACAAAGTCTAAGAAACTTAAAAGAAACGCATGCCCTGATGTGAAGCATGTTAACGATGTTAACGAACCCCTCCCTGATGTGTTTTCCTCAAACATTGGATATGCGCCTAGTGAGGGTCAAAAGAGGTTCCTCAACCAACAAGAGTTTGTTGCGGCGCATGCATATGTTCTTTCAAATAGCGAGTTGTTGGAAAAGTATGAAAGGTATGTTCGATTGCATACCGCTACGTGTATGTACATGCTCCATGTAACTAACTCTAGTTAACACCTTAAATTCTTTGTTGAAAGGAAATTTGAAGAAGATGTGTGCCTATCACATCCACGCACACAAATAGGGGATTTGTGGAGCAAATTTGGCAAACGATTTCCCGAATGGTTTAAACGAAAGGTGAACGATCAAGTTTGATTGAATTAGTAAGATTCTAGTTCAATTATCATAATGTTCTCCACTAGAAGTTGACGACTTTGCTAAAATTATATTGTGTAGGCTATCAATTCAAATGAAACACATGACTTTATTCGAGCGTTAGCCTACGGTCCCAAGAAAAATGTGCGTTGGTGGAACCATTACTACATTAACAACTACAATTTCCAAGTTCAACGGCAAGGAAAGTCGAACGTCAACTTTGGGGTATATGTCAAAGGAATGCACGGCGTAGACTTCTATGGGACGCTCCAAGAAGTGATTCAGTTGGAATACTTAGGAAAATTTAGAAATTACAAAGTTGTTTTGTTCAAAGTTGATTGGTTTGACTCCGTCCATGGTTTGAACAAATATGAGCATTACAATCTCGTGGATGTAAACCACACAAAATGATATCGAGTATATGAACCATTCGTGCTGGCATCCCAAGCAATGCAAGTGTTTTATACTCATTATCCTAGTACAACGCGAGATAGAAACCAGTGGTGGGCAACCCTCATCATAAAGCCGAGGTCAACGATTGAAGGCATTGATGATGCCCCATATCAAGAGGATAGCACTGAAAATCCTCCAACACTATCTGGCATTGATGAGGACCAAATCGAAGATCGAGATGACTTAAGTTATGAGGAAGCTATGAACGATGATGCTAATGAATCCATTATGGGGGAAGAGGGAGTCGGAATAGAGGAGGATAATATGTTAGACCCTATTTCTACCGAGATTATTAGTAGTAAGGATGAAGAGGAGTATGAGTAGTGAATTCTATTATCTTGTCAATATACATTACTAGTCATTGAACTTTTATTATATTCACAACTTGGTTCAAATTTTTCATGTACTTAGTTGAAGCCAATGCATTCTACTCGTACGCATGCCATTTTTGATATATATATATATATATATATATATATATATATATATATATATATATATATATATATATATAAAAGTTTGGAACTAACTTGTGTTTTGATTTTACCTGCTATTAACTATTATATTAGGGGGAGAGAGCCACATAGTGTTTGGCAAAGAGCTGCTCCGATCGACCCTGCTCTATACCCCAATCGTATAAGACTTGAACGAGGGGAGGATTGGTAAGATGATCACATAAAATCCTATGTACATTTATTTAGAATTAGTTTTATTAACTTTATTTGTTGTTTTTCATAACGATTACATAGGTTCGCCGATACCCGTTTAGCACGGTTTGTTGGAGGGCAAATTCGTTCCCACCCAAATCCGAAGCCTGCTTCCCAATGGTCCAAAGATGAGAAAACAACTTTGTGAGGGGAACTCTGTGTAAGTAGTTATGCAAATTGGGTTATGATTTTCTTTTTACGTAATAGTCGTTTAACTAATCACTAATAAATTACTTTATACGGAGGAATTATGTGCGGGATGAAGAATTAACAAGAGATGTGTTTAGTGGGTGGCACACAAAATTGTGCGATCGGGCTACTGATACGAGGTACAAGGTCAGGATCAAGAAGAGGACGAACCATGTACCTCATATGAGCAATGAACACCGTGATGCAATAGAGGAGGAATCCCAAACCAAGGATTTCATTCGACTGTCCAATGCCGCCAAAGCAAACAGGAACAATGAAAACTCTGTCAATTGCATTACACACGTCGGCTCGGTTTCGGCAGCAAGTTATATGAAGAAGAAGGTGAATCCGATACTGGCACAATTAATAAATTAAAGTTATATGTATACATTAACAATTACGAACTCTCTAAACGATTGTTTGCATTTACTATTTTAATTTGAAGATGGCCGAGGGGAAATTCATGACCCTATCTGAAGTCCACGCTCACATTCACTGTGGGCGAGATCCTGCGGGAAATCCGGTGTGGAGTTCCCCACATGATGCCACACTCGACGTAAGTTTCCTCTAAACATATTCATAAACATTAACTTGTGTTATGGATTGTGTTTGAACTACGGCGTGTGGTCGTGCATGTTTTATGTGTGTTTGGAATTTATTTGAACTTCGACGTGTGGCCGTGCATGTATAATATGTGTTTAAGATTGAATTTGAACTCCGGCGTGTGGCCGTGCATGTTTAATGTTGTGCTTTGGAGTGTATTTGAACTACGGCGTGTGGCCGTGCATGTTTTATGTGTGTTTGGTATTTATTTGAACTCCGGCGTGTGGCCGTGCATTTTTAATATGGGTTTTGGATTGTATTTGAACTACGGCGTGTGGCCGTGCATGTTTTATGTGTGTTTGGAATTATTTTCAACTCCGGCGTGTGGCGGTGCATGTTTAATATGTGTTTTGGATTCAATTTGAACTCCGGCGTGTGGTCGTGCATGTTTTATGTGTGTTTAGAATTATTTTGAACTCCGGCGTGTGGCCGTGCATGTTTAATATGTGTTTTGGATTCAATTTGAACTTCGGCGTGTGGTCGTGCATGTTTAATGTTGTGTTTTGGATTGTATTTGAACTACGGCGTGTGGCCGTGCATGTTTTATGTGTGTTTGGATTTTTTTTGAACTACGACGTGTGGCCTTGCATGTTTAATATGTGTTTTGGATTGAATTTGAACTCCGACGTGTGCCCATGCATGTTTAATATGTGTTTTGGATTGAATTTGAACTCCGGCGTGTGCCCGTGCATGTTTAATATGTCTTTTGGATTGAATTTGAACTCCGGGATGTGGCCGTGCATGTTTAATGTTGTGTTTTGGATTGTATTTGAACTACGGCGTGTGGCCATGCATGTTTAAAGTTTCTTTTGGATTGAATTTGAACTCCGGCGTGTGACCATGAATGTTTAAAGTTGTGTTTGGATTGAACTAGAACTACGGCATGTGGTCGTGCATGTTTAATGTTAGTTTTGGATTGTATTTGAACTACGGCGTATGGACGTGCATGTTTTATGTGTGTTTTGGATTGTATTTGAACTACGGCGTGTGGCAGTGCATGTTTAATGTTTCTTTTGGATTGAATTTGAACTTCGGCGTGTGGCCATGAATGTTTAAAGTTGTGTTTGGATTGAATTAGAACTACGGTGTGTGGCCGTGCATGTTATATGCGTGTTTGGAATTTATTTAAACTACGGCATGAGGCCATGCATGTTTTATGCCCGTTTTCTATTGTGTTTGCTACTTATGTATGAATGCTTGTAGGAAACTTTTCGCCAAATGTGTGAGGAGCATGGCATAATTGAGAACTCCCGGGAAGCTAGGGAGTTGTACCTCCAACTGGCAGAGAGGTACAAACCCAAAGACCAACCTGTCTATGTCTTGGGAGTGCGACCTCGTACTTCTATGATACTCCACCCCCTGCCCAGGGTAGTTCTTCTTCAAGGCATCCCGGCGCAACTCCGTCCACCGATGCTATTATGCATGATCAACTTGCTGCCCACTCATCCGCCATCTCACAAATGCAAAGCCAATTGTCACAAGTTTTCCAACATCAACAACAAGGCGGTAGTTCTTCTTCCCCATCTCAATATGTAAACTTATAAGGATCCCCGCAATTCCCTCCCCAACCTTGAACTTATGAACTTTTAGTTATTATCTTGAACTCCGGATATTAAGTATGAAACGTATGTATGTATGAAACTTAGCTTGAACTTTTAGTTATGCATGAATGTTTAATATTATATATGTTTAATTATGTTATGTATGAAATTGACAGGTGGAAAAATACGCAGCCGACATATATATATATATATATATATATATATATATATATATATATATATATATATATATATAGCAGCGACCGATATTTCAACAAATACAGTATGATTAGAACCTAGTCGATTTCAATCCAGATTTTTTTTAAAAAACATTAAATTAAAATCTGCGACCGATATGTATCAGTCGCTGATTAATAGTCACTATTAGTGACTATTACACGGCGACCGATACAGTATTGGTCGCTATTTTGCAATTGATACATTGCGACCGATATGGTATTGGTCGCTAAATTTGCGACCGATATACAGCGACTGATATGGTATCGGTCGCTGATTAGCGACCCATACGTATCGGTCGCCCTATCGTGTATCGGACGAAAGTTTGGCGACCGATAGCTATCGGTCGCTCGGTTCGTCAAACAACGGATATGTAGCGACCGATATGTATTGGTCGCTAATATCGGTCGCCCGTCCTCTCCTGTGACCGATAGAGCCCATTTGCAACCGATAGTAACGGTCGCCGCAGGGCTGTTATGTTGTAGTGGTATTTGCATACTAGCTGTGGAGAGCGATATTTTTACCAAGTCTATGGTAGGTTGTTTCTTTTGGTCTGAGTATGAGAAAAACCCACATACACATTAATATTTGAGTGTTAGAGCGTTCAATTTTTATCCTAAAGTGAGGTTTGCTCTTTTGACTGGCCTACGTCCATAACCAACCGCGCATATTTGCATTTATCTTAAGTGTGTTGGCGGTTTTTCGCATCTAAAGTACTTGTTCTGTCTACTTAATTTCGAAAACTTCATTCTATCTATTTTACACTGATTTTGTTCTCTTCCAGATTGATCTTGGTATTTGCTTGATGGATTGATGTGTTTGATTGGTTAGCCTGAGAGGGTGTTTAATTGTATTTGTAACCCTAACGTTAACCTTTTTATTTCTTTTATTTCTTCTTTTTCCATTTTCTTTCTTGAGTCTTTTCCTTTTTAATCCGAGTCTACCTTTTCTTTTCTTTTATTTTTTTTTGGCTTTTGTGGGTATAGTTGCTATAAACCCTCACGAGACCTTCCTACAAAAGTGAGTTAGGATAGTTAGTTTCTTTTTTTTTTCTTCTTGTTTTAGTTTGCTCGGGGCGAGCAAACCCTTGTGTGGGAGTGTTGTTCGGTCTCATTTCGAGCCGAATTGATATCATTTTATAAGGGTTTTGCTTGTTTTAATTCCTTAATTATGTATTAGTTATGATGATTTTGTGTTTTTGTAGGATCATCAAAAGTTAGAAGGAAAAAGGAGTCAAAAAGGCAAAAATATGTCAAAACCCAGTTGGTAGCACCCATTACCTCAGGGCGTAATGCCCATTACCAGAAGTTAAGAAAAAGGGAGAAAAAGTCGAGAAGCGTCACGCCCGTGACGATTAAGTGTAATGCTCTTGACAAGCTACAGCTAATCCAACAATTGTCTTCCGTCAGGTTCGTCACGCCCGTGACGATTAAGCGTAATGCCCGTGATAAGCTACGGAAAATCAACAAATATTTTTCGTCAGTTTCATCACACCCGTGACGACCTGTCGTAATGCCCGTGACAAAACTGACGACGCGGAAAATGAAATTAGACGCACGGCAGCTGCTAGGGTTTTGGGGGGTTTTTATTATTTTCTTTTCCCTAATTCTTTTCTATATAAACCCTATTATATTTTCATTAGAAGGAATGAGGGATCTTAGTTTTTAGCTAGTTTTTATCATAATTAGTTAGTATGAGTTTTTAGTTTTACTTAGGTTTTATAATGGAGTTTCCGTAAGTTTTTCTTTAGTTCTCGATTGTGATTGAACCTTTCTAGATTAATGCTGTAACGCCCTAGAAATTTAATTATAAAATTCTAACAGTCAAACTAACATTAACAGCGGAAGTCAAACTTTATTCGGGCGTTACTGCCGTGTCTCCGAAGAAACACAAGGCAAGATAGTACTTAACATCTACACTAAACAAAGCAATACTAATAATTGTTCAACTCCAAACATACTTGTCTTTAACGTGAACCAACATAGAAAGAAAACTAAAACCACAATAGTTCAAACTTTAACCACACTAGTTTATTTATTAATCTCCTAAGACCGACGCATCCTCACTTCTAATTCCCATCCCCTTCAACGAAATCGGTGCCTGAAAACAAAGCATTTAAAAAACATGAGATGGAACTCAATAATGTCTACCCCTAACTGTCAAAACAGGTTACAAATTCATTTCAAACAATTTAGAGGAAGAGAAGAATAATTCAACCCATTTTACAAAGTAGTTTACACCCAACCCAAACACAACTTGATAATTCCAGTTTTTATTAAGCGGACGGGGGTTTACAAACCTCCCTTCAACATGGAGTCACAGACTCCCATCAATCCATACATTCTCAACTCATCACAACATTTCTTTCTATTTCAATTCACTGGATGGCCATCCAATAATTACAATACGTGCTCGCTTAACCCCGGGGAAGACCTTTTTCTAGCACAAACTATCAGGGTTTCCCTAATCTCTTGATAATGTCCCTACAGGGTTCAACCCTGTCTCCGGGAATGCTACCCGAACCCGCATTTAGTCTCACTTGATTAATTAGTCCGGTTTAATCCTCAACAAGTTCCAAGTTTCAGGTTTCCAAACAATCAATCCCAATTCCCAAAAGACATCAAAAACCTCATAAAAAGACTGTCCTTATTTAACCAAAAAAATCAAAAGAATTAGCACAACACTCAAAACAGACAGTCAACTTCACATAAAGTTCCCCTCGGGATACAATTTCCAAAACAACTTAAATACCAAAAAATAATATAAGCAAAGCGCATCCAAAGGGAAAATAGGCAATAGATATTACCTGTTGATCGTCACTTCAAGTCAAATCACACAGTTGAGCTCACTACTCGAAGCGTATCCAATCTGAACCTATAAAGAATAGGTTCTAAAAATTAACAACGACCTAACGAAGTTAGTACAACACTCCCCCCTAGCTTACCCATACCTAATTTTATTAAAACTCACAACCAATACACTACGTACAAGAATTGTATAATTAACCTTCGTACAAGCAGGCAGTAACTGGACAGCCCCCTACCTCCCTGGTGTTCGGTCTCTAACTTGACTTACCGACCTCTTATGAATTCAAACTGTAACTTTCTGGAATCATTGGAATGTCTACTAAAATTTTTATGTTGAACACAAGACCTAATTCAACCTTTAAGAGACCTAAAATCAGCAAAATATACCATCGGTCCAGTTCTGACCTGCCCCTGGTAAACGACTCATAACCCGGGCTACACACCTTGAAACTACGAACCATAAAATTCCTAGGAAACATAATATCTAGGGGTACTTCCAATCAAAAAATCTCGATTAAAAACATACTACACAATTAATGGTATATGTTTAACTACGACACATTAAATCTGTCTCAAAACGGCTCGCTTTTTAATTTACTCTCCCAAGTTCGACTATACTTAATTGATCCAAGTGTTCCCAATTCAACATAACTACACTTAACCAAAGTTAAAGAAACCCTTCCAAATAGCTACAATTACTTCATACGACCCAACCCCAAGATAACTTCATTTGACAATACCATAAAAGACTACAATTTATTTCACTTTCCTTCTACTTCTATTTAAATTCCAAATTCTTCTTGTTGTGCTGTTGCCTTCAACTCCACGAACCAACACTACTGTCTCCAACTCCACGTACCAACAATACACTCCATGCATATAATTAATCTCAACAGTACACTCCATGCATATATGCTCGAAAATAAAACCCCTTAATTCTTACACTACTCAAACACATCACTACACTTGATATGCTAATCATACTACCCCACTCAAGAACAACTAACCTTGTAATCCACCAACACTACTAGCAACCACATCCTAACCGTAGGTTTGCTCAAAGAAGAAGTGAAGAAAGTAATAAAAACTCTAGTTACAATCTAGAACACGTAAAAGAGAAGGAAAACAAGATTTAAGGTTTGAAAGATATACACCTCAAGGATGGACTGGTAGTGCTTTGATGGTGGCTACGACCGATTTCGGGGGAGTCTGTGGTGGTGCTGTTGGTGGCCCGGTGGCGGTGGGATGATGGCGCGGCAGTTGCGGGCGGTTAGTATGGAGGTTAGTGGTGATAAATGTTGAGTACGGGAGAGAGAAAAGAAAAGAAAAAGAAACAGAATGAGGGGATGAACGGTGGGCTAGACTTTGGTTTCTTTACAGTTACTTAGTGTTTAATCTTGGTTAATTAGGGAAGGTAAGTATTAGATTAGGGAGTTAATCTTAGGTTAAGAGGTATTAGAGGTTAGACAATATAACTACTACTACTACTAAATAATAATAATAAAATAATACTCCTACCATAATAATAATGTTAATACAATAAAAACCCTACTAGTAATTACAACTTCGGAATAACAATAATAGTAACAATAAATATAACCATAATAATAATACTAGCAAAACATAACGTTAGTCACATAAAATTACAAATCTTCCCTTCCTCCCATGCGACGTCCCCATGCATACAATGACTCTTTTACCCCAGTTAGTCTCTCCACAGTCCTACGAGCTCAAGTGTCAAGATAAAATAATCACATAAAATTTCACAGCGTAACGGAGTCAAACGTAACACGTAATGGTAAACATATTAGAATTTTCGGGGTTTTACATCATTCCCCTCTTAAAAGAAGTTTCGTCCTCGAAACTTAGGCTAAGACTGACTCGGAACTTACGCTAAGATTGACCGAAACAACTTATTAAACTAACGAGGCAGCTACTCAAAACTCAGGGTTTTATATCATTCCCCTCTTAAAAGAGTTCCATCCTCAAAACTCGACGTACCTTAGACGTTAAAAACTTGTGGGTACTTCGATCGCATCTCCTCCTCAGTTTCCACGTGGCTTTTGTTGTGGCGTCGTTTGCCCATCGCACCTTTACTAGAGGGACCGTCTTCCTTCAAAGTTGCTTTTCTATGCGGTCCAAAATTTTAATCGACTGCTCCTCGTAGGTCAGATCTTCTCTTAGCTGCAGTGGTTCTGGCTCGATCACATGAGCAGGGTCAGGGATGTACTTCCGTAACTGCGACACCTGGAACACGTTGTGCACTCTAGAAAGGTCTCCTAGTAATTGCAACTTGTAAGCCACCTCCCCTATGCGCTCTAGAATAGGGTATGGTCCGATGTACCTTGGTGTCAGTTTTCCTGATTGACCAAATCTTGTGACTCCTTTGGTGGGTGAGACCCGTAGAAACACCTGTTCCCCGACCTCAAATTCCAAAGGTCTCCGCCTCCGGTCAGCATAACTCTTTTGACGACTCTGAGCTGCCTTCATCCTATCTTGGATCACCCAAATCTTCTGAGTTGTAGCTTGAATTAAGTCAGGTCCAATTGTAAGCGCTTCATCAATGTCCTGCCAACACAAGGGAGTCCTGCATCGTCTCCCATACAACGCCTCGAAAGGTGACATTCCAATGCTAGCATGGAAACTATTATTGTAAGAAAACTCGATTAAGATCAATTCATCATCCCACGAATCCTTAAAATCCAGAGCACATGCCCTCAGCATGTCCTCAAGGGTTTGGATAGTCCTCTCCGTTTGACCATCCGTTGCTGGGTGGAACGCGGTGCCAAATTTGAGCTTCGTCCCAAAGGCTTCTTGTAACCTCTTCCAGAATCCAGACTGGAATCTGGTGTCTCTGTCTGACACTATGGAGCTAGGAACTCCATGAAGGCGTACTATCTCGCGCACATAAGCTTGTGCCAGTTGATCTAACGTCCAAGTGTTGGCCATAGGGAGAAAATGAGCGGACTTTGTTAGTCGATCAACTATCACCCAGATAGCATTGTTCTTTCTCCTTGTCCTGGGTAGACCCACCACGAAATCCATTGAAACTGAGTCCCATTTCCACTCTGGGATCTCTAGGGGTTGTAGTAACCCAGCGGGTCGTTGGTGCTCCGCTTTCACTCGCTGACAGGTGAGGCACTTGGCCACATACTCGGCCACTTCCTGCTTCATGTTGCTCCACTAAAACGTTTGTTTGAGATCCTTGTAGAGCTTGGTCCCTCCTGGGTGTACTGAGTATGGGGTGTTGTGCCCCTCATCCAAGATTTTTCGCTTCAACTCCTCTATGTTACGCACGCATAATCGATTTTGGAATCTCAGTGTTCCATCCTCGTGAATCACAAATCCCGGTGGCTTTCCTTGTTGTACATCTCCCTTGATTTTATCCAACTGCATATCCAACTCTTGGGCACGCTTAATTTCTTCTAAAAGAGTGGGTTGTACTTCCATGGCATTCATTAACGTACTCTTCCTTGGTGTCACCACATGAATCTCTAGCCTTCGAAACTCTTCACACAACTCCCGTGGTAATGTCACCAAATGGTTTACCGTAGGGTATGGTCTTCTACTGAGAGCATCTGCCACCACGTTGGCCTTCCTTAGGTGGTACTGAAAATTTACATCATAATCTTTCAGAAATTCCAACCACCTGGTTTGACGAAGGTTTAGCTCCTTCTGCGTGAAAAGGAACTTCAGACTTTGATGATCTGTAAACACTTCACAATGTACCCCATAGAGATAATGCCTCCAAATTTTGAGTGCGAAAACTACCGCTGCCAACTCTAGATCATGAGTGGGATAGTTCTTTTCATGTGTTTTCAACTGCCTTGAGGCATAAGCAATCACCTTCCCATCTTGCATTAAAACACAACCCAACCCATTGTGGGTGGCATCACTGTAGATAACAAAAGCCTCGTTATCACGAGGTATGGTTAAAATTGGTGCCGAAGTAAGCCTGTGCTTCAGCTCCTTAAAAGCTTGCTCACATTTTTCCGACCAGGCAAATTTTACTGACTTCCTTGTCAGATTGGTCAAAGGATTTGCAATCTTCGAAAAGTCCTTGACAAATTTCCTATAGTAACCTGCCAATCCCAAGAAGCTCCTTACTTCGATGGCATTCTTTGGAGTGGGCCAATTGGTAATGGCCTCCACCTTTTGAGGGTCAACATCCACTCCCTCTTTAGACACCACATGCCCTAAGAACACAACTCGTTCTAACCAGAATTCACACTTTTTGAATTTCGCATAGAGCTCATTTATTCGCAAGGTCTCTAATACCGCCCTTAAATGTTCAGCATGACTCTCTCGAATCCCAGAGTACACCAGGATATCGTCTATGAACACCACAACGAACTTGTCAAAGAAAGGTTTGAATACCCTATTCATTAAATCCATGAAAGCGGCTGGAGCGTTCGTAAGCCCAAATGGCATCACTACAAACTCGTAGTGTCCATACCGAGTTCTGAAGGCCGTTTTGGGGATGTCTTCATCCCTTATTCTTAGCTGGTGGTAGCCCGACCTTAGACCTATCTTCGAAAACACCATTGTACCCCTCAACTAATCGAATAAGTCATCGATACGGGGCAAAGGGTAGCGGTTCTTGATTGTTATTTTGTTCAGCTCCCGGAAATCTATGCACAATCTCATGCTGCCATCCTTCTTTTTCACAAACAGTACTGGCGCTCCCCATGGAGATGTGCTAGGGCGAATATACCCTTTCTCCAACAGCTCATCCAACTGAGTTCTCAGCTCCTTGAGTTCTGCGGGCGCCATGCGATAAGGTGCCCTAGAAATAGGGGCTGCCCCGAGCTCTAAATAAATACAGAAATCAATACAGAAAGACGTCGATGAACTCTTGCACCACCGGGATAGTCTCAATTGTCGGCTCTTCTGGTTTGGTGTCCACTACGTTGCATAAGTATCCCTTGCAGCCTTGCTCCATTAACTTTCTAGCCTTAAGAGAGGAGACGATTCTCACACCTTGGAGATGTCTATCACTATAGTGAACTATTTTCCTCCCATCTAGTCCTATCAGAGTTACCTTCTGCTTGTGGCAGTCAATTTGAGCCTTATACTTTGACAACCAATCCATCCCCAAAATGATATCGAATTCCATTAAATCAAATTGATACAAGTCAGCATTGAACTCTTGTTCTGCTATCACTATAGGACATTCCTTATATAATTCTCCACACCTAATTGAGGTCCCCGTAGGTAAGACTACTGACATGGGGCTACCCTCCTTCGAGGGCATCATTTTGGTCTTTTCTACCACCCCAGGAGCAATAAATGAAGTACTTGCACCAGAATCAAATAATACAGAAACATTACATAAGTAGAGAGAGAAAGTACCAGTCACAATGTCAGCCTCATTCTCTGCTTCCTCTCTCCTCATCACATAGACTCGCCCTCCCGAGTTATGTGATGTCTGGTTCTGTTGCGGAGGTGGGGGTGGGTTAGAAGCTCTCCCTTGGTTGGCCTAGTTTCCCCCAGGGCCACCTTGATTCTACTGTTGAGGTCCAGAGTTCCCGTTGTACCCTCCCCTATTCTGATTACTTTGCGGTGGGATTCCTCTATTTCCAGTGCCCGCGTTGTTGAATCCTCCTTGTGGTGGGTGAGGACATTGCCTCACCTGGTGTTGGTAGCTTCCGCACCTGTAGCAGCCGATTCTCACTGGTGTCCTGCAGTCCTTTGCATAGTGCCCAGGTTCCCACATGCCCTGTATGTTACAATGTTCAGCGGTACTCGCCCTGGATTACGTTGCCACTTGGTAGGGCGTGGTCTCTTGTCTGGATAAAAGGGTACAGGATTGGAACGGGGAGGTTCTATCCTTATGTTGATCTGCCTATTCGGGTGCACCTCATGGGTTTTAGTCACCCTCTCCAGGTTAGTTGCCACATCCAACATTTTCGGATAAGTTGTGAAGGTTCGCACCGCCATACTCTTCTTGTACTCAAAGTTTAACCCATCCTCAAATCGATTCATCTTCAAAGCCTCATCAGCTACTTAGGCAGGTGCGAATCGAGAGAACTCCATAAATTTTGATGCATATTGTAGCACACTCATTCCACCTTGCTTCAGTTCTAAAAACTCCTTCTCCTTTGCCTTCTGAGGTGCCATAAGGTAAAAGCGGTTCTTTAACATTTCTTTAAACCGGTTCGAGTTGAACCCTGGTTCATGTTGACGCTCCTGAACACTCATCCACCATAGGTCAGCCTCTCCTTTTACGTGGTAGCTGGCAAGACCAACCTTTCTCTCCTCAGGGCACGGTAGTGCCTCGAATATCTTCTCAATGTCTCTAATCCATTCCTCAAGGATCTTAGGGTCGGACACCCCGGTGTAGGTTGGCGGGTTGAGGCTATTGAACTCTTGGAAAAGGGATAAATTATTGCCCATCCCTTGCTCCCCTCTTTGGCCTGCCATCCTTTCAAAATGCTCGGTCTGACGAGCCATCATTTCTAACATCATCATATGGGTCATGTCTGGCGTAGCCGGTCAAGGGTTCCCTCCCTCGTTTGAGGATGACTCTGCTTGTAGTGCAGGTGTTGCTTGACCTGCCCTGGCGGCTGCTGCCTCGTACAAGTGTGCGTAATGCTGTCTGAGGTCTGGCATGGTAGGGGGAGTTCTCCATTAATCCTGCTAGCTCCCGTTCTCCTATTTTGGTCCATCCTGGAGTCACAACCGGTATAACCTTAAACAAAACTCTACACGTTCCAATCCTAATAGTTGTTATCAAAGTTACTTATACGATTGCAAGTTTAGAAATAATATATATGCACAACCATGTACACATAACTGACCAAGTAATCCACAAACAAGCAAAAAAAAAAAAAAAATACATTCACATTCTGTGGGTGTTCCCCACTCCAAACAACATGTCTACTGTATCGCAATTATTTCACACTTCGTCACAACGGACATCACCTTCTAGAAATCTCATCTCATTCAATAAAAAGAAACTGTACATTCTCAGTTCATACCCTTAGTGGGGTTGTTACAAAAGAAAAAGAAACAACACACATAAATACACTACAAGGTTATATAAAGAGAGACCATTGCATTACATCAGTTATGCATGACAACAAGAGACTATATATAAAAGAAAACCTAAATTATGCACCTACATCTCTTGCTCGCCCGAGCTGCCTCCGGATCCCAACTCGGGTCGTCAGACTCACTTCTCGAGTCTTCCTCAGACTCGGAGTCCTCAGACGGGTCTGACTCCTCATCAGGCTCAGGATCCTCTTCGGGATCCTCTTCCTCCTCAACATTTCCCCCCACATCTCCCTCGGGTTCCTGATCCCCCTCGGGGTTAGGATCTTCCCCGGGTCCCCCTCTGGGTTGGCCTCGGGGCCTTCCTCCTGATCCTCCTCCTCTGGTCCCTCTTCGGGCACCTCTTCCTGATCCTCCTCCAGTGCAGAGTCCTCTGGTGGACCTTCTGGGTCCTCATCCTCATCAGTCTCTGAGTCTGGAGGTGGGGGTGGGTTTTCTGGGTCCGTGTCGATGTCGATCACATCTGCCGGTGTCTGTTCATGCATCTGGTGTATAATATCGAACCCATCAGCCCCCACTGGGGCTCTCCCACACCAAAGACATACGGGGTGTTCCGGAAGCTCCGGGTCTGGCGGATGAAGCGGTGGCAAAAGCTAGGAGACTCGGTATTTCCATCTCTGATCTCCTGCTAAGGTGAGTAGGAAAAGGCTCCCAAAGGCCTCCTCGTGCCTCAAACACGTGAACTGGAAATCCACGTCCAGCTGGATCTTGACCTCCTCCCTCAATCGAATGAAGTAATCTTCTAAGGGTTCCTCGGGGTCTCGCCAAAAATATAGGTGAAAATCAGACTCATCGATCTCGTAGCTGTGTAGAAACTGGGGATCCATCCTAGTAAAACAAAACCAAGGAATGAGTGCATATTTTGAACACATGAAGGCGTAATATCACAAAATACCCCTTTTTCCCATTCCTACACTCAACACTTCAAACTTAGCTACTTAAGTCCTAAGTTATACACTTAAAAGACTTTAGAAGCTACTAGGTCGAACTTAGAGCTCTGATACCATTTTGTAACGCCCTGGAAATTTAATTATAAAATTCTAACAGTCAAACTAACGTTAACAGCGGAAGTCAAACTTTATTCGGGCGTTACTGCCGTGTCTCCGAAGAAACACAAGGCAAGATAGTACTTAACATCTACACTAAACAAAGCAATACTAATAATTGTTCAACTCCAAACATACTTGTCTTTAACGTGAACCAACATAGAAAGAAAACTAAAACCACAATAGTTCAAACTTTAACCACACTAGTTTATTTATTAATCTCCTAAGACCGGCGCATCCTCACTTCTAATTCCCATCCCCTTCAACGAAATCGGTGCCTGAAAACAAAGCATTTAAAAAACATGAGATGGAACTCAATAATGTCTACCCCTAACTGTCAAAACAGGATACAAATTCATTTCAAACAATTTAGAGGAAGAGAAGAATAATTCAACCCATTTTACAAAGTAGTTTACACCCAACCCAAACACAACTTGATAATTCCAGTTTTTATTAAGCGGACGGGGGTTTACAAACCTCCCTTCAACACGGAGTCACAGACTCCCATCAATCCATACATTCTCAACTCATCACAACATTTCTTTCTATTTCAATTCACTGGATGGCCATCCAATAATTACAATACGTGCTCCCTTAACCCCGGGGAAGACCTTTTTCTAGCACAAACTATCAGGGTTTCCCTAATCTCTTGATAATGTCCCTACAGGGTTCAACCCTGTCTCCGGGAATGCTACCCGAACCCGCATATAGTCTCACTTGATTAATTAGTCCGGTTTAATCCTCAACAAGTTCCAAGTTTCAGGTTTCCAAACAATCAATCCCAATTCCCAAAAGACATCAAAAACCTCATAAAAAGACTGTCCTTATTTAACCAAAAAAATCAAAAGAATTAGCACAACACTCAAAACTGACAGTCAACTTCACATAAAGTTCCCCTCGGGATGCAATTTCCAAAACAACTTAAATACCAAAAAATAATATAAGCAAAGCGCATCCAAAGGGAAAATAGGCAATAGACATTACCTGTTGATCGTCACTTCAAGTCAAATCACACAGTTGAGCTCACTACTCGAAGCGTATCCAATCTGAACCTATAAAGAATAGGTTCTAAAAATTAACAACGACCTAACGAAGTTAGTACAACACTCCCCCCTAGCTTACCCATACCTAATTTTATTAAAACTCACAACACGTACACTACGTACAAGAATTGTATAATTAACCTTCGTACAAGCAGGCAGTAACTGGACATCCCCCTACCTCCCTGGTGTTCGGTCTCTAACTTGACTTACCGACCTCTTATGAATTCAAACTGTAACTTTCTGGAATCATTGGAATGTCTACTAAAATTTTTATGTTGAACACAAACCTAATTCAACCTTTAAGAGACCTAAAATCAGCAAAATATACCATCGGTCCAGTTCTGACCTGCCCCTGGTAAACGACTCATAACCCGGGCTACACACCTTGAAATTACGAACCGTAAAATTCCTAGGAAAGCTAACATCTAGGGGTACTTCCAGTCCAAAAATCTTGATTAAAAACATACTACACAATTAATGGTACATGTTTAACTACGGCACATTAAATTTGTCTCAAAACGGCTCGCTTTTTAATTTACTCTCCCAAGTTCGACTATACTTAATTGATCCAAGTGTTCCCAATTCAACATAACTACACTTAACCAAAGTTAAAGAAACCCTTCCAAATAGCTACAATTACTTCATACGACCCAACCCCAAGATAACTTCATTTGACAATACCATAAAAGACTACAATTTATTTCGCTTTCCTTCTACTTCTATTTAAATTCCAAATTCTTCTTGTTGTGCTGTTGCCTTCAACTCCACGAACCAACACTACTGTCTCCAACTCCACGTACCAACAATACACTCCATGCATATAATTAATCTCAACAGTACACTCCATGCATATATGCTCGAAAATAAAATCCCTTAATTCTTACACTACTCAAACACATCACTACACTTGATATGCTAATCATACTACCCCACTCAAGAACAACTAACCTTGTAATCCACCAACACTACTAGCAACCACATCCTAACCGTAGGTTTGCTCAAAGAAGAAGTGAAGAAAGTAATAAAAACTCTAGTTAGAATCTAAAACACGTAAAATTGAAGGAAAACAAGATTTAAGGTTTGAAAGATATACACCTCAAGGATGGACTGGTAGTGCTTTGATGATGGCTACGACCGATTTCGGGGGAGTCTGTGGTGGTGCTGCTGGTGGCCCGGTGGCGGTGGGATAAGGTTAGTCACATAAAATTACAAATCTTCCCTTCCTCCCATGCGACGTCCCCATGCAAGCAATGACTCTTTTACCCCAGTTAGTCTCTCCACGGTCCTACGAGCTCAAGTGTCAAGATAAAATAATCACATAAAATTTCACAGCGTAACGGAGTCAAACGTAACACGTAACGGTAAACATATTAGAATTTTCGAGGTTTTACAAATGCAATTCTCTTCTTTAAGTTCTTGTGTTCTTTGGGTTGTTTCTCCGTTTTCTAGTATAGCCACACCAAATTCCTAATTTTTAGTGAAGCGGAGGATTAAGGTTCCTCGAATTCTCCCTCAGGTGAGGATTTGAGCAGTATTAGTAATCCAAATCACGCCTTTCTTGTTTGTTCGGGAGAAAGATTGATGATTCAAGATTCAAGATTCAAGATTAGAGTAAAGATCAAACCTTCAGGTTAATGTTTTCTGTTTTTAATTCAGTAATTAGTTTAGTTTTTTACTTTCATAGCTTTTAATTGTTTTCTTGAATATGTTCTTGATTTCTAGTATACTTTCTTGTTCTTGTTCTTGTTCTTGTTCTTGTTCTTGTAGTTAGGGTTTGTTCTCAATTTCTTGTTTTCTTTAGTTTACATTGTTTTCAATTCCTAATTAGTCTAGTTTAAATAATTTACTGCTTCCTGCAATTTAAATCCCTTACCAAACCAATTTACTGAAAACCTGACACACCATCCCTGTGGATTCAACAAACTTACTTAGGATACCCAATTTCTACAACCGAACATTTACATTGGACTTCCTATAAAAGACAACCACACATTGGCCCAGGAAAAGACACATCTATGATCAAGACCTTATGAGACTTCCTAGAGAATGAAAGACACCCATACACTGACTCTAAAACAAAGGCTTACCCATGACCTAGGTATATATGACCTCCTAAAAAAAAAGACACAGGTTTGATGACTCTAAAACAAAGATTCTAAAATAATGACACTTATTTACTGACATTGAAATGCAAGACACTTACATGCAGATTCTGAATTAAAGACACTTACATGTTGATCCTAAAACAAAGACTCACCCATGATCTGGGTTCGCATGCCCTATAATAAGACCCCTTAAAGAATGCAAGACACTTACATGCAGACTCTAAAACAAAGACTTACCCATAACCTGGGTTTACTAGACCATACATGATACCTACTTGCGTGTAAGACACCTATACACTGACTCAAGAAATGACTCAACTATGACATAAGTTTACATGTTTTAACTTCTATATGAGACATTCTAAAGAATGAATGACACTTATTTACTGACTCAGGGACGCCTAACCTCTATACAACTCTGGGACAAACCACAACACTTTTTTACAACAAGACCATTATAAAAGGTCAGATAAAGTCAAACATAGCGAGTTGACATAAGTTGGAAAGCGCAAGTGAGTATTTCTCAATTCGGATGGGCTTAAACCAGAAGTCGGTCATTTTAAGGAGAATCTGTCACTTGAACTAACAAACTTGGGTTAACTCAAGCTGCGTTGACTATTATACGGACCAGAATAATGCTCAACATACTAACAACCTAACTTCTAGACTTCTATTTACACACTTTTTTTTAATTTAAGCCTTGACATATTTATTTATTTAAACTCATGGAAAGCAGATGTCGTAAAGGACCGAATAAAGCCATTGAAAGGTGAGTTAAAATAGACTTATAAACTCAATCATTGAATCCAACATGGATGGGCTTACCAACTCGCCGACCACGGATTTTATTTTTGCACTTGAATTTATAAATTTATTTTCTCTAATCTTGAGACTATTACGCGAGCTAGAACAACACACATTGACTTTGTTTTATTATTAGTCAATTTTCTTTGGACAATAAGTAAGAGAATACTGAGAAGGGTCGAATAAAATCATCAAAGGTGAGTTTAAATGAATTGATAAACAAGGCCAATTACCCTTTAAAATGAAAGGGCCTCACAATCGGGCTGATCATAAAATTTAAGGTTAATTGATCGAATTTATAAACTTATTTCTTCTCAAACCCAACGATTATTACGGGGACTAAAACAATATCTCAAAATTAGGTCCGACTCTAACGAAGACACAACACACAAACACATATTAACAAAGACTCAACAAACTCGAACACGTATTTACACAAACAAAGACCCAATAAACTCAAACAGGTATTTACACAAACACGTATTTACACATACTTTATTTACTTTACGGACGTAACTCTATATGGAACTTAAGGGCAACTAATCATTATAAAGGGCCGAATAAAGCCAAACACGATGAACCATGACTCAGTATGGGAATACAAGTCAGTGTTTCTCAATTCGGATTGGCTTAAAACCAAAGGTCGACCGTCTTAAGGAGAATTCGTAACTTGGACTACCTACACAGACCAACTCGGGCCATGCTAATAATTACACGGACTAGAATAATGATCGACAAGACTGACAGTCTGACACTT
The DNA here is from genome assembly GCA_029582165.1 of Portulaca oleracea. NCBI lineage: Eukaryota > Viridiplantae > Streptophyta > Magnoliopsida > Caryophyllales > Portulacaceae > Portulaca > Portulaca oleracea. The sequence continues at coordinate 10,053,629 of CM055885.1, read as the reverse complement.
TCCTATACATTTTTTATTCAATTTGTTTATGAAAGTGGATATCGTAAAGGATTGGATAAAACCAACAACGGGCGAGTTGTAATTTGTTTATGGACTTAATCGTCAAATCAAATATGGTTGGGCCTAACCACGGGCCGACCATAAGTACGATGGATTCAATAATTAATTCGATAAATTAATTTACTCGAGCCCGGTGATTGTTATGCAGTCTAAAACTTTATCCACTAACTTTGTTTTGACTTTAATCAGGTTTATTGGACCTTTGTTAAGAAAATGTCATAAAGGGCCATATAGAATCATCAAAGGCGAGTTGAGTTTACTTTATAAACCATGATCATTACCCTTTATAGATAAATGAGCCCAACTACTGGGTTAACTATAAATTTTGAGGTTTAATTGACTTAGTTGGTAAACATAAATCTTCTCAGCCTAATGATTACTATATGGACTAGAACAACACTCCTAAACTTAGGTTAACTCTTTACAACAAAATAAAACACATAGCACATAGCATGCACATGAACAAGGGGTATCCTACACCAAGGCTCTATGTACAAAAGGGTTTATTGGCTGGATAAGGCTTAGCGACTCATGTACTCGCCCCGGTGCATTCTTGTTGTAAAGGCAACTCGAATGTGTTGAGTGTTGCTCTTGGAGGGTCGAGTGGAGACCTCAAAGAGTGATGCATGAGTGGATATGGTGACTAATGCTCTCTCGGTGTAAAGGCACCAATTGAGTATAGTCGGTCCGGCGTCCCATGTGTTATTTTTTGTGGTTAAAAACAAAAAACCTAAACCGTGGATTTACGTGCTCCTACAACATATTACATGTCAAGGGAGTGCCCCAGTATATGCAATGCATTATGCCTAAAAAAGAATGACTTAATAATATAAAGTAAAGATTTATTTTCCTTAAGAATTTTAAAGCACACTAAACTTTTTTCAAGTTTTACCCACTTTAGAAAAACTCCCCAGTCCAGTCGCCAAAAATCCTGTGGACATTTTTCCTCGCCGTTGGGGCTTCCGAACGTCCATGTGGATTGGGGTGTGATTCGGTGATCTGTGTTAGGGTTTAACCATAGAAAACTCTTTAAGGAATTATCATACATTTCATGAATAATACTTTGTAAAATCACTTTCCCTTTATACATTTTATAAGTCATTAAATTAAACCTTTAAGAGTGAACATCCACTTGTTCCAAACTCTTCTAAATTTGATCCAATTTTCTCATTTAAATGTTAGGCTTGGAAGAGAGTGATTTATGCAAATATTACTTAGAAATATAAGAAAAAACCATAAAGTTGCATTGGTACATTATAAAACCATGTTATCCATAGTTTATGCAATCCCCGATGTCCTTTGGTTCAAAATGGGAGTCGCCACCCGACTTTTTAACGGAAAAGCCAAGAAAAAATCAAAAACAAAAGAAAGAAAGACTCCGCCTGCGAAACCCAAGAATGGATTCGGGGGTATATGAACCGTATCGGGTTCGATGCCAAGCTTTCATAGTCGGGATTACGGTTAAAGACAAGCTGGATGAAATCGCGACCCGTCATCACCGGACTAAAACTGCTCACCCACTCCTTTTCAAGAATTGTTACACCTTCACAAAAGGCGGGGTGGTAAGCATCACACTATCTTGACCTCAGCGAGCCATCCTCGTTGGAGTAAGGAGAGGCTCAGGAATTGTTAACGACCTCGGAGGCCTCCGGACCGGGCAGGGTCGTCCTAGGAATAAGGAGTGTCGAGGCTTGGAAGTACCCCGGTGCGATAAACTTAAGGTAAGAGCTACGCCAGCAAACAGGCGCCGGTCGCGCCCGAGTCGGAGCGGTCACACACGCGAGAATGTGCTGGTCTAGGCATCGCACCCGCAACACTTCGAATTGGCCCAGCCAGGGAATGGAGCAGAACAACCTCACAGCCGCGACAGAAGGTTTCACGCCTGTGACAGAAGCTTGTCGCGCCCGCGACCCATTCCGTCTCACCCGCGACCCACCTTGGCTAGCGACGATTTGTGGCAGACAGTAACTCGTCGCGCCCACGACCCTCGCCTGCGACGCGCATGTTGTTTCGTTTTTTTTCCTTAGTTTTAACCTAATTTTTCTGTTTAGTATAAATACCTTGTTTTCCCCTTTTCCAAGGGAGCTTATGTTATTGAATTATTTACTAATGCAATGTTAGGGTTTTCCCCTAGTTTCTCTCTCTAAAATATTGTTCTTACTTTATCCATTTGTTAATGGTGGTATTGGCAAGTCATTCCTTTAGTGATTATTAGTGTATTACCTATAATAATCATGGTGGCGTGTGAGGCCTAGAGTTGTGGACTCTCCTTGCTCAAGGTCATATCCTCCTTTGGATGTTCAAGCCCTTGTTCGTGTTGATCATTGCTCCCATTCACACACTCAAGCTTATCAATCTCCCTCCATACGATCGGTAATGCTCCATTTTGTATCAGAGCTTTGGTTGTTTATTTGCTTGAGTTGTTTTTCATTGTTCTTGTTAGTATTATTCTCTAGTGTTGGATTTTGTGGATTGTATGCAAATATTAGTGTTCCCAATTCCCTTTGCAATCCAAGAGTGTTGGAATTCTTTGTATTGTGTTTGTATTTGGTGTTTTGACCCCGTGGTTGCCAAAAGGATTGAGATTCAACCATACTATTCCATGAATGATTTGTGCAGTTTGGCTCTCCGAGTTGAGCAACGAAGAAAGGAAAGGTCCGACACCAAGCCCTTGTCTAGGCCCGCTTACTCACCTACTAGCTGACCCTCTCCGGAGTCAAACACTCCAAAGCCTAGTGAGACACCTAAGCCTACACCAACGCCTCGAATTGACAAAGGAAAGGAAGTTGTTACGGCGTCTCCAACGGGACTTCCTTGATGGATGGAGGGAAGTAAGTGTTCAAATGTCATAGGTATGCCCACTACCAAGCAGATTGCCCAAACCGTCGGACTTTGACACTTCAAGAGGTACAAGAGATCGATGAAGAGCTTCAAATGGTTCAAGCCGAATCCGAAGTGGTGGTTGAAGATGCGGTTACTAATGAGGAGAATGCCGCCCCCGTCTACCCGGCCCCCCCCCCCCCCCCCGTACGTGGAGACGCACTTGTATTGAGGAGATTTTTGCATACCCATGAGTGTTTAGTCCCGTTTTTGGGCCTAAATCTCGCCTTTTATCCTGGTATTTTAGCTCGAATCCGAGTCTTTTTCGTGCCTTTTATTGTGTTTTTGGTTATTTTGTAGGTTTTGGCGTTTTACAATAAAACGAGGCCGAAAGGCTTATTTTAGAGGCTTTTTAGGAAATCCCGAGTGATTTCCCGAGCCGAGCCGGACCGAGAGCCGAAGCAAATCTAACCCGGGATAACTTGTGCCATGTTTGGCGCTGAATAGTGAGGTAACACCCGCTACGATCCTTGTAGCGGGCGTTACATGCCCTGAAAGGAAGGAAGCAAAAGAGGGAAGTGCAGTTGTCGCCCCTGTCACGCACCTGGTAGCGCCCGTTACACAGGCTCACGCCCGTTACTATTGTTGTGTCGCCCGTTATGCCACAGCAGCTGCTGAACATCTTGGCTAGACAAAAGGAGATCGCCCCCGTCATCTTCCAGACAGCGCCCCGGTCCTGCGTAACTCTGAATCGCCTGGCTGGTTTTCTCACCCATTGCGCCCGCTATCTCCTAGGTCGCGCCCGCGGTCTCCTGTCTTCAGCGCGAGTCTTGACCCTTAAACAACAGCGTTTTGCCCAACTGCCTTGCCTTGTATAAAATCTCCATTTGACGATTTTCTTGAGGGATTCGACTAGGGATTATCTTGGATCTAATTTTAGTTTTAGACTTCCAATTTCCAGCTTTGTATTAGTGATTTTTAGAGAGAGATTAGTGAGAGACTAACTTGGATTATTTATTCTAGGGTTTTTGGTGATGTTGAAGTTTTGGGGATTCAATTAATTGAGAGATTGTTGGATCATCCTTTCTACTGCTTTTCCTTTTTCATTTCCAGCATTTGTAAGTATTCTCTTCCCTTAACTCTTTATTAATTTCTTTGTTAATTACTTTCCTTGCTTGCTTAATTGCTTTACTTGTTATTTCCATTGTTTTCGCTTGGTTTGTGATTGTTGATGTTTGAAACCATGCTTAGGTTTGGTTTGGATGTTGTTAACTTAGTTAGTATCATGATTAGTGGCTAGGAACCCTATGGGTTAGGGGGTAATTAAGGGTGTGAATGGGTGATTAGGTTTGGGTTAGCAATATTAGTGAGTAATTAGTTGCGAAATCAATTTCCCACTCCTGTCCTTCCCTCAAGTGGAATGTATTTGGGTCCGAAAGTTCCCGAATACATCCGACATTTGTGTTAGAAGGTTGGGGTCGGGATAGTTAATGCTCACCCACGAAAGTAGAAAGAGGTTAACTAGGGAATTCCGTTTCATTAACCCTCCGGGTCCGTGGTGGACTTTGAGGAAGTTAATCCGGACTATCCTTGGGAGAGGAAGCTCGGTGGGTATTTTCTAACGGAATTTCCACTTGACTCTCCCTCCTTATTATTCCCTTGTTGCAAAACCCATTTCATCATCCCCGTTTGCATCCCGAAAAGCCTCTGATGCCCATTTCCTACCCTTGACCGACCTTAGCTTTGTTTATGGCGTTGTGACCCTCTTTAAACCGAATTCCTTACTTTAGAGATCTCGAATCTCGACCTTAGACCTAGATTCTATGACCAAGGCACCTCGCTCCCTGAGAAAGAACGATAAAAACCGGTTCTAACAAAACCACTGTTACACAAAATGGCGTCGTTGCCAGTTCAATTCGCAACATAATGCGGGTTTAATATCCTATGCACATGGAGTTGGGGTACCGAACCTAAAAGTCACTCGAACTCTCACCTACTAGGTTGTAATTTCCACAATTTTTTAGGTTTTAGAACTAAACTAAAGACACAATAAAAATCACAAATGAAAGAAGAAAAAGGCTCGGGGGTTGATTTTAGCCGCCTAAAGGAAATCTAATCGAAAGGTGATAACTCAGCTAGGAATGGGTTGCTACTAAGTTAAATCTCTCTAAGCACCCTCTTCCAAGGATAACATTAGATTAACTTCCTAAATCTTACCCCTCATTCTCATGAAGACTAAAACTTAAGAGTATAAAGTGAAACAAACCCTAATTTAAACAATCCTCAATTTCATGAAAGACATATTTAATTATCCAACTAAAACCTCACACTAATGCTTTAAAGAAGCCGAGCAACCTTTCAGTCAACTAAACTTCCACAAAAGATAGAGAGTAATGGTGAAAAATCCTAAACTAAGCTAATCATTCCCTTCCTATCAAACTTGAAATAAAACCCTAATAAGAGCCTTTTCTTCTTTTATTTATGATTTTTATTGTGTCTTTAGTTTAGTTCTAAAACCTCAAAATTGTGGAAATGACAACCTAGTAGGTGAGAGTTCGAGTGACTTTTAGGTTAAATACCCCAACTCCCTGTGGATACGATATTAAACCCCCACTATGTTGCGAATTGAACAAACTGGCGTCGTTGCCGGGGAGCTAGCGCCCCTAGTTTTAGTTTCTTGGTTTTTGGTTATTTGAGATTACTTTCAAGCTAGAAATTAGTTTGTGCTAATCCCAATGAATTTGATGCTTCCATTGGTTCTTGTTGGTGCATTTAGGTTCGCCCTATTGTCTCATCGAGCATCGTAGGAGGCTTCGAGTCCGAATGGGTGAAGTTCAAGCTAATTCAACCCGTACCCTTCTATCATATGTCGTTCCATCTTCGGGTACGGGAGGCAACCCATACATTTTACCACCATTACCACCCGACGCGGTATGCGAGTTTAAGTCGTGTCTTCTCGAAGGTTTTGAAAGTAACCCGTTTCATGGAGATATTTCCGAGAGTCCTATTGCTCATATGAAAAGATTTGAGAAGCATATCAGTTTCATGCATATGCCCGGAATATCTTCAGAATACTTGAAGTTGAAATTCTTTCCTCTGACTCTAAGGGGAAAAGTTGAAATGTGGCTCGATATATGTCCACCTGGATTTTATTCTTCTTCGGAAGCCCTAAAGAGAGATTTCCTTCAAAGATTTTTTCCAACCGATAAAACTTGTAGACTCTGGGAAGATATAATGAATTCAAGCAAGAAGCCGGAGAGTCTCTTTTCGAAGCATGAGGGAGATTCAAAAGTCTCCAACGTTAGTGTCCGCACAACAATCTGCCCAACTGGATGCTTCTTCAGCACTTCTATTGTGGACTCTTTGATTCTCTCAAAGAATCAATCGATATTGCATCCGAAGGGACATTTTTGAAGAAGACTGCAGAAGAGGCTAACCAATTCCTTCAAGAGCCTGTTCAATATTGCACTTCCTTTGGCCTCTATTTATGAAATGCAAAAAGAAAAGGCGAATGAGGAAACTTCTAGTCAATTGAGAATGGCTCAAGAAAAGCAAATCTTCAACTTTCAACAAATAGAGCAAGTGAATGTCATTCATTCTTCCCACATCGATCAAAATCCTTTTGTTTATGACCATACCACCAACCTTTACCCTTCTACTTTTCAACCTTTTGACCACCACTCATTCATTGAAGAAGAAACCTTCCATCCAACCCAACAAAACATTCCACAACCTTAAATTTCTCAACCACCCAAGAATCTTCATTTGGGTTGATGTTGGAGCGAAGAGGGTATGGAGATTGAGCAAGCAGTTGAGGATGAGGAGGAAGATATTGATAAGGAAGCCAATTGCATAGAAGAAAAGCTGGAGAAAGAACAAGATGAAGTTTTGAATGAAAATGTTCTTGAATGCCCCGAAGAGCAATTTGATTCCCACCAATTGCGAATTCCACTCCCCGAATGGTTGATTCAACACATGATGGATGTAGAGCATATAGATCTAAGGCATGATGTTCCGATCAAGAAACTTTCTTTCAAGTCACTTTATGTTGAAGTCAATTCAGTGACCACTGTTGTTCATAAGCATAAAGAGAAGGTCTATATTCTTGAAGTTGAACCCGATAATGGGAAGGACAATAATCATTCCAAGACCTAATGTCCCAAACCCGAGGTAATTGAAGTTACATCTCATGAAGATTCCCTCAAAATTGTACCATTGAGGAGGGAGATCTCGTGGATGAAGTTTATATCGAGGGCATAGAGATTGAGGAGATTGTTCCCAAGTGTCTGAAACTTGGAGAACTACTTGAGGAAGAATCTAAGTTTCTCCTTTATCCCCATAACCCAGTCAAACCACCGGAGGAAGACCATGTTTTATTTGCGGAGGTGATGAGGAGGTGTTGGAAAAGGAGGAGCAAGCGACGTTAGAAGATGTTTAAAAGGTCATTATCTCTTCCTTGCTTATGGTCAACTCAACGACCGGAAGGACGCCTCGATTTGAGGTTGTCCAAAGACGGGAGGAGTTGGAAAGGAAGGAAAAAGAGGCGAACATGGTGGAAGAAGCTGATTATGTACCTCTCATGTGCACCACATCTCTCTAGGATTAAACGGGTATTTGGATCGAGTTAGGGACCTAAAACTAGTGCTTTATGGGAGGCACCCCATAACTTTTGAGGTTCTTCTTTCATATTTTAATTTTTGCATTTTTCTAATTTTATTTCTTTTCTTCTTTTTAATTTTTTCTTGGTTAGTTTTCTTTAGGTTTTCTATTTTTCTTGTCTTTTAGTGTTTCTTTATTTCTTTCTTTTGTAATTTGAGGTATTAGTTATAGGTTCGAAAAAAATCATTTGAAGAAAAAAGAAGAGAGAAAAATGATGTGAAAAATAGAAAAATAATTGCATTTGAAAAATAATGAATTAAACTTGGAGTGAAAGAAGAAGTGTGAGTGAGTGAGGTTTTTGAAAGAAAATGAGTGTGAAGGAGAGTTTGAGAATGGAGAATTCAGAAATTAAGAATGAGGATAGGAGAAAAATTGATGTGTGAAAGTTTTTTGAAGTTAGTATATTTTGGAGTGTTGGAAATATTTGGAAGAGCTGCCAAAGAAGCTATAAGCTACAAAGCAGCAGACGATGCTCCAGAAGCAGATCGCAGCCGCGAAACAAGGGACACCAGCCGCGGAAGCCTGCAAAGCAAGACCAAGTTTTCCGGAGGTCGCGCCCGCGAAAGTGTAAGTCGCGCCCGCGACCTGACACTGTCTGCGATATTAGTCAGCCCTAAAACCCGACTTTCTTCATTCTTCTCATTTCATCCTCTCACAAACCCTTCTCCCTCTCTCTCTACAACCCTAAAACCTGCAACAAAACTCACACCCACACCCTTCCATCTCTCTCAATCATCAATTCGACTCCCTTCCTTCCTCCATTTTCGAAACCTAAACCCTAATCCTTCTCCATTGTTGCTCTAATCGGCTGCTAGGGATCCGAATTTCTGCCTAGATTTAGCCCTAACGTGTGACACTGCTCAAGCAATTATTCTTCACAACTAAGTGAGATATTTCTTGTATCATTGTGTGAATATCGTTTCCTTTCTCTTTTGCATTTGGTTTGCTCATCATTGTAGCTGAGTTAGGGATAGATTCTGTCGATTTTTACACATTATATTCACCTCATTGTATACTGAGTTCTAATGTTGTGTTCTTGCTTGATGCTTTGTGTGATTAGCTGCTATATTTCATCCGTCAAAACATATACACACATGCTTTGCTAAAAGTCTATGTCCAGAATCATACATTTGCACTGTACACTCAGATTGGTGTGTTATTCTTGCATTCTGTTTATGTACATTGTGTGTTATTGTTCATTTTTTACGAGCAAGAACTCATCCTCCTTCCTGAATCCATGTTCAAGTGCTCCGATCTGAGGTAATATCTAGTGAATATTGTGCATAAGTTTTTCAAACTCATTTGTTTGTTGCTTGTGTCAAATTTTTGGTTTACCTTTGCGATTTAGGCACTGTTATTGTTATGTTCTTGCCAAGGTTTCTTGTTCCAACATTCTTTTGGTTCAAAGATGAGTGGAAGGAACAAGCGTTCTCGCATTGAAGAGACTTCTTCATCACAACCAGGACCATCCTTATCTACAAAGAAACGTTACCGAGTGCAACCAGCCACACAGATTCGGTATGCTCCAAATGCGGATGTGACTTTCCAAGATGATGAGCATAGACAACGGTATGAAGAGCTTCAAGCACGGAAGATATGTGCACTAGACATATATGACGCGGCGACGGTAAAAGCCGTTCATTGCAAACCGAGCTTCGATCACCTTATTCGCACTCTTGGGTGGGAGGTATTCATCACGATCGATGGATCGATTGTGGACCAACCCGTCCTTGAATTCTTGAGCTCCTTGAAGGTTTACAATGATGGCAAGAAAGACGCACATTTTGAATACTGAGTCGCCCACAAAGATAAGCAGTGCACCGTGAAGCGTTTTTGCCAACGGTTGGGTTTGCCCGATGATGGGAGGTACTATGATTGATGTGAGAATTTTGACGAGCAAAAGGCAATGCAAGCCTTGACATGTTGGAGGAGGATGCATCTTGGCACGAGAGACGGAACCCCACGGTATCATTACCCCCGAAACTCTAAGGGGCGTGATTTTTGCAACCTGGTCGTCCAAATCCTCCATAGGATCGTGACAAGTTCAGTGTTTGGAAGAGATGATGGACGCCCCAAAGTTCGAAAGGATGACCTCTTCGTGATCTACAATGCCGTGAGGGGCAAACGAGTCAACACTGGATCCTGTATTTTACATTGTCTTCGGGAGATTAGCACGGAAGACCGACCTATGACCATTGGGATGGGCCATATCATTTGCCACTTCCTCGCCCAAGAAGGTTTTGAAAAGTACTTGAAGAAGTGGACACCACGCTATCTTTCAGATCCTATCGACAGGGTACGGTGGATGAAAATGAACATCCTCGTAAAACACCTAACTTTCACGATCTACTACCATGGACACAACGGTAACAAAGTAGAAGTTCTCTTGGATCCGGACCATGTCGAGCAGTGGTTGGACATCACCAACGAGCGAAACTAGTCTTGTGGCCAAGAGCGTGATACCCGCCGCAAGGTGGGAGGACCGGATGTGTCCGATGGTGAGGAAGAAAAGAAGGGCAATCAAGGAGAAGAAGGAGAAGAAGAAGGAGCATCCTGATCATGGCGAAGCTAGTGGAAGTAGAAGTCATCCATGGGAAGCTTCACTTGAGCATCTCAACTCTCAATTTGATCAAATGAGAGTTGACCTTCGTGAACAACGAATGCTACTCCAAGGTCAACACAATCTGCTGAAACCCAGCAAGACTTATTAAGCAACCAGCAAGAGTTGCTACGTACCCAACACTCCACGCTCAATGATGTACATGCGCATCTCCAAAGGCACGAGGAGTATTTCCAACAACAGAACTAGTACTGGCGTGACTGGGGGTATTACTACTACTCCATTGAGAACCATGCCCCGGCACCGCCAGAGTATACAAACCGCCACTATCCCACTTACTTTCCTTATCATCCATACCCTCCCCGAGAGGATCTGAGCAATGATTTGTAAGTGTCCCCGCCCCACTTTACTCTCTTTATTGATTTTATTTACACTAATAGTGTTAGACAAATGGGGGGTGCTTTATGGGGAAGTTTGGGGAAGTTTGTCGGTTAGTTGGTTTTGTTGAGTTCGTTGCCCCATGGTTTGAGTTGTTTCCCATCTATTGCTTCATCATTGGTAGGACCGGTCATGAGAGTGTTTCACCCTTAATTCCCACCTCAAAAGAGTGATATTCGTGTTTGAGGTTAGCCAATGTCAATGTACATGATGTAAATAGTTTGTCCTTTCTTTAGTTCTTTAGCTAGTGTCTTGATTTTGTTTTTGTTCTTTTTCTTTTATGCATGCGAACATTCACACTTAGTATGTTTTTCTTGTTTGTTCAGAACCCCAAGTGTGATGTTTTCCTGGATCGCGGATTGGTTCTGTTCTTTACTTGAAGACCTCGAGGTAACCTCTTTCCGCTCTCTTTGTTGTGCATATATCTTGATCCTTGTTGCATGCTTGATTTTCTTTTTTTTGGGTGGCGAACCCCTTTGAATGTCTGTGTTGGGATTATTTTGCTGTTGGAGCCGTGTGGACTCGGGTCGCCAGCACTTTTACGTGCTAGTTGTTTTTGTTTGTTTGTTTGTTTGTAGGTTCTCTACCCTTTTTCCTGTGACACCTTCCCATAATGAGGACATTGGGGTGTTTTAGGTGTGGGGGGAGGGGAGCTATTCTATTTCAAGGGTAGATCACTTAGCTTTTTGTTTTTATCTAAAATTTGAAAATTTTTTGTTTGAAAAAGGAGAAAAAAGGGAGTAAAAAACCTTAAAAGTTTTTGCTTTTGTTTTTGCTTCGTTTCCTGGATCGTGTTGTCAATGTTGGGAAGACTTTCTTAATCTTTTTGAAAGCAACCGGTTTGAGCATTTTCGACCCTAGCTTGGGCGATGTCATGACTCATTTATCTAGATTCCCTTCATTGAGTGCCTAGCGAGATCCCGTTTTATTTCACGTTCTGGATGAAACTGTGAGTCTCTAGTTGACCACATCCGAGTTTGTTGAAAAAGTGAAAGCTAATTAAATTAATTAAAAATGACCTGTAGTTAAGTTAGTCTACCTACACGGGATCGGTATTAGCGGTGCGACGCTATGACCCCTTAAGCACTTCGTTTTCGTTACAATGAGGTGTATGGAGTATCCTGTGTTGGGAGGGTAAACCCCGTTATCGGTCGTTCAACTCCTGAAAAAACTAACACCAATCTCGTTGAGCTTTCTCAAGCAAACGCTAATTAATGAATCATTAATAAAATTCTCATCATGCATTTCCTACGGCCCTCACCAAGCCAAGGGCGACATTAACAAGGGAAAGACATCGCTTAAATAATTCCTTTTCACTTTGATTCGAGCTCGGATGTGAGTTTTTCTTAGGGATCGATCGGAATCATATAGAACCCACTAAGCACTTCTTGCTTGAGTTAGGTGTTTTCGTAGTGCTCACAACGGTTCCTTTTGGATGATTAGTATCGTTTTCTTGATTGCGATAGCATGATTCCTTGAAGTAAGTTGTTCTCTCTTTTCTTTTTCGTTTCCTTGTTTTTTTTTTTTAACTTTCCTTCTCTCCTTTTTCTTTGGCTTTTGTGGGTAGAGCCGCTAGAAACCCTCACGAGACCACCTCGTCCACCTAGGCTGCCAAGGGTTTAAAGGGCTTGGTACATATGCTAAATGCACTCGTTTCCTCCCACGACAGAGGAGTTTGTGTTTAGTTTAGGTGATTTTTGTTTTGTTTTGCTCGTGACGAGCAAAAGTTCAAGTGTGGGGGGAGTGTTTAGTCCCGTTTTTAGGCCTAAATATCGCCTTTTATCTAAGTATTTTAGCTTGATTCCGAGTCTTTTTCGTGCCTCTTATTCTGTTTTTGGTTATTTTGTAGGTTTTCTCACCCATCGCGCCTGCTATCTCCCAGGTCACACCCGCGGTCTCCTGTCTTCAACGCATGTCTTGAGCCTTAAACGGCAGCGTTTTGCCCAACTGCCTTGCCTTGTATAAAAGCTCCTTTTGACGATTTTCATGGGGGATTCGACTGGGGATTATCTTGGATCTGATTTTAGTTTTAGACTTCCAATTTTCAGCTTTGTATTAGTGATTTTTAGAGAGAGATTAATGAGAGATTAACTTGGATTATTCTAGGGTTTTTGGTGTTGTTGAAGTTTTCGGGATTCAATCAATTGAGAGATTGTTGGATCATCTTTTCTACTGCTTTCCCTTATTCATTTCCAGCATTTGATAAGTATTCTCTTCCCTTAACTCTTTATTCATTGCTTTGTTAATTACTTTCTTTGCTTACTTAATTGCTTTACTTGTTATATCCATTGTTTTTGCTTGGTTTGTGATTGTTGATGTTAGAAATCATGCTTAGGTTTGGTTTGGATGTTGTTAGCTTAGTTAGTATCATGATTAGTGGCTAGAAACTCTATGGGTTATGGGGTAATTAAGGGTGTGAATGGGTGATTAGGTTTGGGTTAGCAATATTAGTGAGTAATTAGTTGGGAAATCAATTTCCCACTCCTATCCTTCCCTCAAGTGGAATGTATTTGGGTCCGAAAGTTCCCGAATACATCCGACCCTTGTGTTGGAAGGATGAGGTCGTGATAGTTAATGCTTACCCACGAAAGTGGAAGAAGATTAACTAGGGGACTCCATTTCATTAACCCTCTGGGTCCATGGTGGACTTTGGGGAAGTTAATCCGGACTATCCTCGGGAGAGGAAGCTCGGTGGGTATTTTCTAACGAAATTGCCACTTGATTCTCTCTCCTTCATATTCCCTTGTTACAAAACCCATTTCCTCATCCCCGTTTGCATCCCGAAAAGCCTCTAAAGCCCATTTCCTACCCTTGACCAACCTTAGCTTTGTTTCTGGCGTTGTGACCCTCTTTAAACCGAATTCCTTACCTTAGCGATCTCGAATCTCGACCTTAGACCTAGATTCTATGAACAAGGCCCCTCAATCCCTGAGAAAGAACGATAAAAACCGGTTCTAACAACACTGCTGTTACAATGAGACTCCTCTCGACAAGGCCCAAAGGGAAATGTTGTTCCAAACACGGTGCTTCGTAGATGGAAAGGTGTGCACTCTTGTCATTGATGGAGGAAGTTGCACGAACGTTGCGTCTACCACTATGGTCGAGAAACTTGGCTTGCCTCTACTACCACACCCTCGACCCTATTCACTCCATTGGCTCAACGATCTCAACGACGTCAAGGTAACTAAGCAAGTCTTAGTGAATTTTTCTTTTGGATCTAACTACGATGATTCCCCTTTTTGTGATGTTGTTCCAATGAGCGCTTGTCACATTTTATTGGGTCGTCCATGGCAATACGACAAGAAAACGGTGCACAATTGGTTGGAAAACACTTATACCTTCACCGATACTGGCAAGAAGATCAAGCTACTTCCCATTTCTCCCCAAGAACAGAAAGTTTCAAAAACCGGGTTGGGTAGTGAGTTGAGGAACCTTCTCATGTTGAGAAAAACACGGGATGAGTGTGCTCTTGGTGAGGACGAGCTACCTTTGGCTTTGTCACCACCTTGTAGCAAACAAAGTGAGATTGAGAGTTCCCAAGCACCACAAAAATTTCCTGTTCCATCCTTTAGCCCTTCACCTCCAAAAAACAAGCCTCCAACTACTTTCTTTCATTTGGATGATGGGTACATTGTGGGGTTCGATGCTTGTTTGATGGCTAACGTGAATGTTCGTGGCGTTCGGGAAGTTTGGAGCTTCATGGAGCCAATTGATGAAGAGTGCTTCGGTTTTAACTCCCAACAGTTGAGGGCAACTCTTTTTCAAGAGGGGGAGTATGAACCGTATCGGGTTCGATGTCAAGCTTTCATAGCCGGGATTGCATTTAAAGACAAGGTGGATGAAATCCCGACCCGTCATCACCGGACTAAAACCGCTCGCCAACTCGTTTTCAAGAATCATTACACCTTCACAAAAGGCGGGGTGGTGAGCATCACACTATCGTGGCCTCGGCGAGCCATCCTTGTTGGAGTAAGGAAAGGCTTGGGAATTGTCAACGACCTTAGAGCCTCGGAACCGAGCTGGGTCGTCCCGGGAATGAGGATTGTCGAGGCTTGGAAGTACCCCGGTGCGATAAACTCAAGATAGGAGCCACGCCAGCAAACAGGCGCCAGTCGCGCCCGAGTTAGAGCATTCACACCCGCGAGAACGTACTGGTTTGGGCGTCACGCCCGGCCGCTACCAGCAATGTCGCGCTCGCGACACTTCGAATTGGCCCAGCCAGGGAATGGAGCAGAACAACCTCGCGGCCGCGACAAGAGGTGTCACGCCCCGTGACAGAAGCTTGTCGCGCCTGCGACCCATTCCGTCGCACCCACGACCCACCTCGACCAGCGACGTTTTATGGCGGACAGTAACTCATCGCGCCTGTGACCTTCCGTGTCGTACCCGCAACCCTTGCCTACGACGCGCGTGCTATTTCGTTTATTTTGCCTAGTTTTAACCTAATTTTTCTGTTTAGTATAAATACCTTGTTTTCCCTTTTTCCAAGGGAGCTTATGTTATTGAATGATTTGCTAATGCAATGTTAGGGTTTTCCCCTAGTTTCTCTCTCTAAAATCTTGTTCTTACTTTATCTATTTGTTAATGGTGGTGTTAGCAAGTCATTCCTTTAGTGATTATTAGTGGATTACATATGATAATCATGGTGGGGTGTGAGGCCTAGTGTTGTGGACTCTCCTTGCTCAAGGTCATATCCTCATTTGGGTGTTCAAGCCCTTGTTCGTGTTGATCATTGTTCCCATTCACAAACTCAAGCTAATCAATCTCCCTCCACGCGATCGGTAACGCTCCATTAAGGTTACGAACTCGAAAAGTAAAGACTTTAAGAGTCCGCCTCTCACAAAAGGAAAGACTCTACTAAAAGTTTAAAGATGTGCTTTTGATAACATTTGGAAGGGAAATAAATAAGAACTTTATAGAATTACTTCATTGAATCATACAACATAAATTTACAAGAGTAAAAGATACAAATACAAACTTATTTACATGAAATAAAGAAAGAACACTTAAAGATTACATTGTGACTTTGTTGGGGGAAGCCTTGCCTAGCCTTTGTTGTAGCTCCTTTGAATGCCTCAAATCACCCTCTTGAAGATGCCAAAATAGTGCCAAAAGTGGATGGATATGAATGTAGAAAATGGGGTGAGAAAAGGGTAGAAAAAGGCTCTTTTTGTAGTGTTTTGGATAGTAGAAAGGTTAGGATTTTGGTGGAGTTTTATGAGGTTTATGGAGGGATAATGAAAGGTAAGATGAGAGTGTAGATAAGGGGCTTATAGGAGTGGAGAAGTGGAGATTATAATGGTAGGGAAGTGATGGAGAAGGATAGGAACAAGGTAGGAAAAAGGAACTCTTTTTGTTGGTTTTTAGGATAGTTTTGTGATGTTTTAGGGAGGCTTTATGGGGGATTTATGTAGAGATAAGGGAAGATAGGATAAGGGTATGTATTAGAGGGTTGAAGAAGATGGAGATTAGGATGGTAAGGAAATGGTGGAAATACGATAGAAAAAGGGTTGTAGAATGATGTTAAGAATGGAGATTAGTAGAGAGTGATGAAAGGAATGAGAGAATGGATGAATGAGAGTGTAGGGGGAGGAATGAGTGAATGATTGAGTGAGTGAGTTTGGCTTTGAGGGAGCTAGTATTTATAGGCTTTAGGAGGGAGTGGATACATATGCACATACATGCATATTCATGCTCTTTGATCCATGCAGTTGACTTGCATAAAGCACTAGGCAATTAGGGATGTTCTTGGAGTGGACGGTGGCTCGTGGTGAATGAACCACGTGTGATCAAAGCTCAAGGCCGAAAGGCCTACAGCAGGGGAGACGTATTTTCTCTCGTCCATGTATCCCTTGGACGGTGGTGTGTGAACGTATCCACTTTGGGAAGTGGTGTTTCACACTGGACGGTAATTGCAATCCTTGTGAGCTTTATGAAGTGTTTTGAGGTGCTTTTGGATACGTTTTTTAGGTTCCAAACTTGAGACCTCTTGGAGCTTCTTTTCATGTCACTTTTACGTAGCTCATGCATGGCATGCATGGCTGAATTTATAATTTTAAATACGTAAAAGTTGTGCATGCAATTCCGACATAATCTTGAGCATGTAGAGTACATGCGATCAAGTGTCTTTTGGCTTCGGCTTTGGCTTCCCTTATTTCTCTATTTTATAGCTATAAATACATAAGAAGGAAGTAATAAAAACTACTTTAAAAGTATATAAAATCTATGCTAAAATCTAGCTTATCGACCGACTTCTTCTTCTTCATTTTTGCTTTTATATATATAGTTATGCTATATATTCATGTGCCAAAATCCGGTGTCCACAGATAGCCCCCACTTTGATTGAATACTGGATAGGATAAAAATCAAAGTAGATCTGATTTGATGGACACCGGTTGAGATATGACTTTGGATTGCAAAGCTTGTGGATGATCCTTGGAAGCGGAGTTCTGTATCGCTGTTGTCGGCGGCATGCGCCTTTGCCGGGGATGATCTCGAGCAAGAATGATGCTCTACTTGAGGAGATCTCGGACGTTTGATGACGCCCTACTCGATATGGTCTCGGACGTTTGATAACGTCCTACTTGAAAGAGTGAGCTGACACTTGGAAGCTAAGTCCTGTGTCGCAGTTAGCGAACTTGTGCCGATAGGTGATCTCAAGCGAGAATGACGCCTTACTTGTTGGAGAAACTTCGTCGAACCTGATGCCGACGGCTCGTGGATTTTGATGTTGATTTCTAGTCTTTCTTATTGTCGTTTCGAGTCTTTCCCGGTGTCGGTTGATGATTGTTCGCATGTTTAATGACGAGGGACTTCACCGATCGCGATGTCGATGGCCCTGGGGGTTGAGACTTCACCAAAACTCTGTCGGTGGCTCAGGATTGGGACTGCATCGAAACTCTGCCGATGACCCTGATGCGGATGGGGACTTACACCGATGGGCTATCCTGTTTTTGGGTTTTTTGACGATGATAATGACAAACTAGACGCGAGGCCAGATGCCAGACTGGAAGCTGACCAACCAGATGCGAGGTTGGAAGCCGACCAACCAGACGCAACGCTGGAGGCCAAGGGACTGCACCGATCTCTACCGATGGCCCTAATGTTGATACTTCACCGATCTAGATGTTGGTGGCTCTGATGCTGGGGACTTACACCGATTGGCGACCCTGTTTTTGGTCTTTTGATGATGAGGGAATTTTTTATGCCTATGAAACCTCACTGGACGCGATGCTGGTGGCTCTTATTCCTAAGACTTCGTCAACCCGATGTCGACAACTCTTATTGCTGAGACTGCACCGAACTCTATCGGCAGCTCTAATTTTGATTTTCGGTGGCAATTCAATGACTGGAGACTTCATCGATCGCGATGTCAATGGCTCTTATTTTTATCAGATTATGTCAGTATGATCATTGGGAAAATGCTCCTATTTGGGGACTTGAGGCACCATTCTTGGGAAGACCACCTCTCTTTATTGGGCACACTTAGCCATGCTCCTTCTTGAAAGTGTACAAGCTCGAGCCTTTGGCAACAAGCATGGAGAAAAGTCAAAGGCTCCTTCTTTCCCTAGGCTGGCCGGACACTAGAGAAAAGAGAGGAATCTTTGCATTCACTCGAGCCCTTGGCAATAAGCATGGAGAAAAGACAAAGGTACTTCTTTCCCTAGGTCGGTCGGACAATAGAGAAAAAGGAGGAATCTTTGCATTCACTCTAGCTTTTCCAGGCCATGCAGGAGACAAATCTGACCACAATTATTTTAGATAGCCCTAAGGTCGATCAGACTTGAGCCAAGGCAAGTGAGGGCATGACACATGGCTGTGTGAACTGAACTCTTGTTATTACAAATTGGAGCTTCTAGCTACGACATTCTTCTTATTCAAACTTCACCCGCCTCCCTTTCTTATTCTCTCTCTTGAAGATCTTTTAGGTATTTTTATTCTCATCGCAAAAAGATGAATTTTCCGAGAAGGGGATGCAGACGTGCTACTCTACCAGTAGTCTAGGAAGACAACACAGAGGGAACATCCCAGTAAGGAATTCATGTCGGTACAATTGGTTTTCCGACAAGATGAGCATGCGTCGTCCTTTCATTCTTGCACCTCAGTATACTTTATTTCTTTTACAAGCTTATTTCTATAGCATGTTACCATTGAAATGACTTGCATGCTACTGCTTCTTTTAGCACTTTAAGTTGAATTTAAAGTAGGCGATACTTCAAATTTTGCTTCAAGCACATAGATGCCAAAATTTCACTAGGGGAAGGGACTCTTGAATTTTGCCCGATCGTTGATCTGTATCAGTCATTTGACTGAATTTATAATTTTAATTACGTAAAAGTTGTGCATGCAATTTCGACATAATCTTTAACATGTAGAGTGCATGCGATCAAGTGTCTTTTGGCTTCGGCTCTGGCTTCCCTTATTTCTCTATTTTCTAGCTAAAAATACATAAAAAGGAAGTGATAAAAATTACATTAAAAGTATATAAAATCTATGCTAATATGTAATTCAATATAATACTTGTTATAAATAATTCAATATAATACCCATAAATTTGCTCTAATACCTATTCTTTTTCTACCCTCCCTCTATCTCTCTCTCTCTCTCTCTCTACTCTCCAAACAACACTTTTCTCTCTATGCACTCCCTCTCTACCCTCTTTCTCTCTCTTCCACCGTCTCAATATACTCTCTATCTCTCTCTCTCTCATCAGAGAGAAAAAGAGAGATGGAGAGAGAGAGATATAGAGATGAGAGAGAAAGAGAGAAAAAAGAGAGAAAGAGAGATGAGAGAGAGACGCGAGAGATAGAGATAGATAGAGAGAGAGAGAGAGAGAGAGAGAGAGAGAAAGAGAGATGCAAGTGAGAGGGAGAGGGAGAGAGAGAGAGAGAGAGTGATGTGTGTGCATGTGTGTGCGTGCGAGAGAGAGAGAGAGAGTGAGAGAGAGAGAGAGAGAGAGAGAGAGAGAGAGAGAGAGAGAGATTTGGAGAGAGAGATGGATGTGTGTGTGTTATGATTAAATTAGGGTTAAGGATAATATGGTCTTTTCTATTTTATGTATGTTATAATTTAATTAAACTCTTCCTTACACCCCACCCCAAATTGAAGGGGGTAAATGGGGGTAAATCTCACTCCCTTTTACTCTCCCTTATCTTCTTTCACTTCCTTCCCAAGTAGGGGTAAGGAGGGGTAAGCACCCTTTTTAACCACCCCCCCCCCCCCCTTCTTCAACCCTCATTACCCTCCTCCCAAGTTGATCATTAATCTCACTCTCACCCTTCACTCTCTCCCCCGCCCTCCCCCCTCCCCCTCCCCCTCCCCCCAAATCTCCATAATTAGTTGATCCACACAATAGTAGTTCTTCCTTGGCTCCCATGTACGTCAATGCGATACGACAATAACCTATATCCGCCCCGACCCCTTAAAAAAGACACAACACTCTTCGTAGTATGCTCTTTTCGATCTGAAACCGCCTTAATCATACCAAAATCTCGTTTTACTCGAAAAAAAGTTAGAATATTGTCATCTCAACCCCAATGTCCCTTTGTTGGTAAGTTTATGTTGTTCTTATCTTTGTTTGAGACCGTAATTTATGTTATATTTTGATATAAAACTCAAGTATGATTTATATACCTCACGTCTACAATATTGTTCTTGGTAATCATTCTACCAAGGATAAAATAAGCTTAAGATCGATAGTAGAAGGTAAGGTTAACTCTATAAGTTTTGAGGATTTTTGTTGTATCTCCTATTCTACTTTGATGTGTTTTGACATTTTGGTTTAATCCGCATGTAGACACCGAGTATTTATACATAAATGTATAGCATAAACTATATAGTACGAGGCATAAATAAAGAAGAAGAAATTGAATAATAAAGCGGAATTACATACACTCTACATGTACAAATTTGCACAAGAACATACGCATGATCACATGTGAAATATTTGATGGTTGCATGCACAATTTTTACGTGAAAAGCGAGCCATGCAAGCCATAACGGAGCGACATGCAAAGAGGTCTCAAGTTGGAAATCTAACAAAAGCATCTCAAAAACACTTCATAAAGCTCATAAAAAGCATTCACCGTCCATGGTGTGAACAACCGATTTTCGAGGCAAGCACTTTCACACATGTCGACCAAAGATGCATGGATAACAATCAGATTCATCCTCCCCCTGTCTAAGGTCGATCGGACCTTAAATGAGGCCACACTGCGTTCATTCACCTACGTGTTGCCAACCACTACAAACACCCCCTTGCCACCTAGCAATCTGTGCAAGTTGACTACGAATTGCATATAAATGTATGTGAGTATATATGCATGTATGTGCATGTATCTCCAAGCCCTCCTAAAGCTTATAAATACTACTCCTCTCAAAGCCAAACTGGCTCAATCCTAACTCACTAATTCACTCCATCACTCATTCTATCTCCCTCTCACTCAATCTGCTACTCATCCTTTATTTTCTCATTCTACTATTCTCTCATCATCTCTAATTCTATTATTCTACTACATTCTTATCGTCGTCATCTTCATTTCCCTGTCATCCTAAAGCTTTAATATCCATCCCTCTCCCATCTATCCTTATTCTTACATAAACTCCATCAAAACCACAAAAAGCCTCACATAAATCCCACCAAAACCCTCAAAAAAGACCACTTTTCTACCATCTTTTACTCCCTTTTTCCATCTACCCTTTTGGTACTACTTTGGCATATTCAAGAGGAATGTTTAAAGGCTACTTTAACGAGGATGTTGGTTATTAAATGACTAACCTTAGTTGCGGAAATTGTACTAAATTTAGTTGTACTCGATTGAGTTAGGATCGATCTCCGGTGGCTACTAGAGTCGTCGGAATATTACCACAGTGCAAAAGCCCGAGTCTTGTGATTGTAGACCATGTTAGGAGAACCAGAGAAAGTGTATTTTAAGAGATTATGTTATAGCTCAGTTGTCTCTTTAACTCATTCCTAATCACCCCTATAAGTACTACTAATCTCACTAATTAGAGGGAATAAATCATTGTAACTGCCGTAATCAAACCCATTGATTATTGTGGTTGTTACATGTATGAGGTCAAACCTCATTAAAGCAATACTCCCACTCGGCCACATAAGCTTTAAGTACCACATCTTTCTCACTAATAAGTCTACTACACTTCATACCGGGAATGAGGCGTGCGACCAAAAGTAGCAAGTAGTGTTATATTAAGTCACCATCTAATTAACATAACATTTTCAAAAATAGAAGGAATATGCAACGATCCCCTGAATCATCCTCACTTCACCACATGGCATACTATGTCCCTTTATGCCTGACATGTCATATGATTATACTTCCAATATAATCGCCCGGGATGACATGGTGAAGATGGATCAATTCTTCCTTAGACACTCATGACGTTTCAACTTCATAAGACTGTTTTCCTAATGTGTTCCGCTGTGTCGTATAATCTCATGGCTCTTGGAGTTCACACTAAAGTAGCAACATCCAACTAACTTCCACATCATAGCTCATAGGTCAAAAGGAATTGTACAAATTGACAACACAATCATGGGGTTCACATAGTGACAAATGAAGGGATTCATTTGTCACTCCCTATAGGTCGGCAAAGTGCACATGTATGAAATATGTGCCATGGTATAGCTCCCACTAAGGTGAGCATGTCACTCTCTTATACCATGAGAATTTTTTAAGTCTAATTCTTACTCAAGAACTAACTCAAGCTGCTAGATTTACATACTAAGCGTAAATCACCCACTCAAATTCAGCTTTAAGGCTTTAACATGAAAACCACAACATTTCATGATCGATTCACATAATCTCATCTTAAACTTATTAAGGCAACTATCATTTAAACAATTCTATATTAAAAGTATGAATACTGATTCATATTACACACATAGTGTACATTGATTATGAATTCAAATTCATGTTACACACCTAGTGTCAACATGATTCAGTCTCATCCTACCCACTACCTAAGTATTAGGAAAACTATTTGTGCGACAAGATAGTTAAGCCTGGTGACACTTAATGTGCCCACATAATTAGAAAAAGAAAATAAAATATTCTTAGTATCCTAAATAAGACAATCTCGTAATCTTTAGATCATACAAACACACTATATGAATTGAGAACTTAATTATCCCAAAATTGGGTTACACAAACGAAACACTATAGTCTAGTTTAAACACATACACTTTATAACGTCAAGATTAATTAAGATATGAATCCCACACAAACTAATATCATATCTTCAGAATGACCTAAACTTATTTTGGCTTTCTCGTTAATCATTTTTCAAAATGTGTTTGCTTTGTATCGAGTACTACAATATCATAACATCACAAAGATAGTATGAACACATTGTCTTTACAGTTCCAGGCTAACAAGACCCACAACATGAACATTGTTTGCCTTCTGTTTATGTTCTGCTTAGATATTATCACAACTCAAAATCAGGTGCATATAAATTGAGTAACAGCATGGGCGGTCACAACTTATAATTAGAAGACATTCTAAGAATCTCTCAACGTATGCATTCCAACACACCTAAGAAATTTCTTAAGATGTTTTAAATTATTTGTATGCGTAGACATACTAAGCTCCACCATGTATCCCTCATAACAAAAGCAAGCTAGGGATGACCAGTTCTTAAATATTTGACCAAGCACATGTCATTAACATGGTTAGAAACATAATCTAAACTCATGTTCGCAAGACACAACAAATAGTCTTATCAAATGACAAGTACCGTGATTAACAAAATTCTTCAAAGCCACCATAGATTTCTTAAGAGGACAACTTTTATCTTCTTTCATTCTTGATACAAAACAAGAATAATCCACATAAAACATTGTTCTAGGAGCCTATCCAATCTTGCAACTCAACTGTTATTGAGTCTAACATATGAGTCAAGGTACAACCATATACATCCACTTTTATAGTATTAATGAAAATAGAACTTCTTCACAAAGAGATGTTCTCATAAATCACAAATGTACATTAAGGAACTATCCCTTTATGACACTCTCTAGATCTTAAGACACACGAATATAGTTTGTCTAATATTATTCATGATCACTCCCACTATCACTTAGACATATAGAATCATGAATATATGAAGAGCTACTCCCACTAACTCCATAAGTTGTGGGACGTTAAACATGATGATTAACCGCATGTTTAATCCTTCAATATGAGAACTAACATCATGTTTAATACTTGAATATGAGAACTAACCTCATGTTTAAGATTAATATAAAGGATACTCATGTCCTTTTGCTCTTGCTCCGACTTAGACAACTACCAGTAATAGAAAACGTGAAATTTCTTCCACTATTTCTATAATGCTCGGTGAAAATGAGAGTTAACTATTCCCTCGTTCACCGAGCGATGGTAATTATAACACATACAAATATTAAATTAAAGTCCACGGCTTCACTATTACTAGGAACTTATCCTCTATTAAACAAGGTATTACAAGATTATTTAGTAATTTTAATTTCAACACTAAATTTTCCACGACCACAGTCTTGCACATAACAACACAAATTTCATGGACATAAATGGTTTAAAATGAACTTTGAAACATTTTATAACCAACATAGAGTATGTTTAAATGTCATACTATGGCATGTGATAATCATAAAATAAATAAAGAATTATTCTATTCCAACAAGTAATTGACCATGCCAAACAATATGTAATTCATTTAACTCAATCATCACTAAGATGTTAAGTTCATGAAGTGGAAGTTCATTTCAAATTTTGAACATATCAACAATTTGAAACCAGTTCTATAGTACAAAGAAAAACTAAACTCTTTTGTACACTACAAGTTACTATTACTGTCTCAAAAACTTATAAACGAATTAAAAATTTCAAACAGTAATCAAATACTCCCATAAAATACCTAAGTGGATAATAGATTTAAACGCAATATGCAATACCAAAAAAGGACTAGAATCAACAAATGAATCTTAAAATAGAAAAACACATAGTTATTCATAATAACACTCAACTGTGTTAAATAGAGAGAAACGTACAAAGCTATGTTTGAAGACAAACTAATTGTAGTCAAAAGTAAAGTAAGTTTCAACACTAATATGCCAAAAAAATAAAACTAGATAAAAACATTACACCCTAGGTGTATGAATAATTTTTTGAAAATGAAACATATTCTTTTTCAAATCCCCAAATGCTACAACTTACAAGGAGACTCAAGACAATCTTGGGCATAATGACCTTTCAAAAAATTACTCTGATGTACCCTAACTTTTGGTGAAATATTTTTCTGGTACCCCAACTTTTCAAAACTAATTTTGAGGTACCCTTACTTTTTGGGTTAGTAATTATTTGGTGCTTTTTCGACAATTAATTTTATTAAGTGACCAAAATGCCCTTGTTCTTCCCTAATTGAAGAAATATCCTTGAAGAAGAAGAATGAGGGTATTTCGGTCACTTAACAAAATTATTGGACGGAAAAGCACCAAATAATTACTAAACCAAAAAGTAAGGGTACCTCAAAATTAGTTTCAAAAATTGGGGTACCGAAAAATAGTTTCTCCAAATATTGGGGTACCTCCTAGTAATTTTTTGATGACCTTTCTTCCTACAATTAAAGAACTTCACAAGCGCCATATTTTTCTCTCCTTTTGGAGCGTTTGCCGCGTGGAGGGGAATGATGATTAGCTTGAGTAGATGAAGAAGAAGAATCAACAATCAACCAATGCTCGAACACACACAAAAGTTGGATATGACCTTGGGCAAGGAGAGTCCACAACCCTAGACCTAACACCCCACCATGATTATCTAGGATAATCCACCAATAATCATTAAAGGAATGACTTGAAAACACAACCAAATCAATTAAACAAAGTAAACAAGATTTGAGAGGAAATAGGGGAAACCCTGAAATGCATAAGCATTACAATCATATTCAGCAAAAACTCCTCAAAACAGTGCAAGGGGGGGATTTATACTAATGGGCTTAAAACAATAAAACACGGCGTTTTGGGGACAAAATCACGCGCAGGAAAGTAGCCTTCGCGAGCGCCACGGAGGGGTCGCAGGCGCTACGGAGCAACGACATAGCAATCGCTTCGGTGCGGTTTCGGTGCGCCGAAGCGGTGCACCGGATGAAACGGTGTGCGAAAACCATAAACCGGAACCGGAACCGAATCACACAGTTTTTAAAAACCGGTGCACCGACTTTAACGGTGCGGTTTCACCGGTGAATCGGAACCGCATAAATTTCTATCAAACATCAAAAAATCTCTATTTAATCCAAAAAAAATCTCTATTTAATAAAAAAAAAAAGTGAGAACCCTAAACCCTAAACTGGAAAATGAAAATTTGAAATACTAAAACCTAATTCCCCCCTCCCCTTACTCGACAGTCAGTGTCTCAGTGAGACTGTGAGGAGTGTGAGCCAGAGAGCCAAATTTTCTAGCCCATAAGCCCAACCCAATAACACATTAACACCTAATGTTCTTTTTTTTAAACTAGTTAACTTACATTATTTTTGTATTAATTTTTTCGTAGAATTTTTTTTAACCAAAATTTATATATACATGTATTTAATTATATTAGCGGTGTGGTGCCGGTTCCCCGTCGGTGTGAATATCTCAAACCGGAACCGCCCCGTTTAATATCTGGTTTTTCCGGTGCGGTGCACCGGATTTTTAAACCGGTTCGGTGTTGCCCATTCCCGGTTTTTTTATCCGGTTCGGTGTTCCGGTTCCAGATTTTTCTTCCACCCCTAGTATTGATGGAAAGTTCTCGGTGTGTACTTTAAGCTCCTAAAATATGAGACTGATCGAAGTTTTATTGGAATTATGGTCGAAAGAGTCAGAGAACGTCTAATTCCTCAACCCACGTTGACCCCTTTTCGCTTATTCTTGCCGAAAGACTTCGAACCCTTTCAAAGGCCCCAAGTAGGTCCTGATGAGGACTTGTAGCTCCACTCCCACGGTCTTGGGTCCCACTTGAAGTGGATAACACACCCAACACCGATCAAACCATGCTTGCAGGGTCCCTGGTCCACCTTGAAATGGACGCCATACCCAACCCTGAAGTAGCTTTGCCCGTGTTTTACGAGGGGGTGTGGGCAGGCTTGGTGAGCACGGATGTTGGAGCTTGGACCCTAGTCCGATACGCTTCATACTCCCCTTCTTGAAAAAGAGTTACCTCAACTCTTGGGAGTAAAAACCATGGCGCTCTCCATAATTTGTCACCATAGAGCTCCGAACATCCCGATCGCCATGAACAATCACATGAGGCACATAACAAGCTTCGAACCCCACGATGTATCCATCGTCCAAATAAAAGAAGGTGGCTAGAGGCTTGTTGTGTGGAGGTAGGGGATTAAGGGAAGGAACGAGAAAATCTTGTTGAGTTTGGGAACACACATTCTCACTTGGCTTGCTACAAGGTAAAGACAGAGCCATAGGTAGCTTGTCCTCACCAGGAGCATACTCATCCCATGTTTTGCTCAAAAGGAGAAGGTTCCTCAACTCACTTCTCAGCCAAGGTTTCATTTGATGTGGGTTTAAGGGATTCAATTAATCACAGTTAAGCAATTGGTCTTGATTCAACATACACTCCCACAAACATTGCATACCAAATTTCCAATAGCACCCTTTCAATACAAATCCTCGAATAACCAATGACGACCAAACAAATTGTATGACCCATTCAAAAAGTTCATGTCGCAACGTTCAACATTCAAACAATATTCATTAAAGGACGACACAAATGACGAGCTCATAATTATTGGTTGAACAAGAATCAAGGTATCATCAAACTTATACTTCTCTCTAAGAACATAGAAAACACGAAGATTCCTAGCATGCCACTCAAAATATAGAGAATTCTCAATCATGGACATCACATGCTCATCATGCAACTTATCATGCCAACAAACACTCTCAAACAACCAATGCCTCCCAAAGATCATGCACGACTCACCCAAAGACTACACCACAATGTCCATCTTTCATGCATAATTCAATAAATTTCATAGGAGAGCTTTCGGTTACCTTGCTCTTCCCATGGACAAGAATTCGAGTGCCCATGAGTGGAAGGGAATGTGAGTCATCTCCATTGATGCTTAATTCCTCAATCTGTGGCAATGATAAAATTAAAGGAGCTTCTTCTTAGGCCTTTTCAACAATGATGAGGGGAAAAGCAAGTTCGATGTTCTCAACCTCCTCGTGGCATGGAGTTTCAACAATAGCTTCAGTAGTCTCACAAGGTTCAATGGAAGTTCCCTCGTCGGGCAAGAGATCGACTTTGGCTTACTTAACTTCTTCTACCATGTCACTTATATGCTCTTCCACGCCAAAAGATTCCTCAATCCAAGCTTTTACCTTAGCCATTTTTGGACATTACAAAGAATCGTGTCCCACGCGCCTACATTGGATACACTTTTGGGCGGGCCTCCGACGTTCGTCTCAGGGTCAACCTTGATACTCTTGGGCAAGGTTGTTCATTTGCACCAAAAGGGTCTCAAGGGTACGCTCGATGGTGGAGAATCGGTTCTCACAGTTGGAGATTCGGTTCTCGATAGCTTGAGCTCAAGGACTTCGGCGTTGGCTTGACTCATTTCGATTGGAATTATCTTCGTCATCCATATTGAAGGAAGAGTGATGGATTGTGTTTGGGTTGTTTTTTCGGAGTTTGGGGGTTTTCTTGTAGTTGGCTAGTGTTTTGCTAGGGTTCTTCGTGTTTTTCTCACATTTACATTTCATCGAACACCTTCCGTGCACCATTTTCCAACTTCACCTCAAAACTCCATTATGCATCAAAACCAACAAATACAAACACAATACAATGTATTCCAACACTATTGGATGCACAAGAATGGGGAACACCAATATTTGCAAGAAATCCAACAAAAATCAACAATAGAAATCACTACTTGCAAGAACAAAAACCAAAACTCCAGCTAGAACAAACCTTGAGCTCTGATACCAAATGTAACATTTGCCGCGTGGAGGGGAATGATGATTAGCTTGAGTAGATGAAGAAGAAGAATCAACAATCAACCAATGCTCGAACACACACAAAAGTTGGATATGACCTTGGGCAAGGAGAACCCACATTCATATGCCTAACACCCCACCATGATTATCTAGAATAATCCACCAATAATCATTAAAGGAATGACTTGAAAATACCACCAAATCAATTGGATAAAGTAAACAAGATTTGAGAAGAAATAGGGGAAACCTTAAATTGCATAAACATTACAATCATATTCAGCAAAAACTCCTCAAAAAAGTGCAAGGGGTGTATTTATACTAATGGGGTTAAAACAATAAAACACAGCGTTTTGGGGACAAAATCATTCGCAAGAAAGTATCCTTCGCGGGCGCCACGGAGGAGGGGTCGCGGGCGCTACGTAGCAACGACATAGCAACCGCTTCCGAACAGCGTGGGCGTAGCGGGCGCTACCGAGGACGTCGTGGGCGCAACAGACACGCTTGAACTGGGCGCTGGAAGTGTCTTCCCGAGCGCTGGCAGCAGTTCTCTCCCCTTCATGTCCTCGTGGTCTCTGGAACGAACGCTGGCAACGGCCATCCAGGCGTTAGCAGCGGCCAATGGCGAAGCTCAACTCACATGCCCTGCCCAGAACGTAGCGGGCGCTACGAGGAGGTAGCAGGCGCTACAGCGGAGGTCGCGAGCGTGACCTTCTGGCAGTTTTTCTACCGATTTCAAACTAGCATAACTTCTTTATTCGGACTTTGTTTTAAGCCCATAAGGTATCGATGGAAAGCTCTCGGTGTGTATTTTAAGCTCCCAAAATATAAGACTCATCGAAGTTGTATTGAGGGTGTTATAGTTGAAAGAGTGAGGGCACATCCAATTCCTCAACCCACGTTGACCCCTGTTCGCTTATTCTTGCCGAAAGACTTCGAACCCTTTCAAAGGGTCGAAGTAGGTCCTGATAAGGACTTGTAGCTCCACTTCTACGGTCCTGGGTCCCACTTGAAGTGGATACCACACCCAACATCGATCAAACCATGTCTCCAGGGTCTCGAGTCCACCTTGAAATGGACGCCACACCCGACCTTGGAGTAGCTTTGCCCGTGTTTTACGAAGGGGGTGTGGGCAGGCTTGGTGAGCACGGATGTTGGAGCTTGGACCATAGTCCGATACGCTTCAGATACTCTTAGCACCAAGTTGTTCCTTAGACGTATCATTTTAGCAACATATACCTTAAGTGGGAGAGTAGAAACCTTCAAGCGTTCCTCTTCTAATTCAAGGTGCTTAGCAATATCACTTAGGGTTTGAATATGGTCGCTGTGAGTCATCAGTGAGACAAATTATTTCCTCTTTTGAGAACCAACCAAAAGTGCACGAAGCAAGTTTGTACACTGGTAACTCTCATGAGCCTTTATCCCACCAGCCTCTAGATCTTGAACCATAACACTCAAGATTCTAAAATGTTCGGCGATACTACGGCTTGAGTCAATCGAGTAAGACATCCACTCAAGATGCAATGCTCGAAGTCTCATCTCCGAAGTCTGCTCAAACTTGGCCTTCAAGCTATCCCAGAACTTCTTAGCGGTGGAACAATGCCCGAACTCGCTAATCAGGTCGTCATGCATGTAGTACAACATAGTATAACATGCTCTACGATCATTTCTACACCATTCCTTGGTACGCTACTAAGCTTTCTTGATATCTCACAGAAGTAATATCAAGGTCATCGTCTTCCTTAGTTGTAGGGGGAGACATTTTCGCAGACAGATGGTCTAACACATCTCGTTCATTCAATGGAAATTGAATACTTAGCCTCCACAAGTCGAAGTTGGATTCATCCAACATCTTAGAAGTGAACAAATCATCAACTAAAGAAGTCTCAGATATCATGTCTACGCAAACAAAAACAAGACATTAGGCATACTCTTATAATTGAATTTTCAAAACACTGACATTCGTATCATATGATCGAAAATTTCGCAACACTCATAATCATCACATGCATACTAGACGAATTAGGAATTATGAAAATTCAATTATGAAATTCCATAAGAACAACTAATCTCTTTATATAATAGAATGTTTAAGTACATTAATACATCAATCCAATCACTACAAAAATGATGTCTACTCAATGTAAAACTTATTTACACACTACTATATAAGACGGATTTACTAACTTTGAATCGATTAAAAACAAAATATAAAACTCATCTATATTATCATAATCGATTGCTTAAATGTAAAAACAGATTCTACATCATGGCACACATAACTAGTTAAGTCTTCCATTTGATTGATTATCAATAAAACTAATTTATTTTATACATTAAAGCTATTTAATCATAATTGATTTATAAATGTATAACGAATTTACATATGAAATTATATAAAACTAATTTATATAATTTATAATCAATTTCCGGCAAGTGAGACATGATTGCATAATTGCATCATATAAAACTTATTTATATGTCAATCCAATCGATTAATATCACATAAACAAATAATCTAAAACACATTTATATGTGTTCAATCGATTAAGGTTACATAAACAAAATCATGCAACCTTTTAACACTAGAATATGCAAAACAAATTTACATAGTCAATATTAATCTCAACATTCTTTTATGTAATACAAAAATCACATAAAAGAGTTAACTTGCCTCTTTATGATATTAAATTGTACAAACGTATTATGATCAATCAATTAGACACGTGTAAAACGAAATTACACTTATAATTATATAAGACTGACTTGTATAATATTACTAGTTATTTTTAAATAAAACTAATTTACTTTAAAAAAATATGTATGATTAATTAACTATAAGGACTTACCTTAAGACAAACTTAATTATAGTTAATTGCATTCCCAAAAAAAAAACTATAGTTAATTGCATATTCATAAAAATCTGAATATATAATATGATACAAGACTAATTCATATAAACGTATATAAAACAAATTTATACTACGTACACACAATCATGATTTACTACATATCACTAAGATATTAATTATAAAACACATTTATATGTCCAACAAAAAATCACTAACTCCATTGGACATATTTAACTAATAAAAAATAAATGGAGCTAACATTTATATAAAACGAATTTATATATGCAACAAGTAAAACGAATCTACATTACACATACTTAAACAATCGGTAATTTGGGGGTTTCATATTTGTAGTTTGTGGTGGGTCGTAAAGTAAAGTAAAGTAGAGTAAAAATGGTGGGTTTTTCCGCCATTGCTGGGTTCTTTCTCGGAGTGCTTGCTTTTTTGGCTGCTGAGGTGGGTTTGGTTGTGTATGTGATTCGGTGGCTTAGTCAAAAGAGTAGTCAATCTGCGAAATATGCGGTTGTTACTTCGACTCCAGACCCTCTTGATTCCAGTCAGTCTTTGTTCTCAGTTTCCCAGAAGCAAGGTGTGCTATGGGTACTGCAACCAGAAAAAGTGCCTGAGGTTCCATCTACGGCAGATCAAACTAGAAAAAGAGAAATGGTAGTGGTTTCCCCTGTTCGTAAGGTTGCAAAAATCAAGGACCGTTTGCTCATTTTGACAGATGCTGATGGATCCTACACAAAAATTACCTTGAAGGGATGCCAAGTGGAAGCAGTTTCTGCCACAAGCCTTCCTACGAGAAAATGGGCTAAGCGCCTTCCAATCAAAATAGAAAGCAAGGCCACTGTCTTGTATCACGGAAGCAAGGTCTTGTATGTTTATGCAGAGACCTCATGGGAGAAAGAATCCTGGTGTAAAGCGCTCCGTCTGTCATCGTCAGATGACAAAGAAAGATTACTTTGGTTCTCTAAGTTGAATGAAGATTTTCGCATCTACCTAAAATCTTTAACCGAAGGACATCCGTCTCTTAGGAAACCTTCCGTGGGTTCTCACGGTGGTCTCATACAGAAGGCTAATTCGCTTGAATCCCCCGTCAAAGGTTCATCAGTTCTTAAGAAAGATTTCAAAGAAGGCTTCAGCATTGACTCTTGACGAGAAAAGGATCGCTGACAAACCTCGTGTTCACCAAGATCATGCTAGTAACGCGAAGGGTGCTGTTCCTACAAAGATTGCAGACACTCCTGCAGAAGACAATCCTTCTGTCTCTTCTTCCGCTTCTTCTGCTTCTTTCCCTCGCCCTGCAAGCTCGAATCATGTTTCAGAGGCCTCTGAGGCAGATGCTTCTGAGAGATCTGTTTTTGACGAGGGCACACTTTGCTGGAACTTACTAGTTTCTCGGTTGTTTTTCGATGCGAAGAACCGTATAGATATCAGAACTGCTTTGAAGGCTAGAATTCAGAGAACGTTGTCAAACATGAGAATTCTTGGCTATATTGGTGAGTTGACCTGCACTGATTTGGAGCCCGTGAATTTGCCTCCTTACATCCTTGCCATGAGGGTCGTCCCAATCGACATGAGTGACTTGTGGGCTTTGGAGATGGACGTGGAATATTGCGGCGGAGTGGCTCTAGATATTGAAGCCAGGCTTGAAATGCGTGAACTGGATGTTTATAATGGCGCCGTAAACTCAAATACCGAATCAAGCTCGGAGGTGATGCACGATCTTCTAGAGGACTTTAGGCATTTAGAAGAGGAGCTGAGACTCTCGGATGGAGCTGGTTCAATGGAGAAGGAGGCTGGAGACCGTAAAGGAGATAAGCTAAGAAGTTCGGGGACTGGCTTACCTTTTGCAACTCCTGCTTCAAGATGGAAATCTATCATAAATTCTGTTGCCAAACACGTATCGCAGGTACCTCTTGTGTTGACGATAAAGGTAGCGTCAATTAAGGGAACAATCCAGTTGCATATCAAGCCACCGCCTTCAGATCAGCTGTGGTTCGGATCATTATTTCGGGTTTTTGATTTTGTTTTGGGGTTTTTCTTGTTAATCTTTGAGTGTGTAAAATGCAAGAAATCCAAGATGGGTTTTACAGTCTGCCCATCATCCCAGATCTCGACCTCCGTTTTGGAACGTTTTAACTGTGTGTTTTTCCTCTCTTCGTTCTCTTGTCCGATCAACCAGGAAAGTCTCTATTAGGCCAATGTGTTCGCCGGAGACAATTTCAATACCTGGAAAAGTTCGGCAATCTATCTTTCTCTCTTTCTTTCGTCATTTGGCTCCACAAGTTCTTCCGTGTCTTTGTCCATTTCACCTGCCAATAGGAGTTGTCGTGATGGCGAGGAAGCTGTTGGAGTTAAAATTCAAGATTTCCATTGTGGCAAATTGGAGTTTTGGCACCCTCCAATTTGAGGGGGGGTGTTAGGAGGAGGCCTCCCTAACAAAAACAAGAAACAAGATAAAAGAAAACAAAGAAATAAAATTGTGAATAAATTGGAAATACAAGATTTACTACTCCTAACACCCCCCTCAAATTGAAGGGTGCCAAAACTCCAATTTGCCACAATGGAAATCTTGAATTTTAACTCCAACAGCTTCCTCGCCATCACAACAACTCCTATTGGCAGGTGAAATGGACAAAGACACGGAAGAACTAGTGGAGCCAAATGACGAAAGAAAGAGAGAAAGATAGATTGTCGAACTTTTCCAGGTATTGAAATTGTCTCCGGCGAATACATTGGCCTAATAGAGACTTTCCTGGTTGATCGGACAAGAGAACGAAGAGAGGAAAAACACACAGTTAAAACGTTCCAAAATGGAGGTCGAGATCTGGGATGATGGGCAGACTGTAAAACCCATCTTGGATTTCTTGCATTTTACACACTCAAAGATTAACAAGAAAAACCCCAAAACAAAATCGAAAACCCGAAATAATGATCCGAACCTCAAGAAATCATCACAACCACTGAAAATTCATCTCCATCGGCACCAAAACAAACACACCCTCCTCCAATTTTTTTTCCCTCCTTCACAAGCTCAAGCAAGATTCATCAATGACGAAATTAAATAAAGAAATTCTCGTCTCCCTTCTGTCCTTCATACTCACCCTCTCCTTCTCTCTTTTCTACAAGCAGCAACGACTCCTTTTCAAGTCCCTTGTTCTTGCCATTGTCTTCCTCTTGCGCTTCCAAGCCCTCCGTTATTGTGGGACAACTGCAACTATCCTAGCTGAGTTATCTGGTAATGTTGCCTTTGGGTTCTGGAAAAACCAGGATAAGGATCAAGGTGGGTATTCCAAGTTCATTGCTGATTGTTGAGGCAAACTGTTTGAGGATTGGACCTATGCTGCTCCCCTTCCTGTCGGTGTTCTTGGGGTGTTACGAGAGGGATTTGATCAACAAGGGGGAGTGTGACGTAGAATACGAGCTGATCTTGGAAGTTGTTGAGGACAAAAATCACGAACACTGCTAGCCGGAGAAGGTGAGGACGTAGGTCTATAGCCGCCGGTTCTGGAGCTGCCGAGCTCGGGCGCCAATGTCGACCTTTTTAGGGTTCCGCCAGTTTCTTCTCGGTGGGCTTCTTCTCGGCCTTGGGCGCCATGGATTGGGCTGAAGGTTGGTTGAGGAGAGAGAAAGAGATCGGAGATTCTTTGCAGGATCGAAAGGTTGAAAAGAATACAAGGTAGATGGGGAATTCTGAATGATGGGGAATTTTCAGAGCTTGAAGATATGTAGAGGAAAGAAAGTGGGATAATCAGGATCAGTAGCCTCCCCCGACTCTGATACCATGTTAAGTTTCACCCAATTTGGGGAAACTAAAGAGAGAAAAGGAGAGAGATTGAAGAGAAATGGTGTAATTGATTATCTCAACTCAAGAAATACAAGGGGGAGAGGTAGGTTATATATAACCAACCTCCCTAACAAAAACAAGAAACAAGATAAAAGAAAACAAAGAAATAAAATTGTGAACAAATTGGAAATACGAGATTTACTACTCCTCACATATTCCAACAAATGAGTGAATGAATGATAAAAATAACATAATCATGAACATGAACATGAATAATGTACTATTGTTTATATCATAATGTATGATGCATAATCATTTAAGAATATCATAATACATGTAATACACGATCAAATTAATCAAACATATTAAAATTAATGTCTACCACATGGAGTAAATTACATTTACCCTACCTGACATTTGTGGTAATAATTTTTGCACACCCGACATTTGGGAAATAATTTTCACCTTACCTGACATTAAGTGAAAGTGATTTTTAGCGGTAAAATCTTGTCGCTGCTCATCGAAAATGAGGAAATATAGTAATGCCCCTATATGACTATGTGAATGTATCATGTTGTCCATTAATATTTAGAAGAAAATGACTTAAATGATCATTTCATCGTTTTATTTCTGCTGAGAAGTGATCGGATTTTGCCACTAAAAATCACTTTCCCTTAATGTCAGGTAGGGTGAAAATTATTTCCCAAATGTCAGGTGTGCAAAAATTATTACCACAAATGTCAGGTAGGGTAAATGTAATTTACTCCTACCACATGCTTATTATAATTACACAAATTAAATTAAATTAAATATTCTAAATACAAATATCTGATTGACACTTAAAAAACAGAAATAAATAATGGGAAGGTCTGTGGTAGTCAGCTTTTTTTTTAACTACCGTAGTTAAATTAGATAATAACCGTTGATT
The DNA here is from genome assembly GCA_029582165.1 of Portulaca oleracea. NCBI lineage: Eukaryota > Viridiplantae > Streptophyta > Magnoliopsida > Caryophyllales > Portulacaceae > Portulaca > Portulaca oleracea. The sequence goes on along the minus strand of CM055885.1, from coordinate 10,017,530 downwards.
ATGGATAGAACAATTTTAGCCATTGATTTAAATAAATAACTTTTTTATTATTATAATTACACTTTATTAATTTTGGTAATGTAATCATAATGAATATTTTATATTCCTAATATTTTATATTCCTAATACATTTTTGAAGAATCTTTCCAAATGAATATTTTATATTTAAATATATTTTCACGCTGATGTTTCTAAATCGCAAAGTAGTCATTAGTCATTTGGTCATTTGGGGAATTTGTGTAGTTTATGGTCGTAGGTTTTTTTTTTTTTTGGTTCCACTATTAAAACTTTTTGCTAATCTTATGTGCAATATAAATATCTTTATATTGATTTAATTAATTTATGATAAAATATGTTATCATATATGTACATAAATTATTATTTATCTTGTTATAAAAGTAATATGTTTTTATATTTGATGTGACTTGCAAATTAAATATCTACCAAGCTCATTTATAAACTCATGATCTTATATATGTGTAATATAAATATCTTTATATTGATTTAATTAACTTATGATAAAACATGTTATTATATATGTACATTAATAATTATTATTTGTTTCGTTATAGAAGTGTATGTTTTTATATTTAATGTGAATGATAAATTAAATATCTACCAAACTCATTTATTTTAATCTTTATCATTAGAAAACTCGACCAATAAAAATTAAAAACAATATATTTAGATATATTCATAGATGATATACAACTATACATATATTTGTGTTTTGTTACAAAACATTTTGCGTTTCGTTCTGCATGAAATGTGTGGTGTCAATTCAATATTGATACAAAAGTACAAGAGTATATAGAGTCCTCTGTTAAGTAAACACATTTAAAAAAGCTTCGAGTTTAACGCAACAATAATAAAAATATGTAGTAACAATTCAATATTTTAGTGTTTCCGACACATTTATACATAATCTCCTAAAATTTATTGAAGACAATACTCATCATATATACTCCCTCCGATTTTGTTATTTGTCATCCCGTTTTTCGATATTAAAAAATTACTATTAGGAAAGTATAGAATTAAAATTTTGTAAAATTAGACTCTAATTATAATAATACCTACTTTCAATTTTTGTATGTCAATAATCCCTACTTTGTTTTTGTATTTCGGTTGTCAAAAAAATTGTATTTTGGTAGGACGTCAATACATCACCCATTGCATACCCTAAATATGATAAATTTTGACTTGCATTTGATTCAAAATTTAGCATAATACTTCCCCACAATTTTTAATGAATTTACAATGTTAGTCACAAAACTTTTTGTTGATTCTTTTCAAATTTTTTTACGAGCTTTTTACTTTAATTCCTTAGAAAAAAAAATTGCTCGGATTAAAAAATTAATTTAAAAATTATTCAAGTAACTATAATTTAAAACCTTTACGCGGGTAGGAATGAAAAAAAAAAGATGGCAAAATAAAAAAAATGTGAAAGTAGATTTGATACCATCAAAATACAATTTTTCGGTTTTAGAACCACCAAAATACAGAAAAAAATTGGGACCATCTACAAAGTGAAAATAAGGAATATTAAAATCCAATTTTCCTAAAAATTTTAATAAAATATTATGTGAGAAATTATTGAATAAAAATAAACATTGAAAAGCATGAAAAGACAATTATTTGTGAATAGAGAGAGTAACATGCAAAAGATGGTAATACAAATTTACATTTTTAATAAAAAAAAGTAATTAATTTGCCGATAATGCAACGACAACGCTTAAGTTGGCGTCTCAACCATTACATATAGACCTGACCGAACCCGCGAAATTTCTGGGTTTTGAACATGATTTTCTCAACTAAACCCGAAATACATCGAACCCGGCCCGCCTGTTTGATCCGAAAAATTAATTTTTTAAGTTTAACTTTAATAGAATTTGTGACTTTTCATTATAATTTTTAACTATTAAACTATAAGCGCAATTTCTTTATTTCTTATTTCTCTAATTTAAGTTAAAATAGTTAAAATAATTTGTTACTGCGGCAAAATATCATATTTTGTTATGTATACTGTACAAAAAGTAGTATTTAGACATTTTTTTAAAAAGAAAAAACCGAAAAAGGTCGCAATTAATCATAACCCGTTGAATTGACCTGAAACCAAAATATAACGTATGTATTTACCCAAATCCAAAATATATCTGACCTGTATTTACTCGAACCCGGTATACGCACGACCCGATGATGACCGACCGAATTGACAGGTCTAATTACATAGTGCTATGAACATTTGCCTGACCAAATAAACAATGTCATTCAATGAAAAATTGAATGCTTCACTAAACCATCACGTGGTATACTAAACATTTTTTATTTTCCTAAAAAATTGAATGCTTCACTAAAAAACAATTGATGGAAACTATATTTAATTAATGAACAAAATAGGAAAGAATATTTGAGAGATCTTAAGAAGATTTTAGTGAGAAAAAATAATCAAAAGTATTTCAATGGTCCAGATTAAATCTTAATAAATCAACGATTGATATTGATCGACTACCATAGTCGGAAAAAAAAAAAGTTGACTACCTTAAAATTTTTCATAAATAATAGCCCAATCATAACTAATCAAATAATTAATACATAATTAGGAAATAATATATAATTAACACAAAATTAAATAAAAGAAACTTAACAAAAGAAAGGAAAAATATGACAACCCTTTATTCGAGGCTAGCTAACAATCGGCCCACTATTTACATTATTAACTTTTGCAATCAATTAAAAGCACCAAGCCCTAATTAAACAGTAAAAGCCACAAAAAAAAAATAGTTTGTCATTCCCAGCCCCCTAACCTTCTTCCTAGTTCTCTGTTTCTGTTCATTTTTCTCACTCAGAAAAAAAAAAAAAAAAAAAAAAAAAAAAAAAAAAACACCACCATGCCATTAAAAACAGACAGCCATGATTCTCATCCAAGGTGCCCAATCTGTCTTCTAGTCTTACCGTTCACTCCCGTCACCAATGCTAAACACCCAGTCACGGTGGTCTCACAACCTAGATGATTAAACTGCTAATCTCCCTTCTCTAAAACTCTCAATCTGTGTATATTCAACAATCAAATCCGAAAACTAACGCTACCATCACATAGATCGGCGAACGACGATGCGAACGGTGTCAGCCACATAGCCAACGCGCCGAGCGGCAGCGGCGTGTTCACCACACGCGCCTTCATCGTCAGTCGATTCTGCTGGTATCCCGTCGGGCCATCACACACTCCTATGGCGGCGCATTGCTAACACGCGCCACTCTCCCAGGGCAGGTTTCATGGGTATGGTAAAAATAACTATCTTGCTCTATCCAAAATAAACACATAGTTGAGTGGATGAAGTCTAATTCAGTCTGGTGATGAGATAAGAGCGCCATGAAGAGATATTTATCAAGGAAGGCAGGACGGGTACAACCACTTACTCAATTCAAGAACCCATTTTGAATAACAACAAAGAGGGTTGCAACATATAGGGCGAATCAGACTACAACAAAATGTGGCTTTAGCAACACACCAAAACTGTTACTATAGGCTCAAATTGTGCTACCTTAAGTCTATGGCAACATTTTGCAAAGTGTTACATTATACGTGTGTTGCAATAGGTTATTGTAACACTTTTTAGGCTATTGCAACACTTGTAAAAAAAATATTACCATAAATATTTAGGCTACTGCAACACTTGTTAAAAAATGTTACCTTAGACATTTAGGCTATTGTAACATATACAATAAAAAATGTTGCCTTAGATATTTGGGCTATTGTAACATATACAATAAAAAATGTTGCCTTAGATATTACCAAAGGTAACAATTTTATTATATCCTATAACAATGCTTTATAAGGTGCGAGATCTTTGAGTCTTGACTATTAAAACACAATTTTCTTTACCTATGGCAACAATTTGTTGTTTTGACCTATTCTTATAAGAAAATTGTCAAAATATAATAAATCACAATTGACATATAAAAGTAAGTTCCATTACACTAATTGAAATAGATATAATAATTACAATTATAAATCATCCCAGCTATGATTTACTATACAACATTTCAACATTCCCAAAAGACAAAATATAGTTACTCTTTACACTTAAACAATTTGTACCTCATCTCCCAAAAGTATATAAAAAAAAAATTTTATGTTTGCAAAATATGGACAAAAAGCATGGGTGTAACCAGTCGTTGAACTTGAACTTGATCGCAAACTTTATTATCCAAAAGCATCGTAGTATATCCAATATCAACCAAAATAACCTGTAAACAAAATATAAGGAAAATAAGAAATACAAAATATAAGATAAATAAGTTGCCCTTCCGGAATGGTCGTGGTTTCGCTTACAAAGTCTTCTAAGAGGAGAAGGTGTGTATAGTACCGCTAGTGGTGGTGGAGCAGGACCATCATTGAAAGAGTTGGCATCATATCTGCACAAAAATAAAAGGACTACAAAATCCATACGGAAAAGAAGTTTGACAAGGAAAATAAGATGCATCTTGACTGACACCATGTCAAACTTTCAAGGAAATTACCAACAATAATGCAATGAACTTCCAAAGTGTCAAGATTAAAACATACAAGCGTCTTTTTAGATCGATCGAGTTCCACCCATCATTACTGACACTTTGTGAAACTTTCAAGGAAATTACATGCCTTAGATCAAAATCCAAGACAACTAAAGGATCATCTTCTCATCACTAACCAAACTCATTTTAACCTTTAGCTTCCATATTACGTGCAAATTCTATCATAAGCTCATTTCAACAAAGGAAGTAAACATGTTCAACCATTCATATCCAAAATACAGTTTTGTTTTTGCCAATGTGATGGTAAGGCCACAACTAGGCGACAACATGCATTACAAAAATGTATGTTGTACTACTTTGCATTGAATAAAAACAGGAATCTGCTATGGATACTAAACTTAAACTACATAATAAAGCTGGAAAACATCAGTATGAGATGACCCAGGCTATTCCATGTTAATGTCAGACTCCCCAGAAAACGGTAATTTCAGCAAAATCCACAACTCAAAAATGTCAGTAGATAATACTAAACACTAACCTGCAATACACATATGCAGGAACACCAGGAACTCACACAATCAAATTAAGGCAGTCCCAAAAAGTTGGTTCCCAGAATCTTCATGCAAGCAGACATTTTGCACATATATGTAGCTGAGCGCCAGGGAGTACAAAAAGACACTGATAAATCTTTACTTTGATTTATGAATTTCTTTCTTATATGCCTTCTGAATTCCACTATGAACCTGAAAGATTAAAAAGAATGAAAATTTTATGAAGTTAAAAGAATGAGCGATATAGTAAAACTTACAATAACAATCTTTAACTTGAAAAATGGGTATCTCGAGATACTTGTACTTTGCTTCTTAAAACAGTTAACTAAAAACATCAATTTAATATTGCAGACATATCTAAGTTGGAACCTTTACAAACATATCAAATAGGTCTAGTTTCTTATGTCAGGAATCATCTCGCACACTGTGACCAGCAAAGCTGGTTTTAGGCCTGTTCAAATGTGTACGAGCAACAAATATCAAGCCTTTGAGCAAAAAATTCCTTGTATGATTCAGTTTTATTGACTTTTATCCCAATTATGTCTTCAGGAAACAACAAATTAAATTCCAAGAAAAATAACACTTATAATCACTATAGCAACCAAATTCAAAAATATTAATTTCTCTGCACCCCAACACAAAGTTCATTTTTTCTTCAGAGCGCTAAGCACGTAAATTAGTTCCAGCACTCCAAATTAACTTGCCAAAAAACCTCCCACCAAGCCCATTTCACCCAACCTTGACACCAGAAAAATAATTCAAATACAACGGAGAAATTTGCAGGTACGTTATTCTTCTACATTGAATTGCAGTCGATTTACAAAAAAGCATGTTACAAATCTAATGCTTGAAACTTAATTTTGAAATTATAAGTTTAACGGGATGAACCTGGGTGTGGTGACAAGCAAAATAGGTTGTGTCTATGGGAGATCAAGACCCCTGAAAGTCTTTTCATATTCCCTTCACTCACTTCAGGCTTTAAACAACCATTCCATCCAGGTTTCTTTGGTAAGCGCTTGATTGCTATCTGTAATTTGGGGTTTGCTTCCATAGTAGTATTGAACCGTTGTATTATTTTCGGCCCCTTATTTTTCCAAGAGGAGAACTTGAGTGGGGAAATTTGATGAAAAGGCCTTTCATTCAACTCCCACATATGGGAGCTGGAAATTTCCCATATCCACCAGTACCAAACCTGTGTTCAGAGCAGTTGATGAAGTCGCTAATACGACCAGAGAATGTTAAATATCCTTCCATGCTATGCCCATCATTTTCGCCTACACTGGAAGAAACAAAGGCCAAAATTCAGGTTGCCATGATGGAGAAAACCAAAACTGTTTCCTCACAAAACACCTTGATTCAATCCACCCCTATTAAAAGTTATCCTCAGCAGCAAGAATTCCATGCTAAAAAAGAAATAAATATATTGTCTCAAACATCATCCCAAACCCACCATTAAATCAATTGTATGATTTGAAGAAACCCATGCTTTTAAGTGAGGTTATTGATGATGATGGTGACAGTGCAAGACATGTGAACAAGATGGTTATATCAAAATGATACTATTGGGGGAGGGGGGGTTCACCTTTGACAGTAGAAAATTCTCAACGAGGCAAATATGCACCCTTGTGGTGCTTTGATTGGCATACTTGACTTCCCCTTAAATTCTCCTTCACTTAGTCCTTAATAGAGAGTTTGAATATTCAACTCTTTGCATCTCTGAAACCGTTTTTTTCCTTCACTTAGGTCAGAATCAATGCAAGAAAAATGACACTACATCAGAAACATAAGGAAGACAAATCTAAATTACTAGTCTTCCTCACATGGTTCATCCTACAAGCATCAAGCTAGGCTGACAGTACATTAGATACATAAGTAACACAAATATGAGTTATGGAATTTTCCATAATATGCTTTTCTGATTTGGGTCATAATATGTTTGAGAATGAAGACTAATAGAAAATCAAAAACATAATCAAACAAGAAGAATCTCAACTGAAAATACATATGAACCATAATTAGGGAAGGTAAATCATTGACATTGCTACTATTTAATCTAATAATGTCATTTTCAACTAGGTACCTGTCAATGCACTCCAGGGAGGTATTATTCGGTGAGGGCTTTGTTAGAGTATTTCAAGAGTTGAGAGGCCTAAAATACAAGTTATAAGCATAGGATCGACCGGATAGGTCGAAAACAAGCTTAACAAGAGAAATGGACCCAACATGGATCGTGCTAAGTATGACACGACCCGTATTGGCGTCCAGAGAGCACGAAAAATGTGCATAGGATCAACACGGGTCGTGTTGATCCAACACGGGTCGTCTTGATCCAACACGGGTCGTGTTGATCCAACACGGGTCGTGTTGGCTACAACACGGACCGTGTTAATCTAACACGATCCATGTTGATCACAGTCGGGATTGAATTTCAAATCCCATGATTTATGCCTCGTGTTGAAATGAATTTGGTCATGTTTTTGGATGATATTGACTGAGAAATCAGTCATGATTTCTCATTAATATCATTCAAATTAAATCCCTTGGATTGTGCCCATTGCAATTGGAAGGTTTGACCACCTTATGACTCCAAAGTTTATCTATATAAGGTGGATGAATTCACCATTCATCCACACCCTCAATCATTCTCTTCTTCTTTTCTAGAGAGTTTCAACACACTCCTAAGGTGTTGAACTGCAACAACATTCTTGAGAGTTCATGAGAAATCTTGAACTTTGCTTACAAGAAGTTAGGTTTTACCCATAAGTCTTTTCATGGTCTAGTGAATAAGTCTTAAGGGGAGCCGGTGTAACCGTCGACTCTTAGCCACCCTAGTGATCTCACATCTTCCATGTGACCGTGTTTATCCATCTCATTGTTTTTTCCAACAGGCTTGAATAACAAAATTATAAGAAATCAGGTTTTCAATAAAAGTGGTATACAAGTAGGCATGACAAGCAACAGAGACTAATAAATTGATAAGGAGTTAGTTTCCAGAATCATTGAAAATAATCTTACTCCTCATCCAAGGGGACTAAACTATATCAAATTAAGGCTAGGCTGCCAATTACCAATAAATCCAGCATTAGAGCTTCTACTAATAACAACCTCCACACAGTGAAAAAGGAAGCACTTCCAAAACCCATACTACCAAGAGGTGAACGATAAACCATCAAGTGAGTAATCCAGTTAGACGAACTACATAGCAAACACACTAGCTAGCCAAATAAACTAAATAGAGACAGTCACACAAATAGATCAAGAATCAACTTACTCGGACCAATTTCCCCTGAACTAAGACAGTTTGATTCCTGTTCACAACAGACGAGGTGAACATCCATGACATAGAAATTTAAAAAAATCACAAAACAGTGAAATTAGAGCGAATTCACCTGGGATTGGTAACGGTGAAGCTTGATTTCTACACAATAGATGAAAATTTCTTTTCTTGTTCAATAAATTTTCCAAAACACTCTTTAGAAGATGACAATATTGGATCCAAGATGCCCTTTTCTGGAAGGCATGCAGACTTCCTCGAGGAACCCATAAACAGTAATAGGCAGGGAAGGCTCAGACTAGATCGACCCCCAACATTTAACGTAACATCGACTAAGGACCACACCAATCCAACAAGAACGATATCTAGTGTGCACGTATTTGTCGCTGGTGGTGGCGGTTTTGTGGTTGGTCGGCCTGGTTGACGTTTGCTTCTCCAAATTCACCAAGCGTCCTAGAGATTTTGCCTCCATCTTCTTCTGCCCCTCCACCAGCTTCGCCTCCACTTCCATTTGGGTCTCCGAGTGCCCGCTAGTGCATGATGTCGCCTAACAGGTAGAGGCGAGGGTGGATACTCAATTAGGGTTATGGTTAGTCGATCTGAGTAAGGTACGTGTATATGGAGGGAGGGAGAAAGGGAAATTTGATTTTAGTTTTAATTCTGGAAAAAAAATTAAAGATATTACGGTGGAGGGAAATGAAAATGATATCTAGCAAATGCCGCCTAAATTGAATTCAACTTTTTTCTTTTTTTTTTGGAATTGTTACAATAGCTAGTTTTAGGTAACATTTTTAGGAAAATGTTACTTTAAGTTTTATCTTAAGTAACATTTTTATTAAGTGTTGCTATAGATACTCTATTGCAACAATTTTTTTCAAATGTTACAACAGTTAGTGTTACAATAGACCACTTTTGTTGTAGTGTCATAATAATTGCCAAAAAATTAGCCTAAACAGATTAGGATCGATAATTAAAAAAACTCAGGAATCGCAGGCAATGCTCTGATACCTCTGTTGGTTATTAAAGGACTAACCTTAGATGCGGAAATTGTACTGAATTTAGTTATACTCAATTGAGCTAGGATCAATCTCTGGTGGCTACTAGAGTCGTCGGAATATTGCCACATCGCAAAAGCTCGAGTCTCATGATGGTAGACCGTGTTAGGAGAAACAGAGAAAGTGTATTTTGAGAGATTATGTTATAACTCAGTTGTCTCTCTAACTCATCCCTAATCACCCCTTTAAGTAGTACTAATCTCACTTATTAAAGGGAGTGATTATGGTGATTTATTAGTATTGTAGCTGTCGTAATCAAACTCATTGATTATTGTGACCGTTACATGTATGAGGTCAAACCTCATTAAAACAATAAAGGAGTTTTAAGCTACTACAAGGGCCAGGCAAGGCTTCTTCAAAAGTCAAAATGTAAGTTTTTATGTGTTTCTTTCTCATATAAATAAAGTGTTGTACATGTACTTCTTTCTTTAATTCATTTTTATATGATTGAATGAAGTAATCTTATAAAGTTCTTATTTATCTCCCTTCCAAACTTTATCAAAAGCACACTTATATCTTTTAGTAGAGTCTTTCCTTTTGTGAGAGGCAAACTCAAAAGGTTCCTACCTTTCAAGTTCGTTACCTTATCCCCGAATCCATTCTCGATTTCGTAGGCGGAGCCTTTCTTTCTTATTTTATTTTCTAGTTTTTCTTAGCTTTTCTCTTAAAAAAGTCAAGTGGCGACTTCTTTTCGAAATAAAATTACATCGGAATTGCCTAAACTGCGTTTAACATGGTTTTACAATATACCGATGCAACTTTGAAGTGATTTTATGTATTTCTAAATAATGGTTGCCTAAATTACTTTCTTCTCAGCCTAACATCTTGTGAACAAATTGAATTAATTCCTGAAGAGTTGGAATAAGTGGATGTTCACTCCTGCTTTAGTTGAATGATTCATGGGATGCGTAAAGTAAAGGGAAAGTGGTTTTACAACTATTATTCCTAAAATGTACAATTGAACCTTAAAGGGATTTTTAAAGCTAAACCCTAGCACCAAATCCCAAATTCCGTCCCACAGATATTTAAAAGTCTGAACGACGAGAAAAAAATTTCCACACTACCAAGCGCCTGATTTTGATTTTTTTTCCAATGCATGTTGAATTCCGTTTAATTAATAGACGATTAGTTTTGGATTGGTTTCTAATTTCTTCTTTTTTTTGGTAATTTTTTCATTTTTCCTATGGTTTTGTACTTGGGTTATTTTCGGGTTTGTTATTGCTCAAATTTGTGCAAAAAATTATTCGGAGGTACCTCAATATTTGGGGAAACTATTTTTCGGTACCCAAACTTTTCAAAACACATTTTGAGGTACGCTTAATTTTTGGGTTAGTAATTATTTGGTGCTTTTCTAGTCATCAATTTTATTAAGTAACCAAAATACCATTCTTCTTCTTCTTCAAGGATATTTCCTCAAGAATGGAAGAACAAGGGTATTTCAGTCACTAAATAAAATTGACCGGAAAAGCATCTAATAATTACTAACCCAAAAATCAAGGATACCTGAAAATGAGTTTTAAAAAGTTGGGATGCCGTAAAATAATTTCTCCAAATATTGGGGTACCTCTGAGTAATTTTTTGTAATTTGCGTATGCTGAAGTTCTGGTCTCATTGTTAAATAACTTGTGTTTTCTCATGTAGATATCTTTTGGGAAATGATTTGAATTCCGTGATCTGTGATTGTTTCGGTTGTGCTTGAATTTCCATGAGCAATCCCCTTTCACGACTCTTATTACGAGGTTTGGGAATAGAGGGAGTTAATTTGTTCCGTTTTTGTTTGATTTTTCCTGCCATGTCTTGATTACATGAACCTGCAAACTTTAAAACTAAGTCTAAGTAGTCTGGAACCTTTGAATGATTGGACCTTTTTTAGGATAGATTTTTGTTGAAGAGTTTAATGTTCATATTGAATAGACATAATGGATGAACTTGTTGCCTGATTTGTTTATGTACCGGGTAGTGGCCATATGGAGTACTAAGTTTTTTATGTCTAATTATTTAATGCCTAAATATACGGTTGACTCATTTGAATTTTGAGGTCTTCAATTTTCCAGGCTGAATAATAAAATTTTCCTGGTTTTTGTAGTCTAGTTCGATCAATGTCCATCCTCCATGTACCATTTATACCTACTAATGGATCATTAAATGTTGCAGGATATTAACATAGCTACATCCAATGAGGCTTTCTTATTGCTTTCTGTATGTATTAGTATCCAAATGTGCAGTTTAAACATAGGGATTATAGAATGTAATTTGGGGGTTTAATTATGTTATTAGGGTTGGGTTTTTTTTTTGGGTTTGTTGATGTGTATTGGGGTTGGGATGTGGATTTTATTATGTAATGTGGGGGGTTGAATGGTGTGATAGGATTGGGGGGTGTTTAGACCCAATTTCGTGTCTAAATAACGCCTTAATTCTTAGGCTTTTGACTCGTTTCGTGTTTATTTTCATGGCTTTTTAGTATGTTTTTGGTTATTTTGTAGGTTTTGGCGTTTTACATGAAAACGTAGCAAAAACGGCCATTTTAGAGCATTTTTGGTGATTTCCCAAGCCGAGCCGGACCAAGAGCCGAGGCTGAGTTGACCCGAGCCCACTTTCCCTTCATTTGGTGCAAATCACTAGGGTAACACCCGCTACGATCCTCGTAGCGGGCGGTACATGCCTTGGAAAGAAGGAAGGAACAAAGAGAAGAAGACAAGTAAGGTAGCCCCCGCCACACTGGGCGTGGCACCCGTTACCCCTGGCTGCCGTCTCTCGAAGCTCAGAATCGCCAAGACATATTTCGTAGGATAGCCCCTGTTAGGAATGTCCCGACAATGTTCGATATACACGGAGATTAAACCAAAGTAATATAGTAATTATATGTCTTGCTAGAGACCTCTATAATTAGTAATTAAATATAATTAATTGCAACTATATTATTTGGTCCTACTGGGTCACACAAGTCAGTGCCCTGGAACAATGCATGTAACCTAAATGATATTGTATCACGTTTAGAAAAGTTGGGAACTGATTTCTGTGAGAAATCAGCCCAACACGGTCCGTGGTGTCCATGGGCCGAATAATTGGACCTTCTGGAGTCCAACACGGACCATGTTGTTTCAACACGGACCGTGTTGGGCCCAGAAACGCGCCGTTGTTTTAAGTCGGCCCTTTAGGGTTTTTGAACCCTTTCCCTAGGTTTTCTAAACACTATATAAAGGGGTCTCTGGGAGAGATTATTCCACACCAACTGCCTAAGACTCTTAGAGAGATACCAGGGTGATTTCCTGAATTCCTCTCTCTTTGGTTTGCGATTTGATTCAGAAACATTCTCTGTTTCCCGAAACAAATTTCACATACATCTTAGATTGAGATTCGTCTCGATCGGGTCGATCTAGCAATCGGGTTCCCGGAGTGTTGCGTGGACTTTTCAGTAGAGGGTTTCAACATTGGAATCTGGAAGGTCAACCTCTTCTTCAGCAGGAATTAGCGATCAGGTATAATTACTAAAGCCTCTGCAGTTGTTATTGATTAATTGTTTATAACTGTTATAATTTTCCGCCAATTAATCTGTATCTGTAACGCCCCGGGAATTCAATTATCGAAAAGTCAAAGTCAAACTAACGTTAACAGACAAAATTTAGCGGAAGACTTAAACTCTTATTTGGTGTCACTGCCGTATCCCCGAAGGAATACAAGGCAAGAAGGAAAAAAAACAACGACTGTCTGTCAACGGCAACCAACTAACAAACTCATACTTAGAAATAAACCTCAAACTAACTTCAAGTCTTTCAAAAAGAAGCATAACGAAAGTAACGACTCCTAGACATGTCATCCTCACTTCTAATTCCCGTCCCCAGCATATTGATCATCACCTGAAAACAAAACATTTCAAAAATGAGGGAGAAATCTCAATAATGTCTACCCCTAACGTTGAAAACAGGTTAAGTTCATTTCAATTCATTTGAGGAAGGGGAAGCAAGTCAAACCTTTTAATAAAACGTTTAACCCATACAACTGTTTTCCTCAACCCAACCCATTCATTTTATTATGCGGGCGGGATATCAAATCCCAAATAGTATCATCGCCTACCAAAGGCATCAAAACAATCGCCTACCAAAGGCATCAAGGTAACCGCCTACCAAAGGCATAAATATAATAATCGCCTACCAAAGGCATCAAAAATCGCCTACCAAAGGCATCAAAGTAATCGCCTATCAAAGGCATCAAAGTAACCGCCTACCAAAGGCATTAAAGTAACCGCCTACCAAAGGCATTAACAGAACAAACCCGCTTAATGTTTCACTTGAGTTATTAGTATATTATTCAAACTCAGCTCACAACTCTCAAGTCAAACCCAACCCAGGTTATCAAAACCAATAATAAAACCGCGCATAAAAGACCATCTCAATTCTCAATTCATAAATCAATAATTACAAACAAATATTAAAAAACAGATGGTCACATTTCGACATAAAGTCCTCTTTCGGGATGCAATTCTCAAAACAGATTAGAAAACATTAAAAACACATTTAAAGGGCATCCCGGTGGGGACTAGAGCATAGACATTACCTGGTTAGCTTCACTTCACAGCAAAAGCGAACACACTTGAGCTCACTAACGACGCGATTTAGCTCGGGCCTAAAATAGAATAATTATTCTAATCAAAACGCCCTTTGAAGTTAGTCTTAACTACCTTCTAACTAACCCTCCCCTAGGAACCCTATAGGTTCCTTCCAATCATGAATTTACACTTTAAAACATTTAATACATTCCAAATAATCACATAACCAGCTCAATACATCACTTCACACCACAACACTTTTATTAATAACAAACATTAACAAAAACAGATTACAGCATCCACATAAAAAGGGTCGTAACTTGACTTCCCGACATTCTATGGGTCTAGTTTTGGACTTTTCGGAAACCTCGGGATGTCTACTAAAACTTTTATGTTGAATTCAAGACCCAAAACACGCTTTAAGGTTCTCAAAAACCGTTATCTTCCCAAACTATCCAGATCTGACCTAGGTCTGGTAATCGGGGTAAAACTCGAACTATACAACTCCAAAGTCCATTCCGCAAAATTCCTATTAAAGCTAACATCTAAGAGAAGCTCCGGTTCAAAGGGTTCGATCAAAAGACAACTACACTAACCGTGGTGACCCGATCTTTAGACACTAACGAAACTGTTTCGATCCCGGTTCTTATTCAATTTATAAATTCGGTTCTAACCTTCACCATTTGGTCCCGGGGTTCTAATTTGAGCCTAAAACAGTGACTAAGGTTAAAAGTCTTTAACCTAACTCAACCCATGGTCCAACTTCATAATTCTAAAATTAAAACTCACTAGAACCAACTTTAATGAATCTAACTTAACCACACACAACATTAACCATGCTATAACATATCACAACCCAAAGAAATATGTAATTACTTGCTTAATAAAACAAGAATAGAACTTTGATAACCAACAACCTAATCATACTAAAAACATAACTTTAATAATCCTAAACATGCTTGACCTATATGAATTATACAAGATAAAAGTAACTACGAATTTCTTAAATCAAGAATCAAGAAAGGTCTTAAAGAACATGTGAATAAAAATTAAAGAACATATAAATATTTAACTACCAATCAAGAATCTTAACAACTAACTTTTTTTTTTTTACAAGATTCAATCAAGAATATAAATTAGTAAACAAGAATCGAACTTTTGTAATTCAAACAACCTACCTATTTAACAAGATTTAAACATGATTGAATTAAAGGATATGTGAAAACTTAACTAATAATTCAAGAATTAAACTAGGTAATTAAACTTTACGAATTCGTGCATACATTGATATTGTTATCTAAAACCCTAACATGCTTCACAAGAAATCAAAGTACATTAAACAATTGAACATTAATAATTTCACTACAACTATTACAAATCCTACTACACCAAATTAGAACATAAAATTACACGTAATAATTTATACGAAAATTACAAGTAATAATACAATAAAAGAACAATTAATTACAAATAACAATTTAGTAAAATTACACCCTTAATTACCTAGATTACAAGATCTAAATCAAGAAATAATAACAATACAATAATAATAATCATAATACAATAATAATAATAATACAATAATAATAATAATAATTAGAAACAAAGAAGAAAAAGAAAGGTTTCAAAGAAAATATTAGGGTTTTACGTTAGGGTTCTGGCGCTGGTGGTTTCCAGCGACCAAGGCGGTGACGGGCGTACAGCAGCAGCGGCGGCGTCGAGGGAAGGCAGTGGTGGACGGTCGCCGGCGTTCGACTAGGGCAACACGTCGGGTTTGGCGGCAATCTGGTTCGACAGTAACAGCAACCGTCAGGGTTGCTCCTCGCGAGTCTGGGCGGCTGGTGGCGATTTCGACGGTGGCAAGGAGGTGGTGCGACAGTGATGCGATGGTGGTCGGGTGGTGTGGACGGTGGCGTCGCGGCGGCGTCCAGTGGCAGAAGGCGAGAGAGACAGGGAGATCGAGAGGGAGAGAGAAAAGAGAAAGAACGAGAGAGAGATGGTTGCGGTGGTTTCCGGCGATTCCCGGCGGTGGCGGCGGCGCGGCGCGGAGGTGGGCGGCTGCTGGGGCGCGGCAGAGAGGAGGGGGAGAGAGAGAGAATTAGCTAGGGTTAGGGATTGAAGGGATTAGGGTTTGAGGGAGAGAAAAATAGGTTTTTATACTACGCACTTAATTAGGGCCCAATTAGTCTAATCCTAATCCTAACCCAACCCAACACTAAAGCAAATAAAATCTGATTTTCCTAAAAACAACTAATAATACTAATAATAGCAATAATAATACTAATACTAATAATAATATTAATAATAATCACATAGCAATTAATATTCACATAATTAATTATATAACACAATAATATTAATAATAATGCTAAAACAGAGTAAAACTAATAATACTAAACCCATGAAATTACCGATATACCCTTGTTAGTCTCTCACGATCCTACGAGCTCAAGTGTTAGCAAAAATAAACATAAACGAATAATAATAAATAACGAAGTCAAACCTAATTTACTAACGACGTCACGGTCAACATCTTTGGATTTTTCGGGGTTTTACATCATTACCTCCTTAAAAGAAGTTTCGTCCTTGAAACTTAAACTTAAGCCTAACGATTCGGTAACAAACCTAACGGTTCCGTTCTCCCTAAAACTCGAGGTTTTACATCATTACCTCCTTAAAAGAAGTTTCGTCCTCGAAACTTGACGTACCTTTAAGAGTGAAGCAGGTGAGGGTATTTCGTTCTCATCTCTTCTTCTGTTTCCCAGGTTGCTTCCGTTGTGGCATGATTTGCCCATCGCACTTTCACCAAGGGGACCACTTTCTTTCGAAGTTGTTTTAACGATCCAAAATTTCCAGCGGCTGCTCTTCGTAGCTCAGATCTTCTTGTAGCTGTAGCGGCTCAGGATCAATCACATGAGTTGGGTCCGGAACATATTTCCTGAGTTGTGATACATGGAAGACATTGTGGACTCTTGGAAGTTCTCCTGGCAGTTGCAACTTGTAGGCAATTTCTCCGATGCGTTCTAAGATTGGATATGGCCCGATAAACCTTGGTGTCAACTTCCCCGACTGACTGAATCTCATAACTCCTTTCGTGGGTGAAACCCGTAAAAACACATATTCTCCTACTTCGAACTCCAAAGGTCTCCTCCTCCTGTCAGCATAGCTCTTTTGTCGACTTTGTGCCACCTTCATTTTATCTTGAATGGTTCGAACCTTCTGAGTAGTGGCCTGTATTAGGTCCGGTCCTATCGTTAGAGCTTCATCGATGTCCTGCCAACAGAGGGGAGTCCTACATCTCCTCCCATATAAAGCTTCGAATGGTGACATCCCAACACTAGCATGATAACTGTTGTTGTAGGAGAACTCAGTGAGAGTCAACTCGTCATCCCACGAGTCTTTGAAATCTAATGCGCATGCTCGCAGCATATCTTCAACGGTTTGGATAGTCCTCTCAGTCTGCCCATCAGTAGCTGGGTGGAAAGCGGTGCTAAACTTGAGTTTGGTACCAAATGCCTCTTGCAACTTCTTCCAAAATCCAGACTGGAATCTGGTATCTCTGTCCGAGACTATAGAACTGGGGACTCCATGTAGTCTTACTATCTCTCTTACATAGGCTTGAGCTAGCTAGTCCAGGGACCAGTTGTTGGCGATGGCTAGAAAATGAGCCGACTTGGTTAATCGGTCCACAATTACCCATATGGTATTGTGTTTCCGCCTGGTCCTTGGCAGACCCACTACCATTCGGGAACGTCTAGTGGCTGTAGAAGTCCGGCAGGTCGTTGATGTTCTGCCTTGACCCGTTGGCAAGTGAGGCATTTCGCCACAAAGTCCGCCACTTCTTGTTTCATATTACTCCACCAGAACATCTGCTTCAGATCCTTGTAAAGCTTATTTCCCCCTGGGTGCACAGAATATGGTGTATTGTGCCCTTCTTCTAAAATCTTCCTCTTTAACTCCATGTTAGGTATGCAGACGCGGTTATGGAACCGTAATGTACCATCCTCGTGAATCACGAAACCAGGGGCCTTCCCTTGCAAAACCTCCTCCCGTATCTTGACAAGCTGCAAATCCAGCTCTTGAGTCCTCTTGATCTCTTCCATGAGAGTAGGTTGCAACTCTATGGCATTCAATACAGCTTTCCTTCCAGGTGTCACCACGTTAATCTCCAACCTCCTAAACTCCTCGCACAGCTCGTGCGACATCATCATCAAGTGATTTACAGCAGGATAGGGTCTCCTACTCAGGGCATCTGCCACTACATTTGCTTTTCCGGGATGATATTGGAAGTTCACATCATAGTCCTTCAGAAATTCTAACCATCGAGTCTGCCTAAGGTTTAGCTCCTTCTGTGTGAAAAGGTATTTCAAACTTTGATGGTCGGTGAATACCTCGCAGTGTACTCCATAAAGGTAGTGTCTCCAAATCTTAAGTGCAAAAACCATCGCCGCCAACCTGTGTCATGAGTGGGGTAGTTCTTCTCATGTGTCTTCAGTTGTCTGGATGCATACGCAATCACTTTCCCATTCTGCATGAGTACACAACCCAATCCACCATGTGATGCGTCACTATAGATAATGAAACCTTCGTTCCCTTGAGGTAGAGCGAGAATAGGAGCCGAGGTAAGTCTCTTCTTCAACTCTTGAAATGCTTGCTCACATTTTTCCGACCACGCGAACTTGATTGACTTCCGAGTCAAATTGGTCAAAGGGGTGGCGATCTTCGAGAAATCTTGAACAAATTTTCTATAGTAGCATGCCAAACCCAGAAAACTCCTAACTTCAGTGGCATTCTTCGGCGTCGGCCACTTGGTGATAGCCTCCACCTTTTGAGGGTCCACTGCTACTCCTTCCTTAGACACCACGTGTCCTAAGAACGCTACTCGCTCCAACCAAAATTCACATTTCTTAAACTTCGCATAAAGTTTGTTACTACGCAAAGTCGTCAGCACTTCTTTCAGGTGGTTCGCATGCTCCTCCCGTGTTCTTGAGTACACCAATATATCATCGATGAACACCACCACAAACTTGTCCAGAAACGGCTTGAACACTCGGTTCATTAAGTCCATGAAAGCAGCTGGGGCATTTGTGAGCCCAAACGGCATTACTACGACCTCATAATGACCATATCGAGTTCGGAAGGCGGTTTTAGAGATGTCCTCCTCTCGGATTCTTAGTTGGTGATATCCTGATCTCAGGTCTATCTTCGAAAACATTGTTGCACCCCGCAACTAGTCAAAGAGATCATCAATGCGAGGCAGAGGGTACCGATTTTTTGATGGTGATCTTGTTCAACTCCCGGTAATCAATGCATAACCTCATGCTACCATCCTTCTTCTTCACGAACAGTACGGGTGCTCCCCATGGTGACGTGATGGGTCGTATGTACCCCTTTTCTAGCAGCTCATCCAGCTAGGTCTTCAATTCTTTTAGCTCTACGGGCGCCATTCGATATGGGGCTTTTGAAACAGGTGCTGCCCCGTGCTCCAAATCGATGCAGAAATCCACCTCCCTGAGTGGGGGCATTCCCGGAATCTCCTCCGGGAAGACATCAGGAAATTCCTGAACTATCGGAATACTCTCAATCATAGGCTCCTCCGCCTTGGTGTCGATTACATTACACAAAAACCCTTCACAACCTTGGCCCAACAACTTCTGAGCCTTGATGGTAGAGATAATCCTTACACCTTGAAGATGTCTGTCACTCCAATGCACTACCTTCTTCCCATTTGGTCCTACTAAGGTCACCTTTTGCTTGTAGCAATCTATCTGAGCTCTATATTTTGCTAACCAATCCATCCCCAAAATAACATCAAACTCCATTAGGTCAAACATATAAAGGTCTGCCTCAAATTCCTGACCTGCGATCACTATAGGACATCCACCATATAACTCTCCACAACTAATGGTATCCCCGGTGGGTAGGGCTACCGACATAGGCTTACTATTCTCCGAGGGTTTCATCTTAGCCTTCTCTACTATAGCTCGTCCAACAAAAGAATGACTAGCACCAGAATCAAATAAAACAGAGACATTGTAGAGGTGGAGAGAGAAGGTACCCATCACGACGTCTGCTTCATTCTCAGCCTCATCCTTCCTCATCACATACACTCGTCCTCCTGCGTTACACGGTGGTTGTTGCTGCTGACGAGGCGGGTTTGCTGGCCTCCCTTGGTTGTTCTGATTCCCACCGGGACCACCCTGGTTTTGTTGTTGCGGCCTCTGGTTTCCATTATAGCCTCCCCGATTTTGATATGTTGACTGCGGGGCTCTCCAGTTCCCATTGTTTCCATTGTTCCCGCCATTCCTATTGTTTCCACCATTGGCCCAGAAGGTCGCTGAGGGCACCGCCGCATATGATGTTGGAGGCTTCCATTAAAGCATCCTCCTCGCACATTTCTTGCTTTACAATCCCGAGGATAATGGCCCGACCTGAGACCTTGCATATCGGGACATACGGTACGCCTACGCCAAGACCGATTTCCGCCAATTATTGGGCGGAATCTCTTCTCTTGGTAGGGTTGAGGTGGGTTGAATCGGGTTGCTCTTCCTCTTATGCCTCGTATGCCAAGTTGTCGTTCCATATCGCATTACTCTCCACGGTGAGCAACATTAAGCATGTTCGGTAGGAAGTGAAGTCTCGTGATGACATACGATCCTCGAATCTTGCGATTCAATCCATCCTAAACGATCCATCCTCAATTGCTAACTAGACAAAAGGGCAGGTGCAAACCGAGATAGGTCGATGAACTTAGTAGAGTAGCGAGCACGCCGCCTCCTTGGCGTAATTCCATGAATTCCTTTTCCTTCGTCTTTTGAAGGGACATATGATAGAACCGATCCTTCAGCACAACCTTAAAATGGTTCCAATCAAAACCCGGTTCGGTTCGTATCTCCTTCACACTTGCCCACCATAGGTCGGCCTCCTCCTTCAGGTGGTATGCAGCAAAATCCACCCTCAACTCCTCAGGACAGCGGGTTGTGTCGAAGATCTTTTCAATCTCCCTAACCCAATCTTCAAAGACTTTGGGGTCAGCTACCCCTGTATAAGCGGGAGGGTTAAAGCTATTAAACCTTTGGAGAAGAGCAGAGGGATCATTTTCCCTTTCTCCTCCTTGTCGATCCACCACTCTCTTCAGTAGATCCTCGTGCTTGTTAAGCATCTCAATCATCAGCAGGCTAGCAAGGTCATTCCCTGGTGTTGTTGTACTCGGCCCGGATATCAAGTGAGGAAGACGCTGACGCAGTTCAGTCGCGGTTTGAGGGCCCTGTTCGGCTGCAGCTTCCGGGCGCTCCCGATTACCGTGGTTGGGTTGAGAATCGTTCACGTCCGACATCCTGGTTCAAAGGGTCGATTTAGACTACTTAGGGTTTAATCTCATAGCGTAAATCACCAATTCTAAGGAGGGACTATCCAATCAAACTATCTCATAAAAGTTCTAAGCAGGTACAAAACTGCAACATATTTCAACAGATAGGCCCAGATAATAGCATCATATTCCACATACTCTTTCATCACGCATCATTTAAAAAGGAAAGAAGAAGATATATACTATCACCTCTAAAATCAAGACTATTATTTATAATACTTGCACACCAGCGTCGTAGTATGTAAATCTATCCCCTATATTGGGGTTATCACGCAAAGAAACAGCACACCATACTTAGAGATATATCACAATCAAGCTAACCATGCATAATTAAGTTACAGCAACAAATCCTAACACTAATATTACTGTCCCACTCATATGATCCTCCTACATAGAGGGTTCTTCCTAGCTGCGATCGGAGTCCAATCTGGATCATCAGACTCATCCCCTGAGTTCTCTTTGGGGTCTTCTCATGTCTCCCAGTCCACCATAACCTCATCCTCGGGTTCGGTCTCCTGTTCAGGCTCATCTGCAGGTGCAACAGAATCTGCAGGTCACCTCGGGCTCAGAATCCTCCACGGAATCCTCCTCTGGATCTTCCTCTGGGTCACTCTCGGGATCCATGTCCATGACAGGCGCTGGGGCTGGGTTCACTTGAACTTCTTCTTCCACATCACGCTTCCAAATCTTGACAATCTCATCGAAAACTTCCGGAATTCGCTGCTCCGCCCCATTCGGTACCTCTTACACCAACAGCACGGGTGGGGATACTCCTCGACCGGGAGAGGGGGTGGTAGCAATAATGGTACAGTATGGCCCCATCGAGTGTCGTCCCGAAGCGTGAGCAAAAATGCGCTCGCCTGACTCTCATCGTTACCACGAAGGCATGAGTTCGGAACATCTTTGGTGTACTTGTCAATCTCGTCGTAGAAGTTTATCATATGAGTTCCCAATTTCTCCTTGGGGAGAATGGGAGTATAACGATGAAAACACGGGGTGGGATGACGATAACAGTGTGTACGTTGTGCCATCCTACAAGGTTAGAACATATTAGCAACATAGGAAATTTAAGTCATAATCATGTAGTAATAGGAAAGCATAAACCCTTTTCCCATCCTACGCTCATCACTCCGACTTAGCTTCCTAGGGTCCAACTAAACCTAAAGGACTCTGAGGAGCTACTAGGTCGCAACCCAGAGCTCTGATACCATTCTGTAACGCCCCGGAAATTCAATTATCGAAAAGTCAAAGTCAAACTAACGTTAACAGACAAAATTTAGCGGAAGACTTAAACTCTTATTAGGCGTCACTGCCGTATCCCCAAAGGAATACAAGGCAAGAAGGAAAAAAAAACAACGACTGTCTGTCAACGGCAACCAACTAACAAACTCATACTTAGAAATAAACCTCAAACTAACTTCAAGTCTTTCAAAAAGAAGCATAACGAAAGTAACGACTCCTAGACATGTCATCCTCACTTCTAATTCCCGTCCCCAGCATATTGATCATCACCTGAAAACAAAACATTTCAAAAATGAGGGAGAAATCTCAATAATGTCTACCCCTAACGTTGAAAACAGGTTAAGTTCATTTCAATTCATTTGAGGAAGGGGAAGCAAGTCAAACCTTTTAATAAAACGTTTAACCCATACAACTGTTTTCCTCAACCCAACCCATTCATTTTATTATGCGGGCGGGATATCAAATCCCAAATAGTATCATCGCCTACCAAAGGCATCAAAACAATCGCCTACCAAAGGCATCAAGGTAACCGCCTACCAAAGGCATAAATATAATAATCGCCTACCAAAGGCATCAAAAATCGCCTACCAAAGGCATCAAAGTAATCGCCTATCAAAGGCATCAAAGTAACCGCCTACCAAAGGCATTAAAGTAACCGCCTACCAAAGGCATTAACAGAACAAACCCGCTTAATGTTTCACTTGAGTTATTAGTATATTATTCAAACTCAGCTCACAACTCTCAAGTCAAACCCAACCCAGGTTATCAAAACCAATAATAAAACCGCGCATAAAAGACCATCTCAATTCTCAATTCATAAATCAATAATTACAAACAAATATTAAAAAACAGATGGTCACATTTCGACATAAAGTCCTCTTTCGGGATGCAATTCTCAAAACAGATTAGAAAACATTAAAAACACATTTAAAGGGCATCCCGGTGGGGACTAGAGCATAGACATTACCTGGTTAGCTTCACTTCACAGCAAAAGCGAACACACTTGAGCTCACTAACGACGCGATTTAGCTCGGGCCTAAAATAGAATAATTATTCTAATCAAAACGCGCCCTTTGAAGTTAGTCTTAACTACCTTCTAACTAACCCTCCCCTAGGAACCCTATAGGTTCCTTCCAATCATGAATTTACACTTTAAAACATTTAATACATTCCAAATAATCACATAACCAGCTCAATACATCACTTCACACCACAACACTTTTATTAATAACAAACATTAACAAAAACAGATTACAGCATCCACATAAAAAGGGTCGTAACTTGACTTCCCGACATTCTATGGGTCTAGTTTTGGACTTTTCGGAAACCTCGGGATGTCTACTAAAACTTTTATGTTGAATTCAAGACCCAAAACACGCTTTAAGGTTCTCAAAAACCGTTATCTTCCCAAACTCTCCAGATCTGACCTAGGTCTGGTAATCGGGGTAAAACTCGAACTATACAACTCCAAAGTCTGTTCCGCAAAATTCCTATTAAAGCTAACATGTAAGGGAAGCTCTAGTCCAAAGGGTTCGATCAAAAGACAACTACACTAACCGTGGTGACCCAATATTTCGACACTAACGAAACTGTCCCGATTGCGGTTCTTATTCAATTTATAAATTCGGTTCTAACCTTCACCATTTGATCCCGGGGTTCTAATTTGGGCCTAAAACAGTGACTAAGGTTAAAAGTCTTTAACCTAACTCAACCCATGGTCCAACTTCATAATTCTAAAATTAAAACTCACTAGAACCAACTTTAATCAATCTAACTTAACTACACACAACATTAACCATGCTATAACATATCACAACCCAAAGAAACATGTAATTACTTGCTTAATAAAACAAGAATAGAACTTTGATAACCAACAACCTAATCATACATAAAAACATAACTTTAATAATCCTAAACATGCTTGACCTATATGAATTATACAAGATAAAAGTAACTACGAATTTCTTAAATCAAGAATCAAGAAAGGTCTTAAAGAACATGTGAATAAAAATTAAAGAACATATAAATATTTAACTACCAATCAAGAATCTTAACAACTAACTTCTTTTTTTTTACAAGATTCAATCAAGAATATAAATTAGTAAACAAGAATCGAACTTTTGTAATTCAAACAACCTACCTATTTAACAAGATTTAAACATGATTGAATTAAAGAATATGTGAAAACTTAACTAATAATTCAAGAATTAAACTAGGTAATTAAACTTTACAAATTCGTGCATACATTGATATTGTTATCTAAAACCCTAACGTGCTTCACAAGAAATCAAAGTACATTAAACAATTGAACATTAATAATTTCACTACAACTATTACAAACCCTACTACACCAAATTAGAACATAAAATTACACGTAATAATTTATACGAAAATTACAAGTAATAATACAATAAAAGAACAATTAATTACAAATAACAACTTAGTAAAATTACACCCTTAATTACCCAGATTACAAGATCTAAATCAAGAATTAATAACAATACAATAATAATAATCATAATACAATAATAATAATAATACAATAATAATAATAATAATCAGAAACAAAGAAGAAAAAGAAAGGTTTCAAAGAAAATATTAGGGTTTTACGTTAGGGTTCTGGCGCTGGTGGTTTCCGGCGACCAGGGTGGTGACGGGCGTACAGCGGCAGCGGCGGCGTCGAGGGAAGGCAGTGGTGGATGGTCGCCGACATTCGACTAGGGCAACACGTCGGGTTTGGCGGCAATCTGGCTCGACAGCAACAGCAACCGTCAGGGTTGCTCCTCGCGAGTCTGGGCGGCTGGCGGCGATTTCGACGGTGGCAAGGAGGTGGTGCGACAGTGATGCGATGGTGGTCGGGTGGTGTGGACGGTGGCGTCGCGGCGTCGTCCGGTGGCAGAAGGCGAGAGAGACAGGGAGATCGAGAGGGAGAGAGAAAAGAGAAAGAACGAGAGAGAGATGGCTGCGGTGGTTTCCGGCGATTCCCGGCGGCGGCGGCGGTCTGGGCAAGGCAGAGGAGGGGGAGAGAGAGAGAGAATTAGCTAGGGTTAGGGTTTGAAGGGATTAGGGTTTGAGGGAGAGAAAAATAGGTTTTTATACTACGCACTTAATTAGGGCCCAATTAGTCTAATCTTAATCCTAACCCAACCCAACACTAAAGCAAATAAAATCTGATTTTCCTAAAAACAACTAATAATACTAATAATAGCAATAATAATACTAATACTAATAATAATATTAATAATAATCACATAGCAATTAATATTCACATAATTAATCATATAACACAATAATATTATTAATAATACTAAAACAGAGTAAAACTAATAGTACTAAACCCATAAAATTACCGATATACCCTTGTTAGTCTCTCACGATCCTACGAGCTCAAGTGTTAGCAAAAATAAACACAAACGAATAATAATAAATAACGAAGTCAAACCTAATTTACTAATGACGTCACGGTCAACATCTTTGGATTTTTCGGGGTTTTACAGTATCTGTTTAGGAAATAGATAACCTAAAACCTAACAGTGGTATT
Source organism: Portulaca oleracea (assembly GCA_029582165.1). Lineage (NCBI taxonomy): Eukaryota > Viridiplantae > Streptophyta > Magnoliopsida > Caryophyllales > Portulacaceae > Portulaca > Portulaca oleracea. The sequence continues at coordinate 9,991,437 of CM055885.1, read as the reverse complement.
AGAGCCACCAATTGCATGCTAAAGTATTGTACTTGTATTCATAAGTAATTTTGTCAATAGTTGAATTATATTATGAATATGCTAGAATAGATTTATGCCTAAAATTTTGGATCTTTATGAAATTAATCTTTAATGATCATGATAATAAATCTGAGATTTTATTGTAAAATTTCATGCTTTGTTATTATTTGTTCTTATTGCCTTTAGTTAATCGATTTTATGTTTGTTTAATTGTTAAATATAGCATGAACTCGATTTAATTTTGAATGTTTTAGAAACAATCATGTTTTATATTATTAAAGAGTAGGCAATACATGAAATAGGTCTAAATTCGCAAAATAGGGTTTTGTAGAATTAATTTTCTAATTTAGTTTATTTACGATAAATATGAAAAATCGAAATAAAGATCAAACGAACTTGAAAATTTCTGAAATTTTTACTGGTGGTGTCTAGAAGTGTTTTGGACTTTCCATAATATTTTTAGATTTTTTCCAATTAAAATGGATTTTTAATTGAGTTTTCAGATCTGAAGTGAATTAAATTCGTTTAATTCTCTGAATTTTATAAATTTTTAGAAATTTGTAAAACTTCTGAAATTTTTAGAGTAGGTTATTGGGTAATCATACTTGTAGGGAAAAAAAATTTCGTTAATTTATCCGGTAAAATTATATTTTTTAATTTAGATTTTCAGATCTTAGAGAAATAAATTTGTTGCTTATCTGAATTTTATATATTTATAGAAATTAGCAAATTTTCTTAAATTTTTACAGTAGCTTACTAGGTAACCATTCTGTTATGGATAAATATTTCGTGTATTTTCAAAATCGTTTACTAATTTTCCTTTAATTTTCAGATTAACAGAAAAGTATAATTGTTTACTTTTCTGAATTTTATTCTAATTTTCGAAATTTAATAAAAATCTGAAATTTTTACAGTAACATATGGGGTGAACCTACTGTATGGAAAAATTATGAAATTTGATTTTTAAACTTATCGGACTATTATTTATTTTCCTCTTAAACGAAGAATTAAAAAGTTTAATTCCCTAAAATGTTACAATCTTTTGAAAATTGTTAAAATTCTGGAAAATATTCATATTGGGTTATTAGATAATAATGTGATATGAAATCTTTTGATTCGATAAGTTGTGATAATTTTATTTAAGTTTTCATTCACGAAATTAACCGAAATTGGGAAGCAACACGGATCGTGTTGATCCAACACGGACCGTGTTGCCAGCAGTTTTGGTGAATTCGTGTGCTTTAGGGTTTGTAATTAATTTTAGAAATTAATTATTAAATCTGATTACTACTAAATTAGATAATGGGCATAAAATCTATTATTTTGTAAAGTTTAGGAAACTTACAATATCTTTGAAAGATATAGTATCTTTTAGACACCTTGATTTTAGGGAAGTCAAATATTTTGTATGTATAGGTATAAAATCCTAAATCTGTTTAGGTAACTAAGATAAAATTTAGATTTTTTTTATTATATTAATCATGCAAACCTATTACGAAATTTTATTTAGTATTTATTTCCTTATGTGTTATATTGCAATTATATATATGCCTTTATAATTTATTATTTAAACAAGTGTTATATTTGATATAATTATTGCAATATTACATGTTTGCATGTGCTTCTAGTATGGCCATAGATAGTCGGTTTTACCGGTCTGCGTACCGGGTTGGGTGAAATACAGTCTGCGTACCGTCTTTGAATTAAATTTTAAATTTAAATTTCAATTAAGTTTATTTTAATTCATGTAAGGACTCAATTGTGAGGTCCAAATTGTAAATTGGTTGTAATTGGAGACATCAAGTTGAGTGCGAGCCCAACAGCAATGGAGGTGATGATTCGAGTGGGAGCCCAACAACAATGGAGGTGATGATTCGAGTGGGAGCCCATCCAATGAAGTTGCAAGACCCAAGAAGATTTTCTTGAAGACTATCAAGGCTTAGTTAAATTAGTTGATTAAGTCTAGGTGGCCATACTAGGGGTTTTATTTATGCTTTAAATTTGTTATTGCATGTTTTATTATTCCTTTTATGCTTTTCGAAAGAGTTCACCTAGAATTGCATGCTTAGGATAATAAAACCTACTCTCAAAATCAATTATTGCTCAATCTATCGAAACACCACTTTGATGGATAAATAAAGAAAGCCAAAGTGAATTATTTGTCCGTCATTAATAAGTAGGGTGGGAGCTAGGTCAATTCAAAATAGTTTTGGGCCAAAAGCAGAGGAAGAGAAATATTGTATTCGATACAAATTTGTTGCCAAGAGTCATTTTGAATGATCGATCATAAAGATGATCCACCAAAGATAACATGGGATCAAGTTTTGTTGGGCCAAAGTCCACTTAAGCCCATGAGTCTTGTGGGTCTTGGTAAATTAAAACACTAAATGAGAGTTGATAAAGTGTTTTGATTTGAAATTAAAATTAATTTTATTTCTTTTGATGAATAATAACTAAAATGAATCAACTGGTCTCGTAGAATTTTTATGTATTTTCACTCAAACATCCACCACTTCCTTGAGAAAGAGAAAAACAATTAACACAAATTCCTTAATTGACATCACCATCACAAGATTGTCTTGGAGGAGAATAAAAGGAACATGTCTTTGATATAGCATGGAGTTAGGAATCAATATTAAGAGGTCAATCAAGCCAAATGAATACATGTAATGTCATAGTATTCATACAACTTTAACTTCAAAATGTTTGAAGGTTAGAGGCAGGATTTCAATATTACCAAATCAAAACCAAGTTCATCGAACTAGTTAGAGTTGATAAATATGAAACCTATAACCAGATAGTCTCGGTTAAGCTAGATAAAGGCCAATTGATGGCGCTCATGTTCTAAAATAATTTGACTATTTTGATACTTGAGAAACCTCAGACCCCCCCTTTAGTCAAAAAGGTTGGCAACCAAAGATAGTCTTTTAGTGAAAGGGAAAATAAGATTTAAGAAATCTATCAAAGACAAGAAGTCAAAGGAAAGGTAAGGACAAACAGTTGTACATACCCAACCAATGACAGCAACCGGTTAACAACCAGATCATGTATGACACTGGGAGCGTGAATAACTATAAGGAAGACTTGAGATATGATTTCAATTCTAGGCAAATGCGTATATGATACACACTACCCTTATTAAACCCATTTTTGGGTATTAGATACCGGCTGTGAAACTCGCATTTATGTAAATGTGCAGGATCTACAGCAAAGTAGATGTGCTTTGAAGGATGAGAGTCAGCCAACAAATAGGAACATGCCATAGTTGTAGTTCCTTATGAAGAGTTGGCTGTTTATCCATTTTCTCAAGACTTATGAGAGAAATTTATAGGTGATTCTATGTTCTCATTATGAGTATTTCTTACTCTCAATTAGAGAGAGAGAGAGGATCTCGAATAAAAACACTCAACACATCGAAACCAAAAGGTTTAAAAGGAATAACTCATGTTCAAACATAAAACTTGTAACTATCTATTAAGTCATGCAAATCAGAGCGCATTCAGAAGCGTCACAGTGATAGACTTTTTGAATGATAAGACTTTGAAACATGTGATGTCTGCAAAGCATGACTGTACCTTTTACAAGAAAGGGTGAACATGCCAACAAACACTCATGCATATGGATGTATGTAGTCCATTGAGCACAAGTACAAGGGATGGATTACTTCAAATCTTCAAAGATGAATAAAATAACACATGGTGATTCATGTCTATGAGATTCATCTAAAGCTGGAATGTTAAAATAGTTTAAAGATTTCTAAAATGAAGTAGTCTTGGCGAAACAATAAGAGCACCTAGATAAGAATCAAAAGGATGCTAATGGTTGAGCCAAGAGTTTGAACAAATGACTCAATTGAAACATAATTCTGGCACTATAAGCTTAAGTCATATTAATCAGAAATGCATTCAGAAACTGCATAGTGCAGGATTTTGGAAAACCTAAACTTTGAAAAGTTCAATGTTCATAAAGCATGCCTGATGGGTAAGATGACTAAAATCACCTCTTATTGGAATTGGTGAACAAGCTAATGACTTATTAGGATGCAAACATATTAATGTATGTGGGCCTATGAGCACTAGTGCTAGAAGAAGGTTTACGGTACTATTTCATCACTTTCAGTGACGATTTTAGTAGATATGGATATATCTACTTAAAACGCCACAAGTCCAAATCCTTCGAAATGTTCAAAGAGTTTCAAAGTGAAGTACAAAACCAACTTGGCAAGAAAATCAAAACCCTTCAACAAGGTTGAGGAGGTAAGTATTTGAGCCATGATTTCACTGACCATTCCAGAGAATGTGGAATTGTTTCATAACTCTCTCCTCTAGGAATACGACATTTCAATGACGTATCTAAAAGAGAAATCATACCTTATTAGATATGGTGCGTTCAATGATTGTTGAGTCAACATTGCCGATTACCTTTTGAAAGACACCATATATGATATGGAAAGTATCACTTCTACAAACTGTTGTAGAGGAAAGTGTTTGTGTCTCAAAATGCTTTCTTCTTAGAGAATATGTTATTCTCTAAAAGAAAGAGTGGGAGAGTTTTTTTTTGAACTTACCGAAGTTCGTGAGATACAAAACACTATAATCATCACTTGAAACTTCGCTACTTGATCCTAGTTCAAATTTTCCTATTTGTCGGAAAATTAAGAACATGGTTGAGGCAGTTGAAGTTCCTCAAAACATTGAGGAGAAGGTGTCATGAACATTACTCCACGCAAGGTTAGGTAAACAACTCCGTCAACCACAGAGATATCGATCTTCTATGGATGAACGTGAGATGTTACTTTTAGAAAGTAATGACTCTACCTACAACAAAGAAGCTTTAGCAAGTCAAGATTCCATAAGGTCTAAGATGGAATCCATGTATACAACCAAGTTTAGAACTCGGTTGATTTGTCTGAAGGTGTGAGCCATCAGGCATAGGAGGGTTTTAAGGCAAAACATGGGTTCATTAAGATAGACATCAAGACTGACTTCAAAATTAGATTTTGAAGAAAGGTGTGTACTTGACACAACTGAGTGGTCTTTTGTTGGAATACTTGTAAACTTCAAGAGACCATTTGCGGTCTTAAGGAAGCTTCTAGGAGTTGGAGTCATTGACCTTCTTGACCAGGATATCAAAAAGGTTTGACATACTGGGAAGTGCCAAAGATAATATTGTGTTTACAAGAAGTTCAGTGGGAGCAATGCGTTTTCTGATATTGTATGTGATTGACATACTGCCTGCTGAGAAGAATATTCCAATGTTGCTTCTACTGAGGTTGACTTGGAAATAATTTTCAAAGTGAAAAATTGGTGGGGCTAAGAATTTTCTTGGAGACTAGATCTATAATGATAGATTAAAGATTTTGATTGTTTGAATCAAAGTTAACTAGGTGTTGAATAGTTCAACTCACTTCGAGAATGGATTAATTTCCAAAAAATCATGGCATATCCTTACGGAATTTAACTGTCTCAAAACAATCAGAAGTTCTAAGAAGGATGAGACATATAACTCATGCTTCAGGCGTGAGATTAATGTATGCCATGAGATGTTCAAAGTCCAACATAACATATACATTATATATGTATAAGCAAAACTAAGGATGTGTCCTAAGTCTAAAGTGGTTGATCAAAGCTAAGTGTGAAGAGTTCCATTGATGCTACACTCATGCAGAGAAATATGATTATCTGAAAGGTCAGAGAAAATTATACGATCTGTTTTGGGTGGTATTGAGGTGAACTGGAAGAAGTTGCTAACATGAAATGCGGTTAATTCTACAAATAAGATAAGTATGGCACGGCTTCAGAAGTTGTGACAGAAACTGTTAGGATTGCGAAGTTCGTTTTTAGAACTGGATGATGTTTCTAGCCTTGCGAGAGAAATGAAGCCTTGTTGATAGAAGCCATCACTCAAGCAAAGGAACTAAAGCTCACAATGAATCCAAACATGTGTTCCGGAAATATCTTCCCATATGAAAGGTCATTAGTGAGATGATATATGTACCAGGTTCATTGCAAGTATTACGTACTAAACCCCTGTTGTAGTTATAGCATGATAGTCATGCATGGGCAGTAGGTATTAAACACATTCCGGAATATTAACAAGTCAAATTTACATGAATTGTTCATGAATTATGACCTTGTTGATTCATTATTAAGAATAAGATTCCAAAATTTATATCAATTGTGGTTTAGAATTATGTAAATGTCCAAAAAAGGTTAGCACATTCAAAATGGGAAACTGGATGAGGTCCGATTTCTGAAACCCCATTAGTGAACTTGATAACGCTAGCCTTGGTCGACAGTCGACCTGGTTCCTAATTGTATTATCACGTAGGAACAGTGATAATATCAACACAATTAGCATGTAGGATTGAGGTGATGATCAAGTTTCGTGATCATAGTGATGTGATGACATTATAAATCAATCACATGGGTATTGTTGAGAACAACTACCGAACTGACCCGCAGTGGGAGCTCTTTAAGTTGGATATTGTCATAGGAGCTCTCACTCTCAAAATTCCTAAATCCTGAGTTCAGTACATAGACTACATGGTCTGTTGTGACTTTGGAGCGCGTCAAACGCCTTTCGTAACAATAGGCTATAAAGGCGGTGTCTGGGTTATAGTTGGATCATGTGAGAATGTGTGTCTGAACAAGATGGCATTGTCCTCCCTATTAGGGACAGTTGTCTTTTTGGCCACTCGGTGAGATTGGACTGAAAATGCTTGGCCGAACTCAGTTGAATCAATAGTTGATTATCTGTTTTTCAAAGTCTAACTCGGAGATTGAGGAACGTTTCGGACCTTACATAAGGATGACATCAGCTTACCTTATCTGAACATGAGAAAGCAAGTGACAAGGGAATTCAAGGAATCGAACACTTGTGGGACAAGTGGGAGATTATTGGGAATGTCACAACAATGTTCGATATACACGGAGATTAAACCAAAGTAATATAGTAATTATATGTCTTGCTAGAGACCTCTATAATTAGTAATTAAATATGTTTAATTGCAACTATATTATTTGGTCCTACTGGGTCACACAAGTCAGTGCCCTGGAACAATGTATGTAACCTAAATGATATTGTATCACGTTTAGAAAAGTTGGGAACTGATTTCTGTGAGAAATCAGCCCAACACGGACCGAATTGGGTTCAACACGGTCCGTGTTGAGACACCACGGTCCGTGGTGTCCATGGACCGAATAGTTGGACCTTCTGGAGTCCAACACGGACCGTGTTGTTTCAACACGGACCGTGTTGGGCCCAGAAACGCGCCGTTGTTTTAAGTCGACCCTTTAGGGTTTTTGAACCATTTCCCTTGGTTTTCTAAACACTATATAAAGGGGTCTCTGGGAGAGATTATTCCACACCAACTGCCTAAGACTCTTAGAGAGATACCAGGGTGATTTCCTGAATTCCTCTCTCTTTTCGGTTTGCGATTTGATTCAGAAACATTCTGTTTCCCGAAACAAATTTCACATACATCTTAGATTGAGATTCGTCTCGATCGGGTCGATCTAGCAATCGGGTTCCCGGAGTGCTGCGTGGACTTTTCAGTAGAGGGTTTCAACATTGGAATCTGGAAGGTCAGCAGGACTTAGCGATCAGGTATAATTACTAAAGCCTCTGCAGTTGTTATTGATTAATTGTTTATAACTGTTATAATTTTCCGCCAATTAATCTGTATCTGTTTAGGAAATAGATAACCTAAAACCTAACAGCCCCCGCCACCCTCCTGGTGGCACCCGCTACCTCAGCTGGGCCGAGGAAGATCGTACCTGCGGTCGGACGGACCGCACCTGCGGTCTTACGAAGCAGACAATCGCCTGCAGTTTTTGCAGGGTAGCGCCCGCCACCCTCCTGGTGGCACTCGCTACCTCCCCTTGACCGACAGAGACCGTACCTACTAAATCCACTTGTATATATACTCCTTGTTGACGTTTTCTATCTTAGGACACTTTTTTAGGAGAGTTACTTAGACATTATTTCCAGCTTTGTAATTAGGGATTTTAGAGAGAGATTAGAGAGAGATTAGTGAGAGATTTATTCTAAGGTTTGTGATATTTGAAGATTTGGGGATTCAAACAATTGAGAGATTGTTGGATCATCTTGTTATTGCTTTCTCTTGTTCATCTACAACATTTTGATAAGTTTTCTCTTCCCTTACCTCTTTCATTAATTGCTTTGCGAATTACTTTCTTGCTTTTTTAATTGCTTTGCTTGTTATTTCATTGTTCTTGCTTGGTTTATGTTTGTTCTTGATAGAAATCATGCTTAGGGTTGGTTTTGTTGATGTTGTTATCATAGTTGTGATGGGTAGTGGCTAGAACCCTAATAGGTTAGGGGGTAATTAAGGGTGTGAATTGGTAATTAGGCATGGGTTAGCAATTTTAGTGAGTAATTAGTTGGGAAATCACTTTTCCCACTCCAATCCTTCCCTCAAGTGGGATGTATTTGGGTTCGAAAGTCCCCGAACACATCCAACACTTGAGTTGGAAGGTTGGAATTGGGATAGTTAGCACTCTACTCACGAGAGTGAGTAGAGACTAACTAGGGAATTCCGTTTCTTCAACCCTCCGGGTCCGTGGTGGACTTTGGGGAAGTTAATCCGGACTATCCTCGAAAGAGGAAGCCCAGTGGGTATTTTCTAACGAAATTGCCACTTGATTTCCTTCCTTGTTGCTCTCTTGTTGCGAAACCTATCTCCTTGTTCCCGCAAAGCCCCCGAAACTCATTGTTTCACCTTGACTGACCTTAGATTTATTTGTTGCTTCGTGACCGCCTCTTTCAACCCATTGCCTTACCTTGCGAACTTAACCCGACCTTAGACCGAGTTTCTTAGCCAAGGCCCCTAGCTCCTCGAGAAGAACGATATAAAAACCGAGGTACAAAAACCACGTTACATGGGGGCTATGCACGTACTGACTGGGGTTGGGAAGGGGAGATTTATTCCGGGTTTGACAGTTGGTATGGATAAAGAATAGGCATCTATCAGCAACGTAAGTGCACTCCCCTAATTATGTGAGTGTGATTAAACTCCCATGAACATGAAGGCATAACCCTAAAACCAATTGACAAATAAACAAAAAAATATCACACCTCTAATTAAGCAACATATTGAATTATATTATGAAGTAACTAAAGAGTGTCGGGTTCCGTTCTCGTCCCTCGTGACATTTTCCAAGCGAGCCGCCTCAACCACGGTGAATCTCGAGGTGCAATTCCCGGTGAAACCCGGAAACACAACGGTAGTCTCGGCCATCCATTGGATGGGAACCGAGGTCTTCTAAGGAGGCCCGCTTGTGCCCCGACCCCGGAGGCCCTGAGATCGTGCCAGACCATCCCGAGTTGTTAAACCATGTGGTGGCGGGGTTCGGGTACTTTTGGAACAAAAAAACAAGCACAAGCTGATTTTTTGGACAGAACAGGGTCACACCCGAGAACATGGCTGTCGCGCTCGGGATGTCACACTGCCCCAGTAGGTCGCGCCCGCGACCAATGATGTCGCGCTCGCGACACCCATCTTTCTGCCTCAGCTGATTTTGGGTAGAGCCCAGTCGCGCCCGTGAAAGCTCATGTCGCGCTCGCGACTTCCTGCTGGCTAAGCTTGTCGCGCCCGCTACACTCCGATCATGCCCGCTCGTCCTGTCGAGTTTTGCTCGATCACGCCCGCGACGATGGTCGTCGCACCCGTGACGATGGCCGTCGCGCCCGCCATGATGGCCGTCGCGCCTGCGACGCTTGTTTTCTGCCGATTTTTTTTGTAACCAAAACGACTGTGTTTTGGTGTTTGTTGTTTTGTATAAATACCCATTTGCTCTAAATTTTCTAGGCACCTTTTAGAATGAATTGAATGCCATTGTAGAGTGCTCTCCAAGCCTCCCCCTCAAAAATCTTATTACTTTATCCAATCATTCTTTGGTGATGTTCAAGTCATTTCTTTAGTGATTGTGGTGGTTTAGCCTATTTAATCATGGTGGAACGTTAGGCCAAGGTTGTGGACTCTCCTTGCCAAGTTCATATGCAAATCCTATGGTGCCCAAGCTTTGTTTCCTTTGATTTTCTTTCGAAAACTCAAGCATCATTCATCCCACCACGACGGTAACGCTCCATTTGATATCAGAGCTTCGATTTTTCAATTAGATTGAGTTTGTTCATTGTTCTTGCAAGTGTAGTGTTCTGGTGTTGGGTTTTTTGAGTTGTATGCAACTATTGGTGTTCCCCATCCCTTGTACTATCAAAGTGTGTTGGAAAATATTGTATTGTGTTTGTATTTGTTGGATTTGTAGTCATTTGGGGCATTGTGTTTGTTCATTGTTCTTGCAAGTGTAGTGTTCTGGTGTTGGGTTTTTTGAGTTGTATCCAACTATTGGTGTTCCTCATCCCTTGTACTATCAATGTGTGTTGGAAAATATTGTATTGTGTTTGTATTTGTTGGATCTGTAGTCATTTGGGGCATTGAGAATTAGTTGGAATATAGTGCACGCAAGGTGTTCGGTGAAATGTCTGAGTGAAAAAAAACACAAAGAACCCTTAGCCAAACACTAACCAACTACAAAAGAACCCCTAAACTCCGCAAAATACCCCAAACACAAACCGTCCCTCACCTTTTCTCTCAGTATGGACGACGAAGCTCGCTTCGAACGAGAGGAATCAAGCCACCGGGGTAGCCCTCATATTCGAGCTCTCGAGGACCGCCTCACCACCACTTTTGACAATCAGTTCTCCACCATTGAGCGCACCCTTGAGGCCCTTATGGCACAAATGAACAATCTCGCCCAAGAGCGTCCACGACGACTCCAAGACGCCCGAAGGCCACCCGCCCAGAGCCCTATTCACCCTCCTCCTATATTTAAGTCGAGTGATGATGATAGAGGCTCCCCACGTCATCGTCCACATCGGGAGGTGCATGATAGGCCTCCTCACGACGAATTCCTAGACGTCAAGATCGACATTCTCGAGTTCAATGGTTCCAATGATCCGGATGACTCATCGAATGGGTCCAATTGATGGATAGAATCTTTGAGACCAAAGACTACGATGATGAGAAGGCGTATATGGTTGCGAGTTTGAAACTCACCAAAGCCGCTTCGCTTTGGTTTGAGAACATGAAGGCACAACGGGCTCGTGAAGGAAAGGTAAGGATTTCCACCGTCAAGCCGCCCCCCTTCCTCAATTGGGCACTCCCAAATCTAGTGAGACACCCAAGTTTCCTTCGACACCCCGTACCGACAAGGGGAAGGGACTTGTTGTGGCGTCTCCTATGGATCCTACTCGGCGTATGGAGGGAAGAAAATGTTTCAAATGCCATGGATATGGTCACCATCAGGCGGATTGTCCGAACCGACGGACCTTGACTCTCAAGTAGGTTCAGGATATTGATGAGGAACTACAAGTAGCCCGGGATGACTCCGAAGTGATTGTTGAGGATGCAGTCACTAGTGAAGATGAGGATGTCGCCCCTGTGTCGCATGTGAAAGGTGACGCTCTTGTCTTGAGGCGAGTTTTGCACACTCATGAGACCCCTCTTGACAAGGCTCAACGGGAGATGATTTTTCAATCTCGGTGTTTCTTCGGGGGCAAGGATTGCAAACTTATTATCGATGGAGGAAGTTGTACCAACGTTGCCTCGACTTATATGGTTGAAAAACTCGGATTGCCATTATTTCCTCATCCTCGTCCTTATTCGCTCAAATGGCTCAATGACCAAGATGGCATTAAGGTAACCAATCGAGTCTTAGTGAATTTATTTTTTGGCACTAACTACGAAGATTCTGTTGTTTGTGATGTTGTTCCCATGAGCGCATGCCATATATTGTTGGGTCGACCGTGGCAATTTGACAAGCGAACTGTTCATAACGGGTTGAAAAATACCTACACTTTCACCCACAAGGGCAAGAGGGTTAAGCTTCTTCCACTAGCACCACATGAAATTTTACCTCCTAAACCTAGGGTGGGAAGTGAGGATCCTAAACACTTGAGCGAAACACAGTTAGAGCGAGCCCTAAGCAAGGGGAATGTCATTTTTGCCTTACTCCTCTTAGAGGCAAACACAAATGAGGTAGTGACACCTAAGCACCCTCTCGTTGCCCCTCTTCTTGCCAAATTCCACGATGTGTTCCCCGAAGATCTTCCGCCAAGTCTACCTCCTATTTGGGGCATTGAGCATCAAATCGACCTTATTCCCGGAGCTCCACGCCCCAACAAGACGGCATATCGGTGCAACCCACCGGAAACTAAGGAGTTGCAACGGCAGGTGGACGAATTTGTTTCTCGAGGCTATGTTCGAGAGAGCATGAGCCCTTGTTCCGTCCCGGCCCTCCTGGTTCCGAAGAAGGACGATACCTTCCGGATGTGTGTCGACATTCGGGCCATCAACAACATTACAATCAAGTATCGGTATCCCATACCGAGGTTCGATGACATGCTCGATGAGTTGCACGGCTCTTGTATTTTCTCCAAGATTGACCTTCGGAGTGGTTACCATCAGATCCGCATGAAGGAAGGAGATGAATGGAAGACGGCATTCAAGACGAAAGGAGGATTATATGAGTGGCTCATCACGCCATTCGGGCTCTCCAACGCCCCGAGCACATTCATGCGTCTTATGAACGAGGTGTTGAGGCCTTTTATCGAAAAATTTGTAGGTGGTCTATTTTGATGATATCTTGGTATATTCGAGGAGTGAAGCGGAGCATATTGCACATTTGGAGTTGGTGTTCAAGGTTTTGCGGCAACAACGGATTTTCGGCAAACTGGAGAAGTGCATATTTTGCACTCCCCAAGTCACCTTTCTTGGGTATATTGTTTCCGATAAGGGTATTTATATGGACCCCTCGAAAGTGGAGGCCATTCGCTCTTGGCCCTCTCCCTCTACTATCACGGAGGTGAGGAGTTTCCATGGCCTTGGTACGTTCTACCGACGGTTCATCAAGGGCTTTAGTACCCTTACGGCCCCTATTATCGAGTGTATGAAAAAGGGCGCCTTTGAGTGGATCCGAGCGGCCCAAGGGGCATTTGAGAAGCTGAAGGCTCGACTATGTGAGGCACCGGTACTTGCTCTCCCGGGCTTCACACAAGTCTTCGAGGTGGATTGCGATGCTAGCGGGGTAGGAATTGGAGCCGTTTTGATGCAGAACCAACACCCTATTGCTTATTTCAGTGAGAAGCTCAGCGGATCGAGGAGGAATTATTCTACTTATGACAAGGAATTTTACGCTCTCGTGCGAGCACTCGATCATTGGTCACACTATTTGAGGCCTAGCCAATTTGTCCTTCACCGGATCACGAAGCTCTAAAATATTTGAATGGGCAACATAAGCTTACCTCTCGACATGCCAATTGGGTTGAGTTTCTTCAAGGTTTTAATTTTGTGGCAAAACACAAGAAGGGGAGTATTAACGTGGTTGTCGATGCACTATCTAGGAGACATTTCCTTCTTTCTGTGGTTGAGGCAAGGGTCCTTGGATTTCAACACTTGAAGGAGTTCTATAAAGAGGATGATGACTTCAAATCACACCTCGATGGTGGTGATGGACCCTATGTGCTACAAGACGGGTTCCTTTTCAATGGGAACAAGTTGTGTGTGCCAAAGTGTCCGTTAAGGAAGCTATTGGTGCGAGAAGTTCACGGAGGTGGTCTAGCCAGTCATTTCGGCATCAACAAGACCCTTGACATGCTAAAGGAGCATTTTTATTGGCCTAGAATGGGAGGAGACGTACACGATGTTATCTCCAAGCAGTGGCGAATCTAGAAATGAAATTAAGCGGATTCAAAGTCAAATATAAAAAATCAAAACAATAAATCAGAAAACTTACAATATTAATTTCTTTTGGGTAGCTGTTCTCGAGGTGTCATGACTTGAAAATATTCCAAATGTCATCATTTAAAAAAAAATAATTGGGCTTATAAGTTTGGTAAGGTTTGAACACACAATCTACCATCTTTCTACCATTAGCACAAGCACAAGCCATTCAGCCACACCGCTTTTTCTGATTCTTTGTTGTTACATATAGTATTTTTAATCTTTCTAACCAATTTTATTTATAAAAATTAGGCTTCGGTAAGGTTTGAACACGAGATCTGTCGTAATATTGAAGCTAAATGAGGCGCGCGCCACTCTGCTATGAAGTTTTTTTGATTCCTTGTTGACAAATATTGTATTTATACGATTTTTACCCAATTTTATTATAAAAACAAGAATTTTCGATTTTTTTTAAGCGGGGTCACTTGACCCCACGTGAACCCATATTGGATCCGCCCCTGTCTCCAAGTATGTTACGTGTCATCATGCCAAAAGCCAGTTTCACCAAGGGCTTTATACTCCTCTTCCCGTTCCGAATGGCCCGTGGGAAGATTTGAGCATGGATTTTATCATGGCTCTTCCCCGAACTGTGCGTGGCAAGGATGCAATCCTCATCGTTGTGGACCGTTTCTCCAAGATGGTACATTTCGTTGCTTGTGAGAAAACCGACGACGCCACCCACATCGCTAGTCTCTTCTTCCGGGAGATAGTGAAGTTGCACAGTGTTCCAAGGACCATTGTTTCGGATCGCGATACGAAGTTCATGAGTCATTTTTTGGAGGTCCCTTTGGAAACTCCTTGGAACGAAGCTCCGTCTCAGCACATCGCACCACCCTCAAACGGATGGTCAAACCGAGGTCACCAACAAGACCCTCACTACCTTGCTTTGGGGTCTTATGAGCAAGATTCTACAATATTGGGATACTAAGCTTTGTCATGTCGAGTTCGCTTATAACCGGGCTCCTTCATTCGCCACGGGTCGCTCACCTTTCGAAACTTGCTACAGGGTGAATCCTATCACTCCCATCGATCTCCTTCCTCTACCTTTGGAGGTGATGGCAAGTTTTGACGCAAGCGAGAAGGCCGCAGAGATTCAAAAGCTTCATCGCCAGATCCGGGAGAAGATCGAGAGGACTAATGAGCTCTACAAGTCCCGAGTCAACAAGTACCGCCGGAATATCACCTTTAAACCCGGGGACTTGGTTTGGCTCAACATGAGGAAAGAATTGTTTTCTTCACGAAGGAAAAGCAAGCTCATGCCAAAAAGTGAAGGACCGTTCAAGGTGTTGGAGAAAATAAATGATAATGCCTACAAGCTCGATCTTCCGGGGGATATGGCGGGTCTCCTCCACGTTCAACATTGGCGATCTTTCACCCTACATCGAGGACGTTGAACCTGATGCGGATTTGAGGGAAAATCCTCTTCAAGAAGGGGAGGATGAAGAGTCCTGGGTTCCGTTCTCGTCCCTCGTGACATTTGCCAAGCGAGCCGCCTCAACCACGGTGAATCTCGAGGTGCAATTCCCGGTGAAACCCGGAAACACAAGGGTAGTCTCGGCCATCCATTGGATGGAAACCGAGGTCTTCTATGGAGGCCCGCTTGTGCCCCAACCCCGGAGGCCCCGGGATCGTGTCGGACCGTCCCGAGTTGTTGAACCATGTAGTGGCGGGGTTCGGGTTACTTTTAGAACAAAAAACCAAGCACAGGCTGATTTTTTGGACAGAACAGGGTTACACCCGAGAACACGACTGTCGCACCCGGGACGTCACACTGCCCCAGTAGATCGCGCCCGCGACACCCGTCTTTCTGCCTCAGCTGATTTGGGTAGAGCCCAGTCGCGCCCGTGAAAGCTCCTGTCGCGCCCGCGACTTCCTGTTGGCCAAGCTTGTCGTGCCTGCAATGCTCAGTGTCACGGCCGCTACACTCCGCTCCTGCCCGCTCGTCCTGTCGAGTTTTGCTCGGTCGCGCCTGCGACGGTTGTTTTCTGCCAATTTTTTTGTAACCAAAATCACTGTGTTTTGGTGTTTACTGTTTTGTATAAATACCCATTTGCTCTAAATTTTTTGGGCAACTTTTGGAATGAATTAAATGCCATTGTAGAGTGCTCTCCAAGCCTCTCCCTCAAAAATCTTGTTACTTTATCCAATCATTCTTTGGTGGTGTTCAAGTCATTTCTTTAGTGATTAATGGTGGTTTAGCCTATTTAATCATGGTGGAATGTTAGGCCAAGGTTGTTGACTCTTCTTGCCAAGGTCATATGCAAACCCTATAGTGCCCAAGCTTTGTTTCCTTTGATTTTCTTTCAAAAACTCAAGCATCGTTCATCCCACCACGACGGCAACACTCCAGTAACTTTGGGTGTTGATTACGAAATGTATTATTAAATTCCATGGCAATTTAGGAATAAACATAACTATTTAAATTTATAATGGTTTGCCAATTTGACTAAAGAAAATATTGACAAAATCCAAATAGAGGTGAACAATGTAGAATCAAATGGGTTACCTGCATGATTGATCATTACAACCTTGATTGATAAAAGAATGATTAAGATTGCCTGCAACTTGGTATATAAACAAAACAATCACTGAAATTTTGATCAACAACATACATTATGTTGAATGCAATCTAATTACTTGTATGATTCATCATTGCAAACTCTATTAATCTAAATCAATATAATGTGCATAGGACAGAATATACACAAACAAAATGATTAGGGAATTTGATTGCATTTAATGATGTGAATTTTTTTTTTTTGAGGAAAAACACCATTAATGGCTTATTCATTAATATTGATGTAAATAGTTCATATCTTCTTGGGCCAAGGAAATGGAGGCCTCGGGACCCTCATCCAACCGAATTCGCTCATGCAAATCATAGGGTTGGAGATGAGCAAGGGAGTGAGCGACCCTATTCCCTGCTCTAAGTACATGGTTTCAAGATATAAATGAGAAAGATTTAGACAAAGAGAGAATCTCTTTTACAATAATTCCCATGGTGCTACGACCTATGAAGCCACTTTTGAGCTTGGTTATAAGTGCAAGGCAGTCCCCTTCTACTTCAATATCCATGAAGCCATTATCCCACGCTTTCTTCAGTCCGAATAGACACGCTTCAGCTTCGGCCATCTCCACGGTGGTGAATCCTTCAACTTGCCTAGTGCCTACGATTAGGATCTCTCCCATGCGATTCCTGATGACGAATCCCCACCCTTTGCCCCAATCACCGAGCTTTGCCGCATCAAAATTAAGCCTGTATTTTCCGTTTGGCGGCGGTTTCCAGCATTTAGTTGGCTTAACTCTCGGGTTGTGGCTGGCAGTGAGGAGGTTATGGAAATCTTCCAAGAGGTGGCGGGCTTGAGTGATCATATGTTGGGCCGAGACTTATCTTCCTCCATGAATCATTTTGTTTCTGAGGTTCCAACACTGCCAGGCTACAAGGATGAACCACTCTCTATTTTGCTTGTCTAGCTCCAGGAAGGCTTGGTGCACATAGTCTAGTGTTCTCGGGAAAGCATTAGACCAGAGCTCTTCATCCATATTACTACACTCCCAAAGCGAGACTGATTGCGGACAGGCAAAGATGCTATGGACATTTGACTCATCACTGTATCCACATATCTTGCAACGGGTGTCGACATTTTGCAGGTGTTTCCCAATAGCTCCCGCCGATGGGAGGATTTCTTTGCACAACCTCCATCCAAATGTTTTGATTCTGGGGGGTAAGCGTAGCTTCCATATATTTTTCCATACAGTCGGTGCAGGCGCCGTGCTCGTTGATTGGGATTCAGTCCTTGTGGAGTTCATCAATGCATGATAACCGAATTTCACATTATATTCACCATCTTTAGTATCATTCCAGGCAACAGCGTCTTCAGGCCATGTGAGGCACAGAGGGGTATTCAGGATAGCTTCGATGTCACCTAAGAGAAAGTATTGCTCAAGGACAGGACGTTTCCAAGAGCCCCTTTCTCTGTCTATTAGATTTGAAACCATAGTAGGACATTGTTCTGCCGGCTTCGGGGTGTAAACTTTGAAGGTAGGTTCTCTAGCTATCCATTTGTCTTCCCAAATTCGTATCTTTTCACCATTTCCGACGATCCACCTCATGCGCCGCTGCACCAAATCCCTTGCTTCGTAGATGCTTCTCCATGTGTAGCTAGGTCAATGTCCTAGCCTGGCATTAAAAATGTCACCTTCTGGGTAGTATTTTGCTTGCAAGATCTTGGCCGCAAGGGTGTTGGGGAAACGACATAAGCGCCACGCTTGCTTCGCAAGGAGTGCTATATTGAACTCTTCCAAACTCCTGAAGCCCATTCCACCCTGCTCCTTGTTCAGACACATATTTGCGGTGCTGACCCAGTGCATCTTTTTGAAATTTTGTTTCACTCCCCACTAGTAGTGACTCATGAGGCGTTGGATGTCAGTGCATAAGTTGTTGGGGAATTTGAAAGTGCTCATTGCGTAAACTGGGAGTGATTGAATCACAGCTTTGAGGGTGACTTCTCGCCCTGCCCATGAGAGAAAACGATCGTCCCATGTGCTTAATCTTCTTGCGACCATGTCTTTCACATATAGGAGGTCCTTGTACTTTGATTTCTCAACTCGTGTTGGAAGACCAAGGTACTTATTGTGGGCCAGAACCTCTTTTATCTCTAAAATTTGTGTGATGGCAGCTCTTCGGGCAGGGGAATCGTCCTTATGAAAGAACACGTCAGTCTTACTGAAGTTGACTCGCTGTCCCGTTGCCGTGGAATATATATCCAGCAATCTCTTAACCTCCTCCGCTTGTTCCTCAGTTGCCTTACAAAACAGAATAGTGTCGTCGGCAAACATGAGATGGGAGATTATATGGGCATTTCTACAAACCCGAACACCTTGAAGAGTTCCTTGACGAATTGAGTTTTGAAACAATGCAGATAGACCTTCGGTGACAATGATGAAGAGGAAAGGTGATAACGGATCCCCTTGGCGGAGGTCTCATGTGGGTGTTAGCTGTCCCCGAGGAGTGCCGTCAATTATGAAGGAGAATGTCGGGGTCTCCACAAAACACATAACCATGTCTATCCATCTGTTGCTAAACCCTAGCTTGGCCAAAATGCCTCGAAGGAACACCCACTCTACTCTATCAAAAGCCTTCTACATGTCTAGCTTGATACTCATAGGGCCATTAGGACCCGAGTGGCAGTGGATGTGATGGAAAATTTCATGAGCGATTATGATGTTATCGCTAATGAGTCGGTCTTTAACGAATCCACTTTGGGTATCCGAGATGATCTCCGGCAAGATACTCTTAAGGCGGTTTGCAATAGTCTTCGTGGCAATCTTAATGAAGACATTTGCTTGGCTAATTGGTCGGAAATCGACAACTGAGGTTGGCTGGTGGGTTTTGGGTATCAAGGCCACCAACGTATGGTTGATATCATCCGGGAGGGGTCCATCATTCAGTATTTGCGTGACCGCTCTAGTGACGTTCGTTCCGATAATGTGCCAGAAGTGTTGATAAAAGAACAGGTTAAAACCGTCAAGACCCCGCGACTTACAGGGGTGCATCTGGAACATTGTCGTACGAATTTCCTCAGGGCTATACGGAGCTGTGAGCATCTGGTTCATTTCCTCAGTCACTCTTGGTTGGACATGTTTTAATATGGCATCCGTTATTCTCTGTGCCTTCTGACTGAAAAAGGGTGCCATAATACTCCAAGAAAAGTCTTTCAATGTCCTGCTCGGATGTGTATATCGTGTCATCTGACCCTATTAACTGGGTAATTGAGTTCGTTTTACGGCGGGTTGAAGCTTTTTGATGGAACCACCTTGAGTTACGGTCCCCGTATGCCAAGTAATCTCGTTTAGCCCGTTGCCACCACATTATTTCTAGAACCAATTGTTGGAATTATTTCAAGAGTATAAGAATTTTATATAGCATAAGGAATCGTGTAGAACAAGTATAAGGATCATATATAAGTAAATCATCAAGAATATGATCAACACGGGTGAAACTGGAACCAACACGGGTCGTATTGGCTTCCAGAGAGCAAGATAAAACGATCCTGGGCTTAACATGGGTCGTGTTGAGACAACACGGACCGTGTTGGAACCCAGAATCTGTTTTAATGGTTAACGGCTATATAATCTTATGTATTAAGTATATGATATCAATATTAAGTCCGATATTATATGTATTCCAACAGCTATATTAGTTGACCAAGTCAAGGTCATAATCCATCATTAAGGAGCATAATTATGCCTTTGACTAAGGGGTGTAATTAGGGTTGGATTAGGTGTGGAAGTCTTCTATAAATAGGAGACATTCCTAAGCCATTTGAGAGAATCATAAGCATCTATTCTATTCTATAATCATATCCTCTCAAATATAGACTGCAGCTATACTTGAGAGAATCAAGTGAGAAACCTATGTCTTGAGTGCAACAAGAGCTAAGTTTTATCCCTCGGAACATTTACGGTATAGTAAATAGTTCTTAAGGAAAATGTATTTGTCCATGACTCTTAGCAGTATCCAAACAAGTTAACCATTTGGTTATTAATTCATATCTCCATCTTATCATACATACCGCAAGATGACCAAGAAGCCAAGCCAAGAGAAGATGATGAAGATTCAAGCCGTTGTCAAACATCATTTTCCAACAATCTTAAGAACTATTTACGCGACAAGATTGGAGGAGGCTAAGAGTACATTGGACATCCAAGATTCAAGAGTGATTACAAAGATAAGTAATTTTATATTTTACAAGTTTATTAGTATCAATTTTTCATACAAGTTAAGTTTTATAGAGAAAGTTTAATGGTTAAAAGTTTATTAATCATTTGTTTATCTATATGTGTTTTGTATAGATGAGAAATTGATACATAAGAGTGGCAATACAAGTACAAGATCTTGATGTTCATGATGGGAATTGTTGCTCGATTATGCAATAATGTTTACATGGATTAAGGGCAAGGTAACAACAATATCATTTACAAGGAGGTCAAAGATAATTAAGTTGTTATTATTTGAGGGTAATATGCATGTGCATTGACCATATTTAAGTTGCCTCTTAATATTATCAAGTTAATACCAATGAATATGTTTTATTACCTTTGACATGTTTTATTGGTTTATAAGAATTGCCATTAAGGATAAGTGTATTGAAATTTCATGATAAAGTAGTTGTTGTAGGATGGTGCAAAGAAAAGGTCAAAATAAGTATTTATTTATTTATTTATATTATTAAGTGCACCATTGAACACCTACATAAGTTACAAATTTATTTAGCCATATGTTTAAGTTGGCTATGATATTAAGTTACATGAAAGTTTCATACTAGTAATAAGGATGATGTCATTGTCATTAAAAAGATTCTTTGGTTGGATGTTTTTGTTGGGAATGTCCCGACAATGTTCGATACACACGGAGATTAAACCAAAGTAATATAGTAATTATATGTCTTGCTAGAGACCTCTATAATTAGTAATTAAATATGTATTATTTGGTCCTACTGGGTCACACAAGTCAGTGCCCTGGAACAATGTATGTAACCTATATGATATTGTATCAGGTTTAGAAAAGTTGGAAACTGATTTCTGTAAGAAATCAGCCCAACACGGACCGAATTGGGGTCAACACGGTCCGTGTTGACCCAACACGGTCCGTGTTGAGACACCACGGTCCGTGGTGTCCGTGGGCCGAATGTTTGGACTTTTTGGAGTCCAACACGGACCGTGTTGTTTCAACACGGACCGTGTTGTTTCAACAAAAACCGCGTCGTTGTCTTTTTCGGCCCTTTAGGGTTTTGAACCATTTCCCTAGGTTTTCTAAACACTATATAAAGGGGTCTCTGGGAGAGATTATTTCACACCAACTGCCTTCGACTCTTAGAGAGATACCCGGGTGATTTCCTGAGTTCCTCTCTTTTAGTTTGCGATTCTAGTTTCAGAAATACTATCGTTTCAAAACTATCTCACATACATCTTAGATTGAGATTCGTCTCGATCGGTCGATCTAGCAATCGGGTTCCCTGTCTTTGCGTGGACTTTTCAGAGAGGGTTTCATTGGAACGGAAGGTCAACCTCTTCTTCAGCAGGAATTAGCGATCAGGTATAATTACTAAAGCCTCTGCAATTGTGTTGATTAATTGCTTATAACTGTTATAATATTCCGCCAATTAATCTGTATCTGTTTAGGAAATAGACAACCTAAAACCTAACAGTGGTATCAGAGCCACCAATTGCATGCTAAAGTATTGTACTTGTATTCATAATTAATTTTGTCAATAGTTGAATTATATTATGAATATGCTAAAGTAGATTTATGCCTAAAATTTTGAATCTTTATGAAAGTTTTAATCTTTAATGTTCTTGATAGTAAATCTGAAATTTTATTGTAAAATTTCATGCTTCGTTATTGCTTATTTCTTATTGCCTTTAATTAATCGATTTTATGTTTGTTTAATTGTTAAATATAGCATGAACTCGATTTAATTTTGAATGTTTTAGAAGCAATCATGTTTAATGTTGTTAAACAGTAGGCAATGCATGAAATAGGTTTAAATTCGCAAAATAGGGTTTTGTAGAATTAATTTTCTGATTTAGTTTATTTACCGTAAACATGAAAAATCGAATAAACTATCAAACGAACTCGAAAATTTCTGAACTTTTTACTGGAGGTGTCTGGAAGTGTTCTGGACTTTCCACAATTTTTGTAGATTTTTCCCAATTAAAATGAATTTTTAATTGAGTTTTCAGATCTGAAGTGAATTAAAATTTGTTTAATTCTCTGAATTTTATAAATTTATAGAAATTTGTAAAATTTCTGAAAATTTTACAGTAGGTTATTGGGTAACCATTCTGTTATGGATACAATTTTCGTGAATTTTTGAAATCATTTACTAATTTTGCTTTAATTTTCAGATTAACAGAAAAGTACAATTGTTTACTTTTCTGAATTTTATTCTAATTTTCGAAATTTGATAAAAATCTGAAATTTTTACAGTAGCATATTGGATGAACCTACTGTATGGGAAAATTATAAAATTTGATTTTTAAACTTATTAGACTATTATTATTTATTTTCCTCTTAAACGGAGAATTAAAAGGTTTAATTCCCTAAATTTTTACAATCTTTTAGAAATTGTTAAAATTCTGGAAAATATTTCATATTGGGTTATTAGATAATGCTATGATATGAAATCTTCAAATTCGATAAGTTACGATAGTTTTATTTAAGTTTTCATTCACGAAATTAACCGAAACTGGGAAGCAACACGGACCGTGTTGGATGGACCGTGTTGCCAGCAGTTTTGGTGAATTCGTATATTTTAGGGTTTGTAATTAATTTTAGAAATTAATTATTAAATCCAATTACTACTAAATCAGATAATAGGCATAAAATCTATTATTTTGTAATGTTTAGGAAACTTACAATACCTTTGAAAGATATAGTATCTTTTAGACTCCTTGATTTTAGGAAAGTCAAGTATTTTGTATGTATAGGTATAAAATCCTAAATCTGTTTAGGTAACTAAGATAAAATTTAGATTTTATTTATTTTATTAATCATGCAAACCTTTAGGAAATTTTATTTAGTATTTATTTCATTATGTGTTATATTGCAATTATATATATGCCTTTATAATTTGTTATTTAAGCATGTGTTATATTTGATATAATTATTGCAATATTACAAGTTTGCATGTGCTTCTAGTATGGCCATAGATAGTCGGTTTTACCGATCTGCATACCGGGTTGGGTGAAATACGGCCTGCGTGCCGTCGTTGAATTAATTTTGAATTTAAATTTCAGTTAAATTTATTTTTAATTCATGTAAGGACTCAATTGTGAGGTCCAAATTGTAAATTGGTTGTAATTGGAGACATCAAGTTGAGTGGGAGCCCAACAGCAATGGAGGTGATGATTCGAGTGGGAGCCATCCAATGAAGTTGCAAGACCCAAGAAGATTTTCTTGAAGACTGTCAAGGTTTAGTTAAATTAGTTGATTAAGTCTAGGTGGCCATACTAGGGTTTTATTTATGCTTTAAGTTTGTTATAACATGTTTTATTATTCCTTTTATGCTTTTCGAAAGAGTTCACCTAGAATTGCATGCTTAGGATAATAAAACCTACTCTTAAAATGAATTATTGCTCAACCTATCGAAACACCACTTAGATGGATGAATAAAGAAAGCCAAAGCGAATTATTTGTCCGTCATTAATAAGTAGGGTGGCAGCTAGGTCAATTCAAATTGGCTATCAAAATAGTTTTGGGCCAAGAGCAGAGGAAGAGAAATATTGTATTCGATACAAATTTCTTGCCAAGAGTCATTTTTGAATGATCGATCATGAGATGATCCACCAAAGACAACATGGGATCGAGTTTTGTTGGGCCAAAGTCCACTTGAAGCCATGGGTCTTGTGGGTCTTGGTTAAATTAAAACACTAAGTGAGAGTTGATAAAATGTTTTGATTTGAAATTAAAACTAGTTTAATTTCTTTTGATGAATAAAATGAACCAACTTGTCTCGTAGAATTATTTATGTCTTTTCACTCAAACATCCACCACTAATAAAATATTGTTTTCTCCTTGAGAAAGAGAAAAACAATTACACCAATTCCTTAATTGGCATCGCTATCACAAGATTGTCTTGGAGGCGAATTAAAAGAAACATGTCTTTGATATAACATTGAGCTAGGCATCAATATTAAGAGGTCAATCAAGCCAAATGAATACATGTAATGTCATAGTATTCATACAACTTTAACTTCAAAATGTTTGAAGATTAGAGGAATGATTTCAATATTACCAACTCAAAAACAAGTTTATCGAACTAGTTAGAGTTGACAAATATGAAACCAATAACCAGATAGTCTCGGTTAAGGTAGATAAAGGCCAATTGATGGCACTTATGTTCTGAAATAATTTGACTATTTTAAAACATGAGAAACCTCAGATCCCCTTTAGCCAAAAGATTGGCGACCAAAGATAGTCTTTTAGTCAAAGGGAAAATAAAGATTTAAGAAATCTATCAAAGACAAGAAGTCAAAGGAAAGGTAAGGACAAACAGTTGTACATACCCAACCAATGACAAAGAATCGGTTAACAACCAGATCATGTATGACACTGGGAGCGTGAATAACTATAAGGAAGACTTGAGATATGATTTCAATTCTAGGCAAATGCGTATATGATACACACTACCCTTATTAAACCCACTTTGAGTATAAGATACCGGCTGTGAAACTCGCATTTAGGCATATGTGCAGTATCTACAGCAAAGTAGATGTGCTTTGAAGGATGAGAGTCAGCCTACAAATAGGAACATACAATTAGTTGTAGTTCCTTATGAAGAGTTGGTTGTTTATCCATTTTCTCAAGACTTATAAGAGAAATATATAGGTGATTCTATGTTCTCATTATAAGTGTTTCTTACTCTCAATTAGAGAGAGAGAGAGAATCTCGGATAAACACACCCAACACATCGAAACCAAAAGGTTTAAAAGGAATAACCCTTGTTCAAACATAAAACTTGTAATTATCTATTAAGTCATGCTAATCAGAGCGCATTCAGAAGCGCCAGTTGATAGACTTTTGAATGATAAGACTTTGAAACATGTGATGTCTGCAAAGCATGACTGTACCTTTTACAAGAAAGGGTGAACGTGCCAACAAACACTCATGCATATGGATGTATGTAGACCAATTGAGCACAAGTACAAGGGGTGAATTACTTCAAATCTTCAAGATGAATAAAATAACACATGGTGATTCATGTCTGTGAGATTCATCTGAAGCTGGAATGTTGAAATAGTTTGAAGATTTCCAAAATGAAGTAGTCTTGGCGAAACAATGAGAGCACCTAGATAAGATCGAAAGGATGCTAATGGTTGAGCCAAGAGTTTGAACAAATGACTCAAATGAAACATAATTATGGCACTATAAGCTTAAGTCATATTAATCAGAAATGTATTCAGAAACTGCATAGTGCAGGATTTTGGAAAACCTAAACTTTGAAAAGTTCAATGTTTGCAAAGCATGTCTGATGAGTAAGATGACTAAAATCACCTCTTATTGGAATTGGTGAACAAGCTAATGACTTATTAGGATGCATACATACTGATGTATGTGGGCCTATGAGCACTAGTGCTAGAAGAAGGTTTACTATACTATTTCATCACTTTCAGTGACGATTTTTTTAGTAGATATGGGTATATCTACTTAATACGCCACAAGTCGAAATCATTTGAAATGTTCAAAGATTTTCAAAGTGAAGTACAAAACCAACTTGGCAAGAAAATCAAAACCCTTCAATTAGATTGAGGAGGTGAGTATTTGAGCCAAAGATTTCATTGACCATTCTAGAGAATATGGAATTGTTTCATGACTCTCTCCTCTAAGAATACGACATCTCAATGACGTATCTAAGAGCAGGAATCACACCTTATTAGATATGGTGTAATCAATGATGGTTGAGTCAATCATTGCCGATTACCTTTTGAGGATACACGTAATTAACTATAACTCTAATTACTGAATAAAGATTATCGGAAGCATTAGGAGAAGAGAGGTTCTTGAACCGTCTTCTGAAAGAAAGGAGTATCACTTATACAAGCTGTTGTAGAGGAAAGGGTTTGTGTCTCAAAATACTTTCTTCTTAGAGAATATGTTATTCTCTAAAAGAAAGAGTGGGAGAGATTTTGAACTTACCGAAGTTCGAGAGACACAAAACACTATAATCATCACATGAAACTCCGCTACTTGATCCTAGTTCAAATTTTCCTATTTGTCGGAAAATTAAGAACAAGGTTGAGGTAGTTGAAGTTTCTCAAAACATTGAGGAGAGGGTGTCATGAACATTACTCCAAGCAAGGTCAGGTAAACAACTCCGTCAGCCACAAAGATATCGATCTTCTATGGATGAACGTGAGATGTTACTTTTAGAAAGTAATGACTCTACCTACATCAAAGAAGCTTTAAGTAAATCAAGATTCCATGCAACCAAGTCTAAAATGGATTCCATATATTCAACCAAGTTTAGAACTTGGTTGATTTGTCTGAAGGTATGAGCCATCAGGCATATGAGGGTTTTAAGGCAAAACATGGGTTCATTAAGATAGACATCAAGACTGACTTCAAAATTAGATTTTGAAGTAAGGTGTGTACTTGACACAACTGAGTGGTCTTTTGTTGGAATACTTATAAACTTCAAGAGACCATCTGTGGTCTTAAGGAAGCTTCTAGGAGTTGGAATCATTGACCTTCTTGACGAGGATATCAAAAAGGTTTGACATACTGGGAAGTGCCAAAGATAATATTATGTTTACAAGAAGTTCAGTGGGAGCAATGCGTTTTCTGATATCGTATGTGATTGACATACTGCCTACTAAGAAGAATATTCCAATGTTGCTTCTACTGAGGTTGACTTGGAAATAATTTTCAAAGTGAAGGATTGGTGGGGCTAAGAATTTTATTGGAAACAAGATCTATAATGATAGATTAAAGATTTTGATTGTTTGAATCAAAGTTAACTAGGTGTTGAATAGTTCAACTCACTTCCAGAATGGATTAATTTCCAAAAATCATGGCATATCCTTACGGAATTTGATTGTCTCAAAACAATCAGAAGTTCTAAGAAGGATGAGACATATAACTCATGCAGCGTGAGATTAATGTATGCCATGAGATGTTCAAAAGTCCAACATAACATATACATTGTATATGTATAAGCAAAACTAAGGATGTGTCCTAAGTCTAAAGTGGTTGATAAAAGCTAAGTGTGAAGAGTTGCATTGATGCTACACTCATGCAGAGAAATATGATTATCAAAGGTCGAGAAAATTATACAATCATTGAGTGGTATTGAGGTGAATGGAAGAAGTTCCTAACATGACATGCGGTTAATTCTACAAATAAGACAAGTATGACACGACTTTAGAAGTTGTGGCAGAAACTGTTAGGATCGAAGTTCATTTAGAATGGTGATGTTTCTAGCCTTGAGAGAAATGAAGCCTTATTGAAAGGAGCCATCACTCAAGCAAAGGAATCAAGCTCACTATGAATCCAAACATGTGTTAGAAATAACTTCCTATATGAAAGGTCATTAGTGAGATGGTATATGACGAGATTCATTGCAAGTATTATGTACTAAACCCTTGTAGTTATAGCATGATAGTCATGCATGGGCAATATGTATTAAACACATTCCGGAATATTAACAAGTCAAATTTGCATGAATCGTTCATGAATTATGACCTTGTTGATTCATCATTGAGAATAAGATTCCAAAATTTACATCAATTGTGGTTTAGAATTATGTAAATGTCCAAAAAGGTTAGCGCATTCAAAATGGGAAATTGGATGAGGTTCGATTTCTGAAACCCCATTAGTGAACTTGATAAACGCTAGTCTTGGTCGACAGTCGACCTGGTTCCTAATTGTATTATCACGTAGGAACAGTGATAATATCAACACAATTAGCATGTAGGATTGAGGTGATGATCAAGTTTCGTGATCATAGTGATGTGATGACATCATAAATCAATCACATGGATCGTTGAGAACAACTACCGAACTGACCCGCAATGGGAGCTCTTTAAGTTAGGAATGTCATAAGATCTCTCACTACTCAAAATTCCTAAATCCTGAGTTCAATACATAGACTACATGGTCTCATTGTGACATCGAGCGCGTCAAACGCCTTTCGTAAAGTAGGCTATAAAGGCGGTGTCAGATTCTGATTGGATCATGTGAGAATGTGTGTCTGAACAAGATGGCATTGTCCTCCTTATTAGGGACAGTTGTCTCGTTGGCCACTCGGTGAGATTGGACTGAAAATGCTTGGCCGAGCTCAGTTGAATCAATAGTTGATCATCTGTTTTTTCAAAGTCTAAACTCGGAGATCGAGGAACGTTCGGGTCTTGCATAAGGATGAATTTAGCTTACCTTATCCGAACTAGAGACAGTAAGTGACAAGGGAATTCAAGGAATCGAACACTTGTGGGACAAGTGGGAGATTGTTGGGAATGTCCCGACAATGTTCGATATACACGGAGATTAAACCAAAGTAATATAGTAATTATATGTCTTGCTAGAGACCTCTATAATTAGTAATTAAATATGTTTAATTACAACTATATTATTTGGTCCTACTGGGTCACACAAGTCAGTGCCCTGGAACAATGTATGTAACCTATATGATATTGTATCAGGTTTAGAAAAGTTGGAAACTGATTTCTGTGAGAAATCAGCCCAACACGGACCGAATTATATATATGTACTTGTAAAAGAATAACTTGTTATGCTTTTCTTATTACAATACTTATAAGCATAATAAAATATATACTCATGATAATAATAGAATTTTGAACCTTGATGCACACATAACTTATAGTGGACTTCTCAAAAACTTGAATCAATAAACAAGCCACTTGTATGCATTTAAACAATTCTCATAAAAATTACACTTATATGCAAAGCCTATCTTAATAATCAAATTCATATTTGACTTTCAATTGCATAAACTCATTGTAATAATAGAATCATAAATTTGAGATAACCAAATAGAATTTCATGGCAACTTATAAATTAAAAACATAATACTTTTGCCAATACTTATATTCTATTTTCATGGTTCAAACTTAATCATAAAATTAACTTGTTAATCATGCTATTAAACAATACTTGAATAACAATAGGCAAAACAATAAGCATGAAATCACTCATACCTATGACTTATAAACATGGAACAAAATTCCAATAATTGATATTAATAAAAGATCTAATCAACTGGTACTCATCCTTCATAATAATATCAAAACCAATAGGCGGAATAAACTTGATGATACTTTGAACATGTGAATAAACATGGAAAAATTTAGATTATAAGAAGCAAAAATATAATCTTGCTACAATGAATTTCCACATTAAACACCTTAAAAACTTGTAACTTAAAACTGTTAGGTTTTAGGTTGTCTATTTCCTAAACAGATACAGATTAATTGGCGGAATATTATAACAGTTATAAACAATTAATCAACACAATTGCAGAGGCTTTAGTAATTATACGATCGCTAATTCCTGCTGAAGAAGAGGTTGACCTTCCAGATTCCAACGCTGAAACCCTCTACTGAAAAGTCCACGCAGCACTCCAGGAACCCGATTGCTAGATCGACCCGATCGAGACGAATCTCAATCTAAGATGTATGTGAGATAGTTTCAGGAAACTGATAGTATTTCCTGAAACTAGAACTGCAAACTAAAAGAGAGAGGAACTCAGGAAATCACCACAGTATCTCTAAGAGTCGAAGGCAGTTGGTGTGAAATAATCTCTCCCAGAGACCCCTTTATATAGTGTTTAGAAAACCTAGGGAAAGGGTTCAAAACCCTAAAGGGCCGAAAAAGACAACGACGCGGTTTTTATTGAAACAACACGGTCCGTGTTGAAACAACACGGTCCGTGTTGAAACAACACGGTCCGTGTTGGACTCCAAAAAGTCCAAACATTCGGCCCACGGACACCACGGACCGTGGTGTCTCAACACGGACACGGTCCCGACAATGTTCGATATACACGGAGATTAAACCAAAGTAATATAGTAATTATATGTCTTGCTAGAGACCTCTATAATTAGTAATTAAATATAATTAATTGCAACTATATTATTTGGTCCTACTGGGTCACACAAGTCAGTGCCCTGGAACAATGCATGTAACCTAAATGATATTGTATCACGTTTAGAAAAGTTGGGAACTGATTTCTGTGAGAAATCAGCCCAACACGGTCCGTGGTGTCCATGGGCCGAATAATTGGACCTTCTGGAGTCCAACACGGACCATGTTGTTTCAACACGGACCGTGTTGGGCCCAGAAACGCGCCGTTGTTTTAAGTCGGCCCTTTAGGGTTTTTGAACCCTTTCCCTAGGTTTTCTAAACACTATATAAAGGGGTCTCTGGGAGAGATTATTTCACACCAACTGCCTTCGACTCTTAGAGAGATACTGTGGTGATTTCACGAGTTCCTCTCTCTTTAGTTTGCAGTTCTAGTTTCAGAAATACTATCGCTTTCTGAAACTATCTCACATACATCTTAGATTGAGATTCCTCGATCGGTCGATCTAGCAATCGGGTTCTGAGTGCGCGTGGACTTTTCGAGAGGGTTTCAGCTTGGAATCGGAAGGTCAACCTCTTCTTCACAGGAATTAGCGATCGATAATTACTAAAGCCTCGATTGTGTTGATTAATTGTTTATAACTGTTATAATATTCCGCCAATTAATCTGTATCTGTTTAGGAAATAGACAACCTAAAACCTAACAGTTTTAAGTTACAAGTTTTTAAGGTGTTTAATGTGGAAATTCATTGTAGCAAGATTATATTTTTGCTTCTTATAATCTAAATTTTTCCATGTTTATTCACATGTTCAAAGTATCATCAAGTTTATTCCGCCTATTGGTTTTGATATTAATATGAAGGATGAGTACTAGTTGATTAGATCTTTTATTAATATCAATTATTGGAATTTTGTTCCATGTTTATAAGTCATAGGTATGAGTGATTTCATGCTTATTGTTTTGCCTATTGTTATTCAAGTATTGTTTAATAGCATGATTAACAAGTTAATTTTATGATTAAGTTTGAACCATGAAAATAGAATATAAGTATTGGCAAAAGTATTATGTTTTTAATTTATAAGTTGCCATGAAATTCTATTTGGTTATCTCAAATTTATGATTCTATTATTACAATGAGTTTATGCAATTGAAAGTCAAATATGAATTTGATTATTAAGATAGGCTTTGCATATAAGTGTAATTTTTATGAGAATTGTTTAAATGCATACAAGTGCCTTGTTTATTGATTCAAGTTTTTGAGAAGTCCACTATAAGTTATGTGTGCATCAAGGTTCAAAATTCTATTATTATCATTAGTATATATTTTATTATGCTTATAAGTATTGTAATAAGAAAAGCATAACAAGTTATTCTTTTACAAGTACATATATATGTGATTATATATGTTAATAAGTTACTTAGCAACATTATGTGGTTATTAAGATGAAATAGCAAGTTTGTGTGTACAATTAGCCATATAAGAAATTATATATGAGCAATCATATGTAATTTATTTTGTACAAGTTTGTAAATGACTAATATAATTTCCTAGCTATTGGAAATTTAAGAGTACACAAGTTAATAAGAAAGACAAAGGATTAATCATGTTTATATGATTAATGGTATGTATAAATTTAAGGTACATATACATAAGTTATCTAAGCTATTTCAAAATATTATTAAGTATATATAATATGGATTCAAGTATGAGAATTCATAATATGTATAAAGTTGATAAGAAAGCCTTCTATGCTTATAAGATGTTGCATAAGTAAGGACTCATGATTATTTCTAACAAGTTGAACCTATAAGATTATTTGGCTAATTTTCTTAGCTAATTATGCAAAGGAAATTTCATATGTTTTGTTAAGTATTTGTACTAAGTTTAAGTCAAGTATGAAATTTATTTAAGTATTGACTTTCATGCATATTTACAAGTATCTTGCCATGTGATTCATGTTTATGAATGTTTATAGAGTTTTATGATTTATTCAAGTATGCCAAGAGAACCTAAGTTTTGGTTTGTTTGATCAAAATAAGTATAGACT
The DNA here is from genome assembly GCA_029582165.1 of Portulaca oleracea. NCBI lineage: Eukaryota > Viridiplantae > Streptophyta > Magnoliopsida > Caryophyllales > Portulacaceae > Portulaca > Portulaca oleracea. The sequence goes on along the minus strand of CM055885.1, from coordinate 9,958,963 downwards.
CTATGTTGTTAATGACATGACAAGTTTAGGAATAATTGCTTGATCCTATAAGTGCTAAAGGCAATTTTGCTTGTTTTTCCTAAGTGCAAAATTGATTCATGTGATTATATGAGTATATAGAATCATAAGTTATTAATTTCCTTTCATTCATGGAAATATAAGTAGACAAGAACATGTTTTATTCTTGACAAGGAAATATGAGTGGAGTTTTATACACTTAATATTTTATAAGTTTAATCATGCTAGTAAGCTTAAGTATGACATACTTTATTACATGCTAATTTGAGTAGTTGTAAGTCATGTACTTGCAACTATGTTCTTAGGCAATGCAAGTTATTCATAAGTGACATGGACATAAGTTTATCTATATGTTTGGTTGTTGTAAGCTTCTCATGTTATTCAATCATATTTTAATATGATAAGAGTTTATTAAGATTTATGCAAGTTCACTATAAGATAAATTTCTTTATGAAATAAGTGGATGGATTGCATAAGATATATGAGAAGATTTCATACTTTTGTATGATTTATGTGCCTATATGTGTATGTTTGCATATATGTATTCAATGAGTAATGGCATATAAAGCATCAAACATGATTAGATAAGTATAAGATTGAACATGATTACTCATGTATTTTAATGTATTCATAAATTTTTCAAGTTTATAAGAGCGTGTAGTAGAATATAAGGAAGTTTTTCACAAGGAATTATGTATACTTGTGATAGAATATTATTCATGATTATGGAAATGGTTATTTTGATATTTTACAAGGTTCATAAAGTTTAATTTATGAGGTTTCCGAATAATCATGATTGAGAATGGTCTATGTTGTTTGTATAAGTTGAGTATGAAAATATCAAGTTTATTTGCTACATAAGAAGTGTATAGTTTTTATACATTTGACTATTCTAAATTCATGATGATATATATTTATCAATGGATTTGGAAATGACAAAGTTTAAGTATTATATATTATGCTTAAGTCTTCATAGCTATATGCTTTGAAGGGTGGACTTAAATATAAAAGGAGAGAATACAACCAAGGTAATGTGATGGTTTAATCATATACTTGGTAGTATACTCTACAACTCTACAAGATAATCATTCATGATTATGAATCATTGTTTATTTAATGAGTTAAAGTTATAAGTTCAAGTATGTAGCAAAGAATTGAGATGTAATAATTTAATTACATATAAGTTGGAAATTCGATTTCCATATAAATCAAAGGTTAAGTGGTTTGTCAAGTGCGAGGTTATTTTGTTCACAAGTTTGTATCCATGGTGTTTTGGATGATAAGCATATAAGAGGATTCATATCAAGTTTACACACGGTATAGTGTAATTATATCCAAAAAATAATATGATGGTTTGTTCATATTATGATGAAAATGTTCCTATTAAGGCCATGGTAAGGATATAATTATATATCTAATGGACCTTGTTGTTAGAGATGGGTTAAATAGCCTAAATATCTACTACTTCATAACAATGACTCAACTTTACGAATTGGAATACCACCAATTTCTAATGTTCAAATGAGTATGGAGTTGTCTAAAGTAGTAGGAAGCATCAATTTTATACATCTCGGGTTAAGTGATGCTTGTATCTGTAATGACAAGAGGTTGAGTGGTGACACTCTTAATAGACTTTGGGGAGCCTAATTACAGGGGCGGTAAATTCCAAAGACTACCTATGTAAGTGTGATGTGTGGCCGCTAAAAGGAACTTAGGGCTAAAGTTCCGAAACACTTATTAAGGATAAGGACACAAGGCCGGATAATAGTGTCAAAGTTTTAGCATTTAAGATTTAAAAACAAACGTGTGTGTATTACGAGTATAGTTGATCAATATAAATCCAAAGTTCAAAGACATGTCTACTTTGTGATTTGAATTCAATTTTGGCTTGTATATACTAAGTGAAAAGTTCAAAGAGCAATCTACTTTTCATTATGCATATGTTTGTGGGTTTCTCAGGTGATTACAAGTTAAGGTATATCTCAAATTGCGGGGGTGTTAACTCCTTAAGTAAGATCATTTCAAGGGTTTTACATACACTTGAAATGGCGGGGGATTGTTGGAATTATTTCAAGAGTATAAGAATTTTATATAGCATAAGGAATCGTGTGGAAAAATATAAGGATCATATATAAGTAAATCATCAAGAATATGATCAACACGGGTGAAACTGAAACCAACACGGGTCGTGTTGGCTTCCAGAGAGCAAGATAAAACGATCCTGGGCTCAACACGGGTCGTGTTAAGACAACATGGACCGTGTTGCATCAACACGGACTGTGTTGATCCAACACGGACCGTGTTGGAACCCATAATCTATTTTAATGGTTAACGGCTATATAATCTTATGTATTAAGTATATGATATCAATATTAAGTCCGATATTATATGTATTCCAACAGCTATATTAGTTGACCAAGTCAAGGTCATAATCCATCATTAAGGTGCATAATTATGCCTTTGACTAAGGGGTGTAATTAGGGTTGGATTAGGTGTGGAAGTCTTCTATAAATAGGAGACATTCCTAAGCCATTTGAGAGAATCATAAGCATCTATTCTATTCTATAATCACATCATCTCAAATATAGACTGCAGCTATACTTGAGAAAATCAAGTGAGAAACCTATGTCTTGAGTGCAACAAGAGCTAAGTTTTATCCCTCGGAACATTTACGGTATAGTAAATAGTTCTTAAGGAAAATGTATTTGTCCATGACTCTTAGAAATATCCAAACAAGTTAACCATTTGGTTATTAAGTCATATCTCCATCTTGTCATACATACCGCAGGATGATCAAGAAGTCAAGCCAAGAGAAGATGATGAAGATTCAAGTCGTTGTCAAACATCATTTTCCAACACCAATCGTGGAAATTCTGAATGCAAATTGGTTGGGCAAGTGTTCATAGTAGAGTGTTTTCATAGTTTGTGGTGCGGTGGAATGTATAATTTAGATGTTTTTTTTTTTTGCTAAATTCTTGCTAATTTTCGTTGCACAGTTTTAAAAGCAGTTATAAAAAATTGGTTAATCACAAGAGGTTATTTCTAGAGTTTGTATTGTAGTGGGATGTAGAATTTAGGCGATTATTTACTAAATTGTTGCCATTTGTCAACCACACATTTTTTTAAAGCAGTTTCTGAAATTGTGGTCAATTATAAAGTGGGAAAGTTCAAATATGCATAGATTTTCCGCGTAGAATTTAAATATGCAGAAATAATCTGATTGGCTGAGAAAAATAATTATGTGAACTCCGATTGGTTAAAGCTCCAAGATTCACTCTCGTTTCACCATTTCATTGGGTCCACAAAGATTCCCATTAATATTATATATATATATAGGAAAATTGAATTCTGGTGGACCGAAGTATTGGCTTTTGTATGCCGGTGGATTGAACTTTCATTTTGGATTCTGGTGGACCAAAATTTCAAAAAATTGTATTTGAGTGGACCGCCACCGAGTCGAGGGGCGGTGACTCGTCGGAGACCTGACGTGGATGTCGGAGCTCAATTTTTTTTGCCACGTCATCAGCTTAGCACATGTCTATGTTATTTTAACTTATTTTTTTCATTGTCAGGTCAGATTTCCCCTTTTCCTTTCTTTCTCTTGCCTGTCTCTCTCTAACTCTCTGATTCTCTTTCTCCTTCTTTCTTTTCTACCCACTTCTAATTTCAATTTCCCCTTTTTCCTTTCTTTCTCTTGCTTGTCTCTCTCTAACTCTCTGATTCTCTTGCAAACTCCTCAAATCTGACCAAAGATATTTGACTGATTGATACTCCCAAATGTAGCTACATCCCCCAAACCTGATGGCTTGATGTACACCTATACCTGATTAAAGGTTCCCAAACTGGTAAGGATATAGCTCAAACCAAAGCAGGGAGCAGCAAAGCTAATTTGCAAAAGAGCTCTGTGGACTAATTACTTGAAATATAGGCCCTTTTCTAAAAAGAAAAACCCAAAAAAACTATTAATAAAAACAATGCAATCATGATGAATCACATGATGCCAAATCAATGTTCACAACTCCAAATTGCAGGAATATTTGCAGAAAATTCTAATCCCACCATAGTTAAAATCTAATCCTACCCATAGTTAATCACTGTGTCTTATTCAACCACCATCATCATTTATCATCAAAATTCAAAACAAAGCGCACGGATCAATGCTACTTCCTGTGCACCATAAAATTCCAAGCCTAAATGATTAAAAAAACACAAAAATTCTCCACTGGATTACACCAAAGAAAGACCCCAAAATTTCGCATGTCATCCAACAAAGCAATTCAATTATCCAAAGTTCCAAGCAAATACTCCAGCAACACACATCAATCCTCAAATTCACCAGTCCCACCATAGAAACTGATCACAAACCAACCAGAAAACAGGAAATCAAAACAGAGAGAGAGAGAGAGAGAGAGAGAGAGAGAGAGAGAGAAGCTACAGGAAATAAACAGGAAATCAGATTTGGGGGATGTAGCTACATTTGGGAGTATCAATCAGTCAAATATCTTTGGTCAGATTTGAGGAGTTTGCAATCAGAGAGTTAGAGAGAGACAGGCAAGAGAAAGAAAGGAAAAGGGGAAATTGAAATTAGAAGTGGGCAGAAAAGAAAGAAAGAGAAAGAGAATCAGAGAGTTAGAGAGAGACATGCAAGAGAAAGAAAGGAAAAGGGGAAATCTGACTTGGCAATGAAAAAAATAAGTTAAAATAACATAGGCATGTGCTAAGCTGATGACGTGGCAAAAAAAATTGAGCTCCGACATCCACGTCAGATCTTCGACGAGTCACCGCCCCTCGACTCGGTGGCGGTCCACTCAAATACAATTTTTTGAAATTTTGGTCCACCAGAATCCAAAATGAAAGTTCAGTCCACCGGCATACAAAAGCCAATACTTCGGTCCACCAAAATCCAATTTTCCTATATATATATATATATATTATAGAAAGAGTATAAATGAGAGAAGATTCTAAATTTCATTATTGTCTAGATACTATTTATCTGGTACTAGGCCTCAACCCGTGCAATGCATGGAATACCGATAAAGTATGCAATTTAATTAAAAATAAAAAGAAAGAAACTTTTGCTAAGCATAGTTTTTTTTTTTTTTTTTGTTCTTGTGAGTATTTTTTGAAAAATATTAAAATCTCATCAAATCACCTTATAGTTTTTTAGTAGTTTGTTGATTATTGCTTTTACCAAGTACTTTTACATCAATATGTATGCTTTATAATTAATTGGGACAATTAATTATTACATTGACATTTTTTTTGAAGCCAATTATATTGTCATTGTTTGTTTAAGTAGACTATAAGAGATTGTTGTATAAATTGTTATATCTATAAAATGGGGAACACATTGCATGCCTGTCAATCTTTGTTGCAAAATAAAATTCAGATAAAGTCTTATGTCCCTTCTACCCTAAAATGTCAATGCTTACGTTGAATTCACTCACAACTTTTGAGTACTCCATGTAGGAACTTTTATACAACTAATTAATGACCATTTCATCATCCAATGAATGAAATCTCGACAACCATTTGGCTCTCAGAAGGAAAGTACAACCTCTTAAACTAATATCTTTTATAATGGATGAAGACTAATGGATGAACCAAGTGATCAAATTTAAATACAATATTAATAAAATACAGAATGATACAAATGTCAAAAAAATTTCATTTACATGCAACCTATAGTTGCCAATAGAGCTAGGCAACGGGCCAGGTTGGACAGGGTCAGGGCCGACCCTTTACCCTTATGGGCTAGGGTCAGGTCAACACTTTTGAGACAAGGAGTAGGGTCGGGTAATGGGCTAGCTGACCCTGGCCCGTCCATGACCCACCCATTTACATATGATGCTTTTTTTTTCTTGTTGTGTTGTTATTAAAACCTGATTTTTTTCTTCCCTGCTCTGTTGTTATTAAAATTTGATTTTTTTTCTCCTGCTATTAAAATCTGATTTTTTTTCCTACTATTAAAATCTAATATTTTTTTCCTGCCTTCACATAATATAATTCATAAATAACTCTTCCTGCTCCTTGGACTTTCTGCCCCTCCCCTCTTTTAACATCCACATAATTATATCCAAAACTACATCCAAAATTACATAATTATATCCAAAATAGTAGGACCAAAATTACATGATTATATCCAAAATAGCATGACCAAAATTACATCCAAAATTACATAATTATATCCAATCCAAAATTACATAATTATATCCAAAATAGTTAATTGTATACTCAGATTTCAGACCCAATTAAACCTGCATTTGAGATCAAATTTGTTCTTTTGGCTCTGGTTTGCTGGAAAACTTTCACCACACTAACTCTATTTATCAAGAAAGCAAATTAACAAGACAATCATACAGATTACAGATTGATCGAAGAGTCATCCACTTAATGATTTACATTTATTTAAGCGTAATCTCAGCAAATTGACCAATTTGCATTCAAAGCATATCAAGTATCAACACTGAGTCACTTAACCCATATTACAATTTGCATTCAAACCCAGCAAAAAAGATCTACCACTTAATGACTTAACCCAAATTCATAAGTTATGAAAAAGACGAGATAAATTTTACTTAACCCTAAAACCCTAAACTCTAAATCATAACTCAAACCAAAATTGAAAACTAAAATTCATTTCCAGATCGAACCCTAAAATTCAACCAACAATCGAACCCTAACATTCCTTTTTAGATCGAAATCAACGCAGGGAAGAATCTGATCAACCAACACATCTGAAATTCACCAATTCGAAATTCACTAATCAAATCAACCAACATAATGAACAGAAACACATCCGAAATGCACTAATTAAAACCCTAAAATTCCTTACTCTTCGTAATGAACAGAAAGAGGATAGAGATTTACCTTAAATCCTTAATCGAAACGAAGAAGATCAAGATCTGATGAATTTGAAGGCGATGATTCGATGAAGGATCCGTGAATCCAAGTGCAGAATTGAAGATCCAGAGAAGGTGAGACAGGGCCGATTGTTGGTTGAATTTGAATTTGAAGGCAATGATTCCCTACTCCCCAACGATTTGAGTGAGAAGAGAGGAAGAAAGTGAGAGGGAGAAGGTGTGACTGTGATTCGGCGGTTTACTAGGGTTTCATTTTTGTTGATATGAGAGTTGATTGGGAGAGGCTGGGAGGGAGAAGGTGGGGCTGTGAGAGAGGAAACCCTATTTTGGCCCCATTTTTACTGACCCTACTTAGGCCCGCGAACTACCCTAGTTAGGCCCTAATTTTGTTGACCCATAACCAACCCGACCCCTTTCATTTTTAAATGGGTTTTGACCCTTAAAAATGAGTCTTGACCCTTGCAGCCCGTAGGGGGCCCTGCCCAATGCCCAACTCTAGTTGCCAGGTAAATACAAAAGCATAGTCCCTACTTAGTGTTGAATCTCCCTCAATTGGATTGTCTGTAATCTCATGTTCTGATTTAGTAGGTCATTCTTTTGATTCACACAACCAACAAAAATCAAAAGACTCAAATCCATTATAGTATTTCGTACATCACCTACAATAGGTGGTAAAAGCCAATTCCATGTACTTGTTAATCACAAAGAAAAATGTTCAACCAAGAAATAAAATTTAACCCAAGATAGTTCACCAATCTCACAAAGATTCACTATAGATGACAAAATCTTAATCCAAACCCATATAGAGAAAGCAAGAAACTGAGGAATGAAATAGAGAAATATGACCAAAAACATATTAATAAGCGTAGAGATAATTAAGAGAAATCAAGATGGATTAGTTGAAACTAACAATTGACAACACATGAGGGACTTACAATTGACAGCACAGAAGCAAGTTGGAACTGAAAGACTCTAACACTTACCTAGATCGATTGTTCATGTTTGTGCTCCCTGTCGCACGTGTCAAAGAGCCACGTGACAAATGTGAAGCCATCTCTTCCTTAGACCTGACTTTTGGCTCCGTCACACCAGCAAGTGTAATCCTGCCATTTGTTGCTTCTCTAATCTGTATGGGAACTCTACCAAGTGTTGTGGACTTTGTTACAATCAGGACATCACTTTTGGAAATGGTTGGTGGATTCAACTCCAGCAAATCAAAACCTCTTCTTTAATTATCTAGTTATTTCAAAACCATCCTTAGTCAAACTCCATGGTTGACAAAAACTAAGGCTATCAAAATGTTGATGCCTAGAGCTACTACTGATTCACCTATGAAAAAGGGAGGATGATCAAACCATTAAAGCAAATAAAAGGCATTTAACAATCGGGATTAAACCACCAAAAAAAAAAGAAGAAAGTGAATGAACTTTTAACCAGAAAAAGAAAGAGTAACAATTCAAAAATTGTTCTTTGCATGTGATTTTTGCTGCAACAATCTGAATCAGAAGATCATAATAAACCCTAATAAACCATAAACAGAATTAGAAAACTTGTAAACCATAAACTGAATCAGAAAAATCAACCTCCAATTGATTAGAACAGCAGCTTGCAGTAGTTTCATTGGAATCTCAGTGAAAGTATCCCATTCTTCAGGCTCCGCGATGCCTTGCTCCTGCCACATTCATTCACAAAACCACAAAGCATAGTATTAAAATTAGTCACTATTTCAATTATGGATTCCTTTTGAGCATAGTATTAAAAAATGTTATGATGGTGTTCAGCTATTTGCAAAACCACAAAGCATCAACGTTAAAAAACTGGGGAGAGCATCATGTTGGCCCCCTCAGGCCTCATCCCTAAAGAAACAACAAACCTATGATCATAAAGGAAAATAATGGAAGAAAAAAATACCAAATTTTGAACCAATTGCAAAAGAAATCTTGAAAAATAAACACAATCACTACAAATTTATAAAAAAATTTGGAAGTACATTCATCTCAACAATCATGCATTCCATCTATTCTTTAAATTTTGATCCAATTGGCTGTAAAACCAAAACCAATAATCAAAACTGACTGAATTTGATAATGAGACCTCACACCTAGGACCTAAATTTCTTTTTTAATAAAAATTTGTTATTTTATTATATTCTAACTTGGGTTGCTAACAAAGGTTAGAGATGACAATCTTAATTAACTCTAGACATCAATGGGGGACTACTTATTACTAAATATAGTTTAAAGCAATACCAATTTAAGATTTGTTGTACATACAACAGGGGAGGTGACTAAAGATAAAAAAAATATTCTGTCTCCAGGTTGAAACTTCCTTGGCCTCTTCAAGCTACAACCCTTCACTGTAGAAATTCTTGCACCCACAAGCACCTTCTACATTTTCAATTACTCATATATTAAATCACATTTTCATCTAAATGAGATTTTTATTGAATTGGTTGAATAATTAAGAAGGTTCCATGAATACCGGCCATTAAAAGTCAAGATTGATGGTGATATGGATAATACGGTGGAAGTGAGTTTGGTAAGAATGTCCATTTCAAAACAGACAGTTTCGGAGTAGATCTATTATCAACATCCAAATTCGAACACATCGAGAAACAAAAAGAAATCAAAGATTATGGAGGAGCCTTAGCCTAGGGTTTTAGGAGAAGAGTGCCAAAATAAAATGAGGTTTTGTTTCAGATTCCAAGATAGAAGAATATGAGAATTGAACTATAAAAAGCGAAAAAGTAGAAAATTTTCCTTATAAGTACCTTTCCATAGCCTCCTTGGAGCGCCATTATCACAACTCCCATGGTAGATTTTTCCCTCTTCGTGCAGCAGCAGCAGCAGATTCTGGTTATTGTCGCAGATGTCTTACGGGTTGCCGTCATATCGATAAATTTCATGGGGAAAAATCACTGCACTAACTTACCTTCTTATGGTCCTTCCATTGTTGCCTCTGTAAATTCGATCGATTTTATACTTTCATGGGCTCCTATGGCATGCAACATAGTGAAAGAAGAATCTAAAAATATGAAAATTATTGGTCGATTTCATAGCTAAGTTCCAAACTTCAACACAGTGAGAGAGAAATTTCATGGAAGGTGAAAGAGAGAGAGATCGTGGGGAAGGGGGGGGGGGCGATGGTTACAGGAGTTGAGGATTATACATGGGGGTTTTGCAGAAACGTGAAGAGGCAAGAATAAATGAAATTTGTCTTGTTAGATTATTTTCCAGTTATCAAAAAAATTTCTAAAAGTTAGTTTTTTCTTAAGTGTGATTGGCTGAGATTCCTTGAACCCCACAAAGATTGTCATTATATTATATAGATATAGATAGATTATATTGATGGATGTATAAAATTTTTTAAATATAGTTTATGTTATTTCTTTTCAATTCACTCGTATAAATTGACTCCCATTCAAAAGAATTCGCAAAAAACTATTAATATATTATTAAAAATGTAAGGGTGAGGGGTCCTAATCAAAAGACCAAGCCCTGTTCGACTTGAAATTCAGTTTGTTACAAATTCATGGCTATGGCTAAAAAGCCTAAAAACAAACCCAAAAAAAAAATTTCGGAGAAGAAAGTAGCAGTGGTTCACTGGTTCCCAATTACTTGAAGAAATTGGTTTCTGCTTCGCCCGCCTTATCTCTCGTCCCTCTCTCTGTTCACCGCCACCGGCATCTCCGTTCCATTAATCTCAGGTGCCAACAAATTTAGAAGAAAAAGCACCTTGTCCTAACCTAAACTCTCCTTTATGTCCCCTACTGTATTCTTTATGGCTTGATTCATAGAAGATGGGAATGTTTCCCCATGTAATATAGTTTGCATCTTGGTCAAATTTCAGTAATTATCGGCCCTGATTAAATTGTATCTCCCCTAAATTTTATGCTTCCTTAATTTAGTTTATGTAGGGTGACGGTGAATTTATTAACTCCCCTAGCTGAAATTTTATTTGTTTGCTGTCTCTTCTTGCTGTCTGCATTCACTAAAATTAGGGTTTTATGCAAAGTTTTGTGGTATAGGAATTTAAAAGAAATTTTGGAACCCACATTGGAATCTTGGTGATTTTGTACCTGCGGTTGTGATGAAACGTGGGTACCAAGGATCTCCTAGCTCTTCTGGTCCTCCTCAGTCTCGACTCAAACACAACCCAGAAGGTGATTCCCTATTTTTCACGAATATAATTGGTTCTAACACAGTTCTGTTGCTGTGCTTATTCTCCTACCAATTCGGTTTACTCAAATCTTCTACTAGCTGTGATGCTGTGAATAATTCCAGGGATTTTGGATGTGTGTGTGTGTGTGTTGGGGGGGGGGTTATTTTTTCTGTGATTTTTTCATACTGAAAAATCAAAGTAAGTTGAGAGTAGTATGTTGTTTTATGTGGGGAGAAAACTTAACTTTTTGCCCAAAAACTTATAATCTAATTTGGGGAAAAGACGCCCACAATCCTAGCTCTCATCAACTTGATAATGAGCATTGTGAGTTCCCCCTTGACACTGTGATTTGTCAATTGCTATTTAGGTGATGGACAATTTTTGAAGGAGGAGACCTCAAAAAGCTTTGTACAGAAAGTTGCTGATCATTACAGTGCAAGAACTAATCAGACATTGGAAGAACGAGAAGCGAGTCCAATTATTCATTTAAAAAAACTTAACAATTGGGTATGGCTAGACTCCAGTCTGAGTTGTGTGTTATTTCACTGTAAAGTTTATTTACCTGCTATTTTATTCGCAGATAAAAAGTGTTCTTATTCAGCTTTTTGCTCGCCGTGGGGATGCTGTGCTTGATCTTGCTTGTGGAAAGGTGATTTGGTTTGACATTATCAATGATTATTGTTCAGCGGGGTAGCAAGTCAATCCTATTTTGACTGTTGATTTTCACCGTTGTCAGGGTGGGGATCTCATAAAATGGGACAAGGCAAAGATTGGATATTATGTAGGGATCGACATTGCTGAAGGCTCGGTAAAGTCCAAAAACCTTTGTTCTACAGTTTCGTGTGCCCCTTTATGTTTTGAGCTGGTGTTATTTCTTCGTGCTTCTGTGATTAGCCATTAAGAGCTTGATGACCATGATGGCTATGTTTAATAGTCAAATTCTTATACTAAAGCTCGGATGTGAAGTGTTTCATTGTCCCACTTTCTTGCTTCAGCTACCTTAGTGTCTCTACTTGCCCACGAATCTTTTTAATAGCCTTAAATATAAGAACTTCATCTACAGATAGAGGATTGCCGTACACGTTACAATGGTGATGCTGATCATCATCAGCGTCGCAAGAAGTTCACATTCCCTGCTCGTCTCTTATGTGGAGATTGCTTTGAGGTAATATGGCCACAATTTTCTCTCTTGTCACAATGAACATTTGGATGAATAATTTATAAGATGAGTGATATTGCTGGGCATAACGGAAGTTCAATTTTGCTTCTGTCATCAGCTAGTGTATTGGCTCTTAAAATGTGCGAATTAGCCCTGAGTTGTGATATCTGAGTGTTGTGGATTCTTTGCAGGTTCGTCTGGACAAAGAATTAGCTGAGGAGGCTCCATTTGACATTTGCAGTTGCCAGGTCAGTGATTAGCATTAGATTGAATGAGATATGAGATCTTGTTAGCCTTTGGGTTCTGTTATGCATCTTAAAACCTCACAGTTGTTTATGTCAGACTGCATGAAAGACTTTTCTTCTGTAGCTGTTTTGTGTCTATCTTCAATATGAGACCTGATTTGTTGCCATCCATTGTCCTACAAAGCCAGCTGGATATATGTTAACTGTAACTTCCATATTCGTGTTGTATTTGTCTATGATTAGGAGCCTGAGGCTCATGCTAATCTGTTTTAGAGGTAGACCTTGCCATGGGGTCGTACATTCCTCTTTAATCTTTGTGGGCGTGATCCTTGTCATTTGCTTTATTTTGTTCTGTCACCAGTCTATGCTCCTTGTTTGGCACATGTTTGAGAGGGTGGGTTGGATTCAGTTGAATGTAGTTAAGTAATTTGCACTATGTGGCAACTTTATTTATCAGAGTATGCCTTTTCCTTTCCCTTTTATGCATTTTGTACTTGCATAGAATTTACTTTCTCATTATTTTCCCCCCTAGTTTGCCATGCATTATTCATGGTCTACTGAGGCACGTGCACGGCGGGCTTTGGCAAATATATCAGCTTTGCTTCGACCGGGAGGCATTTTAATTGGGACGATGCCCGACGCCAATGTCATTGTCAAGAAATTAAGAGAAGGTTTCTTTTTGCCTTATTATTTCATGTATGTGGAGCTTTTGAAATTTTCAGCTATTCTTCTTAGTGAAAGATAATCATCTTCCATTGACTATACTAAAAAGACGGCATCATATCTTTACTTTCAAAGTCAACTGTAGTGTTCTATAGCATTGCCAACTCTTCCTTGATTAGCTTTTTTGAGAAAGATTACTCAGCGGCAAGCCTTTTTTTTTTGTGACCACTTTGGAGGCAAGCATCCCTAAAATTGAAGGGACTTCATGGCTTAGAACATACATCAAGAGCCCATCCACTTAGGCCACTACAAGCTATGTTTGTGGTCATGGCAGCCTTTTCCTTTTCTTTTCCTTTCTTTTCCCTCTTCTTCAGAGAGAGAGAGAGAGAGAGAAGGGGGGGGGGGGGTGGATTTAGCAATTGTGTTGGTGTGACCTTTTGACCTGTGCATCTGATCGCGAAGAGTTGCTTCTGTTTTCTCTCTTGTCTTTTAAAAACAACGTTGGCGGCTTTTTAAATTATTTTTTGAAGTTCTACATGGTTAGGGCAGAAAAATTACCTTAGGGTACTGTATGTTTTAGATTAGCTATTTTAAGGAACCTTGATTTCTAAAACTAATTATGAGGCATTGAGGTTCATTGAGTTATGTGAAAACCATTTTTAAGTACCTTTTTTCACTTGAAAGATGTAGTTATCCTTTTGAAAAAAATTATGCATAAAAAACATAATAACAATTGAAAGTTCGATTAACTTTATAGGTTAATAGAAAAAAAAATCAAATTATTCAATTTGTATTACTTTTTACATTATTATTTTGAATGAAAGGCTAACTATGTCCTTTCAGGTAATAAGGGACCCAAAAATTAATTTTCACATAAGGTGCCCTTATAATCAGTTAAATACAGAGGGTCCTTAAAATAGATTCCTAAAACTTAGAGTGCTCAAATGTGATTTCGTGCATAAAAATTGGGGAACGGGGTCTTCACTGCATTAGAACTAGATTAGGATTTTCTTTATTCTCCTCCAGAGCTCCTAAAAGTCATAAATGGGCCTCTCTGACAATAACCTTTCCATCATGTACGCATTATATTGGCTCTTCAACAACTCAAATCAAGCTAGGAGTCATGTACTGGATTAGCTTTCTACAGTCACAATCCTGTGAGTTTGATATTGCTGAAAATACTGTTGGATTGTCATGTGATTTTCGTTTCAAGCATGAATCCAAAGGTCTCAAGCAAACAGGGCTAGAAAATTAAATACCTGAATACTTGTAATACATCTTACATTTAACCATTGTCATATGTATGGAGGTTCTTTGAGAAACCTCAAAGAAGAATATTCAAAAGATAACTTTGTGAAGCACGATCCCTCTTAAGCCCATGATTAGAAATTGATTAGGTCATGGTTTCTGTTCCTATATCTCAGATGTTCAAAATATAATAGGTTTTGAGAAGTACACTATTGTATAAACATATTGGTCTTGTGTTCTTACTATAATCCTGTCCCTTATGAAATGTCATTTTGACAGAGGGGATAAATACCAAGGCAATTATGAAAACTACGGGAAAAACTATAAAATTACTTAATTACCCCCCAAATCTGTTTGTACGTGGTTGTTGTAGTTAATGATTAGGGGTAAAATTGAAGAAATTCATATTGGGAACGTAAAGTGAAATAACTAGGAGCAAAAAAGGTTAGTTCAATGGAATTTGAAAAAGGGACGGAGGGAGTATCTGTTATTCTTTCTTGCTCGGTTTCTACTACTTGATTTCTCCATGTTGCCCGCTATTGTGAGGTGATTTATCACCATAAATGTAGAGGATGATCCTATCTCTAGAGTTTTATGAAGTTTCTGAATCATTTGTACAGGAGAACCCAGTGTTCACATTAAGAGGGAATAATATAATCTGAAGGAGTCCTTTTGTCTTTAACCATTTTTTTCCATGCAAGCACTTCGTGTGTGTATGCCTAAGAACTCCTACGTTTTACTCCTTTAGTTTACCAAACTCTATTGTCTGGGATTGGATGGGGATTAGTTGTCTCCAGCCTAACAGGTTATTTTTGTTTCTTTCAAAGATGATGCAAATTTTGATATGATTATTAATGCAGTGGATGGGTTGACTTTTGGGAATAGCGTCTACTGGATACGTTTCGATGAGGAGTATGCTGATAAGGTAAATTCTCTTCTCGCCTATTAACACGCATTTCTCATTCTTTTTGGGTTCTATTACATTCTTTTTCTTCAAAAACTTGTTCTTCCAGAAATTCAAGGCATCCTGTCCTTTTGGTATCCAGTACAAGTTCCACTTAGAGGTAATGTACCCCCCCCCCAAAAAAAAACAAACAGTTTATCTTGTTACAACTTCCTTTAAGAGGGAGTGAGTTTTGATATATCGTTGCTGTTTGCTGATATTGTGATCTATATGATTGCATGATAATATTAATAATAAAGACATGGCCTTTGTTTGTTTTAGTAATCCAGGCCTAACACTTCCATTTTTGTGTAATTCATATCATAGATGTGTGAAGAGGACAAGTGTAAATGTCACATCTTAATACTTTTTATTGTTTTAGCAAGCTACATGTAACTGCATGGATAAGATTTTTGAAAAAAAAATTCTTTTTAAAATTCATTTGTTGTATAATTCAAAATCTTGCCCGAATAATACTGATGTATAATGGGATCAAAGAGATCTCATTACACATAGAATTCAGGATCTTTAAAAACCAAGATAAGAATCTTCCTCTCTAAGTTCTCTAAGTTCTCAAAGTTCAACTAAATTCAATGAAAAGACATGGAAAACGAAACAAGAATGATGAATTCGTTTACCAAGATTATGATGAACGCTTGTTGAATGATGAATGTGGGATGAATGGCGTTTGAATGGATGAACGAATGATGATTGTTTGGTGATGGAATGATGAACGAATGCACCTTGATCAATTGAATGACGATTGATGCTTGAAAGATCAAACAAAGATGGATGAATGCTTTGAATGAACGATTGGAATGAATGAATGATATGTTTGGCTTTTGAAGAATCTTGGAGGATATAGGCACACCACCTTCAAGAATGCTTCAATCTCTTCCTATCACCACCAAGGACGCCACCCTAGGCTAGAAGAAGATGATATGATCGAATCTCCCTCAAGAGAAACGAAAAGACTAGCAAAAGCTAGAGAGAAACAACACCAAGTTGTATTTGATTTGTATTTGCAATATGACTTGAATGATTTACAAAGCACCCTAGGGTCTATTTATACTAGTTGGAGGCCCCTTAGGCGTGTGTATTACAAGAAATGGGGAAAAACTAGCTTACATAATTACAAACAAACGTGACATCATAAAGAAACTAATGTACATAAGCTAGTTTAAAACTATGATAACTTGCTTATTCCTTGTCCAAATTCCAAGATTCAAAAGCCATTGTGAAGCTCCTTCGATGTAGATTATTTGACCTTTGGATGACTTCCACAATATCTTCAAGGATCTTGTGATATGGAGCAAATTACCAGACTGCCCTTGTTGAAACCATTCAAACGAGAGAGAGACTTGAGTGAATGATGCTCTTTTGCCATGTAACCGAGTATTAGACCCCTATGACGCATATTGGATGTCCTCCTTGATGTCCTTGATGTATAAGGCCATCAAATATACATCATACTCCCCTGGTTGAAAAAGTTTGTCCTCAAACTTTGAGCATCAACTCTCTCTTTTGTTCGCCTTCTTCACAAGAGATTTACAAGCTTTCTTCTTAAAGGCTTTGAAGTGATCATAGACTCCTTTACAAAACTTCTTCAACTTCTTCCAAAATAACCCATAGACATTATTGGACTTTGATACTCCATATTTCACCTTGATACTCCATATTTCACCATGGATGTAGAATTCCCATGTAACTTCTCAACTTCAAAGTCTACAATTTTGCCTTCACCATTTAATATGAAACGATCCATTCTTGAATTGATGAATATAGCCTCTTGACTTCTTTGAATCCTTGGCACTTCAACCATAAGATTCAAATTGATATCTCCTGGGTGCACATGGAAGATACGCTTCATAGGAGAATTCAAAATTGGGTGATTGCTTGGATCCGATTTGCTTCCCTCCAAGTTGGCTAGAACAAGACCCTTTGCTTGAAGATCATCAGCTTCTTTTTGAACCTTTGGAGGTTCACTAGGGTTTTCGTGGGTTGCTTTCTCATGAAGCGCGATAGGTTTAGGGACCAAATCATCTTGAACATCACGTTGGAATGGGTGGGTGACGAGTGGGTGACCCTTTTTGAGACTAGGGTTCTCGTTGGTGGAATTTTCGAGGCTAGGTTTTGTGTTTGGGTTTAAGGGAGTGATCTCCTTATGCCCACTAAACTCAGGGTGTTCAGTGGTCATAGAAGTGGTGGGATTTGGATCACTCTCTTTGGGTGGGGATGGGTTGGCTATTTTTAGTGGAGCTAGGGTGATTTTCTTGTTGTTGAGACTGAACGTGTAGGTATTGGCTCTTCCATCATGTATCACGCATCTGTCAAATAACCATGGTCTTCCCAGCAGAATATGACAAGCATCCATAGGCAAAACGTCACACCATAAAGATTCTTGAAAAGATTTGCCAATGGAGAAGCTTACCAAACATCGTTGTGTTACTTGTAAACCTTCACCCCGATTGAGCCACTTGATGGTGTAGGGATTTGGATGGGGACTTGTTTCCAGCTGAAGTTTGTCCACCATAGTAGTTGACGCCACATTGGTGCTGCTTCCACCATTAATCATCAAAGAGCAGACCTTTCCCTTGATTGTGCAACGAGGCTGAAAGATAGCTTCTTGTTGTTTCTGATCTTCTAGAACAATCGAACTGTTGAGGATCCTCCTCATGAAGAACAATTCGTGAGCCATGGTAGGGGTTTGGAACGTCCAGATTGACGTTGGGTAGGGAAGGGAATGTGTTTGGGCTGTGGGGTTCTTTGTAGAGCTAATGGGAAACGTGAGATGGAGAGATGGTGGGGGATGGATTTGTGATGGAAAGATGGTAAAAAGATGGTGCAAGAACTAAGAGAATCAATCTCCTAAGCTCTGATACCAATTTTGATGTATAATGGGATCAAAGAGATCTCATTACACATAGAATTCAAGATCTTTAAAAACCAAGATAAGAATCTTCTTCTCTAAGTTCTCAAAGTTCAACTAAATTCAATGAAAAGACATGGAAAACGAAACAAGAATGATGAATTCGTTTACCAAGATTATGATGAACGCTTGTTGAATGATGAATGTGGGATGAATGGCGTTTGAATGGATGAACGAATGATGATTGTTTGGTGATGGAATGATGAACGAATGCACCTTGATCAATTGAATGACGATTGATGCTTGAAAGATCAAACAAAGATGGATGAATGCTTTGAATGAACGATTGGAATGAATGAATGATATGTTTGGCTTTTGAAGAATCTTGGAGGATATAGGCACACCACCTTCAAGAATGCTTCAATCTCTTCCTATCACCACCAAGGACGCCACCCTAGGCTAGAAGAAGATGATATGATCGAATCTCCCTCAAGAGAAACGAAAAGACTAGCAAAAGCTAGAGAGAAACAACACCAAGTTGTATTTGATTTGTATTTGCAATATGACTTGAATGATTTACAAAGCACCCTAAGGGGTCTATTTATACTAGTTGGAGGCCCCCTTAGGCGTGTGTATTACAAGAAATGGGGAAAAACTAGCTTACATAATTACAAACAAACGTGACATCATAAAGAAACTAATGTACATAAGCTAGTTTAAAACTATGATAACTTGCTTATTCCTTGTCCAAATTCCAAGATTCAAAAGCCATTGTGAAGCTCCTTCGATGTAGATTATTTGACCTTTGGATGACTTCCACAATATCTTCAAGGATCTTGTGATATGGAGCAAATTACCAGACTGCCCTTGTTGAAACCATTCAAACGAGAGAGAGACTCGAGTGAATGATGCTCTTTTGCCATGTAACCGAGTATTAGACCCCTATGACGCATATTGGATGTCCTCCTTGATGTCCTTGATGTATAAGGCCATCAAATATACATCAAATACTCTCTGAGTTCCTGATGCAATTGTCTGGGATTCTTAACAAAGTTCTGTGGTTTTCTTTGGCAGGATGCTGTTGATTGCCCTGAATGGGTAGTCCCTTTTCACGTTTTCAAGGCTCTAGCTGAAGAGGTATAAAATTTTTCTCCTCTCTGGCATTCCTAATAATCAGTACCTATGTTTACTTGTGTATGCCTCTAAGCATTTATTAGGATAAATGGCCAATATTGGTTTTATTTTTTGTTTGTCAACTTTGGGTGCATTTGTGTTTACCCTAACATTTTGTTTTTATAATAAATCTTATTGCTTATAACAAATTGACACCACTTCTTTCCTTGGCAGTATGATTTTGAGCTGGTTTTTGCAAAGAATTCACATCAATTTGTTGATGAATATCTGAAGCAACCAGAATTCGTGGATCTCATGAGAAGGCTGGGTGCTTTAGGTGACGGAAACCGGGATCAGAGTGAGTTCCTGCTTCCCCCCCTTGATTCATGGATCTTGGTGTTGACATCATTTATTCCTTTTTACTTTCTTACTCTAGGTACATTGTCACCCGATGAATGGGAGGTAGCCTATTTGTATCTGGCATTTGTGTTGAAAAAGGTAATACATCATGTTCATTTAGATATAAAATGTAAATACTGGGAAGCTATATGTTTATGCTATTGCTCACACTTTCCATTATGTTTATGCTATTGCTCGCTGGACTATATATATATATATATTTTTTTTTTGAAAAATTTTAAAAATATATTCCAAAAACAAAGATTACAACCCTAAGCAATTAACAAAATATATCTATGTAGTGATTACAATGCGTTGTATCATGCACAAGAAAGAGAATTCTGTTTCTGACAATATTTTTTATGTGGTAGGTGGTTTGTCTTGGACCTTGGATATATATATATATATATGAATAATAATTAGATATTTTATATGTTTTACTTTCCTATTCTTATCTATCTATTAGTTATATTAAAACGAAACCCAAATTAACAAGAAGTTGCCACTTGCCACATGTCAACCACCAAGAAAAGCTTATTCAAAAAAGAAAATTTGTTTAAGCAACCCTTCAATTCCTCATTCCTAAAACTTTCGGTTACAATCTTCAAGTACAACAATTACTATTCTCATAATATGCTACATCAGTTACAGAAAATATTCACGCACTTACTGCGAAGAAGAAGAAAGAAGAAAGAAAATAAGAGGAAAGGAAAAGGAAAAAAAAAATAGGAAAGAATTTGATTATTATCTGAAAATAATGAATGGCTAGCAAATAAATAAGAGTTGTAAGGTGGCAAAAGTGCATTAGTATTTTCGTTCATCTATCCAAAAATAACAGGAGCATGTAATAGGTTATATGTTCTACTCAATGCAGCCAACAAATATATGTTTTCATTTCATTATTCCATTCCTCTACACTTTTTTTTTAATTTTTCCAACTTTTTTTTGATGGAATTATTTTTGAACTATTATAAAAGACTGAAGAAAATAAAAATATCATAAAAATATTAAATTAATAGTTATTATGTGAAGCATTGAAGCTACACTCTTTTTGTCCCCCCACCCATTTCTCCTCCATATTTTGGTGTGAATATCTTACTTATATGCCTTTTCTTTCGATCAATTTAACATTTTACACTCTTGGCACTCTGTATCGTGTTACTACGACTGCTTCTGTTCCTCTTATCCGTATCATAATTAATAGGGAGCATGATAAAAATAATTGTGAAAAATACTCTTCAAAATACACTTAAAATAGGGCCAAAAAAGTAGGTAATTGGAGAAATTAAAAAGGGACTACAAGAGAACTATTTACCATTCTAGGTTTCGAAAATAAATAAATGAGAATATGATGAAGAAATTAAGGGAGGCAACTATTTAGAATATTGAAAAAAAATATTGAGGGATGAAAAAAAGTGAAACACAGTTAAGATTTCGTATTTTTGGTAATAGGCGATTGGTGGAGGAAGAAGAATCAAACATAGGACCTCATGTTCTCGGGGATTCAAATTTGACTACATGAATTGAAGGGTTGCTATCGGCTAGACTGCTATTGGGGTTGAACAACCCAATCAATTGCCTTGTTACCAAAGTTAAATCAATAAGTGCCTATTACAACAATTGGATGATTTTTTTTGGTAATAGGTAGTTAGAAAGGTTAAATTTGATAATAATTTATATGACTATAAATAAAGAGAAAATTAAGGTCAATTTATTAATATTGATCTTAAACCTACATGGAAAATATAGTTTAAGATTCGAAATTTACAATCATAGAAATAATTGACACTAAAATATAACAAGGTAAAAACGAAACTAATGACAATATATTGATCCTATTGCAGGAAAAATAAGAATGACTATTTAGAGAACAGTAAAACTAAAATTCTTACAAATTGAGCACCATTGAAGAAAGACAGAGAAAACATACTTACAATTCAATCGAAAATCAACAAATAAAACAGAATAACCCGGGCACCGGATGAGGATAAAGACTAGTGACCTATAAATAAGGGTTGTTCTAGCGTTTATGAAACACATTCTATTGATGTTGAGTTATTACAAAAATTAATCGGAGGTGCCCCATTTTCTGGGGAAACTATTTTTTGACACCCCAACTTTTTAAACTCATTTCTGGGTACCCTTATTTTTTGGGTTTGTAATTTGGTTCTTTTCCGGTCAAAGTGTTGAAGTTTCTGATAGGTTTTAGGCGGGAAGTGGATTATAGGCTTGAGTTGATTGAAATACCATTTGATTATTATAAAACTTAAAGTTTATTCATTTGTTGTGATAAAGAAGAACCCCCCCCCCTTCCTCTAAAGGTCGTCTCTCTGTCTTCTTCTCTGTGCCTTCTTATCTCTCCCTCTCAAGCAGCAGCGTTAGAAGCCATTGAAATGAAAGGTTGAGGTCGGACGAAACAGTGACAAATGGGGTTGGAGGAGCTGTTGTAGTCGTTGGTGAGGTCATCGTGGTAGTCAGATCCAGGAGGAAGGGGAGGAAAAGAAAAGAGAAAAAAGGGGGTTGGAGGAGTTGTAGTCGTCCGTGAAGTCATTGTGGTAGTCAGATCCAGGAGGAAGGGGAGGGGGAAAAAAAGAAAAAAAGAGGGAAGAATTTATACAGAGAGGCCTTTGGTACTCCCCCGTTTTCTCGTTGGGCGGCCAACGTGCTCCGATCACTCGCTCTAAAATCAAAAATTCAATTCCATTATTAATTTGTTCTTCGTCGACTTTTTTTATTTTCTTTCCCGCTAAAATGAAAAAAATTCAACTCCACTCTGAGCATGACTGGATATCTAGCGATATTAAGTATTATTTTCGTGGACATCAAGTGTGAAAGGTGGGCATCAAGTATTATTTTTATGTATATCAAGTATAAAATGATGCCATCAACGTTTGATGTCCGCCAAGCAGACCTGACAATTTCTGACCTGACCGAACCTGCCCGAAATTTCTGGGTTTTGAACATGATTTTTTCAACTAAACCCGAAATACACCGAACCCGAAAATTAGCAGGTCAAACTCGACCTGTCCATTTGACCCCAAAAATGAATTTTTAAGTTCAACTTTATTACAATTTGTGACTTTTCATTGAAACTTTTAACTATTAAACTATAAGCAGAACTCATTTATTTGTTATTTCTCTAATTTAAGTTAAAATAGTATTAATGATTTATCGTTACTAGAAGATAATCATATTTTATTATGTATATTGTACACAAAGTAGTATTTAGAGACCATTGTTTTAAAAGAAAAAAAGGGAAAAGGTCGCAATCATAACCCATTGGGTTGACCCGAAACCGAAATACACTGCCTGTATTTACCTGAATCCGAAATACACCCGACCCGTATTTACTTGAACCTGTACACGATCGACCTGAAACCCGCTCGCCCGACCGAAATGACAGGTCTACCGCCAAGCAAAACCTTTATTTATATTCTTTTTGCTTACTTGATGTCTACGAAAGTAATACTTGATGTCCACAAAAATAATACTTGATGTCCGCCAAATATCCAACCATGTTTACCAAGGAGCAAGTCAGTTTGGGGAGATTTATTTTGGGTCTTGGCGGTGAGGTATATGAGTTGAGGTTGTATTTTGTTATCTTACTGGTAGTTAAGTTTAACGCATACATGCACCTTGTTATATGTGGCTAACTGCTATTATTAATATCTGTTTCCACAGCGAGGGCAACCAGACCGGAGCCAACAACGAACTGGGAGAAGGGATAAAGGAAAGATGCATATAGAAAAAGAGGACATTGTGTTTCTCAGGGGTTGAGTAATGACATTGACCCCAGAAAATGGCGCTTGGATAAGGATTCATGAGTATCACACACCTTATTATTCCTCAAGAGCCACAATCATCCAGGTTTATGCATACCATATTCTGCTTCATGGTTGGCTGTATCGTGATGATTGTTCAGAACAACCCTCCTATGTACTATCAAACACCATTTTGTTTTTTTTCCAAATCAGAAGCATAGATAGATTACAAGTCAGGGATCTCAATCCAATTTTGCCGCATCAGGAGTCCTGGATAATAATGAAATAACAGAAGTGCTAATTGCAGCATCTATAAGTTGGGAGTTTTGAGGGCTGAGTTTGCAGTTAACAGAGGTGGGTTTTCCTTTCCAATTCATACTTATCTTCTCCAGAAGTATGTTAACAGTTGAAGTAAAGGGACAATTGGGTGCAAGGAAGCTTATTATTGGTGCTAATGCCTTGAGTGATGTTTTCATGCATTTTGAAAGAAATCCTATTGTAGTGTTTAATGAAAGAGCTAATAGGACTTTTAACTGTATTTTTCTGCCGTTTTAGTTTTTTTAGGGGATATAAAGGTTATTTTATACGTGTGTAAGCGGATATATTATGAAAGTCTCAGATGTTTATTGTAGTATTGGAATGGCTGGTGCACACAGGAAACAATTATAGGCATACTATGATCAGTGTTTAATGTGTATTTTGATGCTTAGCTATCTTGGATGTGTAAATGAAGCTTGCATTTGTCAATCTCACAGATTCTTGTCATTTATCTTTTCAATAGACGTGACTACTCACTCCCCTTCAAATAGTATATGTACGCGATGTGGAAGGAAAAAGTATATTGAATGATTGTATCTGAATAATACATTACAGAGAATAGTTATGCATATATATACAATGTTGAGGCTACTTGCTTAACAGATGCCTAACTAACTTGTGCTTAGCTGTCATAGGTACTAACAACCTAAACCACCTTGTATTCTCTACATCCCCCTTCAAGGTGGATTTGGTGGAATGTCCAACAATCCAAGCCTTGAAGAAAGTAGGTTGTGATGAAACTAGCCCAAGGGTTTAGTCATCAAATCTGCCAATTGTTCCTTGGATTGCACATATGAAGTTTGCAAAAAACCTTCCACAATTTTGTCACGAGTATAGTGACAGTCTATGTTCAAGTGTTTGGTTCTTTCGTGAAATATTGGATTTTGGGCAATGTGCATTGCAACTTTGTCATCACAGTACATGGTGATAGGCAAGCTGATGCTAATATGCAAATATTGTAGCAAATGACCGAGCCACTCAAGCTCAGAAGTGGTGGCAGACATAGCTCTGCACTGAGCTTCAGCTGATGACATAGCTACTGTCTTCTGCTTCTTTGTCTTCCAAGAGACCAAGGGTGTACCCAGAAACATACAATACCCTATCAAAGATCTGGCAAACATCCTACGATTGGCCAAGTTTGCATCACAATTAGCCAAGACTTGCAAATCTGAATGAGTTGAACAGAACATCCATTTATTGACTGTTCTTGTGAGATACCTCAAAACATAAAGATTTACCTGATAATGTGGTTTTTGAGGGCACTGTAAAAATTGGCTCAAGTGTTGCACAACATAATATATGTCTAGACGAGTCAAAGTCAGATACAACAACCTGCGAACAATCCTTTTGTATTTCTCTGGTTCTTCCAAAGGTATTCCTGTTTTAGTGGATAACCTCAAACCTTGAGGCAGAGGGAATTTTGTAGCTTTTGCAGCAATAAGTCCTGCATTTGAGAGAATATCCATCACATATTTTCTCTGATTGAGAAAATTTCCAGAAGAGGAACGAGCAATTTCAATTTCCAGGAAGTACCTAGCTAAGCCTAGGTCCTTGATTGTAAATGTTGAATGCAACTGTTGCTTCACATCAATAATGCCTTGAACATCATCACCAGTTACTAACAAGCCCTCTCATATACCAACACATATGTAAGCAAACCCCCATTTTCCCTAATAAAAAGGGAGTAATCACTCTCGGATTGAACAAAACCCATCTTCTTGAGGAATTTAATAAGCTCCAAATTCCACTGTCAAGAAGCTTGCTTGAGACCATAAAGAGATCTCTCAAGTTTGCAACTTGCCCATGAATTGCCTTAGTATATCCTTAAGGAAGTATCATATATACTTCTTCATCAGTAAACTAATGTAAGAAGGCATTATTGATGTCTAATTGATGCAATGGCCAATCTTTTGCAGTTGCCATGACTATAAACACTCTCACAATGGTCAATGTGGCCACTGGTGAAAAAGTATGTTTATAGTCTTTATCCTTCACTTGCTTAGAACCACGAATAACCAATCTTGCCTTATACCTCTCCATTGAACCATCTGGCTTGAATTTCACCTTGTAAACCCATTTTGAAGTTAATGCCTTCTCACTAGGAGGCAGTGATGTCAAACTCAAAGTACCATTTTGTTCCAATGCTTTTAACCCCAAATTCATGGTATTAATCCACTCTTGGGGAACATTACATCAAACCTGTTAGATCCGAAGATCGTTGTATGCATGTTGAAAGATAATCATATAAAAAGGTGAAACTTTTTTATGCTGACTCCTCAATGCTCGAGGCTTTATCTAGTAGTGGGATTCCAAAAACTATAGATACCCATGCGTAGCGAGGCATGGTAAACTCCCCAAGCTCGTTCCCATTGCAAGGCAAACCCCTTGAATATAAACTCGTCTTTTGAGAGCATCCACTAGGCTAAGACAGTGCTTTTGGCAGTATAGGCGTGCTCGATGCTGATGGAGCCAATCTATTCTTAGGATGACATCATACTCAACTATGTCAAATGCGACCAGGTTAATCAGGAATTCCTTTCTTCGAATCTTGAGGGGCTAGTTAACATAGGCTTGATTACACTCAATCAATTGTCCATTTAGCATACATGCGATGAGGGTCACCCTCTTTTTTTTAGGGTTCTAGGTTCAACCGGCGGATGGCTTGCGTAGTGATGAAGGAGTGGGAGGCGCTTGTGTCAAAGAGTACACATAACAATGCAGTTCCAACTTTTAGATGACTAGTTATGACCTTACCTACACCCACGAGCGTGGGGTTGTTTACCATGCACACTCGTCCTTGTCTAGGTGGGGTCGTCATCCTTTTGTTTAGGTTTGCTCTCCCCTTTGAGTTCGTGGCTGTTACGATCTTGCGAGGGCATTCCGATATGAAGTGGCCTTCCTTTCCGCACCCGTAACATTAGTTTATGCCACTGCAACAATCCTTCGCCAGGTGCCCTTGCGCTTACATTGTTGCAAGTAGGGGTGGAGTCTCGCCCCTTTTACAGGCCTTTTTCCCAATCCTGCCTCCCGGTTTCAATCGTTTCACTTCCGCTTGATGGGCATCTCCTGGGTCACTTTTAGCTCCGATCCATACGTTCTATTTCTGCAGCCTGCTTGTACATCTTTTGGCACGAGGAAAATTCTTGGAAGGCTAAGGCCCTCCGAATGTACAGGGCTAGTCCTTCTTCAAAACGTTACATTGTAAGCCTCTCCGTGGGTACATAATCCCTAGTGATCCCCGCTAATTCATTGTACTTATTCATGTACAACATCACACTCTTTCCCCCATGTCGTAGATTCTCGAACTCCCGCTGCATGGCCCGTTGAAGGTGTCAAGGGTAAAACTTGTGATATAGTTCTTCCGTAAAGGTTTCCCAATCCCAATGGCCCGGGTCATGCTTTCCTTTTACAATCTCGCACCATATATAAGTCCGCAGATCCTTCCAAGTAAAAGGCAACAGCTTTCACTTGCTTGGTGGCGGGTATTTCGAGAGTTTCAAATATTTTCGTCATTTGTCGGATCCATTCCTCCAACACAACCGGATAGGGTCGGGCCCCATACTTGGCTATGCGTTCCATCATCTTCCCCTAGCTTCCTCGGGAAGGTGCTCGCTTTGAACCTTAGTAGCCACTTGCCGTATGATCCTCCCCAAAACATCCAACCCGGTCTTCTCTAGCCCTCCTGGGTGGGTTGGCGATTTGGGCTAAGTGATGCGTAAGAACGCTCTTCTTGATCAGTCATTCTGCACACACGTAAGCTTACTTTGCCCTTTTTAAAATAGTTGCAAGGAAAGTTTATCAACTCAATGGATCTTGTTCATGTACACAGTTTGTTACTTCATTCTCACCCCCCCCTTTTGTGCACTTTGGTTTGGTTCGATTTTCAGTTTTCTATGCATTTAAGACATTTTGTTTTCTTACAATTGCCATACCCTTCATTCATTCAGAAAAATTGATGAGGGCGTGGTCTTGAAAAATTCCTAGGTTAGTTATCTGCCCCTAGGTTAGATCTTCACCACCTCATTTATATAGGTGTGGGTTACATGGTGCAAGAAATTAAATCGCTACAAGAGTACATAGAGAAAAGGAAAATAATCCTAACATCTTCCCAATTGCTCGTCCACATGATAACGTAGCACCTTCGCTTCTTTACTTCCCTTATCCCCCCTCTCATGACCCAGATCAACTCCTCTATGGGAGTTACTCGGGCTACGATCTTCCCTAGGCCTCTCTTGGAGGAAGGAGCCACCAACGAATGTGGATAGGTAGTTTGAACATGGTACTAGGGATACGATGGGGGCGGGACGACATAAGGGTAAGGCACTGGCGGATAGGGAACCAGTGCCCAGGGTACTATCCATCCTGGGTGGGGCATTCGAGCAGCAGCTAGAGGAGCTGGTTGGTTAGGGATGGCCGCCAATGCAACAATGCACTCCATGCTGGGGGCAAAGTTCGGGTTGGAGGTTCTTGAGCTGAAACTAGGTCCTTGGATAGCTACGAATGGAATGTTTTTCGTGGAGGATAGGGGGTCGGTTGTAAAAGGATTTACTGAGGTTCTTGTTGCGCCCATAGCCGAGCTCTCTCCCTTAGTCATAATCCTCCTACTCTCGAAGAAGATGTCAAGTGCGTCGTCTATTGGGTCCTGGTATACTCCGGGATAAGGATCTGGGTCAGGTAGAGGTTGTAGACCCTCTTGAACCCGCTCGGGGAAGGCGTCTACCTACTGGTTGGGTGGTATTCCAAGGCAATGATACACATCTCTCACCATTACTGCCAACATCCCCTATTTCGTGTGAAATGAGCCACATGGTTTGTGGGATTCTCTGAGTTAAGGAAACCCTGATATTTGATCTTGAAGTAAGACCACGGAGCCTCATCAAGTAGATTGCCTATCAAAGCCTGTGTCCTGAAGATCCTATGCCTCAGGGGAGTTTTGTTATCCCGGTAAATCGGTAATGCACATCCACCATTAGCAAGAGCAGTCGGTCAATGTATTCTTCCATTGTCTCATTTCCCTTTTTAGGTAAGTTGTAAGGGTCCTTGTCTGGTTTGATCTATCATAGTCATTATATAACACAAAAGGATTATTAATCGTAGTTTTGAACAAAACACGTATAATGTTATCGCGGTATACCTCGGATTTGCGACAACAAGGCGTGGCAGGACGAGATGGGTCGAGGCCCAGGAATGTGTGCTCTGATAACACCTCCCGGTCTTTGTTTTTTTTTTTTTTTTTGTATTCGAGTTGATTGGCCCATGAGTTAGAAACATTAGCCAATATACTAGTCCATCCCAAATTTGGCGAGAGTTTAACAAAAAAAGAGGATAGGCACGACCGACGGTGTTCGGGGCATTAGGGCTACTTCCACCCTTGACTATAGACTCCAAATCCCATAGATACTTCCTCAAGTCGAACTCGGGTTTCTCAGAATGGGTTGGTGTGCCAGGATGGGCGTCTTCCCTTATGTTTCTCACCAAATCTCAAGGCCAATTATTCTCTCGAGGATTCTAGAGATAAGCACGGGCATCACTTGTCAAGTCAGCATGGGCCTTAGCTCATCGGGGCGTCCAGGGCCGGCTTCCAATTTCCGAGGTTCATCTTTGACTCCCATATGTAATCCCTCAAGTTCCATTCGGGTTTCCCAGTATGGGTCGGGTGTGCCTCGGATAGGGGCTTTTTCCCGGGTCATCTCTTGATTCTCAAGGCCCATGGATGGATAAGCATTCCAATGCAACCTCTTAGTATTTAAATGTCATGCCCAAGTGCAAGTAGATAATCATAATTTAAGTCATATATTTGTTTGGTTTTTCAGAATAACATTTGCCTTTACATCCATTAGGAATGACATGAAGATCACGAACTTCTAAAGTGGTCCCATCGAACCCTTCCGCCCTGATCCCACCTCGTCATATACCTCTTCGTCATTCCTCCGGGTTGCCCACGGGTGTACTTGTACATATCATGAGACATAGAATGATATTAGCAATGTAACTAAGTATGGGGGTTTTACGTTCCATAACAATTTCCTAGCTTGCACGATATACCAGAAAGATAAGGCGTTGTCTACGTGATGCCCTTCGGACGTCTCCCTTTAAGGCATTCACGGTCACTGTGGGGGATTTACGGGTGTACTTGTACCTATCATGAGACATAGAATGATATTAGCAATGTAACTAAGTATGGGGGATTTACGTTCCATAACAATTTCCTAGCTTGCATGATGTACTAGAAAGATAAGGCGTTGTCTACGTGATGCCCTTCGGACGTCTCCCTTTAAGGCATTCACGGTCACTATGGAAATTTTAGGTGCACCTATCATCTGGTTAACGCTTCGCCAGAGCGCTAAGCCATCTTATGACCCTTGGGTCGCGATCGTTCAATTTTCGGGCTTTAACTAATGAACATTGGTTCGTCAGCTTCCCCTAGCATGGTTAAATTTTGGTTTTGGTCTTTAGGCTTTAACTAGTGGACCTAGGAACACCAGCTTCTCCATGATGCACATCTTCATTTAAGAGTTTCTCTTTCTTTTCTCACTTATGTTTCATGCACATTCTATGTCAATATTCCCTATACCTTTGGTTGGCTGTCAGTTTTCTGAAATCAATTAAGTAATATTGTAATTAGAAACTTCATTTCGAAAGCTTCTCTTTTTCTTTCAGCAAAAGTGAACGGGATCTGCTTATTCCGCTTCCCAGGAATGAAGAATTGGAAAATCCATTTTTTTTTTAATTGTTTATAGATAGATATAGAAAAGAATCTTTTTCTTTTATATTAAATAATAAATAAATTTAGTGAGCGGCCCTTTCGCGACTCAAACTGCCGGTACGCTTTCCGGCTCGCAACGACTTCAAACGGGTACCAAACATTTCTTATCCTATCAAGCAACATTAGTTGTTGGGACGATCCTTATCATTCCTTTTGATTATGGTCGTTGTAGGACGCAAAAAAAAAAAAAAAAAATTGTCGACAGATAAGAAAATGACACGTGGAAAATAAATTTAACTTATTTGGCTAATTATTATTCGCCACGTGTTAAATTAATTACGGCGGTCCATTTAGTTAAATTTTAAATGGAAATGTATTATGACCAATAACGTCATGACACATGTCAATTATGCTGTAGAAAATAGTGATTATTAAGAAGATCAAGGTACTTCATTCTTTTTTGCTAGTTTAGCATAAAAGGGGCAAAAATCTCTTCTTTAGTTAAAGATCAAGGCCAACTGACATATGATCCTGAGGAGGTGGGGAAGAAAGGCGTAATGGTACCTCTGAAATTGGTCTGCTGGTACGACGATGTTGGTAAAGAAAGAGGGAGACCTATTGGAAGAGAGGAGTTGTTCTGCCGGTAGGAGTGCTGCTCCTATAGTTCCCAAGCCAAAAGTGAATAAAGTCAAAATTCCTTTTAATGGGGAGCTCTTGGTGAGGAGACCTTAGGATCAAACCCTAAGCCTCCAGAGCCTATAAATAAAGGTGTTCTCCCTCAGTTTCAGAAAACTGTGCAGTCTACATTCGACATTCGACATTCTGCATTCCAAGGATCAGAAGATCGAACTGCAAGCGACCTCCAGCTACCAAGCATCAAGGTCTACAACAGCTCAAGACCGAATACTCCAAGTTTTCAGCATGTCAAGATCAATGACCACAACTGAGTTCTTCAGCTTGATCTGCATTCGAGATCGAGATCGAGATCGAGATTAAGTGTTTATGCCCTCGACTCATCCAAATTCTAGGAGATTGAATCAGAGGAATACTTTACTGTATTTAATACAGAGATTGTACCCACAAACATTCAGAAATTTATACAAATTTTATTTTGTTTGCTGGATTTCCTGTCTTATTTGATTTCGACTAGAAATTTGTGTTTACAGTCTGTTGACATTTTTCCTCGTCGTTCGGGATTTCAAACGTCCACGCGGATTGGGGGTGTGTTTTGATGAATTGTATTGGGGTTTGAACCTTTAAAAACGCTTTAAGGGATTAATCATACATTTCAGGAATAATAATTTGTAAAATCACTTGCCCTTTACTTTATGCATTTCATGAGCCATTGAATTAAACTTATAAGAGAGAACATCCACTTGTTCTAAAATCTTCTAAATTTAACCCAATTTGCTCATTTAAATGTTGGGCTCGGAAGAAAGCGATTTATGCAAATATTATTTAGAAATCTATAAAGAAAAACCTTAAAGTTGCATCGACACATTGTAAAACCATGTTTGACCATAGTTTATGCAACTCGATATGTTTTGGTTCGAAATGGGAGTTGCCACCCGACTTTTTAAGGGAAAAGCCAAGACAAAACCAAAAAGAAAACAAGAAAAGACTCCGCCTGTGAAACCCAAGAATGGATCCGGGGTAAGGCTACGAATTCGAAAGGTAAGGCTACGAACTCGAAAGGTAGGAACCTTTTGAGTTCGCCTCTCACAAAAGGAAAGACTCTACTAAAAGTTTTAAGTGTGCTTTTGATAAAGTTTGGAAGGGAAATGAATAAGAACTTTATAGAATTACTTCATTGAACATGCAACAAATAAGAATGAAAGAAAGTACAACATGTACACTTTATTTACATAAAAAGGAAACAATTAAAAGCTTACATTGTGACCTTTCTTTACGGAAGCCTTGCCTAGCCTTTGAAGTAGCTCCTTTGAATGCCTTGAATCACTTGAAGATGTCAAAATAGTGCCAAAAGTGGATGGAAATGAATGTGTAAAAAAGGGTAAAAGGGTGATAGAAAGAGGTTTTTTGTGGAGCTTTTTGGGTAGTAGAAAGGTAGGCTTTTTATGGAGTTTTTGGGGATTTTATGGAAGATAGAATAATAATGGACATAAGAGATGTAAGATGAACATTATCATGGTAAGATTATGGTAGAGATTGAAGATGGAAATGATAGAAAAGGGGTAGGAAATAAGAATAAGAAAAAGGCTCTTTTTGGGGGTTTTAAGATAGTATAAGGTTTAGGCTTTTTAGGGACTTTTGTGGTGTTTATGTAGGGATAATGTGGGTAGTATGGAGATGAATGTTTAGAGTTTTAGGAAGGTGGAGAAATGGAGATTATAATGGTGGGAAGGGTGACGGAAAAGGACAGGAGAAGGGTAGGGAAAAAGAGCTCTTTTTGTGGGTTTTTTAGGATAGTTTTATGGTATTTTGTGAGAGGTTTTATGGAAGATTTATGTAAGAATGGTGGGAATAGAATGAGAGTATGGATGAGGGGTTTTAAAACGATGAATATATGGAGATTAGGATGATAAGAAAATGGTGGAAAAGTGATAGAGAAAGGGTAGGTAGAATGATGATGGTAGAATAGAGATTAGTAGAGATGAGAGGAATGAGAGAATGGATGAATGAAGGTGTAGGAGGAGGAATAGGTGAATTATTGAGTGAGTTTAGTTTTGGAAAGAGGTAGTATTTATAGGTTGTTGGGGTTCACCAATGAGTAAATGTCCCACATCGAAAAAGTAAAGAGAAAGCACATGGTATATAAGTCAAGTGGGTTACTCCTCTTAACACCAATTGGTTTTAAGATGGAACCTCACTTAACTTGTGTACCATGGGCCTTGGTTGAAGTGAGCTACCTCCTTGGATCTCCCCAACAAGTGGTATCAGAGCCAATGGTTCGTTCGGCTAGGCGCGTGCAAGGTGCAGGAAGATCACCGTGGACAGGAGCAGGGACCATAACGCATGCGCAATTGGGTCTCCTGAATGCTCAGAGCGATGGCATGAGACTCGGGTGGAGTAGGGTGCAGCTCTGTAGAGTAAGGCGCGGCTGGGACTCTTGAGACAGAGTGGTGACATGAGACTCAGTTGGAGTAGGGTGCGGCTCTGTAGAGTAAGGTGCGGCTATGATGGGCTCCTAATGGTGACTTGAAACCTTGGGCAAAAAGAGGCTTCCGATCAAGGGGGAGAGACTCGTGTGTGAAGGGGGAGATTGTTGGGATTCACCCATGAGTAAATGTCCTACATCGAAAAAGTAAAGAGAAAGCACATGGTATATAAGTCAAGTGGGTTACTCCTCTTAACACCAATTGGTTTTAAGATGGAACCTCACTTAACTTGTGTACCATGGGCCTTGGTTAAAGTGAGCTACCTCCTTGGATCTCCCCAACATAGGTGAAGGAAGGCTTAGGAGATTCATGAACATACAATCACATACACTCCCCTTCAATCACATGCAACTCGTAGTCAAATTGCACAGAACACTAGGCAACAAGGGGAGTGTCTTAGAGTGGACGGAAGCTCGTGGTCAATTGACCACGTGTGGTTGGTGGTCAAGGCCGACCGGCCTTGAGGTGGAGGGGGAATGTATTTTCCCTCGTCCATGCACCCATGGACGGTGGCATGTGAATATATCTGCCTCGGGAAGTGTTGATTCACACTGGACGGAAATACTATTGCATTTGAGTTGTTGAGGCATTTTTGGGATGTTTTTGTGAGGTTTCGATCTTGTGACCTCCTGGAGCTTCTTTGCATGTCACCTTTACGTAGCTCATGCATGGCGTGCGTGGCTGATTTTATCATTTTATTACGTAAAAGTTGTGCATGCAATTCCTCAAATAAAATTGTGCATATAGAGTGCATGCGAGCAAGTGTCTTTCGACATTGGCCCCGGCTTTGGCTTCCCTTATTTCTTATTCTCTAACTAAAATACATAAAAAGGAAATAATCAAAAAAATACATTTAAAAGTATATACGATCTATGCTGAAATCTGGTGTCTGAACTAACTTATCAACCGACTTCTTTTTTCTTTATCTATGTTTCGTTTATACAGAAACGCTATATATTTATGTACCAAATCCCGGTGTCTACGCAATCATTTCTTTAGGACTTTTGAAACATCACGTGTTAGCATCGACCTTTATCATTCCTCTTATAGACCTATGGGCAGTAGCTTGTTTTAAAGGTCCTTAAAGAAAAGTCCATAACTCACTCATTTCTTAAGTTTTGAAGTTTATTCAAGTTGAAGAAATGTCTAAAATGAGTCTAGTTTATGACCATATTTTTATATTAACTCTAACGTGCATGAATTAATGCAGTATTTAGAAAAATCGAACTATGATACTCACTGATTTCAAGCAGTAGCTCAGTTTAAAGGTCCTTGAAGAAATGTCCATAACTCACTCATTTCTTAAGCTTTGAAGTTGATTCAAGTTGTAGGAGTTCCTAAAATGAGTCTAATTTATGACCATAGTTTTATATTACTTTAAACATGCATGCATTGATACAATATTTAGCAAAATCGAACTGTGATACTCATCGATTTCTTAGATGGATAGGTTCTACTTTGAGGCTTCTAACTTCCTCCATACTCAAGCTTTTACTAAACAGAGTTTTAGGTTGTCTTCCTTATTCATAGGGCTATCATCCCTATTTTGGAAGTTTTTACAAAAACGGTCTCTAAGTGAGGTAAAAATTGTTCCCTAGGAGGTGTGATTGCTAGGGTGTGGAAATGGGGTGCATTACCTTGAACAGTTTTCAGTTGTTTCTTTGCTTGACCTTGTTTTAGTCTTTGAGTCTTGTTCTTGGCCAACAACAACACTTCTTTAAGGTCTGAAAGTGAGTAGAAATGTGTCTTCAAATGAGCCTCTTTGTCGTCCCTCAAGAATCCCCAACTAACTCTTAGAGCTCTTCCTTCTTCCCCTTTTACTTACAATTCATTTTTGTGTTCTTCATATCCAAAATGGATGTTGTTTTAAGAGTTATAACTGAGAGGAATGTTAAGGACTGATTTTAGAGGGAGACAAAGAGAGAGAATTGGTGGGATAGAGAGAGAAAGAGAGATGGACCAGTGAGGGGGAGAGACAGGGAATGTGTTGGTTGTTATAGTGATCATGTGCTTAGCTAGATGGAGTGTAGAAGTAGCTATTGTAAGGAATATTTGTTGCTGGATTTTAGTTTCCTAGGACCCTCTTGTCAACTCCCCATGTATGGGAATAGGAAGATAATGATAGCCCATCATTCCTTTTGTGGGATGCTAGTATGGATGTTAGGTGTATTATAATGCAAGTAGGGGTGTGATCATGGGTTTATTTTCATCAAAATTTCGGTCCTTATGCCCCTTATTGAGGCCAAAATGTTAGAGGGGTGGTGAGGAAAATTTTGGTGAAAAATAGCTCGCTTTTATCGGGTGTTATGTTGATCAAAATTTTATGTACATGCTAATTCTAGAATTACCGAGTCATGGATTTGGGTGAATTTTAATCAGGTTATTGTTTTTAATTCTATCAAAAAGGATATTAATATCCATACCGAATTAGGGCAGTCGTTACAGTTATGCCTCTGGATTTTATGATGATCACGGGGCTCCGTTGGTTCAGCCAACTTATAGAATTTCAAAGGGAGGCAGACGCTCAAGTGACCGAGTACTTGCAACTTGCTTCTTCATTGGTAGATCGGAACGGGTTTCGTAGAAAGACTCATTTGGTTGCGACCCTGAAGAAATCCAAATTTTGTAAATCTTTCGTTACCCCATCGACAATTCCTCTGTCTGGCACATTTCATCACGCCAACCAAGGGGATACATTTCGCTCTTTTTTGGATGCATCGTCTTCTAAGTTGTGATGCAGTGATCGCCTTGAACTAAGCTACTACCAGTTATGCCCATTTGGTTAGAAAGATATGGGTTGCTTGTCGCCCTACAAGCTACAGGTAGCGACACGGTAGGTGGCCAAGGATTACTAAGCCGAAGATGCTCAACCTTGGGAGTAGCCTATGACGAGTCTTGGAGGTATACTCCTTGTCATTTTTAGTAATTTTTGTAGTTTGAAAAAAAAAATTATCTCGTTAAGGTCTTTTCTGTTGTCCAAGTGTGGACCTTTAAGTACATGATTTCAGTGATGAGCGGTATGAGCTGTATCAAACGACGCATTCTTGTTGCTCAAAAGTGGGCTAACTCTAAGTTGTAGCTCCAACCAAAATTTCACTTTAAGAATCTGAACGACTTGTGGAGGATCATTGATTCGCTGAGGCCGCTAAGGATCTTGTTTGTTCTTTCTTTCTTTCTTCCTAGTTTTTTGTTTTGTGTTCCGGTTCCTTAAGGGCCGATATTTTATTTTGGAGAAAACTTCTTCTTACAGCATACCGAACAGTGGCCATTATGAGTCCCTGTAGATCCTCCCGAGCTCATCTTTGATAGGCAGGCCTTGACTTGAGGAGAGATGGATTGTCTCTTAGAGGGTGAGCCAGCTGAAACGTTCATCGTCCCTTCCGATAGTATACTTCCCCATTTTATTACCCATTATTATTCTCGGGTCATTATTAATAGTTTGTTTATCTGTAGTTGGGAGGATGTTATGATCCTCTTCTTGACCAGAATGAAGAGGAACTTGAAGAGGATTTGTAATATAGATTCACTCCTCTCGTGCCCAATGATCATGAGTTGTGTTCGGCCTCGTTTCGAGCCGAATTTCTTCTCTTTTATAAGGTATATTTGCTTGTTTTAACCCCTATTTATATATTAGATATAATGATTTGGTGTTTTGTAGGAAAATAAGGAGTTAGAAGAAGTTTGGGCTTAATTGAAGGTTTTTAGGGAATCCCGAGCTATTTCCCGAGTCAAACCAAGTCAACCCGAGCCGAGACCCGAGTCAAACCAAGTCAACCCGAGCCGAGATCCGAGTCAAACCAAGTCAACCCGAGCCGAGAGCCGAGGCGAAACCGAAGTCGGAAATTCCATATCAAGATTGGCGCAAACAGGGAACGGATAAACTTAAAGGTCAAATACGTGCCTTCACCCTTTGGGTCATAACTCCTTCGTTACAACTCCGATAGCTCTGAAATTTTGGGAGCTTAAAGTATACACCGAGAGCTTTCCATCGATATCTTACGGGCCTAAAACGGAGTTCGGATGAAGAAGTTATGCGTGTTTGAAGTCGGCAGGGAAAACTGCCCAGAACGCTTGCTCGCCCGAGCCAAATTTCTGCTCGCCCGAGCAAGGGTTCTGGAGCAACAAAAACACCAGCCAGAACGCTGGCTCGCCCGAGCCAGAGGGTGGCTCGCCCGAGCCAGAGGGTGGCTCGCCCGAGCCAGAGGGTGGCTCGCCCGAGCCACACTGTCTGCAGACGCGCGTGCTGCGATTGTTCTAGGGTTTTGGGGTTGTATTTTTCCTTCTTCTATAAATACCCACTTGTATTAACCTAAATAATCAATTAGCCTAGGTAGTTTAGGAGTAGAATTAGATTTAATTGCTTTCCTTTATTTGCTTTAATCTCTCTTTAATTGTTCTTCAAGTTTTCAATTGTTCTTCATTGTTCTTCAAGCTTTCATTGATTTCTAGCATTTGTAATCAAACTTTCTCAAGCTTTCTCAATTCAAGCAAGTTTCCATTGAAGTGTTTTACAAGTTCTCTCTCTCTCTCTCTCTCTCTCTCTCTCTCTCTCTCTCTCTCTCTCTCCTCTCTAATCTCCATTGTTGACTTGTTTTCCAAGCTTTATAGTGTTAGCCACAATCAACTCCATTTTTAGTGGGGAGAAGGGTCAAGGAACTCCAATTCTACTTACTAGTGAGAATTTAGGGGATTCTTGGTAATCCAAACCACAATTTCTTGTTTGTTCGGGGGAAATTCAAGTGTAGATTGAAGGTTTATTGAAGATTAGTCATCAAATGTATAATTTCTCATTCCCAATTTCATTGTTCATGCTAGTTCTTCATTCAAGCCTTTTAATTGATTTCATCTTTAAGTGGTTTCTTTATTGCTTTCTTTATTATTATCATGTCTATGTTAGTTTTATTGCTTTCATTTACATAATTTACCGCATTCCGCAATTGAGAAAAACCCTTATACACAAACCAATTACCTAAATCAAGCCTCACACCCATCCCTGTGGACCGACAACCTTAACTTATAAAATCACAAAAATTACAACCGAACAATGGCGCCGTTGCCGGGGATGGCGTTATTTGGTAGATTAGGCTATTGGTTTGTGTGTATATAGTTTAATTGCTTTCTTGATTATGCTAGAAAAATGTAGTGAAAAAAAAATTGAATATCGAAAAAAAAAGTGAGAAAAAAAAATAGAAAATTAGAAAAATAGAAAAAAGAGAGTTATGGATAGTCCCCAATTCCCTCAATTTGAGCATGAAATATTTTGGAGGTATTTTGCTAGATTACATGATTATCGTGCTCAATGTGAATTATATGGTGTCTTCTATGATACTTTAGATCTTTTGGGAATTGTGAATGAGGGTGTGAATTATGAGACCCGAAACCTTTTAGAATATTACGGGTTTTCCAGTTTAGGAGAAGAACCAGCATGGGAGTTACTTGAATGGTTGTCTAGGGATTCCTATGAGTTTGAACAACAAAATGTTAGTCCTAGCTTCCAACCTCCTTATGCACCACCCTTTGGGACCAAATCGAACAATCATGTGAATACCAGTGTATGTTGATGATCACTCTTATAATGGGAATATGTGGAAAATCATATGAACTTTCCCAAAGTGCCGATGAGTCTCCTTCCGTGTGCTCCTTGTGTGATTCCGATCATAGTTCAATTTCTTGTTTGCAAGCTCTGATGGCTTCCTTCGAGGCGGAAGTAGAAAAATTATGTGTGAACATGAATGAGTATATCGTGAATTTGTCCATGAGTAATCATAGGGTAGAAACTCCGTCTTCACAAATGGTTGATTCGAATGTTGAAGTAGGTCATTCATCGCCTTTTAGTCCCGAAATGCAAGTTGATTTTTACTGTATGATGAGGATGATGACTATTATAACCGACCATGCCTTGACTACTTAGTGATTCCTTAGCTCTAGCCCACCTAGTGAGCATGAGGAACTTGTTGATTCTGTGTGATGATGTTGAAATTGATGAAAACATGTTAGACGATGAACCGTTGTCCACACCATTGTCCATGCCTTTATGTGAAGAAAAGATTGAGTTTAGTGAATGCCGTGATGTAATTGAGCATAATCTTGTTGAGGGTGAAATTGAATCTG
This sequence comes from Portulaca oleracea, assembly GCA_029582165.1. NCBI lineage: Eukaryota > Viridiplantae > Streptophyta > Magnoliopsida > Caryophyllales > Portulacaceae > Portulaca > Portulaca oleracea. The sequence goes on along the minus strand of CM055885.1, from coordinate 9,919,267 downwards.
TTGTGATTGAATGTGTGCTTGATAACGATTTGTTTCCTTTCATTGAGGATCATTGCATTAGTGAGGCATTAGCTACCCTTGTATGTGAGTCCATTGATGTGCATACCCGTGATGATGAGCATAATTCTTTGGGGAATGATCATGATTGTTTGAACTTGGTTGTTGACAATGATGCTTTTGATGATGACATGCTTTATGAGTCATTCACGATGAGCTATGACCCTGAACCTTCCACTTTCATTTTTGATGTTGCTTTGGATGATGCACCTTTGTCTTTTGATGTTGATAGTTCTTCTAGTGAGTCTGATATTGATGAAGATGAAGATGTGGTTGTGTGTGATGTTGGGAGTGTTGTGATGTGGTCTAACCCTCTGTTTTCCTTATCACCTATTGACGATTGTAATGTTTATTTGGATGAGAGTGGAGATTTGGAATTTGTGATTGATGAAAATTGCATGGAAATTGAGTTTGAACCATTGTTTGCATCCAAGTCTTCGCATGAGCATGTTCAGAAATGTGTTGGATTGCCTCCTTCCGTTGATTTGTATACCCAATCTCCATTTACGAGTCAACGGGAGGACCCTTTTGTCATATCTTCTTTCACTATGCCTAGGAAAGTCTTGTATATTCATGCATTTCATCATTTCTATGACTTTTCTAAGGCATTTGATAAATTTTTAAGGGCACTAATGTTTGTTTATGTGCTATTGCGAGTGTACTCTTACCACCACCATTCTGAGATGCATGAGAGGATGCATGATTTGTTACTCCGGGCGTTGAATGGTTCTGACATGATGCCCGATATCTTGAGGTGAGAAGGAGTGAATTTCTTGATAAGATGCCTTTGAGGTAATATCTTTCCTCACCCTTCTTGTATAACTAGTGAGTTGGTCTTTCTTTTCTTCTTTTATTTTATTTTTGTGTGTGTCATTTTCTTTTATTTTGGGGTGCTTGCTTACCTACTTCCGTTTCCATTTGAGTATACGGCAACCTCTTTGTGTGGGAGTGGGAGGGTAGTTTGCATTCCAGTTTTCGAGTCTAAGAAAAAAAAAGTCGTTTTGTAAATATTTTAGTTTGTTTTCTTAGTTCATTAGTCTTTAGTGTCTTGTATAGTTTGTTTTTCCTTTTGATCTTGCATGTGAACCATCACACATAGTATGCTTTTCTTGTTTATTTCTAACCTTGGTGTGATGTTCCTTGGATCATGGATTGAATATGCTTGATTGAAGACTTCGAGGTAACCTCTTTCCACTCTCTTTATGTGAATATATCGATGATCCATGTTGCATGCTTGGTTTTCTTTTTGGGTGGCGAACCCTTTGAATGTGAATGTTGGGATTATATTGTTGTTGGAGCCGTGTGGGCTCGGGTCGCCACCGCTTTTTATGTGATAAGTGTTTTGTATATATGCTTTTCTTGGTTTTCTACCTTACTTGTGACACCTTTCTCATGATGGAGACATTGTGATGTCTTGTGTTGGAGTGGGGGTGCTAATTTTCATTTGTCATGGGTAGATCACCTAGTTTTTTTGAGTCTTTTGTTTTTGTTTTTCTTAGTTTGTGTCCAAAAATCTAAAAATATTTTGTGTGTGAAAGAAAATAAAAAGGGGATAAATGTTGTGAAAAACCCAAAAGTTGTTTTTCTTTTTGAGGATGTTTCCGTTCGATTGTGTAGATAGTTGTCTAATCGGTGATTTAGTCGGTTAGGCGGTCGGTATGAATAATGATGGGTCTTAGGAAGGATTTTTGCCATGAATTATCTCTATTAGACCTTTACATGGAATGGGAAAGCGGAATCCTCAATTCTTACACGCTTTGACTGTGAATTCTTACCTAAGTTAGACGGTTTTAGTTGTTCAATTGCTTAAGCTCTTAATTAATGCATTAAATAATTATTGTCGGGCCTAGTCATGGGTTGGTTTGGGTGGATCGGCACCCTATGCCCATAAGTGCAATGACTCACGTATGGAGAAACCCGGCGAGAGGTAACCCTTTGCGAAGGCGGTATTTAAATCATGAAACCGACACAAACGCTCTAAAAGACACAAAACGGATTGAGTGGAAATAAAAGAGCGTAGGTTTTGAAAAAGAAAGAAAAGAGCGAAGCAAGAAAAAGGAAAAAAAGAGTTGAGCAAAATAATGGTAAGAAAGAGAAAAGTAAAAAAAGAAAAGAGCAAAGTAAGAAAAAGAAAGAAAAGAAAAGAGCAAAGTAAGAAAAAGAAAGAAAAAGAAAGAAAAGAGAGGTTAAAAGAAAAACCAAGAGTGAAGTAGGATAGATAATCCCGAGCTTGAGCATGAGAACAACTCTGATTGTCTGGTTTAGGATAGGAAGGACCGACCAGAGCCCACTTGCACATATGCACGAGGTGTTTTGCTCATCAGAAAGTGTTTTGGTTCAAAATCTTAAAGATTGGCAGTTTTCCAACCTTCGTGTCTCAATTTGTTTATACTTACTTCTTCCAATTGATTGTTGAGGCGGGATGGGGAACTAGGTGCATGATTGGGGACGGGAATATCTTCTCTGCTTTTGTTTCGTTTCGTTTTTAGGTTTTCACTTCTTTTTCTCACCCCTTTTTCTTTTTCTCGGGATTTTGTGGGTATAGTTGCTATAAACCCTCACGAGACCTACCTCGTCCACCCGGGCTGCCGGGGGGTTTAAAGGGCTTGATGCATGTGCTAAATGCATCCGCGATTCCTGCGAAAGTGAGTTAGGTATTTAGTTTTTCTTTTTAGTCCTTTTCTTCGTTTTTAGTTTGCTCGGGGAGAGCAAACCCTTGTGTTGGAGTGGTGTTCGGCCTCGTTTCGAGCCGAATTTCTTCTCTTTTATAAGGTATATTTGCTTGTTTTAACCCCTATTTATATATTAGATATAATGATTTGGTGTTTTGTAGGAAAATAAGGAGTTAGAAGAAGTTTGGGCTTAATTGAAGGTTTTTAGGGAATCCCGAGCTATTTCCCGAGTCAAACCAAGTCAACCCGAGCCGAGACCCGAGTCAAACCAAGTCAACCCAAGCCGAGATCCGAGTCAAACCAAGTCAACCCGAGCCGAGCCGGCGAAACCAATCGGAAATTCCATATCAAGATTGGCGCAAACAGAGCGGTACAAACTTAAAGGTTTGAAATACGTGTGCCTTCACCCTTTGGGTCATAACTCCTTCGTTACAACTCCGATAGCTCTGAAATTTTGGGAGCTTAAAGTATACACCGAGAGCTTTCCATCGATATCTTACGGGCCTAAAACGGAGTTCGGATGAAGAAGTTATGCGTGTTTGAAGTCGGCAGAAATCGCCCGAACGCTTGCTCGCCCGAGCCAAATTTACGCTCGCCGAGCAAGGGTTACGGAGCAACAAAACACCAGCGAACGCTGGCTCGCCCGAGCAGGTGGCTCGCCCGAGCCACTGCTTGTCTGTGACAGCGTCTTTGCGATTGTTCTAGGGTTTTGGGGTTGTATTTTTCCTTCTTCTATAAATACCCACTTGTATTAACCTAAATAATCAATTAGCCTAGGTAGTTTAGGAGTAGAATTAGATTTAATTGCTTTCCTTTATTTGCTTTAATCTCTCTTTAATTGTTCTTCAAGTTTTCAATTGTTCTTCATTGTTCTTCAAGCTTTCATTGATTTCTAGCATTTGTAATCAAACTTTCTCAAGCTTTCTCAATTCAAGCAAGTTTCCATTGAAGTGTTTTACAAGTTCTCTCTCTCTCTCTCTCTCTCTCTCTCTCTCTCTCTCTCTCTCTCTCTCTCTCTCTCTCTAATCTCCATTGTTGACTTGTTTTCCAAGCTTTATAGTGTTAGCCACAATCAACTCCATTTTTAGTGGGGAGGAGGGTCAAGGAACTCCAATTCTACTTACTAGTCAGAATTTGGGGGATTCTTGGTAATCCAAACCACAATTTCTTGTTTGTTCGGGGGAAATTCAAGTGTAGATTGAAGGTTTATTGAAGATTAGTCATCAAAGGTATAATTTCTCATTCCCAATTTCATTGTTCATGCTAGTTCTTCATTCAAGCCTTTTAATTGATTTCATCTTTAAGTGGTTTCTTTATTGCTTTCTTTATTATTATCATGTCTATGTTAGTTTTATTGCTTTCATTTACATAATTTACCGCATTCCGCAATTGAGAAAAACCCTTGTACACAAACCAATTACCTAAATCAAGCCTCACACCCATCCCTGTGGACCGACAACCTTAACTTATAAAACCACAAAAATTACAACCGAACAAGTTGCTACAACTTTTTAATACGAACCCGGTAAGTCGTGCATTTTTAGCTTTATGTACTTAATTATTTCCTCATTTCTTTCTATGATGGATAATTTTTCTTACGCAGTAAGCCTACTCCCGTATTCATGCTATGCTAAGGGAAGGTATTACCGCGCGGGAGTTCATTTCTCAAAATTTTGAATATGGGCAATAACGGAGTCCTTCTATAGTTTTAGAGGATGACATTGATGATGTTGGATCTCAGATGTCGGTGTAGACACTGAGATTTTTCTTAGTTTGATATGTGTTTTGATGTAGTCTTTAAGAATAGGAGAAAATAAAGGACCAGGAAAGTGAAGCCAAGCCTACAAGTGATAAACCCAAAAACCAAGAAACAACATAAAGAACCATGAAAACTAAACGTATGCAAAAAGAAAACCCAAAAACAAGCCCAACGTACATAAAAGAGACTGATGGCCGCAAGGCCATCAGCGAAGCCCAAAAAAAATCAGAATCACCTCATCCCTTATGTCACATCCCAGCACCGTCTAAAGTCAGAGTTGCATTTACACTCCGAATAACCACACAGACTACATGAGGATGTATCATCCCCCTGATAACCCCAATATGTCCACTCAAACCACGTGTTGCATTGGAAGTCCGCGTGGCCGTCCTTTACAATTGAGATTACTATGTAATCTTGAAGCTCAAGCATGGGCGTATGCATGCATAATAAACCCTATAAAAAGTGGACGATTTCTTCCTTGGTTTGTAATGAAATCTTCATCCCTTTTCTCTCATAAAATCATCATCTCACTCTTCCATTTCATTTCATATAGTCACTCCACAATCACTCTCTCATCATCCCAGATCATTCTCTTATCATTATCATCATCTTATCTTATCATCCTCATCATCCAAACACACATCATTTCATTCTTGCTTCATCTTTTATTCCTTTCACAAACAAACCACAAAAATACCACAAAACCATCCCAAAAACCTCCATACGTGTTACTTGATATATTGAAGACAATAGGCATTCGAGGCTAAGCAAAATTTCCCAGTTCTCCTGGGTTTAGGTATAATTTCATGTCTATACTTTTTATGTAATAATTGTTTGATTTTTGCAATAATATGATATGTTCATTATCCTTTCATTTTAATGCATGATTGACTTTTTATGTAACTTTTTACTTTACTTCCCTTCCAAATCTTACAAAAACACACTTTAAAAACTTTTAGTTGAGTCTTTCCATGAATGAGGGCAGACTCAAATGTCTTTACTTTTCAAGTCCGTAACCTTACCCTCGAACTCGGTAATCTAGTTCGCATGCAGAGTCTTTTTCATAGGTTTTCTCATCCTTTTCCCCTTAAAAAGTTGAGTGAGGACTCTTTCAAAATAAATTATCATTCTTGTTAGCCCATAGTTTTCAAAAGCCTTAAAACTTGTTGTGTGTGAGTAATGGTCTTACAATGAGTTTACATAATTAAAAAAAAATTGATTTTAGTCTTTTGCCTCACATTGGTCATTATAAAATAAGAATATCCGAAACTATATATGTAGACTTTTATATTTACAATCACATAATTTAAAAAAGGATTTTTGCACGATAATACATTGAACTTTAGGGGTATTGGACAATAATGCACTTAAGTTTTTTTGGACTCTAATACACTGAACTTTGTGGGTATTGGACAATAATGCACTCAAACCAATTCAGCTGGTGGTTGACGCGGTGGTTGTCCTATTTTGGCGTGTCATTTTTTTCTTTTTTTCCAAAAAAAGTATATTAATCATCCTGTTTATGTGTACTTTCTAACACGACAAAAAAATTTTCTGAAAAAGAATAGAAAAACGACACCTCAAAGTAGGACAACCACTGCGTCAACCACCAGCATAATTGGTCTAAGTGCATTATTGTCCAATACCCTCAAAGTTCAGTGTATTAGAGTCCAAAAAAAAGTTCAATGCATTATTGTCCAATACCCCTAAAGTTCAGTGTATTATCGTCCAATAATCCATTAAAAACTTAGTATTATAGAAATATTTACATTAAGAAAATATAACATATCATGTAGTACAATTGTTTTTGTAAAATGTTCATTCTAAAGTTATAATTTACTACTAAAAATAAATTAGCTAAACTTATACAAAAAATTACTGTCAGAAAGTCAAAAGCCATATTGATTTCCAAAAAATTACAAAGGTGCTTTAAGTTATGAGTGAATTATTTCTATGGCATAGATATATGATAAAAAAATACAATAATTAGAATACTTTTATGTAGAAACTATTTTAAATTCCATTTTGGCCTTCAAAAAGTAATTGGTATTTAATGTTATTGCTATATGTGCGTTTCAAAGGGTTTGAATTTTTCTTGACGTCAAAGTTAAATATTGACAAACTCTAGTTTATTTGGTGATTTTTTCGGTATTATTATTGTTATCATTATGTTGTTGTAAGATTGATGAAGTTAATTTAGTTTTTTAGTTTTAAAAGTTTAGCAGGGTTTCTTACATTAATTGTATTTTTCATATTTTGTTGTGGGTGAGTGTATATAAACTATTTTGTTTAATATGAAAGAATAATTATTTTCCATGGTAAAGGGGGGTTTACAAATTAATTTGCATGATTAGCATCACCTATTTTCTTTTATACAATTAAAGTCTGTAAATGTTATAGAATAATATATATGTTAATGTCCATATACCAATATTTTTTGGGTATCTTTAATATTATAATGATATAATATACGAGGATTTTGTTTCCATATGAAGTGTAGGACTCTTGCTATATATGTAACTAGTATAAATACCCCTTGTAGGTTATGAATAAGATCATCCTATTTTCCTGCCTCAATCTCTCTCGTCTATATTGTTCTCTCTATATTGTGTTCATATATTTATTGTTTCATAATATGTTATCAGCACCATAATCTCTTGGTCAAAGTTATCGCATACTGAACTTCCATGCCTGCTAGGGCCAGTGTTATCATGACAAGGGAGTATTTTGTTTATTGTTATTATTATTGTTATTTTAATTTGGTCATGAGCATAAATAATGATCTTGGTAAAAAAAAACAAGGTAGAAGCAGAGGATCGGATCACAAAGCAAAGAAGGCGAAGACTACAAACAAATAAAAATATATTTTAGGATTTTTGGACGGTAATATACTGTACTTTTGGGGTATTGGACAATAATGTACTGAATTTTGACCTTGGACAATAATGCACTAAACTTTGATGGGTGTTGGACAATAATGCACCCAGAACAATTTCGATGGTGGCTGACTTGGTGGCGATCTTACGTAGCAAGCCAAGAAGATAAATTGACTAAATAATATCTAAATTTGTGGCATGTAGCTAATCTATATAAGACAACTACAACAACAATCTCTCAGTGAAAAATAATTTTTGCAAATGTGTTTTATATTTTTTTTACTCTTTTAAAAGTTGATTCCCTTGGCTTATGTGTAGATTAGCTGACATATCATAAATTTAAATATTTTTGAGATAAGTCATCTCCTCCTCCTGCTACGTGGGATTACTATCGAGTCAGTCCCTACCGAAATCATTCTGAGTGCATTATTGTTCAACACCCCCCAAAGTATAGTGCATTATTGTCTAAGGTCAAAGTTCAATGTATTATTGTCCAATACCCCAAAAGTTTATATTAGCATCCAAAAACCCTATATTTTATATATTGCACAAAGAGATCAACGAGAGGAGTACAACTTGATGGATTGCAATTGTGAATTACTACAACAAAAGATTATACTTTTGCTTTTTTTCGCTTGGAATTAAAAAGCATCAGGTTTGCTTCTCTTTCGCTCTATTTGTCCATAACGTTTGATATGAATTATAAGTCTTCTAAATTTATTGGTATTAACGATATGTGCATGTTATTGACTAATACATGTTATTCATCCAATTTCATTAGTGAACTAGTAATTCACCCAATATTAAATTTTGCCTAATATGATAAATTGTAAATATTAACAGCGAACCAAAAGTTCACTTCAATACTGAATATTACGTTTAATATCGATTGTGAACCAAAAGTTCATTCCATCACCTTTATATGACTGATGTTTTTTTTCATGAAATATTATATTTATAGTTAAAGGTTGTATATTTTCATTGGCGAGTGTAGGTACCCCCGGAAAAGGTGACCCTTTTCCCAGTGATGCGCTACTTGTTGATCGGGAGCCGACTAAGGTTGCTTAATCCTTAAATAAGGATATTTTTATTTTATGAAAATCGTTTTCGAGGTGATGAAACTTTATTCATTTATAAATCTATTTATATCATAAAAATACTCGAAATTACCAAGAAATATTTTACAAATAATTTATCATTTATCCACTTATAAATTTAGGCCGAAGAGGAGAGACGAGGCCTTCCTGGGAGGCTTGTAGGCCGCTTGACCTACAATATCTCCACAATTGGGTCAGTCTGTCCTCGGCCCAAGGGAAAATGAATGGAAAATGGCATAGGTCAAGCGGCCTATGCCATTTTCTAGGTCTATTTTCTCTTGGCCAAATCCCCAATTCATGAAATGGTAATGAAAAATCATTGGTAATTATTTTTTAGTAATAAAGCATATTTTTTAATGATTAAAAGGATTTATAAAAGAGAAAGAGTCGCCAGTCGACTTAAGGAAATCGACAAACCAAAATAAGAAAGAAAATAACTCCGGTCCACGAACCCGAATTCTAAGTTTGGGGGCAAGGTTACGAACTCAAGGATTGAAGAATTCTCGAATCCGCCTGCTATAAAAACAGACTCTACTAAAATCGAACTTGAAATGAAAAGAGCGGGGAGAAGTTTTAAAAATATTTCACAACGTTATATTCATGAGCATGCAATGTTTAAGACATGGTGTCTTTTATAAAATATGTACAAGCAATGTGATATAAAGAATAGATTATGTCATTAGCACATAAAAGAACAAACCTCACTTAAGATGTCAGTATAATGTGAAACCGAACTCTTCTTGATCACTTGAAGAGAAAATGGAGATGGGATATTGTAGGGTAGGATTTGGATGTGAGGGATTATGGATGAATGATGATATGGATGAATGACTAAAGAATAAGGATTAAGAGAGTATGGATATAGGTAAGACTTTGAGAGAGTTTTGGTAGTATAGATGATGATAGTTGATGATGATGGTATGGAGAGGTGGGGTATTTATAGGTGGATGAGAGTTGATGAGGATGGAAGGAAGAATGAACACGTCCCAAAGATCATGCCCTCAATATGCATGATTGTAGGCCGCTTGACCTACGTTGTGATCAAGAGTCAGATGTCAAAGCTGAGATCAAGGGATGGTGGGGCTGATTCTAGCATCAAAAATCAAATAAAATGCCAAAGGCTAAGCGGCCTATGGCATTTAAACACACGAATTGCTGACTTGGCAGTCAGCAATGGACCGGTGTTTAAATATCAAAGGCTAAGCGGCCTATGAATTTTATTATGGGCCGGAATTGCTCGCTTGGCCAGGTTCCTGGGCCTGGGAGTTGGTGTAGGCCGCTTAGCCTATGTAGCTGGCTAAATGCAACTTCGAATGACCATAACTCTTTCATTTGGACTCCGATTAAGGCGATTCAAAAGGCGTTGGAAAGCTTATGGTGTGTACTTTACTCTCATCCAAAGATAGGGGCAAACGAGACCTGTGGAAAAAAAAGGATTCGAAATGGTGGGCACATGTATGCGGAAAGGGTGAAAAATGAAGGCTTTTTGTGGCGGGTTGGCCCGGTAGCTTTTGATTGAGGAAGGCCCATTGGCTTGGCTTTCATTCTAGCCTCTTTTCTTATTGCTCCCGGTTTGTACACTTGTCCCGGTACAAAATCTGGTGTCTACAGCGAGCCAAAAGTTTGTCCCAATACCTACAAAGTTTATTTTATTTTATTAGTGAACTAGAAGTTCACTCTAGTTACGAAAATTTCATTTAATTTTATTAGTGAACTGGAAGTTCACCAGAACGGTAGAAATTTACCTTCATTAAGTGAACCAGAAATTCACTTGTATGTCCAAAGTTTTATCTTATGAGTGAACCAAAAGTTCGCTCCAATATTGATAATGTTATTTAATTTTATTAGTAAACGAGAACTTCTACCCAATAATAAGAATTTTGTCTTGATTTCATTATTGAAGATGTTCACTCTAATGTTAAGAATTTTTTCTGGTTTTATTATTAACCAAAAGTTCACTCTTATATTGAAAAAAAGGGGGTTTCAATCTCATTGGTGAACCAGAAGTTCACTTTATTACCAATCAGAGTATATGATTGTCATATGGATTGCCAAAAGACAATTATAGTATATTTGAGACTGATTAAATTAATATCAAAATAATAAATGGTTAAATTATTAGGTCCTCAACCTGGGTTTGTCCCATCCCCTGAAGTGAATGTGGATTAATATAAATCCAAAACCATGAGCAAAACCAAAGTCATGCCAGTAGCTATGACAGACGACATAGTTGTGGTCGTAGCCATGCTAATTATTCAAAAGGATAATCTCCCTACCGGGAGTAGGAACACATAATCTAAGTGCATGACTGATACAAAATTGAGCAATGTATTATTAACAAGGAAAAGGAAATAACACGTACCAGTTGTACACCATAATATATTGTGAACCTATCAATCATAAGATATTATTTTATAAACTTCTGATGGTAAGTGATTTTATTATTTATAGTATGCACATTGTTTTTAGTTACTCTTTTGGCATTGTTCAAAGACTTTAGCAATTATTGTGTTTTAATTATTCTTCAACCCTTTTGTTGATTGAGATTGAGCTTTGTCTAGGACAATTAAATTATTCTAACTTTGGTAACTTAAGTGTTAACTGTGAACTTGATTTGATCATGAAGATTTGTTTTGTGGAAATTAGGTTAGGGCATTATGAATTTGACATCTTTGCTAGAAAATTAATTATATGCATGGTGATCAAATATAGCATATATTATTGGGTTCATGGAATTATTATCATGTCGATGTGTACATAATTATGGATTAGTATGAGTCCTCCTGTGATGCTATTATTTCGTGGATATTCATGTAATTTGATATGTATGCACCTTATTGAAAATGTTACGCATACAAAGAGCAAGTAATATGCTTTCATCTGTCTAAGACTATATGATATCAATGACTTATTGAAATTGGTTGATCATATTGAATTATTAAGTATTTTTCAGTATCATGAATAAGACTATTTGTTTTGTTATGCCTAATCACAAAGTGCATTGTTATTAATTGACCAAGTATGTCTGAACTTTGTTTCCTAAGCACAATACAAATTATAGTGTATATTGGATATTTGATTGTAATACTATATGAGCATATGGATGGAATCTATCTTTGTGAGAATTTAATGATATGTATATGATTATTCATTATGCTCATAAACATGTTTTAAAATTAATCAATGATCTCGATATCCATGATTAATGCATGTTCACTGTGGAGTATTTAATTTTCAAGAGTCATGTATATGCTTCTGAAGTGGAGTTTTTTTTTTATTTTTATGAATAAGTTATTAAAGCACTTCCACTATATGCTTTATATGCATTGATGTAATATTTATCTTAAAGTGAATTTCATGGATACTTACTTGATTGAAATCATGAATAATGAGGTGATAGATATGTGTCATGCAGACACCAAAACAACACACACTTTTAGTGATAGCAAATTACTTCTTGTCCATTGATGAGGGAAGCAAATATTAGCATTATATATATGACACTCTACTTTGATTAAAGGCTCCAGAATAACGCATATAATACTACTTGGTGGAACTAACTCTCATATTGTGTACATACTTTTCTCCACCAAGCTAGTCTCAAATAAACTTATTAATTAAGTTTCAAAGATATTCGCAAGAACGAATACCATATTGAGACAACTAGTGTTCATACATTATGAAAATTGCTTTGAGCAAAACATGTGTGTTGAAAAACATATCATCCTTATTTCTTGGGTTATTCTACACAACTAACCCAATTGAAGCACATACTCTAGTCAACGACAAGTTTACTGTTGATGAAAACTTTATCATAATAGGAGCATCTTGGATCAATCATCTCAAGAAGAACTCATATGGATATATTTTGAAGGGCCAGAGATCCTTAATCAAATGAGTTTTAATTAACTACTCGTTCTCGAAGAAAACTAATTACCACACCATCATTAGCAAAGATAGGGATTGAATCCCTTAGATTCTTGGGCTGTGTACAAATGATATTTATGTTTGTCCTGTAGACCCATATGTAAACCGTTTGAATATAATATGTCTTTACTTGATGCATCAATGAGATAGTCACTTGTATATTTACTATCAACTTGCAACTTAGCGCTTGCAAGATTGTTTGTTCAATTGATTTATGAGCACATTTCACATTATCAATCAAGAAGATTGACCTTGATAATGATGTTGAAGACTTTTGATAGTTTTTGTATGCCAATGGACGTAGATGTTAAGCATCCTATGTCAAATGTTTATATGTAAAATGATCCTGTAGAATCATTAATATATGAGATGTTGAGTATATAACAAATGGCAAACCTATTACTTTTGAGAGCAGTGTTTATTACAACTATTCAAGGGCATGTCCTATTGCATGCATCAACATTGATCCAAATAAGGCCAAGAGGTTATCATTGATGTTTATTCCTCCCTTGCAAATGGTTTTTGGCCATGAACCAAATATCTCTCACCTATGAATTTGAGCATGTGCAATGTATGCTCCATGATAACGCACTAAGATGGGACCCCGAAGGAATCCGGAACATATGTTGGGTATGAATATCCATCCATACTAAAATATAATAGAACTATTCATCGGAGATATACTTATGCAACAGTTTGTCGATTATGATGACACAGTTTTCCCAACATTATGGGAGAAAACAAGTTGTTGGACAAGGAAATAACTTGCAACGAATTATTATGATCCTCGTACAATGTAGTGTGAGCTGGAAGTTCAAAATATAATTTGTCTATAAACTTGAGCGAATCTACTGCTAGATATTCTATTGACCCACAAACAGTTATTAAATCCTATGCCCCAACTACTAATTGTTCCTATAAGAATTTATGTCCCAGTACAACAAATTGAATTGCTAATGAGTCTAGACCACATATGAAGCGTGGTAGACCAGCCGGTTCCAAAGACAAAAGTCCTCGACAAAGGAAAAGAAGCGAATAACTAATGATAACCGAAATGAGGAAATTTTGACTCCAGAAAAGTCCTCAATCATGACATATGTTAAAGTTACACCACTAGCTCAGACACCTGAAATTCGTGAAAATAATGAGATCTCAATTAATTATGTCATGAATTGGATAAGGGGGAACCGAAAAGAAGTTGACATCGATATAATATTTGATTATATAATATAGCACTCACTACTGTGAGTAACCATAAGGATCATGAATACATACAAAGATGAGATTGACCAAGTGGAAAGATGCATTTAAGTATTAGATTCGCTTATAAAATTGGAAATATCAGAACCTGTTGTCCATACACCAAAGTGGTGCAAAACTTGTGGAATAAAGTTATTGTAGACACCAAAAATAGTACCGAACAAGCACCTCGAGGATTTCGGGCTTGTTAGAGTCCTCGTGGACTTTGGACTATATAGGCACCCCGTGGATCCAAATGAATCAAGCCCAAGATGCTGCCTCGCAGATTCAGTACCCGGGTCCCTCGTGGATCTAGTATTCTCAATCGAAAGTCAACTCCCGGATCAAGGTCAACTCCTAGTCAAAGTCAACTTTTGGTCAAAGTCAACTGGTTAAAGTCAAATCTTGGTCAAAGTCAACTCAATAATCCTCGTGGATTTCTTCAGAAATTTTCATACTTGGTCCAGAATCTCGCGGATTTGTCAGTCCCACCAGAGAATCTCGGATTTGTCGGTCCCAATGAGAATCTCGCGGATTTCTGCATTTTCGGCCTAGACAACATTCTCGCGGATTTCTGCATTTTCGGCCCAGATAAATTCTCGCGGATTTCTGCATTTTCGGCCCGGACAACATTTTCGCGGATTTCTGCATTTCTGGCCCGGACAACATTTTCGCGGATTGCTACATTTTTTCGGCCCGAACAAATTCTCGCGGATTTCTGCATTTTTGGGCTCAGACAAATTCTCGCGGATTTCTACATTTTTCGGCCCGGATAAATTCTCGCGGATTCCTACATTTTTTCGGCCCGGAAAAATTCTCACGGATTTTTGCATTTTGAACCAGACAAGTTCTCGCGGATTTGTCAGTTAAGCCCAGCAGAAATTCTCGCGGATTTTCATATTGGCCCGGGAAAAATCCTCGCGGATCCAAATTTTGGCCCGGAAAGAAAATCCTCACAGATCCAATTTTGGGCTTATTCTACGGATCCTCGCGGATCCGAACTAAATGGTGCGATTTTCCTTCAAACGAAACTGTCTGGCAGTTTACTCAGTCAAAAACCGCCACTGCCCACTAAGTGAGTCTTCGCGGATTCCATGGAGTATGAGGGAGGAAGGTGCAACTGCCGACAACTCCCAAATGTGCTGCTTATAAAAAGCAAGGTCGGCGAAGAGTTCCAGGAAGATTTTAGTCCGGTATAGGTGCATCCAAAAACATTCAGAAGAACTAAGAAAAATGCTCTATCTGTGTGGGGGATCCTCGCGGATCCGGAGTTGGGTATAGGTTCATCAAAGGCGTTCACAAAAAAATACCTTGCCGGTACTAGGATCCTCGCGGATTTCATAAGCAAGGTTCCTCGCGGATTTGCAATTTTCGAGTTGGATATACGTTGAAATCCTCGCGGATTTGTCGGTTTCCAGGGTCTCGGGTCCTCGTGGATTTTGGTAATTGATCCTTTGTTTTCTTTTACTCATATGTAACAATGTAGTTATTAGTCCCCGCCCGCTGTAGTTTTCTTTTTTTTAGTACTTATTTGAATTGTTAAATTTACGTACTTTGCATGCACTAATTTATAAAATTGTTGTGACAACTTTGTTTTTTCTTTTTCTCTTCTTTTTTTCTTAAAAAACCCGATGGAGTAAAGGCCTCTTAGGCGGGCGGTGTAGGAGCAACCCTCCTACACTTGTACCTTTACCCCCGAGCCCGTTTTTTGGTTCGAAGATCGAGGAGTTTTCATATTGGCTTTTGTCAATTTTTCACAAATTGACTAGCGACTCCGTTTTTTCTTTATTATTGTTTCATGCATGATGAAATATTCTGATTTTATCTCAATTAATCTCTCGATTTTTTTTCTTTTTTGGGGCAAGAAGATGACTACGGAGGCAGTTCGGGTACGGTCACCATCCGAAATCCTCGCGGATTTCTGTTTGGTGGGCTCATTCGAAGTACTCCGTAGTCCCTGATGGGTTGTCTTGACAGAAGCTTAACCAAGTTACACTGTCATGGGATCCTCGCGGATCTTGTGGCAGTGGGCTTGATTTAAGTCCTGTTTGGGTGACCAGGCGATTCATAGCCTAAAATGGAGGCCCAGGCTGATTCAGGACCAGAGATCCTCGCGGATTTCTGTCTGAAGAACTTGGACCGACTTTGGGCCGAGTCAATCTGCTAAGTCATAAAAAAGAAAAGTGTCGGGATTTAAATTTAGTGAAATTAGAATATTTTTAACAACATGAAATAATGAAATCGGCAAAAATGATATTTTGTGCATAAAATAATTAAAAGTGCACCCTAGGAAAAATAAGCAACCCTATCGTCGACTCGACACTCCGTGGGGGACCGTGCCCTCCGGGCCGCGGGCCCTACAGTGGCGACTCCACTAGGGACTTTATTTAGTAAGTGGGTAAGACTTGAAAAGTCGGGTTTTTTTTAAAAAAAAAAGTTGTCACCTTTTTTTTTTTAGGCATTTTGTGCATTTTTGGGCTTTCCCCTTCGTTGGGCACATGAGGCACCGTTTAGGTTTATCCCTATTTTTACCATTTTGGGAAAATAAAATCATTCAACTTGGTGGGTCCACTAAGACCTTCACCAAGCCGGTGGTTATTTTTCCACTCGTGCACCACTCCTTAATCCTCACGACAAAGGGAGCAACCCGAGTGTGCTAGTCTTGCCATGCATCCCATGGAAGACAAAGCACTTGGGACACAAGCTAGAGGTTAGGTTAACCAAACCCTTGATCTTTAAACACAGACCCTTGGCTAGGGTTGAATTCATTTGTGTGCTATGTGTTTTTATTAATCCTCGAACCCGAGACGTGCCATAATGCTTAGACCTAAAAAAAAAATCATGCATTTGCATAGTGGGCTGAGATGTTGGTTTGGCCTATACAAGGCTCGAGTTCTTGGAGTCCTCGCGAATCCCAGGTTGGGCTGGGCCCTGTATAGTCTAAATCAATGTTCCACCCCTTCCTTTAGTCATCAAACACTTGTTTAGGCCCAATAGTGGACCTGAGCCTAAGAAATCCGCGAGGATTTTTAGTGAGCTCGGCCCCTACGGGGTCTAAACTAGTGTGTTTTTATGATCATAAATTTGCATAAAGTCGTCCTCATCTAGTAGAAGCAGGTCATTTGGGCCACACAAGTCGGTTTGGGCCTTGAGGATCCTCGCGGATCTTTAAGTGAGCCCGACCTTGTGTGATTCAAATGGGCTCCTTGTTGTGTCTAGTCAACTAAAACGATATATTTAGCCTTTATGTGAGGCTTGAGCCTGAAAATTTAATATTGGGCTCGCCCGATAAGGTCTAAATATGTCTTTCTGGCTCGAGTCTACATTTGTATAAGAGTTTTATTTGGGTTTCGTATATGATCTAGAGCTCTAGTTCGGTCATTGGGGATTCAAATAAATTTCTTCATCCATAACATACATCGTGTCTTGTCAGTCGGTGTTGAGCTGAGTCCTGAATTCCTTCATCTTCGCGAACAGAATTGGTTGGTTTCGGGTACATCAAAGGGACGAGACAGGTCGGTTAGAAGCTTTTGACATCGAGTACAACAGCAACGAGGATCGTGATTCGCAATCATCTGAGTCTACTGACGAAGAAGTTGAATCCTTGGTAATTGATCCAACCGAGACAATGTCAAACCTTAACAGCGATCATCCTCATGGTGATCCTGAGGAGGAGCAGGTTCCTCATCCCCCACCTCCTCCACGTATTGAAATGGAGCAGCTCACCATTTTAATTCTGAATATGCAAGTCACAATGAATGCACATCTTGAGGCGCAGAATCAGAGGATTGATGCTGTCATTCATGCTATGGAGGACGCAAAGAATTCAACCATGAAGAACCGCACTACGGGTGAAAATGAACCACAATCAGGGAAGGAGAATGATAGGTCGGTCCACGGGGTTTCAAACTTGAGACTTGACCGAATTGAACAGATGTTGAAGGAATCTACTCTTTTCAACAATCAGTTCATGGACGACGTTGGGTTTACGCCCGTCCCAAGGGGCAGACTTCCCCTTAAATTCAACATGCCTGACATCAAATTCCACGGTACTGAGAATCCACATCAACATGTGCGGAATTTCATGGGGGCTATGACACTAAAAGGAGTTGAAGAAGATATCTACCAAATTATTTTTCCTTGGACTTTTGGCCCGGACGTTATGAAGTGGTACAACACACTTAGTCCTACCAAGTCCTCACAATGGAGCTTATTTTGCAAGGAGATCTTACATCAATACTCCTACAAAGTTGATATGCCTGTCACTTTACGGGACATGGAGCTGATGAAGCAAGGAAAAAAGGAGTCTTTCTCTGACTATTTCGCTCGATGGAAAGCAAAAGCTACTCAAATGGTGGATCGACTTTCTGAGGAACATCAAGTAGATATGCTTGTGCAAGGATTACAACCCTCGTACAACACCCACTTAAGATTCCAACCTATTAAGGACTTTGTTGTTGGGAATATAGTAATTATATGTCTTGCTAGAGATCTCTATAATTAGTAATTAAATATGTTTAATTACAACTATATTATTTGGTCCTACTGGGTCACACAAGTCAGTGCCCTGGAACAATGTATGTAACCTAAATGATATTGTATCAAGTTTAGAAAAGTTGGAAACTGATTTCTGTGAGAAATCAGCCCAACACGGACCGAATTGGGCTCAACACGGACCGTGTTGACCCAACACGGTCCGTGTTGAGACACCACGGTCCGTGGTGTCCATGGGCCGAATAATTGGACTCTCTGGAGTCCAACACGGACTGTGTTGGGCCCAGAAACGCATCGTTGTCTTTAATCGGCCCTTTAGGGTTTTGAACCCTTTCCCTAGGTTTTCTAAACACTATATAAAGGGGTCTCTGGGAGAGATCATTCAACACCAACTGCTTAAGACTCTTAGAGAGATACCAGGGTGATTTCCTGAGTTCCTCTCTCTTTTAGTTTGCAGTTCTAGTTTCAGGAAACACTATAAGTTTCCTGAAACAATCTCACATACATCTTAGATTGAGATTCGTCTCGATCGGGTCGATCTAGCAATCGGGTTCCCGGAGTGCTGCGTGGACTTTTCAGTAGAGGGTTTCAGCATTGGAATCTGGAAGGTCAACCTCTTTTTCAGCAGGAATTAGCGATCAGGTATAATTACTAAAGCCTCTGCAATTGTGTTGATTAATTGTTTATAACTGTTATAATATTCCGTCAATTAATCTGTATCTGTTTAGGAAATAGATAACCTAAATCATAACAGTGGTATTAGAGCCACCAATTGCATGTTGAAGTATTGTACTTGTATTCATAATTAATTTTTGTCAATAGTTGAATTATATTATGAATATGCTAGAGTAGATTTATGCCTAAATTTTGAATCTTTATGAAAGTTTTAATCTTTAATGTTTATGATAGTAAATCTGAAATTTTATTGTAAAATTTCATGCTTTGTTATTGCTTATTTCTTATTGCTTTTAATTAATCGATTTTATGTTTGTTTAATTGTTAAATATAGCATGAACTCGATTTAATTTTGAATGTTTTAGAAACAATCATGTTTAATATTGTTAAACAGTAGACAATACATGAAATAGGTCTAAATTCGTAAAATAGGGTTTTGTAGAATTAATTTTCTGATTTAGTTTATTTACGGTAAATATGAAAAATCAAAATAAAATAACAAATGAACTCGAAAATTTCTGAAATTTTTACTGGAGGTGTCTGGAAGTTTTATGGACTTTCCATAATTTTTGTAGATTTTTCCCAATTAAAATGGATTTTTAATTGAGTTTTCAGATTTGAAGTGAATTAAAATTCGTTTAATTCTCTGAATTTTATAAATTTGTAGAAATTTTTAAAACTTCTGAAATTTTTACAGTAGGTTACTGGGTAACCATACTTTTAGGAAAAAAATTTTCTGTTAATTTATCCGGTCAAATTATATTTTTTTACTTTAGATTTTCAGATCTCAGAGAAATAAATTTGTTGCTTCTCTGAATTTTGTATATTTATAGAAATTTGCAAATTTTATGAAAATTTTACAGTAGGTTACTGAGTAACCATTCTGTTATGGATAAAATGTTCGTGAAATTTCGAAATCGTTTACTAATTCTCCTTTAATTTTCAGATTAACAGAAAAGTATAATTGTTTACTTTTCTCAATTTTATTCTAATTTTCGAAATTTGATAAAAATCTGAAATTTTTACAGTAGCATATTGGATGAACTTACTGTATGGGGAAATTATAAAATTTGATTTTTAAGCTTATCGGACTATTATTATTTATTTTCCTCTTAAACGGAGAATTAAAAGGTTTAATTCCCTAAATTTTACAATCTTTTAGAAACTGTTAAAATTCTGAAAAATATTTCATATTGGGTTATTAGATAACACTGTGATATGAATCGTTTAATTCGATAAGTTATGATAATTTTATTTAAGTTTTTCATTCACGAAATTATCCAAAACTGGGAAGCAACACGGACCGTGTTGATCCAACACGGACCGTGTTGCCAGCGGTTTTGGTGAATTCGTGTGCTTTAGGGTTTGTAATTAATTTTAGAAATTAATTATTAAATCCTATTACTACTAAATCAGATAATGGGCATAAAATCTATTATTTTCTAAAGTTTAGGAAACTTACAATATTTTTGAAAGATATAGTATCTTTTAGACTCCTTGATTTTAGGAAAGTCAAGTATTTTGTATGTATAGGTATAAAATCCTAAATTTGTTTAGGTAACTAAGATAAAATTTGGATTTTGTTTATTATATTAATCATGCAAACCTTTTAGGAAATTTTATTTAGTATTTATTTTCTTATGTGTTATATTGCAATTATTTATATGCCTTTATAATTTGTTATTTAAGCATGTGTTTATTGCAATATTACATGGTTGCATGTGCTTCTAGTATGGCCATAGATAGTCAGTTTTACCGGTCTGCGTGCCGGGTTGGGTGAAATACGGTCTGCGTACCGTCTTTGAATTAAATTTTAAATTTAAGTTTCAGTTAAGTTTATTTTTAATTCATGAAAGGACTCAATTATGAAGTCCAAATTGTAAATTGATTGTAATTGGAGACATCAAATTGAGTGGGAGCCCAACAGCAATAGAGGTGGTGATTCGAGTAGGAGCTCATCCAATGAAGTTGCATGACCTAAGAAGGTTTTCTTGAAGACTATCAAGGCTTAGTTAAATTAGTTGATTAAGTCTATGTGGCCATACTAGGGGTTTTATTTATGCTTTAATTTTGTTATTGCATGTTTTATTATGCCTTTTATGCTTTTCGAAAGAGTTCACCTAGAATTGCATGCTTAGGATAATAAAACCTACTCTCAAAATGAATTATTGCTCAACCTATCGAAACACCACTTAGATGGATAAATAAAGAAAACCAAAGCGAATTATTTGTCCATCATTATTAATAAGTAGGGTGGGAGCTAGGTCAATTCAAATTGGCTATCAAAATAGTTTTGGGCCAAGAGCAGAGGAAGAGAAATATTGTATTCGATACAAATTTCTTGCCAAGAGTCATTTTGAATGATCGATCATAAGATGATCCACCAAAGGTAACATGGGCTCGAGTTTTGTTGGGCCAAAGTCCACTTGAGCCCATGGGTCTTGTGGGTCTTGGTTAAATTAAAACACTAAGTAAGAGTTAATAAAGTGTTTTGATTTGAAATTAAAATTAGTTTAATTTCTTTTGATGAATAATAACTAAAATGAACCAACTTGTCTCGTAGAATTATTTATGTCTTTTCACTCAAACATCCACCACTAATAAAATATTGTTTTCTCCTTGAGAAAGAGAAAAACAATAAACACCAATTCCTTAATTGGCATTGCCATCGCAAGATTGTCTTGAAGGCGATTAAAAAGAAACATGTCTTTGATATAACATTGAGCTAGGCATCAATATTAAGAGGTCAATCAAGCCAAATGAATACATGTAATCTCATAGTATTCATACAATTTTAACTTCAAAATGTTTGAAGATTAGAGGAAGATTTCAATATTACCAACTCAAAACCAAGTTCATCGAACTAGTTAGAGTTGATAAATATGAAACCAATAACCAGATAGTCTCGGTTGAGCTAGATAAGAGCCAATTGTTGGCGCTCATGTTCTGAAATAATTTGACTATTTTAAAAACATGAGAAACCTCAGATCCCATTTAGCCAAAAGATTGGCAACCAAAGATAGTCTTTTAGTGAAAGGGAAAATAAGATTTAAGAAATCTATCAAAGACAAGAAGTCAAAGGAAAGGTAAAGACAAACAGTTGTACATACCCAACCAATGACAGCAACCGGTTAACAACCAGATCATATATATATGACACTGGGAGCGTGAATAACTATAAGAAAGACTTGAGATATGATTTCAATTCTAGGCAAATGCGTATATGATACACACTACCCTTATTAAACCCACTTTGAGTATAAGATACCGACTGTGAAACTCGCATTTATGCAAATGTGCAGTATCTACAGCAAAGTAGATGTGCTTTGAAGGATGAGAGTCAACCTACAAATAGGAACATGCAATTAGTTGTAGTTCCTTATGAAGAGTTGGTTGTTTATCCATTCCCTCAAGACTTATGAGAGAAATTTATAGGTGATTTTATGTTCTCATTATAAGTATTTCTTACTCTCAAATTAGAGAGAGAGAGAGAGAGGATCTCGGATAAACACACCCAACACATCGAAACCAAGAGGTTGAAAAGGAATAACTCATATTCAAACTTAAAACCTTGTAACTATTTATTAAGTCATGCAAATCAGAGCGCATTTAGAAGCGTCACAGTGATAGACTTTTGAATGATAAGACTTTGAAACATGTGATGTTTGCAAAGCATGACTGTATCTTTTACAAGAAAGGGTGAACATGCCAACAAACACTCATGCATATGGATGTCTGTAGTCCAATTGAGTACAAGTACAAGAGATGAATTACTTCGAACCTTCAAAGATGAATAAAATAACACATGGTGATTCATGTTTGTGAGATTCATCTGAAGCTGGAATGTTAAAATAGTTTAAAGATTTCCAAAATGAAGTAGTCTTGGCGAAACAATGAAGAACACCTAGATAAGATCGAAAGGATGCTAATGGTTGAGCCAAGAGTTTGAACAAATGACTCAAATGAAACATAATTCTGGCACTATAAGCTTAAGTCATATTAATCAGAAATGTATTCAGAAACTGCATAGTGCAGGATTTTGGAAAACCTAAACTTTGAAAATTTCAATGTTTGCAAAGCATGTCTGATGAGTAAGATGACTAAAATCACCTCTTATTGGAATTTGTGAACAAGCTAATGACTTTTTAGGATGCATACATACTGATGTATGTGGGCCTATGAGCATTGGTGCTAGAAGAAGGTTTACTGTACTATTTCGTCACTTTCAGTGACGATTGTTTTAGTAGATATGGGTATATCTACTTAATACGCCACAAGTCCAAATCCTTTGAAAATGTTTAAAGAGTTTCAAAGTGAAGTACAAAACCAACTTGGCAAGAAAATCAAAACCCTTCAATTAGATTGAGGAGGTGAGTATTTGAGCCAAAGATTTCATTGACCATTCTAGAGAATGTGGAATTGTTTCATAACATTGCCGATTACCTTTTGGGGATACACGCAGTTAACCATAGCTCCAGTTACTGAATGAAGATTATCTAAAGCACTAGAGAAGACACCATATATGATATGGAGAAGAGAGGTTCTTGAACCGTATTCTGAAAGAAAGGAGTATCACTTCTACAAATTGTTGTAGAGGAAAGTGTTTGTGTCTCAAAATGCTTTCTTCTTAGAGAATATGTTATTCTCTAAAAGAAAGAGTGGGAGAGTTTTGAACTTAAACACAAAACACTATAATCATCACCTGAAACTCCGCTACTTGATCCTTGTTCAAATTTTTTCCTATTGGTCGGAAAATTAAGAACAAGGTTGAGGCAGTTGAAGTTTCTTAAAACGTTGAGGAGAGGGTGTCATGAACATTACTCCAAGCAAGGTCAGGTAAACAACTCCGTCAGCCACAAAGATATCGATCTTCTATGGATGAACGTCAGATGTTACTTTTAGAAAGTAATGACTCTACCTACATCAAAGAAGCTTTAAGTAAATCAAGATTCCATGCAACCAAGTCAAAATAGATTCCATGAAGGTGTGAGCCATCAGGCATATAAGGGTTTTAAGGCAAAACATGGGTTCATTAAGATAGACATCAAGACTGACTTCAAAATTAGATTTTGAAGAAAGGTGTGTACTTGACACAACTGAGTGGTCTTTTGTTGGAATACTTGTAAACTTCAAGAGACCATCTGTGGTCTTAAGGAAGCTTCTAGGAGTTGGAATCATTGACCTTCTTGACCAGGATATCAAAAAGGTTTGACATACTGGGAAATGTCAAAGATAATATTGTGTTTACAAGAAGTTCAGTGGGAGCAATGCGTTTTCTGATATTGTATGTGATTGATATACTGCCTACTAAGAAGAATATTCCAATGTTGCATCTACCGAGGTTGACTTGGAAATAATTTTCAAAGTGAAGGATTGGTGGGGCTAAGAATTTTATTGGAGACTATATCTATAATGATAGATTAAAGATTTTGATTGTTTGAATCAAAGTTAACTAGGTGTTGAATAGTTCAACTCACTTCCAGAATGGATTAATTTCCAAAAATCATGGCATATCCTTACAGAATTTGATTGTCTCAAAACAATCAGAAGTTCTAAGAAGGATGAGACATATAACTGATGCTTCAAGCGTGAGATTAATGTATGCCATGAGATGTTCAAAGTCCAACATAACATATATATTGTATATGTATAAGCAAAACTAAGGATGTGTCCTAAAGTCTAAAGTGGTTGATAAAAGCTAAGTGTGAAGAGTTGCATTGATGCTACACTCATGCAGAGAAATATAATTATCTGAAAGGTCAGATAAAATTATACGATCTGTTTTGAGTGGTATTAAGGTGAACTGGAAGAAGTTCCTAACATGACATGCGGTTAATTCTACAAATAAGACAAGTATGGCGCGGCTTTAGAAGTTGTGGCAGAAACTGTTAGGATTGCGAAGTTCGTTTTCAGAACTAGTTGAAGTTTCTAGCCTTGCGAGAGAAATGGATCCTTGTTTGAGCCATCACTCAAGCAAAGGAACTGAAGCTCACTATGAATCCAAACATGTGTTCTAGAAATATCTTCCTATATGAAAGGTCATTAGTGAGATGGTATATGTACGTGGTTCATTACAAGTATTATGTACTGTAGTTATAGCATGATAGTCATGCATGGGCAATATGTGTTAAACACATTCCGGAATATTAACAAGTCAAATTTGCATGAATTGTTCATGAATTATGACCTTGTTGATTCATCATTGAGAATAAGATTCCAAAATTTACATCAATTGTGGTTTAGAATTATGTAAATGTCCAAAAAAGGTTAGTGCATTCAAAATGGGAAATTGGATAAGGTCCGATTTCTGAAACCCCATTAGTGAACTTGATAACGCTAGTCTTGGTCGATAGTCGACCTGGTTCCTAATTGTATTATCACGTAGGAATAGTGATAATATCAACACAATTAGCATTTAGGATTGAGGTGATGATCAAGTTTCGTGATCATAGTGATGTGATGACATCATAAATCAATCACATGGGTACTGTTGAGAACAACTACCGAACTGACCCGCAGTGGGAGCTCTTTAAGTTGGGAATTGTCATAGGAGCTCTCACTACTCAAAATTCCTAAATCCTGAGTTCAGTACATAGACTACATGGTCCGTTGTGACTTTAGAGCGCGTCAAACGCCTTTCGTAACAGTAGGCTATAAAGGCGGTGTCTGGGTTACAGTTGGATCATGTGAGAATGTGTTTCTGAACAAGATGGCATTGTTCTCCCTATTAGGGACAATTGTCTTTTGGCCACTCGGTGAGATTGGACTGAAAATGCTTGGCTGAGCTCAGTTGAATCAATAGTTAATCATCTGTTTTTTCAAAGTCTAAACTCGGAGATCGAGGAACGTTTCGGACCTTACATAAGGATGACATCAGCTTACCTTATCCGAACATGAGACAGTAAGTGACAAGGGAATTCAAGGAATCGAACACTTATGGGACAAGTGGGAGATTGTTGGGAATGTCCCGACAATGTTCGATATACACGGAGATTAAACC
Source organism: Portulaca oleracea (assembly GCA_029582165.1). Classification (NCBI taxonomy): domain Eukaryota; kingdom Viridiplantae; phylum Streptophyta; class Magnoliopsida; order Caryophyllales; family Portulacaceae; genus Portulaca; species Portulaca oleracea. The sequence continues at coordinate 9,893,468 of CM055885.1, read as the reverse complement.
AAAGTAATATAGTAATTATATGTCTTGCTAGAGATCTCTATAATTAGTAATTAAATATGTTTAATTACAACTATACTATTTGGTCCTACTGGGTCACACAAGTCAGTGCCCTGGAATAATGTATGTAACCTAAATGATATTGTATCAAGTTTAGAAAAGTTGGAAACTGATTTCTGTGAGAAATCAGCCCAACATGGACCGAATTGGGCTCAACACGGACCGTGTTGACCCAACACGGTCCGTGTTGAGACACCACGGTCCGTGATGTCCATGGGCCGAATAATTGGACTCTCTAGAGTCCAACACGGACCGTGTTGGGCCCAGAAACGCGCCGTTGTCTTTAATCGGCCCTTTAGGGTTTTGAACCCTTTCCCTAGGTTTTCTAAACACTATATAAAGGGGTCTCTGGGAGAGATCATTCAACACCAACTGCTTAAGACTCTTAGAGAGATACCAGGGTGATTTCCTGAGTTCCTCTCTCTTTTAGTTTGCAGTTCTAGTTTCATGAAACCCTATCAGTTTCCTGAAACAATCTCACATACATCTTACATTGAGATTCGTCTCGATCGGGTCGATCTAGCAATCGGGGTCCCGGAGTGCTGCGTGGACTTTTCAGTAGAGGGTTTCAGCATTGGAATCTGGAAGGTCAACCTCTTCTTCAGCAGGAATTAGCGATCAGGTATAATTACTAAAGCCTCTGCAATTGTGTTGATTAATTGTTTATAACTGTTATAATATTCCGCCAATTAATCTGTATCTGTTTAGGAAATAGATAACCTAAATCCTATTATTTGTATCACTAAGATTGGCTGGAATCAAAATCGAAAGTGAGCTAACTAACTGGGGGCTGGAAGAACTCTTATACTAATAAGCAAACTTTTGGCCTAGCAAGGGAAACGAGGTGAATGCCTTAGAACACTCCATGTGCTCAAGCACTAGAACAACTTCCAAGAAAAGGATGAGCCAATAGAAAATACGCCGAAGTGGGGATGCTAATGAACACTGCAAGTACCACAGAGCTTGAGGACACTATATTCATCAAAATGAAGAAGATGTCTAGGTCGAAGCAATTATCCAGTCGAAATGCTTTGAGTTGTATTGCCTTGTGCAAGCCTTTTTCTCTTGAGTACTTCTTGCATGATTGTTTAATCTTAGTAATTGTTTATCTTTTTGAGTTAGTTGAAGAGTTAGTAGAATAACCCGTGAGATTTTAAGCCTTCATAGACTATTCATTATATATATAGTCTCATTTTCTTTTTGTGTGTAACTCTTCCATGTGTGCATCTCTAGAACTTGGCTTGACATTCCTTAAAATCACATTTGGCATTTGCATTGTGTTAATATGGTTGAGGCATCTTTTTGTTAGCTACATAGCCAAAAAGCCACCTGACATTTTGACCTCTTTTTGCAAGCCCTGGCTAACCCTTTTTCCTGTCTTGTTGTTTATCTTATATGTGTGCACCCTTGGCCTTTACATAATTTCCTACCTTTAGCCAAGATAGAATGAGCAACAGTTCAGTTGTATGGGGCAGTTTCGTGGTCGATTGTTGAGAGTGAGTAGTTGGTTTGTTGCTACAAGGGAAATACATTGTTGAATATCCTTTCTACCATTTTTATCCTCAAAGGTTGTAACTTGTAACTATTGGGGGTTGAGTTGTTCTTTATATATTCATGCTATTCATTGAAAAAAAAAGTTCAAAAACAAGGAATTTATAATAGAAAAAAAAGAAGCAAAAACAAAAAAAAAAAGAAAACAAAATTGAAAAAAAAAGAAGAAACAATAAAAAAGAAAGAAAAAAAGAAAAAAAAAGAAAAGGTTTTATTTTATTGTAAGTTTTGATTTACATTTGGTACTCTATCCTGGGTTTCATTTGTTGGGGATGTTTTGTGCTCATTTAAGGTTCAGTGTAGAGGTGTTGCATTGCACGTAGTGAAAATGTTGTTGCTCTTTAGGTACTTGGCTACTTAGCTCCACATTTTCCAAATGATTTCCCTTCTTACCCTAGCCTAAACCCCATTACAACCTTTTGAAAGTCCTCATGATTAGCATTTTTGCATGTTGTCCTCAGTGATGGAGGGTTGAGAGTTTTGCCAAGCTTATGGCAGCTGTATACATTGGAACGAGTTTGAGTGAACCCTTGCGTTTCTAAACACATTTAGAGGAGTGTTCCACTTTACCTAAAGTGAGGATCTACTAGCTTCACTAGCTCATCAATTGCTAAGGTGATACATGATTGTTTAGAGGTACAACATAGAGTGACTGGCTTTGTGTCTTGGTCTTATGCTCATAGTATTGAAATAGAGTTTGCTTTGAAATGATTTTGACCTTATTGAGTCTCTATTATGCTCTTATTGTCATGTGATATAAGGTCCTTCCCAATATTAATATCTTGTTCAGGAAGTCCCACGTCTTCTTTTCTTCATGGCTTATCCTTGTAGACATTGGGGGCTTTTCTCTTCCCCTTTGTCTTCCTTTCGAACTGGGGGCTTTCTCTTTCCCTCTATCTTCTTTTTCAACTGGGGGCTATCAGGATACAACTTATTTTGGCTTAGATTTCATAACCACTACAGGTTGCATCCAGGGACAAAATTCTTCCCTTTGCTCACCTTTTAGCAATCAATCTAGGGTGCCTAGGAGTGGGCATTTCGTTCCAATTCCTTCTCATGGAAATGACACGTCGGACTTGTCACTTACCTTCATGTTCATTGTTCGGCCTCGTTTCGAGCCGAATTTCTTCTCTTTTATAGGGTATATTTGCTTGTTTTAACCCCTATTTATATATTAGATATAATGATTTGGTGTTTTGTAGGAAAATAAGGAGTTAGAAGAAGTTTGGGCTTAATTGAAGGTTTTTAGGGAATCCCGAGCTATTTCCCGAGTCAAACCAAGTCAACCCGAGCCGAGATCCGAGTCAAACCAAGTCAACCCGAGCCGAGAGCTGAGGCGAAACCGAAGTCGGAAATTCCATATCAAGATTGGCGCAAAACAGGGGAACGGTACAAACTCAAAGGTTTGAAATACGTGTGCCTTCACCCTTTGGGTCGTAACTCCTTCGTTACAACTCCGATAGGTCTGAAATTTTGGGAGCTTAAAGTACACACCGAGAGCTTTCCATCGATATCTTACGGGCCTAAAACAGAGTTCGGATGAAGAAGTTATGCGCGTTTGAAGTCGGCAGGGAAAAACTGCCCAGAACAGTGACTCGCCCGAGCCAGGTTTCTGGGGCAACAAAGACACCAGCCAGAATGCTAGCTCGCCCGAGCCAGGGGGTGGCTCGCCCGAGCCACTCTGTCTGCAGACGCGCGTGTTGCGATTGTTTCTAGGGTTTTGGGTTGTATTTTTCCTTCTTCTATAAATACCCACTTGTATTAATCTAAAATATCAATTAGCCTAGGTAGTTTAGGAGTAGAATTAGATTTAATTGCTTTCCTTTATTTGCTTTAATCTCTCTTAATTGTTCTTCAAGTTTTCAATTGTTCTTCATTATTCTTCAAGCTTTCATTGATTTCTAGCATTTGTATTCAAACTTTCTCAAGTTTTCTCAATTCAAGCAAGTTTCCATTGAAGTTTTACAAATCTTTCTCTCTCTTCTCTCTCTTCTCTCTTCTCTCTCTCCTCTCTAATCTCCATTGTTGACTTGTTTTCCAAGCTTTCTAGGGTTAGCCACAATCAACTCCATTTTTAGTGGGGAGGAGGGTCAAGGAATTCCAATTCTACTTACTAGTGAGAATTTGGGAGATCCTTGGTAATCTAATCCACAATTTCTTGTTTGTTCGGGGGAAATTCGAGTGTAGATTGAAGGTTTATTGAAGATTAGTCATCAAAGGTATAATTTCTCGTTCCCAATTTCATTGTTCATTCATTGTCTTCATTCATGCCTTTTAATTGCTTTCATCTTTAAGTGCTTTCTTTATTGCTTTCTTTTAATTGCTTTCTTTATTATTATCATGTCTAGGTTAGATTTAAATGCTTTCTTTACATAATTTATCGCTTTCTATATTGAGAAAAATCCCTTACACGAACCGATTACCTTAATCAAGCCTAACACTATCGTGTTCAATGTTATGGATAGTCCCCAATTCCCTCAATTTGAGCATGAAATATTTTGGAGGTATTTTGCTAGATTGCATGACTACCGTGTTCAATGTGAATTATATGGTATCTTTTATGATACATTATCTCTTTTGGGAATTGTTAGTGAGGGTGTGAATTATGAGACCCGAAACCTTTTAGATTATTACGGGTTTTCTTGTTTAGGTGAAGAAAAAGCATGAGAGTTACTTGAATGGTTGTCTAGGGATTCCTATGAGTTTGAACAACAAAATGTTAGTCCTAGCTTCCAACCTCCTTATGCACCACCCTTTGGGACCGAAACTGAACAATCATGTGAATACCCCGTGTATGTTGATGATCAATCTTATGATGGGGGATATGTGGAAAACTGTTATGATCTTTCCCAAAGTGTCGATGTTGAGTCTCCTTCTGTGTTCTCCTTGTGTGATTCGCCGTATCATAGTTCAATTTCTTGTTTGCAAGCTACAGTGGTTTCCTTCAAGGCAGAAGTAGAAAAATTATGTGCGAACATGAATGAGTATATGCGTGAATTTGTCCATGAGAGTAATCAAAGGGTAGTAACTCCTTCTTCACAAATGGTTGATTCGAATGTTGAAATAGGTCATTCATCGTCTTTGAGTCCTGAAATGCATGTTGATTCTGCTGTGTATGATGAGGATGATGACTATTATAACCGACCATGCCTTGGACTACTTAGTAATTCCTTAGCTCTAGCCCCACCTAATGAGCATGAGGAACATGATGATTCTGTGTGTGATGATGTAGAATTTGTTGAAAACATGCTAGATGACGAACCATTGTCCACACCCTTGTCCATGCCTTTGTGTGAAGAAAAAGTTGAGTTTATCGAATGCCATTATGCTTGTGATGCAGTTGAGCATGATCTTGTTAAGGGTGAAATTGAATCTGTTGTGATTGAATGTGTGCTTGATAACGATTTGTTTCCTTTCATTGAGGATCATTGCATTAGTGAGGCTTTAGCTACCCTTGTATGTGAGTCCATTGATGTGCATACCTGTGATGATGAGCATAATTCTTTGGGGATTGATCATGATTGTTTGAACTTGGTTGTTGATGATGATGCTTTTAATGATGACATGCTTTATGAGTCATTCACGATGAGTTATGACCCTGAACCTTCCACTTTCACTTTTGATGTTGCTTTGAATGATGCACCTTTGTCTTTTGATGTTGATAGTTCGTCTAGTGAGTCTGATATTGATGAAGATGAAGATGTGCTTGTGTGTGATGTTGGGAGTGTTGTGATGTGGTCTAACCCTCTGTTTTCCTTATCAACTATTGACGATTGTGATGATTATTTGGATGAGAGTGGTGATTTGGAATTTGTGATTGATGAAAATTGCATGGAAATTGAGTTTGAACCATTGTTTGCATCCAAGTCTTCGCATGAGCATGTTCAGAAATGTGTTGTATTGCCTCCTTCCGTTGATTTGTATACCCAATCTCCATTTACGAGTCAATGGGAGGATCCATTTGTCATGTCTTCTTTCACTGTGCCTAGAAAAGTCTTGTATATTCATGAATTTCATCAGTTCTATGACTTTTCTAAGGCATTTGATAAATTGTTAAGGGCACTAATGTTTGTTTATGTGCTATTGCGAGTGTGCTCTTACCACCACCATTCTGAGATGCATGAGAGGATGCATGATTTGTTACTCCGGGCGTTGAATGGTTTTGACATGATGCCCGATATCTTGAGGTGAGAAGGAGTGAATTTCTTGATAAGATGCCTTTGAGGTAATATCCTTCCTCACCCTTCTTGTATAATTAGTGAGTTGGTCTTTCTTTTCTTCTTTTATTTTCTTTTTGTGTATGTCTTTTTCTTTTATTTTGGGATGCTTGCTTACCTACTTCTGTTTCCATTTTGAGGACACGACAACCTCTTTGTGTTGGAGTGGGAGGGTAGTATGTATTCCGGTATTCGAGTCTAAGAAAAGAAAAAAAAAGGGTCGTTTTGTAAATATTTTAGTTTGTTTTCTTAGTTCATTAATCCTTAGTGTCTTGTGTAGTTTGTTTTTCTTTTTGATCTTGCATGAGAACCATCATACATAGTATGCTTTTCTTGTTAACTTTTTGTGTGACGTTCTTTGGATCGTGGATTGAGTGCTTTTAATTGAAGATCTTGAGGTAATTACTTTCCACTCTCTCTTTATGTGAATATATCGATGATCCATGTTGCATGCTTGATTCTTCCTTTTGGGTGGCGAACCCCTTGAGTGTGAATGTTGGGATATTATTGTTGTTGGAGCCGTGTGGGCTCGGGTCGCCACCAATTATTGTTTGTTATGTGTTTGTTGTGTGTTTTTAGGTTTTTTACCTTATTTGTGACATCCTTCTTCTAACAATGGGGACATTGTGAAGTTTTGTGTGAGAGTGGGGGGTGATACTTCCATTTGTCATGGGTAGATCACCTAGTTTGAGTCTTTGTTTACATTTTTCGTAGTTTGTGTCGAAAAATTTGAAAAATTTTGTGTGAAAAGGAGAAAAAAGGGAGTGAAAAACCTTGGAAGTTTTCGTTTTTCGTTTTGTTATTGTTTTTGCTTTGTTTCTTGGATTTCGTTGTTGAAATCAGGAAGCCGTTCTTAATCTTCTTTGAAAGAAACTGGTTTGAGCATTTTCGACCCTAACTTGGGCGATTGTCATGACTTACCTTAATTAGATTCTTTTCATCAAGTGTCTAGTGAGATTTCATTTCTTCTTTTTATGTTCTGGTTGAAACTAGGAGATTCTAGGGGTTCATATCCGAGCTTGTTTTCTAAAAAGAAAAAGAAAAAAAAGAGAAAAAGCAAAAGCCAAAGCAAAAGTAAGAAACTAGCAGCAAAATTAAATAATTTGACTAAGTGGGGCGTGTCGGCTTTACGACATCAACCATCATAAACTTAGCCAACCTACACGGACTTGGTATCAGTGGTACGGCACGGATGCCCCTTAACCCTCCTCCTATATCGCTTTGCGACGGAGAGGCGAATGGAAAAGACCGTGTTGGGAGGGTATACCCCTTATATGGGCCTCCAATTCCCGAAAATAAGGCTAATACCGACATTAAAAAGAAGAAAAAGTTTGAAGTGTTAATAAAGTGAGGGGCTCTTCCTTGCATCACCTACGGCACTCACCAAGCCAAGGGCGACCAAATGCGGGGAGGGGCAACTCTTTCCTTTCCTTTGTTCGTTTTGCTATTTTGTAAGCTCGGGTGTGAGTCTTTTGGGTCGTCCGGGATCGATTAGAACTGTTTAAAACTCTTTCAAATGGGATTAAACTCTACATGAGGTGTAAGGAATCAAAAACTTCTAAGATTGGCAGTTGTTTGAGTTAAGAGTTGTGAGATGCTCATAACGGTTCCTTTTGGAGGATTAATACCGTTTTCTTAATTGAAATAACTTGATTCATTGAAACGAGCAGTTCTCTTTTTCTTTTCTTTTAAACTTGTTTTGTTTTTCACTTTCCCTCTTCCCTTTTTTCTATGGCTTTTGTGGGTCTAGTTGCTATAAACCCTCACGAGACCTACCTCGTCCACCCGGGCTGTCGGGGGGTTTAAAGGGCTTGATGCATATGCTAAATGCATCCGCGATTCCTGCGAAAGTGAGTTAGGGTTTTTAGTTTTTCTTTTTACTCATTTTCTTTGTTTTTAGTTTGCTCGGGGCAAGCAAACCCTTGTGTTGGAGTGGTGTTTGACCTCGTTTCGAGCCGAATTTCTTCTCTTTTATAGGGTATATTTGCTTGTTTTAACCCCTATTTATATATTAGATATAATGATTTGGTGTTTTGTAGGAAAATAAGGAGTTAGAAGAAGTTTGGGCTTAATTGAAGGTTTTTAGGGAATCCCGAGCTTTTTCCCGAGTCAAACCAAGTCAACCCGAGCCGAGATCCAAGTCAACCCGAGCCGAGAGCCGAGGCGAAACCGAAGTCAGAAATTCCATATCAAGATTGGCGCAAAACAGGGGAACGGTACAAACTCAAAGGTTTGAAATACGTGTGCCTTCACCCTTTGGGTCGTAACTCCTTCGTTACAACTCCGATAGGTCTGAAAATTTGGGAGCTTAAAGTACACATCGAGAGCTTTCCATCGATATCTTACGGGCCTAAAACGGAGTTCGGATGAAGAAGTTATGCGCGTTTGAAGTCGGCAGCAAAATCGCCTGCACAGTTGGCTCGCCTGAGCCATTTGCTGGCTCGCCCGAGCCAGGCTTCTGGGGCAACAAAGACACCAGCCAGAATGCTAGCTCGCCCGAGCCAGGGGGTGGCTCGCCCGAGCCACTCTGTCTGCAGACGCGCGTGCTGCGATTGTTTCTAGGGTTTTGGGTTGTATTTTTCCTTCTTCTATAAATACCCACTTGTATTAATCTAAAATATCAATTAGCCTAGGTAGTTTAGGAGTAGAATTAGATTTAATTGCTTTCCTTTATTTGCTTTAATCTCTCTTAATTGTTCTTCAAGTTTTCAATTGTTCTTCATTATTCTTCAAGCTTTCATTGATTTCTAGCATTTGTATTCAAACTTTCTCAAGTTTTCTCAATTCAAGCAAGTTTCCATTGAAGTTTTACAAAGCTTTCTCTCTTTTCTCTCTTCTCTCTTCTCTCTCTCCTCTCTAATCTCCATTGTTGACTTGTTTTCCAAGCTTTCTAGGGTTAGCTACAATCAACTCCATTTTTAGTGGGGAGGACGGTCAAGGAATTCCAATTCTACTTACTAGTGAGAATTTGGGAGATCCTTGGTAATCTAATCCACAATTTCTTGTTTGTTCGAGGGAAATTCGAGTGTAGATTGAAGGTTTATTGAAGATTAGTCATCAAAGGTATAATTTCTCGTTCCCAATTTCATTGTTCATTCATTGTCTTCATTCATGCCTTTTAATTGCTTTCATCTTTAAGTGCTTTCTTTATTGCTTTCTTTTAATTGCTTTCTTTATTATTATCATGTCTAGGTTAGATTTAAATGCTTTCTTTACATAATTTATCGCTTTCTGCATTGAGAAAAACCCCTTACACGAACCGATTACCTTAATCAAGCCTAACACCCATCCCTGAGATCGACAATCCTTACTTAAAATCACAAAAATATACAACCGAACAACCTTCATGTTCATCAGATAGCAAGATCAAGCTCTACTATCCAGTAACAATAAGCTAGTTGAGGAAAAGTCCTAAAAGATTTTTGTGAGGCTGAATGGAAAAATCCTCGCGGATTTTCAAGAGCAAATGTTCATCATCAATTCTTCTAGCAACATTTTACATAAGAACAACTTTTTTAAGCATGTTCATCACAAGTCAAGTCCCTATAATCCCTCACAAATTTTTGGGCAGTGAGATCATTCAGATATTTTTCATCGTAGTTTGCATGGTCCACAATTTTAAAGAGAATTCCTTAGTTGATTGTATAATTGGACTACTTTTTAAAACATGTTCAACATAGGGTCTAACACTAGCAGCCAAGCCCTTGAACAACTTTTACAAATGCATGTTCACATATATCAATTTCGGCTTGGAAATGTTGGTTTTGTTGACACAACATCCTAGCAGATTTCTCATTCATGAAGTTCTTATGGACTTTTGGTGGCTTATCACTCCTAGCATATTCATATGTGATCTATGAAGCTTCAGCAAACTGGATAAACTAAGGAAAATCCTATGCTAAAAACAAGGTCCAATATAGCAACTGGTGACCGCAACCAACAAACTATCTTTAAGTTATTAGCTACTGACCTATTTCGTCAGCAACTAAGTACTTACACCACCTTTCGAACTACGACGGCCTGATTCCACTCATGAAGTGGATACGTAGGAAGCTTTTTGAAGTATGGCCCAAATAATCAAACAAAAGTAGCTTCTTTCAAGTGATCTCTCAAAAGGATCTTATCCAGTTTCCAGGTCGTGCTCAAGGAGATTAAAGCAGAATCCTTGCAAAAGTTTTCTAAGAGCTCTCGCAGACTTTATAACTCGTAAAGACTCAAACCTCTTTTCTCGTTGATTATTCAAGTCCGACCGAAGTCTTGGCAGATTCCATGTTGACACAAGCTCTCGCGGTTCTCTCGAGGTCCACAACTAGAGTGTTTCAGGATGTCGATTCTCATGGATTAGATTAAGATTCATCACATATTTGCAAAAGGGGTCGAAGCTGAGGGTACGAGTGAAGACTAAAAATGTTCGCGGATTTTGGTTTTCACTATTTGAAGCATCCTAATATTTCCAGTGTCATCGACCACAGCTCAATAACTAGACTCTCTTATGCATTGCATATGTGTCTTGCATCATCAAAAATTAAAAAAAAAAAAAAGTCTGCATAAGTGCATTAACATCATGCATTACTAGAGAAATAGAGTCCATCTATTGCATCATAAAAGATAAATGAACGGTCTAAGCATTATACACCCACTCAGCGCTCGTCGACAGAGACCAGATCAGTCGCTTCCAAACTCGAGGACCCTCGCATGAACCCATGGCCGACAAATCAACACGTCTGCCAAAGAAGTAATTTCAATCTGCAGGAGAAATGGAATGATGAACAAGAGCATGAGCGCAAAATCTTGCAAGTATGAATATCTGCCCGACCCAAGTGGATCCTCGCGGATCCCAAACAATCTAAGACTGCTTCTGGGTCTACAATGCTCATGGTACTGGAATCCTCGCAGATCCAGAATTCAGTCCAAGATGGGATCCTTGCGGATCCCAAATTCAACCCGAGCCAGCTTTGTGAAAATAAGGTTTGTGAATTTTGCACAAACAAAGCGCAGCTCGAGCACATGGTTTCCCAGAATGGAGAATAACGGAAATTGAAGAATGAGGTTGAAAGTGGTCCAAGCCAGGTTTCTCGTGGATCCCAAATCGAGACAGATTGCGAAGGCAAAATATAGTCCAAGTAGATGGGTTCCTCGCGGATCCCAATTCTGACCCAGACAATATTTTGAAAAGGGAGTTCATAACTTATGCTCGAACAAGAATAAAATGCAGTCCAAGTTGACGAGTTCCTTGCAGATCCCAGTTTTGACCCAGATAACATTTTGAACAATTTTTTGTCCAAGTGGATCCTCTCGAATCCCATTTCCTACACAGGCAATATTTTGAAATATGCAGTTGGAATACAGCCCAAGCAATATCTGGTCCAAGTCCAGAAAATGAGGTCCAGAAAATGGGTTCCTCGCGGATTTTTGCTCAGATTGGCAAAATTTTCAGCGATGACAAATGCAAGACATGTGCACGGGAGTTGCTTAGTTCCTCGCAGACCTTTCTGCCTACACATATGACATTTTGACAAAAAATTCTCTAATTTCCAAAAAAACAGAGTTGTGCATCGCGGATCTAAACAGAGCGCCCTTTGCGGATCTTCCAAGGTTGAACAGCGAAACTCATCGCGTGTTTCTCAAAAATTCAAAATTTGAGTTTGAAGTGCAACTCAACATTGGCTCCTCAAAGAGTCAAAATTTGAGCACATAAAAGCTTACCCGACAACTCATTTTCTTCAACTCCTCGCGAATTTTGCCTTTGAATCTGAAGAAAATGTCGATTTTGCAGAATTGGGAAACATAGTTCCTCGAGGATTTTTGCCGGAAAATCTGCCAAATTTTCGAAAATTCGGGCTTAACAAGCAAGGCAGCTATGGTTTCTCAAAAGGTCCCAAAATCTGCACTTAGGCTCCTCGCGGATCGAAGGTACAAAATGGTGCAGCTCACCAATGGTGGTCTAGCAAGGTCTGAAACATGGCTCCTCACGGATTTTTGGTACCGAACATCAAAAACGAAGCTTACTCAGTTGTAAGGCAGAAGTTGAAGGTGAAAGATCACAGTTCCTCGCGGATTCCAAGCGAGCCCGGGGACGAAATCCTCGCGGATCCATTGATTAGGCCCGAGGAAAAATCCTCAAGGATCCAGTGCCTAGGCCCAGGGCCAGATCCATGCAGATCCAGAGAATAACCCAACCTGCATCTCATGGATCCCGGCCGCCAACTTCTTTCAGATCTCGGATCCAATGACCAACCCAATGCAAATCTACCCGGATTCAAACAGAAGGCGCACAGTGGAAATCTTCGCGGATCCTGAAGAATTAGCCCATAGCAATCCTCGCGGATTCGTTGATGTCAAGTCCTCGCGGATTTGGAGAAAAAAAGTCAGCATAAAAGGGAAGTGCATTATTTTATTGATCTTTTTACTATTTGCCTCTTCAACCCCTCTTTACTGCTAGTATTATCTTTATCTTCATTTTTACAATTTTTACTTTTACTACTCGTATTATTATTATTATTATTATTATTACTATTATAATTATTATTATTATTATTATTATTATTATTATTATTATTATTATTATTATTATTATCTTTGTCTTTAATAGTATTATCTATTTTTATTATCACTATTATTATCTTTTACTAGTATTGTCACTAAATATATACATGTCGTCTACTCATAAACCCGTATATTTTCAGGTAAATGATCAGATCAAGTCTGGACAGCATCCAGCAACAAAGTCAGCATCGGACTACCTCCGGTCAATTTTCAATATTCAAGCTACCCTTGAATAGTTAAGCCTGGACAGCCTCCAGCAACCAAGTCAACATCGGACTACCTCCGTCAATTTCCAGTATTCAAGTTACCCTTGAATCGTTGAAGCCTGGACTACCTCCAGCAATTTCAAACGGACTACCTCCGGATATCGTCCAAGTGTTCGGGCTACCCCCGAGAAATTCATCAAAGTCTAGACTATCTCCAGCATTTCCAGATCGGACTACCTCCGACCACACTTCAGCTCGATCGGATCACCTCCGACCATTTTTTAGCTCATTCGGGCAAACCCGCGAAAATCCACTGGACTAACTCCAACAGTCTCAAGGTATACTTTGACTTTCGTCTTACTCAAACTCAGTCAAAGTGGGGGCTAACTGTAGACACCAAAGATAGTACCGAACAAGCACCTCGAGGATTTCGGGCTTGTTAGAGTCCTCGTGGACTTTGGACTATATAGGCACCCCGTGGATCCAAATGAATCAAGCCCAAGATGCTCCCTCGCAGATTCAGTACCCGGGTCCCTCGTGGATCTAGTATTCTCAATCGAAAGTCAACTCCCGGATCAAGGTCAACTCCTAGTCAAAGTCAACTTTTGGTCAAAGTCAACTGGTTAAAGTCAAATCTTGGTCAAAGTCAACTCAATAATCCTCGTGGATTTCTTCAGAAATTTTCATACTTGGTCCAGAGTCTCGCGGATTTGTCAGTCCCAGCCCAGTAGAATCTCGCGGATTTGTCAGTCCCAGCCCAGCAGAATCTCGCGGATTTCTGCATTTTCGGCCTAGACAACATTCTCGCGGATTTCTGCATTTTCGGTCCAGATAAATTCTCGCGGATTTCTGCATTTTCGGCTCGGACAACATTTTCGCGGATTTCTACATTTGTGGCCCGGACAACATTTTCGCGGATTTCTACATTTTTTCGGCCCGAACAAATTCTCGCGGATTTCTGCATTTTTGGGCTCAGACAAATTCTAGCGGATTTCTACATTTTTCGGCCCGGATAAATTCTCGCGGATTCCTACATTTTTTCGGCCCGGAAAAATTCTCGCGGATTTTTGCATTTTGGACCAGACAAGTTCTCGCGGATTTGTCAGTTAAGCCCAGCAGAAATTCTCGCGGATTTTCATATCGCCCGAAAATCTCGCGATCCAAATTTTGGCCCGGAAAGAAAATCCTCTGCATCCAATTTTGGGCTTATTCTACGGATCCTCGCGATCCGAACTAAATGGTGCGATTTTCCTTGATTTAAATCGTCGCGCTTTACTCAGTCAAAAACCGCCACTGCCCACTAAGTGAGTCTTCGCGGATTCCATGGAGTGTGAGGGGGGGAAGGTGCAACTGTCGACAACTCCCAAATGTGCTGCTTATAAAAAGCAAGGTCGGCGAAGAGTTCCAGGAAGATTTTAGTCCGGTATAGGTGCATCCAAAAACATTCAGAAGAACTAAGAAAAATACTCTGTCTGTGTGGGGGATCCTCGCGGATCCGGAGTTGGGTATAGGTTCATCAAAGGCGTTCACAAAAAAATACCTTGCCGGTACTAGGATCCTCGCGGATTTCATAAGCAAGGATCCTCGCGGATCCCACTTTGGTTCTCGCGGATTTCATAAGCCAGGATCCTCGCGGATCCCACTTTGGTTCTCACGGATTTCATAAGCAAGGTTCCTCGCGGATTTGTCGGTTTCCAGGGTCTCGGGTCCTCGTGGATTTTGGTAATTGATCCTTTGTTTTCTTTTACTCATATGTAACAATGTAGTCATTAGTCCCCGCCCGCTGTAATTTTCTTTTTTTAGTACTTATTTGAATTGTTAAATTTACGTACTTTGCATGCACTAATTTATAAAATTGTTGTGACAACTTTGTTTTTTCTTTTTCTCTTCTTTTTTTCTTAAAAAACCCGATGGAGTAAAGGCCGCTTAGGCGGGCGGTGTAGGAACAACCCTCCTACACTTGTACCTTTACCCCCGAGCCCGTTTTTTGGTTCGAAGATCGAGGAGTTTTCATATTAGTTTTTGTCAATTTTTCACAAATTGACTGGCGACTCCGTTTTTTCTTTATTATTGTTTCATGCATGATGAAATATTCTGATTTATCTCAATTAATCTCTCGATTTTTTTTCTTTTTTGGGGCGAGCAGATGACTACGGAGGCGATTCGGGTACGGTCACCATCCGGAAATCCTCGCGGATTTCTGTTTGGTGGGCTCACTCGAAGTACTCCGTAGTCCCTGATGGGTTGTCTTGACAGAAGCTTAACCAAGTTACACTGTCATGGGATCCTCGCGGATCTTGTGGCAGTGGGCTTGATTTAAGTCCTGTTTGGACTGACCCAGGGCAGTTCATAGCCTAAAATGGAGGCCCAGGCTGATTCAGGACCAGAGATCCTCACGGATTTCTGTCTGAAGAACTTGGACCGACTTTGGGCCGGGTCAATCTGCTAAGTCATAAAAAAGAAAAGTGTCGGGATTTAAATTTAGTGAAATTATAATATTTTTAACAACATGAAATAATGAAATCGGCAAAAATAATATTTTGTGCATAAAATAATTAAAAGTGCACCCTAGGAAAAATAAGCAACCCTATCGTCGACTCGACACTCCGTAGGGGACCGTGCCCTCCGGGCCGCGGGCCCTACAGTTATGTCTTTGTGTGAAAACAGAATGAGAAAAGGAGATTATGAGATATAAAGCATAAGGAGCGACTTGTTGCATAAGTGATTTCGTAAAGACTTGGTATCAAATATGAAGGAATATACTCCTATGTAGTTCTTGTCACTACATCATGCTACCTTAAATTTGGCATTACATGAAGAGCTAAGTATGCATCTTATATATATCGCTATAGCTTATGAAAAATGTGATAATGATATTTATATAAAATTCCCAAAGGGTTCAAAGTGCCGGAAACATATATTAAAATTCTCGAGAATATTGGTTGCTTAGTTGATAGATATTAATGTGATTAAAGCAATATGGACGCATATTGCATAATCAAATGAAATGATTAAATGATCTGAATCCTAATTGTTTGTAAATATTATTGATGGTTTGGACTCCCGAAGCACCTCAAAAGTTGTTGATTACTTTACAAGAGCATTTGGAATGAAAGATTTTAATAAAATAAGTTATTGTCTTGGTTTACAAGTTGCACACTTTGAGAATGATCTTACACGCATAAATCAATTTATGTAGAAAAGTGCTAAAACAATGATCCATGAGCAAAACACTCCCTTTTAAGTACCCTGGTAGTGGTAGGGTCATTTGATATGAAAACAACTCCTCCCCCCCCCCCTTTCCATCCCGAAAAAGATGATGAGAAATTCATCGGTCCTGAAGTACCATATTTGAGCCCTGAAATACTGTATTTGGATCCTGAAGTACTAATTTAAATGCTAAGCGTTGACATATCTTGCTAATCATACATGATCTAACTTATTTCGGTTACTCGAAGGTGTTGGAAAAAACAATGAGATGGATAAACACGGTCACATGGAAGATGGGGTATCACTTGGGTGGCTAGGAGTCGACGGTTACACCTGCTCCCCTTAAGACTTATTCACTAGACCGTGAAAAGACTCAAAGGTAAAACCTAACTTCTTGTAAGCAGTTCAAGATTTCTCATGGACTCTCAAAGAATGTTGATGCAGTCAACACCTCAAAGTGTGTGTTGAAGCTCTCTAGAAAGAATTATAGAAGAAGTGTTGAGGTGTGGATGAATGGAGAATTCATCCTCCTTTTATAGTGATCCATGGAGTAGACAACCCATTCAAACTTGCATAATAGGAGGCATTATCCAAGGGATATGTCTTTGAATCATTAATGGGGATTGCTTGACTAATTTCTCAGTCAAAGATTATCCCTATTAATGATCAATCGAGATTAATCCCAAGGCTTAATTTAAGGGATTTCAAAAATCAATCACGACTGGGTCCAACACGGTCCGTGTTGATCCCAACACGGTCCATGTTGATCCAGTGCACAAAAATAGTGCTCCCTGGATGCTAACACGGGTCGTGTCACACCAGACACGATCCGTGTTGGTCCCATTTTCCTTATTAAGCTTATTTCCGACCTCCCGGTCAATCCTATGCTTATAAGTTATATTTTTATGCCTCTTAACACTTGAAATACTCCAACAGAAGGTACTAGTGATTTAGATATTTATTATCCTCATCATTTCAAAATTGGTTTGATTAGCTATACTAATCTTGGATATTGACCTAAATCCTATAACACTTGATTGCATGCTAGTTATGTACGTTGAAATAGATATTAAACAAATTCGTTTCAGTGACAATTAAGTTGATTCATGTATCAAACCACTTTCGACTGCAAAGTTTAAAAGTCAGTCAAGAAGTTGAATTACATCAATTCAAAGATCTTAATTGATGTTCTCGTCAGAGGGAGTAAGACGCGTTGTAGTCTTTTTCCCCTATCTGAGGTTTTGTCTCACTGGGTTTTCCTTAATAAGATTTTTTAATGAGGCAACATGTGTTTGCATATAAAGAAGTGTACACTCTTTTCCGTCATTGAGTTTTTCCTAGTAAAGTTTTAATGAGACATATTCTTTTGGATAATGGACATTCAAGAGGGAGTGTTATGGAGTAATATATATATATATATATATATATATATATATATATATATATATATATATATATATAAATATATATAGTTGGATTCTAATAATCCTTACTTTTGTCAATTGGATAATAGTAATCCCTACTTTCAGTTTGTATTCTGGTGATCCAAAAAAAAAATGGATTTGAGTGGGACGCCGACGAGTTGAGTGGTGGTGACTCGGTGGTTTTCTGACATGACACCTTGGCCATGTGTTTGATCGGGTTGACTTTAATTTTGAGTGCCACATCAGACATAAAATACATGTCAATCTTAATTTTCCTGTAATTTTAATGACACCTAGGATTCTAAAAAATAGCCCCCTTCCACTCATCTTTCTCTCTCTTATTTTCCTGTTTCCCCCGTTATTTCCCAAAAAAATTCACCTTTCCCAAGCACACCCCTTTCCCTAGTTTTGCAACTCAGCCCCTCTCTCACAGCCGACCACTCGCCAGAACCAGCCCGTCGTCGTCGCTCCTTGTCGTCGACGGTCCCCTCTCTAGTAACCTTCTCTTTCTAACCTGTGTCCTTTATTCCCTTCCCGTCCATTGTTTTGCAACCCCAAATCTGTTCACCTTGCCACGCGTCGCCATTTATTCCGGTCACAAGGTCGCGAGAAAACCCATCGCAACCTTACCAGCAACCACCTAGCCTCTCCTTGACCACCACAACCCAGCTGCATACCCCTCTCCCTATTTTTACAAATCCCAGATCCAACCCGACCGACCACTTACCGTCCTTACTTCCGTTGACAATCTATATGGTTTTAGTTGTGCTTCTAGTCTACACACTGTCCCCTTCTCCTTCTCTGACCTCCATTTCCCCACCACCTCCCCCCATCGTGACCGACCCTAATCTTGTCTACTCCGAGAACCCCTCCGACTCTCCCACCCAGAAGCTGGAAGGTGGCTTCCTAAACGCAGCCATTTTCATCCTCCTCATAGCCACCGACACGTTCCTCCTTGTCCTCCTCTACTACGACAACTTCACCTCCTTCCTCAAAAACTACATGCGCTTCTCTGCCCTCTTCATCCTGGCCACCATGGGAGGTGCCATCTTTCTATCTCTCATCCGCCACTTCACCAGATCTATGTCCTCCCTTGACCACCATAGCCCACCGAAATTGTCACGGGCAAACCCTAGCCTCGACCACCTATGTCCTCCCTTGACCACCATAGCCCAGAAAAAGCCACTAACAGGAAAGGTGAAAAGAAGAAAGAGAAAAACATTGGTAATTTTTTAGGGAAATAACGGGAAACGGGAAAAGAAGAGAGAGAAAGATGAGTGGAAGAGGGTTATTTTTACTTTTTTAGAATCTTAGGTGTCATTAAAATTAAAGGAAAATTAAAATTGGCATGTGCTTTGTGTCTGATGTGGCACTCTAAGTTAAAGTCAACCCGGTCAAACATATGGCCAACGTGCCATGTCAGAGAACCACCGAGTCACCACCACTCAACTCGGTGGTGTCTCACTCAAATCCAATTTTATTTTTATTTTTAGACCACCAAAATACAAACTGAAAGTATGAATTATTATTGTCCAATTGGCAAAAGTAGGGATTATTAGAATCCAATTTTATATATATATATATATATATATATATATATATATATGGATTTTCTCTCTCTATGAGAGCCTTTCTCTCTAGGTTTTCCGGTCATCTTTTCCGGCAGAAATCTTGGGGGCAGCTACTCTTTTGAATAGAGAGGGATTATCTGTGAGATTATGGATGATTTTAATGCTCAAAATGTAGTTTCTCATTAAAGTTCCTTGATAGGTGAGAGAGATCTGAGTCTTCGTTTTGTTCCTCCAAAATCGATTGATGGAATCTTGTGTGCTGAGCTTGATGAGGATGATGTTGTTCACGATTCATGGGATAATGTAGTTCTCTGTCGTATTCTATGTGTTAACCTTCCAGTACATGAGATGCGTGCTTTTATTCGTGATATTTAGAAAGATAAAGAGATTGAGAAAATTGTTAAAACCAGGTTTATCTAGTTCAATTTGGGGATGAACATCATAAGCATGTGGTATTGGAAAGGGGAGTTTATTTTTTTGGGAATAAACCTATGGTTGTTCGTGATTGGAATGAAAATCTGAGTATTAATACAGATTCCATAGTCTCATTAACAGTTTGGATTATTTTGCCGAGATTGGATATGAAGTATTGGAATTCAAATAGGTTTAGCAAAATTGGGAGTACTTTGGGAATTTCAATCAAAACCTGCTTGAGAACAAGGGAGAGATCTGATTTGATAGCGGCAAGGTTGCTTGTGGAGATGAATGTGGATGGGCAATTTCCAGATATTATACACTTCACAGAGAATGGTGTTGTTATATCACAGAAGGTTGTGTATGATTGGAAGCCAGATAAATGCAACCATTGTAAAAACTTTGGTTACATTGTTAATGAATGTAGGGCGAAGAATAAGAGAGCTGGGAATCACGTTGAGACTGAAGGAATTTCAAATACTGACCAGATAGTTTCAAATGGTTCAAATGATTCGATAGTTTCTCCTGCACCAACTGTTGGTAAACAACCTCTTAACACTCCGTCTGTGCCCTCTAAAGGCCTGCCTCCACACATAAATAGACTTCATACAACCAAAGCTGGTGAGGTCTTAAAAGCATTTCAAAAGGCAGGAGGGTCGGTAGTTGGTGGATATGGTTAATATTATGAGTTGGAATGTTAGGGGTTGTTGTAGATTGAATAAGCATGCGGATATTCGTAGCTTCCTGCATCAACATCAAGTGAGCTTGGTTGGCTTACTTGAAATTAAAGCAAAAAAAGAGAAAATGGTAGAGATTGGTGATACTATGTTGAGTGGTTAGAGTATGATTCATAATGCGGATTTGGAGGGGAAATGTAGAATTCTTGTGGCTTGGAAACCTCATATTTATAGGGTGGAGGTTATTGATACTCATTATCAATGGATTCATATAAGGGTCACTAGAGTGCTGGATGGAGTTAATTTTCTTGTCACTATGGTGTATGGTTCGAATAATCTTCAGGAAAGAAAGGTTTTATGGGATACTCTAGCTTCTCTAGCTAATGGTATTCAAGAGGGCTGGTTAGTGCTTGGGGATTTTAACTCTGTTTTGTTTCCTGATGATAGAGTGGGTGGAACAAGTGTTGAGTTCTTTGAAGTCTCTGATTTTCAGGATTGTATTCATAACACCGGGTTGCAGGAGCTTACCTTTATAGGTGACTACTATACTTGGACCAATTCCCATGTTTGGTCTCGTATTGATAGGGTCTTCTCTAATGAGGATTGGTTGATACAAACTGGGTATGTGCATACTGAATTCTTACAGTTTGGTTTGTCTGATCATACCCCCATTTTGCTCTCGTTTCCTTCTGCTCCCATTATTAAGAAGTCTTTTAAATACTGCAAAATGTGGCATTCTGATATTCAGTATAAGGAAATTATTGAGGATGCTTTCTCAAGAAGAGGTCAGGGTAGCAAAATGTTTCAATTTCATAAATTCCTTTTGTCTGTGCGAGGTCCTCTTCAAGCTCTTCATAGGAGTCATTTCCATGATATACATCAGCAAGTTGACATGAGTAGAGCTGAGTTAGAACGTTTACAAGTTCAGTTGCAATCTGATAAATCGAATAGTGTTCTGTGTCAGCAGGAAAAAGAGAAGAGAATGGAGTATATTAAAATTTTGAACTCTACTCAGTCTCTTCTTCAACAACAGTCTAAGATTACTTGGATTACTCTTGGTGACTGACCTTCTCGGTTCTTCTTTGGAAAAATGAGGAAAAGGCAGATGGGGTCTTATGTATATTCCTTAATATCTGATAGTGGCAGTCAGATTATAGGATTTGATAATGTGGCTTCTCACATTTTGATGTATTATGAAAATCAGCTGGGTAAACAGCAGTATAATAGATCCCATGTTGATTCTGAGTTAGTGCAAAGGGGTCCTTTATTAAGTATTGAACAGCAACTGATTTTACTTCCTCCTTTCTCTAAAAAGGAGGTTCGTGATGCTGTTTTTTCAATCCCTGATGCTAAGGCTCCTGGTCCTGACGGCTTCAGCAGTTCTTTTTATCACTACAATTGGGAGTTATTGAGGATAGGTTCTGTGAGGTTGTTTTTTAATGCTTTGAAAAGGGATGCATTTTGTCGATCATCAATGATACTAGTATCTCCCTAATTCCAAAAAAATTAAACCCGAAGTCTCCTTCTGACTTCAGACCTATATCCTGCTGTAACGTTTCTTATAAGTGCATTTCAAAACTGTTATGTACAAGACTAAGATGTATGTTACCTGCCCTTGTCAATAAGAGTCAGGGGGCCTTTATTCCAGGGAGAGAAATTGTGCACAATATCCTTTTATGTCAAGAGATTGCTCAGGGCTACAATCGACAAAAACTTTCTCCATGATGTATTATGAAGATTGACCTCAAGAAAGCGTATGACTCGGTGTATTGGGAATGTATTGAGGAAGCCCTTATTGCGTTCCGGTTCCCTCCTAGATTCATCTAGTGGATTATGATGTGCATTACTTCTCCTTCATACTCTATTAACCTCAATGGTCAAGCTCATGGATATTTCAAAGGTGGACGGGGTCTTCGGCAATGTGATCCTCTTTCTCCTTTGATCTTTGTCTTGGTTATGGAGTATCTTTCTAGACTTTTGGATAATTTGCAATATGATCCAAAGTTTACTTTTCATCCGGGATGTAAAAAATTGAAGATAAATCATCTCATGTTTGCGGATGATTTGATCATTTTTTGTGCGGCCGATCATGATTCCATTAGCTGTATTGTTAATATTCTGACCCAATTTAGTGAGTGCTCTGGGTTGACAGCTAATCTTGAAAAATCAAGGGTAGTGGTTGCTGGTTGCGGTAATGGTACTATTCAACAGCTGATTAATATTTTGGGCTTCTCTCATGGGGTTTTTCCGATGAAGTATCTGGGTGTCCCTATTACAACTGGAAGAATTGAAAAATTCGATTGTCTAATGTTGGTGGACAAGATGACCGCTAGAATTCGCACTTGGTCCTCGAGGCACTTGTCTTATGCAGCCCGTATTCAACTGGTTAATTCTGTCTTACTCAATATTGTTGGTTATTGGACTAATATTTTTGCTCTCCCCATTAATGTCATTGAGCGCATTGTCCAAATCTGTAGAAATTTTATTTGGTCTGGAGATATTAACTCTAACCGCATTCCTTTGGTTGGTTGGGAGACTCTTTGTTCTCCTAAGAGATTTGGTGGTGTGGGGTTGAGGAATCATCGGCTTTGGAACATTGCGGCAATCGGAAAACTTGTGTGGAATATTGCTAGTAAGAAAGACAACCTTGATCCATGAGAGGTATATCAAATCAAATAACTGGTGGCAATATTCTCCTTCTGCCACCAGTTCTTGGAGCTGGAAACAGGTATGTAAAATTAAAGAAAAATTCAAGTTTGGTGATCCTGTGAATTGTAAATGGCATGGGGAGTGTAATGGTCTGTTTTCAGTTTCTGATTGTTATGAATGGCTACTGTCTGTCAAGAACAAATGGCCCAGTTTCCATGTTATTTGGAATGGTGTTTCGACTCCTCGTCATACTTTTATAGCTTGGGTTGCAACCCACATGAAATTGCCTACTGTTGATCGTTTGATTGCACATGGTAGTGATATTGAACCAGCCTGTGCTTTATGCAACAATGGGAATGAAACAATAGATCATTTGTTTACAGGCTGCTCTTACTCGAAGCAGATTATTACCCATTTCAGCACCAAATTGAAGATGAGGTATGATTTTAACTCTTTGCATCAATGGATCTCAAACTGGAAAAATGTCAAGCGAGGGAAGGAGATTAAATTGTTGGTTGCGGCAATTCTCACGTCTACTGTTGCGGTGGTGTGGGAGGCTAGGAATTACAAAAAATTTCCAAAATATCAAAAGTTCTTATCTGCGGAAGAAGCTATCAAGAAAATACAGAATACAATTCTTCATAGAATACTGTATAGGAAGAGTATGAAATATAATTGGCGTATAGATATACTCCTGAAGTTGCTTTGGGCTTTGTGGCTCCCTTTGCTAGGTTGTATCTGTTTAGGCCTCTCTCTTTGAGAGTGCGTTTGGCAATGAAGTGTTAATTTCTGCCAAAATATATATATATATATATATATATATATATATATATATATATAGGGAAATTGGATTCTAATAATCCCTACTTTCACAAATTAGACAACAATAATCCCTACTATCAATTTGTATTCTGGTGGTCCCAAAAAAAATAAAATTGTATTGTGGTGGTACTAGTAACAAATTCATCACCACATTCTTTTTATTTTTTTCATGTCTACCCTATATTGTTTTTGTATTTTTGGTTCCTGCCCCCAGATAGGTAATGAAGTGAAGTTACTAAAACATTTTTTAAATTATTTTTTTGAGATTCCGAGCAATTATTAAGGTTTTTTAAAAACAATAAAATTGAAAAAATCATTAAAAAATAGAAAAAAAAATTTTAAAAAAAAATTGGGAGAAATGCTGTAAATTCATTAAAAATCGTGGTAAAGTGTTATACAAAGTTTTGAATCAAATGCAACACAAAATCTATGATATTTAGGGTATACTCTCAATTATGTCCCACTACAATACAATTTTATTTTTTTTTTACAACCATAATAATTGAAAGTAGGGATTATTGTTATCCAATTTACAAAAGTAGGGATTATTAGAATCCAATTTTCATAAATATATATATATATATATATATATATATATATATATATATATATATGGAAATTGGATTCTAATAATCCCTACTTTTGCAAATTGGACAACAATAATCCCTATTATTAATTTGGATTCTGTTGGTCCAAAAATAAATAAAATTGTATTCTAGTGGGACACCACCGAGTCAAGTGTCGTTGACTCGGTGGTTTGCTGACGTGTACCGATGAGAGTGTGTTTGACCGAGAATTTGGGATAATCAACTATGAAATGGGACAACCAGAATACAATAAATATGTCAATGAGACTACTAGAATACAATAGCAATTTAAATGGGACTATTAGAATACAACAAAAATAATTATTTTTTGGTCAAACACACTTTCACCGGTACACGTCAGCAAATCACCGAGTCACCGCCACTTGACTCGGTAGCGTCCCACTAGAATACAATTTTATTTATTTTTGGACCACCAGAATCCAAATTGATAGTAGGGATTATTGCTGTCCAATTCATGAAAGTAGGGATTATTAGAATCAAATTTTCATATATATATATATATATATGAATGTCCATATACCAACCATATATATTTTGATTATTTTTATATATTAGGATGATATAATATAGGTGGATTTTGTTTTCATATGAAATGCAAGACTCTTGCTATGTAACTAGTATAAATACTCCATGTGGGTCATGAATAAGATCATCCTATTCTCCTGTTCGCAATCTCTCTCGTCTCTATTGTTCTTCTCTATTATTCTCTATATTGTGTTTATATATCTATTGTTTCATGATTATTAAATTATTTCCCACTTAACTTCCTATACTTTGTCCGATTTTCGTTCGAAAAAAGGGGTTTTGAGATGCAGTATGGTTCCCGGGTTAAAAATGTTGAAATGTTTAAGGCTGGCGCCGTGCTGCCTTATGTACCCTCCAAAACTCCAAAAATTTAAAAAGAATCCCGCCAAACAATTGAAGTCGCTTGGCAATTTAGCATTAGCAGCACACCATTTAATCCACTAAATTATACGCTCAACTTAGAAAACTCAAGTAACCCATTTCGCTTGGCCTCCCACATATCTCTTTCTTCCAAGCCCCAGAAACTTTTTCGGACATATGGCAGTGCCTTCGAGCCCTGCAACTGCAAGCACTACTTCTTCTCAGAGGAAGAAGACCATGAGCAGCAGCAGCAGCAGCAACCAACAAATGTGTAGATCTCAAACCCAGAAAGAAGATGGTCCCAAGCAATCCAAGCGTAATAAGTGCCCCGGTGTTCGGGTCGTCGGTGGCAGGATCTACGATTCTCAAAATGGCAAGACTTGCCATCAGGTATAATTCCTTTTTCCTTTCCTCTTTCTTATATCAAGTCATTCCGCGGATTTTGTGTAAATTGGAGGACTCTCAGGGAAAACCCGCATTATTTTGTTCAGCATTGTTCTGGCTTGTTCAGCTAATTTGTGTTGAATACTATTAGGGTTTTGAATGAACAAGCGTAGGACTGCTGTCAGACATTAGAACGTTTGAAGTGAGAAAAAAGTTTCGTTGTCCTTTTGATGTTATTAGGGATGAAAGGGGGAGATATCGGTGTTTAAATCATCCTTCTTGCTTGTAGAAAAAAGTTGGATGTATTTTGGGACGTTTTTACAAAATTTGTAATCCCCCCTTCGTTTTACTGTGGGATGTTGTCTCAATGTTTTCACTTTCTGCTTTTGTTTGAGGTGGCTGGAGCGGGGTGAGTTAAAAAAAAAAAGATCTTTTGGAGTGCTTCATTCAATTCATCACCTATGTTTTTCAGCCTTGTCAATCTGACATTTTCACTCATGGATGTTCAAAAGTCATACCCAGTAAACTGATGGGGCCTTGAGTCTCATAACATGATATCTCTGTATTAGTTAATCATTTATGTTTCCGTACAAGGTAGTGAAGGTACCATGATGGGTAATAGTAAGAACAAATAGGGAAAACTGAATATGCTGATAGGGAGAGTTGGAATAATTTGAACTTAAAACCTACCTGTTCTAGCTTACTTTGTGGTTTCTGATGCTTAATTTGTTGTTTCTGAAGTGCCGTCAAAAAACCATGGACTTCACTGCGGCTTGTAAGAATAAGAAGCTGGACAAGCAATGCACTATCAAGTTCTGTCATAAGTGTCTTCTTAATAGGTAAGGCAATGGCAGTAGAGATGAGCATCTCTAACTTTTGTACATTATGAATTTCTCTCAGTGCTTACTTAATACAGGGCTTTAATTTCCTTTACTGTCCAACTAGGTATGGGGAAAAAGCTGAAGAGATGGAAGCTCTAGATGATTGGAAGTGTCCAAAATGCAGGGGGATATGCAATTGCAGTTTTTGCATGTACTTTTCTTTACGATCTATTTATGGTTCCTTCAATCTATGTTTGTCACTAGTGGTAACCTGAGTGATTTGAAATTCTATTCCAGGAAGAAAAGGGGTCACAAGCCCACCGGTATTCTTGTCCACACTGCTAAGGCAACTGGGTTTTCATCAGTATCACAGTTATTGGATGTTAAGGGTCCTGATGTTTGCCAAGAGAAAGTTGTTAAAAACAACATGACTTCACCAAAGAAGTTGGCGACATCTCCAAAGATGGCCTCACCAAAGAAGTTGGTAACATCTCCAAAGAGGGTGGTGCCATCTCCAAAGAAGTTGGCAGCTTCAACTGAGGTTTGATGCATTGGCACTCAGTAGTTCGTTACGGAACTGAGTTGAAAGCAGCTTATGTTGACGCCTGCTTGTCTTGTTTTTAATGTTTTTATATTATTTATCTTCAGGAGTCTGCTGTTGTATGTCCTAAAAAACGAGGAAAGGAAAACTCTTTTGATGGAACTTGTAATGCTAATTTAAACTCGCCTCCATCTCCAAGTCATGATGAGAAGGCTGCCAAGAAAGCCAAAAAGGAAGGACTGCAAGAGCTGGCTGAAGTTGCTAAGCAAAATGGTATTGTAGGTACTTCTAGAAAAGATGCCAAGGGTACTGCCCGTACAAGTCCAAGAAAATCAGAATTCCCACAGGAAGTTACCATCAAGGAAGACATGGTGGATGCTCGTCATTCTGGCGTTCCTGCCTTTTCTGCAACTGAAGAAACCAAGAAAGAGGCCGAATTGAAAGCACAACTCGATGTGATATTGCCGGTTCATAAACTTATGAGTTTTAATGATAAAAAAGTGGAGGTTGTGTTGCCTCCAGGCAATTTGCTAACTACAGTGGTGGGAGTTGACTTGGTTCCTGAAGATGTAGGACATGCGTTGCAATTTCTGGAGTTTTGCTCAACGTTTGGGGAGGTAAGAAATGAAAAACAAACTTGTCATTGTTAAGTTGGAGAATATCTGTGCAATGTCTTTGGAAACACCTATGCTGATCAGTGTCACAATACAGGGGTGGTGTGGTCCAGAAGCTATAATTTTAAGTTTAGGAATAAGGCTGTGGAAATTAGTCAGCATCGTAATCTTTTTATTATTGTAGCCAAATTGATCAATGGCCTTAAATGAGTAAAATGTTATTTGTATGGTTTAATTGGAAGAAACTCTAGTTTTACGGTACTGGTTATGGAAGTAATATTGTATTGATCAACAAATTAAGAGTTTCAACTGTTATCTTCTTGATAGCTTCTTGACGTAAGGAAAGGACAAGCAGAATCAGTACTACGAGATATTATGTGTGGACGCAGTAGGCGGAATGGAAAATGCTCCTCAGCTGTCCAATTTCTTACCCAACTGGTGTCATTCATAGTGAAAAACATGGAAGACGAGTAAGAATCTTCTGCAAGAGACTGGTGCTGTGAACTTAAAATTTACTATTATGGTGATAAATTGTCCTGATATGCTGTTAGGTCTCCACCTTCAAGTCCCACTAATGGCAAAGATTCTTGGATACATTCTCTGAAGAAATGTCTTTCTGCATCTGACTGTGAATTAGAAGATATACCTGAGAATTGCTTTGACAAGGGAAGCATTGGATATGAACTGTTGGAGCCTTCGCAAAAGCTCAGACTTGTGACATTTCTTTGTGATGAAGCCCTATATACAGCGTAAGTGGGGTAGATGCTCTATTCTTTGAAAATCTGATAGACAATTACTGCCATGTAACTTGTTTTCTTTTTCAGAGAAATGAGGAATTGGATAGAGGAGCATAATATGAAGTTTGTTGAACAGGTTAAGGAAGCAAAGGAAAATCTAAATGCGGCAAAGGAGAAGGTGAGTTTATATTTACTAATGAAGGGAAGATGAATGACTTAGAGTAGAGTAGACCTTGAATTCTGTTGATGTATCTCATCCAGGAAAGGCTTACCAAACGAAAGCTCCAGGATGAAGTTGCGAAAGTTATTATGGCAAAGAATGGTGCCCCGCTTACCATTTCTGAGCATGACTCTATTGTTTCAAAAATAAAAGCTGAGGCAGAGCAAGCACATGTGGAGATGTTGGAAGCTATGGACTTGGTGCCCAAGAGTATGTCTCTTTATTTTATGGCTTTTACTTATTTTATGTAATGAATCTATTGAGATATTGATGCATGCTTCACTCTAATTTCCCTGAACTTGAAACAAATGTGCATGAGTGTGTCAAAGGTTAATCTTATCATTTTCAGGTGCAAATTGTAGACTGTGATATTTACGACTTAAATTTGATAAACTGTGAATGGACTGTTGTGTGACTTGGAGTTGAAAACAGTTACCACAAATTGTGCATTCATTTCTGACATTGGATGTTTAATAACATCTTTTGCCTGTCTATGATTATTCATAGAAAAGCAAAGATCAGACGCTGTAAGAACAGAGGCAGTCTTTTTGGATTCCAAGGGTCATGCTTACTGGAGATTAAACTGTGTTAGTGACTTAGGCTTGCTATGCCAAGGTCAGTGGTTTCCAATTTTCCATTGCAGGATATTTTATTTTCCACCATGAAATATTTATTTGGTGTGATTCATTGTCATGGTGTGCTTTTGATCTCCCTAATTTCTTATCTGCAGATATAGGAGACCCAAAAGAAATCACATCAAATGACAACTGGTTTACTTTCAGCACTGAAGAGACTAAAGTGATTGAAAAGCACATTTCATCTCAGCGGTAATTTACTTTATCTTGTTCTTGCTTCAAACTTTTGGCGTGCTATTGAATTGCGAAGGCCTTGCTCCAGAAGAACAGGAAAGGTTGGGGGGGAGGGGTTGTTTGTGCTTTTTAACTTGCGGGCAACAAATGTTAGACTTAGTTGAAAAATAACCCGAATCCCAACCTACACATCTTGTTCTGAGCTTTCTACTATTAAATTAATGCAGGCTTAAAAGAAAGGCACAAGACAAGCATGCTGCTGATCAAGCCACAATAAAGCGTTACTATCCTAACATTGATGTTGATTTAGGTTCAAATGATGATTTGCCGCCTGTAGCATATGTTAGCTAAGCTTAAGGTAAATCCATGACATAATTGGTAAGTTTATTGCCCTATGTGCAAATCTCCTAAAAGACAAGTTAATCCTCCCCCTTTGAAGTGCATTAGTGACAAATATGCTGCAATTTCTAACTACTTTTGACGTTCAATTGCAGATTTGTTATTCAACATTACTTTTGACGATGGTTGTTTTGGTCTATTGTTGGCAGGCTGCTGATCACGGGAGAGTTATGGAATTGCTTGCAGTATATCTGCATCCTATATTTTCTTGGGGATCATAGTTCAGAGCGTTGGGAATTTCGTACAAAACTTGTAGCCTCGCTAGTTTTTGTATTTAGCATTTTCAAAGCTGCTAAGTAGAAGCGGTTGCTAATGTAGAGGCTATAGCACTCTGAGCCCTAATTTAAACTAGAAATAGAATCTAGAGGATTCCTCTGATTTAGTGTATGTATTGAATGGCTACCTTCAAACCTTTTGCAATTCCATGATTCGTTCCTCCATTAACAGTTAATGGAATATGTAACAATTTATGAGCAATGAAACTTAAAACAGCAGCATAGATATGATAAGATAAGCTTTAGAAATTTAGAACAATGACATCTCAGCTGTTACATATGGACACGATATGGAATATGTTTTTTTTCTTTTTTTTTTAGCATAGGTAAATAGTCTAATTCATTGGGCCTATATCGCAGAGGTTTAACACAATAGGCCTGTAACGTAGAGAGTATGGGGGTGCCAATGTGCATAGTTGGGTTAGTTGTCACCTGCAACATTCTCCAAGGAAGAAATGACCGCTTAAGAAATTAAACCCTCCACCTGTAGGGCTTTGGGACATGATATGGAATATGTTATAATTTATGAATTAGCGTTCCCCCCCCCCCCCCCTCTCGCCCCTCCCAATCAAATGACTGCTTGTTAACCTAGTAAGCACCATGTTTCAAAACCCTTGCACGAAAGGGAAAATCATTCACAAATCACAATAATATGCCATCTTAAGGCTTCCTTCTTTTATGTGGTAGGCCTATGGTTTAGGGTTGGTAATTGCTATATCATTGACACAACATGAGGAAAGGAGTAGGTGGAGCTTAAGTGGAAGTTGAGGTTATTTAAGGTGCGAAGTTATTAAGGATCAAGGTGGTCAATTGACCCCCAATTTTTTTGGAAAAAAATAGTTTAGAGCTATTTATAGTTAAAAATAATATATATAATAGATTGTGGGAAATGAATGCAACATTGTTTATGTAGTCAGATGGTTTGTCAATGAAAGTCTGCTGGGGGTACTTATTGACATCGCAGTTGTAGGTTATGAGATTCTAAGTTATATAGTATGTTACCATAAGAAACAGGGTGTCAGAGAGAGAAACAGTATAGAGAGAGAACGTTTCTTTCTCATCTTTCGCTATTTTTTACTCTGAGCTTTAGTGTATTCGGTGTTACCAATCCATCCTTTTAGCAATTAGTTTGTTGTTAAATCGCGTGTAACGAAGTTTAAGAAGTTTCTAAGTGAGTTTGCAAGCTTTGGTGAGTTTTGTGCGAGTGTTATGTTTCCATCTCGAGTTAGTGCAAGCAGAGGAAGGAGGCCTTGAAGTTGTGGACCGGAAGGGTATAAGGGGTGCTCATACGGATACGACTACGTTGGGTTGAAGCACCAATCGGGGAAGACGAGGTGTCTGTTCCGGTAAGTGATTTTCACTGGGTAGATTGCGATCCAGGGAGAAGATGGGGATATCTTTTCACACGCTGGGGTGGGAGAGTAGGGGTCGGGTATTCTAGAATTTTCGTAGTGTAGAGCGATGAGGTGAACGTGGGTGTGTTTGGTGAGGCACGGGCATTGTTAATTTATTTTAATAAAATTTTTAAATTTACTCTCTCCGTTTTATATTAATTGTCTTTGAAAATTATGCAATTAAATTTTAAAAATTTTGACCATAAATTTTTCAATATATATAATGAGTTGCGATATAAAATTACCACCATTAGATTCATGACGAAAAATATTATCATAAAATTATAATATTGCAATTGCTAATAACATATTATATAACAAACTATCAATCAATGAGTGACATTAGAAACCGTAGAAATCAAAATTATGAGAACTAATATGGAACAAAGGAAGTAGTTAATAATAATATTTAGGAAAATAAGTTTCTATTGGTACTGATTTCATTTTGTGAGTTATTGTAATTTTTAATTAATTAGCGGTCAAAATTTATCAAAATGAACAATTGTTTTGGATTTTGACAATTATTTTGAGGCGGATGGAATATTTACCTTATGTTCTTTAACTTGGTAAGATTATTCTTATCTAACCTAACCGAATTTAACCTTACCTTACCTAATCTTACCTTATCAGTCAAAAGAACATTACTTAATTTTAGATAACTTATATTTAATTTTTTTTTATTCAACTGACATAATTAATTTAAAAATAGAAAAGAAAGGAGTGATGTCACATTTATCTATCTCTAGCATTTTTTTAAATGTCTTTTATTTCCTTAATTACCTTACCTTAATTTACATAAGCTAATTCTAGTATTCTACACACTTAAATAAGAGATGGAAAAATTTATAATGGTTGTTAACCATCACAATCATCACAGTGGAAACAATGTTTATCCATGCATGTGTCAACTTTAATTTGTGTCATTCAATTTTGTAACATTCAATTTTTTTATTTAGTACAACATTACAAAATATATTTTCTTAATAAAAAGTTTTTGGGGGAGATTTTTTAAAATTTAAATACCTTATCTCTAAGTAATTTTTATCGAGTAAACAAACATATTTTAAAAGATATTTATTTTAATTTTT
The DNA here is from genome assembly GCA_029582165.1 of Portulaca oleracea. Classification (NCBI taxonomy): domain Eukaryota; kingdom Viridiplantae; phylum Streptophyta; class Magnoliopsida; order Caryophyllales; family Portulacaceae; genus Portulaca; species Portulaca oleracea. The sequence continues at coordinate 9,861,349 of CM055885.1, read as the reverse complement.
TTTAAATAAACTAAAATTTTAAAATATATATTTTACAATTTATATTAAATAATAAAGCTAACGGTCAATATAAAACTTAACACATGTACGAGTAAGATTTATTTTACTTATGATAGTTGTCATGGATGACAATCACTATAAATGCATCCATAAGAGATAAAACTTAAAAGGGTTTGAATATACTCCCTTCGTTTAATATTAATTGATACTTAAACTAACTTTTTTATTTCAAAATAATTGTCATTTTCCATTTCCCAATACCTATTTTAATTATTTTAATTTTAATAATTATGTTAACTTTTTACTTTTTAATCGATAAAAACTATTCATACTCACATTCTCTCACTACCTACGCCTTAGTATCTGAAAAAACACGTTAAAAATAGCAATACCTCCATTTTTATTTATATGTCGTCTAGGAAATTGTGCCAAAAATTTTAATCGTTAATATAAAAAAATAGTGATAGTTGTTGAAATGGTAAAAGTAACAAATAAATTAGAAAAAAAATTAATCATAATGACAAACATTTTCCAAGGGAGGTAATATACCATTACGGTCATCTAATTTTTACTCAAAAACAAGTTTTCATCATATTTCCTTACCTCCATAATAATTTTTTCTCATTTAAAGTGGGAAGAAAAAAGCTACTATTAGCAACAATTAGGAGGTAATATATTGTTATAATGATGATTGATGACAATGAATGATGTGAATGAGATATTGGGAGGAAAGGAGCAAGCTACAGGGGGAAGCAGGCACACACAGCACCAAAACAACAACAAAAGCGGGAGTTTCGAGAGAAGACTCTCCATCAATTAGAATTCAGGGCATCAACAAGGTAAAGAGGAAGAAAGAGAAAAGAAAATGAGAAAGATGATGACAAGATGGACACCTATTATCTATAAAACTTATCATATCATATTATATTATATATACCTACAGGCTACAACTAAAGCCAACACTGTCCATCAAAAGAAAGAAAGAAAATAAACAAATTAAAGCCCACACCGCCTAATTAGAACAAGCACCCGAGCAGGCACCAATGCAACAACAAAACAACTCCCCTTTTTATTATAGCCTTATAGGTAAGGATAGTATTAGGAGCATGCTCAACAAAGTGGAGGGGAAAAAATGTTATTGTATAAAAGAATTTGGAACGCAGTTCAAAAATATTTTTGTATAATAGAATTTGGAAGGTGGTCAACCATATGCAGGAAACAATTGCCGTGAATATTAGGTCCGTGGCCATAAATTCTTTTTAATGCTTTTTGTTAAATAATTTAGATATTTGATTTAGAACTTATTATAGGTATTTGATTCTATTTAGGAATCGAATTGGTGGTTGTTACATGTGTGCATTTAAATCTATCTATTATTTTTTTTGATTTTATATTTAATTTCTAATAATTTTTTTTAATACTTTTTGTTGTAAATGTTGATGTAAAATCAGTGTAGGATGGGAATTTACTCGGGTATTCAAGTGAGTCGAAGGCATACCTTCTCTCCTTCGACTTATATAACTGCCGTATATAGTCTGCAGGATAAAACACTCGCCTTGTAGGAACTTAGACTCAAACTCTCATGTCAACCTTAGAGATTGTGGCCACCAAAAACCAAGGAGATGAGATTCTTGTTGGAATGAATATGATGGGTCCTATGTCAACAACTTGCAAATGGTATTCTTAGACTTGGTACCATTTTACATCATCTTGATATGACATCATATCCACCCTATTTATAAGCCATGAAGAGGCACTTGGATAGGGTGGATATGGATAAGATTCAACCACCTTTTCAAGTGGATAGAATTTCTTTTCATCATTGAATAATATAGATAATAACATAATTAAATTACTATTATCCACTCATAACATGTATGAACGCATGTTTAAATAATCCATACATAAAACCGACTAAATATTATCAAAGTTACCTCCTTACTTGGTAACACATACCCGTGTTACCCTTAATAGGGCCAATTAGGTCCCGAAAAGTCTACCCGGCTTTTCCTTGTACCCAATAGCCCATCTTATGAGTTAACTTAGATAAAATCGAGCCACTAAACTTATCATACACTTAAAATTATCCAACAATCCCCCGCCATTTCGAGTGTATGGAATTATTAACTAATATTCCAACACCCCCGCCATTTGTGACATATCATAAACACACAACTTGAATCACCAAGAGAGTAAGGAATTGCTATGTATCATGGATAGTGTCTTGCGACTTGAGCTTCCATGTAGTGAACATAATTACAAATGTCTGAACGTGATAGTTGACTAAGCATTGAACTTCACATCCTTGTTGATCATTTGGATACATTTCACTAGCACAACTCATCAACTAAGATTCCTTGAACTTACGACACTGTTATCCGCCATGTGTCACATATCCTCTCGTGAGCAAATCAAAGTCAAGCCCATTAGCTCCTTGAGGCGGCTACACCTCTTGCTCACATAGGTAGACTGAAACTTATATGCTCCTGTAATCGAGCCCCCATCCTTAAACAGTCTATTAAGAGTAAACACTCAACCTCTAAACATTACAGCTTAAGCACAATACTTAACCTTGGGACAGTTTTTAGAATTTGTGCTATCACAAACACTATCTAATAGAGTCACCCTCCTAGAGCTTGGCATCAAGCCAAGTATCTAAAAGAGGCACTATTATTAATATTTGTTAAAATCGGGCTTATACCTATCCCCCTTGATAATACAAAATTATCAAATCCTTGTTTAATCCTTTAACCAAAGGATTAAACCGAGGTCTTTCTTTAAACAACTTGAAAACAATGACCTACTTCATCCTTGACTAATAAAGATCACCAAATAAATCCATATCTTTCCATGATCAATTATTAAACTGTGAAGATAGTCATACTTAATAACACTTGTAACTTAAACTTGAGTACTTAAATACATCGACAATACATACAACTAAACCATTGTATTATAACTCGATACTAATATCCATACAACTAAACCATTGTATTACATCTCGACATTGAGAAAGAAACTTAACTTTTGCAATCAATATGATTAAGCCATCATATTGTAGGCAATTAACTTGAATACTTAAACTTTATTTACAATCAATACGACTTAAATTTTCATATTGTAGGCTCATAGCAATCAATATTGTAGGTCTTAGCAATCAATATGATTAAACTATCATATTGTAAGCTCTTGACAATCAATATTGTAGACTCCTTAGCAATCAATATTGTAGATTATCTAGCAATCAATATGATTAAACTATCATATTGTAGGCTAGTATAATAATCAATATTGTAGGCTTCTTAAGAACATCCTCATACTAAACCTTGTACTTATTGGAACCATAACCAACTTGTAAGCTTAATCTTAACATGTAATTAAACCATTACAACTTAAACTTAATATAAACTTTATTAAGTTATCATGGAGAATAAAATCCTTACTTGTATTCTTATTGAATTTAAAACTCCATCTCATATATGTAATTAAACTATTACATATTGGACATTTGCTACAAAATATGTAACTAAAAATTAATTACGTTTTACTTTAATTGGCAATGAATACTCATTCATGATCTACAAGAGCATGTTATAGAGAATACTACTTAACTTATAATGTGAATAAACCTTCACATTTACTTATGAAATATTCTCTTCATGACTATATCCAAATAAATAATAACTATGGATTCATAATCATACAATTAGCCAATTTGAACTTAATTTAATCCATCTATAATAACATAGTCATGGACTTATAATCTTTTCAAATGTACATAAAATATACATTTCTTTTCTTGTAGCAAATCTTATACTTGAACATGCATACTTGAATGATACATATAACACTTAATTAATAGACTAACACTTATAACATGATCATCTTGTACTCAAATAAAACAATATAACACATATTGTCAACTTATCGCATGATCATAAAATTATAGTCTACATAACTTAAGATATGTATTATTAAAATCATGCAACATCATAAATTATAACATAGGATATAACATGTATAAATAAATCATAATACTTAAACTTGATAATCACATATCCACATAACTTATGATCAAAATAGGATAATACCAAAAGGAGTTATTGGAAGTTATAACTAATCCTTAACCAATTCTTAGCCTTTTTTACATGCATTATCCACAAAAATCTCATCTTGTCTTTAATCACTTGCTTGAAAATATGTTGCCACACGTTCAACTTATTTGGAAATGTATGAATCAGATCATGATATATCCTGATAAATGGAAGTGCTAGCACATGCACGCATCAAACCAAACCAAACATTCATGAAGAAGCCATGTACACATCATATAACACAGTTGCATAGTTATCTTGAATTAACAAACTAAAAGTTAATGACTTATCTCATGCAACGTTTGATCCATCACTGCAAGATAAGCGCGTAATCACTTCAATCAAGAATGATCATTTGCCCAGTCATGATCTCCCATACTTGATCTTTAATGATAGTAAATCTATTTCATCAACCGATTGCAATCATGATCTGCCATCAAACTCGACCAAAAGCATCTCAAAACTCGATCTTGATCTTGTCATGCCCCGACTCAAAAACCCGATCTTATATAAGTCGAAGACTGTTGATGTAAAATCGGTGTAGGATGGGAATTTACTCGGGTATTCAAGTGAGTCGAATTGAGGCATACCTTCTCTCCTTCGACTTATATAACTACCGTATATAGTCTACAGGATAAAACACTCGACTTGTAGGAACTTAGACTCAAACTCTCATGTCAACCTTAGAGATTGTGACCACCAAAAACCAAGGAGATGAGATTCTCGTTGGAATGAATATGATGGGTCCTATGTCAACAACTTGCAAATGGTATTCTTAGACTTTCTTGTCATCATTGAATAATGTATCATCTTGAAATGCCATCATATCCACCCTATTTATAAGCCATGAGAGGCACTTGGATAGGGTGGATATGGGTAAGATTCAACCACCTTTTCAAGTGGATAGAATTTCTTGTCATCATTGAATAATGTAGATAATAACATAATTAAATTACTATTATCCACTCATAACATGTATGAACGCATGCTTAAATAATCCATGCATAAAACCGACTAAATATTATCAAAGTTACTTCCTTACTTGGTAACACATACCCATGTTACACTTAATAGGGCCAATTAGGTCCCGAAAAGTCTACCCGACTTTTCCTTGTACCCAATAGCCCATCTTATGAGTTAACTTAGATAAAATCGAGCCACTAAACTTATCATACACTTGAAATTATCCAACAGTAAAATAATTAAAATATTTGATTCGAAGCTGATTATATGAATTTGATTCTATTTAGGAATCGAATTGGTGGTTGTTACATGAGTGGATTTAAATCTGTATATTGTACATTTTGTAATTTTATATTTAATTTGTAAATAGATAACTGATAGATGCATTTATTGAATGAATGGTTATGATTAAATATGGACTAAAGATTACGGTGATTGCATGAAAATCCAACCACGAAGGAGGGAAGAGATTTTAGCATACCCTATTATAATATATATAGATTTCAATAGATTTCAAAAAATATATGGTAACTTTGAGCAATTCTTTTTGTTGATAGGCATCACAGCTTTTTTGCATGTCATTGAAACAGGGAACAATACGTGATCAAAACAGAATGCAATCACATACCAACTCTCCAATGGAAGATAACAGCAAACAGAATGTAATTGCACTACTAATAATCCAACGCCCAAACTTTAAAAAAAAAAAGAAAAAAAAAAGACGAATCTCGTGCTTTTATTATTGACAGTAACTACTCATCACTGAATCCAAGTCTCCTTTAATTTGAACGGATTGTAAATCAGATCAATTTGGAGGAAAGAAGATGGCATCAGAGGTCCTCTTGGAGCGGAACTTCTGCTCAACATCTGAAGGGACATTGAAGGCTGCCTCAAGCACTCCTGCAGATAATGCCTTCCACACTGAAGTCCTTCCTGCTAAGTGTGTGAACACAGGGCTGCAATCCAAAAACACATATATAATCAGTCCCATGCAACACCAACTACTCTCTAATGGAGAACAACAGTCAAAGAAAACATACTCAGGTGTACTGATAATGGAGAACCACTCCATGCCAGAATCATCAGCAATCTTTGACACAACAAAGAACCTTGGCACAATGAAGAGATAACCAGCCTTGACATGAGTTTCCAACACCCTTTTTCCATCAATACCAACAACCTGAACACGGCCGCTACCCCTGACTATGTAGGTGACTTGGAAGGCAGAGTCACAGGAGAATCCAGGAGAGCACATTGACTTTCCATCGATCCTAACTAGGTCAGCCCCAAGCCCCACCTCACCAACCAAAGGTAAGTTGTTGATGTTGAGAACCACAACTCTCCCACCATTCTTTATGTCAACATCCAAGGGAGCCTCCAGACAGTTCAACACCATGCCATTGCGGTGCTCGTCCTTGGGCTCCGGCATCTTGGAAGTGTCTGACAGCTTCACAATGCCATTGGCAGATTGCTGGCCTACAAGGGTCTTCACCAAATCTTCAGGCAAGTCCCAAGCACGGCTCACAAACTCAGTTGAGAAACCATTGAAGATGCCATTGGAACCAGTTAGGAAGAAATCAGTGAATTCACCACGCTTGTGAGCCTTGGAGGTCTCACCCAAGAATAGGATTGTCAGTTGAGTGTCTTCCTTGTTCAGCCACCAAGTGACCACCCCAAAAGGGAGTGCAAGTGCATCTCCCTCCTTAATGGCAATCACCTTCTCCTCTTTCTCAGGGAGAACTATTCCTGCAATTCCTTTTCCTGTGTTTCCCACAAATCAACATCAAACAATGGTTTTATACCCAAATACTAAAACTAAACCCCATTGACCCACAAACAGCATCTACGATTTTTGTGTCAGCAGCAGTGTCATAACTTGCAGGCTTTGGATCCGAAACTTAACATAATGCCAACTTGAAATTATATAAAGTTAGAACACAGCTGTGGATTAAGTAAATCAACGTTATTTATCATGAGTTGTTTCTATTGAATCACTTGATCAAACATGTTTGACTTTTTCTTTCACCTTTTATCGTTCATCAATTGGTTGAGTCAAATGATTACTTTTTCAGATTCAAGCATAATCACAAAACCCACAAAGAAATCATTTTCCCCAAGCCAACAATCAAGAAGATCAAACCCAAGATGTTAAAAGTATCAGAAAAATCCAGCACAAACATAGCCATTGACTTGAAAATCATGAACGACATAAACAAACAGCATCAGCAATTCGGCATGCATAATTCAGCGAAACCCAAAACGAGAAAGACATCATTGAATCAAGAGGAGAATGCCAGAAAGATGAAACAAACTTGAAAAAAAGAAGAATAAAAAAGACACCTTGGAGGACATAGGCAACTTTAGATGAATCTGAATAACGAGGAAGAGCAAAGCCATTCTTCTCAAGGGAAAGTTTGGCAGCCCCGATGTTGCCTTCACGAAGCATGGCAAGTTCAGAAGGGGACCATGAGTGGTAGGACCCACCATCACCTCCATAGACCTTTTTGGGTAATTGCGGTGTCAAATCAATCTCCATCTCTTTCTCTCTTTTGGAATTAGAAGAAGCTACAGGACTCTCCGTTTGTTCACAGAAACCGATATTCTCGTCGATGATGATTTTTGGAGTGCTTTCGGGTTGTATTTATAGGAGTAGGGGGTATTTATCTTCCGAGAATTAGATACTAGAGTTTGAGAAATCTTTAGATTACTGTTACAATGAATGTTTAGGTAAGATAGGATTCCTACATGTTGACTGATTTGAGAGTTATTATGATTAAACTTCTAGATTGTTATTTTTTAAAAACAATTTGATTTGATAGTTATTATAATTAAACTTTCCTATATTGTTATTTAGAAAAAATACTATTGATTTGGGAGGTATTTTGAGTCAAGCTTCTATATTGTTATTTTTTTAAAAAAATGGGTTTTGCTAAGAAAAAAATCTAATCTATTTATTGTTAGGTTACTTCTAACCGAGTACGATTGATTTATAATAATTGAATTTTTGTTTATAAAAATGTTTTCTCTAGATCTTCTTTCCTTGTAAATAGAGATCCAACTAATACAAATTTTATTTCGTTGAACAACTAGAATTATGTACACTTATTAATTAATAATAATTATTTTACTTAAAATTAAAATTGTAGGTTGCAACTTGCAAAGTAGACTAAAGCATCGTTCTATTATGGGTTACTGCAATTTATCGCAACTTACAACAACTCACCACAAATTGTCATTACATTTTTACTATTTTCACCGCAACCTACCGCATCGCAAATTAACCGCATAAAAAAACGGTGCCTAAACTATTGAACAACTTCATTAACGAACATCATCATCATTCAAGAACAAAAATAAGTGCAAAAGGAATTATTATCTCACATCTTGGCTTGCAATAGCAAAATGTGTCTGACTACTATCCCAAAGTCATACTAGTCGACAACGTAGTTTGTAAGTTAGATTCTACTAGTAATTTATTAAATACTAACATCATCTCAATATATTTGTCATTTGATACAATTTTGACCGTTGATTATTCTCAAAATACAATGAATTACGATATGAAATTATCTTTCACTGTAACTTTTATTAAGGTATCTTTCTAATGATGGTAATTTCATATCGTAACTCATTGTAATTTGTGAATAATCAATTGTCAAAATTTAGCCAAATTACAAATATTTTGCCACGAAAGTAGTAATAAGTACCTACTCCCTCCGTCCCTAATGAATGTCAATTTTCCTAACAACCTTGTACCTCTTTATTTGTCAATTTTATAATTTCAATAAGTAAAATACCAAAATTATCCTTAATTAATGAATTTGAGTTTTATTTACCTTTTAAAATTCTACTTATTTTTCTCTTTGCATCAAAATTAGTGATGGGTATATTTGTCTTTGAACAATTTTTTTTTTCTAATTTCAACAAGCATTTGACTTGCAAAGTTAATTATTTTAACAATTATAAAGGAATGGAGGGATAGAACACAATTTAATCATGTACTTCAAAAATAGTATCACCTTATAAAAATTATAATGTGCCCCCGCAGGAGTATTCTTCGTCACATTACTCCCACTATTCTACAACATTAAAATAAGTATGCGACGCTCGAAAATAGTTATATATGTTGAAGTAGCTATTCGGTATGGATGTTCTTATTATGTTCAACAGTCGCGGGTCTGAGGCATACATTGTGAACGTTGAGTGTGTTTTTTTCATTTTTGTTTTTCAATTTCTTCACATATATTTTTTATATGCCAATCAAAGATTTATTTGTTATTACTCATGTTTTTTACTTTTACAAAATTTAATTTTAACATTTGTTCTACTCACCCAATTTTTAGAGGAAAATTGCAATATAATAAACCAAATTTTATATCCATTTTGATCTAATAAGCCAAACTTAACTTTTTGTTAATGGCAAACTGTACTTAACATAATATTTTTCTTAGTGAACATCCACCAATTTCTGGTTACCAGAAAAATGACATGAAAGTTTTTTTACTGATTGAAATGAACCTAATTGAAATGAACAATGTGTTGGAAGAAAGGCTCGAGCAGCTGTTGTCTGAAGTGACAAAAATGGGAAATGAATTACAGAGAATGAGGGATGGGAGTCAGAACTTTGAGTGTCTAAATGAAGAAAATGTAAGTCTCAGAACCAAGCTTGACAATGAGAAAAGGAAGAGGAAGTCATCTTCATTTTCCTTTTATTTTTTGCCTATAAAACACTCCACATCAGCAAAAAAATCTCTATGTCATTTTTCCGGTAACCGAAAATTGGTGGAGGTTCACTAAGAAAAATATTATGTTAAGTACAGTTTGTCATTAACAAAAAGTTAAGTTTGGTTTGTTAGATCAAAATGGGCATAAAGTTTGGTTTATTAGATTTCAATTTTCCATTTTTAGACTATTATAATTTAATTTTTTTTCCTCGTTCAAAATCTTAATGTATTATACTTGATTAAAAATATGGTCTAATTATCATTCATATTTCTTCAAAATCTTAGTGTATGGTACTTGATTAATTTTTTATCTTTTAGTTTATTCTATATAGTTTAATTTAATTATAAAATATTATATGGTATTAATTGCTATTATGATATGATAAAAAGCTCGATCATGCATTATTAATGGTTTTTGAGGTTTTTTTACGGACAGAAATTATTGCGTAGCTCGACACAATATCTTTTTAGCACAATATATTATGTAGTCAATTGCCACTAACCGTGACTCTTTTGCATACTAAAATAGTTTGTCTGCAAGAGTATAAAAATAGGCGAGAAAGAGTACATGAAAATTCTAGATATACATTGTGTCCCAAAATATTTGTAACCCAATTTCTAGACTATTATAATTTTTTTTTCCTCATTCAAAATCTTAATGAACTGTACTTGATTAAAAATATGGTCTACTTATCATTCATAGTTTTTCAAAATCTTAATGTATGGTACTTGATTAATTTTTTTATCTTTTAGTTTATTCTATATAGTTTAATTTAATTATAAAATATTATCTGGTGTTAATTGCTATTATGATATCAAAAAAGTACTTGGAGGTACCCCAATATTTGGGGAAACTATTTTTCGGTACCCCAATATTTGGGGAAACTATTTTTCGGTACCCCATCTTTTCAAAACTAATTTTGAGGTACCCTTACTTTTTGGGTTAGTAATTATTTGGTGTTTTTCCGACGATTAATTTTATTAAGTGACCAAAATACCCTTATTCTTCTTCTTCAAAGGTATTTCTCCAAGAAGGGAAGAACAAGGGCATTTTGGTTACTTAATAAAATTAATGGCCGAAAAAGTACCAAATAATTACTAACCCAAAAAGTAAGGGTACCTCAAAATTAGTTTTGAAAAGTTGGGGTACCAGAAAAACATTTCACCAAAAGTTAGGGTAACTCCGGGTAATTTTTTGTTATGGTATTGATAAAAAGCTCGATCATGTATTATTTATGGTTTTTGAGGTTCTTTTATGGACAAAAATTATTGCGTAGTTTGACACAATATCTTTTGGGTTTATTACTCTCTAGTGTTGGGCTTAAGATTGGATTACCAAAGTTGCATTTTTTTACTCTCTAGTGTTGCCATCAATCAGCCCACTTTGACCAGGAAATTAATTTTGATTTAAATTTTGGAAAAGCTAATAGGCCTGCTGTAGTTGATTGACATGTCTGATGTAATATTATTTAGATTTTTTTTGTTGTAATATTATTTAAATTGAATAAACTTTTACCAAAAGAATTTGATAATATCTCTCCCCACCCATATCAATCAGTCTTCATTATTTTCTCACTCCGTTCATTTCATCTTGGTCAACAATCTCTTTGTCCCTCTTCTTCCCCCCCCCCCAAATACTCCCAACCCAGCGAAGCTCAGCCCCAACCCTAGCCCTCGTGCAGGTCTCCGTCGCCGCCGCCGCCAAGCTCGTGCAGGTAGCCATCGCCGCCCCTCAAGTCTTTGAACAAACCCAACCTCAAATGACCAACCCCGATCATCACCTCGCCTTGCGCCCGAGAATTTCCGTCGTAGATCGCCGCCGCCGAGTTCTTTGCCCAACTCTCCCCAAATCAATTTTAAGGTATGTTAATCTCCATATCTAATTCAGAACTTCGTTTAAGTTGTTTTGAATTGGTTTTTCTGAATTTGATGTTATTTTAGATAATTTTTGGTTAATTTTGTATGTATGATGTAGTTTTAGGGTTTCATTTTTAGTTAATCTTGTCTTCTAAGTGGTTATCGCCTTTGGGTGGTTGTTAGAAGCAAATCAGAGGTTTGATAAACTATAATTTGAGAATTCGAATTCCAATTCAGGTTGTTTTTTAGGGCTGCATTTTGCTCAGTTTTGTCAATGTTGATGTTGGGATGAGCTCAAATGTGATTGATTGTGTTGTGTTCGTTTGGAATTGGGGGTTGATGTGTATTGGATAGGATGTGTTTGTGTATTTGAAGGGCTGAAGATGATTGAGGATCAAACGGAGCCCCTATAGCTCAGTGGTAGAGCCTTAGTCTTGTAAACTGAAGGTCTGTAGTTTGATCCTGCATGGGGACATTTTTTGTCCCCATTTAACTTCATTTTGGGTCTGTTCTCTTGTCTCCCTTCATCTATACTGAATGAAATGTGGAGAATTCAGAACATGATATATATGTGTTCTTTACTCAAATTGGTGAAATTAGCATCACATATAGGGAACAGGAAACTGCAATCTAATTAATTATGATACCCATTACATAGGGCTAAAGAGGCAAAAAGCACCGACTTGACGTTGTTTCGGAGGCAAAGTAGCAAAAAATGAGGCAGTGAAGGTTAATCATGACTAGAAATAAATCATGTATTATGTTCTCTCCTTGCTTAGAAATGTAGGGTTCGTTTTTGATAAGTTCGAGTTATGGGACTGTCTCAATTTCTGATGATTGAGGAGCCACTTTGAATTTTTAGCACAATCTCTTTGTTGTTTGTAATATTGAAAAATTTGAGTGGGGCTTGGACTGGATATGGTGTTAGGGTTATTTTGGTGTGGTTGCCTGGTTTAGTTCCAAAGTGGTTTGTACTTTCAAGAGTACTGGGATAGGATTGAATAGTATGGTGAAGCCCCTGTAGCTCAGTGGTAGAGTGTCGGTCTTGTAAACTGAAGGTCTGTAGTTCGATCCTGCATGGGGGCAATTTTTGTTCCCCTTCAACTCCTTTTGGCATTCTGCTCTCTTTTTTAATTTTCACCTCTTGGTGACTTGAAATGAGGGAATTGGGTGTATGATGTTTAGGCAAATTGGTGGAACGTAGTATCTAACAATGGTATGAAACATGGCATTTGATGCATATGCATAGAACTAAGGAGCACGACTTGATATTACCTTCGAGGCTTTGATGCTATGCATTGTGATTTGTGAGTTGTGATGAGACACATTGGATCTATTTCATTGATTGCAAAGGTAGTGAATAAAGGGCAAGGAAAATCCTGTGTGCTCTACATAGTTTGTCTTTGCTATTTCTTTGTCTTACAGTTTTGGGTTTGGTATTCTTACATTACAACTTTTGACATTGGAATTTCACACGGATCATTGCCATAGTGGCGCCTCTTATGTTTTTTCATGGGTTCTATTTCAAGAGACGGGAAGTTTATGACTTTCATCATGCAATCTTAGGTAACTTTTGTATTTTTTCTTGGTCATTGAGTTGTGTTTATGCTCTTACTTATGTAGGCTCAAAAGGGTTTAGTGAATGTCGTGTTTTGTATGTTATCGTAAGCTGGAGTTATAACGGATGCCATCAAAGATGGTGTTGGTCGCCTTGTAAATGAATGTCGGTTTGGATTTTGACTCCTTGGTGTAAATGCAGGATCGTTTATATTATGACTATCGATGGGTTTATATTATGACTATCGATGGAGGATATGTTTGCCAGTTTTGCGCGCTAATCTGACATCTTTCTCCAATGTTATAAAGGATTAGCAATATGTTCATTGTATGGTCTGTCATGGATGATGTACCCCCCGGGAAATATTAGTGTGATTCTATAGATTATGTAATCAAACAGTTTATGAATCGTGATATGTCATCCAGTGTGTGATTGAGCAGTAAACATCAGAATGTAGCGAATCTTTTGAAATCAATCAACGAGATTGAGAGTTTTTCATCTCAGATTGTGGAAAGAGTCAATACACGATCGACATACAAGTTGTATGTTACAAAATTATACTCAAATTTGCCGCAAGCTCGAGTGCCTGCTTTGGCAAATGTTAAACCTACTTGTAGCTTTGCTTTTCATTCTCGAGAGTCTCAAATAAATGATAACTCGGGCTTGATTTGTACATCTTGATTTACTGAGTGAATCTCGTGCAATGCGGTGATAGGAAATTTCCATCCGATGAAGAACCTGAGTTGGTGGTGCTTCCTAGAAGAGCACAATACAGGGTTGAATCTCCTGACCGAACCGTTTCTCTGAAATGACATACAAAAAGAGCAGGTTCCCTTATTGATCAGAACTTTCCTTTTGGTAGCTTATCTTATGTGGTTATGAAACTATATGGTAAACGATTCGAGATTAGATATGTGCTATTCACTACAAGATGGCAGGCCAAATAAGACCGTTTCAAGCGACCGTTTAATAAACGGTCGCAAGAAAGAGGCAATGATCGTTCATAAACGGCGTTAATGAGCGGTCGCCAGGTAACGACCGCATAAAGAAACGATGCGTTCAGAACGACCGTTCAATTGAACGGTCGCTAAGTAGCGACCGTTAAATTGAACGGTCGTTCCTCTAAACGACCGTACAAAGAAACGGTCGTTACCTAGCGACCGTTCAATTGAACGGTCGTTAAATGAACGATCATTCGCCTTTTTATGCCGTCAAACGGCTCCACTCTCATTCAACTGCGCAACTCGAGGCCTTTCATCATCCCGTTCACTCTTCTCCCTCTTCTTGCTAGCCGGCGAATTGGACCGGAAACCGCCGCTTGCCGCCACATTCCGCCGGAACCGACGACGGTAAGTCCTCCTCTTCTCCGTCCTTATCAATTCTTCTAAGTTTTTGGTGGTTAATAACAACGTAAGCCCTCCCTCTTGCTAGCAAATCGGACCCGGAACCGCCACTTTTTTGGTCCCGCTGTCACTACCGCCGCTGCCGCCACCGTCACTGCCGCCGTCGTTCTCTCCGGTAAAATATTTGAAATTTGTCAATTTTGTTAATTATATATTTATTTGTATAAATTATGAGCATGCATTAATTAGGTTAGTATTTGTGAATAATTTGAGTGAATAATTAGTATTTATTCGGTTAATTTTTGTGTTAGTTGTATTAGTTTAATGATATGTTGTGAAATTGTATGTTAATTAGGTTAGTTATATTACTGTTTAAGTATTGTATGTTAATTAGGTTAGGTATGTGGTGAAATTTGTCAATTAGTTTAATGGTATGTTTATGTGTATATTGTTGTGTTAATTGTGTTTTATTATTGAATTTTTGTATTAATTGTATGTTACTTGTATTAGTTAGTAATGTTTTGTAATATTTATTGTTTTAGTTATGAAAATTGTTAATTGTATGTTTATGTGTATAAATTATGAGCATGCGTAAATTAGTATGGATTAGGTTAATACATGTGTAAAGAATGTTTAGTTAGTTATGTTGTATATAATTGTTTTAGCACGCTTAAAATTCATTTGAATCTACGACATGGAAATCTACCACTATTAGAAAAAAGTGTTGAGTTGGGATGATTTTGGTAGTTATTAGTAAATGAGTTAGTTATTATGTTTGATTAGGAATGAATTTACGCGACTAACAACTTTGTTGGATAACTTAATTAAAGGCAAGCCTCTAAATGTCAATTGACCCTTGTTGTGATGAACAATTCGTCGGAGTTATACATACGAGAAATCCACCGTTTGCGGCAAAACAAATGTCGATCGTTGAGTTTTGTAGCATACCAATCACTAATAAAATGAACACCCAGGAACTCAATCTTGATTTCCTGGGTGTTCGTTTTAAAGGAGGTTGGGATGCTAAATGCACAACGATCGACATTTGATACGTCACAAGCGGTGGATTTCTCGTACATATAACTCAGACAACTTGTTCATCACAACAAGGGTGAATTGACATTTAGAGACATGCCTTTAATTAAGTTAATCTATGAAGTTGTTAGCGTAAATTTGTTTCGTATCCAACCTAATTGCTATCTTAATTATTCATAACCCCAAATGAAGACATGAGTTATAAATAACTATGTCACATCCCTTTGCTAGCTTAAGTACTCAACAACCAGTTTAGTGTTAGTAAATAGGTTAGTTGTCATGGTAGTTTAGAGTAGAAAGTAGGGTAATTTATAGTTCTAGTTTGTTAGTTGTAGATGTCATAAAAAGTGGTCGAGTGTGGGTTCTGTTAGTGTCCATGAGAGTGTGGTTGTTCCTGATAATTTATGGCTGAAAAATACTTTCATGGGTGCATGAGTCTTCAATTTATTTATGCGTTCCCAAAAGTAGCGCAATCTCAGCAGTAATTTCACTGCTGAGATTGCGCTATTTTTTGGGAACCAGACAAATAAAAGGAGAGTCGGTACGACTCATGAAAGTTTTTTTTCAGCCATAAATTATCAGGAACAATCACACTCTCATCGGGTAATAACATTATCCTCTTGATTATTGACATATATAGCTTAGTTGTAGATGTCATAGAAAAGTGTTGAGTTTGGATGCTTTTGGTAGTTATTAGAAAGTAGGGTAATTTATAGTTCTAGTATGTTAGTTGTAGATGTCATTAAAAGTGGTCGAGTGTGGGTTCTGTTAGTGTCCATGAGAGTGTGGTTGTTCCTGATAATTTATGGTTGAAAATACTTTCATGCCGTCATCGAGTCTCGATTTATTTGTCTGGTTTCCTTAAAGTAGCGCATCTCGGCGGTGATATCGCGAGGTCTATAGTGCTGTAGGAGTTAGAAACGTCTCAGATTCGGTACAATGTTGTGTTTCCATTGTGCAAACAGGTGGGTAACAAGACAAGGCGGGAATGATAGAGAAGTTGATAGTAAAAGGTCTAATGGAAACACAATTTCCATTAGACCTTTTACTATAAGCTACTCTCTCATTCCCGCCTTGTCTTGTTGCCCACCAGGTTGCACAATGGAAACACTGCATTGTATTGAATCTGAGATGCTTCTAACTCCCATAGCATTATAGACCTCGCGCAATTTCACTCACGAGATCGCGCTACTTTTGGGAACGGACAAATAAAAGGAGAGTCGGTAAGACTCATGAAAGTTTTTTTCAGCCATAAATTATCAGGAACAATGACACTCTCATCAGGTAATAACATTATCCTCTTGACTATTGACATATATAGCTTAGTTGTAGATGTCATAGAAAAGTGTTGAGTTTGGATGCTTTTGGTTGTTATAAGTAAGTGAGCTCACCTAGCAAATTAGTGTGTTGACATGCACAAATTGACAACTTTGAAATCTAATTCGGTCAACTTTGCAGATTTGAACAAAATGGAAAATACTAGGAAATGGATGTATGAGAGAATCGATGAGGAGGGGTATCTTAGCAAAGAGTTTGTTAGAGGGGTGAAAGAAAAATTTTTGCCGGTTGCTAAACAAACCATTAGCTTCCAATCGGATAAAGTACTTAGATGTCCATGTTCAAAGTGTAAAAACATGAAACACCAACGTGAGGACAATGTTAAGGTGCACTTGTACAAAAATGGGTTCGTACCACGTTATTTTGTGTGGACGAGTCACGGTGAGGTGTACGTGCCTCCCGTTGCCACGATCCTCAACCAAACGTCGAACCAAATTGAAGGGTCGTCGAGGACTGATGTGTTAGACCCAATGCAAGAAATGCTCACGGATGCCAT
This sequence comes from Portulaca oleracea, assembly GCA_029582165.1. Classification (NCBI taxonomy): domain Eukaryota; kingdom Viridiplantae; phylum Streptophyta; class Magnoliopsida; order Caryophyllales; family Portulacaceae; genus Portulaca; species Portulaca oleracea. Next base: position 9,843,941 of record CM055885.1, on the reverse strand, counting down.
CGGAGATTTATCGTCCAACGTGTTTGAAACAATAGAGAATGAGCCGACAGATGGAGGGCAAAAATTTCTTGAAATGTTAGAAGCGTCCAAACGACCTTTGTATAAGGGTTGCGAACCGTCACAGTTGTCAGTAATGTCTCGGCTTGTTAACATAAAATGTGAATATAATCTCCCTAACAAAGCCGTAGACAGTCTGCTAGCCCTCATGAAAGACATTTGCCCCCTGTTAATGAAATGATGGACATGTACCACTCGTTGAAGAAGTTACTTAAAGCTTTAGAACTTCCGCATGAGAGGATCGACGCGTGTCCAAAGGGGTGTATGTTGTTTGGGAAGGAGAACTCCATGCTTGATAGTTGCAACTTTTGCGGTGCTGATCGATATGTGCGGACAACGGACAAGGGTAAAAAGATCGCCCACAAGGAGCTCATATAAATTCCAATCGGTCCACGGTTGCAAAGGTTATATACTTGACTAAGACATCAGCAGAGCAAATGAGGTGGCACTCAACAAATGTTCGAGGGGACAGTGACATGGTTCATCCGTGTGATGGTGAAGCTTGGAAACATTTTGATGCCACTCACAAAGAGTTCGCATCGGAACCACGCAATCTGCGGTTGGGTATATGCACGGATGGTTTCGCCCCTTTCGGTAGTTTCGGGCAAACTTATTCTACATGGCCTGTTATAGCTACCCTCTACAATTTGCCTCTGTGGCTTTGCATGAAGAAGCCTTACATGTTCCTCACGCTCTTGATTCTTGGTCCGAAAAGTCCAAAAGGAAACTTGGACGTATACATGCAGCCCTTAATAGACGAGTTGAAACAGTTGTGGGTGGAGGGTGTAGACACGTATGATGTGTCTTTGAAGGAAACGTTCAGAATGAAAGCGTCCGTGTTGTGGACAATAAGCGATTTTCCAGCGTACGGTATGCTTTCTGGGTGGACCACCGCAGGTAAGCTAGCTTGTCCATATTGCATGGACAAAACAAAATCACGGTGGCTGAAACATGGGAGGAAACAGTCATGGTTTGATTGTCATCGACAGTTTCTCCCAATGGACCATCCTTATCGTACTAACAAGAGTGCGTTTTCAAAAAATCGGGAAGAACATTCACCTCCACCCCCTCGCCTTAATGGGAGCCAAGTTTGGGAACAAGTGTCAAGATTGCCAACATCTACTCAACAACAAGGCAATGTTGACGGCTATCTTCAATGTCACAATTGGCATAAAAAGAGCATATTTTGGGAGCTACCGTATTGGAAAGACCTGCTAATTAGACACAACTTAGATGTCATGCATGTTGAGAAAAATGTGTTTGAGCAGGTGTTGAACACCATCATGGACATCAAAGGAAAGACAAAAAATGATGACAACTCTAAGAAGGACCTAGCCGCTCATTGTAAGCGTCGCCGGGTTGATAAAGATAGGACAGGTGGAGCTGCATATGTCATGGGTAAAGAGGAGCGTAAGGCATTATGTCAGTGGCTTAAAGACCTCAAACTTCCCGACGGATATGCAAGCAACCTAGGTAGATGTGTAGATGTTAACACATCAAGATTACATGGTATGAAGAGTCATGATTGTCATGTTTTCATGGAGAGGTTGTTACCAATTGCCGTTAGGGAGTTGCTTCCTCAGAATGTTTGGAAAGCCCTGACGGAACTAAGCCAATTTTTTAGAGACTTGTGTGCCTCTAAGGTTAGTGTTGATGATATGGTCCGGTTGGAGATGAACATACCGGAAATCATATGCAAACTGGAGATGATTTTCCCTCCCGCATTCTTCAATGTGATGGAGCATCTTCCAATATACCTTCCATATGAAGCAGCTAAAGGTGGACCGGTGCAGTATAGGTGGATGTACCCTTTCGAAAGGTAATTAAATTTTTGTATTGCATCTAAGACCCGCCTTTTTCTTTGTAGTGTATTTTTATTAAACATTTAGGACCCGCCTTTTTCTTTGTAACGCATTCCTCGACGCGTGGTGGTTGTCAAATGTTGTAGATTTCTGCATCATTTGAAGAAGAAGGTTGGCAACAAGGCACGCGTTGAAAGCTCAATATGTAATGCGTTCTTAACGGAAGAGATTTCCAACTTTTGTGCTGCATACTTTGCACCGAAAGTGCACACAAAATCAATGGACCTTCCAAGGAACTCATGCCCCGAGTTGGGTGATGCATCCGACGGTAATGGAGCAATACTTGAGTTGTTTTCATCGAACATTGGGTACTCTCCAGCTGCAGGGAAGAAAAGATTCCTAGACCAACAAGAATATGAGGCTGCACATGAATATGTCCTTTCAAACTCCAATTTAATGACTGAATATGAAAGGTACATATACAACATAACTTAATTAGATCGACATTTCAATTATCAATAACTTATTTATCCAGTAGAATATTCACCTATGTTGACTTATTTAAGTCACTTTGAGGAAGAGATGGCCTGTTTGTATCCACGTACGCCGCATGGTGAATTGTGGAACAGACATCGCAAAGAATTCCCCCGTTGGTTGAGAAGAAAGGTTAACATTCAATTTGAGTTGTTTGGTTTTAAATTATTGGTTAACATAGGTTACATGAGATTAATTTCGCAATTATTAAACAACGTTGTAGGTTTTGTCATCCGGTGAAGGAGACGAAGTTGTTACTGCTTTAGCGAATGGCCCTAGGAAGGATGTTTTATCTTGGGCTCATTTCTACATTAACAACTTCAATTTCCATGCTTACCGTGCCGATAATAAAACAACGAATGCAAATTATGGGGTGTGTGTCAAAGGGGTGAATGGAACTGACTTCTACGGGATTTTGAAAGAGGTTATTGAGTTAGTTTATACTGGGCGTAGTAGGGAATACAAAGTCCACTTGTTCAAGGTTGAATGGTTCGACCCGGGTCAAGGTGGCGCAGTCGTGCATGATCATTACAAGCTTGTTGACGTTAACCAAGCAAAGAGTTATAGGGTATATGAGCCTTTTGTGTTGACATCTCAGGCTACACAAGTGGTGTACATCCATTACCCAACAACCAAGAAGGATAGATCATCATGGACTGCTACACTAACAATTAAGGCAAGACAAACAATAGATGGACTCGATGATCATGATGGAGCATTTCAGGAAGACAACAATGTGGACCCCCCCATCACTTGCTGAGTTCGACCTACTTGACGATCGAGATGGCTCGGGAGACGAACTATTTAGTGATGATGAAGAAGGAGAAGATCGGGGTATACTAGAGAGGGTGGAGGACGATGATTTAGAAGGAAATGAAGCATTGGAAAATGCCGCATTTGTTGAGTTGCTTAGTGATGATGATGATGAGTAGGTCGCACGTGTAGGTTCTTTTGTTTGAACTGTCATTTGGTTTTATTACGTTGTGCGATTAACAATTTAGAATTTTATTGTTTTATTTTGTTTGGTTATAATTTAATTTGTTTTCATGGTTATTCGATTACTCACTGCATGCATCAAATGTAAAATAATTTTAAATTCATTATTTGTGCGGTCAATTATTGGTTATTATAGTGCAGCTTAAGAAAACGCCATGTCCCCACCATCCTCTCTATGGAAGATCCAGCCCGGTAATCCTATCGACCCATCCGACCCGAAAATCCCCCTCATTAGGGGGGAAGACTGGTATGTCAACTTTAATTTTAGTCAATACATAATAATTAATAAATATTGCGCCTCTCTCACTTATTGCTCGTTTCTTGTAGGATCTCAATGCCTGAGGTTACTAAGGTCGTGTCGGATAGTCTAAAATCTCATCACCAAGGGGAGGCTCTTAGTGCTGGTGATATGAAAGATCCTGAGAAAATGGTTTATTGGTCGTATTTCTATGTAAGAATACAATCCTTCGGAACCTAATTATTTTATTTGGATTTCGTTATCATATATGGGACAGTAAATATGTGTTTAATTGTTTTAATTGTTATTGTATAGCAACGTTTCGAATATGAAATGGACCTGGCTCAGGAAGTCTTCAACATGTGCCATAGCAAATTCAGCGACCTCCTTAAGGGCCTGGTCTACTGGGAGAAACATACCCCAAGGAACAAACCAATCCCCCATTTGTCAGATGAAATTCGGGCGAGGATGTGGGCTAAACGAGAGGAAGAGGCCTATAAGCGTCGGGTCGAGGCATACACGGCGAATCGGAACAAAGCCCCGGACCAGAATAAGCACTACGGTGGGGCGATGTCCGCCGGTAAATACTTGCGAAAACTGGTAAGCCTCCCATCATCTTTAACTTTGACGTTTTTCATCAATACAAATTATCAGGTAATATATGTAATGTTTCTAAATATATTCCTAGGCTAGTAACGGGATCCATCCATCCCCCACGGACGTCATAGAGCACTATCATTGTAAACAAGACGACCACGGCAACAAGCAATGGACTGACCCGAAGGCGGCCAAAGTTTATGTAAGTCATTTTCTTCTAAAATTAGTTTAATAATTTATTTGTTGGAATTGTTGTTGGAAGTGGGAATGTGCAACTCATGTTTAGAAATGAGCGTGTGGCTCGATAGGATTAATCGGCGTGTGGCTGTATATCGAAACTTGATTGTATGTGTTGGAATTGTTGTTGGAAGTTGGAATGTGCAACTTATGTTTAGAAACGAGCGTGTGGATCGATAGGATTAATCGGCGTATGGCCGTATATTGTTACTTGATTATATGTGTTGGAATTGTTGTTGGAAGTTGGAATGTGCAACTTATGTTTAGAAACGAGCATGTGGCTCGATAGGATTAATCGGCGTGTGGCCGTATATTGTTACTTGATTGTATGTGTTGGAATTGTTGTTGGAAGTTGGAATGTGCAACTTATGTTTAGAAACGAGCGTGTGGCTCGATAGGATTAATCGGCGTGTGGCCGTATATTGTTACTTGATTGTATGTGTTGGAATTGTTGTTGGAAGTTGGAATGTGCAACTTATGTTTAGAAACGAGCGTGTGGCTCGATAGGATTGTATATGTTCAAATGTTCGTTGTGGTAAAGTGGGCATGTGACCCCTTATTCTGCAAGTCGAGTTTATATTGTAATTTGCAGGTTAATGTTTTGTATTATGAATTTGTTATAATCCATATTACAAAGGAAACTCTGCCGAAATTTCTATGTAACTCTCCCTATATTACCTTAACTGTGGCATCTATTGATAATGTATTTTGACAACAAACAACATGACCACTTTGCTTTACGTTTAGTTGTGGTTACTAATTATCATTAATATTGATAATTTGCAGAATGAATATCTTGAGCAAGTATCTGCAGCGGGCTTGGAGCCCAATACAATGGAAGCCAACGCAGTGTTCTACAATGTCGCTGGTGGGTTCTCGGTCAAGAATCAGTCTGTCTATGGCCTTGGATCCTCGACGGGCATGTTCTACGAAAGGCCGGCCCGCTATGCACGCCACAATGGTCAGGGTTCTTCTTCCTCATCCGCCGCCCCTACCCCATCTGCTTATGCTTCCATGTTGGCTGAAACACAGTCTTTGAGGAGTCAAGTCTCCCAATACCAGCAACTGTTGAGCCAACTTGAAGGAAGATTGTCCCAAGTAGAACAAAATCAACAGCAGCAGCAGAGGACGCCTTCCAGTGGTCAATTCTCTCCCTCTAACTTCATTAATGACCCCCCTTCTTCATAGTGTTTTTGAGGAAAACTTTAAAAACTTGTCAGATATGTAATATATTTTGCGACCGTTGACTAGCGACCGTTGACTTGCAACCGTTGACTATATATATATATATATATATATATATATATATATATATATATGCTACTGTTTGCGACCGCTCATTTTTATATATATATTATTATTTGCGACCGTTCATTTTGTGACCGTTTGGCACTTATACTTCAAATATATTCTGGACAGATTGTATTACCAGAAACCCTCGACAAAATTTTTTTTTTAAAAAAAAAAAAAATGGGCGACCGTTCAGCTGAACGATCGCTAAGTAACGACCGTTAACTAACGGTCACAACTGATAACGACCGTTTATAAACGGTCACACAAGTGAACGGCTGTTCAATGAATGGTCGCTAATTAGCGACCGTTTAATGAACGGTCGTTCACATCTGTGACCGTTTATGAACGGTCGTTAGTTAGCGACCGTTCAAATGAACGGTCGCCCGGTTCCACAAACGACCATTCAGAGGCGACCGTCGCGAACGGTCGCAAATGAACGGTCGCCCGCCCCCAGAACGACCGTTCAAGCTAAATTGTGACCGTTCATAACGGTCTTATTTTTGTTACCATGTTGTAGTGTATTAAAGGTTTTTCAGAGATCAAACACGTTGGCCGGACTATCAGCCATCAATCTAAATGCATGATCAAGCTGGGAAATCATGCAACATCCACATTAATTTCAAGCCTAATTTGACATTCACCTGACAAGGCATGTCAGCATGTTTGGATTAGGGGTTGCCACTACATTATTGCCCTCATTTGATAAACATATAGTCCGCAACTTCAAGCATGCAATTGAAATATTGAGTTTTTGGACTCAATTTTTAGCTCTAAATTACTGTCCTCAAGTAATGAAGTGCTAGCTTAGGTTGTGTCCTCGGCGTTGATATGATCTTGTTACCCCTCTTCTCCTGTCCATTTCCCCCTTAGGTCTACACTCTCTGACGACGCTTAGTGTGTGGACCGACTTGCCAATGTGAAAAATAAACCCTGATAACTCGTACATTCACATTGTTCACAAGGTGCCAGATGTTTTTAATGCCTAGATTCAGGAACAAGTTATGGGTATGTAGCTCTTTCTTTGCTCACCTATTTTGGGTATGTTTTCCAGAAACAAGTTAATGCCTTGAGAATAGTTGTTCAGATTGCTTTGAAACATATATTTGATGAGTGTCAAAAACTGCATCTATTCTCAGCTCATAAATCTTTCCAAAGAAAAGAGGGGACTCATGCTACTTGCATAGTTTTGTGCTTTACTGTTCATGCAATCACGCTTACCTCTAATGGTTTTTTTACCTTTCCAGTTAAATGTGGAGAAGAGCCCTTTCCAGCGTACTTATGCAAATAAGGTATATTTAAGTTTTCGGTGGTGCCATTGCCTATAAATTTGGTATCTTTGTGACTTATAGTTCTAAAATCCTAAACCATATTACTGACACCACCTTTGATTGTATTTAGCACGAGTCTCACTATACCATTCGTTAATGAGTACGTTTCTGTGTCATTTTTATTTGGCTGATCTGTAGATTTCCTGTGTTTAGTTGGTTAATTTTTTAAGTGATTTAATTTTGAACTTTGTTGTCCATCCTCTTTCTGCTTCTACTGTGGCTCTCCTGCCCAACTTGAACTCTGGAATCTAGATTATTATAACCCGGTAAAATTGTCGCTCTTGCTCTTAATCATTGATTCGGCTGGTTCTTAGGTTGTTTAGTGCACACTTCTCCCTGTTGGCTATCATGTTTTTGAACTGCATCTTTGCTTATTACCTTCACTAAAATCTTTATTTTTGTTGTGAAGATAAAAAAATGTTGAGAAATGGCGCGTAGGTTGCCGTATTTCAGAGAACAAATGTCAAATGCTGGGATTACAACCCCACCAAAGGCTGTCACCCGAAATGTTATGAAAGTGGATGATTTGGAGGTATATTAGAAACTCTTTATTTTCATTACACTTTGGTTTCGTTGGGAGTCAACATGGCTAGTAGAAACAACTGAATATGTTTATTTTTCTGTAGGTAAAACTTGCAGATCTGGAAGCTGATTTGACGGAGATGAATGCAAACAATGACAAGTTACAGCGTGCTTATTATGAACTTATGGAGTATAAAATTGTTCTGGAGAAGGTTTGTATTTCTTGATTTGAACTTTGAGTGGTGATGTTATATCCTTGCTTTGAAATATTTATTGAAAGTCATGTCAATTTGTCGAACTTGGAAACATAGCCGCGTGCAATCCATTAAAAAAATCGCCATATAATCAAGCTATAAAACCAATCACCTAAGTTTGTGATCTCTATGATGATCGAGGCACAACATGTGCATTTCCCTTCAACCTGTTCTGTCTTTTAACAGAAGTCGCAATAGTAAGCATAATATAATCACAACACTTGTTATACAACTACCTTTGCAAATTTGTTTGTTTATGTTAGCTCCTGGGAACCAAGTCTTTTGGTAAGGTGGTTACTGGTTGTCCCTGATGCCTAATTTCCTTAAGGAACCAATCTTGCCATTTGGTTTCAAAGTTTCAAACCCCATGGGAGACAAGGCAACAAATTCCTCCTGTTAGGGTAATTTGTGGGAGGCTTAATAGGTATTATTTCCCCCACCCCTTGTCTGCTAACTTTATAGGTCTTGCCAGTTGCCATATGGAATATCGGGATCGCTCTATACCACCAGTGATTTGAGTCCCCAGAAGGAGTGTTATGAAGCCTAAAATCCATCCTTTCCCTTGTGTTTGAAGCAAGTTGAGGGTTTTGCTTGATCATGCAAATGTGCAATTCTTATTATCTCATAATTCTAGTTGTAGATGTTTCTATAGGATATACATCCGGCTTCTCTTATGTCATTGTCATGCGCACTGCTGCCCGCCATTTTCGATACAGTTTTATATATGTCATTACGTCTTTCCTTTAGGTGGAGAATTTTTCCATTACGCTCAAAGAAGTGCAGAAGCTCACAGAGGAAAGTGAATCACGGCAAGCAGACAATTCCTCGAGACACCTTTGCTTTGAGCAAGTAAGTTTGAGCTATGTGTTCTATTGTTTTTGTTAGTGCTTGTCACTTTTGATGTTCTTGATAGTGGATTTCTCTTCAGGACAAGTCGGTTGATCCATCAAAGCCAGTGCAACTCGGTTTTTTCAGGGCTTGTACCGAGGACAAGTCTATGGCATTCGAGAGGATCTTGTTTCGTGCTACTGGGGTAATGTTTTTGTAAGGCGGGCGATTGAGAACCCCGTGATCGATCCTCGCTCGAGAGAAGGTTGGGATTGATATCTCACTGTTATCTGTTATCCTTATTTTGATCTTTTCGTAGTATAGTGTGGAAATTGTCCGTTGTGGATTGTTGGTTGGGACAATCATCCTTCTCTTTTAACCAAAGAAAACTATTGCTTTTGCCCTCAGATTTCACCATTCGCCCGCCTCTGCGGGTGGGGGCAAGCTGTAAATGTGAGTAGTCTTACATGTGCAATAAACTATATAGAGAGTATTTAAGGCGGACCCTAGGTTGAAAGGCCTATCTGCTTCCAACTTAATCCAAGTAGCGAGTACATTCTACTGAGAATTTACTATAATCAACCTCACTCCATAGCAAAAAAGACTTATTCTATATTGACTTTTATTTAACTTGGAAAGTGGACATATTTACTATTTAGGATTTAGGATTGGCAGAGGAGATTTACTCAAAATAGGAGTCTTTGGAGGTTTAGGACTGGAGTTTCCGGACTTAGGCATCAGGTTACTTGCTTTTAGTTGAGTCCAGGAGTAATTTAAAAGTATTCTTGTGTTGCTATCTAGATGTGCCGTAATTATAGCTAGTTTCTCATATGAGCTTTTCTTACCTTTGCAGTCATTCGATCTTGCTTTCTATTGTGAACCTTTGAGAATTGGTTCTGCCAGATTTTCAAATGATTCAAAATTCACAAATTTTTTCTCAAAAATCTTTTTGTGCGTATCTTGGAATCAATCTCTCCGCACACTAAGGGAAGACTGCTTACATTTGGATGTTCGCAAACCCACAATGGGAGTTGCTATACAAAGTGGGGTAGTGAACATATTTCCTTGAAAATTTTCATCCATATTTACTTGCAGTTTAGGCATCTAGCTGCCCGGTGGATTAAAAAAAAAACTTCCGTTGTAGTTTAGTTTGTGCTTTGTCATGGCCTACTTTTCTTGTTGGAAGTATTGATCAAAGTGCCAGGTTAGTGTAGGAGTATCATCCATAGAAGTGACGGCCCAGAGACAGCCAAGGACGAGATCAAGTTGTGGTTCAAGCCAGAGGAGTTGGTCAGTTACACACATAATGCCGAGAAGTGGATCTACGGAGAGAACTGAACAAGTTGTTTGTCTATGTGGTCCAAGTTATGTATAAATTTGCAATAAACTGTGTAGCGTATTAATGGTTTGTACATATAGGTTTCAAGGCTTATAAACCTAATAATTGTTCAGGTTAACCCAGCGTTGACTGGGTTTACCAACCTCATTTAGTAGGTTCACCAGTAATAGTTGTTCAGTTACTAGTGCTTTTCGATTCGGTAAGCTTCTGCTGTAGATTTCCTTGAAATTTGATTTATTGGTTCTGATATGACTTAACAATGCAATGTTTGATCATAGTTGGTTAATTGATTGTAGGGTGTATGTGGTAGTCTTTTTTACTGTCTTCATTTCTTGTTGTCTATGTAATCTAATTATTGTATGGTAATAACGGTATGCATTATTGCTATGCGTTTGTGGTTATGTGCAATTTTTTTGTGACGCTTATTGTTCGTGTTTTAGTAATCAATTTGGTAGTTTTTGTTGTTATATTATCATCACAGTTGCTTTGTTTGAATAAAGCTTCCTACATCTTGACTTACAGTTATAACACCACTACCACTTTGAAGGGACTAATCTCATATTTCATTTGATTAGTGTACATGTTTCCACTGCCACTCTTTGCATCTTCTCTATTGGGTACCATCCACACCCTGAGGCGTTACTTGAGTTATAGTGTAACTTGCCACAATTTAAAGGTGGGGATCTTAGCAAAGTTCAGACTCTTCTCTTTAGTGCTATCTTGCCAAATTGGGTCAAGCAAGTTACTATCTTTCTTCACTGTGAAGTGGCATTCCAATTTTTAGTAGTAAGGAAATCCTTTTCAGCTTGTTGATGGGTGCACGAGTTTTGCATGGCGGCACAATGAGATGTGCATGTCAATTTATGGGGCGAGCTTGCTCCTCTTAAAGATTATTAATCTTTATCTTTTGCAATTGTGATGAATCCTTGGATTGCTTGCTTCAACCCCAGTTAATTGAAAAACTGGTTAACCTACAAACTGTTCGAGTTAACCTAGTACTTGCTGGGTTAACCACATTATTTTCCTGGGTTAACCATGACTAACTTAACTACATATTTTCATCTCAATTAACCTTTTTAAGGGTGCGTCAAGGGATTAGGGTCTATGTTGTCAGAACCGGACCGGTCACCGAACTGGTTGACCCAGTGGGTTAATGGTTCAATCGGTCGGACCGGTTTGGCCGGGTTAGACCGGTTGAACCAGTAAAAATCGGCATGAACCGGTCACGAATTAAAAAATTTTCATATACTTCAAGAATAATTAAGCTACTAAAATAATTAAACCGGCATGAAAATTGCATGAATTGGTCAAAACCGGGTTGAACCGGTCAAAAACCGGATTGAACCATGACTAACTTAACTACATATTTTCATCTCAATTAACCTTTTTAAGGGTGCGTCAAGGGATTAGGGAATTAAGGGTTGGTCAAAAATATATCCCCCACTCTCAAGATGGTCACAAAATCATTGTTCATGCAAATCCTGGATGGTTAACCCACAAACTGTTCAAGTTAACCCAGTACTTGCTGGGTTAATCATATTATTTTTTGGGTTAACAACTTAACTGCATGTTTCAATCTCAATTAACCTTTTTAAGGGTGCGTCAAAGGATTAGGGTTGGTCAACAATGTAACACCCCAACACCCATAAACACAAGATTACCATTAATTATTTGTAAAACCTGTGAATAGCGCAGCGGAAAAACACGGGTTGAGGTATTACCGCCGTCCCACTAAGGACAAGGCACACACTCATCACCAACACAACAACCAACACAAACCATCAAATAAACTTACAGTTAAACCCCATACATGACACTCACCCAAACATTGAAATAATACTTTAATACAACCATCAAAACACCCATTAAAACCTTCCAAAACATGAATTGGTCTTTAAACCCACGAAGACCATCGAGGTTCGGCCAACATCCACCATATAAAACTACCTTGCAAGGATGAAAGGAACTACTTCTGCTTGTCCTTGTCTTTACTTTGGGAGCTCGGACCCTAAAAAAAACATTGAAAACACGCAAAGTGAGTGGGGAAACACTCAGTACACAAACCTCCAACACGTCAAACCGTTCGAAAACGGTTTTTAGTGCCGACGTTTTAAATTCATTTTGAAAACGGGAAAGGGGAACTTAAACATGAATAAACTGGAATGCCGCATATATAAATATGTGTAAATAAAAGAGATAAACTTGTAATAATTGAAAATGAGTGGTATCCCTTACGATCGATGCAAAGCATCTCACACACGCGCATGCCCAAACCGATCTGGAGTTTGGATTGGGTGACTGCTATGCAGTCGGACACTGGCCAGGTCTGGTCACTCTGATCAGGAGCACCCTATAGATGAATAAAGGCTAGCACTTCACGTGACTAGCTAGAATTATAATAATATAGCGGGACCACTTTTGAAAATAATAACGTATGACATAGATCATGATATAAATTGATATGAATAAGCATCGTAACGTGCTTGAATGATAAAAGTTGGACAATTTGCGTACCTTGGAAAGTAGGAAAACTTGGTGGCGTGCCTCGGGCTCGGGACGGCTTGGGTGACTTGGGAACTATAATAGGAAGTGTAGAAATTGAGAACCAAAGAGGGTTCTTAGTGAGTTACAAATGTTAAGTAAAATAAGAATTTTAGAATGAAATAGATTAGAAGGAAAATTTCAGGTTTTTAGAAATCAAGTTTTTAACATAACTCTAGCTAGGAAACTCGGAATTAAACAAACGAGTACTTCCCGGAATAGAGAAAATCATGATCTACAACTTTGTCAACAAGACCGAGGTCCAAAAATGAAGGGAAGGGCTTAAAAAACAGCCCGAACAGAAACAGAAGCTGTAATTTGGAAACTAAAACTTTCGGTTTGATCTTTTGATACGAAACTCATAAAGGCTTGGAAGTAAACGATGAATAGCTTAACTTATAGAATGATTTGAAGATATCATATTGATGGAATATGGAGAATTAAGGAATGAAAGGCTAGAATGGAAATTAGAGAGTTCTTGATTTTTCGGATATATCGTCGAGCGACGAAGAAGAATTTATAACGATGGATTATTGGATTTTGGAAGTATTTGAAAGGTGAATTGGAATTATGCATTAGAGAAGGAATAAGTCCTAGGATCATTATGCTTCAAAGGGCTCTTATACTAATGATGCAATCCACAATCCAACTTAAAGTCGATTATTTCATTATGTAACTTAATCTTTCAACCTTAACTATGATAACATAACTTTGATAAGTAACATTAACCTCCAAAAGATAGCATTTTCTACTTAGAAAACACCTCTTGAATATTCTAATATTGACCAAAGAGTCTCTAAACAATTAGAATCCCTTACATGATTGGAATTGGGTCACAAAATCCCAAATTTATAAAATATTTTCTGGGCAGAAACTCAACTGGCATGCTTCACTTCCGACCCTATATCTTGCACTCCCGATATCCGATGAACGCAAACCATACATTTTTGAAAAGCTTAAAAGGTCACCTAAATCTTTTATGTTTACCACTGGAACCAATAAAATCTCTAAATGGACGGAAAATAGCCTTCAAGTTACTGACTCAGAATCGTATATACCTTGCATCCCTTCACGGTTTCGCTCATATCTCGGGCTACACATGTCGGATTCTCGAAATTCCAAAGCCCATAGTTAGATAATGACTTAAGCTATCTTTTAAAGTAAAAATCTGGGCTAAACTCCCACTTTCAGTCCTCTGTAAAAACCAGATTTGTACCCAGAAACTTATTTGACCCTCTAAACCAACATGCATGATTTTCCTTGTCTCCAATTTATATCAATTCCCATTTAAACTTCAAATTAACTAACATCCATGGATTTTCCAGAAATTAAACACTTAAACTTGCTCAAATAGGTTCATAGAATCCACATGCAACCATGAATAAGCACATGCAACACCCAATGACAATTGCATAGCACCTTGGCTACATTTTCTTCACTAAATCATCATCAAAGTGAAAGATTAACTTAATCTACCATATTTTAATCCCCAAATCAGAAACTTTCACTTCATTTTACTCATCAAAATCCACATGCAACAAGCTATTTCAATATTCATCAAGAATTCAACAATTAAACACTCCAAAACAACCCCAAATTTACATGTATCAAACCCAAATTCAACCCCTAATTTAACCCATTTAGCCATCGCCTTGCTCGAGACCCGTCACGCATCAATAAATAAATAATAGAAGTAACAACCGCAATAACCACAATAATAATATTCATGTCGTGAAAATAGAAAAAAAAATTATTAGCGTATTTTAGCTAATTACCGTAATTAAGGTCTTAATAAGTATGGGTTTAGGGTGGGTCGTTACAAACAATATATCCCCCACTCTCAAGATGGTCACAAAATCGTTGTTCATGCAAATCCTGGATCGTTAACCCAAAAACTGTTCACGTTAACCAAGTACTTGTTGGGTTAACCACATTATTTTCCTGGGTTAACCATGACCAACATCTTAACTACATGACAAATCAAAGTTGAGCAAAACTAAGTCACTAAATATTTAAAGCATCATTAAGTTGAACAAATGTCTCAAAATCAAACTTAATGTAAGAGTATGTTTTCAATTACAGGGAAACCAATAATCAGAACATGGCTTTGCACTCAGGCTCTTGATTGAAACATCATTCACTTACAATAACCTAAAAAAAAGTATAAAAATTCAAAGTAATTTGTCATTAATACCCAAGTACAAGACAAGGGGAAGGAATTAACAGAACAAGCAATAGATGGCTAAGCTAATATTACCTGGATGCTTCAATGAGGGTCATCTCTTACTCTCAAACACACAACATTATCAAAAAATACCCAGGAAATTCCTAGGGTATGGGGGATTGATTGTTGACCAACCCTAATCCTTTTACGCACACTGAAAAAGGAGAAATTTAGATGGAAACATGTAATTAAGTTGTTGGTCATGGTTAACCTAGGAAATTAATATTGTTAACCCAACAAGTATTGGGTTAACCTGAAAAGTTTGTGGGTTAACCATTCAAGATTTGCATGTAGAATAGTTATACCAAAAATCAGGGAAAGCGATATAAGCTTAACAGAATATACCATCTAGCTGATGTCATAGAGAATAGACACCTGTTGTTTTGTTTTTTTTCTTCGATAATTAGCAAGCCAAAAAGGCTAAGGATGCATCAAAGATGCTACAAGAACCGCAAAGACAACATAACACTTAGAATTCAACAACCAAAGAACAAAACATAAAACTGCAATAACAGACTACGACAAAGCAAAAGAAAATCAGCTATCTAATAAGATCCTTCTTTTTTTCCAGCATATCATCTCTGAAAGCTTTAGCCACAGTCTCCTGATCATCACGAGACAAATTTAACCGACACACAAGCTTCGCAGCTCTACGAGCCTCCTCATCCAGTCTTTCCAAGGATATTCAAAGTTACTAAGAACTTAACATTGCTGATAGCAGTAATCTTTTCTATTTTTGGTGACGCATTTCCGATAGGAAACGTCTTCCATTTTCATCGATTTCTTTCAATCATGTTTTGCTTCACTTTCCCTTTGATGGATCTGTTCATGGCTTGTTGAGACCCTAAACACAACGACTGCTGGAATTTGTGATGTGATTAGTAGAAAGCATGATTCCATGGGGTGTTTTCGATAGAATTGGATGGGAGTATGAAACCCTAAATAAGTATGGCTTGCATCTATGACAGATATATTTCAATATTTTCTAATAAAATAGTTCCAATGCCTGTATTTTGCTTGCTTTAGGGATAGATTGTTAACCGACTCTAATCCCTTGACGCGCCCTAGAAAAGGTTAAATTGAAATGTTGTTGGCCATGGTTAACCCGAGAAAATAATGTGGTTAATCTAGCAAGTACTGGGTTAATCTGAATAGTTTGTGGGTTAACCATCCAGGATTTACATGGACAATGATTTTGTGACCATCCTAGGGTAATGGGGATAGATTGTTAACTGACTCTAATCCCTTGATGTGCCCTGGAAAAGGTTAAATTGAGATGAAAACTTGTAGTTAAGTTGTTGGCCATGGTTAACCCAGGAAAATAATGTGGTTAATCTAGCAATCTTGGATTAACTCAAGCGACACAGTTAACCATCCAAGATTTACATGGACAATGATTTTGTGACCATTCTAGGCTATGGAGGATAGATTGATGACCAACGCTAATCCCTTGACACACACTGAAAAAGGTGAAATTGAGATGGAAACTTGCAGTTAAATTGTTGGTCATGGTTAACCCACGAACATTCCAATTTAGGGGAGTGTTTGAAGACATAAGGGAACAGAGCCGGAAGCAGCCACAGAAAAAATAGAAACAAGCTGGGAAGAAGGGAGGAAGACAACACAAACAAGAAGAGAACAGCCACACATGTCTTCCTGCTAAACACCAATCGTGGATGCATCCAATTGCACCGAAAGTATGCAGGCAGCCAGCCGTACAGAGCAAAGTTAAGGCAGAAGAAAGGAGGAAAGCAAGCAGGCAAGCAGGAGTTGTGCGATGCCTGCCTGCTTGCTTATTCCCTCTTTTATTATTACTAGTGGGGGTTCCTGTGCTTTGCATGGGCTTTTAACAGTAAAAGTTAATCAGTAAATTGTACATAGCTTGTATTGGATCATGTACATATTTGTGTACAACAAAGCTACAATTGTGTATACATGCTAAAATGCTTCATTCGATAACAGTGATCCAACTTGGTCTTTTGCAGGAAAGCTGCTGCAATTTGTTATTTCTACTCATTGGTTGCTTTTCATCATGCTTCATTTCTGTTCCAAAAATTAAACTCAGATAACCATTCTTAGCTGCCCTCAAATTACCCCGACGATGTGATTCAATAGAGTCCGATCTTTTAGAAGCTCTAAAAGAGTATCACCTGCAAAGAAACAAACATAACAAAATGATCAAATTTCAGAACTAAAGTCGAATGTACTAATATGTCAAAGAGTATCAAAACCTGCAGGTTAGAGTAGTCCAAAGAGCAACATTAGAAAGAACAGCATGCTTTGGAAGTTTCCAGGCAATTAACGATATTGCACTAAGAATGGCATCGTGAACCAAATAAGCAACAATTATCCTCATGGAATAAGTTGCGTGTATTTTCTGTGCCATTGGGGCACCAAATAGTGCTGCTTTTGTAACTTTAAGAATAGAATACAATTTTAGTGTACAATTATGAGGACATAAACTGACATGAGAGTAGAATTTTTACGACATTAACTGTCTCGAGCACTAAGGAAATCATTGTAGAATTTGGAGAAAACTAACCTTAAATTTGAATCATTTGTGCCACTGTCTGTACGAAAAAAGCACCTTAACAACATGGTGCAAGTTGATCTTCACAAACTATTGTGCGGAATCCTTTGAGCAATACTCAGTAAAACCCCATGAATTTGAACTTAAGAGACATTTTTGCCTTTAGATCCTTGATCACAGTGCAGCATGATAACTCATCCTTGGCACTCTCCAAGAGTTGATTGATAAACGTTCTCTCCAGTGTATACTTCCTCTCATACAACAAAATTAGCGAACCACCCTTATGCGAAGTAACTTCTATAACTGCAAAACTTGTACATATGGAAGCTACACAGATACTAGGGTTTCAATTATGACAAGCCAAATGATTGAAAAATGTTGGTAAAATGCAATGTCCTTGTAGTGGCACCAAATGTATTTGAATAAGTCATCTAATAGACCAGAGGTAGGTGAGACTGAGATGTAACATTTAAGTAGACGAATGCCTCCATCTAAAGGCTCAACATCCCCAGCACAAGGCTATGCACCCTAAATACAAGAGAATTAGGCGTACAAAGTCAATCCAATTGATATCTTTTGACAGGCTGGATGATTTAAAGAAAGAAGTGTGACAAAGACAGCTCCATTGACATCTTGTTTCTTTACAGTTTTGAAAGATTGTGGGGCAACAATGATGTTCTAAAGAGGCATCCTTGGAAGAATCCAACTCTTGACTTAGAGACAATGGTTTATGTCTATCAAGTTCAGCAGAATTGAAGAATCAGGTAATCGAACTGCCATCAGTACATCATAAACCAGTACCAGCATCACCATCAAAATCACGAGAAACATTCGAAAGATGAGACCTATTCAAATCGATTTCCCAACCCTGTAACTGTATCAGAAGGGAGACCAGAATCACCATGAATCAAACACAAAGCATTAACAACTTAAAGTAATTAACTTTATCTAAACCCATATACGAGTTTACAATACCCAGAAAATCAAGACAAGAGAGAAGAATAGAAAAGTATCAAATACCTAGAAAATCGAAGATATGAGAACCAGAAATTGACAACTAAGAGAGAAGAGTAGCAAAGCATCAAAATACCCATAAATTTAAGAATTAACCTAAAAGATCGAAGAGAGGAGAAACGAGACATCGTCTTCATCATGATTCAAGGAGGAAAAACATGAAAAACAGATTATTTGAGGGAATATAACTGAACCTGAATTTAAAAGAAACAATGACAATACTTAAAAGTCTCTTATTACAACAAAATATGTAAAATCTTAAGGCAAAGATTATGGAATCAATAGTTAGTAAAAGAACAACCATGGCAAGTCCTCTAAAAAAGACTTACCATAGGAGTAAACCTTGATTCTCCGCATTTTGAAGCTCCTAACACCTACATATGGAGTTATAAATACAGAAACATCGTTAAAACAGGCATGGGGCATTACAGTAAGAGAAACCCACCAACATTAGAAACTTATTAATGGCAATTACTTAGGAACATCTATCATTAAACTATGTATTGTGAGGAAAATTTTAAACTCTACCTCCAACTACAGCCCCTTGACCCAACGGAAAACAGACCAAACCATGTTGGAAAGATACAACTGTAAGCTATCACAATTGACACTTTCGCCATAGAATACGCGAACTAAGAAATAACATAATCATTGAATGAGAAGAGAAAGACCATTCGCATTGGCTGGTATTTGCAATCTTGCCAATTGGTAAAACAACCACC
Organism: Portulaca oleracea; assembly: GCA_029582165.1. NCBI lineage: Eukaryota > Viridiplantae > Streptophyta > Magnoliopsida > Caryophyllales > Portulacaceae > Portulaca > Portulaca oleracea. Next base: position 9,824,885 of record CM055885.1, on the reverse strand, counting down.
GATAACCAAAAGCAATGATCTTCCTCGAAAAACAATCACATACTATATAAGCATTAAATAATAAATATAGTGTCATAGCTTAAGTAAAACCTTGATCTAATTTCAGAAAAACACCAACTGTCACATACTATATAAGTATTAAGTAATAAATGGCTCTTAGATTAATGATAGCGCTTGGTTGAGCATTGCATACAGCTTCCAGAATCAGAAAATAGTTTATGCTTTGATGGATTCATTGCTTTTATGCTTGTTAGTTTGTGTATGTAGTTGAGTATATGTTAGTATATTTACATAATCAATATTTGCACTTAATTCATCAAATCAATATCAGAAAGAATGAATGAATGAATGAATGAATGAATGAATGAATGAATGAATGAATGAAAATGGCAGAGTGCAATTAGTATACTCCAAAAAAAAAATGAAACAACAAATCAACAAGCAAAAAAAACAACATTTATCAATAAAACAACCGACAAAATCAATTATAAAGAAACTAATCAAAAAGAAGATTGTAACCTGGAACCACAATGTTTGGCAACCTTCCCCAAGATAGATGTTGTTCCCACATTGACACAAGCAATAACGATGGCCTACTTTTTAAAAATGAAAAGAAAAGAAAAAAGAAATAGAAACAAACAACGGTCTAGTGGTAACCAGGGTGAGAATTTCCTTTTCCACTACCAACACATTAGTAAGTTCCTCCTCAGATAGTAATTTCAATAGCTAGACATGAGCCACAAACATTAAAGTTAATGTGGGAAAAACGTCTATCTTGGGGAAGGTTGCCAAACATTGTGGTTCCAGGTTACGATCTTCTTTTTTATTAGTTTCTTTATAATTGATTTTGTGGGTTGTTTTATTGATAAAATGGCAGAGTGCAATTAGTATACTTTAAAAAAAAATGAAACAACAAATCAACAAGCAAAAAAAAACAAAATTTATCAATAAAACAACCGACAAAATCAATCATAAAGAAACTAATCAAAAAGAAGATCGTAACCTGGAACCACAATGTTTGGCAACCTTCCCCAAGATAGACGTTGTTCCACATTGACACAAGCAATAACGATGGCCTAGTTTTTAAAAATGAAAAGAAAAGAAAAAAGAAATAGAAACAAACAACAGTCTAGTGGTAACCAGGGTGAGAATTTCCTTTTCCTATACCAACACATTAGTAAGTTCCTCCTCAGATAGTAATTTCAATAGCTAGACATGAGCCACAAACAACAGTTATCAAGCTTCTGCCACATTTTTGTTGAAACTTTGAGATTCTTTGGGATATAATGCAGATGAGGAGAAAGCAGGAAAAAGTTACCAAGGCTCCGGCTTTTCTAGCCATTCTTTTTGCTCACATGTCCATCTTTTCCACGAAAACCTTCCTCTCCTTGTGCACATATTTCTCCCTTCTCAGTTTCTTATATGGGGCAGCTGCTCAAAGTGTTGCATCAACTGCTAATCTCTTCACAGGACCCTGTTCAGAATCACTCTTTTCAGTGAAGACAGTATACAAGTACAACAATGCACTAGACAAAAATAGAAGGCAACTATCTAAGCTAATTAAGTAAGAAAATATTTCCAAATGTCTCGATTCTTGGAATTTGACCCAGAAAAATGAAACACCGGTCAGTTCTTCATATTCCTTTTCTCCTTTTTGTTTTCTTGCCTTGGAAAAGGGAAGAGGTTGATGAGGACAGAGTTTCAAGCAAATAAAATGACAAACTATGAAGCATAGGGCACCTTTGGAAGCATGGGTCTAATGTAACGCCCTCTATCCTTTGAGAATATGACATTCTTTGCTCTCCCAGCCTTTCCTTTGCGTCTCTGAGCCTGCTGAGCAAAGAAAAGAAGTTTTTCGTCCACCAACCCTCCTTCTGCATCAAAGATAAACTCCTCAGGTATTTGCTCCTGCTGTTCGTTTTCATCGTCATTTTCCTCGTCATCTTCATCCTACAGTATGCAAGACTCCCTTTTAAGAAAACTTACAACACATCAAAGAACAGATAGCAAGTTTACAAATCAATCCCAGATCACAAAGAAATTGGTGATATGGGGAAGAGAAACCTCCTGGTCTTCTTCCTCATTCTGCTCCTCTGACGAGTCTTGATTCTGTTGAGGTGGTGGAGGAGGTGGTGGCTGCTGATTTTGCTGATCTGGGGGCCTTTCCTGGACTCTATTGAATGAGGGAGAATTACGAGCTCAACCTGAAGAATTCACGAGTCTCAAAAATTGTAATCAGTTATTATAAGTCATATTCCACTTTGACCATGACATCTCTACAAAAGTAAAAAGTAAAAATACTTCAAATTCTCAGATCAACTTCATAAGTTTGTAGGTTAACTATTGTCACCCCCTATTTCTTTTTGCTTAGATGATCCAACTGAGGGTCTAATAACTAATGGGACTCGTCAGCGCTTAGGAGGTGAGGGACAAGGGCAGGACTTCTTCGTTCCCAAATGCCGTACTGATACTTGGATCCCCTCACCTCTGTTATGGAAGGTGCATGGAATCCCATTTTACCTCTTTGGTGTTTTTGGCACTATACCTACTGACACCAAGGAAGTTTTACATCTCCTCGAATTGCATATAAACCTGAATTAAAACAGATAGAAGGATAACATAGTTTACAGAAAAGATAACAGCTTTCTTGAGGTCATCCACACCAACTTTTTCGCGTCCGTCTAAAGCTGCCAAGCATTTAGCAACACGGGAAGCCTACAACTCAGCTCTGTGTCCCTGCAATATTGATGTTACTGTCATGTAAGCTCAGAAGCTACAAGAACCAGTAAGAAAGCATATGGTATATTTTGCATCAGAAAAGATCATTTACACATTATGCATTGGTTAAGGTACGAGTATCGTTGTGTGGTCAGGTTGTTGCAGACCAGCAGCAGGTTAAGCATTTGTAACAGGAAGTTGCTAGATTGGAAGAAGAGCTTCAGAGTCCTGAAGCTTTGTCAAAGTCATCTTTGAGAGCTTTAATGGTTGCCAATGACATGAAAATGCAGAAGAGGAGAGTGAAGAATACAGTGGTCAACAATTAATCACATAAGCCAACAACGACAATGGCAAAAACAATTAGATGCACAATCAATAATTACAATACACCGTTAAGAGATTTTGAAGACAAACATTTGAGACAAATCATCATTTACAAAAGGGATTCAGGAGAGCAACCAAGACAAATCACTCACTCATTCTCTAAGAATAACTCTCTATACAAAATCCCACTAGCATACTGAATTTTCTTGAAATGATCAACTCCCTGTCAAGATCAGTGGAGAAGCTTGGGATTTTAAAAAGAAGAAAAAAAAAGGAGAGATATCAGAAAAAAAAAAGGAGAGAATACAGTGGAGAAGCTTGGAATTAACCTAACAAATGCAACAAAAAAAAATCACAATTCAGCTGGTTATCGATCAAAAACATTCACACTCCCAAAAATAAAATAAAAAAAATCACAATATCAACTACTGCTATAAAATTAGCTATCAATTATCACACAAAGTTACCCAAAATTGTCACAATAGCCCAACAGTACCCTAATCTGCTTCCATACGCTTGAAATAAACACAAACCCTAGATTCAGTTCTAATCTTTTCCCAAACAAATAACAATCTACCAACTCATGCCTCCAAAATTTTCAAATTGTACACCAACCAAAACCCTAATTTCGTCAATTCTCCCACCAATTCAAAAACTAAAATTTTAATTTTCATAAATCAATACCTGTTATAATTGCAATGAACCCTAACTTTTCAGACGACAGGCACTGGGAGTCACGGCACTGCAGGTCGACGAGGACAGTTGTGTCGGAGATGGGAGCCGCTGGTCGCCTGGGAATTAAGGTATTTGCAGCTGCAGTACTTGCGAATCATCCCTATCAGCTACAAAGAAACATATTTTTCTGTGCATAAAGCAAACGGTTTATCGAATTCTTCTTTTGTCACTTAGACAAGAGCTTCTCGCTAAACAACCCCAAAAAAATCATATTGATCTGTGCACTAGTGATTCATCAATCCTACCAAACTTTGAGCAAATATTTAAACAGAAAGACAGAAAACAAATCTGCACATAAGAAAAGCAACCAATCCAAATAGTGCAAAAATTCTTCAATCGGAAAAAATGGCCTAGACTGACCTTCGGAGGAACGCTTGGATAGAGTTGCAGAAACATCGAATGTAGACCATAAAGCGGTGGACGTAGCAGTGGCGGGCATAGTTCTAGAAGAAAGGTCGAAGGCTGACCATAAAGACGATGATCCAACGACGTTTCGGGAAGCGGCGGCGAGGTCTGCGGAAGTGGGAAGAAGTGAAGGAGTTCGGTCGGCATAGGAGGGATAGAGAGAAGAAGGAGAGAGAGGCCGATGGTGGTCGACAAATGAGGATGTATCGGGAAGAGGAGGAAAGGGGGGGTGGGTTGCAATTGTCAATTGACAGTAGTTGATTGTTTAATAACTGAGATAATTGAGCGTCTAAATATATTTATGAATGATAAAGCACATATTGACATATAAGCATAAATCCAGCTTTGAAGTCAGGTTAGTATAATTTTTAAAAACTTTTTATAAATGGAGGAAAAGTTAATGGAAAAATTAAAAAATTCAACTAAATTCAATTTTAATGGTTAAATATTCATTTCAAATCATTGCAGTTATACATATAGGTTGGGCTCTACTAAATAACACTTTGCTGTAAATGTTTTTCTGGTCAAAGCTCATTTTGATTGATTTTGATTGATGGCAACACTAGAGAGTAAATAAAGTACCAAATTGTAAATAAATCTTAAGCCCAACACTAGAGAGTAATAAACCAATATCTTTTTAGCACAATATTATGTAGTCAATTGCCACTAACTGTGACTCCTTTGCATACTAAATCAGTTTGCATGCAAGAGTATAAAAATAGACAAGAAAGAGTACATGAAGATTCTAGATATACATTGTGTCCCAAAATATTTGTAGAAAACTAGTTTGTAAAGGAGTTTGTGCTAGTGTGCTAAGGAGTTTGTGTTTGCGTGCAAAGGAATCTGTTTTTGTGTGTGAATGCATATGTGTTAATGTGTAAAAGAGTTTGCGGTAGTGTACAAAGGAGTCTATGTTAGTATGCAAAAGAGCTCTTACTAATGTGTAAGTCAAAGAATTTGTGTTAGTGCATAAATGTGTCTTTGTTAGCATGTAAATGAGTCTATAGTGATGTGTAAAAAAGTCAATGATAATGTACAAATGAGTACATCTCACAAAATATTAGTATGCAAAGGAATTTGTGTCAGTGTGCAGAAAATTTTATCCCATAAAAATATTAGTATGCAAATACTTAAGAGGTACACCAAACAAAAACTCATACAAAAACTCATACACACTAATTAAAGATAATTTTTATACACACCATATATTGGTGTAAATCACTTAAAAATCTCTTTCAAAAAAACAATAAAAACTATAAAGAATAGTGAAAATATAAAAGAAAGAAGAGAGAGAAACAAAGCAAAAAATAATATGATAAATAATTTAATATCGATAATTTATATATTAAAAATAAAAATCATAATTGGGTGTAAATAGAAAAATATATGAAAAAGTGAGATATTGAAAACAACATGAAAATAATTTTTAGAAAGGAAAACATAATCTTACTTTTAGTTACCATGAATCAAAGCATAGACTTCTAATACATTACTAGACAGATTTAACCATCCAACTAATTAATTTCTACGCTAGGAGAAGCTTAACAATTATATTTGTACAACTTGCGTTGTGTTTTTGGACCAGGCTTTATGCTTTGGGTTGGGCTGAACACGGGAGTAGTACCAAGGTTTGTACTCCCGCGAGAGTACGATCTAATAACTTATCACCTTATTGTAGAGCACGCATAACTAAAATAAGACTCCCCTCGTCCAGACCCAAAAAATGTATTTTGGTATTTTTCCTCAGGAACATCTCTCTTTCTCAGGAGCTTTGTGCCAAAGCATTGTTCAAAATTAGGAAGGAAATTTACAGAAAATAATCAAATTAAATATGACATTAGCTCCTTGCTTTACTGTGATCTTGATAAAAATTTTGCAATATGATCAGGACACAACGTACCTAATGGTTCAATAAGATCATCAACAGGTGCAAATTAAAATTGTGGAGCTTAGGCCCCGTTCTTTTATATGGCTGGCTACAGTGCGGTGCGGTGCAGTGCGATGTGGAAGAAATATGGTAGATTGGGAAAAGTTGTGGTGGATTGTGGTGGGTTGGGGAATGTTGTGATGGGTTGTGGTGGAATATGAAAAGTTTAAATTTTAATAATAAAAAGATAAATTATGTTAATAAATTTTAAAAAAATAGATTGTGGTAAGTTGTTGTAGATTGTGGTGGGGTGTGGTGGAATTTGAAAAATTGCGGTGCGGTGTGGCACCGCAGCCTGCTAGCCGCATAAAAGAACGGGGAATGAATTATTTAGTGATCAAAGTAGAGTGCTGGGATAAAATTGCCATTGAAATTTTCCAATTAGTCAAAATTGCCATTGATTTTTTCAAATTGTCAAAAATGTCATTACAGTTTCCAAAAAACTCAAAACTGCCATTGTTACCTGTTACTCCAGGTTACTACCAGTTATTCCATTTTTTTTGAAAATTTTTGAAATTAAAAATGGAAGGGGAAGTTGGAGATTGAAGTGAACAGAAAGAAGAAGATGAAAACACAGAAGAAGACACAGAAGAAGAAGAAGAAGAAGAAGAAGAAGAAGAAACGAGAAGAATAAAACGAAGGAGAAGAATAAGAAAATGAAGGAGGAGAAGAAGACTTCAGGGGACCCTTATACTCTATAGCTATCGAATCATCTGGATTATGCACATTCTTGAGCATCTCACTCCAATCATATCCCATTTATCACCCACCTCCCTAACCCTCATCAAATTACAGAAACTAAACTCCACAACCTAAGAACCCTGAGGACTAATCCTCAGATGCCATCAAAAGAGGGGCAAAAGGGTGTAAACACCAAGGATTTTGTTCCAAATTCAACCCAATTTGACCACCCAGAAAACCTAGCAAGTTTAAAGTTCTTCTGTTTTTGCTAAGTAAACAACCAAAACAGATGAACAACAAACAACTAAAGCAAAGTATTCTGAAAATTCAGCAAGGGTGAGGATTTAGAACCAGAAAACGAAGACCCAGATGAGATTAATGCTTGACAAATGCACCCATAAAAACTTCTTCAGCTTTATCAGATGCAATTGATGAAGGAGAAGAAGGCTTGAGAATAAGAAGACATGGAAGAAGTAGAAAAACCCAGAAGAAGAAGGCTTTTGACATTAACCTGCAATAGCAGGTAACACATGGAGAGAGTGACACTTTTGAATTTTTTTGAAACAGTAATGGCATGTTTGACAATTCGGAGAAATCAATGACAATTTTGACTAATTGGAAAACTTCAATGGCAATTTTAACGCAGCACTCGATCAAAGTAAGTTGTGGATGAAGATTAAAAAATTTTAGAAAATATTTCTATTTATTTAGTTTCCCTTTGTAAACGTTGATGAAATCTTATTTATTATTCTTTTATCATATTTAAGTAATAAATTGTAATAATGCAGGCTTATTTAGGAGTATCATAAATAGATGAGATTCTTCCTAAATTTAACCCATAGGACGATCTTTTGCAAAATTGTTAAGTTAATTACTTATTTTGCATATTTTTTTCCAAACATGTAAGAAATTGCTGTTTTTTTTTTTGTTTGAGATCGATAATAATTAACATAACATTCCTTTTGAACTTAAAAACACTGTGTTGCTTTGATGGTTAGCTTATGAAAATTTCATTCAACATATCTTAAGTTTGAGTCTTGGCCTCTTCGGGCCTTGTTCTTTTTATTGACCCCAAAATGGTTGTATATCTAGACCATCATCCAAGGAAAAGGGAAATTCTTGTTCTTTTTATTGACCCCAAAATGGTTGTATATCTAGACCATCATCCAAGGTAAAGGGAAAGAATTTCGATTATATTAAGATATTCGGTTTTTCTATACGTGTCCCTAAGGGTGATGTGTAAGGAGAATCTTATTTATTTTTGTTTTTCTATTTAAATATAATTAGATATTTCTACGCCCCATTCTTTTATGCGGTATCGCACTACACCGCACAACTCGATATTCTACCACATTTCACCACACCCCACCACACACTACCACAATCATTACCAAAATATCTTCTTATTTTTTCTTACTCCTCACTTTTCCCCTCTCCTTTTACATTCTGTCTCCTCACCTACCCCACCTACCACAACTCATCACAATCCACCATACTTCACCACACTTTTTCAAATTCCACCGCACCGCACCGCACCACTAACACACCGTACAAAAGAACGGAGCCCAAATAAAATATGTTACTAAATTTTATCTATTATTAACGTTTCCTATTTAAATATTTTTTGGAAAGTAAATTACGGAAATCTATTTAGAGATACGACGAATTTAAAAAAAATCATAACTCATCCCATTCTTACTCCCACTCACGTTTTCAATTATGTCTTTTAAAACTTGGTGAAGATCATTCAAAATTAATTTTTATCATGTTCATGACCACCTACCACCTACCTTCATTTCATATTCCACTTTACTATCACTATCACTAATCTTAAACCCGTGCGATGCACGGTGTATGATAAAATAAATATTATTTTTAACAAAATTTACTTAAATTATTATTGACATATAAGTTAAAAAGACCACAACATAAATTACATAATTAAATGAAAAAATATGAAAATTGTTCAAATAAAAATATATAAAATTAAAAATACATGTAAGTCAAGAGTTTAAGTAAGAAACATACAATCATATTTTAATTCATGATAAATTTATTAGACATTATAATTATAGCAATGGATATATATGTTTAGCATTGGACTACAATTATGAAAACACTTTTTTTTTTGTGTAATTACGACCGATAATAATTATGAAAATGCATTTTATTTGTGTTAATAATAATATCAGGAAGGCAAGTCGATGACAAAGGTCTACTTATACATGTGTTTGTTAGGGTTCTACCAAAGTTACTACTACAATTGAGTTGACTAGAGTTTTAGTAGAGTTAATGTTATAATGCGTTAGGTAAATATTCTTGTCACTGATTTTTGTGGATTTATTGGAGTGCTTGCGGGTTGTATTTATAGGAGCAACGAATATTTATTTTACGAGAATATTATATAGTAGACTTTGAGAAAACTTTGGATTACCGTCGCAGTGAACGAATGTTAAGATAAAATACGATTCCTGCATATTTTCTGATTTAGGAGTTATTATGATTAAACTTCTAGATTGTTATTAAAAAAATTTTTACTGACTTGGGAGGTGTTAGGGTTAAACTTTTAGATTGTTACTTTTTAAAAAAATGGGTTTTTGCTAAACAGCGTGGGAGCGATATCTAAGAAAAATTTAATCTATTTATCGTTAGGATACTTCTAATTGAGTATGGTTGATTTATAATAAAATGTTATATATGTTGAAGTAGCTGACTGGTATGGATTTTCTTTTTATGTTCTAAAGTCATGGGTCTGAGGCATGCATTGTGCACATTGGGTGTGTTCTTTTCATTTTTGTTTTTCAATTTCTTCACATATATTTTTTATATGCCAATCAAAGATTTATTTTTTATTACTCATATTTTTTACTTTTACGAAATTTATTTTTAAAATTTTTTCTACTCACCCAATTTTTAGACTATTATGATTTAATTTTTTTTCCTCGTTCATAATCTTAATGTAATGTACTTGATTAAAAATATGGTCTAATTATCATTCATATTTTTTCAAAATCTTAATGTATGGTACTTGATTAAAAATTATTTTTTATCTTTTAATTTATTCTATATAGTTTAATTTAATTATAAAATATTATATGGTATTAATTGCTATTAAGATATTGATGAAAAATTCGATCATGCATTATTTATGGTTTTTGAGGTTCTTTTATGGTCAGAAATTATTGCATAGTTCGACACAATATCTTTTTAGCACAATATTATATAGTCAATCGCACACTAATTGTGACTCCTCTGCATACTAAAACAATTTGCATGCAAAGAATATAAAATTATGCAAGAAAGAGTACGCGAAGATTCTTGATATACATTGTGTCCCAAAATATTGGTAGAAAACTAGTGTGTAAAGGAGTTTGTGCTACTGTGCTAAAGAGTTTGTGTTTGCGTGCAAAGGAATATGTGTTTGTGTGTAAATGCATCCGTGTTAGTGTGTAAAGGAGTTTGCGGTAGTGTACAAAGGAGTTTATGTTAATGTGCAAAACAGTTCTTACTAGTGTGCAAATTAGGGGTGAGCGGGACCGGGATCCCGGTAATTTTTGGAGGTCCCGGTCCCGGTTGTGAACGGGAGTAAAGTTTTACTCCCGCTCCCGCTCCCGGTTGTGACCGGGAGTAAGAATTATACGCTCCGGTCCCACTGACCGGGAAATCAACCGGGAAATTTTTAGTCCCGATTTCCTAATTTTTTTTACTAATTATTTGATTTAATCCAATAAAAACCAATATAAATTATACAAATTTTCTATAATTTCACAAATGTGAGTATTGGTTTGTTTACATAGCCACTTTTTCCTAGATTAAAATTACGCAATATCTAATACATAACATTTTTTCGGAAAAAAATGTTAAGTTCGAAATAGTAATAAATAAAATAAATCTAAAGAGCGAGCACAAATTAAATTAAAAAAATTTATCAATGATAATAAAGTCACTTGATTTGTTATATATATATATATATTTATATATATATATATATATATATATATATATATATATATATATATATATATATAAACCGGGAATCGGTACCGGGACCAGGAAGAGGTTAAGTCCCACTCCCGGTCCCGTTGTTGACCGGGACTTTAATTTTAGTCCCGCTCCCACCGGGAACGGGATTTTGGGACCGGGACTTGACCGGGACCGGGACGGGACCGGGATTCCCGGAATTTTCGCTCACCCCTAGTGCAAATCAAAGAATTTGTGTGTAGTATATTAACGTGTCTTTGTTAATATGTAAATGAGTCTGTACTGGTGTGTAAAAAAGTCTATGATAGTGTGCAAATGAGTACATCCCACAAAATATTAGTATGCAAAGGAATTTATGTCAGTGTGCAAAAACATTTATCCCATAAAAGATTTAGTATGCAAATACACAAGGGGTACACAAAACAAAAACTCATACACACTAATTAAAAATAATATTAATTATTTATACACATCATATATTGGTGTGAATCACTTAAAAATAACTTTTAAAAAACTATAAAAAATATAAAGAATAGTGAAAATATAAAAGAAAGAGGAGAGAGAAACAAAGCAAAAAATAATATGATAAATAATTTAATATTGATAATTTATATATTAATAAGAAAAATTATGATTGGGTGAAAATAGAAAAATATATGAAAAAAATCAGATATTGAAAACAACATAAAAATAATTTTTATAAAGGAAAACAAAGTCCTCCAGTACATCACTAGACGGATGCAACCATCCAGCTAATTAATTTCTACACTAGGAGAAGCTTAACAATTATATTTCTACAACTTGCATCGAGTCTTTGGACCTGACTTTATGCTTTGGGTTGGGATGGACATGGGAGTAGTACCCCTGTGCCCCCGCGGGAGTACGATCTAATAACTGATCACCTTATTGTAGAGCATAACTAAAATAAGACTCCCCTCATCCAGACCCAAAAAATTTAAGTATTTTTCCTCAGGAATATATCTCTTTCTCAAGAGCTTCATGCTAAAGCATTGTTCAAAATTACGGAGGAAATTTACAGAAAATAATCAAATTAAATATGACATTAGCTTCTTGCTTTACTCTGATATTGATAAAATTTTGCAATCTGATCAGGACACAACGTACCTAATGGTTCAATAAGATCATCAACAGGGTGTAAATTAAAATGGTGGAGCTTAGGCCCCATTCTTTTATATGGCTGGCTACGGCGCGGTGTGGTGCGGTGTGGAGGAATTTTGGTGGATTATGGTGGGTTGGGAAACGTTGTGGTGGGTTGGGGAAAGTTGTGGTGGGTTGTGGTAGAATATGGAAGGTTTAACTTTTAATAAAAAGATAAATTAAATTTAAAAGATAGATTGTGGTGGGTTGTGATAGATTGTGGTGGGTTGTGGTGGACTATGGAAAATTACGGTGCGGTGTGACATCGCAGCCTGCCAGTCGCATAAAACAAGGAGACCTTAATTATTTAGTGATGAGAGTAAGGTGTGGATGAATAATAAAAATTTTAGAAAATATTTCTATATATTTAGTTTCCTTTGTAATGTTGATGAAATCTTATTTATTATTCTTTGTTCATATTTAAGTAATAAAATTGTAATAATAGATAGGATTCTTCTTAAATTTAACCCACAGGAAGACCTTTTGCAAAACTGTTAAGTTAATAACGTATTTTGTAGATTTTTTTCCAAACATGTAAGAAATTTCTAATTTTTTTTTTGTTGAGATTGATAATAATTAACATTACATTCCTTTTGAATTTCAGAACACTGTGTTGCTTTGATGGTTAACTTATGAAAATTTTAATCAAAATATCTTAGGTTTGAGTCTTGGCCTCTTGGGGCCTTGTTCTTTTTATTGACCCCAAAATGGTTGTTTATCTAGACCATCGTCCAGGGGAAAGGGAGAGGATTTTCATTATATTAAGATTTTCGGTTTTACTTTACGTTGCCCTAAGGGCGACGTGTAAAGAGAATCTTATTTATTTTTCTTTTCCTATTTAAATATAGTTACATATATCTAATAAAATATGATGATAAATTTTATCTATCATTAACTTTTCCTATTTAAGTATTTTTTGAAAGTAAATTACGAAAATTTGTTTAGAGAAACGAGGCCAGGAGGAATTGAAAAAAATCATAACTCATCCCATTCTTAGTCCCACCCACGTGTTCAATTATGTCTTTTAAAACTTGGTGAAGATCATTCAAAATTAATTTTTATCATGTTTTTTTTTATCGTTGAAAGCCAATAGGCTAAAAAGCATCAAAAATGCTACAAAATATCTGTCAAAACAGCAAAAATCACAGAGACAAAACAACAAACCAGTCAGCAAAAGCAGAAAGTTACAACCAGTAGAACCCGAGAAGGCACCTAACAACAGTTGGAAAAACATCCAAAGAAAGAAAAAACAATCACTTCTTGGATAGAATAATCTTTAGCCCACAAACTTTTTCCACCAAAGCCTGCTTTCGATCAATCGCCGCTCTTGCATCCTCTATGATCTTCAACTTCCGCGAAGTTTCAAAAGACGTCGATTTAGACTTCCGAGACGCATTCAAAACCAACATCCATTTAGATTTCAACACAACCTTCCCTCTCCTTTTACTCCTAGTACCAACCTTTGAAAGAGCCAAAGTAGAATCCTCAAGATTAAGAGAGACATCAGACACCGATTTGATCGAGACTGTGTCCTCGCTATCAATAGGGGCATGATCACAAAGGACATCCTTATAAGAACACAAAGGAGATGTAAAACAACCATGTGATCCCAGAGCACCATCACCGTCAATCGAATGAGTCACCTTTGCACAGATAGGGCTTGTAAAAGTCCACTCAGAATCAGTAGGGACAAAAGAGGGTGAATGAGACAGCTTACTCTAATTGGCTTTAGGGACCCAAACCCACTTAACAGGTTTAAAGCTCGACTTCTTTTGAAATTTAGCCCATGAGACAGCTAAACAAGACCCATTAAGCACCAACCATTAAGACATCGAATAGCATTCAGACCCGCTTGCTTATTTCTAAAGCGAACAAAGCCAAACTTCTTCCCATTCTTACTTGATTTCTGAGGAATGTAAGCATCAGAGACAAACCCACAATCAACAAAAAGATTCTTCCAACCCAAATTATCAACCCCATCAAGAAGGTTATCAACAAACAAGGAAAATGAGCAAGACCCAACTCCCGAAGACACATTATAAGAGGTATCAACAAGTTGGTCATCATCCTCCTTCACAGCCGCATCAGTAAACACCACAACATAAATTACACAATTAAACGAAAGATATGAAGCTTGTTCAAATAAAATTATGTAAAATTAAAAATACATGTAAATTAAGAGTTCAAGTAAGAAAAATATAATCATATTCTAATTCATGATAAATTTATTAGACATTATATGTTTTGTTGTGGACTACAATTATGAAAACACTTTTTTTTTTTGTAATTACGACTGATAATAATTATGAAAATCCATTTTATTTGTGTTAATAATAATATCAGGAAGGCAAGTCGATGACAAGGTTCTACTTATACATGTGTTTGTTAGGGTTCTACCAAAGTTACTACTACAATTGGGTTGACTAGAGTTTTAGTAGAGTTAATGTTATAGTGCGTTGGGTATATATTCTCGTCGCTGATTTTTGTGGATATATTGGAGTGCTTGTGGGTTGTATTTATATGAGCAATGAGTATTTATTTTCCGAGAATATTAGATAGTAGACTTTGAGAAAACTTTGGATTACCGTTGCAGTGAATGAATGTTAAGATAAAATACGATTCCTGCATATTTTCTGATTTGGGAGTTATTATGATTAAACTTCTAGATTTTTATTTAAAAAAATATATTATTGATTTAGGAGGCATTAGGTTTAAGCTTCTAGATTGTTTTTTTAAAAAATGTGTTTTGCTAATTACCATCGTGGAAGCGATATTTAAGAAAAATCTAATCTATTTATCGTTAGCATACTTCTAATCGAGTATGGTTGATTTATAATAATTGAATCTTTTTGTGTATATAATTGTTTTTTTTAGATCTTGTTTTCTTGTAAATAGAGTTCCAACTAATAAAAATTTTATTTCCTTGAATAATTAGAATTATGTACCCTTATTAATTAGTAAGTATTTTACTTAAAACTAAAATTATAGGTTGCGAAGCAGAACTAACTATTGAACAACTCCATTAACGAACATCATCATCATTCAAGAACAAAAACACATGCAAAATATCACGGGGTGACTTTAATTTGTATAACACCTGTATGGCGCTAGCAAATTTTAACCCGATTTTATATTATTAGGAGTTTGCTAGTAAGCCTTTTACAAGCTTAACTTAGACTATGAGAGACTAAAAAATCTTTATAGAAAAGAGATAAGAGTATGTTTGAGAGAAAGCTTTGAGTATTGCTTCCAATTGTTGGATGGTTACAAAGGAGACCCCCAAGGGGCATTTATACACTTCCACCTCCTCAATGGACGGTGGAGATTGATTTGATCTAAAAATTCATATTGTGTCTCTAGATCCTTCTATACAAATATATAATCATCTATTTAAGTGTAGAGCACTCTAGAATATTCTAGGACATTCATGAGTAGTCTAGAGGACTCTAGGGAATCTACCTATAATAGTTGGAGAATAACTTTGACTCTCATCTCCTTAATTGTAGGGTCTTGACTTTTAAATATATACATGCATTTTCTTGGGGAAAAAACTATTGCTCTTTCCTTTTGGAATTCAGTTATCGCTTATAGCTTCTTTTTTTTCAAATTTGTAATTTTATTTTTCTTCCCATTCCAAATTAGGAAGTTAGTGGCCGTACACATTCATTACATATGATTATGACTTTATTCATTACATATGATTATGACTTTATTCATTTCTTAATCACTCAATTACCTATTTTTTTAATTACGAATACAATACAATACAATTAATTTCTCCATTTTTATTTAACTGTCACAAAGACTTTTGTGTTGAAATTTTTTATTGTTTATATCTTATTTTATAAAATAATTCATAATATAAAATTGATATCATTATAATTATAATAAAAAAATATTATTAAAAAATATAATAATGTATTAGCACTGACAAACATTCAGATCGGTCAAATTCATTCAATGTCAAAATTCGGATGAGAAATTCATGTCCATACCTCGGTTTTTGTCGGACAATTCGAACGAAGATTCGGGTCAGAATTGAATTCGGACAATAGAAAAAAAGAAAAATTATGTCCAAATATTTTGTCAATTCGGTATATATCAAAATTCGGATGATAAATCTATGTATGGATCCCGTTTTTTTGGGGTCATACAATTCATATTTTTTGGATCAGGAAAAAATTATCCAACTCTATAATGTATTTTTTAAAAAATATTATTTGAGAAACTATGATTATAGATGTATCTAAAAAAGTTAAATGACAAGTTAAAAAATATATAGACCAAGTACATACGTTGCAAAATTTCGGGTCCGATTAAATCTGGGTTGGTCAAATTTAGTCAATGTCAAAATTCGAACGAGAAAATCATGTGCAATCCCCGTTTTTTTTCGGACAATTCGGACGAAGATTCGGGTCAGAATCGGATTCAGACCATAGAAAAAAAGAAAAATAATGTCCGAATATTTAGTCAATTAGGTCAATATCAAAATTCGGACGAAAAATCTATCTATGGATCCGATTTTTTTTTGGTTAATACAATTCACATTTTTCGGGTCAAAAAAAAAATTCCAACTCTATAATGTATTTTTTAAAACATATTATTTGCGAAACTATTAATTATAGATGTATCTAAAAAAGTTAAATGACAAATAAAAAATAGAGCAAGTACATATGTTCCCATAAAAAAATACAACATACATATTACTTAATTGGTTTCTTAATTATACCATTAACTATTTTTTTTTGTAATTATCAATGATGACCACTAGATCTATGACTAAAATATTTCTTGAATATTTTAAATTTTAATTTTTTAAAGAAAATTCATTTCTAAATAATAAGTATTTCCCTAATCTATATTACATGCACATGGAGCATATGCTCCAAAATATTGCGAGTGAACAATGATAATAGTAAAACTGAACAATAATAGCAACAAGAGTGAACAATAGTAAAACACATTCTCCAAATGCACCTAATAAATTGCAGTATTTTGCTATTAAATTGGATGTGATTATGTTACATATGCGTAGTCAAAATAAATTTTGATTCCAATCACTATGACATGCATCTTTAATTTACAACTTATTGGTTTGAATTTGATTGAGGAGTTGATCATTGTTATGCCTATGTTTAAGAACATTAATAAACACACGTCAAGGGAGTCAAATTACATTGCAGTTACATTATGAAAAAATTACTCAGAGGTACAAAAATATTTGGGGAAACTATTTTTTGGCACCCCAACTTTTCAAAACTCATTTTGAGGTACCCTTAATTTTTGGGTTAATTGTAACGTGGTTTGTAAGACCTCGGTTTTGTCGTTCTCTCTCAGGGAGCTGGCGGCCTTGGTCATAGAAACTAGGTCAAAGGTCGGGATGAGATTGCTAAGGTAAGGATATCGGTTGGAAAGGATCACAACGCAAGAAACAAAACTATCGGCTGGAAAGGCTTCAGAGGCTATTCAGGATGCAAACGGGGATGAGGAAATGGGTTTTGCAACAAGGGAGTAACAAGAAAAGAGAATCAAGTGGTAATTCCGGTAGAAAATACCAACCGGGCTTCCTCTTTCGAGGATAGTCCGGATTAACTTCCCCAAAGTCCATCGACAGACCCGGGAGTTAATGAAACGGAATTTCTTAGTTAGTTTCTATTTGCTTTCGCGAATTAGAATACTAACTATCCCAATTCCTACCTTCCAACACGAGTGTTGGATGTATTCAGGAGCCTTCGCACCCAAATACATCCTACTTGAGGGAAGGATAGGAGTGGGAAATTGATTTCCCAACTAATTACTCACTAATATTGCTAACCCAAACCTAATCACCCATTCACACCCTTAATTACCCCCTAACCCATAGGGTTTCTAGCGACTAATCATGATAAAAACTAAGCTAACAACATCCATACCAAACCTAAACATGATTTCTAACATCAAACAGCCATAAACAAGCAAGAACAATGAAATAGCAAGCAAAGCAATTAATAACAAGCAAAGTAATTAGCAAAGTAATTAATAAAAGAGTTAAGGGAAGAGAATACTTATCAAAATGCAGTAGATGAACAAAGGAAAGCAATAAAAAGATGATCCAACAATCTTTCAATTGATTGAATCCCCAAATCTTCAATAATAAACACAAATCTCCAAAACCCTAGATTAATCTCTCACTAGTCTCCCTCTAAAATCCACTAATTACAAGCTGAAATAATGTCTAAGTCTAATCCTAGATGCCCCCTAAGAAATCGTCAACAAGGAGTATATATACAAGGCAAAACTGTTGGCCAAAACGCAACACTTCAAGCAGAAAACACGCGCAGGACATAGGGAGACCGTGGCCACGGTCAAGGAGACCGTGGCCACGGTCAAGGAGACCGTGGTCACGGTCTCGTTCTGTCCAGCGAAAAAGGTCGGGCGATTTTGAGCTTCGAGAGACCGTAGGTACGGTCCAGGAAACCGTAGGTAGGATCTCCTTCGGGACTAGGAGGTCGTGGGCGCTACCCCTATGGTAGCGGGCGCTACCCCTATGGTAGCGGGCGCTACCTACTTCAGCTTACAATCCATTGCTGACTTGAGCACAGGTCGCGGGTGCTACCTCTATGGTAGCGGGCGCTACCCTGCAGGGTAGCGGGCGCTACCCTGCGAAAACTCTCGGGCGATTCTGGGCTCTAGGCGTAGCGGGTGCTACGCCATTTGTGGCGGGGGCTACGCTTCGCCTTCCCTTCCCTTTGTTCTTCCTTCTTTCCGAAGCATGTAACGCTCGATCCGAAGGTTGTAGCATTCGTTACTTCACTAATTGGAACCAAAATTCGGGAGTTTGGTCCTGGGTCGACTCCACCTCGGTTTCCGGTCCGGCTCGGCTCGGGAAATCACCAAGAATGCTATTAAAAAGGCCCGATTTGCTACGTTTTCGGTGAAAACTCCAAAATCTACAAAATAACCAAAAACACATTAAACGCTATGAAATTAAACCACGAAACGAGTTAAAAGCCTAAGGATTTAGGCGGTATTTAGATACAAAATTGGGTCTAAACACCCCCCCACTATTAAACTTTTGCTCGTCCCGAGCAAAACAAAACAAAACAAATAAGAAAACTAAACACCAACTCCTCTGTCGTGGGAGGAAACGAGTGCATTTAGCGTATGCACTAAGCCCTTTGAACCCCCCGGCAGCCTAGGTGGACGAGATGGACTCGTGAGGGTTTGTAGCGGCTGTACCCACAAAAGCCAAAGAAAAAGGAGAGAGGGAAAGTGAAAACAAAACCGAAGAAAACAAAAGGAAAGAAAAACAAAGGCTTTGATTCACAAGATCTCGTGATACAAACTAAGAAAACGTAATTAAGCCTCCCAAAGTAACCGTTAGGAGCATCTCACAAACACAAATCTCATATAAAAGCCAATCTTGAAGATTTTCAACTCCCTACACCTTATGCCAAGCAAAACCCAACATGCAAAAGCACAAAAGAGGGTTTTAACGGGAACCAAAAGACTCTAAAAACTCGTGTCCGAACTTGAAAACAACGAAACAACCAAGAGGAGCGTTGCCCTCCCTCCCATTTGGTCGCCCTTGGCTTGGTGAGGGCCGTAGGTGATGCAAGGGGAGGCCCCACTCTTTTTAGAAGCAAAAACTTTTTCTTTTCTTTCTTTTTGAGTTGGAATTACCAACGAAATTTGCTTTTTTTTCTGTTTGTTTTTAAAAGTCGGTATTAACCTTACTTTCGGGAATTGGACGGCCCATATAAGGGGTATACCCTCCCAACACGGTCTTTTCCATTCGCCTCTCCGTCGCAAAGCGATATGGGAGGAGGATTAAGGGGTATCCATCCCGTACCACGAATACCGGGCCCGTATAGGTTGGCTAAGTGTAGGTGGTTAATGTCTTCAGCGACACGCTCAACTTATTCATGTTATTGTATATTCAGAAAACTTTGCTTTCTTCTCTTTTCTTTTTGCACTTTTTTGCTTTTGCTAAACGAAAACAAAATAAACCCGGACACAAGCCCCTAGAACTTCCCGGTTCCAAGCAAAACGAGAAAGGAACGGGGGTCTCACTAGACACTTAATGAAGGGAGTCTATTAAGGGTAAGTCTCGACTAGAACCCGAATTAGGGCCGAAAATGCTCCAACCGGTTACTTTCAAAGAAGCTTAAGAACGGCTTCTCAACTTCGATAACGAGATCCAGGAAACAAAGCAAAACAAAAACAAAACGAAAAGAAAAACTGAAAAGGTTTTCATTCCCTTTTTTCTCCTTTTTCACCCGAAAATTTTCAAATGTTATGCAAAATCTAAAAAAATAAAGAACAAAACTACTAGGTGACCTACCGTTGAAACAGAATATCTCCCCCTCCACACACTTAAAACTCCACAATGTCCTCATTGTGGGAAGGTGTCACATGAAAAGGGTAGAGAACCTACAAAAACAAACAAACAAAAAACAACTAGCAAGTAAAAATGGTGGCGACCCGAGCCCACACGGCTCCAACAACAATATATCCCAACATAAACACTCAAAGGGGTTCGCCACCCAAAAGAAAATCAAGCAGGCAGCATGGATCATAGGATATTCAACTCAAAAAGAGAAGAGCGAAGAGATATTACCTGGAGTTCTTCAAAACAAATGATTACTCAATCCGCGATCCGTGATAATTAAGCAAAGGGTTAGGATATTCAAGTAAAAACAAGCAATGCTCGTAAGATCTGCATGCAAGATTAGAAACAAGGAAAAGAAACTAATAAAGGTAGGAAAAAGAAATTAATCAAAAAGAAAGTATGGGTTACCTTCCATGTAGTGCTTGTTTTAGGTCCCTAGCTTGATCTAAATACCCGTTTGATTCTTGAAAGACGGGGTGAACAAGATAGGAACGTTTTCCATCTCTTCCACCATTTTCTCTTCCTCCCTTTCTAGCAATTCCCCACTTTGCAAGCATAAAGGTCAAGATGATCTAACCAGTTTGTAGTTGGCCTCAGGGCGAAGAGAGGCAGTGGCTTCTTATGTTTCTTCCACCTTCTTTTTCTCCTCTTCTTCCAACATCTCCCAACTACCATAGTGAACCAAGCAAGTTGCTCCTCCGGCGGTCGAATAGAGTGAAATAGATGAGGAGGTAATTTAAACTCCATTTTACTTGTTTCCCGAAGTTTTGGAGCCTTGGGAACAAGCATGAGTTGATGACAGTCATCTTCCTACGAAAATTCTTCTTCCTTCTCAACCCCTTCCTTGAATTCTTCTTTAATGAAATAATTCGAAGTGATCGGGAAGTACTCAAACTCTACTTGAGGAAGAGGAAACTCCAAGGATGCTTCATCATTGATAAAAAAATCATGAACCTCCATACACTCAAATAAAGGTTCCTCCAAGGGAACATCCTCCACCTCTCGATTATATACCCCATCAATAAGATTAGTGAGGAACACAACCTCACTACCATCGGTCAACGTGGATAGGCTCAAGAAAGATCTCCTCCAAAGGACGCTCACATGAAAGCTCAAAAGTATAAGGTTCTATCAAGCACCCACCTATTTCCTCATTGAATTCTTCTTCCTCACTCAACTTCTCCTCATTCTCACTTTTAGCTTCCTCAAGCAACACCTCCCTTTCTTCATTCATCTCCAACTCACTCGCTTTTTCTTCTTCTCTCAAACATCCCTCCTCCGCAAAATTTGGTATTATCGCTTCCCCTTCACTCCGGAGGGTAATAAGATTCACCGGCACCATTGGAGTAGGTTGAGGTTGGATGGGGACGGTTTGAGGGATGTAGTCTATCTGAGCCGTTTGGGCCCATTGATTTTCAATGTTCTCGAGGCGAGCCCTATCATTCTCTTGATTTTCAACAATTTGCTTCAACAACTTCTCTATGTTGGACTCTTGAGATGGTTGGGGTTCTTGAAGTTGAGGAGTAGGTTGGTGATAAGTGGGTTGCAAAACTTCTTGGTTTTGGTGGTTGGGTGAGAAATATTGGATGTTTTGGGTGGTGGGTTGGGACTCCTACACGATTCCCAATTGGTTGGTTGTTCCATTAGATACCATCGTTTGTCGCATCTCTTGGACGACGCCCACAAGGAATTTGATAGCAGGTTCGCTCTCCAAGGAATAACCTCTACTTCCTAAACTCTGATGGCTTCCCAAGAAGGAGAATGTTGAAATAGCTCGTGAAGGAAAACAATTGCTTGATGCTCGGTCTTCATAAGGAACATTCCTCCCGATGCAATATCAATTGAGTCTTTAAGATCGTCTTGGACCCCATGGTAAAACTGACGTAACAATAACCAATCTGGAAGATTGTGATGTGGACATCACCTTTGAAGAAGTTTAAACCTTGCCCATGAATCGAAAAGAGTTTCTCCCGGCTCTTGCTTGAAATTCAAGATAGCTTGTCGAAGCCTATGCGTCTCATCAACCGGAAAGAAATGGTGAAGAAAATCCCGGCTCAATGCATCCCAAGTAGCATATGTACCGGGTGGACAAATGTCGAGCCACATCTTAGCTTTTCCTCCCAAGGTGAGAGGGAAAAGCTTCAATTTCAAAAACTCCGACGATACCTCTGGCATATGCACAAAACCAGTCCGGTCTTCAAATCTGCTAATATGATCGATAGGACCCTCGAAGCCATCTTCATAGAATTGGTTTCTCGCAAAAGCGTCCTGCAGGCACGGTTTGAACTCGAATGTTGCGGTGGGTGGTAGTGGCGGTAGGTTGATAGGATTGCCTCCCGTACCCGATATTGGAACGGCATATGATAGAAGGGTACGGGGTGAATCAGCTTGGACTTCACCCATTAGGACTTGAAACCTCCTACGATGCTCGGTAGAACATTAGGGCGTACCTACATGCACCAACAAGAACCGATAGAAACACCAACCTCATTTGGATTGGCACAAACTGATTTCTAGCGTGAAAGCAAACTCAATTAACCAAAGACCAAGAAACTATAACTAGGGGCGCTGGCTCCCCGGCAACGGCGTCATTTTGTGTAACGTGGTTTGTAAGACCTCGGTTTTGTCGTTCTCTCTCAGGGAGCTGGCGGCCTTGGTCATAGAAACTAGGTCAAAGGTCGGGATGAGATTGCTAAGGTAAGGATATCGGTTGCAAAGGATCACAACGCAAGAAACAAAACTAAGGTCGGTCAAGAAATGGGAAATGGGCATCAGAGGCTTTTCGGGATGCAAACGGGGATGAGGAAATGGGTTTTGCAACAAGGGAGTAACAAGAAGAGAGAATCAAGTGGTAATTCCGTTAGAAAATACCCACCGGGCTTCCTCTTCCGAGGATAGTCCGGATTAACTTCCCCAAAGTCCATCGACAGACCCGAGGGTTAATGAAACGAAATTTCCTAGTTAGTTTCTATTCGCTTTGGCGAATTAGAATACTAACTATCCCAATTCCTACCATCTAACACGAGTGTTGGATGTATTCGGGAGCTTTCGCACCCAAATACATCCTACTTGAGGGAAGGATAGGAGTGGGAAATTGATTTCCGAACTAATTATTCACTAATATTGCTAACCCAAACCTAATCACCCATTCACACCCTTAATTACCCCCTAACCCATAGGGTTTCTAGCCACTAATCATGATAAAAACTAAGCTAACAACATCCATACCAAACCTAAACATGATTTCTAACATCAAACAACCATAAACAAGCAAGAACAATGAAATAGCAAG
The DNA here is from genome assembly GCA_029582165.1 of Portulaca oleracea. NCBI lineage: Eukaryota > Viridiplantae > Streptophyta > Magnoliopsida > Caryophyllales > Portulacaceae > Portulaca > Portulaca oleracea. The sequence goes on along the minus strand of CM055885.1, from coordinate 9,801,293 downwards.
CAAAGCAATTAAGAACAAGCAAAGTAATTAATAAAAGAGTTAAGGGAAGAGAATACTTATCAAAATGCTGTAGATGAACAAAGGAAAGCAATAAAGAGATGATCCAACAATCTTTCAATTGATTGAATCCCCAAATCTTCAATAATAAATACAAATCTCCAAAACCCTAGATTAATCTCTAACTAATCTCCATCTAAAATCCACTAATTACAAGCTGAAATAATGTCTAAGTCTAATCCTAGATGCCCCCTAAGAAATCGTCAACAAGGAGTATATATACAAGGCAAAACTGTTGGCCAAAACGCAGCACTTCAGGCCGAAAACACGCGCATGACATAGGGAGACCGTGGCCACGGTCAAGGAGACCGTGGTCACGGTCTCGTTTTGTCCAGCAAAAAAGGTCGGACGATTTCGAGCTACGAGAGACCGTAGGTACGGTCCAGAAGACCGTAGGTACGGTCTCCTTCGGGACCAGGAGGTCGTGGGCGCTACCCTTATGGTAGCAGCTACCTACTTCATCTGACAATCCATGGATGACTTGAGCACAGGTCGCGGGTGCAACCTCTATGGTAGCGGGCGCTACCCTGCAGGGTAGCCGGCGCTACGCTCAGGGTAGCGGGCGCTACCCTGCGAAAACTCTCGGGCGATTCTGGGCTCTGGGCGTAGCGGGTGCTACGCCATTCGTGGCGGGGGCTACGCTTTGTCTTCCCTTCCCTTTGTTCTTCCTTCTTTCCGAAGCATGTAACGCTCGATCCGAAGGTTGTAGCATTCGTTACTTCACTAATTGGCACCAAAGGTCGGGAGTGTGGTATCGGCTCGACTCCGTCTCGGTTTCCGGTCCGGCTCGGCTCGGGAAATCACCATGAATGCTATAAAAAAAGGCCCGATTTGCTACGTTTCCGGTGAAAACTCCAAAATCTACAAAATAACCAAAAACACATTAAACGCTATGAAATTAAACCACAAAACGAGTTAAAAGCCTAAGGATTTAGGCGGTATTTAGACACAAAATTGGGTCTAAACACCCCCCCCCCCACACTTAAACTTTTGCTCGTCCCGAGGAAAATAAATCAAAACAAATAAGAAAACTAACACCAACTCCTCTGTCGTGGTAGGAAACGAGTGCATTTAGCGTATGCACCAAGCCCTTTGAACCCCCCGGCAGCCCGGGTGGACGAGATGGACTCGTGAGGGTTTGTAGCGGCTGTACCAACAAAATCCAAAGAAAAACGAGAGAGGGAAAGTGAAAACAAAACCGAAGAAAACAAAAGGAAAGAAAAACAAAGGCTTTGATTCACAAGATGTCGTGATCCAAACTAAGAAAACGTGATTAAGCCTCCCAAAGTAACCGTTAGGAGCATCTCACAAACACCAATCTCAGATAAAAGCCAATCTTGAAGATTTTCAACTCCCTACACCTTATGCCAAGCGAAACCCCACATGCAAAAGCACAAAAGTGGGTTTTAACAGGAACCAAAAGACCCTAAAAACTCGTGTCCGAACTTGAAAACAACGAAACAACCAACAGGAGCGTTGCCCTCCCTCGCATTTGGTCGCCCTTGGCTTGGTGAGGGCCGTAGGTGATGCCAGGGAAGGCCCCACTCTTTTTAGAAGCAAAATCTTTTTCTTTTCTTTCTTTTTGAGTTGGAATTACCAACGAAATTTGCTTTTCTTTTTTCTTTTTTTTTCTTTTTATTTTTAAAAGTCGGTATTAGCCTTACTTTCGGGAATTGGACGGCCCATATAAGGGGTATACCTTCCCAACACGGTCTTTTCCATTCGCCTCTCCGTCGTAAAGCGATATGGGAGGAGGGTTAAGGGGTATCCATGCCGTACCACGAATACCGGGCCCGTGTAGGTTGGCTAAGTGTAGGTGGTTAATGTCTTCAGCGGCACGCTCCACTTATTCACGTTATTGTATATTCAGAAAACTTTTCTTTCTTTTATTTTCTTTTTGCACTTTTTTTCTTTTGCTAAACGAAAACAAAACAAACCCGGACACAAGCCCCTAGAACTTCCCGGTTCCAAGCAAAACGAGAAAGGAACGGGGGTCTCACTAGACACTTAATGAAGGGAGTCTATTAAGGGTAAGTCTCGACTAGAACCCTGAGTTAGGGTCGAAAATGCTTCAACCGGTTACTTTCAAAGAAGCTTAAGAACGACTTCTCAACTTCGATAATGAGATCTAGGAAACAAAGCAAAACAAAAACAAAACGAAAAGAAAAACTGAAAAGGTTTTCATTCCCTTTTTTCTCCTTTTTCACCCGAAAATTTTCAAATGTTATGCAAAATCTAAGAAAATAAAGAACAAAACTACTAGGTGACCTACCGTTGAAACAGAATATCTCCCCCTCCCCACACTTAAAACTCCACAATGTCCTCATTGTGGGAAGGTGTCACATGAAAAGGGTAGAGAACCTACAAAAACAAACAAACAAAAAACAACTAGCAAGTAAAAAAGGTGGCGACCCGAGCCCACACTCCAACAACAATATATCCCAACATAAACACTCAAAGGGGTTCGCCACCCAAAAGAAAATCAAGCATGCAGCATGGATCATAGGATATTCAACTCAAAAAGAGAAGAGCGAAGAGATATTACCTGGAGTTCTTCAAAACAAATGATTACTCAATCCGCGATCCATGATAATTAAGCAAAGGGTTAGGATATTCAAGTAAAAACAAGCAATGCTCGTAAGATCTGCATGCAAGATTAGAAACAAGGAAAAGAAACTAATAAAGGTAGGAAAAAGAAATTAATCAAAAAGAAAGTATGGGTTACCTCCCATGTAGTGCTTGTTTTAGGTCCCTAGCTTGATCTAAATACCCGTTTGATTCTTGAAAGACGGGATGAACAAGATAGGAACGTTTTCCATCTCTTCGACCATTTTCTTTTCCTCCCTTTCCAGCAATTCCCCACTTTGCAAGCATAAAGGTCAAGATGATCTAACCAGTTTGTAGTTGGCTTCAGGGCGAAGAGAGGCAGTGGCTTCTTATGTTTCTTCCACCTTCTTTTTCTCCTCTTCTTCCAACATCTCCCAACTACCATAGTGAACCAAGCAAGTTGCTCCTCCGGCGGTCGAATAGAGTGAAATAGATGAGGAGGTAATTTAAACTCCACTTTACTTGTTTGCCGGAGTTTTGGAGCCTTGAGAACAAGCATGAGTTGATGACAGTCATCTTCCTTCGAAAATTCTTCTTCCTTCTCAACCCCTTCCTTGAATTCTTCTTCAATGAAATAATTCGAAGTGATCGGGAAGTACTCAAACTCTACTTGAGGAAGAGGAAACTCCAACGATGCTTCATCATTGGTTATAAAATCATGAACCTCCATACGCTCAAATAAAGGTTCCTCCAAGGGAACATCCTCCACTTCTCGATTATATACCCCATCATTAAGATTAGTGAGGAACACAACCTCACTACCATCGGGCTCAACGTGGATAGGCTCAAGAAGGATCGCCTCCAAAGGACCCTCACATGAAAGCTCAAAGTATAAGGTTCTATCAAGCACCCACCTATTTCCTCATTGACATCTTCATCCTCACTCAACTTCTCCTCATTCTCACCTTTAGCTTCTTCAAGCAACACCTCCCTTTCTACATTCATCTCCAACTCACTCGCTTTTTCTTCTTCTCTCAAACATCCCTCCTCCGCAAAATTTGGTACTATTGCTTCCCCTTCACTCCGAAGGGTAATAAGATTCAACGGCACCATTGGAGTAGGTTGAGGTTGGATAGGGACGGTTTGAGGGATGTAGTCTATCTGAGCCGTTTGGGCCCATTGATTTTAAATGTTCTCGAGGCGAGCCCTATCATTCTCTTGATTTTCAACAATTTGCTTCAGCAACTTCTCTATGTTGGACTCTTGAGATGGTTGAGGTTCTTGAAGTTGAGGGGTAGGTTGGTGATAAGTGGGTTGCCAAACTTCTTGGTTTCGGTGGTTGGGTGAGAAATATTGGATGTTTTGGGTGGAGGGTTGGGACTCCTGCATGATTCCCAATTGGTTGGTTGTTCCATTAGATACCATCTTTTGTTGCATCTCTTGGACGACGCCCACAAGGAATTTGATAGCAGGTTCGCTCTCCAAGGAATAACCTCTACTTCCTAAACTCCGACGGCTTCCCCAAGAAGGAGAATGTTGAAATAGCTCGTGAAGGAAAACATTTACTTGATGCTCGGTCTTCATAAGGAACATTCCTCCCGATGCAATATCAATTGAGTCTTTAAGATCGTCTTGAAGCCCATGGTAAAACTGATGTAACAATAACCAATCCGGAAGATTGTGATGTGGACATCACCTTTGAAGAAGTTTAAACCTTGCCCATGAATCGAAAAGTGTTTCTCCCGGCTCTTGCTTGAAATTCAAGATAGCTTGTCGAAGCTTATGCGTCTCATCAACCGGAAAGAAATGGTGAAGAAAATCCCGGCTCAATGCATCCCAAGTAGTATATGTACCGGGTGGACAAATGTCGAGCCACATCTTAGCTTTTCCTCCCAAGGTGAGAGGGAAAAGCTTCAATTTCAAAAACTCCGACGATACCTCTAGCATATGCACAAAACCAGTCCGGTCTTCAAATCTTCTAATATGATCGATAGGACCCTCGAAGCCATCTCCATAGAATTGGTTTCTCGCAAAAGCGTCCTGCAGGCACGGTTTGAACTCGAATGTTGCGGTGGGTGGTAGTGGCGGTAGGTTGATAGGATTGCCTCCCGTACCAGATGATGGAACGACATATGATAGAAGGGTACGGTGTGAATCAGCTTGGACTTCACCCATTAGGACTTGAAACCTCCTATGATGCTCGATAGAACATTAGGGCGTACCCACATGCACCAACAAGAACCGATAGAAGCATCAAATTCATTTGGATTGGCACAAACTGATTTCTAGAGTGAAAGCAAACTCAATTAACCAAAGACCAAGAAACTAAAACTAGGGGCGCTGGCTCCCCGGCAACGGCGCCATTTTGTGTAACGTGGTTTGTAAGACCTCTGTTTTGTCGTTCTCTCTCAGGGAGCTGGCGGCCTTGGTCATAGAAACTAGGTCAAAGGTCGGGATGAGATTGCTAAGGTAAGGATATCGGTTGCAAAGGATCACAACGCAAGAAACAAAACTAAGGTCGGTCAAGAAAAGGGAAATGGGCTTCGGAGGCTTTTCGGGATGCAAACGGGGATGAGGAAATGGGTTTTGCAACAAGGGAGTAACAAGAAGAGAGAATCAAGTGGTAATTCCGTTAGAAAATACCCACCGGGCTTCCTCTTTCGAGGATACTCTGGATTAACTTTCCCAAAGTCCATCGGCAGACCCAATGGTTAATGAAACGTAATTTCCTAGTTAGTTTCTATTCGCTTTCGCGAATTAGAATACTAACTATCTTAATTCCTACCTTCCAACACGAGTGTTAGATGTATTCGGGAGCTTTCGCACCCAAATACATCCTACTTGAGGGAAGGATAGGAGTGGGAAATTGATTTCCCAACTAATTACTCACTAATATTGCTAACCCAAACTGAATCACCCATTCACACCCTTAATTACCCCCTAATCCATAGGGTTTCTAGCCACTAATCATGATAAAAACTAAGCTAACAACATCCAAACCAAACTTAAACATGATTTCTAACATCAAACAACCATAAACAAGCAAGAACAATGAAATAGTAAGCAAAGCAATTAATAACAAGCAAAGTAATTAGCAAAGTAATTAATAAAAGAGTTAAGGGAAGAGAATACTTATCAAAATGCTGTAGATGAACAAAGGAAAGCAATAAAAAGATGATCCAACAATCTTCCAATTGATTGAATACCTAAATCTTCAATAATAAACACAAATCTCCAAAACCCTAGATTAATCTCTCACTAATCTCCCTCTAAAATCCACTAATTACAAGCTGAAATAATGTCCAAGTCTAATCCTAGATGCCCCTAAGAAATCTTCAACAAGGAGTATATATACAAGGCATAACTGTTGGCCAAAACCCAGCATTTCAAGCCGAAAACACGCGTAGGACATAGGGAGACCGTGGCCACGGTCAAGGAGACCGAGGTCACGGTCTCGTTCTCTCCAGCGAAAAAGGTCGGGCGATTTCGAGCTTCGAGAGACCGTAGGTATGGTCTAGGAGACTGTAGGTACGGTCTCCTTCGGGACCAGGAGGTCGCGGGCGCTACCCCTATGGTAGCGGGCGCTACCTATTTCAGTTGACAATCCATGGCTGACTTGAGCACAGGTCGCAGGTGCTACCTCTATGGTAGCGGGTGTTACCCTGCAGGTAGCGGGTGCTACGCTCAAGGTAGCGGGCGCTACCCTGCGAAAACGCTCAGGCGATTCTGGGCTCTGGGCGTAGCGGGTGCCACGCCATTCATGGCGGGGGCTATGCTTCGGCTTCCCTTCCCTTTGTTCTTCCTTCTTTCCGAAGCATGTAACGCTCAATCCGAAGGTTGTAGCATTCGTTAGTTCACTAATTGGCACCAAAGGCCGGGAGTGTGGTCCCGGGTCGACTCCGCCTCGGTTTCCGGTCCGGCTCGACTCGGGAAATCACCAAGAATGCTATAAAAAAGACTTGATTTGCTACGTTTCCGGTGAAAACTCCAAAATCTGCAAAATAACCAAAAACACATTAAATGCTATGAAATTAAACCACGAAACGAGTTAAAAGCCTAAGGATTTAGGCGGTATTTAGACACAAAATTGGGTCTAAACATTAATAATTATCTGGTGCTTTTCTGGCCATCAATTTTATTAAGTGACCAAAATACCTTTATTTTCTTCTTCGAGGGTATTTCTTCCAAATGGAAGAATAAGGGTATTTCGGTCACTTAACTAAATTGAAGACCGGAAAATCACCTAATAATTACTAACCCAAAAACTAAGGGTACCCCAATATGTGTTTTGAAAAGTTGGGCTATTTGAAAAACATTTCACCAAAAGTTAGGGTACCTCCAAGTAATTTTTTGTTACATTATAAGCATTAAATTATATAGATACTACAAATGTAAAAATTTATTTTCATCTTTTAAATGATAGTTACATATTGATGGTGTAAAATTACATTATAGAGGTACTAATATTCAAAATATATCCATTTTTTTTTGATGAAAAAATATATCCAATTTTAGTATGATAACTTACTATTATAGTTGAAGAATCAAGTTGACTGCCTTGAGAGGAATTTTAGAATGTATAAGATATTGTGATCGTTAGATCTGATATGCCAATCAATCTCAACCTTAAAAAATATTTCATTGTTAACTTCCGACCCTCATTTTAATTGTCGTAAATTGTCATTGTGATGGTGTGCATAGGTGATTACTCCCTCTATTTCATACTAATTGTTGTATTTGGAGATTGTATAGTCAAATTATTAATTTTTGACCATAAATTTTTTAATATATATAATGATATTTTATATACCATTAATACCATTAATTAAGTTTGTAACGATAAATATTATCCAAAAAGTATAATATTATAATTTTTAATAGAATATTATATATAAAAATATCAATTACATAATGACATTAAAGCCCGTAATATTTAGTTAACTAACAATCAATATGGAACAGAGGGAATTTATTTCAAGCAGTACGCCCTCCATTCCATATTATTTGTCCTTTTTTTTACTACGAAGGTCTTCAGTAATATTATCATTTTTCAACAAAAGATTTTCCATAGTTTTATGGCTATTATACTCATGGGATGCAGGGGGTGAGGTAGGGGTTAGCGAGACCAGGATCTCGATAATTTTTGGAGGTCTCGGTCTCGGTTGTGACCGTGAGAAAAATTTTGTTCTTGGCCTCGGTCTCAGTCTCGGTTCCAATTCACCGCTGCTGACGGGAAATGAACCGGAAAAACTTTAGTCCCGGTTTCATAATTTTTGGCACTTGTTATTTGATTTATTTCCATAAACAAGTACCACAAATAATATAAATTTTCTCAAATTTCACAAATGTCGGTGTCGGTTTGTTTACATACCCACTGTTTCCCAAATTAAAATTACACAATGTCTAATACATAACTTTTTTTTCGGAGTGATTTAGGTTGCTTCTATGGTGAATTTAGTATTATTATTCCCTTATGTTTAATTGACCATGTTTATGTTTGAAATAATGAGCATCCCTACCTTCCATCCCATATTGCAAGAAGCACTATGTACGTTATGTGCCATATTATCTGAGTAATTACAACAACCATGGGTTTTTGTCCGTAAATCTCATTTTAATGGTCAATATAACCCTTGATTGAGGTAATCACATCAGTTAATTGGAAAGAAGAAGTTATATGTCGAAGCATCAGAATTGTCATTAGTGTTATAAATTCTATGACAACATCCACTTAATTTCGAAAGTTCATATTTCATAATCTTATTGTGACTTTCCAGTATTTTTACCACATATAACCGTCTTCCACTCATTTAACATCTCATTTATAATGTCCCTTTTATCTTAATAATTGTTTTTTTTACTCGTCTACATCTTAACTATTATTGAACTTATATAATTTTATTATAGTTTTGTTTTACATAATCAAACAATTGCTTCTCCTTGGTTAAGTCTTTTGAATTTCATCTTAATGTATCATCATATTCGTTCCAAGCAACGCTCCATTTTTTTAATGTATTTATATATGAACGCTTGGATATTTATTTTTTTGTTCGGGGCAACGCCTAGGTATTTATTTTTTTAATGTATTTATATGGAATATTCCGTATGTTTCTAGAGCATTCCGGGACATTCTAGATGATTACAGAAAATTCCATGACAAAAAGGAATTATTATCTCGCATCTTGGCTTGCAATGGCTAAATGTGTCCAACTCCTATCCCAAAGTCGTACTTGTTGACATCGTAGTTTGTAGGTTAAGAGATTCTAAGTTATTAAATACTACCTCCTTCCTAAAGTGTTTGTCACTTGACAAAGTTTTGACCGTTGATTATTATCAAATTACAATGGATTACGATATAAAATTACCGTCATTGTAATTTTTACGAAGGTATCTTTCTAATGATGGTAATTTCATATCCTAATCTGTAACTCATTATAATTGGTGAATAATCAATGGTCAAAATTTAGTCAAACTACAAATATTTTAGCACGAAAGTAGTAATAAGTACCTAGAACACAACTAATCATGTATTTCGGGAATAGTATCACCTTGTAAAAATTATAATGTGGTCCCGCTAGAGTATAATTCAGGGGCGTTTGTTGCCCGACTTTTTGGATGACTTTTTGGAGGGTTTTTGGCTGTTTGACTAGTCAATATGCCAATATGGGGCATTTGGTAGGTTGGCGGATTCAACTAGCTTTGTACCCCCAAAAAGCCTATTTGTAAAAAGCTACATTGAGTAGCTTTTTGTAAATAGCTGTTTGCTTTTTATATTTTAAAGGAAAATTGGATTCTAATGATACAAACTTTTGGCCATATAAACTTCATAATACTAACTTTCGATTCACTGATGAATAATACAAACTTTGACCCCCTGTTGCCCCCAATAACACGCCATCGAGTTAAGATTAACTTGACTCGGCGGCGGTCTGACGTGGCGGCGGAAGCAAGTCTCAGTCAGCTTTATTTTGCCACGTCAACCTCTCTCTCTCTCTCTCTCTCTCTCTCTCTCTCTCTCTCTCTCTCTCTCTCTTTATCCTCTCTTTCTCTCTCTTCCTCTTCGTCATTCCGCCAGTGTAGAGTGCTGCTCGACTCGTTCGTGCTCCGGTGCTCCTCCTGTCACTCCTCTCGAACTAAGCCGACCTCCGATAGGCAACCACCCAAAGCGCCGCCGTGACAACAACCTCAGTACCTCCCTACGGAGCCACCGCTCGGTTGTTGTACGTCAAAAGTTCTGATTTTGAATTTTCGCCGGAAATAAGAGTTGAATTGGAGGAAGAAAGAAAATCGGAAGGAGCAGTAGCTGTAGAACTCAATTCAAGGAGTTCGACAATGGAGGAAGATGAGATTGAGAAGGCGGTGATTGTATATCTGAAGAAGAATGGGTTCAAACAAACCGAGCTTGCTTTTCAAGGAGAGCAGCAGCAGCAATTGTCGAAAAATTCATCTTCTGATTTCAAAACTGATCCTGATGTTGCCAAGTTCATCCTATCATTCTCTTATGAGTAATTTCTCTCGCTCTCTCTCTAATTACGCTCTTTGATTTGATTTCGCGGTAGAATTCAGGTCTAATTTCGTCGCGGAATTGTGAGGTACAGTCACTGGATGCCTTAGTTTTGTGCTTTTTAGGGCTTTTCTCGAACTGGCTTTGGATTGGAACTTGGAAAGGATGTAATGTGATTAAGCTTGTGGTTTGATTTTGAATTTAGTTGTTATTTTTTTTTTTGTTTTAGGCTTTTGCAGTGGTTTGGATTTGTTTCAAGTAGTGATTTTTGGTGGTTGTTGGTTGGGTCTGAAGAGGAATAGGGCGGAAAACTGCGACATGATGGTGGAGGAGGCTGTAGAGTTGGCACCCTTGTGGAGTGCAATTTATTAGGTGCTCAAGGAGCACGTGCTCAGATTTTATAATTGTTCACTCATATGTATTAGGTTGTTCACTCTGATTGTTACGATTATTCACTCTTATTCATATGATTGTTCACTCGCAAGTATCTGGAGCACATGCTCCGGGTGCATGTAATATATATTGCTTGTGGAGTAGGTTAAAGCTATGGAGAAAACAAATATAATTATGGCTAATTGATCTATGGGCATGTAATTGGGGTTTAGTTTGGTGGAGAAGATGAAGGGGAAGGAGGGTGTTTGGGAGGAGAGGAGGAGGAAGAAGAAGGAGGAGGAGGAGGCTGGGAATGACGAAGAGGAAGAGAGAGGAAAAGAGGAGAGAGAAAGAGAGAGAGAGAGAGGAGAGAGAAAGAGGCTGACGTGGCAAAATAAAGCTGTTTGAGACTTGCTTCCGCCGCCACGTCAGACCGTCGCCGAGTCAAGTTAATCTTAACTCGGTGGTGTGTTATTGGGGGCAACAGGGGGTCAAAGTTCGTATTATTCATCACTGAATCGAAAGTTCGTATTATTAAGTCTTATATGGTCAAAAGTTCGTATTATTAGAATCCAATTTCCCTATTTTAAATTACCATATTGACCAATTAATTCACAAAAATTAAAAAAATTGCCATCAAAATAATTTAGGTTTAGTTATTTTAATTGTTTTCTTATGTATAATGATACTTGTGTTCAAAATCTCCTAGTTTATTTGTTTTTCCTATTAATTTAGATAAGAGACTCATATTGTCATTATGGTTTATGTTGACAATGTAGTTACTAACTGGTTATACATATACGATATATCTATTGTTTAGAATAGTGTAATTTCTACAAAATTTTTTTATAAAATATCTATATTAAATTGTATATTACATCATAATAAAAAAACTAAAAATGAATATATGTAACGCCCCGGAAATTCAATTATAGAAAGTCAAAGTCAAACTAACGTTAACAGACAAAACTTAGTGGAAGACTTCAAATCTAGTTTGGGCGTCACTGCCGTATCCCCGAAGGAATACAAGGCGAGAAAGGAAAACACAACTGTCTGCTAACGGTAACTACTAACAATTCAACGAACTTTAAGAATTCATAACGAAAACATTATAAAGAGATGTAAGGACTTCTAGACTCGTCGTCCTCACTTCTAATTCCCGTCCCCAGCATTTAGATCTTCACCTGAAAACAAAACATTTCAGAAAATGAGGGGGAAATCTCAATAATGTCTACCCCTAACGTTTAAAACGGTTTAAGTTCATTTCAATTCATTTTAGGGAGAGGGATCAAATCAAACGTTTTACAAACCTTTAACCCTTAACTGTTTTCCTCAACCCATCCAATCCATATTTTAATGTGCGGGCGGGATACCAAATCCCTTAAAGTAACATCGCCTACCAAAGGCATCAAGAACATCGCCTACCAAAGGCATAAACATTGCCTACCAAAGGCATCAAGAACATCGCCTACCAAAGGCATCAAAACACCGCCTACCGAAGGCATCAAGAACATCGCCTACCAAAGGCATCAAAACATCGCCTACCAAAGGCATCAAAATACTATCCTATATCAGGGAAGGAAGCCCTGATCTCCTGGTCCATAACCCTGCAGGTTGTTACACCTGCACAATAGGTTATCCCCCGAAACCCGCTTAACGTTTCCACTTGAATTATTTAAACAGTATTCAAACTCGACTCACGACTCTCAAGTCAAACCATCCCAAGTTATCAAAACCATTAACAAAACTTTGAATAAAAGACCATCCAATTTCTCAACTCAAATAAACCAAGATCACAATCGAATCAAAAAGATTATCAAAACAGATGGTCGTATTTCCACAAAAGTCCCTTTTCGGGATGCAATTCTCAAAATAGATTATAAAACATCAAAACACATTTAAAGAGCATCCCGGTGGGGATTAGAGCATAGACAATTACCTGATATACTTCACAAAGATGACAAAGAAGAACACACTTGAGCTCACTAACGTCTCGCACTAACTCGGGCCTAGAATAAAAGTAATTATCTAATCAAAACGCGTTCTAACGAAGTTAGAATTAACTAACAACTACCTAACCCATCCCCTAGGAACACTTAGGTTCCTATCATTTATGAAATTACACTTAACACCTCCAAGAAAACACATAACAAGATCACATATTATTTTCACTCAACAATTATTATAAAAAGAAGCAAGCAGAGGGCAGATTATAACGTTCACATAAAACGAGTCACAACTCGACTTCCCGACATCCTACGGGGCTGGTTCTGGACTTTTCGGAAACCTCAGGATGTCTACTAAAACTTCTATCTTGATGGTTAAGCCCAACTCAGTTCCGAAGGACCTCAAAAACACCTGTCTTTCCCATTGGTCCAGATCTGACAGGTTCCGGTAAAACGGTTATAACTCGGGCTATACAAATCAAACGTTCGATCCGTAAAATTCCTATGGTTCCTAACATCTAAGGGAACCTCCAGTTCAAAGGGTTTGATCAAAAGGTAACTATACTAGCCGTGGCAACCCGATCTTTAGACACTAACAAAACTGTCCCGTTAACGGTTATCAATTAATTTGTTATTTCGGTTCTAACTTTTACCAAACGGTCTCGGGGTTCTAATTTGGACTCGAAACAGTAGCTAGGGTCTAAGATATGAAGTCCAACTTAACTTAGGTCCAAAAATTAAACTTGTAGAAGTAAACTTAATTTAGGAAACATAAAAGACCCTTTAATAACTTTAATAAAACCTAAGGTCATAAAATTACTTAAAACATAAATTACTTGACCAAGATTTTAAAGATTAAAGAATGGATTATTTACAAGTAAGTTATAACAAGAGGAAATAATCAAGGATCAAGAATTAATAACAAGAATCGAATTCCTTTTTAGTAATTTAACCAACTCACTTATTTAATCAAGATTACACATGAATAACAAGAATGAACCTAGGACTTAAAAGAACATATAATATTTAACTTAATGAAACAAGAGACCTAATTAATTTTCAAGAATCAAGATTTAACAAGAAACGTAAATTACTAACAAAATTGAACTTTTAATAGTTAAACAAATTTAATTCACTTAACAACTTAATCATGGATAACTTTTAAAAGAGATCAATATGTAAATTTCTTAACTACTATTCAAGAATTCAAGATTTTATTAACAAGAATTTAACTTGTCGTAAGTTAACTAATTTATTTAACAACCTTAACAAGATTTACTTTTAAAGAACAATAACGAACATAACGATTTATAAAACTAAAATTCAAGAATTATCCTAGGTAGATAAATTTCCAAATTCGTACATACAATAATATTGTGGTCTAAACGATTTATGTAAAGAATATAAAGAATATTAAAGAACTACTTTTAAACCTAATAATCAACTATTACAACCTAATCTAATTACAATTTATAACATAAAATTACACATAACAATTAAGAATTTACACATAACAATTAATAAAATACACCTAATTACAACAAGAATTACAATTACAAATAATTTTCCCTAATTACAAAATTACAGAAATTATAAACATAAAAATTATAAATATATAAATCAGATTTTTAATAATAAAACAAGAAAGAAAAAGGAAAAAGAAAAGAAACAGAAAAGAAATAGAATCAGTTTAGGGTTAGGGTTAGGGTTAGGGTTTACGCAGGGTGTTTCTCGGCTGGTCCTCGGCGGCGGTCGGCAGGGGTCCAGTGACTGGGCGGTGTCGACGGCGGCACGAGGGGCGGCGGTCAGAGGCGGCGACAGCAGGGCAGCCGTGGGTGGCGATGGTGGCGTGGTCGAGAGTCGCGGTGGTGGTCAGAGTCGAACCCAACAACGATACTTCGTTTCTTCGTGTCTGAGTGGGCGTGCGGCGGTTTCCGGTGATGACGAGGGTCGCACGGTGGTCGGGAGTCGACGGCGACGACCAAGGTGGCGGTTGGTGGTGGCGTCGCGGTGGCAGGAGGCGAGAAGGAGCGAGGAAAAGAGAAAAAGAAAGAGAGAGAGGGTCGGTTGCGGTGGTGTGTGTGATGCAGCGATTCTTGCACACGCTGTGGCCGAGAGGGAGAGAGTGAGGAGAGGGGAGAGAGTTGGAGGGATTAGGGTTTGGTTTAGAGAGAGATTAGGGTTTGAGAGGGGTTTAGGGGGGTTTTTATACTAATACCCAATTTAGGCCCAAAAAAACTAATCCTAATCCAACCCATTTAACAATTAAAAACTGATTTTTTCTAAAAACCTAATAATTCTAATAATAGTAATAATAATATTAATACTAATAATCATATAATCACATAGCAAATAATATTCCCGTAATTAATCAAATAATAATATTAGCCAGCGGAAATTACTATTCCACCCTTGTTAGTCCCTCAACGGTCCTACGAGCTCAAGCGTTAGCATAAATAAACACAAACGAATAATAATAAAACACGAAGTCAAACCTATTCTATTAACGACGTCACGGTCAATATCGTTGGATTTTTCGGGGTTTTACATCATTACCTTCTTAAAAGAAGTTTCGTCCTCGAAACTTAAACTTAAACTTAACCCTAACGGTCCGGTAAAGAAAACTAACGGTTTCATTCCTCCTAAAACTCGAGGTTTTACATCATTACCTTCTTAAAAGAAGTTTCGTCCCCGAAACTTGACGCGCCTTAGGCTTGGAACAAGTGAGGGTACTTCCTCCTCATTTCGTCTTCTGTTTCCCAGGTCGCTTCCGTTGTGGTATGATTTGCCCATCGTACTTTTACCAAGGGAACTACTTTCCTCCTAAGCTGTTTTTCTCTACGGTCCAGTATCTCTAATGGCTGCTCTTCATAGCTCAGATCTTCTTGTAGTTGAAGCCGCTCAGGATCAATCACGTGAGTCGGGTCCGGAACGTATTTTCTGAGTTGTGACACATGGAAGACATTGTGCACTCTGGGGAGTTCTCCCGGCAGCTGTAACTTGTATGCGACTTCCCCGATGCGTTCCAAAATTGGGTATGGCCTGATAAACCTTGGTGTCAACTTCCCCGACTGGCTGAATCTCATAACTCCCTTCGTAGGTGAGACCCGCAAGAACACGTACTCTCCTACTTCAAACTCCAAAGGTCTTCTCCTTCTGTCAGCATAACTCTTTTGTCGACTTTGTGCTGCCTTCATCTTGTCTTGAATGATTCGAACCTTCTGAGTAGTGGCCTGTATTAGGTCCGGTCCGATCGTTAGAGCTTCATCGATGTCCTGCCAACATAGGGGAGTTCTACATCTCCTTCCATACAAAGCTTCGAAGGGTGACATCCCTATACTAGCATGGTAACTGTTGTTGTATGAGAACTCAATGAGAGTCAACTCGTCATCCCACGAGTCCTTGAAATCTAAAGCGCATGCTCGCAGCATATCTTCGAGGGTTTGGATGGTCCTCTCTGTCTGCCCATCTGTAGCTGGGTGAAAAGCGGTGCTGAACTTGAGCTTTGTGCCAAACGCCTCTTGTAACTTTTTCCAAAAACCGATCAAATCGTGTCTCTGTCTGAGACTATAGAACTGGGTACTCCGTGTAACCTTACAATCTCCCTTACATAGGCTTGAGCTAGCTGATCTAGGGACCAATTGTTGGCGATGGCTAGGAAATGAGCTGACTTGGTCAAACGATCTACAATCACCCATATTGCATTGTGTTTCCGCCTGGTCCTTGGTAGACCTATCACAAAATCCATTGATATCGAATCCCATTTCCACTCAGGGACGTCTAACGGTTGCAGAAGTCCGGCTGGTCGTTCATGCTCTGCCTTGACTCGCTGGCAAGTAAGACACGGCCACAAAGTCTGCCACTTCTTGTTTCATATTACTCCACCAGAACATCTGTTTAAGATCCTTGTACAACTTATTTCCCCCTGAATATGCACTGAATTTGTTTGTCACTTTTATAATTCGAACGATTGTAATTCCATTTTTACCCCAAATTAATAACTTTGTTTATCACTTTTTACAATTCCAACAACTATTACATCAATAAATATAGGGACAATTTGGGTAAGGTTCAAACCTTTCACCCCAAATACAAGATGTATTGGTTTTGTAAAAGTAGTTGAGGTGACAGAGAAATTGGGACGGAGGTAGTACTCAACACTGCCTCATTTATTACAACTAAAGCATCTCTAGTTGAACCGTGAATATATTATGTTAAATGTTTTTTTGATTATTCTTCTTTTCGTTTGTTTCATTTTCTTTTTTCTTTTTTTTTGCAGATTAAAAAATTGGAAGAGAATCATTAATATATGCTAAATATATGATTATTATTAGGGTTAATTGCTCTGTGGTGTTGGACAAAAATTTTAATGATAGGAAATGAATATTTAACAATTAAAATTGCGTTTGCAGTTACCCTATTCGTTCAACTTGTTAACCTACTGTATTTTGGGTTAATCACATCATTGGTCTGGGTTAACTACAATGAACTTCACGTACTCCTAATGCATAGTTCCAACATAAGGTTTGTATACAGAAATTGGTAATTAATAAAGTAAAAACTACATAAGTTATGCTTTAGGGTTATGAAGATAGACCATATGGGTAATGATGCTAACATAAAACACTCAACATGGACACCATGGATGATTAACCCAGAACAAGTTCATGTTAACTACTGTATTTTGGGTTAGTCACCTCATTGGTCTGTGTTAACCTACAATGGACAGTTAACTCATAATAAGGTCATGTTAACCAAGTTATGTCTGGGTTAACCACCTAATTGTTTTGGGTTAATCTACATTGAAGTTCACCGACTACTTATGTTAAATAAACCAGACATGTCACATCAACAACAGGCCTACTTGCTTTTTCCAAATTTTAATCAAAAATAAATTCTTGGTCCAACCAAGTTGATTGATGGCAACACCTAGTTGTAAAAAAAACATCTCATTTTAAGCTCAATCTTAAGCCCAACACTAGAGAGCAATTAACCCTTATTAAAAATATATTGGAGCGTTGCTTGGTGCGAATATGTTGATACATTAACATGAAATTCAAAAGACTTAACTAGAGAGAAGCAATTGTTTGATCAAGTAAAACAAAACTACAATAAAAATATAAGTTCAATCATAGTTAAGATGTGGACGAATAAAAAAAAACAATAGTTAAGATAAAAGGGAAATTATAAATGAGTTGCCAAATGAGTGGAGAATATGTTGTAAAAATGCTGGAAAATCACAATAAGATTATGAAATATGAACATGCGAAATTAAGTGCATGTTGTCATAGAATTTATAGCACTAATAACAATTTGATGCTTCGACATATAACTTCTTTCAAATTATTTGAAGTGATTAAACTCAATCAAGGGTTATATTGAACATTAAAATGAGATTTACAGACAAAAACTCATGATTGTTGTAAGTACTCGGGTAATATGGCACATAACGTACATATTGCTTCTTGCAATATGGGATGGAAGGTAGGGATATTAATTATTTCAAACATAAACATGGTCAATTGAACACAAGGAACTGATAATACTAAATTCACCATAGAAGCAACCTAAATAACTCCGAAAAAAGACGTTATGTATTAGAAATTATGTAATTTTGATTTGGGAAACAATCGCTATGTAAACAAACCGGCGCCGACATTTGTGAAATTTGAGAAAATTTGTATTATTTGTGTTGCTTGTTAATGGAAATAAATCAAATAATAGGTGCCAAAAATTATGAAATCGGGACTAAAAATTTCTCGGTTCATTTCCCGCCTGCAGTGAATTGGGACCGGGACTGAGACCGGGACCAAGAGCAAAATTTTGCTCACGGTCGCAACTGGGACTGGGACCTCCAAAAATTACCGAGATCCCGGTCTCGCTAACCCCTACCTCACCCCCTGCATCCCATGAATATAATGACCATAAAACAATGGAAAGTTTTTTGTTTGAAAAATGATAATATTACTGGAGACCTTCGTAGTCAATAAAAGGACAAATAATATGGAATGGAGGGCGTACTACATGAAATAGATTCCCTCTGTTCCATATTGATTGTCAGTTAACTGAATATTAAGGGCTTTAATGTCATTATGTAATTGATAATTTTTTTACATAATATTTTTATTAAAAACTGTAATATTATACTTTTTGGATAATATTTATTGTTACAAACTTAATGGTATTAATTGTATATAAAGTATCATTATATATATTGAAAAATTTATGGTCAAAATTTAAGAATTTGACTATACAATCTCCAAATACAACAATTAGTATGAAATAGAGGGAGTAATTACCTATGCACACCATCATAATGACAACATACGACAATTAAGATGAAGGTCGGAAGTTAACAATGAAATTTGTTGGTAAGGCCACATGGAAGTTAACAATTAAGGAGACGTGAACAGTGTAGCGTTGCAGTTAATTTTTTAACATCTACATGGTTAATAGTCAACCTTTTCTTTTTTATTTTATTTTATTTTATATTTTTTAATGTTGAGATTGATTTATATATTAGATCTAACAATCACAATATCTTTTACCTCATAAAATTATGCTCAAGGCAGTCAACTTGATTCTCCAACTATAATAGTAAGATATCATACTAAATTGGATATATTTTGAATATTGGTACCTCTATAATGTAATTTTACTTCGTCAATTTGTAACTATCATTTAAAAGATGTTTTTTTTTAAAACATTTGTAGTATCTATATAACTTAATGTCTATGATGTCACTGCAATGTAATTTGACTTTCTTAATGTGTGGTTATCAATGTTCTTAAACATAGGCATAACAATGACCAACTCCTCAATCAAACTCAAACCAATAAGTTGTAAGTTAAAGATGTATATCATAGTGATTGGAATCAAAATTTATTTTGACTACACATATGTTACATAACCACGTCTAATTTAATAGGAAAATACTGCAATTTATTAGGTGCATATAGGGCATGTGCTTCAAATATTACAATTGTTCACTCTTGTTGATATGATTGTTCAGTTTTTTTTATTATGATTGTTCACTCGCAATATTTTGGAGCACATACTCCATGTGTATGTAATATAGATTGGGGAAATACTTATTATTTAGAAATATATTTTCTTTAAAAAATTAAAATTTAAAATATTCAACACATATTATTATTTTTTATAGAATCAAAAAATATTTTATTCACATATCAAGTGGTCATCATTGATAATTACAAAAAAAAAAATAGTTAATGGTATGATTAAGAAACCAATTAACGCTCCGTTTTTTTATACGGTACCGCAAGTTACCGCACTGCACTTGTTCGGTCTCGTTTCGAGCCGAATTTATATCATTTATAGGGTGTTTTGCTTGTTTTAGCTCCTTAATTATATATTCGTTATGATGATTTTGTGTTTTTATAGGATAATAAAGAGTTAGAAGGAAAACCGAGGCAAAAAGGCAAAATTTAGCCAAAACTCAAAGGGGTAACACCAGTCACCCGTGTGGTAAAGCCAGTGACAGCTGGGCAGGAAGTAGTAGTGCCCGCGATTACTTTTGTGGCACCCGCTACAACAGCCAAGGCGGATTACTAAGAGGAGTCCAGACGGAGGTCGCGCACGCGACCTGATGGGTGACACCCGCGACAAAAGTTGCTCAATACTTTGATGGTTTTGGAAGGAAAGGTTCCAGAGAGAGGTCGCACCCACAACCTATTTTGTAGCGCCCATGACTTTTCGCGGAAAGAAAATCACCTAGGAAGTCTTCGCTGCGTAGCGCTCGCGAAGACTGGGTTTTCTGTGCAATTTTTTCGGCCAAAACGACAGTGCTTTGTGCAACAAACTTGCCTTGTATATATACTCCTAGTGACGTTTTGATCAGAATCTTAGTCTAATCTTAATTTTATCTTAGTTTTTATCATTATTATGCTTCTTCATTAGCTCATCTTTTCATAAGAATGAATTAGGTTTAAGCTCTTGATTGTTTTCCAAGTTTTCTTTCATTGTAATCAACTCAATTTTTCAATCAATTCGAGAAGGAAGTTTCTAAGTTTTGTTTTCTCTTGTTTTTATTATTGTCTGTCATTCAAATTTCATAGCCACAAAACTTCCAACCAATTTAGTGAAGAGGAGGATTAACGGTTCACAAATTCTCCTTAGAGGTGAGGATTTGGGGATACTTAATAATCCAAATCACAAACTTCTTATTTGTTCAGGAGATGTTCGAGATGAAGATTCGAGATGAAGGATAGAGGTTAGAGTGAAGATTTAGTGCATCGAGGGTATAATTTCTTGTTCTCAATTTCATTATTAGGTTTAATTTTATTGTTTTCTTATTTCTTGCTTTTAATTGCACTCTTAGTTTTAGTTTTCTTCCTTGTTGAATTAGGTTTAGTTCATCTTTTTTTCATGCTTCCTTTATTATTATAATTATGAAATCCATGTTTAGCTTAGTTTAATTGCTTAACATTATTTACTGCTTTCTGCATTTGAAAACCCCTACCAAACCAATTCCCTAAGAAACCTAACACCCATCTCTAAGGTACGACAACCCTACCTTTAGAAACCACAAAATCTACAACCGAACAATGGTGCCATTGTCAAGGATGGCTTTATTTGGTAGATTAGGTTATTGGTTTGTGTGTGAATTGTTTATTGCTTTGTTAGATTAGTATTCAAGACTAAAAACAACTAAAAAATTGAAATTTTTTTTGAGAAATCAACAAACAGAAGAAAAGAGCAACAACTTTAGGTTTGGGATTGTGATCTTAAAAGCAATAGACTGGTTAGGAGGGAGGAACCCTTAGTAGAATCACCCAAGATGGCTGGAGGAGAAGAACCTACGGTGACCCTTGACGACTAATTATACCCTTCCTATGACCCACCACCTTCGTGTTTTGTGCTACCGACCTTGCCTCCAGGAGTGACTTTTGATCCTAGGCAGTACCACACCCAGAACCTACCACTTTTCACGGGAACTGGGTTAACATTCATATGGATCAGAGAATACAAAGAGTACCTTAGCATGGTTACCCCTCCCTGAGTTCCTTTGGATTATGTGCTTTTGAAATACATGCCTTTTGCTTTAAAGGGCACCGCTAAGAGGTTGATGTATAACATCAAAACCAGGTCCATAGATTCTTGGGATAGTTTCCTAAAGGTTTTCATGAAGAGGTATTTTCCAAACTCATTAGTTGTCCAACTAGGAAACTCGATTTTGAAATTTAGACAGGACAAAGGAGAACCTTACTGGAAACCTTTTGAGCGTTTTAAGAACATACTGTCCCAATTTCCTCACCATGGCTTTGAATTGGCTAGATAGTGTTAGATCATATACGAGGGTGTTGACCAGGACACTAGGGTCACACTAGAGTCAATGTGTCAAGGGGGTTTCATGGATAAAACTGCAGATGAGGCATGGGATTTCTTAGAGAGTATGTCTGAGAGAGCTATGCAATGGGTTACAACTACAGATGAGTCCTTAGGTGCCCAACTGTCAAATGCTAAGGGGGGTGTGCATGTTGTGAGTGAGAGTACAAGTTATGAGGCTAGTTTTGCTTCACTTGAAAACATGGTCAAGACCCTAGCCCAACAACAATTATCTGCCTGGAAACCCCAAATCTGTGCTCAGGTTAACTCTTGGGATAAACTTGTTACCCCTAACCCCCAGTCTTAAGTGTCATGTGAATTGTGTCATGGTGTTGATCATATTTATTCTACTTGTCCTATCTTCATCCAACATCTGGCTGCTAGTATTGAGAATGTGAATGCTATTTATCATAACTATAGGCCTGACCAGTACCAACCCTACCACTACTAGGGGTTGCGCAAGCACCCCTTACTCTCTTATTGCCCTGAGAACCAGAATGTGTTGAGATCACCACTTAACCAGGGAGGAGGTTTCCAAGGAAACCACCCTTCTCAACCTCAACCACCACCTTAAGGAGCCTATCAAGCTCCTACAAGGCCACCTGTCCAACCCCTGATTGCCCAAACTAGACCTCCACCAGGGTACACTAATGAGGATAGGCATGAGAAAGAGATTAGGGAGTTAAAGAATTGTCTGAAAGACGTTAAGGATTCTTTCAGAAGTGATATGGAGAAAATGATGAAACAAATGCATGAACAATTCTCTCAAATGTTGTTAGCTAATAGGGATAGAGGATCTTTTCCTACACAGCCTGAGGCAAACCCCAATGGGCAAGCTTCAGGTTCGTCATCTTGTGACCCTAGTCAGATTAGAGGTTTGAATGCTGTGATTACCCTTCGTTATGAAGTGGTGGTGAATATGATATAGATGATAAAAATAAGTATAATATGGATGTGGTGTAGGGAGGTGATTCTACTCAATTGCAGGAATTATGTTGATTTTTACATGGATATGGTCTAATTTTGAATCATGGTTATGTAAAATGTATCCAGTTGCGGTGCAAATTTGATTGATAAATGTCAAGTGTGGTGGTACTTTTCAGTACCCCACCAAGGCCCAATTCAGACAATCCATGGATTACCATGGAAGCATCCATTGTGGTGGATAAAATGGAATTATTATATGATTCTAGCAAGGGTGATAATCCTTGGAGAAAGGCATTTGAATTTGATTGAGATCAGGAAACAGGATATGGACAAACAACAGGCTTTAACAGCCTGCTATACAAATATGATTTAATGAAAGTTATTTCTTGAAACGAAAATATAAGCCAGATATTTTGTTCATTCTTGAGACGATGACTAATTTAGCTAATTCAGAAGCAATTGTGCGTCAAATAGGTTTTGAAAATTCAGAAATTGTTAACCCCACGAATCATTCGGGGGGAATTTGGGCCCTATGGGATAATAATAGTCACTTTCGAGCAGCCACTCTTAGTAAAGATACTAGAGCCATTCACTTATTAGTTCACGATGTTGGAAAACAACAAAATTGCATCATTTTCGGAATTTATGGCCCAACTCATAGTAGAGAAAAGGAGGTGTTCTGGCATAATCTCATGAATTTACACAATATTTTTGTCCTTCCATGGAGTATAATTGGGGATTTTAATGAACTTGAATCCAGGATTGAAAAAAGGGGAGGTAATCCGGTCTCAACCAATAGAATGGAAAGGCTAAATCATTCCTTTCACATATTAATGGGGAATCAACTATTCTTAGAGGGCGTCAATACTCGTGGAAAAAACAAGTACGTGGCCAATGGATCTTTGAAAGGTTAGATCGAGCAATTCTACGAAAGGATTTTGCTAACGGGTATCCCGATACAATAACCTTTCATGGTTCGTTCACCTTCTCGGACCACTATCCGGTGGTCATGGAGACTAGTAGAGAAATTACTCAAAGAAAAGGTTTTTCCTTTTCGATATCATCGTTTTTGGAGTCAATACGATCAAATGAAACAGATAACAAAACGAATCTGGAGTATACCTGAGAAAGGTACACGGATGTTTTGCTTAGCTTAGAAATTAAAACTAGTAAAACTTGGTCTCGGAGAATGGGCCAAAAAACAATTTGGGAATTTTAAAACTAAACTAGAGGAACACTTAGACAAAGTTGAATACATAGAAGAAAATCTCTTGGAAACCCCAAGAGTATTCGGTTAAACTCTTGGTTAAATCGTACGATTAAACAAAGAGAGAAACTTTTGTTATACCACCAAACATATTGGGGAAAGTTATCCCGAAAGGATTGGTTGGTCAAGGGGGATAGGAATTTGTCCTATTTCCAAAGACTAGCGAAAGCGAAACAAAAACGACAGGATATAACAAAAGTCAAAACGGAAGATGGGATGTGGCTGGAAAGTGAAGAGGAATTTGGGGCCAAATTTGTGGAAGATTATAAGTCTCGATTTACATCACAGGGATTATCGTCATTAACAAGTTCACAAGCAGAAATTAACAGGGTCATAACGGACCAAGACAATGATCATCTTATGGCAATACCAACCAAGGAAGAAATCAAAGCTACTGTTTTTGACATCGATCCTAGTAAGACTACAAGACCTGATGGTTTTAGAGCGGGTTTTTTCCAAGACTCTTGGGATCTCACTGAACGTGACATTGTTCAAGCAGTTCAAGATTTTTTTGACAAGGGACGTATTCTTATTAAGGAAATCAATCACACTTTCATAACGCTCATACCGAAAGGAAACAATCCCAGTCAAACTAGTCAGTATAGGCCTATCAGTCTTTGCAACACCTTTTACAAGACCATTGTAAAAGTAATGGTCACTCGGCTAAGGCCCTTGCAAGGAAAAATTATATCACCTATACAAAGCGCTTTCGTCGCTGGCAGATCAATTCATGACAACATTTTAATCACACATGAAATCATGCATAAGTTCAAAATTTCTAAAGCTAAGACAGGTTGGGTTGCGATAAACTTGACATGGAAAAAGCATAAGATCGTATTGAATGGCATTTCTTGAGGGATACCTTGACTAAAATGCGATTCAGTGAGAAATGGATCAACTTAGTAGATCAGTGTGTTAGTACTGTGTCATACTCGCTTCTGATAAATGGTTCTCCAAAAGAGTTTTTCAAACCTACGAGAGGGTTACGTCAAGGAGACTCTCTCTCACTGTATCTCTTTTTATTCTGTATGAATGTGTTTAGTACCATGCTGGAAAAAACAGCGGAAGATTCCAAGTCTGGACTAGGCATCAAGATCCCCCCCCCCCCAATCTATGAAGATCCATGGGTTAGTTTTGTTGACGACTGTTTACTAATCTGCGAGGCGTCTCTTCACGCTGCGTCCAAGTTAAAAGAAATTATTTTGGAGTTTTGCAATATGTTCGGACAATTAATTAATTTTCATAAGTCTAAGTTAATTTTTTCCAAGAATACATCTAACCATGCTAAGGAATTGATGAAAGGAATGTTTAATATCTCAGTGACAGAATCTATGGGGAATTATTTGGGTTGTAAGATTAAACAGGGGAGACAAGTTCTCAGCGATTTCGATGAATATTAGGTAAAGCAACGGATAGGACGGCTTCGTGGAAGGCAAATTCGCTGTCAAAAGCAGGTAGAGTGGTTTTAATTCAATCCAATCTAGAATCTTTGCCAGCTCATACAATGCAGTGTTTTAGGCTCCCTAAAGTTGCTTGTTTAGGACTTGATAGAACTAATAAAAACTTTTTTTGGGAAAAAAAATAATAATAATGAAAACCAAGGGACGGCCATGGTCGCTTGGGATACGATATGCCTTCCAAAAGAGTATGGAAGGCTAGGGCTTAGATGCACTGAGGCGGTTAACCTCGCATTTCAATGTAAACTTGCTTGGAAAGTATTAAATGGTGACTCCTTATGGGCGAATTTGATGAGATAGAAATACCTGAGATCAAGTGAACTCTTTCTGTATAAAAGCAAGAATTCGGACTCTCCAGTGTCGAGAACCTTTTAAAGATTAGAGATATCTTACATAGTGGTATCCGATGGAGACTTGGGGATGGCAAGACAATAAAATTTTGTAAGGACAATTGGGTTGAAGGAAAATCTTTGAGTCAAATATGTGGCAACATGGATAATGGTTACGATTCTCTAACAGCAGATAATTTTATTACTCAAGAAAAAGCCTGGGATGTAGGCAAACTAAACAGGTTGATTCAAGATCCGCAAATTGTGTAAAAAAATTTGGGATTTCTGATTATAGTGTCGGAATTCAAAGATGAGTTGTGTTTGGGGCTTACCGAAAATGGGATGTTTTCCACGAAAACAGCTACTAGAATTATTCAAGATTGTATTAATCACTCGGAAAAATGGGAGTTTAGATGGATTTGGCAAATTGATATTCCTCCGAAATTAGGAATCTTCCTTTGGCTCATGCTTCACAAGGCTCCACCAACTCGTGGAAATCTTCTACGAAGAGGAATTCGTTTGGATCCTGTCTGTCCGCTTTGTCTTGAGGAGGTTGAAAGTGATGAACATCTTTTTTGGGATTTCTCGACGACCCGGCGAGTTTGGGCTCTAGCGGTTCAACGTGGTTGGATTCCGGATATATACTGGGATTGATCTCAGAAGTAACTCTATTCAACAATTTTTAGAGTCCAAGAAATCTTGGGAACGAAGAAGAGAGTTTATTAGGGGAATTTTCCTTTTATGGACAATCTGGAAGAACAGGAATGAAGCTATCTTTCAAAATAAAAATTTTCGACTGTTGTAGTGTCTCATTCAGGCTAAAAGAAATGCGGCAGAATGACAAATTAGAAATAATAATGAGGTAAAGAATCAGGGTAGCAGTAATGAGGGAGGGTATACCATTTCACATTCTCTAGTTCGTTGGTATACCCCTCCGGTGGGAGCAATCAAACTAAACTTCGACGGCTCTCACATCTCCAATTCGGTGGCGGGTGGATTCATCATTCGAGACTGGAGGGGAGCGGTTCATAGAGGGGGAGCGACATACTACGGCGACACACCTATTTTGGTTACAGAGGCGAGGGCGCTTCATGATGGACTTGTGGAAGCGACTACAGCTGGATTCAAGCATATTCTCATAGAAGGCGATAACATGGTGGTTATCGAGGCGCTAAAGGGTAATTATTCAATTCCTTGGAAAATTAGAGGGCTCATTTGGGATGCACAAATTCTTCTTCAGCGATTCCAGGATGTAAACATTTTGCATATTTCAGAGAAGACAATGCGGTCGTTGACTGGTTAGCACATCAGGGTCACTTAGCAGGGATTGAGGGGAGTGCTCAATTCTAAATAATCCTAACCTCTGCAATTTAGTTGAGTTAGATAGGATGGGCCAATTTCTTGTGAGAAGACGTCGTTAGCCTGTATTTTCCCCTTGCTTACCTTTGTAAAAAAAAAATATAAGATATTTAAAAATCCAAAAAGCACAATAAATATGACATAACTTATTTGGTTAAGCAAGTGTGGGTGTACTATATATGTAAAGGTTGAGGTCATAAGCTTTAGTTAGTGTTGCATTATACTTTTTAATTAGATGTTTAGGCTCATTTTTTTAAGCCTAAATATCACCTTTTCATTTAACACTTTCAATTGTTCCCGCAATAAAGTATCGAGAACTTACGTTAATTTTTATCTGCTTTTTAGGCTTCAGTTATAAAATAAATATGTGGCGTAAAACAACCAAAACGAGTCAAACAGGCCAAGTCTCGAAGCAAAACGAGTCAAGCTCGGGTCACGATTAGGACCCGGAAGGAAAGTAAGACACCCAAGAAAAAGACGGAGGCGGAATCAAGCCCTGATGCCAAGAGAAATTTTAAAGACGAGTAATTAGGGGATTCACGGGCATGACACTGCAAGTCAAAACCGTGATTCCCCCATGAGAAACATGGCTGAGGCATAGAGGGAAGTCACGCCCATGACACTCAAGGAGAGGAGATTTTGTAGTGTGTAGAGTCACGGGTGCAACAATGGAGTCACGTACATGACCTTCGAAGACTCATCTGTCATGCCCAAAAGGTACATGTGTCCCAGTTGCAAAGCTTGAAGACCAAGAGCCATGTCCAAATTTTTTTCGACCGTGACATATGAGCTGCGTCCGTGACTGCTCCTCTGGAAGAGTTTTGAGAATTGCCAAAAAGGAAGTCGCGGTTGCGATTCATCTGTCTCGCTAACGACTCAATTGCTGTGACGTCTTATTTTAGGCAAAACGATTGCATTTTTTTTTATTGAAGCCCTATATATAAATACTTTGAGTTGTCATTTCATTTGAGGGGATCTTTCATTAGCAACTTTATTAGGGTTAGCACTAGTTTCTAGGCTTATTACTCTCTCTCAAACACATTTTATTGCTCTTTTAGCATTTAATCCAAGATTGATCTTCATTCAAGTTTTTGGTATTATTTTGATTCCTCTCTATTCCAACATTCTTATTATCTAATATCTATTTAGGTAATACTCTCTCTCTCTCTCTCTCTCTCTCTCATTTATTATTTTCTTGTTTATTTATTGCATGCTTGGTAGTTGGTTTATGTTGTTTGTTTGATCTCATTTTTTAGTCGAGTTGATACCTTTTTGCTTGTCTCATCCACTTACCTATTAGTTAGTTACGATGATTTTTGTATTTTTGTAGGTTGATCGAAGAGTAGCGGGAAAAGGGAACCAAAAAGCTCAAAAACCCAAGTCCCCAAAAAGGTCACAGTCGCTACCCCTTAGTGTACCACCCGTGACCAAGGAAGCACCAAGGAGGCATTTTTTGTCGAAAGAGGTCACGGTCATTACCTTCAAGGGTAACGCCCGTGACTAAGGAGTCAGAAGAGGGATAAAAGTTTTACCGAGAGAAGTCATGGTCGTTACCCCTGAGGCTAGCGCCCGCGACCAATTTTGAAGAATCAATGCCTTTCCCACCCAGAAAGGTAGCGGGCGTGACGTCCCTTGTTAGCGCCCACTACCCCAGCAAAGAATTTCAACTGATGATGGAAATCGCCTCGTCACGGGCGTGATGTCCCTAGTTAGTGCTAGTGACACCCTATCAAACGTGAACATTAAAAAAGGCGACGGGGGAATTAGAGTTTTCCTTTATTATTTTTAGTTTTATTTCTTAAGTCTTAATATATATTAGGATGAATGTTAGTTATTAAAGATTCCTCATTAGTTCCAGTTTTAGTTTTCTTTCTTGAGTTTTTAGTTTTCTGTCTCCCTTCATAGTTTTAATCTTAGTGTTCTTAGGTTTTATTTACTAGTTATTTCAAGATTGTTCGTTAGTTTTTCAAGATTCGATCCTAGAATTATTCAGTGTTCTTTCCCTTTTTCCTTGTAATTTTTTAATGGTGAAATTAATAAATAGAGGTTTTTTTTTTGTGCAAATCATTAAAGTCTTTATTAGCTTCAACCCCAACCCCAATTTTTAGGGAAGAGGAGGATTAAGGTTCCCTAAATTCTCCTTTGAAGTGAGGATCCGGGCAGTCTAAGTAATCAAAATCATTCTTTTTCTTGTTTGTTCGAGAGAAAATAGTGATTCAAGTTCAAGAAGCGAAGTGTAGAATGTCAGGCTCATGTTTTCTTTCCTTAATTTTAGTGCTCAATTCGTGTTTTAGTTCAAATTATTGTTTTAGACACCGAAAAACCCAACCAAACCAATATCCTATTAGCTAACACACCATCCCTGCGGATACGACAACCCTACTGAAACCCTAAATACCACAACCGAACATTGTTAATCCTTGTAATTAGGATAGATCATCCTCTTTTTGCTAGCATCATGATTAGGATTTCATTTAGGGTATGTTTGGAGAGAAAAATGGAATGAAATGGGTATGGAATTAGATATCTAGAGGGTTGGGAATGGAATTTGATTCCAAAGTAGAAAGTGTTTGGTGAGAGAAGGGAATGGAATAAGGCAAGGGTTCTAATTCCACCCTTTTGATACCCCCCTATATATGGGAGGGTTCTAATTCCATCCTTTTGAGGGGGATTAGAAACCTGGGGGTTTCCCACTCCCATTCCAGAAATGCTTCACCAAACACCAAGAAAAGGAATTGGATACCTATCCCACCCTTATTTCATTCCATTTTTCTCTCCAAACAGGCCCTTAGGATGATGGTTGGGTAGACACATATTGGCTAGGGGGTAATTATGGCCCCTAATGAGACATAAATTAGAGGGTTTAAGTGATTAGTGGAGAGATTAGTTAAGCAACCTTAATTCTCACCCTTATCTTCCACTTGTGAGTGGTGGTTTGATTTCCAGAAGATTATCAACCCACTATACTCATGATTGAAAGTGACAGAAAAGATAGTTAATCTCATTTCATTGAAGTGGAGCGAGATTAACTAGGTTTGTTGCTCTTCTTACTACCAAGGCCCCATGGTGGGGTCTTGGCAAGTGAAATAGATCACTCTTGGCAAAGAGGATCTACAAGGCCTAATTCTAGCAGTAAATCCACCTGGC
Organism: Portulaca oleracea; assembly: GCA_029582165.1. Taxonomy (NCBI): domain Eukaryota; kingdom Viridiplantae; phylum Streptophyta; class Magnoliopsida; order Caryophyllales; family Portulacaceae; genus Portulaca; species Portulaca oleracea. The sequence continues at coordinate 9,771,033 of CM055885.1, read as the reverse complement.
GAGCTAGACTATCCCTGCTGATTGTGATTAACCCCAAGATTGGGAACCTGTTAGGTGGCCCGTGAACCCCTAAGCTCATTTTATTCTACTATTAAGACCGACCTCAGCTTTCTTCATCTAGTTTTCTTAGTTTTAGTTGAAACTTCTCTATTATCTTATTTTGTGATTTAAATCAGACTTAGAACAAAAACACTCGAGAACTTGGCCCCTTAGCTCCTTGAGAACAACGAAAAAACAGGATATTCTCAAAACTTTACACAAAATGGCATCATTTCTAGGGAGTTAACGCCCCTAGTTCCCTTATGTTTAATTCCAAGTTAAGTTTAAGTCATTTCTTTGTTTTGCTTGTGAGTCGTGTCTAGAGTCGTAGGGCGAACTTTACGTTGTTTGTTAGTTGTGTATGTATGCCTAGGAAAACCCAACAAAATCCTAAACCACTCTTACCATTTGATCTTAAGATTGAAGCCACTACACGTCGCAACAACGCCTCTACCCGCCGACGCCGTAACAGCGACAACAAGCTCGATCAACTACCACTCTTACCGTTTGGCATCCCATGGGTCACATATATATATGGGAAAGAGAAGGGGTGGAGGAGGTCATCCACCGATTTCGGATGCGCGCATGGGGTTCACCACGGATCGTGATGAGCAGTAGAATTAAATTTGCTACTCCCAGGCCAACCACGGACCGTGGTAGAGCCAACACGGTGTGGTGGCCAGTTTTCTCCAAAACCGGCTTCCGCACTTCCCTCGGTCCAATCTCGTATTGTCCCGGACCTTTTTCCACATACACATTGTCTTCAAGTCGCTGAGTTGTGTGACCTTGTGGGACCAACTAATTCGGCTGTGATTGAACCTATTCGATCATTAATTAACGGGACTTCCAGCAAAGTCATTAATCATCGAATAAACTTAGCTAAAGTACTTGAATGAAATTAAACATTGTCGAAACATTTCCAACAAAAGGATGATGTCCTCTCTGTTGCTCTAAATTAAATTGAAGTATTAAACAACAAAATTTTTATTGGTGGATCCAAAGTTTCTATAAACCTATATGTAAAAGGGTAACGAATTGTTTAAATTATTAAAAGGATAAAAAATCAAAAATTCAAGTACATCAATCCAGCTAATATAAAAGGTAGTTAAAGATAAACTAGTTGAAAAATCAAGAGAACACCCATCAATACATATATTAACTATAAGAAGCTTGATGGTATTATTTTTCTCTCCTTCATCCCTTAGAATCTCTTCAAAGTACTTCATAGTGCCTTCTTTGTTTCAAACTTTCAAGAAGCCCATAAAGTTCTCAAACTCAAGCATTTTGCAGTCCTCCTATGAATGTTATCAAAGCTCGATTGGAGTAACACAATTGTTCAATTCTTCCCTTCGTGGTCTCAAACAAATTAACTTAGAGGGGTTGCCTCGTGCATCAATTGAATATGTTATAGTCCTCTTTTGGTCAAAGGCTCCATTTAGGTCATCTTCAGCGAAATTAGAACCAAGCAAGGCACTCTTATCAACATATTGATTTGCAATGCTATCAACGACAACCTCAACGGAATCCAGGCAGTAGAGGGTGCAACTTTAAACCGAGGAATCCACCTCCAGGAAGGCCAATGAGGACATTTTGAACCTATTCTTTTATCAAATTTTGCCCATGAGACCTTTAAATTTCACACATCAACCATTGAGAACTCTAATTTCTTTTTCCACATCCTCCTTTATGGAAACCCGAACAAAATCGAACCTCTATTTTTTTATATTTCCTCCCATCCCTCTTTGGAACATAGTTGTTCACAATACTCGCCAAAATTAGCACACAAGGGCTTTGAATTAGATGACTCAAGATTATAAGGTAAATTATCAATGAAAACTGAGAAGGATTTAGGTTTATAAGAGCTTTTATGTTGATAATCCAACCTGTGTATAAGTCTTTCAATTAGAATAATTATTGTTGGCGATAGACGGGGCAATTATAGAGGTGATTGGGAGAGAAGGGGTCAAAGTAGGCAAAGACAAAGAGCATATAAGATTTAATTTTTGTAATACACACAAAAACTTTAGCTTTGTCAAACAACACCATGGAAGCACATTCATTGTTACCAACATCCACATTCAAGGAAGAAATCAAATTGACTAGGTTTGAGTGAATGTCAGAATGTATAATCTTTGCCTTGATAACAACTAAAACATCCATGTCGAGGGAGAAATCACAACTCAACCTAGTGATAGCCCTGAAGACACAACCTACTAGGGGTGGGCAGGGTGCACCCCAAATGTCGAACAACAATTCAGAATAGAGGGTCGTCGATTGCATGCACTTGAGGTCTTGGTTGCAGGCCCTCATGGGGTTCGAGAGGAGGGTGGACGCATGTGGTTGTCGGTGATGGTGCGGTTACCGGTTATGCCATAGACGATGATTGTAGGTTAAGACGGCGATTGGAAACTCACAATCAGAGAGAAAGAAATGGGAAGAGATACAGCCCACCTTTAAGAGAGTAACACATATGTTCCTAGACCTACCATATCTTAGAGTTCAAACAATCTACTCTTTAATTTTAAGGGTCAGCAAAATTGGTAGGTAAATGGGACTAGATAATTAATTACCAAAAACTACTAGAACTTACCAAAATTCAAATATTATTAATATTTACTTTCACCTTAATAAGCGATTATTTTATTTAAAACTATCATTTTTTCAAATACTTACAAAAAATTACTTTTATTTATTAAAAATTACTGAAACTTAAGTTTTTATTTATCCACGTTAGGGACCCCAATACATAAAATATTGCTTAACATGTATATTTGTTCTTCTGAATGAATCAATAATGTCGTGTCAATAGCATTTGCATGTATCATTTTTTTTCCCAATAACTATTCTAAACTTATAGTGCATTAGGCCACTACCAACAGTAGGTCATTTGTCAACCGGCTTCAAAATTGAGACAAGATAGGTGAAAAAATTATATTCCCACTCGGTTGAATGAGTGAGATTGTAAGGATGGATGAGAAAAGTGAGTGGTTTAATCTCAATAAAATATTGTTTTTATTTGTACTTGTTTGATGCAAATGAGAATATTTATGTATGGATATAAAAAGAAATAAAGTTAAAATTAAATAAAAAGTGAATCCAAATACCAATTGTCGGATTATTTTCACTCATCATTGTGAAAACATCCAAATTACAAATAAGTGGATAACTCATATTTATCATATTATAAAGGTTGCAGTAAATAAGTCAAAGGAATTTAAATTCAATAAAATGAGAAACAAATTGGTAGTCTAAAGTTGCAGGCAATTTTATAGTTAGACCAAATCCTGAAAGTATATTTAGTTTCATATACACCTACTCCAAATAACATATCAGACGTCCAAAAAAGTAAATGAATCATATGTCTAGAGACTAGAGAGCAGAAAATTGAATTGTCTATTTGGTACGTATGAACAAACCAAAATATCCAACGTATGCTGGTGTATGTTTCCATCATCCATCCCCCATTGGTTTATGGTCATGGGTCTATTTGCTCTTTTTCTTTGGTACTATCTTTCTTATATTATTATAAATTTATAATCCAGTTATTTGCTCATTTCTTTTCTTTTACTAATTATGCAATCATTGCCATGTAAAATCGTCATATTTTCCTTTACCAATCAACATATTTCACTCATATCTAATTACTCCCTCCGTCTAAGGATGACAAATGAGCGAGGAATCCCCGAAATCAATTGGGTCCCGCCTTGCTCTGGGAAAAATTACCCGCCTCCGACGGGCACGGGGACGGGTTTGAGGAAAATTTTTAAATCCCAGTGGCTACCGGGTGGGTATGGGGACAAATTTTTCTCCGTCTCCCTCCCCGCATCCCTCATTGGGTAAAATTCCCTGTACCCATCCCCGCATACCCGTCCCCGCTTAGTACAAAATTAACGTAGCTACCCCTAATGTTAATTACATCATTATAAATGTATTCTCAGAGTGTTGATTTAGACCATGTTATTATTGAACTTTTATTATATTGTTATTTTTTTTCTTGTTATTATGCTTGAGAACTTTTATATTATAAGAATAATCATAAAAACATGTTTTTAAAAAAGGATTAAGATCACTTAAATCTCCGCTGGATACCCATTGGGAGTGGGGAACCCACGGGGACGGGGATGGGCCCAATATCCCAGCCCGCAGCGGGGTTGGGGATGGAGATGAGGACGAGGGGCAGGGAGCGGGCGCGGGGACTATATCCTCTGTCCCCAATCCGCCCCGTTGCCATCCCTACCTCCAGCATAATTTTTTTTATAAAAGTTATTAAAGGTTAAAATTAACATTGAAGATAGTACAAATTAAATGATGTTTTTTAAGATGGGTGTAAAGACCAATAAAACTACCATAGTTTATATGAGTAAAAGAAATTTGTTTGATCTCATCATACATTGATTAAAATGTTTTTGGTAATAGGAAGGGGAGAGTTTGGACATATTAAATTGCCACTAAACTTATAAAAAAAAGTCAAAATTGTCATTGAAAATTTTTTGGTGCACTCACTTCCTCTAAAACTGTTAAAAATGTCAAATATGTCATTCTAACCTGCTAGTGTAAGTTAAGGTCGATTAAAACCCCTAAATTTTTTTTTAAAAAAAAAATCATTTAACTAACCTCCCCCCCCCCCCCCAATCACCAACTGCCCAACTTCCTCTACCCAAAATAGGCAATGATTATGGTGATCAGGACAGTAGAATCAAAATCGGGGCGGGTGGTACTGGCGAGTGGCGATGCTCGGATTGGCGACAGTCGTCATCGACAGTGAGGTGCGACAAAGGGTTGTGGACTGCGAAGAGAAAGAAAGCAGAGGGGGTGCTAGGGGCTTGGTTGCGGTGGGGGACTGGGGTGCGATGTTGTTCATCGATGACACTGGGGACTGGTGGTCAAGGCAATGATGCGCGCGGTGGAGTTAGAAGATTTAGGATGAAGATGAGGAAGAAGGTGATGAAGATGAAGATGAAGATGATTGGAATTGAAGAAGGTGGATAAGGAGGAGAAGAGGATGGTGGCTACTCACTGGAGTTGATGTCGATGGTGCTGCTGGTTGCTAGTGACAGGCGGTGGGTAGAGTTCGAAGGTTGTGGTAGTGAGGGATTAGGCTAGGGGGATTTAGGGATTTGAGGTAATGAGAAAATGAGGGGGTTTGGAGGAGAGAGAACGAAGTAGCTGATTAAAGGTGGTGGAAGGAGATGATTATGGTGGTAATGGGCAGCAAGGTTGAGGGAGGGGACGAAAGAAAGAGGGAGAAACAAAAAAATGTAGCAGGTTATCGGTCACCAAAATGACATTTTTGCCGATTTTGTTAAGCTCATTGGGAGTAAGTGCGCCGAAAATTAGTTTAAGTGACTGTAAATACAAATCGAATCTAAAATAAATAAAGGCATGAAATTGATAAACAAATTAATTTGTATTATTATTTGAATGTATGTGGATACAATCTCTGTATTAAATACAATAAAGTGGTCCTCCGATTCAATCTCCTGAAATTTGGGCAAGCCGAGGGTCCGGACGTTTGTTGTCGATCTCGAATGCAGGTCTTGTTGAAGAATTTTGTAGCAATTCCTGAGCTGAAGGTCTTGAGCGTTGATCTCCTTATTAGTGCTTTAGTAGTTGGAGGTTGCTCGAAGGTTGACCATTTGCAGGTTGACTGTTGGTTGCAGTTCTTCAAGTTCTTGGATGCGAGGGCTTGAGTGATTGGTCTCGATCGATGAATCAGTTGACGAAGAAGATGATTGTAGCCTTTGATGTGGAGAACAGAAGTTGTTGACCTAGCAGGCGTTGATCCTTGGCGCCTGATAGCAGAAGGTCGCTTGTAGTTCGATCTTCTTAAGGCTTTGCAGGTCTTGATAAAGAACTTTGTCGCAGTTTTTAATCTTGATGCGGTAGATGCTTGAAGCTTTTGCAAACCTTGATCCCTGACACTTGGTAGCTGGAGGTCGCTTGCAGTTTGATCTCATGAAACCTCTGGATGCTGACTGCTGAATCTCCGGGGGAGTTCAAATAAAGGGGAATGACCATTATTTATAGGCTTTGGAGGCCTAGCCCCTAAGGTTTGAGTTAGGCTTTGGCATTGGACCCAGGTTAATTAATTATTCCATTAATTTTATATAAAGAAATAATTACAATTTTCTGCATCATAATTGACATGTGTCATGATGTTATTAGTCATGATAAATTTCCATTTAAATTTCAATTAAATGAACCGCAGTCTTAATTTAACACATGCCGAGTAAATTTTATTTATTTTTTACGTGTCATTTTTTAATTGGTCAACAAATTTTTATCTCCTACAATGACAAATAGAATATACGATGAAAGGAGTACCTAGCTAGAAACATATTGTTGTATAAATGCACTGAGTAGGAATTAAGAAGCATAGTAACAATAGATCAAAATAAACATACTATATAAAATTAGCCGATCAAACTGCTATTTGATAATTCAAAGAGATCGAAAATAAGCTAATTAATAGTATTCAATTTAATTCACAACTTGATTTAACTAGAAACCTAAAACCCATCGCACGACCGACGTTCAACGCTTTCCTTCCTTTCTAGTCGAAGGTTGAAGAACTTGATAATGAGGATGATGATGTTGATGAGGTTGACGTAGGAGATGGCCATAATTGGGCATTCTTCACCTTAGAAATGCTTGACAATACACCTAATGGAGTCACATTTCCAATCACGGTCACTTTTTTTGTTTCCAGATCTATGTCAAATGATTTGACTCCTGCACAAAAAACACTACCCCTAGTTATTTATTTTCAACTCTTAGTGATTTTAAGAAATTAAAACAAGCTGTAAAAGGAGGGATAAGGTAACGATTATTAATTATATCTAGCTGGACTGACCTTCCATTTTGGAAAGGTATTTTCTGAGCTTGCCAGCACAAGCTTTACAGTGCAGTGATACCCTCAATACTACTACCTGCACCTGCACATATATGATGTACTACAGTCAAAACTAGATATTAACCCTTCATTTTACCCCTTGAGTAAAACTGTAAAAAGAAGACAGTACATAGTAAACAAAGAGATACTTACTCACCATCCTCAAAGTTCATCCCATGACATACATATATTATAATACTAAAACAGACACTCGAAGAACTAACCTCAAATAATTAAATCCAGTAGCATAATAAGATTCCCATTACAAAAAGCATCAGTATTTGTTAAAAAACTGCAGTAATTATGGAGATTAATTACCTGGTCTGGAGATGAAGCAGAAGACGACGATTTTACAAGAGTGGAATTAGTGCAGTAGCGGTGGTGACCCACAGTTGTCTGAGCATGATCAGTGCCATAACTTGAGTTGCGCTCCGCTTGCCTGTGAGTGTTGGAACTGTTAACCATGTTTTTGTTGGCACGGGCATGGACAACGACGGGGGTGCTAGGCACCAACGCCGAGCACTGCTTGGCTGAGTCAGAGCCACCGAGGAGGTACCTAGAGGAGTGGCCACTGGGTGGACTATCCATGTAAATAAATTTGTGGCGTCGGAGATCGGAGACATCGGCGGAGCTCTTGCGTCGGAGCTGCTGGGAGGAGGAGGAGGAGGGGCGAGGAGTGAAGGGGAGCTCGGAGATGCAAGGGGCTAACGTTAATCTTGAAGAATTGTTATTATTATCGATGAAGTTGTAGTGAAAGTTATTAGCGATGTAGTGATCGCGAAGACGCTGATGAGGGAGGGGTTTGGGACCATTTCGTACCATCGACCGCAGCTCCGTGCTCGAGCAAATGGCTGTCGATGCTGGGGAGGTGCACGATAGCTCTATTCCTTTCATTCTCTTCATTTTCATTCCCATTTTCTATCACTTTGAACCCAGGGTTTTGTGAAATTTGCAGGAAAAACACACACACACACAGAGACTAAGGTTTCTAAAGGTGAGGCTGGAGCTTACCCTCCTTTTAAAGATGGGGAGCTCCGAAAGAAAGAGGGCTATTTTTTCCCCCGAAAATCATAAACATATTGGCCAAGACACATTTATCTATATTTTTAAAAGGAAAATGATAAATGTTTTGTGTAAGACACATATTATGTGTCTTATCACTATAGAAAATCTATATATTTGTAAATTAAATTGAAAAAAAGTTACATGATTGACTTCTATAACTATAATAATATATATAAATTGTATATAATCACACATGTATCGATATTTTTTAAAATTTACAAAAAAAACGTCTAAAATATGCCCAACGGATGGGGTTCATCCGTTAGGGTGTCAATTTTAATTGTTGGTGTAGCCAACACATTCCAAGCTTCTTAAAATTGATAATTAATAGTATTTGTCAAAACAATTTGAGCTAAAAACGATAATAAGTATTGATTTCATAAGGGAGAAGACATTTAAACAATGTCTTGGGGCAAGACATTTATCATCATTTACAAAAATATATGTAAAATATGTCTAACGGATGAGGTTAATTTGTTAGCATGTTAATTTTAATTATTGACGTAACCAACCAACACATTCCATGTTTCTTATAATTTATAATTAATAGTAACCGTAAAAAAAAGTGAGATTAAATATGATAATACGAAAATGATAAACATCTTGACACAAGATGGCTCTTAACCATCTTGCATTTCTTCTAAATCACTAATAAAATTAAATGTAAGTGTATTTAAATCATTCTAAAGGCACGTTTCATTATTTTTAGGGTTACTACAACTTATAAACAATTTAAAAATAATTATTTAGTTATGTTTATTTCATAAATATAAAACTATGTATAAAATGTGGATTTTCTACTATGATTGGTAAAATTAGGCTATAATTATATTTTTTCACCTAGCTAATAAATATTATATTATTATAATTGATAAATATATATAATGATTAAAGAAAATAATAATAAAAGTTACAAAAATGTGAAATATGAACAATTCAAGATGGTTAAGAACCATCTTGAGTCAAGATGGTTAACATTAATTTAGTAAAAAGGAAAACATTTAAGCAGTGTTTTACCTCAAGACACATATTTTAATTCACTCATTTTTTTTTCTTTTTAGTTGGAATATTGGAGAATTATTTATTTATCTATCTCTTTATCTCTGATTTAATTTGATTTGTTGAGTGAGCCTTATTATCTCAACCAGAGATACCTTTAGATACCGAAGTGTTTTCTGGGCTTATCTAAATTTACTGTATGTATCAAAATAGATCAAGTTTCTATATGATGAATTTTTAATTTGTCATAGTTTGATAAATTTTGTTATAATATTGTTAAATTTAAAATAAGTTAATAATAAATATTGGTCAAACTTCTTAAGATGTAACACCTTAGTGGTAAATACTCCAAAATATATCATATAACAATAGTATAATTTTCTCTTATTAATGAATTTTACTTACACCAATATTTAAGTATTAATAAAAAAAATTAGATGATTGGAATTATCATTTATCTACAATGATACGCATGGGTGTTTCAAAATTTGAAACACCAACGGGAGTGGGAAAAAGAAAAAGATCGAAAATTATATGTTCTAATATTTTTTTGGAATTTTTTATTGGTCCAAAAGATATTTGGAACACAGAGGAAGGAGATAAACACAAAGAGGAGAGAAAAAAAATTATTTTATTATATTATTTTATTATTCAAATGATTATAATCACTCTACTTATTCTTTATTATATAGTACTACACTATGTTTTTTGGATTGGTAATTCTTTCCAATCCAATCCAAATCTTACAAAATTCCCAAAAAAATTAATCTCTAAAAACACATTTCCCCAAAAACATCATAGCTTATCTAATCCAATTCAATCCAATCCAATCCAAACTTCACTTTATTCAATCCAAAGAACATATTTTCAGTCATTATCTATGAATAGATCTCACTCCAAATAATAATAATACTATTTGAGCCTCACTCCCTATTATAAAATAATACCATTTGTGATATAGGTTGCTCTTTCTGTTCTATATTAATTGTCGTTTTTAAAATTTATACAGTCAAATTTAAAAAAATTTGACAGTAAATTTTTTAATATATACAATGAGTTGTTATGTAAAATTATTACTATTAATTTCATAAAGAAATAATATTATAAAAATGTAATATTATTATTATTAAAAAAATTCATTAAAAAATAATTTTGAAAATCATGAGGACCAACAAAATAAGAAGAAAAAAGTAGCAGTCAATTTATTAAAAGCGCTATGGTGGGGCCCAATGGCTTGGGTTTATGAGAAATTTTGACTCCCAATTGGAATGTCACTTGTAGGAGCTGGGGCTATGGAATTGCGTGGCTATAGGTTATTCATTTTTAGAAAGAAGAGAATTACACTCTCCTAGTCTCTAATTATTTACTGCTGTAGATTTATCTTGACAATGGCTATTATATGTCCCTCTTTTGGACGGAGTAATTATTAAAATTATTTATTTTATTTTTGTTAAAGTAAAAAAATAATAATTTTATGACTGAATTTTTTTATTACATATTTAATAATAATAGTACATAAATATATTGCATATATATCAAGCAATAAGTATTTAATATTTTTAGAATTAATTGCATTTGAAAATATGGAGATGAATAAGATTAATGTTATGTTTGGAATTATTATATATATTGGATAATTTGTAGTCAAATTAAGTTAATAAATATAGACTATATATACAAACTACCTCTGTCCCAATTTGATTGTCCCCTTAACTAATTTGAGAAGTTCAATAATACATGTGGAAATTAAGGTGAAAATTTTTATGAATTGCTAATATTACCCATGTACTTGAAGGCAACATGTACATAGTATATAAGTGTCTGTCGTCTGAACACAAGTTAAAAGACAAGTTGTTAATTAAATATTATATATAAAGGCAAAAAAGTAAATTAATGTGTGAATACAAACTACAGAATAAGCAAGTTGTGATTATAGACAACCTTTACAACACTAACACAACAATATTCTTTTTCACCACGTACATGGACGATATAGACTAATATTTAAATATGTTTGTTGCACGACAAAAATAAATAAAATATATTGTTGAGATAAAATCAAACTATACATATCGTTAAAAGTCTGATGTATATATAAAATTCTTTTTATGAAAAGTAAGATATATATATATATATATCAAGCGCTCCTTCTCAAAATCAGGGATGGCAATGGGCAGGATCTGGACATGGTCCACCTGGATTCGTATTCTTACCCATATTTTTAACTGGACTCATATCCTTACTCATATTCTTTGGATCTTTTCTAGAGGACTCATATCCTTACCCATATTTTTTACTGGACCCATATCTTTACCCACATCCTTTGTTATCGGCATTTAAATTGAACTTTTACTGCATATTAATTAGCAAACCCGTACATTTTTTTGCTGGAAATCTATAAATGTCAAACTTACAAACTCAAAAATAATCCAAAATAATTATACAATCTCAAATTACAACATAACAAACACATATTTATCGTACAAAAACAAATAATAACTTAGGTGGGAAAACCAAATGCATCCATATCCACCAACTTCAAGGACTTCTTTTTACTTATTTTATATATATATATATATACATATATATATATATATATATATGTATGTATGATAATTGGATTCTAATAATCCATACTTTCACCAATTGGACAATGGTGGACCGTACTTTTACTTTGTATTCTGGTGGTTCAAAAAAAAATATAATTAGATTCTAAGAATCCAATAACTTCAAAAAAATATTCAACCGCCATAAATAAAACAGGAATATTACAATATTATTATACTATAAATCATTAATAAAATAATTTAAGAGAAAAACAATTATACTATTTTAACATAAACATATTAAATAAGATCAAAGTTAGATACTGAGAAGCAATAGAATAAAAAATAAAATCCCCATAATGAAATTTAAAGTAATTAAATAATAGATTGCTAAAATATGCAACTCATTTTATGGCAAACAATATCTATGACAAAATAAGTAATTCAGAATACATTATTTTATTGAATATATAAATCTAACTAATTTATACAAGTTTTGATTCGCATGCATTGGGTGCATCGATTGTTATAGTTATTTATTTTTGTGTGTGTATATATACACACAAAATAAATAAATATAAAAATCGATGCACACGTGCGAATCAAAACTTGTTTTGCTTAAAAATAAAAATCCTCAATAATAATTCGACTTTGGCTCATGATGGACATTGGCGAGTCAGTGCATTTAAAGTTATCTTCCTTTCAATTGTTTCTAAAAATAAGTTAAATAAGTTCAAGATAAATTTTAAAAAACAACTCTTTCAAATGAATTCAAAGAAGATCAAACCGCAAAGTTCAAGTTGGTTCAGTATAATAAGTTTAGATAAGTCTAACTTGTAATAAGCTCAGTCAAAATAAGTTGGAGTGAACATATTCGCAATAAAAATCTAGTGAGAGCATGAGACGGAAGCAATATTATTCATTATTGTTCGTTTACTCTCAATATGAACAATTATGCATTATAGATAGAAAATTCTAAGGTAGTCAACTTTTTTTTCGACTACAGTAGTCGATCAATATCAATCGTTGATCTATTAAATATATTTTCGACTACAATTAATATATATTCTTTTTTAAGTTTTTTAATCACCAAAATCTTTCTAAGATTTCTCAAATATATATTCTTTCCTATTTTTATCATTAAATATATTTTCCATCAAATCAATTTTTTTTTCTGAAAGAACTTTGCATGCATCAATTAATATGGACCATCATTCCATATTTTGTTTCTTGCGTATACATATGTTAGCAGTTTTTTTTGTCAAATTATTAAATTATTTTTTACTCCCTCTGTTCTTGTAACGCCCCGGAAATTCAATTATAGAAAAGTCAAAGTCAAACTAACGTTAACAGACAAAATTTAGCGGAAGACTCAAACTCTTATTGGGCGTCACTACTGTATCCCCAAAGGAATACAAGGCGAGAAGGAAAACTACAACTGTCTGTCAACAGCAAACCAACTAACAAACTCATACTTAGAAATAAACCTCAAAACTAACTTCAAGTCTTTCAAAAAGAAGCATAACATATTTAACGACTTCTAGATACGTCGTCCTCACTTTTAATTCCCGTCCCCAGCATATTGATCATCACCTGAAAACAAATCATTTCAAAAATGAGGGGGAAATCTCAATAATGTCTACCCCTAACGTTAAAAACAAGTTAAGTTCATTTCAATTCATTTGAGGGAGAGGGAACAAGTCAAACCATTTCACAAATCTTTAATCCCTTAACTGTTTTCCTCAACCCAACCAAATCATATTTTATTATGCGGGCGGGATACCACATCCCTTAGTGTAACATCGCCTACCACAGGCATCAAGAGTTCGCCTACCACAGGCATCAAAGTATTCGCCTACCACAGGCATCAAAATTCGCCTACCACAGGCATCAAAATATCAACTATCCTATATCAGGGAAGAAGCCCTGATCTCCTGGTCTATAACCCGGCAGGATACCAAATCCCGAACTCCGAGTTATGCCCCGAAACCCGCTTAATGTTTCACTTTGAATCATTAGTATCTTATGCAAAAACTCAGCTCACAGCTCTCAAGTCAAACCCAACCCAGGTTATCAAAACCAATAAGAAAACCACTAATAAAAGACCATCTCAATTTCTCAACTCAATAATTGAAAGTATAATAAATATCAAAAACAGAAGGCCACATTTATCACATAAAGTCCCCTTTCGGGATGCAATTCTCAAAACAGATTAGAAAACATTAAAACACATTTAAAGGACATCCCGGTGGGGATTAGAGCATAGACATTACCTGGTTAACTTCACTTCACAGCAAAACGAACACACTTGAGCTCACTAACGACGCGAATTAGCTCGGGCCTAAAATAGAATAATGATTCTAATCAAAACGCGCCCTTCGAAGTTAGTAGTAACTACCTTCTAACTAACCCTCCCCTAGGAACCCTATAGGTTCCTATCAATCATGAATTTACACTTTAAATTACCTAACACATTCCAAATAATCGTATAATAATACAAAGTAAACCTTTTCAATCAACAACACATTTCTTAACAATTTCACATAACAAGACAGATTACAACATCCACACAAAAAGGGTCGTAACTTGACTTCCCGACATCCTATGGGTCTGATTTTGGACTTTTCGGAAACCTCGGGATGTCTACTAAAACTCTTAAGTTGAAATCGAGACCCAACACACGCTTTAAGGTCCTCTAAAAATGTCATCTTCCCAACCTGTTCAGATCTGACCTAGGTCTGGTAATCGGGGTATAACTCGACTTATAAAATTCCAAAGTCCGGTCCGTAAATATCCTATTAAAGCTAACATCTAAGGGAAACTCCAGTCCAAAGGGTTCAATCAAAAGACAACTACACTAACCGTGGTAACCCCATCTTTAGACCCCATCAAAACTGTCCCGTTACCGATTACCGGTTTCGATTTAATTTGCAAATTCGGTTCTAACTTCCACCAATCCGATCCCGAGTTCCTAATTTGGGTTTAAAACAGTAACTAAAGTTAAAAGTCTTCAACCTAACCCAACCCAAGGTCCATACTTCATAATTTCTATAATTAAAACTCACTAGAACCAACTTTAATTAATTTAACTTGATTACACACAACATTAATCATGATATAATATATCACAACCCAAAGAAACATGTAATTACTTGCTTAATAAAACAAGGATAGAACTTGATAACCAAACACCCTAATCATGCTTGACCTATATGAATTACAACATGGGTAATTATAAAAATACGAATTTCTTAATCAAGATTCAAGAAAGAACTTAAAGAACATGTGACTAAAAAATAAATAAATAAAGTACATATAATATTTAAACTACTAATCTCTTTTACAAGATTTAATCAAGAACCAAGAATTAATAAACAAGAATCAAACTTTAGTAATTCAATCAACCTAACTTATTAACAAGATTAACCTTAAGCATGATTGAAATAAAGAACATAACGATTCGAGAATTAATCTAAATCGTTAAACTTTAAGAATTCGTGCATACAATAATATTGTTATCTAAAAACCCTAAACATGATTCACAAGAAAACAAAGTACAACAAACAATTGAACATTAATAATTTCACTACAATTATTACAAACCCTAATACACCAATTTAGAACATAAGGATTACATAAAATAATTTAAACAATTACACATAAATAATACAACACAAGAACAAATAATTACAAATAACAACTTAATAGAATTACACCCTTAATTACCCAGATTACAAGATCTAAATCAAGAAATAATAACAATACAATAATAATAATAATAATACAATAATAATAATAATACAATAATGATAATAATAATCAGAAACAAAGAAAGAAAAAGAAAAGTTTCAAAGCAAAAAAAATATTAGGGTTTTACGTTAGGGTTCTGGCGCTGGTGGTTTCCGGCGACCAGGGCGGTGACGGGCGTACAGCGGCAGCGGCGACGTCGAGGGAAGGTGGTGGTGGACGGTCGCCGGCGTTCGACTAGGGCAACACGTCGGGTTTGGCGGCAATCTGGCTCGACAGCAACAGTAACCGTCAGGGTTGCTCTTCGCGAGTCTGGGCGTACGGCGACGACTCCGGCGGTGGTGGCGACTCCAGCGGTGAGGCGGCGATGCGAGGGTGGTTGTGGCGGCGACAGCGATGGTCGTCTGCGCAGTTGCAGAGAGAGAGAGAGAGAGAGGGAGGGGGAGATCGAGAAGAGGAAAGAGAAAGGAAGAGGGAGGATTGGTTGCGGTGGTTTCCGGTGGGTTGGTGGCGACTGTGCGGCGGTGGCGCGGAGACACGGCAGGGAGAGAGAGGGAGGAAGAGAGGAGTGTAGGGTTAGGGTTGTTATTAGGGTTTTGAGAGAGAAAGAGTGGTTTTTATACTAACACCTAATTAAGGCCCAATTAATCTACTCTTAATCCTAACCCAACCCAACACTAAAACAATTAAAAACTGATTTTTCTAAAACAACTAATAATAATAATAACAATAATAATAATAATAATAATACTAATAATAATATTATTAATAGTATTCACATAGAAAATAATATTCACATATTTATTCATATAACACAATAATATTAATAGTAATACTAATAATAAATAGAGTAAAACCAATAATACTAAACCCACGAAATTACCGATATACCCTTGTTAGTCTCTCACGATCCTACGAGCTCAAGTGTTAGCAAAAATAAACACAAACGAATAATAATAAATAACGAAGTCAAACCTAATTTACTAACGACGTCATGGTCAACATCTTTGGATTTTTCGGGGTTTTACAGTTCTATATTACTACTACCTCTGTTCTTTTTTATCTGTCATTTACGGTTTTCAGTGCCAATTTTTAATCAATAATTTTTAATATAGAACTTTTATAAAAAAAAGGGTTTTTGGACATCAATAATACCAACTTTGGGGGTGTTGGATACAAATAATACAAACTATTTTCTTGGACACTAGTAGTACGAACTATTGACATATTTTCCTCCAACAGTACATGACCGAATTGTTATAGTTTTAACTCATCGGAAAGATGACGTGGCTCCATGATGTGTGACGTGGAAGGTGGAGGTTGGGTAAAAAATGTTGACGTGTGACATTAGCATGCCTTTTTGATGAGTTGAAACTATTACAATTTGACGCTGTACTGTTAGAGGAAAATAGGTCAATAGTTCGTACTGCTAGTGTCCAAGAAAATAGTTTGTATTATTAATATCCAATACCCCCAAAGTTGGTATTAATGATGTCCAAAAACCCTAAAAAAAATATATAATTATACTTTTTAAATAGTATTTTTTATTACAAATCTAATGATACCAATTTTGTATGATGAATCATTATATAAATTAAGATATTAACGGTCAAAATTTTTAACACAATTTTCTAGGCGACAAATAAAAACAAACGGAGGGAGTATTATTTTTGAAAATTGTGCAATCAAACTTTAAAAATTTTTGCTTAAATTTTTCAATATGTACAATGATTTTTTATGTAAATTTATTATCATTAGTAATGAAAACTACTATCCTAAAAGTATAATATTGCAATTGTTAATAAACTACTATATCGAAATTTATCAATTAAAAAGTGACATTGAATACCGTGACGTACAACAAAATGACATTAATATGTCACAGCGAGAGTATTATAAATATTATATAGTTCTTTTTATCAAAAAATATCATATTAATTTTATCTTAATTTGTGAGCCTATTAAATAAGGTCAAGTGTAATAGTGTATTTTTGTTTCATATAAATTTTTGGGGCTTATTAAATTTATAATTTTTTATTATAGATTAATTGTAAAACTCCGAAAAATCCAACGATGTTGACCGTGACGTCGTTAAAAGAATAGGTTTGACTTCGTTATTTACTGTTGTTCGTAATGTGTTTATTTATGCTAACGCTTGAGCTCGTAGGACCGTTGAGGGACTAACAAGGGTAGAATAGTAATTTCCGCTGGTTAATATTATTATGTGAATAATTACGTGAATATTATTTGTTATGTGATTATATGATTATTAAAATTAATATTATTATTACTATTATTAGAATTATTAGGTTTTTAGAAAAATCAGTTTTTATTTGTTATTTGGGTTGGATTAGGATTAGTTTTGGGCCTAAATTGGGTATTAATATAAAAACCCCCCCTAAACCCCTCTCAAACCCTAATCCCTCTCATTACCAAACCCTAAACCTACCACCTCTCTCTCCCTCCCTGCTCTCCCCTCGGCCAGCAGCCACCGCCCAGCCGTGGTGTCGCCGGCAGCCACCGCAACCAACCCCCCCCCCCCCCCCCTCTCTTTCTCTTTTCTTCTTCTCCTCTCTCTTCCTCCCTCTCTCCCTCTCTCGCCCAGCAGCCAGACCACCGAGCCCTAATACCTACGTAAACCCTAACTCTAACCCTAACCCTAACTGTTATATTTTGTTCTTTTCTTTTCTTTTTCCTTTTCCTTTTCTTGTGTTATTATTATTAATCTGATTTATATAATTGTAATTTTTATTGTTATTAATATTCTGTTTTTATAATTATTGTATTGTTAGTGTTGTAATTAGGAAAATTAATTGTAATTATTTTCTTGATGTAATTATGTGTAAATTTTTCTAGTTGTTATGTGTAATTTTATGTTATAAATTGTAATTAGATTTAGGTTGTAATAGTTGATTATTAGGGTTGAAAGTGATTCTTTAATATTCGTTATATTCTTTACATGAATCGTTAGACCACAATATTATTGTATGTACAAATTTGGAAATTTATTACTTAGGTTAAATTCTTGAATGTTAGTTGTTTAATCGTTAAGTCCATTATTGTTTCCTAGGGATTAAATCTTGTTAAGTTGGTTACATGAATGAGGTTGATTCTTGTTATTTAAAACCTTAGGTTCTTGATTAGTAGTTTAATGTTACTAAGTTCTTTATGGTTCTTGTACATGAAAACCTAAGTCTTCTTGATTCTTGTAAATTAGTTGGGTTTCTTGTTTCATTAAGTTAAATATTATGTTCTTTTATTTTCGTAGGGTTCTTTCTTGTTTAATTCATGTTAATTTTGCCTAAATAAGTTAGGTTGAGTTTATGTTTATTAGTTCTTGGTTCTTGAGTTAATCTTGTTTAAAAGAAACTAGTTTGTTTAGGATTCTTGATTAGAAGTTTAAATGTTTATATGTTCTTTATAGTTTATTCACATGTTCTTAAAGTTTTCTTGTTTATTGGTTAAGAAATTCATGTTTAGGATAGCGTTAATATTTCATGCATGATTAGTATAAGGTTAGTATTAGAATTTATGTACATAAGGTATGCCATGTTAGTGTATGATATTTTATGCATGTTTTAGGATTAGAGTAAATTATTAAAGTTGATTTCATGTGTTGTAATTTGATTCTTATGATGGGAAGGTTGATTGTTGGACCTAAGCTAAGTTGGAATTTATATCTTAGACCCTAGTTACCGTTTTGAGCCCAAATTAGGACCCCGTGATCGAATGGTGGAAGTTAGAACCGAAAGTATTAATTAATTGATAACCGTTAACGGGACAGTTTTGTTAGTGTCTAAAGATCGGGTTGCCACGGCTAGTGTAGTTACCTTTTGATCAAACCCTTTGAACTGGAGGTTCCCTTAGATGTTAGGAACCATAGGAATTTTACGGATCGAACGTTTGATTTGTATAGCCCGAGTTATAACCGTTTTACCGGAACCTGTCAGATCTGGACCAATGGGAAAGACGGGTGTTTTTGAGGTCCTTCGGGACTGAGTTGGGCTTAACCATCAACATAGAAGTTTTATTAGACATCCTAAGGTTTCCGAAAAGTCCAGAACCAGCCCCATAGGATGTCGGGAAGTCGAGTTGTGACCCGTTTTATGTGAACGTTATAATCTGTCCTTTGCTTGCTTCTTTTTATAATAATTGTTGAGTGAAAATAATATGTGATCTTGTTATGTGTTTTCTTGGAGGTGTTAAGTGTAATTTCATAAATGATAGGAACCTAAGTGTTCCTAGGGGATGGGTTAGGTAGTTAATAGTTAATTCTAACTTCGTTAGAACGCGTTTTGATTAGATAATTACTTTTATTCTAGGCCCGAGTTAGTGCGAGACGTTAGTGAGCTCAAGTGTGTTCTTCTTTTGCTGTGCTGTGAAGTATACCAGGTAATTGTCTATGCTCTAATCCCCACCGGGATGCTCTTTAAATGTGTTTTGATGTTTTATAATCTATTTTGAGAATTGCATCCCGAAAAGGGACTTTTGTGGAAATACGACCATCTGTTTTGATAATCTTCTTTTTGATTCGATTGTGATCTTGGTTTATTTGAGTTGAGGAATTGGATGGTCTTTTATTCAAAGTTTTGTTAATGGTTTTGATAACTTGGGGTGGTTTGACTTGAGAGTCGTGAGTTGAGTTTGAATATTATTAATTAATTCAAGTGGAAACGTTAAGCGGGTTTCGGGGGATAACCTGTTGTGCAGGTGTAACAACCTGCAGGGTTATGGACCAGGAGATCAGGGCTTCCTTCCCTGATATAGGATAGTATTTTGATGCCTTTGGTAGGCGATGTTCTTGATGCCTTTGGTAGGCGATGTTTATGCCTTTGGTAGGCGATGTTCTTGATGCCTTTGGTAGGCGATGTTTATGCCTTTGGTAGGCGATGTTCTTGATACCTTTGGTAGGCGATGTTACTTTAAGGGATTTGGTATCCCGCCCGCAAATTAAAATATGGATTGGATGGGTTGAGGAAAACAGTTAAGGGTTAAAGGTTTGTAAAATGTTTGATTTGATCCCTCTCCCCAAAATGAATTGAAATGAACTTAAACTGTTTTAAACGTTAGGGGTAGATATTATTGAGATTTCCCCCTCATTTTCTGAAATGTTTTGATTTCAGGTGAAGATCTAAATGCTGGGGACGGGAGTTAGAAGTGAGGACGACGAGTCTAGAAGTCCTTGAACGTTTTATATTGTTTTCGTTATGAATTCTTAAAGTTGTTTTGAGTTGTTAGTAGTTACCGTTAGCAGACAGTTGTGTTTTCCTTTCTCACCTTGTATTCCTTCGGGGATACGGCAGTGACGCACAAACTAAATTTGAAGTCTTCCACTAAGTTTTGTCTGTTAACGTTAGTTTGACTTTGACTTTCTATAATTGAATTTTCGGGGCGTTACATTAATCTTTTTAGAACATTTTAAATTTTACAGATGACTACAAATTTTATTATTGTTATACTTTTTCACGAAATTTTTGTTACATTAAAAATTAAAATTAAGATGATATTAGACTATTAGCTATTTTATTGACACTTTAAATATCTGTCTTCTTTATATGATTTTCATTTCTTTGGAAGACTATCGATTGTTATAGGATGAAGGGAGTATATATTGAAGTTGTCGTTCACATTTAATGTAAAAAGTAAAAAACAGACTACTTATTTTATTTAATGAAATACAATACAAATAGTAATTTGTTTTTTATAAGTCATAAACTTTAACATAAACTAAATCATTATATAGATGTTTATATTCCATATGAAATGAGTGAACAGTTGATATTAATAAAGAATTATTTACTTCAATTAATTTATGATGACAAGCAAAATATCAAAAATAATTATAAAATTTATTTACATCAATTAACAGACTAGCTCATGAGGAGAATGTCTAGATCTTGATCCCCAGACCGCACTTAAACATGTTTTCTCCTGGAGGTTGTTCTTGAATCTTGTTGTAATTTTAAAATTTATAAGAGTTAATTATTTTGTTCTTATTTTTATGAAATATATCAAAATTTTAATTGTTTCCCCCCAAAAGTAGGAAAATTTGAAAAATTAAGGCTCCGTCCTTTTGTGCGTTGCGTTGCGATTAGTTGCAGTAGATTACGGTAGAACTAGTAAAAAGGTAAGGGTAATTTGCGGTATGTTGCGTTAACGCAGAACGGTGTAAATCAAATTGAAGAGTGAAAAAAATGTGTACTCAGCGAAAACACATTTCAAAGAGTCAAACCCACGATCCAATTTTATAACCTCTAGGATATAACCATTAGACCAAGATCTAGCTTTGTGGCTTTTTTTCTCAGGTTAATAATTAATCACATGTGGATTTTATTATTTACATAATACGAAATCCTTTTTAATTTGAAAAGATTCTTAAAAACATATTAGGAATATAAAATATTCGTTTATGATTACATTACCAAAGTTAATACATTATAATAATGAATAATAATAAAATTATTTATTTAAATCAATGGTTAAGATTGTTTTATCTATAATCAATGGTTAATATTTAATTTAACTACGGTAGTTAAAAAAAAAGTTGACTACCACAGACCTTCCCTTATAGATATGATCTTCCTCGTGATAGTTTTTTTTTTTTTTTTTACTTTTATATGATTTTAATTTCTATGTGACAAATATTATCGAATACCTTAACAAATCATTACGTGCCTATTATTTATTTGTCACATTGGATTTACTGATGTTAAATGAGTGCAATTATGCAACTTAGAATAAAGTTATGATAAAGCAAATATTTCTTAGTTAAGTAAGAATCTTGTCTTATAAGACAACATAATAAAATAAAGGAACGAAAAGATTATCAGTAATACTCTAATTCTGATATGTAATGATAATCTTTAAATGAAATTGAATCTTTTCTAAAGAAACAAAGATGATTAAAGTTAATATTATACTTTGCACAAAACATCAAAAAATAAAATAATGTAAGATAACAACATAGGAACCTAAAAGAAATTAAAACAATAATAATATAATGTAAATTAGGGTAAATAGAAACCCAAAAAAAATAAAATGAAGTAAATGACGGTTCCAATGCGATAGAGGGAAATAGAAAACATATATAAAAAATATTAACTTAAAATATGGTGGTCTAGTGGTATAGAAATTGCAGGGTTTTAACAATTTATTTGATAATTATTTGTGCAAATAAAAAAACATTGTAACAATTATTCTATCCTTATAATTTATCAATGGCAAGAGGTAAAATGAGAAAGTGAAATTTGCGCACCATAAGCCCCTTTGGTTTTATATATTACATAGATAGATTCTTGGATATATTGTTACTTATCGGTCATCAACAATTTAAGGGAAATAAACATCAATTTAAGAAAAATTAGTTTCAGTGATCATGAGAAAAAGAATTCTACCCCAAAAGTTAAATTAAAAAAATTAGTACTAATTAATTGACATTAATAAAATTATAAATAAAAATAATAATATCCAAAGAAATTCATAAATACAAAAATCACAATATTTTTTCTTTGATATGATATCCATTTTAGAAATTATAATCTAACCAAGTAAAATTGTTATGTTAAATCATATACATCATTATCAGAAAAATATATATTTGTTTATCATGTAAGAACATTTTAAATAATAAAAATATAATTGTTAGAAACAATGATATTTATAGTACTTAAAAAATCATTGGGAAAATTTGAATAAAAATTCATGCATGAGCTTTAGTATTTTTCACCTGATAATTTGATCAAACATAGTATTTGTTTATTGATAATGCGCAAGAATAATGTTATAGTAAAAAGAAAGATAAAATTATTTAAAAATAAATGTGACATATATTATTATAATTGTAAAAATGTAAGAAACTAAGAACTGTTATTGTATATTCATTTGAATCACAAAGTACATACTAATATTGTATTTTGCAGCGATGAAAAATAAAAAATAGTTGGTTATTGGACAATTGATATTTTTATATGTTGCATCTTTAATTATAAGAAACTTTTAATTTAAAGAGAAAATTAAGTATTCATTTAAAAATTACGTATTCATTAGATATGAATATGTCAGATACTTGTGACTCGATTAGTGAAATAGTATCTATCTAAAAAAAAACATTATTTTTTTTATCGACACACAAAGAAAATGTTTTGTTGTGCATGAACAAGATATTGAAGAATTTTCTATATGTAAAATCATAATTATTGATATGAGCCTTTTTTCATATAAAAAAGAAATCTTTGATTACAATAGAAGTAGGAGTGATGTGAATTATTCAAGAATTTAAGAATAATGTCTACATAAGATATGCGTTCAAAATAATTGTGCAAAGCACGCATAAGACTAGTATCTAATACTTGACACTCACTCGAATCTCTAGACCTATAGAATTTTCTTGTAATTACCTTTTTTTTTGGTATAAGATATTACCTTTGAAATAATAACTCAATAGGTAAAGTTCCTTATTAGGCCCCGTTCTTTTATACGGCTGGATGCGGTGTGGTGGAATTGTGGTGAGTCGTGGTGGGTTTGGAAAAGTTGTGATGGATTGTGGTGGGTTGTGGAGGGTTTGGTTTTAATAATTGTAAATGTGTTAGAAAATGTGAAATTGTAGTGGGTTGTGGAAAGTTTAATTTTTAATAAAAAGATGAATTAAATTAAAAAAAGTATATTGTGGTGGGTTGTGTGGGTTGTGTGGAATATGGCAAGTTGCCGTGAGGTGTGGCACCTCAACCAGCCAGCCGCATAAAAGAATAGGGGTTATTCTACTTAGAAATATATAAGGTGCTTTGTCAATGCATCGCAAGAAATATATTCAATGGTTTTGTGTTTTTGGGATTGGTTGGGGACTTGGGGAGTGAAATGATTTTGATTTTTTTAATGAACGCTATTGGTATGTTTTATGTTGATTAGGAAAAATAGAAAAATGTTTGAGTGCAATGTTTTTTTTTCTTTCTTTTTATCATTATTAAAGAGGATAAAGAATTTCAAAATTAAGTACATCAATTCAGCTAGTTAATACTACGTACATAATTAAAATAGCTATAGATAAATGTTGTATGGCGTATTTAATTTGTCCTACTCTTTCTTTCATCGATCAGTACATCTTCAAAGAATTTTACATTTTCGTTTTCTGCTTGCAATGCTTAGAAGTTATAATTATAAGATTTAGAAATTTGAAACTATGTAAAAGCTAATATTTTTTTTATAGATACTCCGTCTGTTTGTTTTTATCAATCACCTTGGAAATTGTGCCAAAAAATTTGTCCGTTAATATTTTAATTTGTATAATGATTTATCATACGAAATTGATGTCATTAGATTCGTAATAAAAAATACTATTAGAAAAGTATAATATTATATTTTTTTGCAAAACATTTATATTATAAATTATTGATTAAAAATTGACACTAAAAACTGTAAATGATAGATAAAAAAAAATGGATGAAGTACATATTAAACTGAATATTCAATTTCACAAAGATTGAAAATTAACCTATCTAGTTTTCATCCTTTAAAATGTTTTATCCAGAAATGGTTAAAAATTAACACTTGCAGGCTGCAGCTAAACCACTATAGTATTGCGTGCTTAAAGAAAACAATGACTTTAATTGACAAGATATTAAACTTTCCACAATTTTCAATTATGATTTAATGATTTTTGTTTTCTTCTCTTGGGTGAAGGTACCTTTCAAATAGCAACTTGTGCCAAACATTGATGTGTCATTTGTTACAATTTGATGCCAACTTTAATTTGAGTGATATATTGGGTGCAAAGTATCATAATTATACCACCACTATTGCATACTTGAGGTATTTTACGGCAACTAAGTAATCCTTATCTTAAAGAGTTGGCATAATTTATTTGTTAAAAGATATTAATTTATTATTTAAATTTAGTCTGAATATGTTAAAGAGGTCGGAGCAATATTGTAAAATAGTAAAAAACAACAGCAATATAAATAAAGTAAAATTAATATGAGACATCACAACCAATAGCTAAAAACACATAGCAAAATTAATTCTTAAAATTAATTCTTAGAATTGGTACAATTGATTATAGATCTATTATTAGAATATTAAACACCGGATCTTTTTTTTTAATTTCTATTGTTTAAACTCTATTTTACATAAATAAAGGTTTATTAAATTTATTGAACCTAAAAAATTATGAAAATGATATGAATTGAATTTTGGGGCAAGACATCTTAAGTGTCTAATGCTATTATTAAAACCAATTACATATTAAATTGAAAGAAAATGATATATATGATTGAACTTTATATATAATAATTATAATATTATATATAAATTGTATAATGTTATACTTTTTTTCGATAGTTTTAAAGCGAAAAAATTTAGAAGACTAAAGATCTTACAATTCTGAAGTCAATGAAAAACCGAAAATGACAAAAAAAACCGCAATGATGAAAAAATGACAAGAAAAAACAACAGCCAAATATAACATATCTACAATCAGCTGGTGGCTAAATATTTTTTTTACGTAGTCTTTCAATAATTATAAATATGTTAATTTAACTTTTTGACACTATTGTTATTATTATATGTATCCTCTTGATTTTTGAGGGGCCTGCGCTGAAGTTGAATATTAATTCCTGATTAGCTTTAATCCTTGAAAGGAGCATATGCTTTATCTCGACCTTCAATGTTGTACCTCAGCCTTTTCTGCTAGAGGGGACACCAAAGTTGTCATTATTTCTCAATCGAAATTTTATGAGATTAAACAACATCATTACACTACATTTTTTGTACCACTTATCGTACTAGCTAGAATTTGAATAGTCCAAATGCCTAATCCTATCATTAACGGATCATTGTTTGAAAAAGTTTCTAGGGCAAGCAAATTACCCTAGAAGGCATCAGTTTTTGTGCCATTTAATTTGTTGGCTATTAATTTTAATGCTTCTTTTAAATTCAGGATTGTTTTTTAAAAGATTTTTGAACGAATTTACTGGGATTTTATTTTTCCATAATTACTAGTATTTAACCCGTGTGATGTACGAGATATTTAAATAGTTTAATAAATAAAATAAACATAAATATGTTAATATCCTCAATTCAAGTAAAAAAGAAGTATTTCTCCAAATACTATGAATTTAGAAAAACAGTGGAAATGTAATCCAATCCAACCCGAATTTCCAACGGAAATTTAATTTTTTCATGAAAAAAATAGAAATTTAATGCATGAATAACAAATGCAATTAAGACTTGGTAGTTACTATAGTTATATATTGATATTTGTGAAAACTCTAATTCACCAATTGATTTGGACCGAAGGGTGTATAGTTTTATTATATTTAAAATGTTGACACGAGTATAAGTAACAACTTTTGGTTTGAGTATTGTAGACTGGGTTGATGCGATTCACACTGTTGATTTTAGTATTTTAATATGGCTGGTTTGAGTATTTTCATATGGTTTGAGTATTGTAGACTGGTGCAACCGAACACATGCTAAAGACAAAAAGGAGGGGTTGAATATCTGCACGGATATTACGGAGATTATACACTTCCAATCTTCTTAAATTATCGAGAATGTTAAATTGTAATCTTCTGATATTTTTCACTATGTAAATCCGATGTATCATGTAAAATTTTTATGTTAAAAATTGTAACATACAAATACATGCTAAAATATATTGATGTGGTATATATTGATAGTGCTTATCAAAAACTAACATTGCCGATAATTCAATGATTGCTTCAAATATTGATAGTTGACAGATTAGAATACTTACCTATAAATTTAGAGAAATAATTATTCTTTTAGATTCAAAGAAATTTGAGAAGCAGGCCAGTTGGCGTTGTGCTTGTGTTCATCCACTTGAAACCTTTTGCAAATGTTTGGCCGGGATAAATTCAGTTT
Source organism: Portulaca oleracea (assembly GCA_029582165.1). Taxonomy (NCBI): domain Eukaryota; kingdom Viridiplantae; phylum Streptophyta; class Magnoliopsida; order Caryophyllales; family Portulacaceae; genus Portulaca; species Portulaca oleracea. The sequence goes on along the minus strand of CM055885.1, from coordinate 9,743,868 downwards.
GAGCAACTAAGCATGATAAAGAATTTTGTTAAATCAGTAGCGTAATAAAAGATCTTTTTTAATTAGAAAATTAAATTATAATTCATTCATTTTTTGGAAGAATTGTTATCATTAACTGAAACTCTATTTTGGAAAGCTATTATTATAAATACAAAATTAATACGAGGGAATATTCTAAATCCTAATTAGATGAGATTTTCCTTATACATCGCTCTTAGAGCAATATATGACAAAACTGAATATCTAAATATTAGTTAGGGGTGAGATGTAGATTCTTAATTAGATTTGGGTAAGATGATTCCTAATTAAATTTGGTTGGGAGTAGACTTCTAATTAGATTTGGATAAGATGTAGATTCCTAATTAGATTTGGTTGGGAGGTAGACTACTAAGTAGATTTGGGTGAGATGTAGATTCCTAACTAGATTTAATTGGGAGTTAGACTCTTAATTGAGTTAAGAGGTAGATTTCGTAATTTGATTTAGCTTCTTGATTAATATTTTTTTTAAATCGATTTTTTTTTATTATTTAATGGGCATGAATTGTTTACTATACTTTTAAATCAATTTTTTTCTTTAATATGATTGGTCGTCTACAATCACTTTTTTATATTTACATCGATCATAATAATCATAGATATTACTTTTAATCTCAATATACTACTTTCATATATTTCTAGATAGATAGATTATCATAGTAATCATAAAAACGTTAGTAGTTTAAAATAAGGAACAAAACTATAGTTAATTTAGATTTTTAATCTTGATCATTAAATATATATCAACTAAATTAGTCATATAAAATTAAAGGACATATATTAATAAATTTTTAATAAGAAAATGTAATGTTTATTTAAAGATAAAAGTTTCGTGGTTATTATTAGGTTTCTATAAGTGTTAAAGTTATTTTCTTTATTGTGAGTATCATTTTAAATGTTAATTACTGTATGATTTTTTTACTCTTATAACAAATCCTTGGATATCCGTAGGAAAACCCCTCTTTTTGGTTCGTAATATATGAATGAAGTATCATAGCATTCTTAGGTCATCGTTCTTTTATACGGTACTGCTGCGATGCGGTAAGTTGCGGTATGGTAGATTGCGATAAGTTGCGGTTAGTTGTGGTAAGTTGTGGTGGAAATAATAAAGTTATGTAAATTTTTTTGAAATTTATTAAAAAGGTAAATGGTAAGTTGTGTTGAATTGTGGTGAGTTGCGGTAACTTGCGGTACCGCACCGTGCTGTACCTTATAAAAGAATGGCACCTTAACAGTGCAAGAAGAATAAAAAACTTGTGTATTTTTCTAAAATTTGATTAATTTTATTTTGATAGTACCTTTTGAAAACTAACTTGTTTGTATTTGTTTGCAAAAAATTCAATGGTTCTTTAAATGTTGATAGTTGAGAAATTGAAAGAGAAAGATGCTTGGATATTCATATATTAGGTTGGGATGTAGACTGCTAATTAGATTTGGGTAAGATGTAGATTTCTAATTAGATTTGGATAGAAATTACACTATTAATAGGATTAGGAGGTAGATAACTAATTATATAAGGTAGATTAAGCTTTTTGTATGTACACTATTAACAAAATTCTAAAATGTTAATCTATAGATTCCTAACTAAATTTGGGTGGGAGTTAAAGATTTTCAATTGGATTGGGAGATAGATCACAAAGATACAACTTTACAACATTTCCGCCCAAAATCTCAAACAAATAGCAACAAACCTTTTTTTACTAAAATTTGTCGGATATTTATTATATGAATTGAGTGTCATACAACAATTTTACATCAAGGACATTACATTTAGAAACAACACAGACCCTTTCTGTTTCCATTTCTTCCTTGGTTTTCTCTTTTCTTCCTTGGTTTCCATTTCTTTATGATTAGGCATTACATGGACAGTGACAGATGCATGAGTGGAGCTAAGCCAGCTATCACCCTTGATACCCCTTATTCCTTGGTTTCCCTTTTCTTCACGGCTCTCGCATTAAATCAAATCTGACTGCAATACGCAAGAATAATTTATGGTATGAAATTAAGAAAAGTATCAGTAAAAGACTAACCTGTAATTTCCTTCATGAATTTATTCCAATTTCCTCGTCAAATATGAAGAAAGAGCTACATAAGTATTAAGTATGTATAATACACTGAAAAATAGCCATTTAACAAATCTTGGAATGAAACTTTAGGTGTTGATGTGCGGAAACCTGGAGAACTTTTTACAACAATACACATAACAAAAGCAAAGCAAAACAAGTGAGTGAAAAATATCCTGTACAAACACTCCAAATATCATCACTTTATTAGCCAAATATCAATCTAAAAAAACAGAGAGAAAGGGGAAAGAACTTATAGTGTGTGATTTCGTTATTTCCAAAAACTTTTCCAAAATTTTGCGTGATTTCATTTGTTTGAGCACATTGCAAACAGAAACCTAAAGGTCAAACTCCGAATTTCAAGTCAATTTGATGATTGGGACAATAGCATATAGATAATACAATCCAAAAGAACATAGGGAATATCTGAACCCAGGGGTCACGGGCCGACCATAGAACCCTGTTCAATTTAATGGAGTATGGGTGTTTCCGATAAGTTTGAAAAGAGGAGAGAGACAGAGAGAGAGGGAGAAAGGAGAATGAAATGAGAATCAAAATAAAGATGAGGCGTGAATTATATAATGTTGAGGCAGAGAAAGAGGGAGGGGGAGGATCGTTAACCTACGCGTGATTTGGGGAAGGAAGGAATCATATATTGAAAGCGGTTCCTAATTTGAAGGGAAATTAACTGATGCGACAATTGTACTTGGGCGGGAAAATCATTATATTAATTGTTTTTTTCTAAAATTTGATTGGTCTATTCTACCGAAATTCACTTTATGAGCAGGATTTCAAAATTCAAATATTCTACTTTTATATTATTATAGAATTATAGATAAGCACTTCAACTCATTTGATCTCTATTAAAGTGTAAGTTAATAGGCATGTTGTAACACCCCTAGGTTAATAATCACAAGATTAACGTTAAATATTACCTCTGTAGTTCTGTCCCAATTTATTTGCGCAAATAACTAATTTTTTTTATCCCTTTGTATTTGTCTCTTTTACTATTTCATCGATTGTCATTCCTATTTTACCCTAATAAATGAATTTGTTTAGAATTCCAACAATTTTTAATTTTTTTTAAAGAATTTTGAAGGGTAATTTTGGCAATGAACAAACTTTTCACACTATTACCAATGTGCATTGATCTTGTAAAATTAGGTAAATGGACAATTAAATTGGGACGGAGGTAGTACAATTTAACCCAATGATTAGCGTAGCGGATTAACAACCTAAGGGCATAGTTATTAAAATCACGATCCTGATTTACGATTCTACAATTTTATGGTCCAAAATCCTCGATACGATTCTACTATTTACACACGATCCGCGATCCTACATGGGCTAATTTCCGATCCTAACTTCCCCATAGTTTCGAGTTGGGATCCCGATTTTAACAACCTTGCCTAAGGGTACTACCGCTGTCCATAATAATGGATTATGCTAACAACCCACATTCCTAAACAAGACACGAATTAAAAATGACAAAACATTTCCAAAGATGAACATGAACATTATACAAGTACAAGTATACCATGTTAGACTTAGACCCAACATATCTCACATCCAACATATATATTACAACCAACACCAAAGGCTCATATACATTCAGAACTCACATACGCCAAACCATATCAAACATGTACACCAAAAATATAATTTAACTTCATCAAAACCAAGGGAGACTTCCTACTTGCCAACTTAACCTGCCTTCTGATCGATACTTGGTTTATCAGCACTAGAGGTAACACCTAAAACAAAACATAAAATAATTTTGCAAATGAGTCGAAACTCAATACATATACCCCTATACAGTTAAATAAACTTAGGCAATTCATTTTATCTCATTTCAATTCATTTAAAAACAAAAACAAAAGAAATAAAGTAACAACACTTAAAACTTGCACTACAAGAGAAATGTTGAATAGCGACGCACATTATGTAGCGGTTCATCCAAACGTCACAACAAAAATGAAATTATATAATGGTATGCTTGACATCATCGGACTAAGCCTATTATATGCGCATACCCGGAGCGATTGGAAGGTCCAGTTGGCATTGGTCAGGTACTGACTTAATTGGGTAGTGCACTTTGGGCACAAGTAACTTGGGTCGGGACCATATTTATGGTAGAAAACGTGTAAAACGTTAGTTAATTACATTAAACTTAATGAACTTGCTTACTTGAACTAAAAAAATGAGCTTGGGTAGAGTACATGCAATATATATGCATACCTTTGAACCCACAAATAAAGCGATTTGAAAGCTTAACTGGACTCGAATAGGGAGCATCAACGACCTCTTGGACCACACTTGAGCAAAACACTAAAGTAAATTAAATTGGATTCTTGATAAGGAGGACGTCTCCTAATTACTTAATAAGAGTTAATTTTTAATTAAAAGATTGAACAATTTTTGAGACTTCGCAGTAAATTTGCGTAAGACATAACTTTCTTTATAGACCTCTAAAAACTTCATAAGGGGACGTTTAGGTAAGCTAAAAATTAATAAGTTCTACAACTCTCCAATTAAGAGCTAAGGCCAAAAAAAAGTGTAAAGACTTGAAAATAAGTAAACAAGAAGGCTGGCCTGCAAATATAAAAAAATTCCAGTTCGGGAAGGCAACTTTGAGAAATCATAACTTAAGAAATAGACATTGTATGAATGTGTAGAATTGAGGGGAAAGGATACATAACAGTGTGGTAGAGGCTCTATGCTTCAATTGTTGAGCCTGTGCTGGAAATTTTGTCAATTGTAATTGTGTGGTTCTTGTCATTAGTAGTGGGTGTAGCTGGTTTGTGGAAGGCTTGTTACCGTACCTTTTGGGATGAGATGTATTTACGCTGTGAGGCCACTGTTTGCGTCCTTTTGGGCACTGTGGGCCCACTCGGTGCTAATAAATTTTGGCCGATTGCCCTACTTATCGAAAAAAATGAATGTGTGTTAGTAGTCCATGGAAAGCTTGAAGAGTACTCTACAACGTTTATGTTGGTCATAAAATCAGAAAAGGCTTTGAAGCCAACAGAAACTGGCTTTGAAAAAGGCTCGGTGAATTAAAATTCTGGTTTTAACATGGTTGGGAGCATTACTTTGACGGGTCATAACTTTTCACTCTAACATCCGATGAACACATAAGACCCCATTTTAGACATTTACGATAAGTTTTATCCCTCTGAACATTTACGATATAGTAAATAGTTCTTAAGGAAAATGTGTTAGTCCATAACTCTTAGCAATATCCAAACAAGATAAGCACTGTATGGTTAATAAGTTCATTCTTCATCTTGTCACATATACCGCAAGAAGATCAAGAAGCCAAGAGAAGATGATGAAGTTTCAAAATGGTCAAACAGCATTTTTCCAACAATCTTAAGAACTATTTTACGAGACAAGATTGAAGGAGACTAAGGGTAAATTGGACATCTAAGATTCAAGAGGGATTACAAAGATAAGTTTATATTTTACAAGTTTATTAGTATCAATTTTTCATACAAGTTTGTTAAGTTTTATTGAGCAAGTTTAATGTTTAAAAGTTTATTAATCATTGGTTTATCTATATGTGTTTGATATAGATGAGAAATTGCTACATAAGAGTGGCAATACAAGCACAAGATCTTGATGTTCATGATAGCAATTGTTACTTGGTTATGTAATGACGTTTACAAGGATTAAGGTCTTGAGTGGTGACACTCTTAATTGACTTTGTGGGAGCCTAATTACAGAGGCGATAAAATCCAAAGACTACCTATGTAAGTGTGAAGTGTGGCCGCTGAAAGGAACTTAGCGCTAAAATTCCGAAACACTTACTAAGGATAAGGACACAAGGCCGGATGATAGTGTCAAGTATTAACACTTAAGAAACCGTATGTGTATTATGAGTATAGTTGATCATTATAAATCTAAAGTTCAAAGACATGTCTACTTTGTGATTTGTATTCAATTTTGGCTTATATAACTAAATGAAAAGTTCAAAGAGTAATCTATTTTCCATTAGGCATACGCTTTGTGTGTGTTCTCTAGTGATTACACGTTAAAGTATCTTTCAAATAGCGGGGGTATTAGTTACTTAAGTAAGATCATTTCAAGTGTTTTCATACTCTTAAAATGGCGGGGATTATTAGGATTATTTCAAGAATATAAGAAGATTATATAGCATAAGAAATCATGTGGTATAAGTATAAGGGTCATATATAAGGTAAATATAAAGAATATGATCAACACGGGCATGTATGAGACCAACGCAGGTCTTGCTGGTCTCCAGAACAGTCGAAAACAAGTTCTGAACTCAACACGGGCCGTTTTGAGGCAACATGGACCGTGTTGAGTGCCAGAATGCAGTTTTAATGCCAACAACTATATAATCTTCATGTATTAAGTATCAATATCGATTTTATATCTGATATAATTCTCCAAAAACTATATATATCCTCATTATACCACATGACCAATTGACTTAGTCAAGGTCATGATTCTAATTAAGGATCCTAATTAAGTCCTTTGACCAAGGGTATAAAGAGGAGTGGGAATTCTCTTATAAATAGGAGATATTCCCTAACCATTTAAGTACAACATCATTCTATAATCACACCCTCTCATTCTTGTCTAGACTGCAACTATACACGAGTGAATCAAGTGAAAACCAAGTTTGTCTTGAGTGTGTTAAGCGATAACTTTTATCCATCTGAACATTTACCGTATAGTAAATAACTCTTAAGGAAAATGTGTTCGACAATAACTCTTAGCATTATCCAAACAGGATAAGCATCGTATGGTTAATAAGTTCATTCTCCGTCTTGTCACATATACTGCAAGAAGATCAAAAAGCCAAGAGCAGATGATGAAGTTTCTAGCCGGTCAACACTTGACAATAAAATTTGCTTATTTAAGAGAATTTTACGCATCCAAGCATCCTACTTAAATCATCCATCACAATCAACCTTATCTCCACATGTATACCTTAAAGCCAACAATTTTCATGCCCAAAACATCCTCAAACTCAAACACCATTATCAAATTAGCATAATACAATATTTAAGAACTGAAATGAACAAGGAAAAAGAAGTAAAATTTGTAATTTAAACTTTTGAAACTGATCTGAAAGGATTAGAGTTAGGGTTACCTTTAATGGGAAAGGAGGAGAAGAAAAACAGAGCATGTTGGGGTCAACGATCGGAGCGAAGGATGGGGCAGAGCAGCAGTGGTCGGTGGCGGTTCTTGGTGATCGCCGACTGGGTATGGACGACAGAGAAGATAACACAGAGAAGCAATGGAGAAGAAGGAAGCAACACTGGAATAAATGACTTTTACCAACATTGCTTATATGTTGGTAAAAGTATAATATCTGTTGGTATAAGTTTTTTCCAACAGATAATTATCTGTCACTGAACTGTTGGAAATAAACCTGATTGTAAAAGTATTACCAACAGATAATAGGTTCTGTTGGTATTGCTAACTAATGCCAATAATTTTGTTTTGTTGTTATTGGAAATTTTATACCAACAGTTAATGTCTGTCGGAAATACATCACCTTTACCAACAAATATAAATGATGGGGAATGTATTCTTAGGCTCTAATTAAAAATACTTCCCACTCACTTTATCAGTTTATCTATTGGTAATACATTGTCGGCATAATTTGCAAGACATTGTCCAACAATACATCTATTGGTAATACAATTGGCTCAATTTCAAAACATAAATATCTTTTGGAAATAATGACGATAATCGTATGCAGTTTATAAATATGTTATTCCAATAAACTCTGCCCGTTGTCCACAAACAATTAGTTTTTGTTGCAATATCAGGAAAACCTCAACCTCTATTTATTGGATGATGTTCTAAATTGTAAAATACATAATATCTAAATTGAAATGTCACGTAATTAGGTGAAAAGTACTAAAGTCGTATTTGCTGATATTCAAGAGTAATATTGTAAACAACCAAAATCTAAGGGTTTTTGGACATCAATAATACCAACTTTGGGGGTGTTGGATACAAATAATACAAACTATTTTCTTGGACACTAGTAGTACGAACTATTGACATATTTTCTTCTAACAGTACATGACCGAATTGTTATAGTTTTAACTCATCGAAAAGATGACGTGGCTCCATGATGTGTGACATGGAAGGCGGAGGTTGGGTAAAAAATGTTGACGTGGACATTAGCATGCCTTCCATGTCACATATTATGGAGCCACATCATCTTTTTGATGAGTTAAAACTATTACAATTCGACGGTGTACTGTTAGAGGAAAATAGGTGTAAAACCCCGAAAAATCCAAAGATGTTGACCGTGACATCGTTAATAAAGACCGGACCAAGTAGCTACCTCTAGTATGATGTTGAGACAATGGATTGGAAAACCCTTAAGTAGACTAAATCGACCCTTTGAATCAGGATGTCGGACGTGAACGGTTCTCAACCTAACCACGGTACTCGGGAGCGCTCGCAGTCGCAAATTAACAACGGCCTCAAACCGCGATCAATTTCGTCCGCTTCCTCATTTGATATCCGCCAAGTACAACAAAGACCGGGAACGACGAGCCAGATGTCGATGATTGAGATGCTTAACAAGCACGAGGATTTACTGAAGAGGGAAGTGGATCGACAAAGAGGAGAAAGGGAGAATGATCCCTCCGCTCTCCTCCAAAGGTTCAATAGCTTCAACCCGCCCACTTATACCGGGGTAGCTGACCCCAAAGTCTTTGAAGATTGGGTTAGGGAAATTGAGAAGATTTTCGACACCACACGCTGTCCTGAGGAGTTAAGGGTGGACTTTGCTGCTTACCACCTGAAGGACGAGGCCGATTTGTGGTGGGCCAGTGTGAAGGAAATAAGGACTGAATCGAGTTTCGACTGGAACCGCTTCAAGATTGTGCTAAAGGATCAATTTTACCCAATTTCTCTCCAGAAGGCGAAAGAAAAAGAATTCATGAATCTGCGTCAAGGGGAAACTAGCGTGCTCGCCTACTCTGCAAAGTTCACCGAATTATCTCGATTTGCATCTGCTTTGGTAGCCACTGAGCAGCTAAGGATGGACCGCTTCTGGGATGGACTCAACTGCAAGATTCAGGATCGCATGTCATCACGGGAGTTCACGTCTTATCGAATACGCCAACGCGTTGCCTCATCAGAAAGGGTAATGCATGACATGGAACGACAACTAGGCATACAGGGGCAAAAGAGGAAAGAGCCACCCCGTTTTAACCCACCTCAACCTTATCAGGAAAAGAGGTTCCGCCCCAACAACTAGCAAAACAACCAACCTTCGGGACGTGGACCAACTCATGTGCCTATTTGTGGGATTTGTGGTCGATCTGGCCATCTTGCTAGGAATTGTAGATCAGGAGTTACAAAGGGAGGATGCTTTAAATGTAGGAGTCTCCAGCATCACATCAGGCAATGCCCTTTACAGAACTCAGGGGGTAATAATGGTGGAAATAATGGAAACAATGGGAATAACGGGAATTGGAGAGCTCCGCAGACAACATATCAGAATCGGGGAGGCTATAATGGGAACCAAAGGCCACAACAGCAAAACCAAGGTGGATCTGGTGGAAATCAGACTAACCGAGGGAGGCCAGCAAACCCTCCTCGTCCGCAACAACAACCACCGCGCAACGCAGGAGGACGGGTATATGTAATGAGGAAAGAAGAGGCTGAGAATGAAGCAGACGTTGTGACGGGAGGAGCATGGGAATCATCTGAGAGAAGTATTGACGACTCTATGGAGCAACAAGCTTTATGCGAAGCTTAAGAAGTGTGAGTTTTGGTTGGAACAAGTAGCGTTCTTAGGACATGTGGTGTCCAAGGAAGGAGTGGCAGTAGACCCCCAAAAGGTGGAGGCCATCACCAAATGGCCGACACCGAAGAATGCCACGGAGGTTAGGAGTTTTCTGGGCTTGGCAGGGTATTATAGGAAGTTCGTGCAAGATTTCTCAAAAATCGCCACCCCGTTGACCAATTTGACTCGGAAGTCAATAAAGTTCGCATGGTCGGAAAAATGTGAGCAAGCATTCCAGGAGTTGAAGAAGAGGCTTACCTCGGCCCCTATTCTTGCTTTACCTCAAGGGAACGAAGGTTTTGTTATCTACAGTGATGCATCGCATGGTGGATTGGGTTGTGTGCTCATGCAGGAAGGGAAGGTGATTGCATATGCGTCCAGGAAACTGAAGACGCATGAGAAGAATTACCCCACTCATGATCTGGAGTTGGCAGCAGTGGTTTTTGCGCTTAAGATTTGGAGGCATTATCTTTATGGAGTACACTGCGAGATATTCATAGACCATCAGAGTTTGAAGTACCTTTTCACACAGAAGGAGCTGAACCTCAGGCAGACAAGATGGTTAGAGTTTCTGAAATATTACGATGTGAATTTCTATTATCATTCCGGGAAGGCAAATGTAGTGGCTGATGCCCTGAGTAGAAGACCGTATCCTGCTATAAACCACTTGATGATGGTACCGCACGAGTTGTGCGAGGAGTTTAGGAGATTGGAGATTAATGTGGTAACACCTGGGAAGAAAGCTGTATTGAATGCCATGGAGTTGCAACCTACCCTTATGGAAGAGATCAAGAGGACCCAAGAGCTGGATTTGCAGCTTGCAAAGATACGGGAGGAAGTTTTGCAGGGGAAAGCCCCTGGTTTCGTGATTCACGAAGATGGTACATTACGGTTCCATAACCGCGTCTGTGTACCTAACATGGTGGAGTTAAAGAGGAAGATTTTAGAAGAAGGGCACAATACACCATATTCTGTACACCCAGAAGGAAATAAGCTTTACACGGACCTGAAACAGATGTTCTGGTGGAGTAATATGAAACAAGAAGTGGCAGACTTTGTGGCAAAGTGCCTTACATGCCAGCGAGTCAAGGCAGAGCATCAACGATCACCGAGTTCTCAGAACTGTTAGACGTCCCCGAGTGGAAATGGGATTCGATATCAATGGATTTTGTGATAGGTCTACCAAGGACCGGTGGAAACACAATGCAATATGGGTGATTGTAGATCGCTTGACCAAGTCACCATTTCCTAGCCATCGCCAACAACCGGTCCCTAGATCGGCCTAGCCTACGTAAGGAGATTGTAAGGTTACACCGAGTACCCGATTCTATAGTCTCGACAGAGACACGATTCCACCGGTTTTGGAAAAAGTTACAAGAGGCGTTTTGTACAAAGCTCAAGTTCAGTACCGCATTTCACCCAGCTACAGATGGGCAGACAGAGAGGACCATCCAAACCCTCGAAGATATGCTGCGAGCATGCGCATTAGATTTCAAAGACTCGTGGGATGACGAGTTGACTCTCATTGAGCTCTCTTACAACAACAGTTACCATGCTAGTATAGGGATGTCACCCTTCGAAGCTTTGTATGGAAGGAGATGTAGAACTCCCCTATGTTGGCAGGACATCGATGAAGCTCTAACGATCGGACCAGACCTAATACAGGCCACTACTCAGAAGGTTCGAATCATTCAAGACAAGATGAAGGCAACACAAAGTCGACAAAAGAGTTATGCTGACAGAAGGAGAAGACCTTTGGAGTTCGAAGTAGGAGAGTATGTGTTTTTACGGGTCTCACCTACAAAGGGAGTCATGAGATTTGGCCAGTCAGGGAAATTGACACCAAGATTTATCGGGCCATATCCAATCTTGGAACGCATCGGAGAAGTCGCTTATAAGTTACAACTGCCATGAGAACTTCCAAGAGTGCACAATGTTTTCCACGTATCACAACTAAGGAAATACGTTCCGGACCCGACTCACGTGATTGATCCCGAGCCGCTTCAACTGCAAGAAGATCTGAGCTATGAAGAGCAACCGCTAGAGATACTAGACCGTAGGGAAAAGCAGCTGAGGAGGAAAGTAGTTCCCTTGGTAAAAGTACGATGAGAAAATCATACCACAACGGAAGCAACCTGGGAAACAGAAGACGAAATGAGGAAGAAGTACCCTCACTTGTTCCAAGCCTAAGGCGTGTCGAGTTTCGAGGATGAAACTTCTTTTAAGAAGGTAATGATGTAAAACCTCGAGTTTTAGGAGGAATAAAACCGTTAGTTTCCTTACCGGACCGTTAGGGTTAAGTTTAAGTTTCGAGGACGAAACTTCTTTTAAGAAGGTAATGATGTAAAACCCCGAAAAATCCAAAGATGTTGTCCGTGACATCGTTAATAAAATAGGTTTGACTTCGTCATTTACTGTTGTTCATAATGTGTTTATTTATGCTAACGCTTGAGCTCGTAGGACCGTTGAGGGGCTAACAAGGGTAGAATAGTAATTCCGCTGGTTAATATTATTATGTGATTAATTACGTGAATATTATTTGCTATGTGATTATATGATTATTAGTATTAATATTATTATTACTATTATTAGTATTATTGGGTTTTTTAGAAAAATCAGTTTTTAATTGTTTTAAATGGGTTGGATTAGGATTAGATTAGGTTAGTGGGCCTAATTGGGTATTAGTATAAAAACACCCCTAAACCCATATCAAACCCTAATCTCTCCCTAAAACCCTAATACCAAACCCTAGCCTCCTCTCTCTCTCTCTCTCCCTGCTTTCCCCTCGGCCGGCAACCACCGTGACCACAGACCACCGGCAACCACCACCAGAGGTGGTGGCAGCCCACCGCAACCAATCCTCTCTCTCTTTCTTTCTCTTTCCTCCCTCCTCTCGCTCGCGCACCCAGGCACGCACGGCCGCCACCACCACCACCGCACGAGGCAACCGCCACCAACCACCGCCGTCGTCGCTGGCCGTCATCACCACCGCCGCAGTTGCATCGCCGCCGCCACCGAGTCGCTGCCGCACGAAGGGAACGACCACGACCTTTCTTGTTTGTCGCCGTTCGAACCCCGCTGCCACCGACGCTCGCCAGCCACCGACGCTCCAACTACCACCCTTCGTTACCCCACCGCCGCCGCGCCCACGCCGCCACGGAGAAAGCCACCGTGCCCTAACCTACGTAAAAACCCTAAAACCCTAACCCTAACTAATCTGTTTTTATTTTCTTTCTTTTTCCTTTTCTTTTTCCTTTCTTTTCTTGTTTTAATTTCAAAAACTGATTTATATATTATTGTAATGTTATAATTTTTTTTATGATTATAATTTCTGTAATTTTGTAATTAGGGGAAATTATTTGTAATTTTATTCTTGTTGTAGCTATGTGTAAATTGTTAATTGTTATGTGTAATTTGTAATTGTAACTAGTATTAGGGTTGTAATAGTTGAATCGGTTAGGGTTGAATCGTTTATTGTATCTTTAACTTATAAATTATGTTGTGTTTTAGACCACAATATTATTGTATGCACGAAATTGGAAGTTAAAACCCTAGGTTAAATTCTTGTTAAGAAGATTGGGTTTGTTTTAATTATTAAAGGTTCAATCCTTGTTAGTAATCCTTGATTAAATCTTGGTTCTTGTAAATAAATTAGAGTTCTTGTTTTGGTTAGGTTACAATTGCATGTTCTTTAAATTCTTTCTTGTTTCTTGATTAAAGAAAACCGTATGTTTAACCACCTTCAATGTTTCTTGAAATTCTTGTTTCTTTTTGTTATAACTTACTTATAAATAATCCATATTTTAATCTTTAAAATCTTGGTCAAGTAATTTATGTTTTAAGTAATTTTATTTCTTTATGATTTTGGGATTGATTAAAAGTTATTAAAGTGTCTTTCATGTTTTCTAAATTAGGTTTAATACTACAAGTTTAATTGTTGGACCTAAGTTAAGTTGGACTTTATATCTTAGACCCTAGCTACTGTTCCGAGTGCAAATTAGAACCCCGAGACCAATTGGTAAAAGTTAGAACTGAAATAACAAATTAATTAAGAACCGGTAACAGGACAGTTTCGTTAGTGTCTAAAGATCGAGTTACCACGGCTAGTGTAGTTATCTTTTGATTGAGCCCTTTTTACCGAAGGTTCCCTTAGATGTTAGGAACTATAAGAATTTTACGGATCGAACGTTTGACTTGTATAGCCCGAGTTATAACCGTTTTACCAGAACCTGTTAGAACTGGACCAATTGTGAAGATGAGTGTTTTTAGAGTCTTTCGGGACTGATTTGGGCTTAGCCATCAACATAGAAGTTTTTGTAGACATCCTGAGGTTTCCGAACAGTCCAGAACAAGACCCGTAGGATGTCAGGAAGTTGAGTTATGACCCGTTTTATGTGAACGTTACAATCTGTCCTCTGCTTGTTTTTATTTATGAAAATTTGTTGAGTAAATTTTATGTGTGAACTTGTTATATAATTCCTTGAGTGTGTTAAGTGTAAATCATAAATGATAGGAACCTAAGTGTTCCTAGGGGATGGGGTAGGTAGTTGATAGTTGATACTAACTTCGTTAGAACGCGTTTTGATTAGATAATTATTCTTATTCTAGGCCCGAGTTAGTGCGTGACGTTAGTGAGCTCAAGTGTGTTCTTCTTTTTGCTGTGCTGTGAAGTATGCTCTTTAAATGTGTTTTAATGTTTTCTAATCTGTTTTGATAATTGCATCCCGAAAGGGGACTTTTGTTGAATTATGACCATCTGTTTTGGATAACTGTTTGTAATTGTTGTACCTTGTTTTATGAGTGGAGAAATTGAGATGGTCTTTTACAAGTGGTTTTGTTATTGGTTTTGATAACTTGGGTTGGGATTGACTTGAGAGCTGTGAGCTGAGCTGTGCATAAGATATTAACAATTCAAAGTGGAAACATTAAGCGGGTTGTTTGTGTTGATGCCTTGGAGAGGCTAATGTTTATGCGGGTGATAACCCCGAGATCAGGATTCGATGCCTGTATGGGTTATGTGCCAGGAGATCAGGGTTTCATCCCTGATATAGGATAGATGTTATGAAGCCTTTGGTGGGCGACTGTTTGATGCCTTTGAGAGGCTAATGTTTATGCGGGTGATAACCCTGAGACCAGGATTCGATGCCTGTATGGGTTATGTGCCAGGAGATCAGGGTTTCATCCCTGATATAGGATAGTTGTTTGATGCCTTTGGTAGGCGATGTTCTTTATGGGATTGATATCCCGCCCGCAAATTAAAATATGGATTGGATGGGTTGAGGAAACAGTATGGGATTAAAGGTTTGTAAAACGTTTGATTTGATCCCTCTCCCCAAAATGAATTGAAATGAACTTAAACTGTTTTAAACGTTAGGGGTAGACATTATTGAGATTTCCCCCTCATTTTTGAAATGTTTTATTTTCAGGTGAAGATCTAAATGCTGGGGACGGGAATTAGAAGTGAGGACGACGAGTCTAGAAGTCTTTGAATCTTTTCATTTTGTTTTCGTTATGATGCCTTAAAGTTTTGTTTTGAGTTGTTAGTAGTTACCGTTAGCAGACAGTTGTGTTTTCCTTTCTCGCCTTGTGTTCCTTCGGGGATACGGCAGTGACGCCCAAACTAAATTTGAAGTCTTCCGCTAAGTTTTGTCTGTTAACGTTAGTTTGACTTTTACTTTTCTATAATTGAATTTCCGGGGCGTTACAGAATGGTATCAGAGCTCTGGGTTGCGGCCTAGTAGCTCCTCAGAGTCCTTTAGGTTTAGATGGACCCTAGGAAGCTAAGTTCGGAGCAATGAGTGTAGGATGGGAAAAGGGATTCATGCTTTCTAAAGTTGTGTGATTATGAATATAATGTTCTCTGTGTTGCTAATATGTTTTGATTATGTAGGATGGCACAACACACACACTGTCACCTGCACCCCACGCCGTGCTTCCACCGCTACACACCCATTCCTCCTGGTGGGTACTTGGGAACCCACATGCTGAATTTCTACGATGAGATCGATCGATACACCAAGGATGTCCCGAACTCCTGCTTGCGTGGCAACGAGGAAGCTCAGGCCAACGCTTTTCTACTCACCTTACGAGACGATCCCTGGTGGGGCCATACTGTGCCGTCGTTGCTACCACCCCTGCTTTCGGAGGAGGGGTACCCACACCCGTCTTTGTTGGTGTCGAGGTGCAGGTAGAGCACCGAATCCCGGGGGTCTTTTCTAGGATCACCCGGATTGGGATGCGCCGAGTAGAGAGGGTTCAGGTGAACCCAGCTCCTGCACCAGCTGAGGATCACGAGGATGACCCTGAAGAAGATCCGGAGAAGGATCCCACAGAGGACAGCACCCAGGATCCCGAGCCCGAGGTAACCTCTAGGGTCACGGCTGCACCCGCCGTCGAGCACGAGCATGAGATCCCGCCCGAGGAGGAGGATGAGGTGGACCAGCTCCTGCACCAGCTGAGGATCACGAGGATGACCCTGAAGAAGATCCAGAGAAGGATCCCACAGAGGACAGCACCCAGGATCCCGAGCCCGAGGTAACCTCTATGGTCACGGCTGCACCCGCCGTCGAGCCCAAGCATGAGATCCCGCCCGAGGAGGAGGATGAGGTGGACCGGGGGACAGGAGAAGACCCCGAGGAGGGCTCGGGGGATGAGACGAGTGATCCTGAGTGGACTCGGCCAGCGAGGAAGAACCTCACGCAGAGGATCATTTGAGTGGGATGGCCACGATGTGTTGAATAATGGTGTATAGCTGTTACGTTTGTATTTTTGTTGAACTGTGATATAATCTGGATATTGGCATGTTGTTTCTTTTGGATAATTGCCCTGATGGGGAATATTGTACATATGATTACGTTAGTGTGCATAGAAATTTTGTTTTGTGATACTGGTATATATGTGACCTTTCAATATGTGATGAAAATTCATGAAATAAATTGATGACATAAGAAATTACTTGGCGAAATAGAATTACAATTTCGTATTGTTTAGCACCTTACGAGAAGACCGGACCAAGTAGCTACCTCTAGTATGATGTTGATTGAGACTATGGATTGGAAAACCCTTAAGTAGACTAAATCGACCCTTTGAATCAGGATGTCGGAAGTGAACGGTTCTCAACCTAACCACGGTACTCGGGAGTGCCCGCAAGCTGCAGCCGAACAACGGCCTCAAACCGCGACTGAATTTCGTCAGCGCCTTCCTCATTTGATATCCGGGCCAAGTACAACAGCACCGAGGAACGACCTAGCCAGCATGCTGATGATTGAGATGCTTAACAAGCACGAGGATTTACTGAAGAGGGTAGTGGATCGACAAGGAGGAGAAAGGGAGAATGATCCCTCCGCTCTCCTCCAAAGGTTCAATAGCTTCAACCCGCCCACTTATACCGGGGTAGCTAACACCAAAGTCTTTGAAGATTGGGTTAGGGAAATTGAGAAGATTTTCGACACCACACGCTGTCCTGAGGAGTTAAGGGTGGACTTTGCTGCTTACCACCTGAAGGAAGAGGCCGATTTGTGGTGGGCCAGTGTGAAGGAAATAAGGACTGAACCGGGTTTCGAATGGAACCGCTTCAAGATTGTGCTAAAGGATCGATTTTACCTAATTTCTCTCCAGAAGGCGAAAGAAAAAGAATTCATGAATCTGCGTCAAGAGGAAACTAGCGTGCTCGCCTACTCGGCAAAGTTCACCGAATTATCTCGATTTGCATCTGCTTTGGTAGCCACCGAAAGCATGGCGATGGACTGCTTCGATGGATCGAATCGCAAGATTCAGGATCGCATGTCATCACGGGAGTTCACGTCTTATCAGAACATGCTAAACGTTGCCCTCACTGTAGAAAGGGTAATGCATGACATGGAACGACAACTAGGCATACAGGGGCAAAAGAGGAAAGAGCCACCTCGTTTTAACCCACCTCAACCTTATCAGGAAAAGAGGTTCCGCCCCAACAACTGGCAAAACAACCAACCTTCGGGACGTGGACCAACTCATGTGCCTATTTGTGGGATTTGTTGTCGATTTGGCCATCTTGCTAGGAATTGTAGATCAGGAATTACAAAGGGAGGATGCTTTAAATGTGGGAGTCTCCAGCATCACATCAGGCAATGCCCTTTACAGAACTCAGGGGGTAATAATGGTGGAAATAATGGAAACAATGGGAATAACGGAATCGGGAGCTCGTGACAACATATCAGAATCGGGGAGGCTATAATGGGAACCAAAGGCCACAACAGCAAAACCAAGGTGGATCTGGTGGAAATCAGAATAACCGAGGGAGACCAGCAAACCCGCCTCGTCCGCAACAACAACCACCGCGCAACGCAGGAGGACAGGTATATGTAATGAGGAAAGAAGAGGCTGAGAATGAAGCAGACGTTGTGACGGGAGGAGCATGCGAATCATCTGAGATAAGTATTGACGACTCTACGGAGCAACAAGCTTTATGCGAAGCTTAAGAAGTGTGAGTTTTGGTTGGAACAAGTAGCGTTCTTAGGACATGTGGTGTCCAAGGAAGGAGTGGCACTAGACCCCCAAAAGGTGGAGGCCATCACTAAATGGCCGACACCGAAGAATGCCACAGAGGTTAGGAGTTTTCTGGGCTTGGCAGGGTATTATAGGAAGTTCGTGCAAGATTTCTCAAAAATCGCCACCCCGTTGACCAATTTGACTCGGAAGTCAATAAAGTTCGCATGGTCGGAAAAATGTGAGCAAGCATTCCAGGAGTTGAAGAAGAGGCTTACCTCGGCCCCTATTCTTGCTTTACCTCAAGGGAACGAAGGTTTTGTTATCTACAGTGACGCATCGCATGGTGGATTGGGTTGTGTGCTCATGCAGGAAGGGAAGGTGATTGCATATGCGTCCAGGCAACTGAAGACGCATGAGAAGAATTACCCCACTCATGATCTGGAGTTGGCAGCAGTGGTTTTTGCGCTGAAGATTTGGAGGTATTATCTTTATGGAGTACACTGCGAGATATTCATAGACCATCAGAGTTTGAAGTACCTTTTCACACGTATGAGCCGAACCTCAGTGCATAAGATGGTTAGAGTTTCAAGGATTACGATGTGAATTTCTATTATCATTCCGGAAGGCAAATGTAGTGGTGATGCCCGAGTAGAAGATCGATCCGCTATAAACCACTTGATGATGGTACCGCACGAGTTGCGAGGAGTTTAGGAGATTGAGATTAATGTGGTAACACTGGAAGAAAGTCGATTGAATGCCATGGAGTTGCAACCTACCCTATGGAAGAGATCAAGAGGACCCAAGAGCCGGATTTGCGACTTGTAAAGATACGGAGGAAGTTTTGCAGGAAAGCCCTGTTTCGTGATTCACGAAGATGGTACATTACGGTTCCATAACCGCTCGCAGTACCTAACATGGTGGAGTTAAAGAGGAAGATTTTAGAAGAAGGGCACAATACACCATATTCTCAGACACCTAAGGAAATAAGCTTTACACGGACCTGAAACAGATGTTCTGGTGGAGTAATATGAAACAAGAAGTGGCAGACTTTGTGGCAAAGTGCCTTACATGCCAGCGAGTCAAGGCAGAGCATCAACGACCAGCCGGAGTTTTGCAACCGTTAGACGTCCCTGAGTGGAAATGGGATTCGATATCAATGGATTTTGTGATAGGTCTACCAAGGACCAGGTGGAAACACAATGCAATATGGGTGATTGTAGATCGTTTGACCAAGTCAGCTCATTTCCTAGCCATCGCCAACAACTGGTCCCTAGATCAGCTAGCTCAAGCCTACGTAAGGGAGATTGTAAGGTTACACCGAGTACCCAGTTCTATAGTCTCGGACAGAGACACCAGATTCCAGTCTTGTTTTTGGAAAAAGTTACAAGAGGCGTTTGGTACAAAGCTCAAGTTCAGTACCGCATTTCACCCAGCTACAGATGGGCAGACAGAGAGGACCATCCAAACCCTCGAAGATATGCTGCGAGCATGCACATTAGATTTCAAAGACTCGTGGGATGACGAGTTGACTCTCATTGAGCTCTCTTACAACAACAGTTACCATGCTAGTATAGGGATGTCACCCTTCGAAGCTTTATATGGAAGGAGATGTAGAACTCCCTTATGTTGGCAGGACATCGATGAAGCTCTAACGATCGGACCGGACCTAATACAGGCCACTACTCAGAAGGTTCGAATCATTCAAGACAAGATGAAGGCGACAAAGTCGCATAAAAGAGTTATCTTGTGAAGGAGAAGACCTTTGGAGTTCGAAGTAGGAGAGTATGTGTTTTTACGGGTCTCACCTACAAAGGGAGTCATGAGATTTGGCCAGTCAGGGAAATTGACACCAAGATTTATCGGGCCATATCCAATCTTGGAACGCATCGGAGAAGTCGCTTATAAGTTACAACTGCCATGAGAACTTCCAAGAGTGCACAATGTTTTCCACGTATCACAACTAAGGAAATACGTTCCGGACCCGACTCACGTGATTGATCCCGAGCCGCTTCAACTGCAAGAAGATCTGAGCTATGAAGAGCAACCGCTAGAGATACCAGACCGTAGGGAAAAGCAGCTGAGGAGGAAAGTAGTTCCCTTGGTAAAAGTACGATGGGCAAATCATACCACAACGGAAGCAACCAAGGAAACAGAAGACGAAATGAGGAAGAAGTACCCTCACTTGTTCCAAGCCTAAGGCGCGTCAAGTTTCGAGGACGAAACTTCTTTTAAGAAGGTAATGATGTAAACCCTCGAGTTTTAGGAGGAATAAAACCGTTAGTTTCCTTACCGGACCGTTAGGGTTAAGTTTAAGTTTCGAGGACGAAACTTCTTTTAAGAAGGTAATGATGTAAAACCCCGAAAAATCCAAAGATGTTGTCCGTGACATCGTTAATAAAATAGGTTTGACTTCGTCATTTACTGTTGTTCATAATGTGTTTATTTATGCTAACGCTTGAGCTCGTAGGACCGTTGAGGGGCTAACAAGGGTAGAATAGTAATTCCGCTGGTTAATATTATTATGTGATTAATTACGTGAATATTATTTGCTATGTGATTATATGATTATTAGTATTAATATTATTATTACTATTATTAGTATTATTGGGTTTTTTAGAAAAATCAGTTTTTAATTGTTTTAAATGGGTTGGATTAGGATTAGATTAGGTTAGTGGGCCTAATTGGGTATTAGTATAAAAACCCCCCTAAACCCATATCAAACCCTAATCTCTCCCTAAAACCCTAATACCAAACCCTAGCCTCCTCTCTTTCTCTCTCCCTGCTTTCCCCTACGAACCACCAAGACCACCAAGAACCACCAGTGACCACCGCAACCACCCAGCCGTGGTGTCGCCGGCAGCCACCGCAACCAATCCTCTCTCTCTTTCTTTTCTCTTTTCCTCCCTCCCACTCGCCGCGCACCGCACGCACGCTACCACCACCACCGCATGAGGCAACCGCCACCAACCACCGTCGTCGTTCGCGCCGTCGTCATCACCACCGCCGCAGTGCATCGCCCTGCCCACCGGAGTCATCGTCGCACGAAGGGAACGACCACGACCTTTCTTGTTTGTCGCCGTTCGAACCCCGTTGCCACCGACGCTCGCCAGCCACCGACGCTCCAACTACCACCCTTCGTTACCCCCAGCCGTCGCCCGTCGCCGCCCTGCTCGCCGGAGAAAGCCACCGTGCCCTAACCTACGTAAAAACCCTAAAACCCTAGCCCTAACTAATCTGTTTTTATTTTCTTTCTTTTTCCTTTTCTTTTTCCTTTTCTTTTCTTGTTTTAATTTCAAAAACCTGATTTATATATTATTGTAATGTTATAATTTTTTTTATGATTATAATTTCTGTAATTTTGTAATTAGGGGAAATTATTTGTAATTTTATTCTTGTTGTAGCTATGTGGAAATTGTTAATTGTTATGTGTAATTTGTAATTGTAACTAGTATTAGGGTTGTAATAGTTGAATCGGTTAGGGTTGAATCGTTTATTGTATCTTTAACTTATAAATTATGTTGTGTTTTAGACCACAATATTATTGTATGCACGAAATTGGAAGTTAAAACCCTAGGTTAAATTCTTGTTAAGAAGATTGGGTTTGTTTTAATTATTAAAGGTTCAATCCTTGTTAGTAATCCTTGATTAAATCTTGGTTCTTGTAAATAAATTAGAGTTCTTGTTTTGGTTAGGTTACAATTGCATGTTCTTTAAATTCTTTCTTGTTTCTTGATTAAAGAAAACCGTATGTTTAACCACCTTCAATGTTTCTTGAAATTCTTGTTTCTTTTTGTTATAACTTACTTATAAATAATCCATATTTTAATCTTTAAAATCTTGGTCAAGTAATTTATGTTTTAAGTAATTTTATTTCTTTATGATTTTGGGATTGATTAAAAGTTATTAAAGTGTCTTTCATGTTTTCTAAATTAGGTTTAATACTACAAGTTTAATTGTTGGACCTAAGTTAAGTTGGACTTTATATCTTAGACCCTAGCTACTGTTCCGAGTGCAAATTAGAACCCCGAGACCAATTGGTAAAAGTTAGAACCGAAATAACAAATTAATTAAGAACCGGTAACAGGACAGTTTCGTTAGAGTCTAAAGATTGAGTCACCACGGCTAGTGTAGTTACCTTTTGATCGAGCCCTTTTTACCGAAGGTTCCCTTAGATGTTAGGAACCATAAGAATTTTACGGATCGAACGTTTGACTTGTATAGCCCGAGTTATAACCGTTTTACCAGAACCTGTTAGAACTGGACCAATTGTGAAGATGAGTGTTTTTAGAGTCTTTCGGGACTGATTTGGGCTTAGCCATCAACATAGACGTTTTTATAGACATCTTGAGGTTTCCGAAAAGTCCAGAACGAGACCCGTAGGATGTCAGGAAGTTGAGTTATGACCCGTTTTATGTGAACGTTACAATCTGTCCTCTGCTTGTTTTTATTTATGAAAATTTGTTGAGTAAATTTTATGTGTGAACTTGTTATATAATTCCTTGAGTGTGTTAAGTGTAAATCATAAATGATAGGAACCTAAGTGTTCCTAGGGGATGGGGTAGGTAGTTGATAGTTGATACTAACTTCGTTAGAACGCGTTTTGATTAGATAATTATTCTTATTCTAGGCCCGAGTTAGTGCGTGACGTTAGTGAGCTCAAGTGTGTTCTTCTTTTTGCTGTGCTGTGAAGTATATCAGGTAATGTCTATGCTCTAATCCCCACTGGGATGCTCTTTAAATGTGTTTTAATGTTTTCTAATCTGTTTTGATAATTGCATCCCGAAAGGGGACTTTTGTGGAATTATGACCATCTGTTTTGGATAACTGTTTGTAATTGTTGTTTCTTGTTTTATGAGTGCAGAAATTGAGATGGTCTTTTACAAGTGGTTTTGTTATTGGTTTTGATAACTTGGGTTGGGATTGACTTGAGAGCTGTGAGCTGAGCTGTGCATAAGATATTAATAATTCAAAGTGGAAACATTAAGCGGGTTGTTTGTGTTGATGCCTTGGAGAGGCTAATGTTTATGCGGGTGATAACCCCGAGATCAGGATTCGATGCCTGTATGGGTTATGTGCCAGGAGATCAGGGTTTCATCCCTGATATAGGATAGATGTTATGAAGCCTTTGGTGGGCGACTGTTTGATGCCTTTGAGAGGCTAATGTTTATGCGGATGATAACCCTGAGACCAGCATTTGATGCCTGTATGGGTTATGTGCCAGGAGATCAGGGTTTCATCCCTGATATAGGATAGTTGTTTGATGCCTTTGGTAGGCGATGTTCTTTATGGGATTGATATCCCGCCCACAAATTAAAATATGGATTGGATCGGTTGAGGAAACAGTATGGGATTAAAGGTTTGTTAAACGTTTGATTTGATCCCTCTCCCCAAAATGAATTGAAATGAACTTAAACTGTTTTAAACGTTAGGGGTAGACATTATTGAGATTTCCCCCTCATTTTTGAAATGTTTTGTTTTTCAGGTGAAGATCTAAATGCTGGGGACGGGAATTAGAAGTGAGGACGACGAGTCTAGAAGTCCTTGAATCTTTTCATTTTGTTTTCGTTATGATGTCTTAAAGTTTTGTTTTGAGTTGTTAGTAGTTACCGTTAGCAGACAGTTGTGTTTTCCTTTCTCGCCTTGTGTTCTTTGGGGGATACGGCAGTGACGCCCAAACTAAATTTGAAGTCTTCCGCTAAGTTTTGTCTGTTAACGTTAGTTTGACTTTGACTTTTCTATAATTGAATTTCCGGGGCGTTACAATAGGTCAATAGTTCGTACTGCTAGTGTCCAAGGAAATAGTTTGTATTATTAATATCCAATACCCCCAAAATTGGTATTAATTATGTCCAAAAACCCAAAATCTAATGTTCCCCATTTACATTTTCTTCAACGATACCTTCGTGGCATCGGCATCGGCATCCGCATTCGCATCTGCATCAGAATTATCTTCAAATAAATAACGAAAATCTTCCGGTATCTCCTGTGAATTTGTCGGAAGTCAAATTCATGATCATAATAAATAATTAAATATAGACATTAATGAAACCAAAAAGGACTCTTCTCTTGCGCTAATGATAAATAAATCCAAGTACACTAACCTGTCTATTGTAGCAGTACACTAATCTATCCAGGTTTTCTTATTACTTTCCCTACCTCCCTATTTCTCTAGTTTTTTTATTTTTTTATTTTTTTATTTTTTATAGTACAGTACATTAATTAAGTGAGAGAAATTGGAAATTTTTCTTCAGTATAATGCGTTTGAAGGGAGAGGGGAAAAGGAATGTGGGTTCTGAAATTCTAAGGCCCAGCTTAACATACTAAAATTACTAACTCTTCTCTCCTTATTAATATTATTTTCCTACTAAATCCAACAATACTAATCTAGAGTATCATGATGAAATTTATAAAATTAAAATAATAAAGAAGGAGATTTGAAATAAAATGGGAAAGTGAAATAAATTGAAATTTAAATAATTTAACGAATGACAAGGTATGATAATTATAGTAATAATAATATTATTATTCTTAATAATATATACTGACAAATCAGTCGACTTAATATATTTGGTCAGGTAAGTAACCCGAATGGCCGAATATCTCGAGAGTAATTTGAGTAGCTAAAATTGTCACTTAACTAATATATATATATATATATATATATATATATATATCATATTAGGTTAATATATGACGGTGGTTGTTCTGCCGAAGTACTGCAAAAACACAAACGATTAACTTGAAATGAAATGGGCGATTTAGTTAATTTTACACATTAATTAATTTAATTATGTTGGGTTAAGGACGGGTTATTACAGTCTACCCCCCTTAAAAGAAGTTTCGTCCTTGAAACTTGATAAAAGTAATTACTTGATGAGAATGTGTGGATTGATAATATTTTGGCACGTGACTTGCTCACAATACTTAATGTCACTATCCTTGAATAAGTAATTGAGTTGGCTATTCATAGGACTGCGAACTCATATTCTCACATAACTACTTGGGTCATTGTCTATGAATACTAATCTTGCATGCTATCTACACATTGAGTTTCAATCAGTTTAGCTATTTGGGTTGACCTATTTCATCTCTTTGAATTATAATAAGGTGATACTGCATTATATCTCAATATAATGAGTCTACCATGCTTCAACTGCTTTTAAGACAACCCATGAACTCTCCAAGTATTTTGTATTCCTAAACCAACATATAGGATAATCTCAAGTTGTCTAGTACTCATAGTCCTTATATACTTCCTCAGAATCTGTTACTTATATATTGCACGATTCTCCACTGGCAACCACAAAGACTCATTATAATATACTATGTATCATCCCAATAATTCCTTGCCTGCATTCATTCATAGGACTTTTATTTGTCTATAATTCACCTCATTTCATGATCACTAGCACTCCTTCCCAAAATTGATGACAATAATTAAAGGAGAAAATTGTAGTAAAAAAATAAGGTGAGTGTGAGGAATAAATAAGGTAAAGGAAAGATAAAAAGATAAGATTGATGATAAATATAGGTATGAATATCAAGGGTAATAATGGAGCCAAGATATACAACAATGACTTTAAAATTTCATAATGAAATGTGGATTATCGGATGTGAATGATGATTAATAAAAAATGATCGGGAATGATAGTGATCATAATGATTCTAAAAACAAGGTAAATAATAAGACATAATTAACTTGAATTAATTTAAACAAGAAAAATATTGGGTATATCTTTATATTTTTTCCATCTCTTTTCCAACAAAATCCACCAATTTAAGGGAATATCTTTATCTATTTTCCATCTCTTTTCCATTAAATCATCTTTTGAAAAGGTCTATTCTAATCTGTTTGTCGATAATACAGTATTTTCATGTGGGTCTATGCATTATATTTGTTATATAATCACGCCTTAAAAGAGAGGAACCTTCGTTAATAAAGAAAGCAATTAAGGGCCCTGCAGTGTAATTATGATCATGAAACATACCCTTTTCCTTTTTTTTTTTCCCTATTTTACTTCTGATTGTTATTTTTATATATAGGTTATTCTGATAAAGTGAATTGTATGTCGTTTTCTTCCAAGTCACCCGCGTGCTACCAACCACAGGAGTTGGGCTCACTAATAACTAAAAGAGAAGAAATGTCTTTGGGATTATATTTTATATTAAAGATATTGTTGAAGCAATCTTGTTTCCGATAAATTAAAATCTATTAAAATTGTGAATATTATTTTTCTGTTAGGTACTGCTTGTGTTAAACCCATGTGATGCATAGGTGTATTAAAAGAAGATATTTATTAATAAAAAATCAACTATAATATAAATGTACATACAAATTATAAAGAAAAACTCATGCAATGTACCATATAAATTATATAATACGTATTTTATTAGCTATGAGTCTAACATTAACACAAACAAATAACTTTGAAACAATTATAAAGAAATATATTTAATAATAAAAAAGACAACTAAAATATAACAAAAAATTACTTGGAGGTGCCCCAATATTTGGGAAAACTATTTTTCGGTACCTCAAAATGAGTTCTGAAAAGTTGGGGTACCTGAAAACATTTCACTAAAGTTAGGGTACCTCCGAATAATTTTTTGAAAGTATAAATATACATTAAAAAAATCTATAATATAGTGAATCATAAAAATTATCATCAAATAAAGAAATAATATAATAAATTTGATTTTTTATTTCTCGGGAACAAAGGCAAAAACATAATCCTAGCATAAACAACTTGTGCATAAGTTTTTAAATGGGATAATAACTTTCCTCCTCAACCATAATACATTATTGAGTACTTGAAACAAATGGTGAGTTGCAACTGCTCTTAATACTTCAACGAAATATCAAAACATTAAATAATATCATAAAACCAACACAAATGACACACACATTTAATCGAAAAAGTCAGAATATTGTTGTCGTACTTTTGGGAGTACGGTTGTCGATCTCAGGGAGTCGTGTTCCAAGCACTCAGAACAGACTCAAGTGTTTCAAGTTAGGTAGATTAACCAAGGATGGTGATTATCAAACGACAAACTACAAAAGCAATAAAAAGATGTCCAGGCAACAAAATCGGTATTCAACAAGTAATCAATTTGAACGACCTAATCTACCAATTCTGAACAACTACTTAAGAGTGATCGGTTGCACCATTAAAGCTCACCAAAGCCCTCTCTCGAGGGTCAAGGGCTAGTCTAACTATTCTAACTACCTATTCTCATGAAGTTAGTCTAATTAAACTACAAGAATAGCAACCCTAGACCTAGTTAGAATTCGACTATTCTCATGTCAAAAACCCTAACTATTTTCTCTACCACACAAGCAAATTAGTCTCACATCTCGGCATACATCAATTGCCCAAAGAAATATAAATGAACACTCTCACGAGCATTTCATCGAGTACGTGGTGGGCATGAGAAAACCTCTAACTACAAGCATGAATTTAGATAGATTAGGACTAAAACAAGGATTAATTCATCATTAAATACATCAATCACAACCCAAACAACACAAAACTAACAACTAATCAACATACTAAAGTAATTAAAGAGAAACAAAATGAATTTAACAACAACATTAATAACATAAAGAGAAAGAGAAAGAGAGAGTGAAACTTAGTCTCCAATTGAAATTGGAGTTGATGAATCCTTGCAAAGAGAAGTAAATTAAACCTAAAATCTACCCTAAAAGCCTCTAGAGAGGCTTGAGAGAAAACTCTCAAAACCTAAGAAGAAGATGGAAACTAACGTAATAATATGAAAAACTTCCCTTTTTTTTTCTAAATTAAATAATAAAACTGTTTTCTGGGCATTGTGCACAGGCGTGCGCCTGGGTGTGCAGCTGGGTGTGCGCTTGTGCTGGAATTTCTAGACTGGCGCACATGTCTGCGCCTGAGTGTGCGCCTCGGGAAAAGTCTTATTTGAGATCCTTCACGCGCTCTTTGCATCCCGGGTTCTTGACGACTTCTTCACGTTTCATCCAATAATAATTAAAGCGCCGTGAATCACCTAAAATTTACCTACAATTGACAAAGTTAAGTATTTTAGCTACAACAAGCGAAGTTGAGCTAAACCAAGTCGAATTTGTGTCAAAGTAGATAAAATACTCTCGAAACACAACCTGAAAACCGAGGTTTAAGGCGGTAAAATTGAGGTTTATCAAATATATATGTCTATACAACAAGATAATATTGTTGTATGAGAAGTAAGCTAACACATGGTGAGTTTCAAAACTACTTGGCTAAAAAAATATAATGTCTAATTAAGCAATTGGATAATAATATAATAATGAGATGGGATTATATAAGACTGACCAAAACTATGAATATATAATGTGCCATATATAGCTTTCTTGTTTACAACAACATCAACAATACAAAAAAAAAAGATGACTATAATCTATAATATAATAATTGTAAAATATTTAAATTTAAAAATCCTTTGCATGGGTGCGGTTTGTAAAGTTTCAATTGATCATTTTGCATATCATTAATTTTTCACCAGTCAGTTTCCAATTCCCGCCGTACCTTAGTAAAGGACCGTCTCAGTGCAAAAGAGTCGGTGAAGGATAGACTTGGTCCGAGAGTGGAGACACGAAAACCAAGTAGGTGGGTCTATAAGCCCGAAGACAAAGAGAAAGCCCTCAACGGACCTAGGGACATGGAGACTGACTATGAGACAACTGGCGAAGTAGAGAAAGTGAAGCAAGATTAGAAAGATGGATGGGAATGAAGGAACTGAAACTGCTTTGCCAGAACAAACTTTAATTTAATTAAGCTTTTTTTTGAATTTTCTTATTTACAAGCAGTGTACTTGCATTATCAATTAATAAAGAAGATATATTGTTCACAATTATTGTATTCTTGCAAACTTTATTTTTCCTTATATACATGAGCATTTATTAAATATATTCCAAGTGTCTGAAAATTGGTTTTCCAGTTGCTTGGTAATATTAAGCATAATATCGCTTGAGCTGATCTAAATTTGTGGGCTGAATTATCTCTTCTCCATCCATAGTAGCAAGCCGGGCTGCTCCTCCTGGCAAAATGTCCTTAATCATGTAAGGACCCTTCCAATTAGGTGCAAATTTTCCCCTTGGATCTTGTATAGGTGCCCTCATCTCCTTAAGCACCAAGTCACCTATTTGAAGTGAACGACTTTTCACCTTCTTATTAAAAGCACGTGTGATCTTGCTTCGGTATACTTGCACATTATGTAATGCCCTTATTCGCCTTTCGTCCATCAACATTAATTCCTCAAACCTTGCCCTAGCCCATTCTGCTTCTGGCAATTGACTTTCGGCCACTATCCGTAACGAAGGTATTGCTACTTCTATCGGTAGGACTGCTTCCATCCCATACACCAAAGAATATGGTGTTGCACCTGTAGCAGTTCGTATAGAGGTTCGGTATCCCCACAGGGCAAATTCCAACTTATCAGGCCAATCTTTGTAAGTGACAACCATTTTCTTGATGATTCCAACCACTGTTTTATTGGCCGCTTCTACAGCTCCGTTAGCTTGAGGTCGATAAGGTGAAGATCGGTGATGCTGGATTTTGTAAGTGGCGAGCAAAGTTTCTACTTCCTTCAGAAAATGGCTCCCATTGTCACTGATGATATCATGAGGCACTCTGTATCGACATATGATGTTTTGGAGAATGAATTTGGCCACTTGCTTAGATGTGAGCTTGGCAAAAGAAGTTGCTTCTACCCATTTAGTGAAGTAATCAATGGAGACTAAGATGTATTCATGCCCTCCTGTTCCAGTCGGGTGTATCTTGCCAATGATGTCGATACCCCATACTGAGAACGGCCATGGAGACGTTAAAGTAGTTAGATATGATGGGGGTTGATGCTGCAGGTTGGCATATTCTTGGTATTTGTGACACCTTCGAACAAACTCTAAGCAATCTGCCTCCATAGTGGACCAATAATAACCAACTCTTTGAATCTTCTTCACCAGAATGCGCCCATTCATGTGAGGCCCATACTCTCCTCCATGCATAGTAGCCATGACCTCCTTTGCGCTTTTAGGATTGATACATAATAAATTAATGCCCGTAGGTGATTTCTTGTAAAGACGATCTTGGATCGGGCAGTATTGTGCTGCTAGAAACCTGATCGCCCATTGTCCTCGAGCATCCAACTCAGCTGGGTATTTTCCTTTCCGAAGAAAATTGTATATGTCATGAAACCAGTCCTCTGTTTCTTCCTCTTGTGTCTCCATGTTGCAGACATATGCAGGTTCAAACTGTCGCTCTACTACTAGTGGTAGTCAGAGCATGCCTGATGGTATCGATATCATTGAAGACAACTTGGCTAGAGCATCAGCTAACTCGTTGTGATCCCTTGAGAGGTACTAGAAGTTGATTTGCTCAAATTGGTTAGCAACTCCCAAGAGCTTCTGTTGGTATGCTATAAGGCATTCATTCCGGAACTTCCATGTATTTTTAGCCTGATTAATGATGAGGCTAGAATCTCCGAAGAATTTTATGTGACGTATGCCCAAAGCCAAGGCAGCTTGTAGGCCTTTGATGCATGCTTCGTATTCTGCAACATTATTAGTAGCATCAAAGTCCAACTTCACCGATACATGGACATGTGCCCCTTCTGGAGAGATCTGTAGCACTTCTACTCCAAAACCCATTTGATTGGAAGCTCTGTCGAAATACATTTCCCATGTTATCTCATCAGTGAAGAATACATCCTCATCTGGGAATTTCAAGTGAGTGCTTGGAGGTTCTTGTGATGGTGAAGCAGCTAGGAAATCTGAGACAACCCGTCTGATGGATTTATAAGGCAGGTACTGAAGATTGAACTCTGAAAGCATGACCACCCATCGAGCGATGCGGTTGTTGATGGTAGGTTATTCCATGATGAATTTGATGGGATTATTCTCGGCTATGACATATACTGTATGTGAAAGCATGTAATGCCTCAACTTCTTGGTGGCCCATACTAATGCGAGAGCAATTTTTTCTATGTCTGCGTATCGACTTTCATAGTCCAGGAATTTCTTGCTCAAGTAGTAGATGGCGCTCTCTTGACCTTTAACCTTCTGAGCTAGCATAGCCCCCATTACAGAGCTAGTCACGATGAGGTAAAGGAGTAGAGGCTCATCTGGTACTAGCGGCATGAGGACCGGAGGATGTTGCAGGTATTCCTTGATTTTGTCAAAGGCAGCTTGACATTGATCGTCCCATTCTATTTTGCTCCCTTTCTTTAGTTTCTTGAACAAAGGTTCACATGCCATGGTGAGCTTTGAGATGAACCTGCTAATGTATTGAACTCGCCCTAGGAAGCCTCTCATCTCTTTTTCTGTCTTAGGGGGCTGCAACTCTTGGATAGCCTTTATCTTTGAAGGGTCTGCTTCGATGCCTCGTTGGCTAACCACATAGCCTAGCAGCTTCCCAGGGGTAACACCAAAAGTGCACTTTATTAGATTAAGCCGCATCTTGTATTTGCGAAGTCGTAGAAAGAACTTGCGGAGATTCGGAATATGTTCTTCTTTTGTTTTGGATTTAACAATCATGTCATCCACATAAACTTCTACCTTTATGTGCATCATGTCATGAAGTAGGGTGTTGGCAGTTCTTTGATATGTCGCTCCGGCATTCTTGAGACCGAAAGGCATGACCACATAACAATACCTTCCCCATGGCGTAGTGAATGCAATTTTCTCCATGTCTTCTTCTGCCATCTTGATTTGATTGTAACCTGCATATCCATCCATAAAGGATAGTAGCTCATGCCCGCAAGTGTTATCTACTAATACATCAATGTGAGGTAATGGAAAACTATCCTTGGGACTAGCTTTATTGAGGTCTCGGAAGTCTACACACATGCGCACTTTCCCATCTTTCTTGGGCACCGGGACAATGTTAGCAATCCATTCGAGGTATTGGACCGCATTGATGAACTTAGCGTTAAGCTGCTTGATCACTTCTTCCTCAATTTTCTTAGCCCATCCAGGCCTGATCCTCCTAGCCTTTTATCGAACTGGCTTTGCATTAGGAAGCAAAGGTATGGAATGCTCCGCAATTTCCCTGTCAATCCCAGGCATGTCCTCGTAGGACCATGCGAATACATCCACAAACTCCTTGAGAAGCTCTATGAATGCTTCCTGTTCTTCTGCTGTGAGTGAGCTACCTAACTTCAACTCCCGAGGTTGTACTTCTGTGCCCACATTTATGGCAATAGTGTCTTCCAACAGTGCCATTTTATGCTCATGTTCATTAGAAAATTATTTTAAGGGTTCATTAAATTCCAGATTATTATTGGCGCAGCAGTTCAGGGAAGAGGGGAAAGAAGAATCAGAGTAAGCAGAAAGGTTCATCTTATTGAATGCAGAAAGGAATACATCGCCACCAGACTCAAGACCAGACTCACTTGACTCTAGACCCTTAAGACCTGACTCTATGTCCTTAGGAACAGACTCTCCTACAGATAAAGCAAAATTATTCTCCTCAGCATCGACCCATGAGACCGCCTTAGCTTATTCTCCTTCAGAGATCATGAGACTCGGGTTGAAACTTGGGTTGGACAAAGCAGCAATGACAACATCAGCTTCAGACCTTTCTTGGACAGCCTCTTGTCCAAACAGCATGCCAAAAATGTTGCTCCCACCAAGATGAGTCCATTCTAATGGAGGCTGTTTCTCCCGAGCGGGAACAAAAACAGTGGCCATATTAATGGAGCAATCATTGAAGACTTCTCGTCCAGCGACTTGAACTCCTTTGCTCTTCAAATAAAATGGCTCAAGGAACCCATAGTAGGGGAAGTCATCACCTTCCCTAGCAAATTGCCCATTCAGAGTAAGTGGATAGGGCTTCGTCTGGAATAAAGTGGGAGGATTGTCTATCCTCTTCTGTTCAACGGTAGCCATCTTTGTAAGCTTGACCTCCTTCTCAGTTGGTTTGTAGCCTAAGCCTAACCTTCCCTTCTGCTTAAAGGTCTTGAACACAGGAGGAGTTTTGTTCTTCGGATTCTTTCCCAGTTGCATCCCAGGGAAATGACCTTGTTTCTTGAGCATAGCATGTACCTTGGGATTTGAGTAGGGATCGAAGTCGAAAGGTGCTTCATTCCGGCTCATCATTGCCACAAGCTCAAAGTTGTGGAGTTCTTCATCCATTGAGCTGTGCTCCACTTCAAGGGTTGACTGTTTAGGAGTGAAAACAACATTGATAGACTCTCCCGAGATGGTGATCACCTGACCTTGAACCAACATCTTCACCTTTTGATGCAGAGTGGATGCTATAGCATTACACTCGTGAAGCTACAACCTCCCTAGTAGTAAATTGAAGGAGGCTGGAATGTCCAACACCACAAACTCCACATTCCGAGTGACGCTGCCAGTAGTGATGGGCAATACTATGGACCCGACTGATCTCCAAGGTGAATTGTCATATGCCCTTAGTTGTACCCCATTTTGAGCCAAATCTTGTTGTTGAACTCCCAACTTTTGTGCCGTCCTCCAAGGGCACACATTTACAGCTGAACCATAGTCAACCAGAACCAGTTGGATAGTTTTGTTGGAGCATTGTACCGTGAGGTACAGGGCTTTGTTGGGTGGTCACATGAACAACCAAGGATTTGGGAGTCGTTGTAGGCGATATAGTGAGTGCTGTAAGGGCGTCCAACATCTTCTGACTATGAGCATGCGATGTGCATATGAGTTGCCATA
The DNA here is from genome assembly GCA_029582165.1 of Portulaca oleracea. Taxonomy (NCBI): domain Eukaryota; kingdom Viridiplantae; phylum Streptophyta; class Magnoliopsida; order Caryophyllales; family Portulacaceae; genus Portulaca; species Portulaca oleracea. The sequence continues at coordinate 9,709,814 of CM055885.1, read as the reverse complement.
TGGTGACCTCAGCCCTGGTCTTCTTGAGTTGAGAAAGAAGAGGGTCTTCAGAGGAGGTCTGATTGTCACTGCCAGTTGTTGGTGTAGGGTTAGGAATAGCCACTAGGATGGTGGTATTCCTGTTATTGTTGTGGCGGCCGGACCGGGTGAGAAACGCCACATCATTTGGTATTGGTTCACCAGTCTCCATCCATTCTCTATTGGAATGTTCGTGCTCGTCATCCTCATCGCTGTCCCAAACACCGTGGATGAACAGACCTTCAGGGAACCCAATTACTTTGGGGATAGGTTGACCTGTTTCTACAATCAAAGTGGAGGGGTCGAAACTGAAATCCCCACAGAGGATAACATTTGCATGCTCAGGCATAGGATTACTTTGATTGTTTGGTTTCTTGGCAGCTTTTGGCATTGGCAGCGTCCCTGCCCTTATCATATCTTCTATCTTGTTCCTTAAAGTCCAACATTTCTCAGTGTCATGCCCTCGACAACGGTGATAGCGGCAAAATTGGTTGGCATCCCAGTTTCTGCCTTTGATTTCTGGCTCTTCTTTCGGTAAGGGAAAAACCAGGATACCCTTCTTAACCAGACGGTCGAGAACCTGAGAGTAAGGAACATCCAATGGCGTATAGGTCTCATATTTTGGTACGTAAGGCCCCTGTAGGACCACGGAAAAAGGTGGACCCTTTTTTCCGCGATATGCTACTTTTGTGATCGGGAGCCGACTAAGGTTTCTTTATCCTTAAATAAGGATGTTTTTAATTTTCGAAATTCATTTTCGGGGTGATGAAACTTTATTTACTTACAAACCCGTTTTTTATTATTTAAATTATCCGTAGTTAAAAAAATTAATTTAACAATAATTTAATCCCGGCCCAATTAATAAATCCAGGCCCAAAAAGGAGCAAACGGGCCACCAGAGGCTGCCAAAACCCGCCTAGGCTTTGGCAGACCCTAGGCTGGGCCATTTGCATCCCTGGGCCAAAAGGAGATGGGTTGAAATTAATAAAACCCGCCTAGGTTTTATTAATTTCTGGCCCATTTCCCTCGAGCCCAACCTTGAATTAACAAATTGGATGAATTAAATTATTCATTAGAATTATTTTATGTAAAACGAATATTTTAAATAATTAAACGAATTTATAAATCATTTTAAACAGTCGCGAGCCGATTTAAGGAAACCGACAAACCATAAAATGAAAAAAAAGACTCCGGTCTACAAAACCCGATTTCTAGATTCGGGGGTAAGGTTACGAATTCGAGAGTTATAAGAACTCTCGAATCCGCCTGTTATAAAACAGACTCTACTAAAATCAACATTGAAAAGAAAGAGAGCGGAGAGAAGTTTGATTAATTTCACGGAATTATTATTCAAATCATGTAATATAAACAATGCGGTTTTTACTTTACAAAATATGTACAAGCACGGAATTAAATAAAGGATTACATGATTAAATAATTTAAATCAAAGAACCGAACGTTACTTAGGGTGTAACGACGACAAATTTGATCCCTTGAGTTGCCCCTTGATTTGCAACCCGGATGAGAAATGTGGATGGTTTAGAAAAAGTGTAGTGTGGATAGTTATATGGTAGTGAAGAATGTGATTATGATGGTAATAGAATTATGAAGAGAATTTGAGAGAGTGGAAGTATGGTGAAAATGAGAGTAGAGTAGATGATGATTGTTTTTTTTTGTGAAATGAAGGTAGAATGGAGGGGGTATTTATAGGTGAAGGAGTATGGGTTTTGGAGGGAAAAGGTGGGGGACATACCCCAAAAATCATGCCATTAGAGGCCAAAGCCTAGGCGGGTTTTAGGGTGGTCAAGGGGAAGTCAAATCACGTGGGCAAAAATCAGGGGATTGCATGCATGCAGAAATTTTTGGCGCCAAAATCATCAAAGCCTAGGCGGGCTTTGATAATATTATCACATGGATCGCTGACATGGCACCAAACGACGTCGCGTGCTACCTCGCTCAAACCCTGGTCGGGGTTTGATTTTTTTCTGGGTCAGATCAAACCCTAGGCTGGTTTTACTTGCTCTGGGCCGGGGCGCGCGACTGGCCTGCTTTCTGTGTGGGCTGGTGAATAAAAATAAAACCCCTGTGGGATTTAATAATTATTCCCGGCTTGATTTATTTTCTTTGGGCTCGGTTTATTGATCTTTTGGGCCCGTTGACCCGTTCCACTTTGGCCCATCCGTCTTGTATATTTTTGATGAGTCGGGTTTATATCGGTACAAATTTCGGTGTCTGCATCTCGAGGCGGTTATTAAAACGAGTGGCTCACACTCACCCACCCTTTCTATAAATTCAAAGGGTTCCTTTCATCTTCTTTACATCTTCATTTACTTCATCTCTCTAGCTTACTAGCTCTCTCTCTAAAAAGAAATCTTGAAGCAAATTTCGGTTTTGTAAAGATGCAACCCCGAAGTCACAGAAATCCACCTCTTCCTCATGCGGCGGCTTGGCCTCATGAGCGGTCTTCGCGTCGCAACTTTGTTCCCGGCATGGAAGTGGCTCCCTCTGATCTCGTTGTTGAATCTTGGAACCATGTTTGGTTTTACCGTTCCCATGGCAAGGTAATCCTTTAAACCTTCTTCTTGTACTTAGTTTAGCATAAAAACGAGCAAGCATGAATTTATTTTTCATACTTTGTCGATTTTTAGCTATTTTAAGTATGCATGTTAGGATGTAGAGTGATACATTTGTTGCATTTTGACCGAAAAGATATCTGAAAATCGCCTTTTGCCAAAATGGACCAAAAATTTCGCATGCGTTCTGGGCCAATTATCCGAGTAGCGGCCCACTAGGCAGAATTATAACCTAGGCGGGTTTTAATTCTAGACGCACTGGGCCGTTGCACGTTCTGGGCCGCCTAACTGAGCTGGGCGAGGTCAAACCATAGGCGGCGTTTGACCCGCGCCCTTTGTTTTTTTTTGTTGTTTTCTGGTGGGCCGCTTCGTGGGCCGTGACGGTGGGCCTGTTTGAGTTAAATCCTAGGCGAGTTTTGGACTCAGATTTCCTCAACTTTATTGCTGAACCGGCTTGGGCTATGTCACTTGAGCTTTGTTTATTTCCTTCATGGGCCGTGGCTGTGAGCCCAGTGTCCGTGCTGGGTCCAGCTTGGGTCCAGGAAATTATGCTTAGAGCCCCCATTTTAAGATGACGCCTTGAAATTCTACCCTTAGGAGGATAACCTGAAAACTCCTGGTGCCTTAAAAGAGCCACTTAAGACAGCGAAATCAATTCCGGGGAATTTTGTCCAAGAGACCTTAACCGCGACGGGCTTCATGCCATTCTGGAAATGCTTGGAGGCTTGGAGAAAAAGGACGTTATGGATTATTGGTCGAGCGATGGCGGAGAGGTTGTGGGATTCCACTAACTCATTCCACTTCCCCGTGGGTGAGATGATAGTCACGCCTAAAGATTTTGTCATGATCACCGGTCTTCCTTGGGGGGGGGGGGCAGGATGTGGTTTTCGACGCAGATGTTCCTCCTATAGTTCTGGATTTGCTGGCTCCAGTCTCTGCGCGTTTGGGGCGTCGTCAAGGTCTCCCTAACCTTGTCTATAAGCACTTTGAGATGACCGTTCGCGATGCGAATTTCCAAAACCTGCCTCTAGAGCAACGCCGCTTCATTTTTATGGCGTATATCATCTCTGCTACCCTCTTTGCAAACCATGGGGATAATATTTCCCTGACCTGGTTTCGGAACCTCCTCAACTTTGATAATATTCGAAACCTGAACTGGGGCAAGGCAGCCTATGCCAACTTCATCCATTGGCTCCGTCGTGGCGTCCGTCTTTCATTGGATGCGGATCCAGTTTACCTCCATGCAGCCCAGGCTCGCTACCAGTACGGTCCTTCCTTGTGGAAGGTGCTCAAGGTATGTGCTCGATCCTTCTCTTTTAATGTACTCATTCATCTTTCGTTCCTGGTTTGACATGTTGTGCATGCAGTCGTGGGCATATGAGTATATCTTGGCCCTGGGAATTTGCTTGAAGAAGGACAAGATGGTGCCAGCTGCTGAACGCTGGACCATCGAGGGCATACATGATAAGAAGTATAAGTCGCGGTGTCTCGACCTTATTCGCAGCATCTTGGATAACTTGCGGCCAGTATCTCCTTACTCCTGACACCTTTTCTATTTTTCTTTGCATGCCATACTTAAATGCATTCTTCCTCTTGCAAGATCAAATAAATTGACGTCCTTGGGCCGACTTCGACATCAGAGGGTTACCACAACCTCTGGATCGGGTTGAACATGACACCCGTCTTCGCCTCTTAATTGAAGGGCCTTATGGCTATGTTTGGTATTTAGGGGGAGAGGGCCTCGAGGCAAATTTTGGGAGGTTACCCTGGTCTCATTCCCCTAGATCCTCCAGTACAGAGGTTTGAGCCATGGAGGATTGACCCGACCATTTTGAGGGATCTAGTTCGAGGTCAAGCATTTGACGATTTTGTGCACAAAGTTCCCCATGATCAATTCGATGAAGAGTTCCAGCGTTATCTTAGCCGTTTGGCTCCTCGAGGGGTATGTATCTTCCTTCTTCATCCTTGTCATGTTTTAGCCATTTTCTAACCGGACAATCTACAATTGGGACCTTACGCTGAAGCTGCCGAAGTGGAGGCTCCTCAAGAGAGACGAAAGATCGGTGGCTTCCTGGAGGTGGAGAACAGTAGTGAGTGCTCTGCGCTCCAAGAATTCGACCACGAACCGGTTAGACTTTGCTTTATATCGCTTCCTTTTTACCCTGTATACCACTTGTGAATGATCCCTTTGTTTTGTTATTTTCCAGTCGAGGTGGGCTTTTCTCCGGCAATTGACTAAGGAATGGAGCACCATGAGGAAGTTCATTGATCGGGGCTTCACTGGTTCGGGGAGATATCAAGGTGGTGCTGTTAGACGGGCCGATATGGAGGCCGACGCAGAATCCGTTCCCAGAGAACCGCCTCGACGTTCCACTGCAAATGCTCCTCGCACTGAGCCCCCACGTCGCTCTTCAGCTGGGGAATATTCCACTCGAGGTCAATCTCGAGAAGAAATTGGGGGGTCTTCTCGTCCTCCTATGGCAGCTGTACCGGAGGGTCAGGGCAAAGGCGTTCTGATCGAGGTTCAACACTCTACTGGATCCTATCGTAGCAGGTCCGGTAGTAGAGGTCGTCGCCCTCCGAGCATGGAAGAGGACATGGCTCAGATGTCCTTGAAGGAACCACTGGGTCATGGAGGGTCATATCACAGCACTGGATATGGTGGCGATGTTCAGCCCCATTCTTACTGGGTGGAGGACGCTTCTGAATCGAGCGCCACTCACAGGCCTCCTCCTTCCCGTCATACCCCGGCTTCAGTGCGCTCTGCTCGTTGTGGTCGTGAAATGGTAGTGAGGGACCGTGACTTAGGTGAATCCGCAAGGCATCCTGGCGGTTAGGCCCTAACGGATGACGCTACTTCACGTCCTACACCTTATGATGCTTCATCTTTTGGTTCTGGTTCTGCAGGATGGCTTATCCCTGCTCCTGAGACGGGTTCGTCATGGCCCATGGGTTCCCAAGAGTGGTCTGTGCCTCAATACTATTGGCTGGGTGAATCTGCTTCTTCCGGTTGGCCCGTCCCTGGTTATGGAACTGGTCCGGTTTGGCCTACTCCATTTGCTGAATGGCAAGTTCCTGATCATTCCTGGCTAGTTGCTTCACAGGAGCACTCTGTGTCTTCGCTGTCGAGTGTGCATCCTTCGAAAATTCCCTTGACTGGGCCATCACCTCCTGCATAGACGGCTCCTAGGCCTGATTATTACTCCTGGGATACCTACTTTGGCACGACCGGTACTTCCAATGCAGGAGCTTCAAATGCAGGGGGCAACTTGGCGGAGGACAGCGGCGATTCTGGTTCCCTGTGGTGATCACCTTTATGCAATGCAAGACTCTTTTATATTTTTTTTAAGCAAGACTCTTTGTAACATATTTTTATTTTATGCAAGACTCAAACTTGGTGTATGCACAACTTGACGCTTTTATTTAATGCAATTTCGAATTATTTTCTACATGATGGGATTAATTCCAATTAATCCCGTTTCCCCAAAAAGAAAAGAAAATAAAAAAGAACAAAAACTTAAGTGTTGGAGACAACTCGAGCGAAAATTTCAGAACTGGACATCACTGGGTCGATAACAGAAACTGGAACATCAAAAATACACGAATGGGCCAATTTAAACCAAAACAGAGAGGCCCAAGAGGGGCCTTCACGCAGATGGGCCACGGAGGCGAGGCGCTGGGCCTGGACCATTTAAACCCTAGGCGAGTTTTAAGCGCCCAAAGAGCTGGGCACAGGTGGGCCAGCGCGCGTCGTTTCATCAAATTATAACCTAGGCGGGTTATAATTTTTTTTCTTCTTTTTTTGCTAGCCGTTGAAGAAAGGCTTGAATCATGGGATATGATGGCAACGGCTATGTGACTTCTTGCTAGCTGATTTGCTCCATTTTTTATCATGGATGAAAGTGTATAAATACCCCCTCCTTTGCCAAGGAGACCATCCTTCATCTTTAATTGCATTTTCTATCTAAAAGGCCTCCTAAAGTCACAAAAAATCCTCTTATCATGGCCTTTGAGAAGAAGCTTGCTACTTGGATGAGCACTTTATCCAGAAGAGACGAGAAGAAAGAGCTCGAGAGATATAGCCTGACGAAATTGCTAAGTCTCCAACAGGCGAGAGTCAACCATGACTTTATTCGAGCGGCGAACGCCTTTTGAGATCCGAAGATGCATGTTTTCCGCTTTTCCTTGAAAGAGCTATGTCCACTACCCGAAGAGTGGTCGTCCATTCTCGGGACAAATCATTTTGCGCGGCCGACATCACCTCCAACTGTTGCCGACAACACCAAACAATACAAGGAACTGCTATGCCTTCCGAACCGGGTCATAGGAAGCGCATTATTCGGCGATAAGGTACATTTCCAAACCATTGTCAAATTCTTTCAATCGCCTGACACGTTGGAATATGGTCCCGTGATACGGGTGCGAGCACTTGTGTTATGTCTTCTTGGAGAATTTTGCTTCTATCATGGTGGGCGAAGAACCGGGCTGGCGGGCCTAATTCAGATCGTGGAGGACATGGCTCGAGGCTTTAATCCGGTGCCATTGATGCTAGCGGAAACCATGATGGGCTTGGATAATCCGGATCCAGAATTCGAGCTTCGTGGGAGCCCCCTACTTCTTCAAGTACACTTCTTCCTTTATTTTTTTGTCAAAAAAAAACCTACTGCCAGTATACCCTAGGCAAGTTTTATTTTTTTTTTTTTTTTTTTTTTTTTTTTTTTTTTTTTTTTTTGGCGTTAGTTTGGGAATAATTGGCATGCAATTGTAACCCGTGCTAACTGTCTTGGGCAGATCTAGCTGATGGAGCGTTTGGGCTTTATTGAAGACCCTCGTAACCCTTCGGCGCTTGCAAATTATTGTCAAAGGAGGCGCAAATATACCGAGCTCCGATCGGTAACTGAATGGATTGCCTTTCTGAAAGAACCTCGTGACATCGCGTGGTGGATCGAGTGGTGGCACGTTCCCGAATATGTAACCAGTGACTATCGCAACGCTTATGTGTGTATTGCCGGCCTGACACATATGACCTTCTACTTTCTGGAGTGGGTATTGCGACAGATGGGCCGCAAACAAACCATCCCCGAGTGGCTATGTGAAGCCCCTGAGCAATTGAAGCTTCGTGGCTCGGTGATAGAGTCTTGGTTGAAGTATTGGGCAAGAAGGCCGACCCTCAAGGCTCCATCAAAGGCACATATATCAGAGATTGCTGACGCTGAATATCACGGATGGTTAATTGCGGCTATTGAGTCTCGTCGTGCTGGAGAGGCGCTAAAAAGTCGGGCATCCATGAAGGATAGACTGGGTCCTCGCTCTACGATAAAGGATCGTCTCGGTGCGAGGATGACGGCAAAGGACCGGCTTGGTCCGAGGGTGGAGACGCGGAAGTCACATAAGCGAGCCTATAAGCTTAAAAACAAAGAGACGGACCCAAACGAGTCGAAAGACATGGAGATTGACCACGAGACTAGTGGCAACATAGAGAAGGTGAAACAAGAGTAGAAGATGGATGGAAGCAAAGGAACTGAACTGCTTTGCTAGAATAAAATTTTATTTAATTACGCCTTTTGAATTTTCTTATTTACAAGCAGTGTACTTGCATTTTTATTATTAATAAAAGAAGAAGTATTGTTTACAATCATTGTGTCTTTGCAACTTTATTTTTCCTTCTTTTATGAGCACAAATTGAATATTAACCAAGTGTCTGAAAATTGGTTTTCCAGTTGTTTGGCTATATTAAGCATAATATCGCTTGAGCTGATCCAAATTTGTGGGTTGAATTACATCTTCTCCATCCATAGTGGCAAGCCGAGCTGCTCCTCCCGGTAAAATTTCCTTAACCATATAAGGCCCTTCCAATTAGGTGCAAACTTTCCCCTTGGGTCTTGTATTGGTGCCCTCATTTCCTTAAGCACTAAATCACCTTCTTGAAGTGAACGATTTTTTACCTTCTTATTAAAGGCGCGAGTGATTCTATTCTAGTACACTTGAACATTATGCAACGCCCTTAATCACCTTTCATCCATCAACATTGAATCCTCGAACCTTGGCCTAGCCCATTCTGCTTCTGGCAATTGGCTTTCTGCCACTATTTGTAATGACGGGATCGCTAACTCGATCGGCAGGACTGCTTCCATCCCATACACTAATGAATAGGGTGTTGCTCCTGTGGCAGTTCGAATTGAGGTTCGGTATCCCCATAAGGCAAATGCTAACTTGTCAGGCCAATCCTTGTAAGTGACGACCATCTTCATAATGATTCCCGCCACCGTTTTATTGGCCGCTTCTACAGCTCCGTTGGTTTGTGGTCGGTAAGGTGAAGACCAATGATGCTGAATCTTGTAATTGGTGAGCAAACTTCTACTTCCTTTCGAAAATGACTCCCATTATCGCTGATGGTCTCATGAGGTACTCCATATCGGCATATAATGTTCTGAAGGATGAATTTGGCCACGTGCTTAGATGTGAGCTTGGAAAAGGAGGCTGCCTCTACCCACTTAGTGAAGCAATTAATGGCGACCAAAATGTATTCATGTCCTTCTGTTCAAGTTGGGTGTATTTTGCCAATCATGTCAATTCTCCATACCGAGAATGGCCATGGAGAGGTCAATGTTGTCAGATATGAAGGAGGTTGATGCTGTAGATTGGCATACTCCTGGCATTTGTGACATTTCTGAACAAAATTCAAGTAGTCTGCTTCCATAGTGGTCCAGTAGTAACCAGCTCTTTGAATCTTCTTCGCTAGCATGCACCCATTCATGTGAGGCCCACACTCACCTCCGTGTACAGTAGCCATGACTTTCTTTACACTTTTGGCATCGATACACAACAAATTGATACCTGTAGGTGACTTCTTGTATAAACGATCTTGGATCAATCAGTATTGTGCTGCTAAAGCCCTGATTGCTTGTTGTCCTCAAGCATCTAACTCAGCTGGATATTCTCCCTTCCGAAAGAAATTGTATATGTCAAGAAACCATTCATCAGTCTCATCATCTTGTGATTCCATGGCAGCATATACGCGGTTCAAACTAGCCTCTACAATCGGTAGTGGAGCGTGCTGACGGGATTGATATCATTGAAGATAACTTCGCCAAGGCATCGACCAGTTCATTGTGATCCCTAGAAAGGTATTGGAAATTGATCTTCTCAAATTAGTCAGCCAGTTCCAAAAGCTTCTGCTGATAAGCTAAAAGGCATTCACTTCGAACTTTTCATGCATTCTTAGCCTGGTTAATAATTAGGCTAGAGTCTCCAAAGACATTTATGTCGAGTATTCCTAAAGCCAAGGTAGCTTGTAGGTCTTTGATGCATGCTTCATACTCCGCCGCATTATTAGTAGCATCAAAATCCAATTTTACAGATACAGGGATATGTGCACCTTTTGGAGATATTAACAGGACTCCTATTCCACAACCCATTTGGTTAGAAGCCCCATCAAAATACATTTCCCACGTAACTTCATCAGTCAAGAACTCGTCTTCGTCTGGGAATTCCAAGTGAGTGCTTGGAGGTTCCTGTGATGGCGAAGCAGCCAGAAAATTTGAAACAACCCGCCCTTTAATTGATTTCTGGGGTAAGTATTGAAGATTGAACTCAGAAAGCATGACTACCCATTGAGCGATGCGATTATTGATGGTTGGTTGCTCCATGATGAATTTGATGGGATTGTTCTCGGCTATTACATACACTGTGTGTGAGAGCATGTAGTGCCTTAACTTCTTAGTGGCCCAAACTAATGCGAGGGTCATTTTCTCTATGTCTGCGTATCGACTTTCGTAGTCTAAGAACTTCTTGCTCAAGTAGTAGATGGCGCTCTCTTGACCTTTTACCTTTTGAGCTAGCATAACCCCCATTGCTGAGCTAGTCACGGTAAGGTAAAGGAGTAGAGGTTCATCTGGCACTGGCGGCATGAGAACTGGAGGATGTTGCAAATATTCCTTGATTTTCTCAAAAGCAGCTTGACATTAATCGTCCCATTCTACTTTGCTTACATTCTTTAGCTTCTTGAACAAAGGTTCACAAGTCATGGTGAGTTTTGAAATGAACCTGCTGATGTACTGGATTCGGCCCAAGAAACCTCTTATCTCCTTTTTTGTGCTACGTGGTTGTAACTGTTGGATAGCCTTGATATTTGATAGATAAACTTCAATGCCCCGTTGGGTGACCACATAACCTAGTAGCTTCCTAGAAGTAACACCGAAGGTGCACTTTGCTGGGTTGAGCCGCATCTTGTATTTGCGAAGTCGTAGAAAGAATTAATAAATACAGGCCATATTCTCTGGCCCAATTAATAAATCCAGGCCCAAAAAATTATCCGTAATTACACAAATTAATTTAACAATAATTTAATCCCGACCCAATTAATAAATCCAGGCCCAAAAAGGAGCAAATGGGCCACCAGAGGCTGCCAAAACCCGCCTAGGCTTTGGCAGACCCTGGGCTGGGCCATTTGCATCCCTGGGCCAAAAGGAGATGGGTTGAAATTAATAAAACCCGCCTAGGTTTTATTAATTTATGGCCCATTTCCCTCGGGCCCAACCTTGAATTAACAAATTGGATGAATTAAATTATTTATGAAAATTATTTTATGGAAAACGAATATTTTAAATAATTAAACGAATTTATAAATCATTTTAAAGAGTCGCCAGCCGATTTAAGGAAACAGACAAACCATAAAATGAAAAAAAAAGACTCCGATCTACAAAACCCGATTTCTAGATTCGGGGGTAAGGTTACGAATTCGAGAGTTATAAGATCTCTCAAATCCGCCTGTTATAAAACAGACTCTACTAAAATCAACATTGAAAAGAAAGAGAGCGGCGAGAAGTTTGATTAATTTCGCGGAATTATTATTCAAATCATGCAATATAAACAATGCGGTTTTTACTTTACAAAATATGTACAAGCACGGAATTAAATAAAGGATTACATGATTAAATAATTTAAATCAAAGAACCGAACCTTGCTTAGGGTGTAGCGACGACGAATTTGATCCCTTGAGTTCCCCCTTGATTTGAAAACCCGGATAAGAAATGTGGATGGTTTAGAAAAAGTGTAGTGTGGATAGTTATATGGTAGTGAAGAATGTGATTATGGTGGTAATAGAATTATGAAGAGAATTTGAGAGAGTGGAAGTATGGTGAAAATGAGAGTAGAGTAGATGATGATTGTTTTTTCTGTGAAATGAAGGTGGAATGGAGGGGGTATTTATAGGTGAAGGAGTATGGGTTTTGGAGGGAAAAGGTGGGGGACATACCCCAAAAATCATGCCATCAGAGGCCAAATCCTAGGCGGGTTTTGGGGTTGTCAAAGGGAAGTCAAATCACGTGGGCAAAAATCAGGGGATTGCATGCATGCAGAAATTTTTGGCGCCAGAATTATCATAGCTTAGGCGGGCTTTGATAATATTATCACACAGATCGCTGACATGGCACCAAATGACGTCGCATGCTACCTCGCTCAAACCCTAGGCGGGGTTTGATTTTTTCTTGGCCGGATCAAACCCTAGGCGGGTTTTACTTGGTCTGGGCCGGGGCGCGCGACTGGCCTGTTTTCTGTGTGGGCTGGTGAATAAAAATAAAACCCCTGTGGGTTTTAATAATTATTCCCGGCTTGATTTATTTTCTTTGGGCTCGGTTTATTGATCTTTTGGGCCCGTTGACCCATTCCACTTTGGCCTATCCGTCTTGTATATTTTTGATGAGTCGGGTTTATACCGGTACAAATTCCGGTGTCTACAGCCCCTTGCGTTGGATAGAGTCAGTCTCCATAATTTTAGGAGGGTGGCTAGCTGCACTTGTAGCCCTCCTATTGGAGCTGGACCCTTTCCATCCAGGCGAAGTGGTCTTATCATTGTGCATCGTCTCTAGTTGGACATAAATGTCCTTCAAGTAATCAAAGTCTTTGACGACATGGTATCCTAAGTGCTTGGATAGACTACTCTTGAGCCCTTGCTTAAAGGTAGATAACTGTAGGCGGAGAGGGATTGTCTCATTGATGTGGGACAACTTTGTATGCCATCTCTCAAAGTAATCCATAAAGGACTCATCATCCCGCTGCTTCATGGTGGTTAAGTCATCCACCGTAGCTTGTTTCTTCTGGATGCGGCTGTAATGGTTGATGAAAGGTTTGAACAACTCACTCCAGTTGGCTTTGATTTGAGGTGACAGTGCATGATACCATACCTTAGCTTCACCATCTAAGGTGGATGTGGAGACAGTAGAGTATAAGTCGACATCAATCCGATTTAAAGGCGCTAACCTCATGAACTCCTCAACATGATGAATAAGGTTCTCAAAGGGTTTGAACATAATACTTGGCACTTCAACTTTGTCAGCTATCTTTAGGGTTGGTTGAACAAGCAATGGAACCTCCAGGTACTTATCAACAAAGGCTGGCACAGTGCTCATTGCTTTGGTGAGACTTTCTCACTTCTGCTCAAGGGCCCTAACAGCGGGGTCCGTTGTAGATTTTGGCACTTCTGGAGTATTAACTTTTTGTCTTGGATATCCCTATTCCTCCAAAATTTGAAGATGTCTTGATGATTTTAGGCTCATATTCATATCCATGCACTTCTTTGTCATCTTCTTCAGCATTCAGCCCCAATTTGGCGTTGATCTTAGTGATGGCCTGCAGCATGCCATCCATCACTTGTTGTTCCTCTAGTCATTTACCCATCTTCTGCTCCTGTTCTAGGGTATTAGCAAACACAAGACCTTGCATTCTAGTGTAGAGCTCATCTAAATGCTTCGTGATGTTGGCTTCGGTGCTTTGGACCGGGATTTCTTGGAATTGCTCTCCGGACATGATGTAGTCACTAGTTGCAGATGGATCGTAATGCGGGTTTGGAACCAACCGACCAGTTCGCGGATCTCGAATGCGGGCTCGGAGTCGATCACCAATGATGCCTGCATGGAAATTCAAAGTTAGAACACTCAATGACATACTCTGACACGTATGACCCGACGCATGCATGTCTTAAGAGACCTATATGATCCTAACTAACTCGACGCATATATGCTGACACAAAGGACTCACCCACTTTTTGGGAGTGCATGACCCAACTCTATATGGTCCTATGGACAAAACGTTATAAAGGGCCGCACAAAGCCAAACATGGCGAGCCGGTCATAAATTGATAGATTCAAGTCAGTGTTTCTCAATTCGGATGGGCCCAAACCACAGGCCGGCCGTTTTAAGGAGAATCCGTAACTTGGCTCAATAATTCAGACATCTCAAGTTGTAATGACTATTATGCGGACCAGAATAATGCTCAACGAGACCGACGACCCATTCTTTTACCTCTTTTTATTTTATTTTTTATTTCTTTTTTTTAGTCAAGGAAAATGGATATTTTAAAGGATTGAATAAACTCAACAATAAACGAGTCATAATTAATTTATGGGTCTAATCAACAATCCCAATATGGTTGGGCCTAACAACGGGCCGGCCATAAATGCGGTGGATTTATTAATTAAATCGACAAATTAATTTTCTCGAGCTTAGTGACTATTATACAATCTAAAACGCTATCCATTAACTTTGTTGGACTTTTTAATTAATTTCTGGACCCTTGTTAGGAGAATTTTGTAAGGGGTCATATAATATCATCAAAGGCAAGTCGATTTTTATTTATTAATCAAAATAATCATCTTTCAAGCATAAATGGGCCCTTCCACTTGGGCTAACCATGATGCTTTTTGAGTCAATTATTCTAATTAATAAATAATCATTTTCTTAACCCAATGACTTTTATATGGAATGGAACAAAACCTCTAAACTAGAGTCGACTCTAAAACAAAAGAAGAAAAAGGGGAAGGGGTACATATAGCACATAGCATACAACATGAAGGGATACCCTAAACCAAGGTTCTATATTCATAGATTTCTATGGTTGGATTACATGGCCTATCGCACGTTTTCATCCCGGTGCTCCATACCCTTAGGTAAGGAGTGTGAGATATTTCTCAAAGAACTTCAAGGAAGCCCTTTGAGTGTAACGCGGGGAGATGAGAGACCAAATGCTTGGCGATGTAGGGTGCATCAGACAAGTAGTGGCCTACCCACTCTCGAGGGAATCACCTAGGCATACCCTAACCACCGCCTTTGTGCGAACGTGTCAAAAGACGCGATTAGTGGCCCGGTATGCAAAGGATGCCTAAAAAAAGAATTATAAAATCGCGAAATAAATCAAGTTCTCCCTTTTACAATTTCAAAATAATTCGATTTTTTCAAATTTTGCCCTCCTTTTAAGTTTAAGTCCCCAGTGGAGTCGCCAATCTGTAGGACCTGGAAAATTCCCGTTCGGGGAAATTGTTCTCGGATGCGCTACTTAATGATCGGGAGCCGATTAAGGTTGCTTAATCCTTAAATAAGGATATTTTAATTTTTTGAAATTCATTTTCGGGGTGATGAAACTTTATTTATTTATAATTCCGTTTTTTATCATTTAATCACTCGAAATTACACCGAAATACTTTTAAAATAATTCAGTTTTAGCCCAAATACCAGATCCAGGCCCAACAGAAGGCAAATGGGCCGCCATGGACTGTTAAAACCCGCGCGAGTTTTATTTGTCCTTGGGCTGGACCGTACCTTTCCCTGGGCCAGAGAATATGACCCGCGGGGGTTTTATCAATTGCTAGCCCATTTTCTCTCGGTTTTAGCCTTGGATTAGTGTATGGAAAGTACTAAATCATTTTTTTTAAAAATATTTTGGTGTAAATCCGTATGTTTAAAATAATTAAACGGGTTATAAAGAGAATTAAGAGTTGCCAATCGATTTAAGGAAACCGACAAACCTTAAAAATAATAAAAATAATTCCGGTTTACGAAACCCGATTCTAAGTTCGGGGGTAAGGTTACGAATTCGAGAATTATAAGAACTCTCGAATTCGCCTGTTAGAAAACAAACTCTACTAAAATCGACATTAAAATGAAAAAGAGCGGGGAGAAGTTTAATTAATTTCACAAATTTGTATTCTTAACATGCATTATAAAACAAGGTTTTTATTTACAAAATATGCACAAGAATTGGAAATGAAATATAAATTACATGATTAAATAAAAGTAACAACAGACAAGCGAAGGCGAACCTTTTTGATTTAGAAGCCCGAATGCGCCGATCGAAATCTTGACTTTGCCTTGACTTGGTGAGTGAAAAGGTGAGTATGAGGGTGTAGGACCCGGAAAAATTCCCGTTCGGGGAAAATGTTTCCTCAGATGCACTACATTTGTGATCGGGAGCCGACTAAGGTTTCTTAATCCTTAAATAAGGATATTTTTATTTTTCGAAATTCATTTTTGGGGTGATGAAACTTTATTTATTTACAAACTCATTTTTTAATATTTAAATTATCTGTAATTACACAAATTAATTTAACAATAATTTAGTCCCGGCCCAATTAATAAATCCAGGCCCGAAAGAGAACCAGTGGACTACTGGAATCGGCTAAAACCCGCCTAGGGTTTAGAAGATTCCAGGTTGGGCCACTGGTATCCTCGGCCCAAAGAGAAATTGGGTTGAAACTGATAAAACCCGCCTAGGTTTTATAATTTTCTAGCCCATTTCTCTCGGGACCCTCCTTGGATAAATATTGGACATGAATTAAATTATTTTCTTGAACTAATTTTGTGTAAGAAATCAAATATTTTTAAATAATTAAACGCATTTGTAAAATTGTTTAAAGAGTCGCCAGCCGATTTAAGGAAATCGACAAACCATAAAAAAAAAAGAAAGACTCCGGTCAACGAACCCGATTTCTAGATTCGGGGGTAAGGTTACGAATTCGAGAGTTATAAGAACTCTCAAATCCGCCTGTTATAAAACAGACTTTACTAAAATCAACATTGAAAAGAGAGAGAGCCGGGAGAAGTTTGATTAATTTCACGGAATTATTATTCAAATCATGCAGTATAAAAACAATGCGGTTTTATTTTACAAAATATGTACAAACACGGAACTAAATAAAGGATTACATGATTAAACACAATAATTTAAAAAAAAAAGAATCGAACCTTGCTTAGGATGTAGCAATGACGGATTTGCCCCCTTTGAGTTGCCCCTTGACTTAAAACCCGGATGAGATGACGTGAACGGTTTGAAGGAGTGGTATACGGATGGTTATATAGGGGTCATGAATATGATTTGAGAAAGGGAATTTGGGAGATGAAAAGTAGTATAATATGGATGTGATGTGAGAAGATGATTTTTGTGATGGAAGGGGATGATGAGAGTATAATATGGGAAGGATAAAATAATGGTAGGAGATGAAGAGAAGTTGAGAGAGTGGAAGTATAATATGGTGGGAGAGTAGAGTAAGTGTATTAGATGATGATTGTTTGTGAAATGAAGGTGGAATGGAGGGGGTATTTATAGGTGAAGGAGAATGGGTTTTGGAGGGAAATGGTGGGGGACATACCCCAAAAATCACGTCATCAGAGCCCAAAGCCTAGGCGGGTTTTGGGGTGGTCAAAGGGGGTCAAACACGTGTGCTATGATAATGGGATTGCATGCATGCAGATTGTATTTTTGGCGCCAGAATCATCAAAGCCTAGGCGGGCTTTGAGAATATTAGCGCACGAATCAGTGACGTGGCACTAAAGGCCGTCGCTCCACTTCTCTCTTGAAAGCCTAGGCGGGTTTTGATGGTAGTAGCGCGCGGATCAGTGACGTGGCGCTAAACGGCGTCGCTCTGCTCCTCTCTTCAAATCCTAGGCGGGTTTTAAGACTCTGGCTGGCGCGCAGGCGATTACGGGCTGGAAAATGTTAAAGCCCGCCTGGGTTTTAAAACTGGCTATGTGCAACTTTAAATGGCCATAATTCCTTCATCCGGACTTCGATTGAGGCAATTCAAAAGGCGTTGGAAAGCTCATGATGTGTACTTTACTCTCATCAAAAGAAATGGGGCCAACAAGATTTGTGGAAAAAATGGGATTTGAAATGGTGGGCTTTTTGATGTATGCGGAAAGCTCATGATGTATGCGGAAATGGTGGAAAATGAAGGCTTTTTGTTGTGGGTTGGCCCGATAGCTTTTGATTGAGGACGGTCCTTTGGATTTTCTTTCATGATAACCTCTTTTCTTGTTATGCTTGATTTGTGCACTTGTCTCGGTACAAAATCCGGTGTCTACAGAGAGTCCCCACTTTGATCGAGTCCGAATAGGACGAAGGTCAAAGTAGTCTGAGGATATGACTTTGGTTTGCAAAGCCTGATTTGATGCTTGGAAGCTGAGTCCTGCATCGCAGTTTCGGGCGACATGTTGATGAGTCGATGTTGATCTCGGGCGAGAATGACGCCTTACTTGAAATCGGACACGATCCCGACGATTGATGGAGTTTTCTAGTCTTTCCCAGTGTCGATCCCAGTCTTTCCAGGTGTCGCTTCCAGTCTTTCCCGGTGTCAGTTCCAGTCTTTCCTGGTGTCTGTTCCAGTCTTTCCCGGTTTTGCTTCCAGTCTTTCCCGGTGTCGGTTCCAATCTTTCCCGGTGTCGATTTTAGTCTTTCCAGTCTTTCCTGGTGTCGGTTCTAGTCTTTCCCGGTGTCGGTTCCAGTCTTTCCCGGTGTCGCTTCCAGTCTTTCCCGGTGTCGCTTCCAGTCTTTCCTGATGTCGATTCATGTCGGTTCTAGTCTTTCCCGGTGTCGGTTCTAGTCTTTCCCGGTGTCGATTCCAGTCTTTCACGGTGTCGGTTCCAGTCTTCCCTGGTGTCGGTTCCAGTCTTTCCCGGTGTCGCTTCTAGTCTTTCCCGGTGTCGGTTCCAGTCTTTCCCGGTGTCGGTTCCAATCTTTCCTGGTGTCGGTTCCAGTCTTTCCCGGTGTCGATTCCAGTCTTTCCCGGTGTCGGTTCTAGTCTTTCCTCGTGTCGGTTCCAGTCTTTCACGGTGTCGATTCATGTTGATTCCAATCTTTCCCGGTGTCGGTTCCAGTCTTTCCTGGTGTCGGTTCCGGTCTTTCCCAGTGTCGGATCCAGTCTTTCCCGGTGTCGATATTGATGATGATTGGCATTTTAGATGCCGAAGGACTTCATCAGTTGCGTTGCTGATGGCCTTGGGGGTCGAGACTTCATCGGGCACGATGCCGATGGCTCGGGGATTGAGACTTCACGGGGCGCAATGCCGGTGGCTCGAGACTACATTGAAGCTCTGCCGATGGTCCGGAATAATGATGATGGCAGCGAACTCTTGTGCGGTAGCTGAGTGATGGTGGTCCAATTATCGGCGACTTGTGAGCTGGCGACTTTTTATGCGGCAGCTTGATGGCGGTGGTCCCTTTTAGCGGCGACCTGGTATCTGTGATGACTCCCTGTATAGAAACCAAAGCAGAATGCCGGATTTTTTTGAACAATGGTTAGAGATACAGAGAATTACCTATCTGGCAGATTGACGAAGATGCCCAACGGCTTTTCCCGAGGCAGATGATGGTGCCCAATTGATTTTCCCGATGTTGATGGTCTGAATAATAGACACTTGATGATGAGGAACTTCACCAAAACTTTGCCGATGACCCTTATTTTCCTCAAATTTTGCTTCAGGCGCATAGGTGCCAAAATTTCACTGTGGGGAATGGATTCTTGAATTTGCCCGGTCGTCGATCCATTTTAGTCAAGTGAAGATTATATCCATCGTGTTGGACATGCGCCGTTCATGTCTGGCTGATGATGCATGACTTGACTGAATGCTAATTTATCCAGCAAGAGTTGGATTAGAGATTTACTCTAATCTTGCTCTTAGTGATTGGAAATCATGTCGACCGATCTGATAGCGTATGGGCTTCAACAGCCCCCAGTGTTGCGTTCTTGGAGCAACGATGATCGACTTGATGCATGACAAACTAACTCGATACACAACAGACTGATCGACTTGATGCATGACAGACAAACTGACTCGTACGACAGACAGACTGACTCAACGCATGATAGACTGACTTGATTCATGACAAACTGACTTGAGGCATTACAAATTGACTTGATGCATGACAAATTGACTTGATGCAGGACAACCCGACTCAATGCTCAACAGACTGACTCAATGCATTACAGACTGACTCAATCCACAACAGACTGACTCAACGCATGATAGAATGACTTGATGCATGACAAACTGACTTGATGCACGACAAATTGACTTGATGCATGACAAATCGACTCAATGCACAACAGATTAACTTGATGCAACTGACTTGATGCTTGACAGACTGACTCGATACATGACAGATTGACTCAATGTGACTCTGAGATGCAATGCGAACCTATTATGCTTAGACAGGAGCAGACACCGGAATTTGTACCGGTATCAACCCGACTCATAAAAAATATACAAGACGGATGGGCCAAAGTGAAACGGATCAACGGGCCCGAAAGATCAATAAACCAAGCCCAAAGAAAATAAATCAAGCCGAGAATAATTATTACAACCCACAGGGGTTTTATTTTAATTCACCAGCCCACACAGAAAGCGGGCCAGTCGCGCGCACCGGCCTAGAGCAAGTAAAACCCGCCTAGGCTTTGATCCGGCCCAGAAAAAAATCAAACCCCGCCTATGGTTTGAGCGAGGTAGCATGCGACGTCGTTTGGTGCCATGTCAGCGATCCGTGTGATAATATTATCAAAGCCCGCCTAGGCTTTGATGATTCTGGCGCCAAAAATTGCTGCATGCATGCAATCCTATGATTTTTGCCCATGTGATTTGACTTCCCCTTGACCACCCCAAAACCCGTCTAGGCTTTGGCCTCTGATGGCATGATTTTTGGGGTATGTCCCCAAACATTTCCCTCCAAAACTCATACTCCCTCACCTATAAATACCCCCTCCATTCCACCTTCATTTCACCAACAATCATCATCTACTCTACTCTCATTTTCACCATACTTCCACTCTCTTAAATTCTCTTCATAATTCTATTACCACCATAATCACATTCTTCACTATCATATAACTATCCACACTACACTTTTTCTAAACCATCCACATTTCTCATCCGGGTTTCAAATCAAGGGGCAACTCAAGGGATCAAATTCGTCGTCGCTACACCCTAAGCAAGGTTCGGTTCTTTGATTTAAATTATTTAATCATGTAATCCTTTATTTAATTCCGTGCTTGTACATATTTTGTAAAATAAAAACCGCATTGTTTATATTGCATGATTTGAATAATAATTCCGCGAAATTAATCAAACTTCTCCCCGCTGTCTTTCTTTTTAATGTTGATTTTAGTAGAGTCAGTTTTATAACAGGCAGATTCGAGAGTTCTTATAACTCTCGAATTCGTAACCTTACCCCTGAATCTAGAAATCGGGTTTTGTAGACCAGAGTCTTTCTTTTTCATTTTATGGTTTGTCGGTTTCCTTAAATCGGCTGGCGACTGTTTAAAATGATTTATAAATTCGTTTAGTTATTTAAAATATTCGTTTTACATAAAAAAATTTTAATGAATAATTTAATTCATCCAATTTTTTAATTCAAGGTTGGGCCCAAGGGAAATGGGCCAGAAATTAATAAAACCTAGGCGGGTTTTATTAATTTCTACCCGTCTCCTTTTGGCCCAGGGATGCAAATGGCCCAGCCCAGGGTCTGCCAAAGCCTAGGCGGGTTTTGACAGCCTCTGGTGGCCCATTTGCTCCTTTTTGGGCCTGGATTTACTAATTGGACCGTGATTAAATTATTGTTGAATTAATTTGTGTAATTACGGATAATTTAAATAATAAAAAACGAGTTTGTAAATAAATAAAGTTTCATGACCTCGAAAACGAATTTCGAAAAATAAAAATATCCTTATTTACGGATTAAGAAACCTTAGTCGGCTCCCGATCACAAAAGTAGCACATCGCGGAAAAAAGGGTCCACCTTTTTCCGGAGTCCTATAGATTGGCGACTCCACTGGGGACTTAAACTTTAAAAAGATTGTAAAACTTGAAAAAATCAAATTGATTTGAAAGTGTAAAAGGGAGAAGTTAATTTATTTCGCGACTTTATTATTCTTTTAGGCATCCTTTGCATACCGGGCCACTAATCAGGTCTTTTGACATGTTAGCACAAAGGCGACGGTTTAAGTTACCTAGGATTTCCCTTCAGAGCGGGAGGTCACTACTATGGGGATGAACTCTACATCTCTAAGCATTTGGTCGCTCCTCTCCCGATGTCACACTCCGAGAGCTTTGAAGTTCTTTGAGAAATAACCTATCTGCTTACCTTATGGTATGAAGAACCGAGGCGAAGGCATGCGGTAGGCTATATAACCCAACCATAAAATTCCATGAATTTAGAGCCTTGGTTTAGGGTACCCCTTCATGTGTATGCTATGTGCTATGTGTATCTCTCCCCTTTTCTTGTCTTTTGTAAAGAGTCGACCCTAGTTTGGAGGTTTTGTTCTAGTCCATATAAAATTCATTGGATAGAGAAAAGGATTATTTAATAATTAATATAATTAACTCAAAGGCATTTTGGTTGGCCCAAGTGGAAGGGCCCATTTATGTTTGAAAGTTGATTATCTTTATTATTAAATAAAAATTTACTTACCTTTGATGATATTTTTTTTTGATAATTAGCGGCCACGAAAGCCCTTTTATTAAGCACAAAAAAAGTGCAAAGAGAGCATAAAGCTCAACAACCAAGCCAACAAACACAAACAAAGCAGAATTGTCACCCAGCACCAAAAACAGACTATGAACACAATTACCCAACCAAAATAGGAACAAGTAGAGCAAAAAAGAACCCGACATTTACACCAATGAAGACCACATGAAAAGAACCTTGAAAACATAGGACAAGAGCAGACATATTCTTGGCATTATGCAGCACCAACAAATTACTTTTCCCAATGATTTCCATGCCTTCACCTCCTTCAAATATCCACAAAAAGAACCTTGCTGTGAGCCTTGACAATCTCCTAAGTTTCCAGCTGCTCTCTTCAAGCATTGTTGAATTGATTGTCATTGAATTGTGAAACCATTCTCTGTGCTCACCAACATGCAATTCCATTGTCTCAAGCACCAACCCAAAAACCAAATTTATGACTTCCTTGAAATAACAACCAAGGTTGAAATCTGCACATACAAAGCTTGTGTGATATGATTAATCAGCAATATATTAACCCAACACTGATTTAAGCACCATCATCAAAATCCAACAGCCCCACCAACATTGAAACTCAACTGACACTTCATATACCAAAAGTATATTTGAATTACTGAATTTGCTTAATTCATTACTGAGAACTTGGACAGCTGCAAGTTGAGAGCTTGAAACTGCAGCAAGAATTGAGAACATAACCTAGCAGCCACCATATATACACTACTCAAGATGACAACATCAGCAACAATGACACAGCCTTAGATGAATATAGCAGTAGTAGCAACAACACAGTCCAGGGAGGATGCACTTGACAGTAGTAGCAACAGAACTGAAGTGGAGCAGTAACAACAGAACAGTAGCAGAAAAAACGCCTCCAAATGGATCAAAAAAAACAGAAGTAAACATATTACAGCAGCATATTATATGGCCCTTTATGAAATTCTCTTAACAAAGGTCCCAAAAATTAATTAAAAGGCTAACAAAGTTTATGGATTGCGTCTTAGACTCGATAAAAGTCACTAGGCTTGAGTAGATTAATTTATCGATTTAATTAATAAATCCGTCGCATTTATGGTCGGCCCGTTGTTAGGCCCAACCATATTGGATTTATCAATTAAGCCCATAAAAAACAGAGGAGTATAAAAAGAAAAAAAGGTTAAAAAAATGAAAAAAAAGTGGGTCGTCGGTCTTGTTGAACATTATTCTAGTCCGCATAATAGTCAATACGGTTTGAGCTGTCTGAGTTGTTGGGCCAGGTTACGGATTCTCCTTAAAACGGTCGGCCAGTGGATTGGGCCCATCTGAATTGAGAAACACTGACTATAGTCTGCCAACTTATGACTCGCTCACTATGTTGACTTTATTCGGCCCTTTATAGTGTTCTGTTTTTAGGTCCATATAGAGTTAGGTCATGCACTCCCAAAAAGTGGGTGAGTCCACTGTGTCAGCATACATGTGTCAAGTTGTCTAGGATTATATATGCCATCTAGGTCATGCATGCATCGGGTAGAACATGTCGGAGAATGTCATCGAGTGTCTTAACTTTGAATTTCCATGCAGGCATCATTGGTAATCGACTCCGAGCCCGCATTCGAGATCCACGAACTGGTCGTTTGATTCCGAACCATCGCTACGATTCGTCTACAACCAGTAACAACACCATGTCTGGAGAATAATTCCAAGAGATCCCAGTCCAGAGCACCGAAGCCAACATCATGAAGCACTTGGATGACCTCTACACCAAAATGCAAGGTCTGGTATTTGCCAATACTTTAGACCAAGAGCAAAAGGTGGGCAAAAGGTTGAATGAGCAGCAGTAAGTGATGGATGGTATACTGCAAGCCATTACTAAAATCAATACCAAACTGGGGTTGAATGTTGAGGAAGACGATGAAGAAATGCAGGGATATGAGTCCGAACCTGAAATCATCAAGACATCCTCAGATTCTGGAGGAATTGGGGTATCCAAGACAAAGGTCACTACTCGTGAGGCATCTAAACTCATGAAGGATCATGCTGTTAAGGCCCTTGAACAGAAATTAGAAAGCCTTACCAAAGCAATGAGCACTGTGCCGGCCTTTGCTGACAAATATCTAGAAGTGCCATTGCCTGTTCAGTCGATTCTGAAGATAGCTGATAAAGTTGAGGTACCAAACATCAGGTTCAAACCCTCTGAAAACCCAGTTCATCACATCGAAGAGTTCACGAGGCTAGCACCATTAAACCGAATTGATGTCGGTTTATACTCTACTGTTTTCCCATCCACTCTAGATGGCGAAGCCAAGGTGTGGTATCACGCTTTACTACCTCAAACCAAGGCCGATTGGAATGAACTGTTCAAAGCCTTCATTAATCCCTACAGTCGCATCATAGGAAGCAGGCTACGGTGGATGACTTGACCACCGTGAAGCAACGAGATGACGATTCCTTCTTGGATTACTTTGAGCGATGGCATACCAAGCTGTCTCACATCAATGAGACAATCCCTCTTTGCCTACAGTTGTCTACTTTCAAGCAAGGGCTAAAAGGCAGTTTATCCAAGCACTTGGGATACCATGTCATCAAAGACTTTGACTACTTGAAGGACATTTGTGTCCAACTAGAGGCGATGCATAATGATAAGACTATTTCGCCTGGATGGAAGGGGTCTAGTTCCAACAGGAGGGCCACTAGTGCGTCTAGCCACCCTCCTAAGATCATGGAAACTAACTCTATCCAGCGCAAGGGACCTTTCATACCAAAGTATGAGACTTACACACCATTGGATGTCTCTTACTCAAAAGCTCTTGATCGATTGGTCAAGAAGGGTTTTTTGGTCCTACCTTTGCCAAGGGAAGAATCAGCCACAAGGGGGAAGAACTTGGATCAATTCTGCCGCTACCATCGTTGCCGAGGACACGATACTGAGAAATGTTGGTCTCTCAAGAAAAAAATGGAAGACATGATAATGGATGGAACACTACCCATGTCGAAAGTTGCTCAAAAGCCTAACAATCAAAGCAACCCTATGCCCGAGCATATCAACGCTATCTTTTATGGAGTTTGTAGCTTTGATCCTCCCACTTTGATTGTTGAAACAGGCCAACCTATCCCCCAGGTGCTCGGCTTTCATGAAGACCTATCCATTCATGGTATTTGGGATAGTGATGATGATGAGCAACATGAATACTCCAAGACGGAATGGATGGAGCCGGATGAGGCAACATCAGATGATGTAGCATTTCTCACTCGATCAGGCCGCCATAACAACAGGAACACCACTACCCCAGTGGTTGTTTCTAGTCCTACACCAATGGTTACCAACGACAATCATGTCCCGCCTGAAGATCCTCTCCTTACACAACTCAAGAAGACCAAGGCTGAAGTTACAATCTGGCAATTGATTTGTACCTCACAAGCACATAGACAAAAGATGATGGACGTTCTTACTGCATTAACAGTATCTCCCACGACAACTCCTGAATCTCTAGTTGCTCATGTGACTACCCAGCAAGAGTCTATCACCTTTGGGATTAAAGATCTGCCTCAGGGAGGGGCATCCCACAACAAAGCATTATACCTTACAGTGCAATGTTCCAACAAGACTATCCCTCTAGTTTTGGTCGATAATGGTTCAGTTGTGAATGTGTGCCCTTAGAGGACACCACAGAAATTGGGAGTCCAACAACAACACTTGGCTCAAAATGGTGTACAGCTTAGGGCTTATGACAATTCTCCTCGAAAGTCAGTTGGGTCCATAATATTGCCCATCACTACAGGCAATATCACTTGGAACGTGGAGTTCATAGTGCTACATATTCCAGCCTCCTTCAATCTGTTACTAGGGAGGCCATGGCTTCATGAATGCAATGCTATAGCATCTACCTTACACCAGAAGGTAAAGATGTTGGTCCAAGGACAAGTCATCACCATCTCGGGAGAATCCATCAATGCTGTCTTCACTCCCAAGCAGGCAACCCTTGAGGTAGAACATAGTTCTATGGACGAAGAACTTCACAACTTTGAACTTGTGGCGACTTTGAGCAAGGATGAAGCTTCTTTTGACTTCGATCCCTACTCAAATCCCAAAGTGCATGCAATACTTAGGAAACAAGGACACTTCCCTGGGATGCCGCTAGGAAGGAACCCGAAAAACAAGATTCCTCCTGTGTTGAAGACATTTAAACAGAAGGGAAGGTTCGGCTTAGGGTACAAGCCAACTGAGAAGGAAGTTAAGCTCGCCAAGATAGCCATAGCTGAGCAGAAGAGGATGGACAACCCACCTACCTTGTTCCAAATGAAGCCCTATCCACTCACTCTGAATGCGTAGTTCGTTAGGGAAGGTGATGACTTCCCTTACTATGGGTTCCCTGAACCGTACTACCTGAAGAACAAGGGAGTTCAAGTTGCTGTGTTAGAAGTTTTCAATGGCTGCACCATTAATATGGCTATTGTTTTTATCCCCGCTCGGGACAAACAGCCACCATTGGAATAGACTCATCTTGCTGGAAGCAACATATTTGGCATGATGTTCGGACAAGAAGCTGCTAAGGAAGAACCTGAAACTGACGCTGTTATCGCTGCATTATCCAACCCAAGCTTTGATCCAAGTCTCATGATCACTGAAGAAGAAGAAGTTAGGGCGGTCTCATGGGTCGATGCTGAGGAAAATAGCTTTGTTTTATCTGTAGGGGAGTCTGTTCCTGTAGACATAGAGTCTGGTCCTAAGAGTCTAGAGTCAAGTGAGTCTGGTCTTGTGTCTGTTGGCGATGTACTCATTTCTGCATTCAATAAAATGAACCTTTCTGGTTACTCTAATTCTTTTTTCCCCTCTTCCTTGAACTGCTGCGATGATAATAATCTGGAATTTAATGAACCCTTAAAACAATTTTCTAATGAACATGAGCATAAAATGGCGGTGTTGGAAGACACCATCACATAAATGTGGGCACGGAAGAACAACCTCGGGAGTTGAAGTTAGGTAGTTCACTCACAGCAGAAGAACGAGTCGCATTTACAGAGCATCTCCAGGAGTTTGTGGATGTATTCGCATGGTCTTATAAGGACATGCCGGGGATTGACAGGGAAATTGCGGAGCACACTATACCTTTGCTCCACGATGCAAAACCGGTGCGACAAAAGGCTAGGAGGATCAAACTTGAATGGGCTAAGAAAATTGAAGAAGAGGTGATCAAGCAGTTTAACGCTAAGTTCATCAAAGCAGTCCAATACCCTAAATGGATTGCTAACATTGTCCCAGCACCCAAGAAAGATGGGAAAGTGCGCATGTGTGTGGACTTCCAAGACCTTAACAAAGCTAGTCCCAAGGATAGTTTCCCTCTACCCCACATTGATGTATTAGTGGATAACACTTGCGGACATGAGCTCTTATCCTTTATGGATGGATATGCTGGTTACAACCAAATAAAAATGGCAGAAGAAGATATGGAGAAAACTTCCTTTACTACACCATGGGGAACGTACTGTTATGTCGTCATGCCTTTCGGTCTCAAAAATGTCGGGGCAACGTACCAGCGGACTGCCAGTACCCTACTTCATGACATGATGCACGTTGAAGTAGAAGTTTATGTTGATGACATGATTGTTAAGTCCAAGACAATGGAGGGTCATATTCCTAACCTCCGGAAGTTATTTTTGCGACTTCGTAAATGCAAGATGCGTCTCAACCCAACAAAGTGCACCTTCGGTGTTACCTCTGGGAAGCTACTAGGCTATGTGGTCAGCCAACGGGGTATTGAAGTTGATCCTTCAAAGATCAAGGCTATCCAACAGTTACAACCACCTAAGACAGAAAAGGAGATAAGAGGTTTCTTGGGCCGAATCCAGTACATCAGCAGGTTCATTTCAAAGCTCACCATGACTTGTGAACCTTTGTTCAAGAAGGTAAAGAAAGGAAGCAAAGTAGAATGGGACGATCAATGTCAAGCTGCTTTTGAGAAAATCAAGGAATATTTACAACATCCTCCAGTTCTCATGCCACCAGTGCCAGATGAGCCTCTACTCCTTTACCTTACAGTGACTAGCTCAGCAATGGAGGCTATGCTAGCTCAAAACGTAAAAGGTCAAGAGAGCGCCATCTACTACTTGAGCAAGAAGTTCTTAGACTACGAAAGTCGATACGCAGACATAGAGAAAATGGCCCTCGCATTAGTTTGGGCCACTAAGAAGTTAAGGTACTACATGCTCTCACACACAGTATATGTAATAGCTGAGAACAATCCCATCAAATTCATCATGGAGCAACCAACCATCAATAATCGCATCGCTCGATGGGTAGTCATGCTTTCTGAGTTCAATCTTCAATACTTACCCCAGAAATCAATTAAAAGGCGGGTTGTTTCAGATTTTCTCGCTGCTTCACCATCACAGGAACCTCCAAGCACTCACTTGGAATTCCCAGACGAAGAGGTGTTCTTGACTGATGAAGTTACTTGGGAAATGTATTTTGATGGAGCTTCTAACCAAATGGGTTGTGGAATAGGACTCCTGTTAATATCTTCAGAAGGTACACATAACCCTGTATCTGTAAAATTGGATTTTGATGCTACTAATAATGCGGCGAAGTATGAAGCATGCATCAAAGGCTTGCAAGCTGCCTTGGCCTTAGGAATATGCCACATAAATGTCTTTGGAGACTCTAGCCTAATCATTAACCAGGCTAAGAATGCATGGAAAGTTCGAAGTGAGTGCCTTTTAGCTTATCAGCAGAAGCTTTTGGGACTGGCTGACCAATTTGAGAAGATTAGTTTCCAATACCTTTCTAGGGATCACAATTAACTGGTCGATGCCTTGGCCAAGTTATCTTCAATGATATCAATCCCGTCGGGCACGCTCCAGCTACTAGTAATTGTAGGGCGACAGTTTGAACCCGCATATGTCTGTGCCATGGAAACATAAGATGATGAGACTGATGAATGGTTTCTTGACATATACAATTTCCTTCGGAAGGGAGAATACCCAGCTGAGTTAGATGCTCGAGGACAACCAGCGATTTAGGGCTTTAGCAGCACAATACTGCTTGATCTAAGATCGTTTTTACAAGAAGTCACCTACATGCATCAATTTGTTGTGTATCGAACAAAAGTGCAAAAGAAGTGATGGCTAGTATACACGGAGGAGAGTGTGGGCCTCACATGAATGGGCGCATGCAGCGAAGAAGATTCAAAGAGCTGGTTACTACTGGACCACTATGGAAGCAGACTGCTTGAATTTTGTTCGGAAATGTCACAAATGCCAGGAGTATGCCAATCTGCAGCATCAACCTCCTTCATATCTGACAGCACTGACCTCTCCATGGCCATCCTTGGTATGGTGTATTGACATCATTGGCAAAATACACCTAACTGGAATAGGAGGACATGAATACATTTTGGTCGGTATTGATTACTTCACTAAGTGGGTAGAGGCAGCCTCTTTTGCCAAACTCACATCTAAGCACGTGGCCAAATTCATCCTTCAAAACATCATATGTCGATATGGAGTACCTCATGAGATCATCAGCAATAGTGGGAGTCATTTTCGAAAGGAAGTAGAAGTTTTGCTCACCAATTACAAGATTCAGCATCATCGGTCTTCACCTTACCGACCACAAACCAACGGAGCTGTAGAAGCGGCCAATAAAACGATGGCGGGAATCATTAAGAAGATGGTCGTCACTTACAAGGATTGGCCTGACAAGTTAGCATTTGCCTTATGGGGATACCGAACCTCAATTCGAACTGCCACAGGAGCAACACCCTATTCATTAGTGTATGGGATGGAAGCAGTCTTACCGATCGCGTTAGCGATCCCGTCATTACGAATAGTGGCAGAAAGTGCATTGCCAGAAGCAGAATGAGCTAGGGCAAGGTTCGAGGAATTAATGTTGATGGATGAAAGGTGACTAAGGGCGTTGCATAATGTTCAAGTGTACCAGAATAGAATCACTCACGCCTTTAATAAGAAGGTGAAAAATCGTTCACTTCAAGAAGGTGATCTAGTGCTTAAGGAAATGAGGGCACCAATACAAGACCCAAGGGGAAAGTTTGCACCTAATTGGAAGGGTCCTTATATGGTAACTTACTGGGAGGAGCAGCTCGGCTTGCCACTATGGATGGAGAAGATGTGAGTCAACCCACAAATTTGGATCAGCTCAAGCGATATTATGCTTAATAAAGCCAAGCAACCTGGAAAACCAATTTTCAGACACTTGTTTAATATTCAATTTATGCTCATAAAAGAAGGAAAGATGAAGTTGCAAAGACACAATGATTGTAAACATTACTTCTTCTTTTATTAATAATCAAAATGCAAGTACACTGCTTGTAAATAAGAAAATTCAAAAGGCGTAATTAAATAAAAGTTTATTCTAGCAAAGCAGTTCAGTTCCTTCGCTTCCATCCATCTTCTAGTCTTGTTTCACCTTCTCTATGTCGCCAGTGGTCTCGTGGTCAATCTCCATGTCTTTAGACTCGTTTGGGTCCGTCTCTTTGTTTTTAGGCTTATAGGCTCGCTTATGTGACTTCCGCGTCTCCACCCTCAGACCAAGCCGGTCCTTTGTCGTCATCCTCGCACCGAGACGATCCTTTATCGTAGAGCGAGGACCCAGTCTATACTTCATGGATGCCCGACTTCTTAGCGCCTCTCCAGCACGACGAGACTCAATAGCCGCAATTAACAATTCGTGATATTCAGCGTCAGCAATCTCTAATATATATGCCTTTGATGGAGCCTTGAGGGTCGGCCTTCTTGCCCAATACTTCAACCAAGACTCTATCACCGAGCCACGAAGCTTCAATTGCTCGGGGGCTTCACATAGCCGCTTAGGGATGGTTTGTTTGCGGCCCATCTGTCGCAATACCCGCTCAGGAAAGTAGAAGGTCATGTGTGTCAGGCCGGCAATACACACATAAGCGTTGCGATAGTCACTGCTCACATATTCGGGAACGTGCCATCACTCGATCCACCACGCGATGTCACGAGGTTCTTTCAGAAAGGAAATCCATTCAGTTACCGATCGGAGCTCGGTATATTTGCGCCTCCTTTGACAATAATTTGCAAGCGCCGAAGGGTTACGAGCGTCTTCGATAAGGCCCAAATGCTCCATCAGCCAAATCTTCCCAAGACAGTTAGCACAGGTTACAATTGCATGCCAATTCTTCCCAAACTAACGAAAAAAAGAAAAGAAAAAACTTAAAACCTGCCTAGGGTATACAGGCAATAGGTGTTTTTTGACAAAAAAATAAGGGAAGAAGTGTACCTGAAGAAGTAGGGGGCTCCCACGAAGCTCGAATTCTGGATCCGGATTATCCAAGCTCATCATGGTTTCCGCTAGCATCAATGGCACCGGATTAAAGCCTCGAGCCATGTCTTCCACGATCTGAATTAGG
Organism: Portulaca oleracea; assembly: GCA_029582165.1. Lineage (NCBI taxonomy): Eukaryota > Viridiplantae > Streptophyta > Magnoliopsida > Caryophyllales > Portulacaceae > Portulaca > Portulaca oleracea. Next base: position 9,678,291 of record CM055885.1, on the reverse strand, counting down.
CCTGCCGGCCCAGTTCTTCGCCCGCCATGATAGAAGCGAAATTTTCCAAGAAGACATAACACAAATGCTTGCACCCGTATCACGGGACCATATTCCAACGTGTCAGGCGATTGAAAGAATTCGACAATGGTTTGGAAATGTACCTTATCGCCGAATAATGCGCTTCTTATGACCCGGTTCGGAAGACATAGCAGTTCCTTGTATTGTTTGGTGTTGTCGGCAATAGTTGGAGGTGATGTCGGCCGTGCAAAATGATTTCTCCCGAGAATGGACGACCACTCTTTGGCTAGTGGGCATAACTCTTTCAAGGAAAAGCGGAAAACATGCATCTTCGGATCCCAAAAGGCACTCACCGCGCGAATAAAGTCATGGTTTTAGATTTCAAAGCTTTCAAAGCTTTCTAGTGATAGCCAATTCTACTTTCTAGTGACAATTTGGGAATCCTTGGTAATCCAATCAACAATTTCTTGTTTGTTCAGGAGAAATTCAAGTGAAGATTTAGTGTCCGGTCAGCAAAGGTATAATCTCTTGTTCATAATTTCATTAGTAGTTGTAGTTTTATTGCTTTCCTATTCCTTGCTTTAATTGCTTTATTTGATTTCATGCTTATTTGCTTTCTTGATAATCCATGTTTAGGTTAGTATAATTGCTTTCCTTTAAATAATTTATTGTTTTCCGCATTGAAAAACCCCAAACATAAACCGATTCCCTTAATCAAGCCTAACACCCATCCTCGTGGACCGACAACCTTTACTATGAAACCACAAAACTTACAACCGAGCAATGGCTCGGCAATGGAACCAACTCGATCCTCCTACGCTGATGGAGACCAGGTCGTACCCGCTCACGCTGAATGGGCAGTTCATAAGTCAGGCAGATGATTTTCCCTGATATGGTTCCCTGAACCTCGCTATGTCAATGGTGTCCGTATTCCTGGGTCAGAGATCTTTAATGACTGTGAAGCTCCAGCGTGCGAAGTAGTCAAATCAAAAATGGATGAGCCATCACCACTTGAGTGGACTCATCTCTCTAGGGGAAGTATGTTTGGTCTGTTATTTGGCCAAGAAGCTAGAAAAGAAGGAAAGGAAGTGGACCCGATGGTTGTTGTGCTGTCCAATCCTGAACTTAATCCAATCTCCATGATTTCTGCTGATGGAGGTCACCGTGAGTTGTCCTGGGTCGATTCTGCTAGCAATAGATGTACCCTAGTGTTAGGAGAACCTTGTAAGGTCTTGCCTGAGTCGAGCACTAGTGGGTCTATATTCGAGTCTAAGTCAGCTGGGATTAGCCCCATGTCTGATGAGTCTGTATCTATTTCTGCTTTCAATGAAGTGAACCTTTCTGAGTACTCCTGTTCTTCTTTTTGTTGTGCTAATAATCATGAATTTGATGTTGAACCTTTAAAAGATTTTAAATAATTAATACAAGCTATGAACGAGCGTGAAAACCGCATGTCAGCAGTTGAAGAAACCATCACAATCAATGTGGGGACGCCTAAAACTCCCCGGGAATTGAAAATTGGCAAATCATTAACCCAAGGGGAGCAACATGAGTACTCCGCTCTCTTGAGAGAGTTTATCGATGTCTTTGCTTGGTCTTATAAGGGCATGCCCGAAAGCGATCGAGAGATCGCCAAGCATGCCATACCTCTTCACTCGGATGCTAAACCTATTCAACAGCGTCTGCACAGAATTAAGAATGAATGATTTGATAAGATCCATAATGAAGTTCGGAAGCAGTTAGAAGCTGGATTCATTAGAGTTGTTGAGTTTCCACAATGGGTAGCTAATGTTATCCCTGTACCGAAGAAGGATGGGAAGTTGTGGATGTGTGTTTATTTTAGAGATCTGAACAAGGCCAACCCAAAGGATTGCTTTCCTTTATCCCACATCGATGTCCTGGTTGATCATACGTGTGGTCATGAACTCCTGTCATTTATGGATGGATATTATGGTTACAACTAGATCAAAATGGCTAAAGAAGACATGGAGAAAACATCTTTAATCACTCCATGTGGGACCTTTTGCTATGTTGTTATGCCATTTGGGCTGAAAAATGTCGGCGCTACTTACCAATGCACCGTTACTACCTTACTTCAAGACATGATCCACAAGGGGGTTGAAGCATACGTGGATAACATGATTCTTAAATCCGACAGGCGTGAAGACCACATCCCTAACTTGCGCAAGTTCTTCCTTAGAGTTCACAAGTACAACATGAGATTGAATCCGCAAAAATGTGCGTTTAAGGTAACTTTAGGAAACTTGTTAGGGTATATCGTCAGTCAGCGAGGAATTGAAGTGGATCCATCTAAGATCAAGGCTATCTAGGATATGCCACCGCCTCGAACGCAGAAGGAGATTCATGGTTTCCTAGGGCAGGTTCAATATCTGAGCAGGTTCATTTCCAAGCTCACTATGACATGTGAGCCGTTGTTTAAGAAGTTGAAAAAGGGTGCAAGAGTTGAATGGGATGATCAGTGTCAAGCAGAATTCGATAAGATCAAAGTAGATTTGACTAGTTCACCAGTATTGGTTCCACTTGTGATGGGAAAGTCGTTATTGCTGTATCTCACCATCAATCAGGGTGCGATGGGTGCTATGTTGGCTCAAAAGGTCGACAATCTGGAGAAGGCTATATACTACATCCGCAAGAAGTTCCCAGGATGTGAATCCCGCTATTCTAATACAGAAAAAATGGCATTAGCGTTGGTTTGGTCCACAAAGAAGCTCCGCCATTATCTGTTGGCACACACTGTTTATGTGATTGCGGCGTGTAATCAAGTCAAGTATATCATGGAGCAACCTACTGTGAACAACCGAATTGGCAAAAGGATAGTCATGCTATCTGAGTTTAACCTTCATTTTCAGCATCAGAAGTCTATAAAAGGTCGAGTAGTTTTTTATTTTCTGGCTAAACTCCCGACAGAAGACTCCAACACTGGGGGCTTGGATTTTAGTGATGAACAAGTGTTCCACGTGGAAGAGGAGACATGGGGTGTGGAGCTGGAGCTTTGCTGATATCTCCTGAAGACTTGTATTTTCCATTAGTGGTCAAGCTAGATTTTGATGCCACCAACAATGCTGTTGAATATGAAGCTTGTATCTTAGGTATACATACGGCTTTGGAAATGAATATTGAGAGATTACGAGTGTTTGGAGACTCCAGTTTAATCGTCAATCAAGCTACTAGTGTGTGGAAAGTGAAGAGTGAGTCTTTGGCTTTATATCAACAACACTTATCTTATTTGGACAAGAGATTCAAGCAGATTGAGTTCAAGTACCTGCCAAGAAGTCACAAAGAATTGGCGGATGCCTTAGCCAAGTTGTCATCTATGGTGGCAATGCCAGAAACAGATCAGACTTTGACAATTGTAGTCGAAAGGAAGGATCATCCTGCCCATCAATCCTTGATAGTCAACACTATTAACCCTGAGGCATGGTTCTTTTACATTTACACTTATCTAAAGGATGGTACATACCCACCAGATGCCAGGTATCGAGCTCGGAGGGCTATCCGATTGATGGCTGCACAATATTGCATATTTAGGATCGTCTATACAAGAAGGCTGCAACTGGTATCAATCTATTGTATGTTGATGAAGTAGAAGCCGGAGAGATGACGAGGTCCACTCATGGAGAAGAGTGTGGACCCCACATGAATGGGAGAATGTTAGTGAAGAAAATTCAGCGAGCAGGTTATTTCTGGTCGACGATGGAGTCAGATTGTCTTCAATTTGTAAGTGCTCAAAGTGCCAAGAGTATGTTGACCTTAAGCATCAACCATCGTCTTACTTGACTACTTTGGCCTCACCCTGGCCATTTTTAGTATGGGTATTGACATTATTGGAAAGGTTTCAACTCAAGGTACATGAGGTCATGAGTATGTGCTAGTCGCTGTGGAATATTTTACTAAGTGGGTGGAAGTTGCTTCTTATGCAAAGATTACCACGAAGCATGTTGCCAAATTCATGATGAAAAACATTATATGCAGATTCGGGGTACAACATGAGGTGATCAGCGATAATGGAAATCATTTCATAGAAGAGTTTGCCACTCTTTTGGCTAAGTACAAGGTTCAACATCATCAAGCTTCTCCTTATCGGCCATAAACAAATGGAGCAGTCGAGGCTATGAACAAAACTTTGGTGAAAATCATGATGAAGATGGTCGTCACTTATAAGGATTGGCCTGACAAATTCCCTTCCGCATTGTGGGGGTATCGAACTTCAATTTGGACTCCAACAGGGGCTACACCCTACTCTTTGGTGTATGGGATGGAGGCTATTTTGCCTGTGGAGATTGCTATTCCTTCCCTGAGAATCATTGTTGAGACCCATAGTCCTAAAGCTGAATGAGCTCGAGCCAGGTATAAGGAGTTAACCTTGTTGGATGAACGGTGACTCCGTGCTTTAGATAACATTCAACTATATCAAAGTCGGATTACCCATGCATTCAATAAGAAGGTCAAGGATCGAGACTTAATGGAAGGTGACTTAGTGTTACAAGAAATGAGGTTTGCTCGTCAGGATCCTCATGGCATGTTTGCCCCGAATTGGAAGGGACCTTACGTCATTATCTCCATTACACCTGGAGGTGCTGCTCGTTTGGCGACACCTGAAGGAGAAGAACTTATCCAGCCTGTGAACCTGGATCAGTTAAAGAGGTATTATGTTTAAGCCACTAGGGGTTGGTATCCCTAACTACTTAAACATGTATTACCTTATAAAAGCAAGCAACCGAATTGCCAATAGGCCACTTGCTTATGAGAGAGAAAAAAAAAAGATAAAAAGAAAAAAAGAAAGAAGAGAGGCTGACTTGAAAATCCTTTGGGACAAGTCTGGCAAAAGGAGAGAAAAAAAAAAAAGAGAAAAAGAAAAAGAAAAAGAAAAAAAATGAGAGACTAACATGAAAAGCCTTCGGGACAAGTTAGGTAAAAGGAGAGCTTGAAAGTTTTTCTGCCGAAGACAAGGATTGACAAGAAGAAGATCATAGATCGTGTTAATTCTTGTAAAACAAAATGAAATGTATTACTTATCATATTAATATAAGGAGTACACTCTTGCCCGATACATTTTGTTTTACTAATTTTAATAAAGGAAAAACATCAAATTAAATAAATATATAGCGTACGCATTCTTTCCTATATTTTATTTCATTTTTTTTTCTCTCCATCTTACTTGCTAGATATGCGTCAAGTCCTGGTTCGAGTCAGAGTCCTTAGTGCTCGCTTGGTAAGTCTTGCCTGGTTTTTCTGCCTTAGGGTGAGATCCTTTTTGGTTAGAATCCGACCCCGATTCTCCGGCAACACTGACGCTCTTCAATTTTGGAACCTCCCGACGAGGTGAACGAGTGCGTGTCTGACGCCATCGTGCTGCACCAATAGTAGTAGTCAACCAACTTCGATATCCGTCGGTCGACGAAGGGGAAATGAGATGAGGCGGTGGAACTTCAACTCCTACTCATTTCTTCCAGTATTTAATCCATGACTCGATCACCGAGCCTTGGAGATGGGTGAGATCGGGAATCTCGTATGGTAACAAAGGTATGTCTTGAAGGCGTCCCATTTGGCGCATGACCCGGTCGAGGAAGTAGTAGGTGAGTTCCCCCAGACCCAACAGAGTGATATGAGCTACCTTGCTCGAGTGGTTGGAGAAGCAAGGGACCCTCCACCATTGAATCCACCATTGGATTTCTTTGTGATCCTTCAAAAAGATCACCCATTTCTCAAAGCTAAGGCGCGCATCAAACTTCCTTTTGCACTGGCAGAACTGGGCCAATTCCAATGGGGTTATAGGGGAGAACACCATGCTGAGGTTGCAAAAAAGAAAAGAAAAGATAGTAGTCTCTTGGTTGCAAAAAAAAAAAAAGAAAAGATAAAGAATATAACCAAGGGAAAATCGACAAATTGATTTCACATCGGTTATTTAGATAATTCATGCAAAATCAAGAAAAAGAAAAAAATATACAAAAAAAAGAAAAAATAGACGTCGATACTTACTTGAAGAACAAGGGGGCTTCCTCGAAAGATTTGCTTTGAACTCCAGGAATCGAGGCCCAATAGAGTTTCCGCCACCATCATGGGAGTCGGGTTATAGCCACGGGCTATTTCATCGATGATATGGATAAGTGAAAGAGGAGCAAAACCCGAACCGCCATGATAAAACAAGAATTCAACCAAGATACAAAAGACCAAACCTCGTACTCTTAATGTCGATTTGAGTTTAAGTGCTTCCGGTGACTGTAAGAATTCTACCATGGCCTGGTGATTCACCATGTTGTTCACCAAAATGTGCTCGAGCACGCGATGATTGAAGTTAGTCAGCTCTTCGAACCTTTAGCGATAATTTAAAGCAAGGGGAGGAGTCGTCGGTAGAGCATAAAGATCGAAGCCGAAGATACATGCCCATTCTTCGGGGAGAGGACCTAATTCGTTCCAAGAAAATCGGAATACATGAAGCCTCGAGTCCCATAACATAAAGGCCATCTTAAGAAAATCCCAGTTGATCTTCACTTGCTTCAGGCTCAAAATGAGGGATAAATTGTAAAAAATGTGGAGATGTTTTTCGGGTTTCGATAAGGAATTTATCCAGAGGTTAAGTTTCTTTTCAAAGGCCATGATTAAAGGGATGTAGAAGGTGAGAGCTAAACAACAAAATGGGACGAAAAGAAGTGACAACAAGTTTTGTTTAAAGAGTGAAGGGCATGCCACGAGTACATCGTTTCTGCCTCCGGTCTGATTTAACCAAGGCGGAGGAACGAGGGACTATTGATAGCCAGCAACGTGTAAACGACGAGAACACGGTGTCCTCCACGGTATCATGGCCAGTCGGTCTTCAGCAGGGGGGAAGAATCTCCTACCAAGTTGCCACCGCGTACGTGTATGCATGGGAGAAGACACGGTTTGGGATCCCTTAGGCGTATTAGTGTAAAGAATGTACATGCAATTGTTTTATGTTTCTTTGATATTGCTTGTCTTTTATAATCTTTAATGTAATTATGTCAATAGTCAACATAATTTGTGTTATTTTTTGAGTTCAATTCCTTGTAAACAGTCTAAGATTGACCGATAAATAAAAGCTGGGGGCTTGCACGTATTGCATTATACTACTAGAAAAACAGGGAAAATTCGACACTTATTTAGCCTTTTTTCGACACTTTTGTGTGTAGATCAAAAGGCGGTCGACGCTTAAAAAAGCGTCGAAAATTCTGGTGTCAGAAATTTGCGACACTTATATGCGTGGAGAGCGTGAGAATTATCGACACTTCTTGATGTCGGTCCTTCAAAGCGGTCGACGCTTTTTACTGTCAATAGTCCCTGTATTCATCAATTAAAATTTTCTGAGTATCCCCACACATCGACGCTTCGTACTGTGTATTCATCAATTATCGACACTTCTCAGATGGCATTGTCTGTCTTGTGGATACTACTCTAACTTCAAGAAGGACCAAGGCTGAAAAGCAAGTTTCGTTTTTGTGATATGTGGACCAAAGACCCTGATTTTTAGCCTCTTGTTCAACATACTATCGCCACAAGAAGATCCGGGTATCACATGTACACTCTGCACCATATTCTGAGACAGCTCTAATATGCTCTCAAGAAGCTGAATCGCAACAAATATGCAGACATCCATCATCAAATGCTACTTGCCAGGAAAAGATTAGAAGACATCCAATCTCAAATTGTGTACTCTAGCACTGATGATAATCTTCATGAAATTGAGGAACTTTACAAAACTCAGTATCTAGATATTCTGAACTCCTCCATCTCGTTGATCTCGCAACAGAGCAAAATGAAGCCTCTACCTATGGTGACACTTGCTCGAGATTTTTCTTTGCAAGATTGAAGAAAAGAAAGCAAGAAAATATTTACTATTCCCTGGAAAATGGAAAAGGGGAAATTGAAGAAGGTTATGATGCAGTGGGTAATATTATTGCTGATTACTATGAAGACCTCATTGGTACACAACAAACATGCCGAGTACACATCAAGGATGAAATTATTCAGCAAGGCCGTTTGATTTCCTCTAATCAGCATGCCTACCTCTGTGCCCCTTTTACTGATGAAGACATTAAAGATGCCATGTTCTCAATTCCAAACCATAAATCCCCTGGCCAGATGGCTACACCAGTGGTTTCTTTAAAGCAGCTTGGAATGATATAGGTCCATTTGTTACTTCTGCTGTTCATGAATTCTTCAATAACGGGAAAATGCTGAAAGCTATGAACACTACTACTTTGGCTCTTATCCCTAAAGTAGCAAACCCCACAAACGCTGCAGATTTCAGACCTATAGCGTGATGCAACACTGTTTATAAGTGTATCTCCAAGCTGATTGCTAGGAGATTGAAACACGTCCTTCCCGACATTATAAATGATAGCCAGTCTGCATTTGTCCCGGGAAGAGAACTACTCCACAATGTGCTCCTATGCCAAGAATTAACCAGGGGTTTCAATAGGAAACATACTCAATCACGCTGTCTGTTCAAGATTGACCTACGAAAAGCTTTTGACACAATTCATTGGGATTTCCTGCATGATCTTCTCTACAGATACAAGTTCTCTACTAAGTTCATTCAGTGGATAATGGAATGTGTTACAACCACTTCTTTCACCATCCAAGTAAATGGGAGCAACTATGGTTTCTTCAAGGGTGGACGGGGTCTTCGTCAGGGTGATCCCATATCTCCCCTCCTTTTTGTCCTCACTATGGACTACCTATCTCGTAGCTTCATGGGAGTTACAAAAAACCCAAGTTTTAAATACTACCCGCGTTGCAGAAAATTCTTCCTAAATCATCTTGTCTTTCCTGATGACCTGATGGTATTTAGTGTTGCTGATCCATTCTCAGTAAACCTGTTACTTAATGCCTTACAGCATTTCCAAGATGCTTCGGGACTAGCTGTGAACCCCATGAAATCCACAATTCTTCTAAGCGGGGTGCCCCAAAATATCAAAGATGATATCCTTAAGCAAACTTGCTTTCAAGAAGGGGCTCTTCCTTTCTACTACCTTGGCATGCCCATCACTGCGGGTAAACTGAGTAAAATGGATTGCAATAGACTGGTGGGGAAAATCACGGCAAAGATTCAAATCTGGAAGTCCAACAACCTCTCTTATGCTGGGAGAGTCACTCTTATCACTACAGTTCTCATGGGAATATACTCCTTCTGGGCTTCAATCCTAATACTTCCTCGAGCTGTAATTCAGGAAATTACACAAATTTGTAGAAATTTCCTTTGGGGTGCTGATGAAAACTACAGGAAAACCCCTATTGCCTGGGCCACTATCTGCAGGCCAAAAACAAAAGGGGGATTGGGGCTGAAAGACCTTCAGAATTGGAATACCTCCCTCATAGCCAAACAAGTTTTTGCCATCCAGAATAACAAGCAATGTCTCTGGATCAAATGGATCCATGGTAGATATCTTCACGGAGTAAACTGGTGGGACTACCAACCTAATTATGATGTTTGCTGGTATTTTAAAAAAATCTGCAAGGTTCGTGACACGTTCAAACCAGCAACTTGTCTTCATCATAAATATACGGTTCAGGCAGGATATGAATGGCTCTCTGGAATCCATGCAAACTGGCATTGAGAAAGATTGGTATGGAATAAGCTCAATACTCCGCGACACTCTTATATAGCCTGGATTACCCTGCATGGAAGGCTCCAAACTAAAACCCGTATCAAACAATACTCGCATCATATTGACCCCACATGTCCCCTTTGTCATAATGAAGAGGAAACCACTAATCATCTTCTCTTCTCCTGCTCCTTCGCAACCCAGGTCAGAACTGCGCTTGCTACTCTTTTACCCACAACTATAGGTTGTGACTTTGAACATTGGTGTAAGAACATTCTAAATTGGAGTGCCTCTAAATGGAAGAGAAATCTCTCAATGGCTTGTCTCACCAGCTACATCTACAACATCCAGGCTGTTAGAAACTTGGTTTGTTTCAAAAACCGAAGAAAATCCCCCCTCGACACTCAACATGTCCTCAAAACTGTACTTCGTGATAGAACCTTGTTCTTATCTAAACACTCTCAAAGCTTCAAACATTGTATGGATCTTCTCTGCAGATAGGGTTGTAACACCTTATTGGTTTTATTGAATGGTTATACTTTTTACCCTTTCAAAAAAAAAAATTATATATATATATACATATATATATATATATCACAATTAATTATATATACATTAATAAATATATGCTTTAGTTTAGTAATATTATATATAAATACAAATACAAATATATATATGTGTGTGTGTGTGTGTGTGTGTGTGTGTGTGTGTGTGTGTGTGTGTGTAACTCTTCTTTTATTGTGTGAAGAAACATATAAAATACCAAAAAGAGCACAAATGTAATTATAAGCACGCACCCTTAATTCATTTCACAAAAGAAGTTGATCTCGTGCTTACAATAAGTATAACGTACTAATCAATGACAGTTTGGTACGATGTAAAATTAATGCAAAACTAATAGAAGTGCTAATTAATAAATCAATACTTAAGTTTGTATATATAGTGTGTGACATATAGCTAGCTAGACATTATATATTGAAGAAAAATGTCTTGGGTGAAGCCTTGAGAAACCAATTAATTGACTTGAGAGTTCGAAGTTGAAGGCCCCCAACTACTCCGTCCCGCATCATTTCTTAGATCATTTCCAGTAGATTCATCCCCAACCTGAAAATATATATGACCAAATTAAGTTTAAAACATAGTACGTACATAACTGAATATAATTAAAAAAAATGGAAAATTCCATTTGGTAGGCTCCAACTATTGTCTATTCTAAATTGTCAACCATTTATCAAAATACTCAAAATAGTAGGCTTATTAAGAAAAAGATTCCAAACCGTGAGCTCCATGTCAAACTACCGTTAAGCATGATCAAAAAATAAAAAAATTTAAAGTCTGGAGACTCTCCCCCTCACTGTGATTCATCCACTCCCTCTCAATCTCACAATTAACACATCATCTCAATCTCACAATTTTTTCTGTCCCCTACCCCCCTTTCTGAGAATATATTTGTCAGAATTGCATCAAACAAATTAATACACTTTTGATTTACATTTGTGAAATCCCCTCTGTACAAATTCTCCCAAACCATATAATTTTCTTCTCTCCCTCTGAAAGCTTGAATGTAATGATAAGTTGACATTCCAGTAAAACATACATTCCAATATAACAAATTCCTATGCAACAAATTACAATTCCTCCCTTACAGCAACAAACTCATCAACAACGAAATGTGTATCATCACTTCTCGAACTTCCAATCAAATAATTTCAAATGAACAAAACAAAGACAACAATTATAAGTTGTAATGGGCTATCTGAGGAAGTTCACAGGATGATCAACAAGGAGCACATTGATATGATGGGTTTGGGTTTAAACATGATACTTTCAGTAACCTGGACCTAATAAGGTGTTGGGGGAACTACCAGCTTGACTTTGTGGAGGTAGCAGCTATGGAAAGATCAGGAGGCATCATAGTTATGTGGCCTAAAGATGAATTTGAAGCATAAGTGATCGTGAAGCACCGAAGATGGGTGGGGATCGAAGGGAAATTCATTAAGGAGAACTTTGAGTGTGTGATTTTCTATACTTTAAGGATAACTTTGAGTGGAGGAAGCACCAAACGATCCGTCGCAAAGGAGAGACACGTTCCACCAGATCATGATATGGAACAGGGCATTAATAAAGCTTTCGTAGAAAAAAGCCTTCAAGGAATTTCTATGCATTAACGCGTCCCACTGGATCATGACAGTATAAGCAACTTCAAGGAGTTTTAGCAAGTGGATGGAGAAAACTATTGGAAACAAAACAAGGAGTTTGTTTGCCTCTGTGTTTTTGTTGCTGTCATCTGTCGCTGTTTTGCTTTGTTTTTCTGTTTGTTGTTGTGCCTTTGGCCTTGTGGGCCAGACGTTTTGTTCTATTTTGGCTTTTGCCGTACCAATAAAAAACAAAAATAGTATTTGAGGTCGAAGTTCATCAAAAAAAACCTAAACATTGACAAACAACAATAATTGAGATTGAGGTGTGGTAGTTGAGTGAGACAGAAAAATGAGATTTCAGAGATGAGGAGCCTAGCAGCAAGTATAATACTCTCTGTTTGAGAATAAGGCAGGTATAACGCTCTCTATTTCAGAAAATGCACATTGGAGAATCCAACAACAAACTCAAGTAACAACAACATACAAAAGAAACAAAAGACAATTGTCTAACCTGTTTAGCAGCCTTTATTGCAGATTCAGCGACATCCAAGCTGTCAGGAGTTAATTGCCCATTACGAACTGCCTCTAGCACAAGTGACATTTTTTCTATCACCATCCTATAAGCAGCAGTCTGCTGGCTAAACAGGGTGCTCTGTTGGATAGAAATACCTCTCTGTGACGCCAACTCCTCCTTCACACGTTTCAACTCTTGGCTCTAACAAGTTTGATAGGTGTAGCCCCTTTTCTTTAAAATGCCGTTTACGCCAAACACTTTACTACTATCAACTCCAAAGCCAAAACCGACTGGCCTTAAGGGGACTTCGTCTTCATACATAAGTTCATCAAACACTTCATTTTCGATTTGAGGCTGTGTCTTATCAGAGGAAGAATTGGCAAGTCACTTTTGAACCTCTACATTTGCTCGATCCTGTCACATATTGATGGAAAGTATAAATACTATGATTTTCTTAATGAAACTAAACAAACTAACAAAGACAAGTAAAAGAGCATCTCATTTTGTCAACTTTTAAAAGCATTTAAAGGTAAAAAACATCAATATGATTTAAGTGCAACTCATCACTTATACCAGAAACTCTTCAGTAGCAGTATCAGCAATGAAGCCCAAACCGCCTTTGTTATGTGTGTTTTTAAAGAACTCCAAGTGTGTTGGCTCTCTTTCATTTTCCTTCACCTATAGTGATCATCCCACAAAAAATATGCAAGACGTAATGAAGTTTATTAATTAATAACATGATTTCCTATGATTTTAGCGAAAAAGTATTGAAAGATAACATACAAAGTCTTCTCTTAATTCAGCATAACTGGTAGAACCAGTTGTATGAACATGAGTTTGAGAAGCCCTTGCATCTTTCCCAATGTCGGACAAATCCTGTGCATATATTAACGAGAAGAAACAATATAGGTTCAACTCTGGTTAAAAAGAAAGGTTGACATAAGTTTAAGCATGAATTAAATATTGAAAGAACCCTAGAGGGGGGGTGAATAGGGTTATGAAAATTCTCTGCACAAATAATCAACTTGTGAAGGACGTTACATTCTTAATCTAGTTAGATTAAGATTCAATATAATGCAGAAGTATGATAAAGGACAATAAGCATAAACTAACTAACTTCCTTTATTATACTGAAACAGAATGAAGCAGAGCAACCTAAGGTGAATGTCCTTAGGTTGTACACAGAATAACCTAAGGTGAAGGACCTTAGGGTTTACAGCAGAGAACCAAGTGCCTTTCAAGGACGCTTCTTATTTTCTGGAAAACAACACACACCAAATTCAACCTTTGGTATTTTAGCTCGATCGATCCTAAGTCCATCTAGGAACGATTACACAAGTATCAATCAAACCTAATTCCGTTAAGGATTGATTACACTCAACCACCAATTTCTCACTGAACACAACTTTTCTACACGAAGAAAAGAACTCAAAACAGAGCACACTCTGTTTTGGTAACACCCGGTTTCTTCACTTGGAATCGTTAATTCAATTCGTGCTTGGTCTTTCTTATTTATGTGTGATTATTGCTGCTTCTGTCCATTGAAGAAAGGATCCTCCTTGCTCTGATTTGATTCTACTTTCCTCTGGACGAAATCTTCCTTCATTTTTGAGTTGTCCAGATTTGCTTCATTTTGTGTGAGATTTTCGGATTCAAAGATCTTGTTTTTCTTTCCAAACTCTTACTCGATTGTTTCCTGCAATGCATATAGAGCAATCGAATTAGTCAGGTTAGAGAATGGACAAAGAGAATCAGATGACTTAGTTTCCAGAATTAACTTCCCTGTTTCTTTGCTCTTTTTGTCTTTCGTGCTTGACATGAACGTCCTTGAGATGCTTGACGTAAATGTCCTTCAGCCTCTTGACTTAAATGTCCTTCAGCCTCTTAACAATCTCCCCCTTTTTGATGAAGGGCAAAATTCATTTACACCACTTCTCCCCCTTTTTGACTTTTATCAAAAAGTCTAGAGAAGTCCTCCTTAATGTTTTAATCATCTCCAATAATCTGCAAGACTTAATAAATTTGTTAGTCCTATGAGAGGGTGCTCCCCCTCAATATGTTCCATAAAAATAATCAATAATACTACTTATTAGAGTAGATCCATTTGTCAAGGTTCTTGATCCTATGTCGGCCAAGGTCCTTGAGGGGTTCTTATTGCTGATGTAAGTAATGTCCTTGATTACTCCAGGCTTCCTTAAGCATTCACTCTCCTGGATGCTGAATATACATGCAAAAATTTCTCACACCCTTCCTCAAGCCATAATTGACATTAAATTTAGGTTCTTGACTACTAGTAACAACCATGTTAGGAGGTCTTGTTCCTTTTGGAACCTAAACTTGTACAATTTTAGAATGATAATGGTTGAAGTAGTGAGATTTACCATATTTACTTTTGGGAAGAGATGAATGACCTTGATATATTGTCCCAAGATAGTTGTGTCGTTCTTGGTGCCAACGCGTGAAATCTGTGGCCTTGGTACTGCTCATTAAGGTCCTTGTGTCGTCCTTGGTGCCTGGTTCTGATGGTTGGTCCTTGCGAGACAGAATGTCCTTGACGACAGTTTCGCTCCTTAATAGGGGAAGGACTTTTATGCCACTTTCCAAGGTTTTCTTGTTGCTTGGTTGCCTTAGCCAGAGACTCGTGACAATCATCAAGGTTGGTCTTGAGGTCTAGTATTTCAGCTTTGAGAATGTCGACCCTGGAGGTAAGCCCTTCACATAATTTCTCCAATTTCTCGTTGGACTCTTTCATGCCTTTGTTGATTTCTTTTAGTGACCTAATCTCATTTAAATGCTTGGTCTCCCGTCCTGCAAACTTTAAAAGGCATTTTCCCAAGTACTTTTTAGGATAAGTGAGGAGATCATCAAAAGTTACCTCCCTTGATTCATCCTTGTCACTATCCAGATAGTCATCATTGGCTGCACCAACTTCCTCTGTGTTGTTGGTGTTTTTTCTCATGATGCAATGACTAGTAGTTTCCTCATCATCACTCCAAGTGGCCATCAAGGCCATCTGATTTCTCTTTTCCTTGTTCTTTCTGTGGTAGGGACAGTCCTTGATCAAGTGATCTGGGTCACCACAAAAAAAACAAGAGAATATGTTAGTTCTATTATTAGATGAGTCATTACCTCTTTGGTTAATTAGTTTTGATGAAGGTCCTCTAGAGGTATGACTTTTCTTGCATGATTTCTTGAGATCCTTGGCCATCAATGCCAAGATCTGGTTCTTATCATTGTCTTTAGGACCATAGATGTCCTTATGGGCTACGTCTTCCTTTTCATTTTGCTCTTCCTAGAGACGCATTTCGTGAGCAAGAAGCTTTCCAATGAGGTCATCTAATTGGAGAGTTTCCACATTGTGAACTTCCTCTATTATAGTGACCTTTGATTCCCATTTCTTTCTTGTAAGACATCTGAGGACCTTGTGAACTTTTTCTTCATTGGAGTAGGTTTTCCCCAAGGACTTGAGTTTATTGATTATGACAGTGAATAGTTTGTACATGTCCTTGACGGATTCTCCATTCTTCATTTTGAAGGATTCATAGTGCTTGACATAGTTGTCACGCCTTATTCTTTGAACTTGGGTCGTCCCTTCATATGTGGTTACTAAGGTATCCCACACCTGTTTTGCTGTAACACAACCAGAGATAAATTCAAACTCATTAGAATCAAGTCCACAATAAAGGATATGTAATGCTTTAACATTTTTATCCGCATTTTCTGCCTCTTTGGCAGAATACTTGGATCTATCTTTGGGTTTCGTGATTTCTCTAACAGTGATCATGGGGACGAGTCTCAATTCTCAATTCTGTCTCAAAGGTCATAGTCTTGATCCATGATGAATGTCCTCATACGCTTCTTCCAGTGTGTAAAGTTTGATCCTCTGAATAAAGGAGGACTGTTTAAGAAACGTCCTTGCCCTATATCACCATCTTTGATCCCAGCCATGATCTTTATCACAGAGCAGTTAGTCTCTGAATCTTCAGTGGACCAGGCTCTGATACCAATTGAAAGAACCCTAGAGGGGGGGTGAATAGGGTTATGAAAATTCTCTGCACAAATAATCAACTTGTAAAGGACGTTAGGTTCTTAATCTAGTTAGATTAAGATTCAATATAATGCAGAAGTATGATAAAGGACAATAAGCATAAACTGACTAACTTCCTTTATTATACTGAAACAGAATGAAGCAGAGCAACCTAAGGTGAATGTCCTTAGGTTGTACACAGAATAACCCAAGGTGAAGGACCTTAGGGTTTACAGCAGAGAACCAAGCGCCTTTCAAGGACGCTTCTTATTTTCTGGAAAACAACACACACCAAATTCAACCTTTGGTATTTTAGCTCGATCGATCCTAAGTCCGTCTAGGAACGATTACACAAGTATCAATCAAACCTAATTCCGTTAAGGATTGATTACACTCAACCACCAATTTCTCACCGAACACAACTTTTCTACACGAAGAAAAGAACTCAAAACAGAGCACCCTCTGTTTTGGTAACACCCGATTTCTTCACTTGGAATCGTTAATTCAATTCGTGGTTGGTCTTTCCTATTTATGTGTGATTGTTGCTGCTTGTGTCCGTTGAAGAAACGATCCTCCTTGCTCTGATTTGCTTCTACTTTCCTCTGGACGAAATCTTCCTTCATTTTTTAGTTTTCCAGATTTGCTTCATTTTGTGCGAAATTTCTGGATTCAAAGATCTTGTTTTTCTTTCCAAACTCTTGCTCGATTGTTTCCTGCAATGCATATAGAGCAATCGAATTAGTCTGGTTAGAGAATGGACAAAGAGAATCAGATGACTTAGTTTCCAGAATTAACTTCCCTGTTTCTTTGCTCTTTTTGTCTTTCGTGCTTGACATGAACGTCCTTGAGATGCTTGACGTAAATGTCCTTCAGCCTCTTGACGTAAATGTCCTTCAACCTCTTTCGTATCACAGCTTTTCTAGCTAGATGAATTTTTGCTTTTATTCAAAACCAATCCAGTCACTAAGGTAGCATCCTTGAGGGGTTCTAACAAATATGAACATACCTTACTCTTTTATGAGCACCAATAATTAACCAATCTTGTCCAACCATACCCAGTGTGCCCTTCCGGAACAAGACCGTATATGTCATTCACTGATTTCTTATCAAGCTTGAAGTGATTTTTCTTCAAGTAATGTCTATATTGCCTGAATTGCTTGGAGACATGTTTCAAGGCCCCTTTGTCGAGTATCTTGTTCCTTGGATACTCAAACTTAGACTGTATCATATTGATATAGAAAAAATTAACAAGCAAGAAAATTATATTTTAGGGTTACAATTCAATAGTTAAAATATAAAGATACATACTCGAACCATTTGAATTATATCAGCTTTATACTTCGCATCCAACTCATGCGATGTTAATGTTCCAATTGGGCAAAATCTCTCTTGCTTCACAATGTATCCTAGAAATTGAACAAGAATGTAGCCTCCTTTTCTGATAGGTTGGTCGAGATTGTTGAAGGCAACACGGATTCTTAACCCAGGTTTGTGATTCAAGACCTCCAGAGGTAGAATTGTTCCATTTATGACCTCCTCATTCCCTCGTTCATCTATGAAACCAAGACGACAGAAAAAAGATTAATAATAAAAAGGAAGTTTCCATTTCCAAGGGAAAAAAAGGGAAACAAAACTTACCAATGGTTACAACTTGTTCTTTGTCGTTAAATTCTATGTTATTATCCCAATCAAGAACTCCATCTGATGGCTTGCTCTTCACGGAGCGACTACGTTTTCTAACTTCTCCTTCGTCTGTGGATTTACCCTTAGTGTTGCTTGCCATGTGTTGGTAAGTGTCAATCGATGGTGAATCAGGACTTGCACCCCCTAATGACTCCGTTTCTTGAGATGGTGCTCTAGGATCCTCAGGAGCTACTTCTCGCGCTGGTGACATGGAAACTTCAATTGGATCACCTTCAATTTCTGTTGGTGATTTCCTTGTCGAGTCTGGATTTGAGGCACCAACAACACCAAAGGGTTGCATATGTGTTTTCATTAGTGGAGGAAAGGAAGATGGCCGAAAATGAGATGATTGAACCTGAAATGATTCTGAAAAAACAAAAGTGTAGGGAGCAAAACATAGTGAAATAATTTTGTTGAGCCAAAAAAAAAAAGTGTAGGGAGTTATGGTAACACACTACACTAGCTACAAAAGTCGTCACGAACCCAGAAACAAAAACAACAAAAAAAAACCCACCTATTAAAATTGAGCATCAACAACCTAACTGTTTAAAAATGCCTCTTCCCTGTCCTGTACATACCAACATACTACAGGAAGGACAAACTCCTTAATTCAGCAGAAACAAGGATATATATTCAGCTTCTGCATATGTGTGGGAAAAAAAAGACTATATACAAATCCCAAAATATGTGTATATGTTAAAAACTCTCTGACACTCTCTACACGCTATGTGTGTGTGCGTTGATCGATTGATTGATCAGTGGCGAGCAGTAGGACTTCTAAGGTCCTTGGAGAAGTTATCTAGTTCAACACTAAAGACATAATTATTTCACAATGTTTGGCTACCTGATCTTGGCTATTGTCTTTAATATTAATCATCTGCCATTTATTCATATTAATCATCTACCACTTATTCAAGATACAAGAAGGGATTAAATCAAAAAAATAGTAGGGAGCTTTTCAATATGTAGATCTTAATCTTTAATATTTCAATCACACTAAAGGGCATACACCCACTTTAATATTTCAATCCACACTAAAGATTTTTATTTTTTTAATTACTGAACAAATAGGCTATCTTCCCCTTTTTTTTTAGTTGATTCAATTAGCATTCACAATGCTAGTTAGTTATGTATACCTTGAGTATAAGCTCAGAGAATCATTTTGACAAAATCAAGAATCAAAATGTGTTCACCTGCCCTCATTTGTTGATAATAGTTGATAGGGAGCCAACATTGCAGCTTGTAGGCTGGCTCAATTCAGGCCCTTCATTCGTTGGAACAAAATTATGTAAACCTACTTATCAAAATGAAATTTCAATTTCAATATTACATAAAAAAAGGTAGGCTTCATAGCATGGATCATGTTTTGACAAAAAAGTGTCTTAAATTACGTACCTGATTTCATAGCTTCCAAAGATTTTGACTTAGCTTTAGATACCCCAAGTTCTTGTCTAGTAGAAGAATGAGGGTGTTAGATTTGTCCTTATGCTAAAAGATTAGGTGGCAATGACTGGACAGATGATATGGATGGCCAAGTAGGGGGTGTTTTAGATGCACCATGCTGGGTGGAGGGCTTCTCTATTTTGATATAGTGGGATACAGTAGGATGGCCATGTGGCTGTACCGGGGTAGAAGCATTCCCAGGCAGAAAAGAAGGGGTTTTTTATGAAAAAAAGTATTCATGAGTCAATCTTTCTTCCACCAAAATTACATTTAGCCTACCAGACTTTTGTGGTAATAAGTTTTGCACACCCGACATTTGTGAAATAATTTTTACCTTACACGACATTAAGTGAAAGTGATTTTTAGTGGCAATATTCGGTTTCTTCTCATCGAAAATGAGAAAATACAACAATACCCCTTTATGACTATGTCAATGTACCATGTTCAGTGGCGGATCTAGACATTCAATTTATTTGTTATTATAAAAGCGCTTTTAAAAAATAAAATAATAAAATTTAAATAAATAACTCAACTTATAATTTGATAAATTAACGATCAACATTTAAAAATTTTGACCTAATTAGTCAACTTGGACAATTTATTTGGAACAGAGGGAGTAATATTTTAGTGTTTTTGGATTGCTGCTAAATTTGGACACCCCTACTATGTTTTTTGGGATTTTTTTACGGCGTCCACTTACTCCAATTAATAAAATTCCTTATTAATAATGTTAGAGAATCACAATTTTTCTTTGGCTAAGGGTGTCCGTGGACAACCTTACACTACATGCAACTCCGCCACTGACCATGTTGCCCATAATATTTAGAACGAAATGACTTAAATGACCATTATTGTTTTATATGGAAAAAGGTGTGTCAAAACTATAAATAGAAAAACCAACAGTCGATTCCTCTCACACTCCTCTTCTTCAATACTCCCCTGTTAATGTCATATGAATTAATATTAAGGGTAAAAATGTCAATTCATATTTAATTGAAAGCCATACGAATTAATATCAAGCGAAAAAAAGTCAATTCATATTTATCTTTTTAATGTTATGCCGGAAAATCCAACAAAAATCAATTATAAAATATCTTAGGACGTTTAAATTTATGAACACTTAATGTCAGGTAAGGTGAAAATTATTTCACAAATGTCAGGTGTGCAGAAATTATTACCACATATGTCAGGTACGGTAAATGTAATTTACTCATAAAAATTAGAGTAAAATAAAATATAAGAGATATTAAAGCGTACAACTCCCATAAAAAATCTATATTATTGTTGTATGTTTTCATTAATAACTAAAAAAAGAATAAAAAAATACTAACATTGCGATAAAAAAATGTAAATTAACCTCTCTTTATTATATAAAAAACGTAATGCAACTTTGTTTGGATTGATGTTGCGATTGTTAATATATGCTTAAATTTAAAATTAATCATTACTTTAAAATTTATAATTATTAGTTTTTACTACTAAATGGTGATCCGGGAACGACTAGGGAAGCAAGATTAAATACCCAAGGACCAACAATCAACCTAGGGTATAAGAAAACCCCAACTTAGAACTTAAGAACAACACCAATTTCTAGGGTTTTGATGCATTATCAATAAAAACAACAACAAGAACAAAGAAGATATGAACAAGGATAAAGATCGCTCACCACCTTGAACTCAAGCTTTCCATGGATGCTTAAAGGAGATCAACCAACAAGCCAAACAGAGACCCAATAGACTTCACCAAGATTACCATAAAGAAACACCAACTAATTCTTAAATGAGCCACTCCCAATCACCACCATTAATGGATAAAGAAGAGGAAGATTTGAGGGGGAGGGTTTTCAAATACCCAAGAAGAATTTATCTTCCAAGTATTTACAATTTTCATTCAAAGTTCTCTTCTCTTACAATTGAGGGAGTATTTGAAGAGGATGGGGGATAATGAAGAGGCTAATATTACAAAAGTGTCATTTATTAGTTTTTACTACTAAATGGTGATCCGGGAACGACTAGGGAAGCAAGATTAAATACCCAAGGACCAACAATCAACCTAGGGTATAAGAAAACCCCAACTTAGAACTTAAGAACAACACCAATTTCTAGGGTTTTGATGCATTATCAATAAAAACAACAACAAGAACAAAGAAGATATGAACAAGGATAAAGATCGCTCACCACCTTGAACTCAAGCTTTCCATGGATGCTTAAAGGAGATCAACCAACAAGCCAAACAGAGACCCAATAGACTTCACCAAGATTACCATAAAGAAACACCAACTAATTCTTAAATGAGCCACTCCCAATCACCACCATTAATGGATAAAGAAGAGGAAGATTTGAGGGGGAGGGTTTTCAAATACCCAAGAAGAATTTATCTTCCAAGTATTTACAATTTTCATTCAAAGTTCTCTTCTCTTACAATTGAGGGAGTATTTGAAGAGGATGGGGGATAATGAAGAGGCTAATATTACAAAAGTGTCATTACAACTCATTAAATTTAAAGGAAAACAAAATAAAAGGGATGAAAATGAGAAAAAAGCCGCAGCAGTGGAATGGCACGATCGTGCCATATGGGTGCACGATCGTGCAACTCAAAACAGCCCCAAAAATGGCTGAAACTCGAAAAAGGCACCATCGTGCTATCATATGGCACGATCGTGCAGTGCCTTCTGGAGGAATGGCACGATCGTGCAACAAAATGGCACGATCGTGTCGTTGGCAGTTGTTTTCTGCTGACTTCTAACATCCATAACTTCTTCGTTTTAACTTCGATTTAGCCATATAATATATCGTTGGAAAGCTCTTGGTGTCTACTATAAGCTCACCTAATTTCATAGTCATTGGAGTTATATTGAAGCGGTTATGATCAAAATAGTGAAGACATGTCTTTTCTTGTTTTCCGATTTTGCCCAAAAAATGATATTCTTCAACTTGTTCCCTCATGACATCGTCCTAGCCTCCTTGGGGTAGGTTGTTCGGGCTCGACTTGATGTTTTATGGTTTCATACCAACCCTTGTGTAATGACCATAAGGCCCCTTTGCTGGATTCCGACCCCGACTTGACTCCTCGACTTGGCATTGAATCTGCTAACTCCATTCTTGTCTTCATTAGTGATTTTCCGAGCTTGAGTGTTAATAAATTAACCGATTCACCATGAGAGTTCTTGGATTCGAGACCAAATTCCAAGAGGCATTTGAAAATCTCGGGATTGAGCCATTAGGCTAGTGAGGCCTTAAGTATCCCCTTGATCCTTATGGATCAAATGGTATAATGATTTATAATTTCTCTAAAACAATTTTATTTTAATTATTTTTATAAATAAATTATATTTATTTATGAAAATAAGTTTCCAACAAACTATATTTATAATGTATATACATAGTCTCTATCATTTTAATCATTTATTCCGATGTTTAAAATTAATATTTTTTGAATGTTATTGAGAAAGATTTAAAGAGAATTATGAAGTCTCTAGCATTTATTCAAATTAAATAATAAAAATTACTATTATACTTTATTATATATAATTAAGACAATATTAAAATTAAATATATATTTTAGTATCATTTACTATCATATTTTGTAAATTAATTTTGAAGACAATTTGTGCGATACAAATACAAAAATAATGATAGAACGATTGCTCTATAATTGTTTTTATTAATTTCTAATAATTATTTTAACTGATAATTATTATGAAATTCGTCCAAAAATAATTACATGTCAATGCTAAAAAGTTTTCCCGTGCATCGCACGGGATATACAATGCTAGTTAAAGAATTAAAACTTGTTTAATTAAGTTCTAGCTTTAGTTAACCATGAAGTTTAGGCCTTGCTTGGGTTATGAGGAACCCTTGGACCTTAGCCCACTTTTTTGGGCTCAAAATAGGATCCCGAGATCGGATGGTGAAGGTTAGAACCGGAATTACCGACTACAAGTAAATCGGGAACGGGACAATTTCAATAGGGTGTAAAGAACGGATGGACCACCATAAGAGTTATAGTGGTCCTTTGACCAAACCGTTTGAACTAGAGGTTACTTAAGATGTTAGCTTTCATAAGAATTTTGCGGATCGGACTTTAGAGTTGTATAAGTCGAGTTATACCCCAATTACGAGACCTAGGTCAGATCTGGACAGTTTGGATTGATGACTATTTTTGAGAATCTTAGAATGTGTTGTAGATCTCGAGTTCAACATAGGAGTTTTAGTAGACATCCCGAGGTTTCCGGAAAGTCTAAGACCAGACCCATAGAATGTCGAGATGTCAAGTTATGACCCTTACTATGTGATTCATGTAACATGTCCTGTTGTTTAAAATATGTTGATATGTGAAAATGTTGATTGGTTTTAATATGTTGATTATTTGAAATGTGTTGTTTAATTGTAAATGTGGTTATTTATTTGAAAGGTGTTTGTAGTTTAAAATGTGTTAATTCATGAATAATGGAAACCCTATGGTATTCCAAGGAGAGGGTTAGGTAGAAGGTAGTTAATACTAACTCCGAAGGGCACGCTTTAATTATAGAAAATAATTATATGTGAAATGTGTTGATATGTGAAAATGTTGATTGGTTTCAATATGTTGATTATTTGAAATGTGTTATTTAATTATAAATGTGGTTATTTATTTGAAAGGTGTGTGTAGTTTAAAATGTGTTAATTCATGAATAATGGAAACCCTATGGTATTCCAAGGAGAGGGTTAGGTAGAAGGTAGTTAATACTAACTCCGAAGGGCACGCTTTAATTATAGAAAATAATTCTATTTTTTTAGGCCGAGCTTGTTCGCGTCGTTAGTGAGTTCAAGTGTTCGTCAGTTGATGTCATGTGAAGATATTTAGGTAATGTCTATGCCCTAATCTCTACGGGATGCTCTTGACTTGTTTTAATGACGTTTTTACTTTGATTTCGGAGCTTACATACCGAAGGGGACCTTAACTGAAACTTGACTGTCTATTTTGATTGAGAAAATTGTGTTCTTTGACTTATAAAGTATAGACAATCCATTGGTTTTTGTGTTCAAAGTGTGTTGGTTTGGAATTGTTGTTTGAAAGTGTTAGTTTTGGAAAATGTTGGTTGAGACTGGTATGACTTGAGAATGTAAACTGGACAAAATAAATGATATGACCAAATACGGGTCCGGGTAGTCTCCCCATGACCAGGATAGGTTCCTGCATGGAGACCTTAAACTATTTTGGTGATTTTTTCCTATTTTTTGAGGCATGAATTCTATAAGGGGTTTTTCCTGTATAAATTGGTTGTCTGCTTTAATTGTTAGAAAATGTTGTGATCTGGTTTCAGTATTGGACGTTAGGTTTTGGAAAAATGGGTTGGGTGTTGTTTGAATGTTGATGACTGATAACTCATAAGACATTAATATCCAAAGCGAAACATTCAGCGGGTAAATTTTGTTACTTCTCTGAGGCAAGGTGTGCACACGTATTAGAGCCGTCTGAGGATCTAGTATCCTATTCCATGTTTGGGATTAGCCATCCAAATTCGGGACCATCTGGAGACTAATGTCTCATCCCTTGTTTGAATCTGGACCTTCTGGAGACTTGATGTCTCGTTCATTGTCTAAACTGGGGTCGTTTTGAGACTCAATGTCTCGTCCCTTGTCTGAGTTCTGAATCTAAAGGCAGAGACCTCTGAAAGATCACCCGCATAATAAAATTGAACTAATTTTGATAAGGGAACTACTCTAACTCTGGGTGCTGAATCTGACGCTGATGTTTTGACTATGATTCTGATTTGGATATTTTGTTCCGAATCTCATTATAATAGTTGGATTACCTGGATTGAGAAGTTATGTTGAGTTCGTTATCTGATTTACTTTGATTGCTCTGAACTGAGAATTGAATTGTTTTCTTGGATTTGAGAAGTTACTCTGATCTTCTAATGTTATTCGAATAGTTTTGCTGAGTTGAGAAGCTTGAACGTTAAACTCTTAGAAGGGACTCACTACACGTAAAGCGGCGGTTTGATTCTGAGATTGAACGTCAGTTGAGCTTTTTGGAACATTGTCGTTTCTGAGTTGAAAGCTTGTACTATTGGTTTCTAAGTTCTGTTATTTCTGAACTCTGGTTATTTTTGGGTTGAGATTCACATGAGTTCCAAAAAGGTTTGACTTATTCCCCTCCCTTAAATGAATTGAAATGAATTTGAATTATGTTTGAGAGTTAGGGGTAGACAATATTGAGGTTTCTCCCCTCATGTTTTTAAATGTTTTGTTTTCTGGTGAAGAGTTAAATGTGCCTTCTCGATGTCCATTCTGCGTCACCGACGATGTTCGGTCTCATTTCGTGACGAATAGATACCGTTAATTGAGTATTATTCCTTGTAATTCCTTCACTTGGTTGGGATATTGGTGTATTTTGCAGAATTTAAAGAAAAGCCACAAAAAATCAAGAAAAGACCAAGAAGAAAGGTGAAAAGCGTCTCAAAGCCATGTCCCAGCTCAAGGACGCAGCCCAACCCGGTGATAAGACGCTGGCAGCGTATAGGATCCCCGGAAAGAGTGACCCTTTTTCCGTGATGCGCTACTTAAATAATCGGGAGTCGACTAAGGTTACTTAATCCTCAAATAAGGATATTTTTATTTTACGAAATTCATTTTCGGGGTTAACTTTTTACTTATTCAATAATCAATTTTTATTATTCACATGTTTGAAATTACGTCAAATTAATTTACAAATAATTACCATAAAATCTTATTCAAATCCGGGCCAAAACCCAATAGAGAATACTAAGAAAATTCAAAGACCATGTGACCTTTAATAATTCGTATGGTATTTTCCCTTGAGCGGACTCCGGATCGGAATATGGAATAACGTAAAATGATAAAAAGAGATTATATAAAAAAAGAAAGAGTCGGCAGCCGATTTAAGGAAACAGACAAACCATAAAATAATAAAATGACTCCGGTCTACGAACCCGAATTCTAACTTCGGAGGCAAGGTTATGAATTTGAGAATTAAAATAATTCTCGAATTCGCCTGTTAGAAAACAGGCTCTACTGAAATGAAACTTAAAATGAAATTGAGCGGGGTTAATTTTTTAATAAATTTCACGAAATTATCATTCAAACATGCAAATGAAATAAAAGAATAACGGTTTTTTACAAAGAATGTACAAATAACACGTTTTACATGAAAGAAACTACATTATTGAAATTTAAAGGATGAACGAACCTCACTTAGAACTTCAAGATGATGAGTGGAAGGTCAAACTCCTTATGATGACCCTTGACTGTGGCTTGATGATGGCTTGGAACGAGGGTTCTTTTATGATGGATGTGGTTCATGATGACTATGAGTGATGGTTATGGATGATGAAAGAAATATTATGTGATGAGAAAAGAAGAATGGGGAGAATAAGATGATGATTAGAGAGAGTTGATGGTAATATTTGGTGGTGAGCGTTGATGAAATGTATGGAGGAAGAGGGTGGTATTTATAGGTAGAGGGTGAGGTGGTGAGGATGGAAGGTTAGTGTTTAGACCCAATTATATGTCTAAATACCCCCTAAATCCTTAGGCTTTTGACTTGTTTCGTAGTTTAATTCAATAACTTTTAATGCGTTTTTGGTAATTTTGTAGATTTCAGAGTTTTTACTCCAAACGTTGTAAAAAGGGCCATTTTGCAACTATTTTGGGAATCCCGACATTTCCCGAGTCTTGGTCGCGTCAAAGGCGAAGGAATGTGGAAAGGCCGGACATGTCAAGACGCTCAGAAGACCTTTTGAAGCCGAGCAGAACCGTGGCCACGGTCATGATGACCGCAGCCACAGTGCAGTCAAGTCAAGAGCAAGGAAAGTTGAAGCCGAGCTAGACCGTGGCCACGGTCCTGATGACCGCAGCCACGGTGGGTTCAAGACTTGTCCAAGGAAAGAAGAGGCCGAGGAAGACCGTGGCCACGGTCTTGGGAGACCGTAGCCACGACGGTACGAAGGAGCGAAATCTTGTCTGCCCTAAATCGCTAGACCGTACCCACGGTCCAGAGACACCGTGCCCACGGTGTTGCGAAGAGAAGAGAGAACCTGCACTTCACTACGCAGGACCGTGGCCATGGTCTCACAGACCGTGCCCACGGTCCCCTGCAGAGGTGATTTTTCTGCTGAGTAAAGTGACGAGTTTTGAGTAACAAACTTGGTTTATATATATTGCTTTTTGGTCTTTTAGCATGAGGAGGATCTATTGATCATATCTTAGCACATACTTTATCATTTTTTATCACATTTGAGCTTTCAATTAGAGTGATTCCTTAGTGATTAGTGAGAGTTTTACTTGGATTGTTGTTCTTGCAGTGGATTTTATTGGATTTCTATTGAAGTTTTGAAGACTTTTCTTATTATTGGAGCATTGGAGTCTTACTATTCTGGAGCATTTTCCTTTGGCATCAAATCAATGAGCATTTCTTAACTCTTACTCTCTTTAGTTCATTATTTACTTGTTAATCTTTGTTTTTGTTATTAGAATTGCTTGGTGTTTGTTGGTTGTTGATTATTGTTGATTTGAATATCCTTTTAAGTATGAATGAAGTTATTATTGTTGTTAGCATGATAGATAAGATGATTAGAGGCTAGAACCCTAATGGGTTAGGGAGAAACTAAGGATGTGAATGGTGTATTTTGATTAGGTTGGCAATTTTAGGGGTAATTTGTAGTGGAATCAACTTCCCACTCCTATTCTTCCCTCAAGTAGGATGTATTTGGGGTATGAAAGACCCCGAATACATCCAACACTTAAGTTGGAAGGTTGGAATTGGGATAGTTAGTATTCTATTCACGAAAGCGAATAGAAGTTAACTAGAGAATCCAGTTTCTTTAACCCTCTAGGTCTGTCGATGGACTTTGGGGAAGTTAATCCGGATTATCCTTGAAAAGGGAAATCCGGTGGGTTTATCTTAACGGGATTGTCCTTTGATTCTACTATCTTGTTGCCTCCTAGCTGCGAAACCTTCGTCCTAATTGTCGTTTGCATCCCGAAATCTCCCGACACCCATTGTTTCCCCTTTTTGACCGGACCATAGTTGTGTTTGTTCTGATTTCATGTTTAGACCCGATTTTGCGTCTAAATACCGCCTAAATCTTTAGGCTTTTGACTTGTCTCGTAGCTCATTTTAATAACTTTTAATGCGTTTTGTTTATTTTTGTAGTTTCCGAAGGTTTTACTCAAAACGTTGCTAAAAGGGCTATTTTTGCACCAATCTTGGGAATTCCGAGATTCCCTAAGATTCCCCGAGCCCTGGTCGTGTCGAAGGCAGCAGAAACGGAAAGACCGAGCATGTCGAAAGCACGGAAACGCAAGTATCGAGGCGAAGAGTGCCGAAGGGTAGCCCACACCACGCCTGCCGTAGCGGGCGCTACGCCTCCAAATCCCTTGTGGCCGATTGCAAGCCCCCAGGCGTCGAAGGGTAGCCCCCACGACCAATTCCGTAGCGGGCGCTACACCCTGAAGGAACCATGTGGCTGAGATAGACCGTGGTCACGGTCACCTTGACCGTAGCCATTGTCAGATTGAAGCCAAACGATCAAAGAAGGAGTTGCAACCCGAGATGTACCGTGGTCACGGCCAACCTGACCGTAGCCACCGTGAGCATACTGTCCTGCCCAAGGAAGAAGTTGACCGAACAAGACCGTGGCCACGGTCTCCCATGACCGTAGCCACGGCGGTGCGAAGGAGCGAAGAGTTTCCAACCCTAAATCGCCTACACCGTGCCCACGGTGCACGTACCGTGCCACCAGATCGCTGCGAAGAGAGAACTTTGTCGCTTACGCAGACCGGCAACGGCCACCCCGACCGCACTCCACGGTCCTCGGACACGCTTTGTCCAGAGTGATTAAGTGATGAGTTTTGAGTAACAACCTGAGTTACTATATATTGTTTTAAGTCATTTTAGCAGAGATGAACCTTTTAGACAATCTTTAATCAGCTTTTACTTAGCTTTTATGATACTTTAGCCTTCTTTTATCACATTTTAAGCTTTGGATTAGGGAGTTAGTGAAGATTTTGCTGAGTTTATTGATTCTTGTGTTGGATTCTCTCAAGTTCTATTTCAAGTTTGAAGATTATTATCATATTTGGAGCATTAGAGCATTTATTATTCAAAGTTTTTGCCTCTTTGTCATCATTCAATGAGCATTTCTTAACCTTTCTCTCTTTTATTTCAAAGTTCATCTACTAATCTCTGTTTTGCTTTTGTAGCTTTTATTGATTTTGTTGATTGTTTGTTGTTATGTTGTTTATCTTTTTAAGCATGATTAATGTTGTTGATGTTAGTATCATGATAGTTAGGATGTTTAGTGGCTAGTACCCTAATGGGTTTGGGAGATATTAAGGGTGTGAATGGGTGATTAGGTTTGGGTTAGCTGTATTAGTGAGTAACTAGCTAGGAAATCAACTTCCCAACCCTATCCTTCCCTCAAGTGGGATGTAATTGGGTGCGAAAACATCCCGAATACATCCAATGCTTGTTGGAAGGTAGGAATTGGGATAGTTAGTGTTCTAGTTCGAGAACGCGAATAGAAACTAACTAGGAAATTCCGTTTCATCGACTCCCCGGGTCTGTCTATTGACTTTGGGGAAGTCAATCCGGACTATCCTTGAAAAAGGAATCCCGGTGGGTATTTTCCAACGGAGTTACCATTTGATTTCCCTTTCTTGTTACTCTCTTGCTGCAAAACCTATTTCCTCATCCCCATTTGCATCCCGAAAGTCTCTCGACACCCATTGTCTCACCTTTTGACCGAACTTAGTGTGTTTGTGCCGTTTTTGCCTCAAAAATCTATCACCCTTCCTTGATCCTAAACCCTACCTAGAGTCAAGTAATTGCTGTGAAGGCCCTAGCTCCCTGTGGAAGAATGATATTACTGAGGTCTAACAAACCCCTGTACAACAAAATGGCGCCGTTGCCGGGGAGCAAGCGCCCCTTCTAGTTTTAACTTACTCTACATGTGTTTGTTTTAGGATGTTTTTACCTTGCTCAGTCGAGTCTAGAGTCCCTAGGGCTACTTACGACGTTTGTTTGTTTAGTGCATGCGTAGGAGAGACTTAATACCTCTTGTACCTTTTGACCCTGAAATCGAAAGGACTGCACGGCGCAACTACGCTGCAAACGCCCGTCGGCGTCTTCTCGAGCGACAACAGCAAGAGGCTATGGCAGAACCTCGTACCCTCCTGTCGTTCGCATCACCTTCGACGAGTACGGGAGGCTCTCCTATTGTTTTTCCTGATCTCCCCGACAGGACTGTCTTCGAGGTCAAGCCGAATTTCCTTCACCTTATTGAGCAATCTAAGTTCCATTGGTTTGACTCGGAGAACCCCATCAGCCGTATTTCCAACTTCTTGGAGAGATGCGGCATGATCAGAAGGCAAGGAGTTTCAGAAGAATACATCCATCTTAAGTTCTTCCCGTTTTCTCTCGCGGGGAAAGCTCGAGGGTGTCTTGATAATTGCAACCCGAACACTTTCCGGACTTGGGACGCCCTGAGTCAAGCATATTTGAGGAGGTTTTTCCTGCCGATGGAGACCGCTCGCCTACGAACGGAGATCATGAATTTTTGACAACAACCGGGCGAGTCTTTGTTCGAACCTTGGGAGAGATACAAAGACTTCAACGAGCATGCCCGCACCATAATCTCCCGGCCGCTCTTATTCTACATACTTTCTACGAGGGTCTCTCGATGAATACGAAGCAATCGATCGATAACGCCTCGGGCGGCCTTTTTCTAAGTAAGACCCCCGACCAAGCCGATGCTCTTTTAGCTCAAATGGTAGAGAATGCTTGCAACTGGGGAAGAAATTCAAGGGAGGTGACAAGTTGTGCTGATAGCGAGAACTTTGGGTATCTTATCAAGGACATGCAAAAGACAATGCAACAACTTTCTCAGGACATGGCCGAGATGAAGACAACCCAACAACTCAAGCCGATTATGTAGGTTCAATCTTCCATTCCTTCACCTTTGTCCACCTCGGTGTTGCGTTGTGAGGTATGTGGGGGAGGACATACAAATTTCGAGTGCCAAACAGAGTTAGTATCCAATGAGCAAGCGAATGCTCTATATCGGCAAAACCTCTCTTACCGCATCAATGATCCCGTTCGCCCTCAAGAAAACCCATCATATGTCCCTCCGGGTTTTTCCTACCCTAACCAAGCCCAAAACGATCAACGTCAAAATCAAAATCGGCCCCATCAACAAGCTCCCCCATACCAAAATCAAGCCTACCATCAAGTTCCTCAATCCTACCAACAACAACCCCCTCCACAAATGAGCCAAGAGATGGACTTCATGCAAAGATGTATCAAGAATCAAGAGTTTTTCAATGCCGCCCAATTGAAACAGAATGAGGCTCTTAATGCTAGCCAAAGGATGCTTGAGACCCAATTGGCTCAGCTTTCCCAACAAGTCTCAAACTTCCAATCTCAACCTTCATCTTCTTCCAAGGGTCTACCTAGCCAACCCCAACAAAATCCTAAGGGGCACATCAATGCTATCACATTGAGGAGCGGTAAGGAGATCGATGGCCCTAGGATGGTAGTGGAAGATGTCTTGGGTGATAAGGAGGACGATGTGGTGGATGTTGAGGAAGAGGAGGATTTGATTGAAGAAAAGGAGTGAGTTGGTCTTGGGCGAGGGAGTTGGTGAAGTACAAGAGGAAGAATTGGGAGAATCAAGCAAAGAGAGAGAAGAGATGGAGAGATTGATAAAAGGAAAAGGGAAAATGGCGGAAGAAGAACCAATCCCAACCATGGAGAAACTAAAGTTACCGCCGGTGCCTTTTCCCAAGCTGTTGACAAAACCAAAGTCCGATGCAAAATTTTCGAAGTTCATTGAGATGCTTAAGAAGCTTCAAGTTAACATCCCGTTTCTTGATGCCATTTCTAAAGTCCCATCCTTCAAGAAACATTTGAAGGAGCTTCTTACGAGCAAGAGGAGAATCCAAGAGAAAGCTACCATTCATTTGACGGCGGATTGTAGTGCCATCATCGATAACAAATCATCGGAGAAACTAGCCGACCCTGGGAGTATTTCTATTCCATGCACCATCGGTTATATGAGAATTGCTCGTGCCTTATGAGATCTAGGAGCAAGTGTGAGTGTCATGCCTCACTCAATTTGCAAGAAGTTGAACCTTGATGATCTAGCTCCTACTACTATTAACCTTCAATTGGCCGACCGTTCCGTACGAAGACCCTTGGGGATATTGGAAGATATCCCGGTGCAAGTAGGGCGATTCTTGATCCCTTGTGATTTTGTTATCTTGGAGATGGAGGAGGACAAAAACATCCCCATTATTTTGGGAAGGCCATTCCTTGCTACGGCAGGAGTAATTATTGATGTGAAGAATGGTAGTATGTCATTGAATGTCGGGAATGAAAGTATTATTTTTCAACTTGAGGGGTCTTTGAAAGGTCCCTCATATGGGGACTCATGCTACGCGATTGACATGATGGAATTTCTCGTTGATGAGTATATTGAGTCCCATCTACTTGAGTCTACATGTGATGATCCCTTGGGTGCATGCTTATTGGAATCCTTTCAATTTGAGACCGATGGCACCGACATCACTTTCTTCACCAACCTTCTTGACTCTTCACCTATGCACGAGGAAATTATTGATGAGCCTATTATGGAGTGCATGGAGATTCAAGATGCGATCTTCAAAGGTATGCCTTCCTCCCAAGTTCAATCTTCTATTCCTTTAGATCTTAAACCTTTCCCCCTTCCCTCCAATATGCTTACTTGGATGATGAAAAATCTTATCCCGTGATTGTGAATGCAAATTTGAATGATTTTGAATTGTCTAAGTTGCTTGATATGCTTAGGAAGTATAGAGGTGCATTAGGTTATAGGATGGAAGATTTGAAAGGTTTGTCCCCGTCCATTTGCATGCATTCGATTGATTTGCTAGAAGATGCTAAGCCTACTAGGCAACCACAACGTAGATTAAATCCTAACATGCAAGAAGTGGTTAAAAAGGAGGTAGTGAAGTTGCTCGCTGCTTGGATCATCTTCCCCATCGCAAATAGCGAATGGGTAAGCCCGGTTCAGTGTGTGCCAAAAAAGGGTTGGATGACCGTAACTGAAAATGATAAGAAAGAATTGGTAAGTACCCGAACTGTGACTGGTTGGAGAATGTGCATTGATTACCGTCAGCTTAACAAAGTAACGAAGAAGGACCATTTTCCTTCCTTTTATTGACCAGATGCTAGAACGGTTGGCGGGTCATTCACATTTTTGCTTTTTAGATGGGTATATCGGGTTCTTTCAAATCCCAATCCACCCCTCACACCAAGAAAAAACCACCTTCACTTGCCCATACGGGACATTTGCTTACCGTTGCATGCCATTTGGTTTATGTAATGCCCCTGGGACTTTTCAACGTTGTATGATGGCTATTTTTAGCAATTTCATTGAGAAATGCATGGAGGTTTTTATGGATGACTTTTCTGTGTACGGTAATTCTTTTGATGACTGTTTGCTAAACTTGGAAAAAGTATTAACTCGTTGTGAAGAAGTGGATCTAGTACTCAACTAGGAGAAATGTCACTTTATGGTGCAACAAGGGATTTTTTTGGGTCACTTAATCTCTTCAAAGGGCATCGAGGTGGATAAGGCGAAGGTTGAGGTCATAGAGCGCCTACCATCCCCAGTTTCTGTTAAGGGGGTGCGTAGCTTCCTTGGCCATGCCGGTTTCTATCGCCGGTTCGTCAAGGACTTTTCGAAAATCGCTCGACCTCTAACCGACCTCTTTATGCAAAGATGCTCCTTTCATTTTTACTGATGAGTGTCTTGAGTTGTTTTACAGATTGAAGCAGGCTTTGATTTCCGCCCCGGTGGTTCAACCCCCGGACTGGACACTACCATTTGAGATTATGGGCGACGCCTGTGACTTTACCGTGGGGGCGTGTTTGACCCAAACACTGGACAAGAAGTCGAGGGTTATCTATTACGCAAGCCATGCGCTTGATAGTGCCCAAAGAAACTACACCACCACGGAAAAAGAACTTTTGGCGATCGTTTTTGCGCTCAACAAGTTTTGGTTGTACCTTATGCTCTCGAAGGTAGTAGTCTACACGGATCATGCCGCTATCAAATACTTGATGGGAAGGAATGAGACAAAGCCGAGGCTATTACGGTGGGTCCTGCTCATGCAAGAATTCGATTTGGAAATCCGTGATAAGGCGGGCACGAAGAATGTCGTGGCCGATCATCTCTCGAGGATTCTTGTCTACTTGGAGGACACCCAACCGATTGTTGATGCTTTCCCGGACGAGCGACTTTTGGCGATTAGCTCTCATCCTTGGTATGCGGATATTGTGAATTATTTGGCAAGCGAAGTGATTCCCCAACACTTGAACCATCACCAAAAGAAGAAATTTCTCCACGACATGAAGCATTATTATTGGGATGATCCCTTCCTTTTCCGGCTTTGCAATGACGGGATGTACCGACGATGTATTCCCGAGAGTGAAGTGCAATCTATTTTGACTCATTGTCACGAGTTTCCGGTGGGAGGTCACGGTGGCTCCCAAAAGACGGCGGCGAGGGTTCTACAAGCCGGGTATTGGTGGCCAACTCTTTTTCGTGACGCCCATTTGCATGTCAAGCAATGTGATAGATGTGAAAGATCTGGAAACATCTCCCGGAAAAATGAAGCACCGTTGAATTATATTCTTGAAGTTGAAGTCTTCGATGTATGGGGGTTAGACTTCATGGGACCTTTTCCGTCATCAAGAGGTTTCCAATACATCCTAGTGGCGGTGGATTATGTCTCAAAGTGGGTCGAAGCCATACCATGCGTGAGGTGCGATGGGAAGTCCGTTTCGAGATTCTTGAAAAAGACCCTATTTCCAATATTCGGCATTCCAAGGGTCACCATTAGTGACAACGGTTCCCATTTCATTGAGAACAAGTTCGAGTCTCTTTTGGCAAAGTACGGCATAAATCATAAGAAGGGACTACCTTATCATCCACAAACACAAGGTCAAGTGGAAATCTCAAACCGTGCCATCAAGGAGATCCTAGAGAAGACGGTCAACTCTTCGAGGAAAGATTGGGCAGAAAAGTTGGACGAAGTTTTCTGGGCATACCGCACTGCCTACAAGACTCCGATCGGTACTACTCCCTACCGTCTTGTCTACGGGAAGGCGTGTCACTTTCCCTTGGAGCTTGAGCATAAAACCACGTGGGCAATCAAGAAGTTGAACTTCGATCTTAAGGCAGCCGAAAGTAGTCGGTTATTTCAACTAGAAGAAGTTGAGGAGTTGAGGCGTCATGCATATGAGAATAACAAGATCTACAAAGAAAGGACCAAAGCGTGGCACGACAAGAGGTTGAACCGACGCGAGTTTGTGGTAGGCGATAGGGTTCTCATCTTCAACTCGAGGCTAAAGTTATTCTCCGGGAAATTGAGATCACGGTGGTCCGGTCCATTTGAAATTGTGAAAATTCACCCCGCCGGAGTGGTTGAATTGAGGAATGCACAAGGGCAGTGTTTCAAAGCAAACTCATCGAAGCTTAAACCGTACATCATGGGCGATGAATATGCCAGGACAGTTGTGGTGTATCTCGCGAACTTTGAGGATTGAAAAGCATCGGGAAAGGTCGAGCTAGGACCTATAAAAACAAGCACTTGGGAGAGGTATGACTTACTTCCCCTTCTATTAGTGTTTTCTTTCATTTTCTTCCATTTTATTTCCCTTATTTTTAGCATTTTCTTTTTCCTTAGTGGTTTTGAAAAAGAAAGAGAAAATAGAAAAAAAAATTAGAAAAAGTTTGAAAAGAATGAAAAAAATCGAGAGCGAGAGTGAAATAAAGAGAGGTTCTATGAGGGTCGGGATTTGAATGTGATTTTTGAGTGATGGGAAAGTCCTCTTGAATGATAAATTGAGTGAGGAAGACAAAGGAGTGGATAATAAGAGGGTAGATTTTAGGACATAACGTGTTTTTCCAAGTTTTGAGCCTTGTAGGTGCAATAGCTGGGCCGAAAGGGACCGTGCCCACGGTGGGTTTCGCCGCAGCCACGGTCTCACCACAGCAATTTCTTGGAAATAATCTCCCTGAAGATCACCATGACCACGGTGGATGTTACCGTAGCCACGGTGACCACCCTGCTTTTTCCCCTTTTTTTCCTCAACCCGAGCCATACCGTGCCCACGGTCAAATCGACTGTGGCCACGGTGAGTCGAAATCTGCAAATTATGTCGGGGGTTATTTCTCATTTTCCCTCATTTTTCTTTCAATTTCCTCCACTCCTTCACCTTCGAAAACCCTCCAAAAACCCTAATACCACAAATCTCTTCCTATATTTGACAAATCCATCACAAAATCCTCCATTTCTTTCCAATCTCCACTGCGATTCTAACCATAGCTGCGCACCTCGTCGTTCTTTCGCCATTTTCGGAGCTTGGTGGGGTTCGAAATTGTACTTGGTGGGGTTCGAAATTGTCACTAATCCTTCCCCAACACTTCAATCCAGGTATTCCTTGATTTATTGATGCATAAACATTCAATTTGCTTGCTTTTGGGTTGAAGTTTTGTGCAAAAGTCTTGTGGTTTGTGGTTGAACGATTTGGTTTAGTTGGGATTGAATTTTTCGTGGCTATTGCTATGTTTGGGTGTAGTTTAGTGAATCATTGAGTTGGGTTTGTGGTTGGTTGTGAATTCGTGATTGCTCGGGATTTTGGATAGTGTTGTTGTGTTTTCGTTGTTGTGGTGGTTGTGTTTCACAGTTTACCTACATGGGACGAGCAAAACGTGCCCGGTCTGAGCCTGAATCGACCCCAACTCCCGTCCCAAACCTCTGCTAAGCCCGATAAGACCCGGTACAAGGGTCAACCGGCCTCCATCATTCAATGCGAACCGAAGGTTAAGGTTACCTTCCGGGACGATATGCACAAGGCGAGGTATGAGCGGCGAAAGAAGCGGAAGATTTGTGCTCCGGACCTCTATCATGGAGAGACGACCAAGGATATATTTTGTAAACCGAGCATGGATTTCTTCATCAAAACCATGGGTTGGGAGGTCTTCGCCACCATCAATGAGCCAATTATCGAACAACCGGTGCTCGAGTTCCTTAGCTCCTTGGTTGTAAAGGAAGACGACACATCCCAAGCCTCCTTCTCATACATTGTGGCCAAGAAGGAGGTCGAATGTACGCTCAAGGATCTTTGCAATGCGTTAGGCCTACCGAGGACGGAATCTTCTATGGCGAGGTTGTTAACTACAATGAACAAGAGGCAATGCGTGATCTCACTTGCTGGAGGAGGCGCTATCCCAAGGTTCGAACTCCAAAAGCGCAATACTATTTCCCGAGCAACTCCAAGGCCCGGGATTTTTGTAACCTCAGCGTCCGTATCTTCCACCGCATCATCTCAAACTCTGTTTTCGGTCGTGACGCCGGGCGATCAAGCATCCGGAAGGACGACCTCTTCATCCTCTACAATGTCATTAACGGTCGCCAAGTCAACACCGGCTCCTGCATCCTCCATTGTCTCCAGGAAATAAGCCTCGAAACCCGGAACATGACCATTGGTATGGGTCACATCATCACCCATTTTCTAAGGAAACAAGGGTTCGAGTCTTACCTCAACAAGTGGACTCCCCGATTTTTCCCCGATCCTATCGACGGTGTTCGCCTTCGGAAGATGGAATTCTTGGAGAAAAACAAGACGGGGACATTCTACCGTCACGGGAACGAGCCCCATAGTGTCGTCGTTCATTTGGGTGACGAGAATGCCGAGAAACGTCTAGATGTCACCGACAAATGCACTTGGTCGTGTGGCCAAACTTATGGGGATCGTTTTGCAATGGGTGGTCCCGGGGAGCCCGAGGAGGAAGGTGACGAAGAAGAAGAGGCAGAGGAAGAAGAGGATGAGGAAGAGGAGGAAGAGGGAGGTCAAGCGCAAGGGGAAGAAGCCGAGCCGAGTCAAGTGCGGGACGCTGCTCTTGAACGTATCAGCGAACAACTCCAAGAACTTCATGATGAGTTTCAAGAACGGGAGCTCATCCAAAACCAACAGACGTTGATTGAAAACTTGCATGGGTTGATCGAGACCCAACAGGAGATGCTTGCTAGCATCCAATCGTAACTCCAACCCCATCATCCTCCAGGAGGGTCCGCTTGAGGACCGTTTGTAAGCATTCATCCCCACCTGACCTTTATCATTGTTTTTATTTACTTTATCTTGTGAAGTATAAGTTTGGGGGGGTGCTTCTTCGGGGTTTTGGATGCGATGTCTGATGGTTTTGGTGTGTTGATCTCTCGGTTTCATTTGGTATATTTTGGCATGATTGTGGGGTTGTTTGCTTAGGATGCTCGGGTTTGTTCGTCTTGTATGTCTTTTGTGTTACCGGGTTTTCTTTTGGTTGTTCGATAGTTATTTTTATGCGCCGAGAAGTTTGTTTACTCTTTCTTCGTTTGTATTTTAGTCATGGAGGTTTGTAAACGACTTTGGATTATGACGAATGCAATGAAGTGTTTATTTCGGTTGGTATGTATGGAGTTTCACCCTTATTTCCCGCCTCAATGAGTGAGATTCGGGGATAAGGTAAGTCATTGGCAATGTATATATTGTAAATAGTTTTGTTTTTCATAGTCTTTTAAGTTAGTTTTTCCTTTCTTTTGTTTTTGGTCTCGCATGCGAGTTCTATCGATTGTAAGTCGTCTTTTACTCTAACATTGTTTTGATTCACTCGAACGACGACTCTAGATCGCTGTTTTAACACTTATGAAGAGTTTGAGGTAATATCTTTCCACCTTACTCTTTTTACGTGAATTCCTATTATGATCCGTCGCATACCTGGTTTTCTTTTGGGTGGCGAACCCCTTTGAATGACTGTGTTGGTATATATATTGTTGTTGGAGCCGTGTGGGCTCGGGTTGCCACCACTTCTACTTGCTAGCTGTTTTTGTTTGTGTTTTTGTAGGTTCTCTACCCTTTTCTTGTGACACCTTCCCACAATGAGGACATTGTGGAGTTTTAAGTTGGGGGGGGGGGACATATTCTGCTTCAAGGGTAGATCACCTAATCTTTTTGTTCCTTGTTTTCCTAGTTTTTGCTAAAATTTGAAAATTTTTGTGTGAAAAGGAGAAAAAAGGGAGTGAAAACATTTTCGTTTTTCTTTTCGTTTTGTTTTTGTTTTGCTTTGTTTCCTGGATCTCGTTTTCGGAGTTGGGAAGTCGTTCTTAAACTTCTTTAAAAGTAACCAGTTGGAGCATTTTGGACCCTAATTCGGGTTCTAGTCGAGATTTACCCTTAATAAACTCCTTTCATTAAGTGTCTAGTGAGACCCCCGTTCCTTTCTCTTTTTGTTGGAACCGGGTGGTTCTAGAACTTGTGTCCGGGTTTGTTTTGTTTCTCGTTTAGCAAAAGCAAAAAAAGTGCAAAAAGAAAAGAAAAGAAAGAAAAGCTTTCCTAAGATACAATAACCTGAATAAGTGGAGCGTGTCGCTGTAGACATTAACCACCCACACTTAGCCAACCTACACGAGCCTGGTATTCCTGGTACGGCATGGATACCCCTTAACCCTCCTCCCATATCGCTTTGCGACGGAGAGGCGAATAGAAAAGACCATGTTGGGAGGGTATACCCCTTATATGGGCCGTCCAATTCCTGAAAGTAAGGCTAATACCGACTTTTAAAAACCAAAAAGAAAAAAAAAGAGAGAGAAAGAAAAGCAATTTTCGTTGGTAAATCCAACTCAAAAAGAAAGAAAAGGAAAAGTTTTTGCTTCTTAAAAGAGTGGGGCCTCCCCTTGCATCACCTACGGCCCTCACCAAGCCAAGGGCGACCAAATGCGAGGGAGGGAAACGCTTCTCTTAGTTGTTTCGTTGTTTTCAAATTCGGACGCGAGTTTTTAGAGTCTTTTGGTTCCCGTAAAAACCTTTTCATATGGGGTTTCGCTTGGTATAAGATGTAGGGAGTTGAAAAATCTTCAAGATCGACCTTTATCTGAGTTTGGTGTTTGTGAGATGCTCCTAACGGTTACTTTGGGACGTTTAATCGCGTTTTCTTAGTTTGGATTGCGAGATCTTCTGAATCAAAGCGTTTGTTTTTCTTTCCTTGTGTTTTCTTCGGTTTTGTTTTCACTTTCCCTCTCTCCTTTTTCCTTTGGCTGTTGTGGGCACAGCCGCTACAAACCCTCATGAGTCCATCTCGACCACCCGGGCTGCCGGGGGGTTCAAAGGGCTTGGTGCATACGCTAAATGCACCCGTTTCTCTCCCACGACAGAGGAGTTAGTGTTAGTTAGTTAGTTTTTGTTTTGTTTGCTCAGGACGAGCAAATGTTTAAGTGTGGGGGGGTGTTTAGACCCGATTTCGCGTCTAAATACCGACTAAATCCTTAGGCTTTTGACTTATCTCGTAGCTTGTTTTAATAACTTTTAATGCGTTTTGTTTATTTTTGTAGTTTCCGAAGGTTTTACTCAAAACGTTGCTAAATGGGCTATTTTTGCACCAATCTTGGGAATCCCGAGATTCCCTAAGATTCCCCGAGCCCTTGTCGTGCCGAAGGCAGCAGAAACGGAAGGACCGAGCATGTCGGAAGCGCGAAAACGCAAGTATCGAGGCGAAGAGCGCCGAAGGGTAGCCCCCGCCACGCCTCCGAATCCCTTGTGGCCGATAGCAAGCCCCCAAGCGTCGAAGGGTAGCCCCCGCGACCAATTTCGTAGCGGGCGCTACACCCTGAAGGAACTATGTGGCCGAGATAGACCGTGGCCACGGTTACCTTGACCGTAGCCACGGTCAGATTGAAGCCAAACGCCCAAAGAAGGAGTTGCAACCCGAGATGTACCATGGTCACGATCAACTTGACCGTAGCCACGGTGAGCATACTGTCCTGCCCAAGGAAGAAGTTGGTCGAACAAGACCGTGGCCACGGCGGTGCGAAGGAGCGAAGAGTTGCCAACCCTAAATCGCCTACATCGTGCCCACGGTACTGCGAAGCGAAGAGAGAACTTTCCTACCATACGCAGGACCATGGCCACGGTCACCCTGACCGTGCCTACGGTCCCCTGCGGACACAGTTTGTCTATAGTGATTAATTGATGAGTTTTGAGTAACAACCTGAGTTACTATATATTGTTTTAAGTCATTTTAGCAGAGAAGAACCTTTTAGACAATCTTTAATCAGCTTTTACTTAGCTTTTATGATACTTTAGCCTTCTTTTATCACATTTTAAGCTTTGGATTAGAGAGTTAGTGAAGATTTTGCTGAGTTTATTGATTCTTGTGTTGGATTCTCTCAAGTTCTATTTCAAGTTTGAAGATTATTATCATATTTGGAGCATTAGAGCATTTATTATTCAGAATTTTTGCCTCTTTGTCATCATTCAATGAGCATTTCTTAACCTTTCTCTCTTTTATTTCAAAGTTCATCTACTAATCTCTGTTTTGCTTTTGTAGCTTTTATTGATTTTGTTGATTGTTTGTTGTTATGTTGTTTATCTTTTTAAGCATGATTAATGTTGTTGATGTTAGTATCATGATAGTTAGGATGTTTAGTGGCTAGTACCCTAATGGGCTAGGGAGATATTAAGGGTGTGAATGGGTAATTAGGTTTGGGTTAGCAGTATTAGTGAGTAACTAGCTAGGAAATCAACTTCCCAACCCTATCCTTCCCTCAAGTGGGATGTAATTGGGTGCGAAAACATCCTGAATACATCCAATGCTTGTTGGAAGGTAGGAATTGGGATAGTTAGTATTCTAGTTCGTGAACGCGAATAGAAACTAACTAGGAAATTCTGTTTCATCGACTCCCCGGGTCTGTCTATGGACTTTGGGGAAGTCAATCCGGACTATCCTTGAAAAAGGAAGCCCGGTGGGTATTTTCCAACGGAGTTACCATTTGATTTCCCGTTCTTGTTACGCTCTTGCTGCAAAACCCATTTCCTTATCCCCGTTTGCATGTCGAAAGTCTCTCGACACCCATTGTCTCACCTTTTGACCGAACTTAGTGTGTTTGTGCCGTTTTTGCCTCAAAAATCTATCACCCTTTCTTGATCCTAAACCCTACCTAGAGTCAAGTAATTTTTGTGAAGGCCCTAGCTCCCTGTGGAAGAACGATATTACCGAGGTCTAACAAACCCCTGTACAACATTTCACCCTAAACCTCTTATTATCTCATGATCATAAACCTTACCTAGAGTCAAGTAGTCATAGCTAAGGCCCCTAGCTCCCTGAGAAAGAACGATAAAAACCGAGGTCTACAAACCACGTTACACAAAATGGCGCCGTTGCCGGGGAGAAAGCGCACCTAGCTTAGCTCTTTATCTTTAGGTTGTTTAAGATCATTTCACTTGCTAGAGATTTTGTTATCCTTGGTTATTGGAAATTTGATTCTTCTGTTTGTTCCTTTTGTGCATGCGGACTCAATCTCGACGAGGCCAAACTCCTATAACTCCACCGAATCTGAACCTGGAGAGCATTATTCACCAAGCTAACGCCGGCTCGACACGAAGAAGACAACAAAGGTAGCGAGAGACGATCGAAATTCCAATGTCTGATGGAGAGCAAGATCCACCCCGTTCCTTAGCATCATATTTCTTACCATCGTCGGGTACGGGAGGCGATCCTATTATATTTCCTACATTACCACCGAACACATCGTTCGAGTCCAAGCCATATTTGCTAGAGATATTCGAGAATACTCCGTACCATGGAGGAGAGCATGAAAATCCTATTGACCACATCAACAAGTTCGAGCAACGCATCGGTTTCGTACAGATGAATGGAGTCTCCGCCGAATACATGAAGCTGAAGTTTTTCCCTCTCACTTTAAAAGGGAAAGCACTATTATGGTTCAACACGTGTCCGCCCGGAACCTATTCTACATGGGATGCCCTTAGCCGCGACTTTCTTCAAAGGGTTTTTCCCAATGATGAGACATGTCGGTTGAGGCAAGCCATCATGAGCTTCAAGCAAGAGTCCGATGAGTCGTTATTCGAAGCATGGGGGAGATTCAAGGGTCTCCAACGGAGGTGTCCACACCACAATCTTGAGGATTGGCTATTATTGCATCATTTTTATTCCGGACTGAGTAGCTCTTTGCGAGAATCCATTGATCATGCCTCGGGGGGCATGTTCCTCAAGAAGACGGCGGAGGAAGCAAACGTGTTTCTTCACGACTTACCTCAAAACCCTCCACATTGGGGAGGCGGCCGTGGTCCAAGAGATGGTCCTTCTCTAGAAAGTAATCCTACTATTAAATTTCTCATGAATGTCGTTCTTGAGATGCAACAAAAGACGGTTTTGGAAGAGACCACGAGGCAAGTAAAGGCAGCTCAAGAAGTACCTATGCTTATTCCGGATGCCCGAGTTCTTGTATGTGATTTTTGTGGAGGGCCAAATTCTTTGAAGCGGTGTGAAGAGTATCAAGCCGAGCAAGTCCAACCTATCTATCCTAACAATAACTTCTCCTATACCAATCAAAACCCCGTTCGTCCTCGTGGGAATTATGCCTACAACC
The DNA here is from genome assembly GCA_029582165.1 of Portulaca oleracea. NCBI lineage: Eukaryota > Viridiplantae > Streptophyta > Magnoliopsida > Caryophyllales > Portulacaceae > Portulaca > Portulaca oleracea. The sequence continues at coordinate 9,634,426 of CM055885.1, read as the reverse complement.
AACAAGCTCCACTAACCCAAAATCCACCCCCGGTTTCCCAAATCAAAACCGCCGCCTATACCACCAAGGTCAACCTTCCCAAGCACCCAAACCACCACAACAAGAAACCAATGAGCAAACCCTACAAAAGATGGCCTTATCTCAAGAAAAGATAGCCTTATCTCAAGAAAAGATGGCCTTAGCTCGAGAAAGAGATCAAGCATGCATCAAGAACCTTGAGTTACTATTGGCTCAAACGGCACAACAATCTCAACCAATCCAATCTTTGCCTAGCCAACCTCAACCAAATCCGAAAGGACAACTTAATGTTATTACATTGAGGAGTGGTAGGGAGATTGATGGCCCTAGGATGGTGGAAGAGGATGTTTTGGGTGACAAAGAAGGTGATGTGGTAGATGTCACGGAGGAGGAAGATTTGATAGAGGAGCGGGAGAGTGAGTTAGTCTTGGCTGAGGGAGATGATGTAGTGCATGAGGAGGAGTTGGAAGAATATAGTAAAGAAAGAGAGGAGATGGAGAAGGAAAGGAAAGGAAAAGGAAAGATGGTGGAAGAAGAGCCGATCCAAACCATTGACAGGCCAAAGCTACCGCTGATCCCTTTTCCCGAGCAGTTAGCAAAGCCCAAATCCGATGCGAAGTTTTCAAAGTTCATTGGGATGCTCAAAAAGCTTCAAGTGAACATTCCATTTCTTGATGCTATCTCCGAGGTTCCATCTTTGAAGAAGCATTTGAAGGAGCTTCTTACAAGCAAAAGGAGGATTCAAGAGACATCTACGATCCATTTGACAGTGGATTGTAGTGCCGTTATCGATAACAAATCACCGGAGAAGTTAGCTGACCCCGGAAGTTTTTCTATTCCGTGCAACATTGGTGACATGCAGATTGGCCGTGCTCTATGTGATCTAGGAGCGAGTGTAAGCTTCATGCCTCATTCTATTTGCAAGAAGTTGAATCTCGACAATCTCACTCCTACAACAATTAATCTCCAATTGGTCGACCGTTCCGTGCGAAGACCGGTGGGAATATTGGAGGACATCCCGATCCAAGTGGGGCGGTTTTTGATTCCATGTGATTTTGTGATCTTGGAGATGGAGGAAGACCACAACATCCCTATCATTTTGGGAAGGTCGTTCCTTGCCACGGCGGGAGCGATAATTGATGTGAAGAATGGAAGCATGTCGTTGAATGTCGGTGATGAAAGCATCGTTTTTCAACTTCAGGGGTCATTGAAAGGTCCTTCATATGGGGACTCATGCTATGTTATTGATATGATGGAGTTTCTTGTTGATGAGTATATTGAGGACTCCCATCTACTTGAGTCTACTTGCGACGATCCCTTGGGAGCTTGCCTATTGGAATCTTTCCAATTTGAGACCGACGGCACCGATATTACTTTCTTCACCAACCTTTTTGACTCATCACCCATGCATGAGGAGATTATTATTGACGAGCCTTATATGGAGTGCATGGAGATTCAAGATGTGATCTACAAGGGTATGTCTTCTTCTCAAATTCAATCCTCTATTCCTTTAGAGCTTAAACCTTTGCCCCCTTCCCTCTAATATGCTTTCTTGGATGATGAGAAATCTTGTCCTGTTATTGTGAATGCGAAATTGAATGATTCTGAATTGTCCAAGTTGCTTGATTTGCTTGAAACACATAGGGGTGCACTAGGTTATAAGATAAAGGATTTGAAAGGTTTGTCCCCTTCCATATGCATGCATTCGATTGACTTGTAAGAGGATGCAAAGCCTACTAGGCAACCCCAGTGTCGATTAAATCCCAATATGCAAGAGGTGGTTAAAAAGGAAGTAGTAAAGTTGCTAGTTGTTGGGATCATCTTCCCCATCGCAAATAGCGAATGGGTAAGCCCGGTTCAGTGTGTACCCAAGAAGGGTGGAATGACTGTGATTGAAAATGAAAAGAAAGAACTAGTTAGTACCCGGACCATCACCAGTTGGCGGATGTGTATTGATTACCGCCAACTAAACAAAGTAACAAAGAAGGACCATTTCCCCCTTCCCTTTATTGACCAGATGTTGGAACGGTTGGCGGGTCACTCGTATTTTTGCTTTTTGGATGGGTATTCAGGTTTCTTTCAAATTCCAATCCACCCCTCACATCAAGAGAAAACTACTTTCACTTGCCCGTATGGCTATTGGGTTATGTAATGCACCGGGGACATTTCAACGTATTGCCTATCATCGCATGCCTTTTGGGTTATGTAATGCACCGGGGACATTTCAACGTTGCATGATGGCTATCTTTAGTGATTTCATTGAAAAATGCATGGAAGTCTTTATGGACGATTTTTCTGTCTATGGTAATACCTTTGATGATTGTTTGCTGAATTTGGAGAAAGTTCTAACCCATTGTGAGGAAGTTGACTTATGTTGAATTGGGAGAAACGCCACTTCATGGTGGAAGAAGGTATTGTGTTGGATCATTTAATTTCTTCTAAGGGCATCAAAGTGGACAAGGCTAAAGTTGAGGTTATAGAGCGCCTACCACCCCCAGTTTCTGTTAAGGAGGTGCGTAGCTTCCTTGGCCATGCCAGCTTTTATCGCCGGTTCGTCAAGGATTTTTCCAAAATCGCTCGACCTTTAACTGATCTCTTGTGCAAGGATACCCCATTCTCTTTTACTAATGAATGCCTTAAGTCATTTTATAGGTTAAAGCAAAGCCTTGATTTCCGCTCCGGTGGTTCAACCTCCGGATTGGACACTATCCTTTGAAATCATGGCCGATGCAAGCAATTTCGCTGTGGGAGCGTGTTTGGCTCAAACAATAGAGAAGAAGCCAAGAGTCATCTACTATGCAAGCCATGCACTTGATAGTGCACAAGAGAATTACACGACCACGGAGAAGGAGCTTTTGGCAATCATCTTTGCTCTCAACAAATTCCGGCAATACCTTATGTTCTCCAAGGTGGTGGTTTACACGGATCATGCCGCAATTAAATATTTGATGGGGAAGAAAGAAACGAAGCCGAGGCTTATACGGTGGGTCTTGCTTATGCAAGAGTTCGATTTGGAAATTCGCGACAAGGCCGGCACGAAGAATGTAGTAGTCGATCACCTATCGAGGATTCTTGTTGATTTGGAGGATACCCAACCGATTGTAGATTCTTTCTCGGATGAGCGACTCATGGCTATCAAGCACTCTCACCCGTGGTATGCAGACATCATAAACTACAGGTCTAGTGAGGTGATTCCTCAAAATCTGAACCCTCATCAAAGAAGAAGTTCTTTCACGGCATGAAACATTTCTTTTGAGACGATCCATTCCTATTCCGGTTGTGCAACAATGGGATGTATAGACGATATCTACCCGAGAGCGAGGTGAAATCTGTTTTGACACATTGTCATGAATTCCCGGTTGGAGGTCACGGTGGCTCTCAAAAGACGGCGGCAAGAGTTTTACAAGCTGGCTATTGGTAGCCGACTCTCTTTCGCGATGCCCATCTTCATGTCAAGCAATGCGACAGATGCCAAAGGTCCGAAAATATTTCCCGGAAGAATGAAGCACCATTGAACTTCATCCTTGAGGTAGAGGTTTTCAATGTATGGGGGTTAGATTTCATGGGTCCCTTTCCGTCATCACGAGGTTTTCAATACATCCTAGTGGCGGTTGACTATGTTTCGAAATGGGTCGAAGTTATCCCATGCGTGAAGTGCGATGGCAAGTCCGTGTCAAGATTCTTGAAGAAGATTTTATTCCCAATATTTGGCATTCCAAGGGTTATCATTAGTGACAACGGATCCCACTTCATCGAGAAGAAGTTTGAGTCCCTCCTAGCAAAGTATGGTATCAATCACAAGAAGGGACTCCCCTATCATCCTCGAACGCAAGGGCAAGTAGAAATCTCAAATCGTGCTATCAAGGAAATTTTGGAGAAGATGGTCAGCTCTTCACGGAAGGATTGGGCGGAGAAATTAGATGAAGTCTTGTGGGCATATCGCACCGCCTTCAAAACACCAATTGGGACTACTCCGTATCGTCTTGTCTACGAGAAAACATGTCATTTTCTCGTAGAACTTGAGCACAAAACGATGTTGGCAATCAAGAAGTTGAATTTTGATCTCAAGGCGGCCGGAGCAAGTCATTTATTTCAATTAGAAGAGCTTGAGGAGCTGCGACGTCATGCATATGAAAATGATAGGATCTACAAAGAGCGAACGAAAGCATGGCATGATAAAAGATTGAACCGTCGCGAGTTTGTGGTGGGTGATAGGGTCCTTATCTTCAACTCAAGGCTCAAACTATTCTCCGGGAAGCTAAGATCAAGGTGGTCTGGGCCCTTTAAAATAGTGAGGATTCTTCCCGCCGGGGTGGTTGAACTCAAGAATGCATAAGGGCATTGTTTCAAGGTGAACTCATTAAAGATTAAGCCATACTTCATGGGCGAGGAGTACGCGGGGACCGTTGTGGTGTACCTCGCCAACTTTGAAGGTTGAAAGCATTGGAGTAGGTCAAGCTAGGACCTAAAACAAGCACCCGGGAGAGGTACAAGCTACTTCCCCTTCTTTTAGTGTTTTCTTTCATTTTCTTCATTTTTATTTCTTTAGTATTAGCATTTTCATTTTCGTTTTGTTAAAGTTTGAGAAAAAGAAAGAAAAGAGTGAAAAAAAATTGAAAAAGTTGACAAAAAAATTCGATAGTGAAAAGAGGTTCTATGAAGGACGTGATTCAAAGTGGTTTTGAGTGTTGAAAGGTGTCCTTGAAAGTTGTTGAGTGAGCAAGAAAAGAGGGTGGATAATGAAAGAGTAGAATTTTAGGACTTAACAATTTTTCCAAGTTTTTGAGTCTTGTAGGTGCAAGGGAGTGACCGAAGAGGACCGTACCCGTGGTCTTCACCGTGGCCACGGTCCAGTTATGCACAGTTCGCCCAGTTCTCATTCCCGCGTGAGACCGTAGCCACGGTCTATTTCACCGCACCCACGGTCTCAAAACAATTTGTGTGTCTCAAAATTCTGACGGAACTAGACCGCAGCCACGGTGGGTTTCACCGTAGCCATGGTCTCAAGCCAGCAACTTTTGCCCAGTTCTTACCTGAGTTAAACCGTACCCACGATCTCATCGACCGTGGCCACGGTGTGTCGATCTGCTGCGTTTTTATCGGGGCTTCTAAACCCTTTCTCCCTCATTTCTCTTTCATTTCCCTCCTTTCCCTCTCACTCGAAACCCTCTCTTCAACCTCAAACCCTAAATCCCTTGCCTAAATTTCTAAGTTCCTTCACAAAATCCTTCCCCACTCTCAAATTTCTCACAAGTTTGGGCCCTAGTTGCGCCGCATATGCTCTTCCTCGCCATTTTCAGGGTTCTTCAAGCAAAATTTCTGGGTTTTTGTTCTTGTTGGGGCTCGAAATTGTCAAGAAAACACTTCCAAGTCTTCAATTCGATTTTTTCTTGTTGCTAATTGGTGCATCAAATTTCGATTTTTTCTGCTAATTTTGGGGTATTTTGTGCGCAAGTTCGTTAATTGTTTCTTGGGTCCTTGTTGAATGCTCTTGGTTGAGTTTGGGAGGGCCAATTTGGGAGTTAACTTGTTGATTGGAGTGTAGTTGGTGAAATTCTTGGTTGGAATTTTGTTGTTCTTTGGGATTTTGGGACATTGCTGTTGTTGTGCCTTTTGTTGTGGTCGTATTGCTCTTAGTTTGTTTCAATGGGACGAGCAAAGCGTGCCCGGTCCAAGCCAGAACCGACCCTTCCCCCATCCACTTCAGCAGAAACCTGACAAGACCCGCTACAAGGGTCAACCCGCCTCCTTAATCCAATGTGACCCGAAAGTGAAAGTCAACTTCAGGGATGATATACATAAGGTGAGGTACGAAAGGTTGAAAAAGCGGAAAATTTGTGCTCCGAACTTGTATCATGAGGAGACGGCACGAGATGTTTATTGTAAACCCAGCATGGACTTTTTCATTAAAGTCATGGGTTGGGAAATTTTTGCCACAATCAACGAGCCCATCATCGAACAACCGGTGCTTGGATTTCTTAGTTCTTTAGTGGTTCGGGAAGACGGCACTTCTAATGCCACTTTCTCTTACATCATGGCCAAGAAGGAGGTAGAGTGTACGGTTCAGGACCTTTGCAGTGCTCTCGGCGTTCCTGAGGATGGTATCTTCTACGGGGAATGTGTCAACTTTGACGAGCAAGAAGCCATGAGAGCCCTCACCTGTTGGAGGAGACGGTATCCCAAGGTTCGGACTCGAAAACTACAAGTCCATTTCCCGAGCAATTCAAAGGCCAGAGACTCTTGCAATCTGAGTGTTCGCATCTTTCACCATATCATTTCAAGCTCCGTCTTCGGCCGCGACACCGGACGTTCAAGCATTCGGAAAGACGACCTCTTCATCCTCCACAACGCGATCAATGGTCACCGGGTAAACACCGGCTCATGCATCCTTCACTTGTCTTCGGGAGATAAGTCTTGAAACCCGAAACATGACCCTTGGCATGGGTCACATCATATGTCATTTTCTCAAGAAGCAGGGTTCGAGTCTTATCTAGCCAAGTGGACTCCACGGTACTTCCTGACCCCATCGACGGTGTTCGCCTACGGAAAATGGAATTCTTGGAGAAAAACAAAATGCGAACACTTTACCACCACGAGAACGATTCCCATAGCGTCGTGGTTCATTTAAGCGACGATCATGCCGAGAAGCGGTTAGATGTCACCGACCAACGCAATTGGTCGTGTGGCCAAACATTTGGGAGCCGCTTTGTGGTGGGTGGTCCCGGGGAGCCCGAGGAGGAAGGTGAAGAAGAAGTTGAGGAAGTGGAAGAAGAGGATGAAGAAGAGCAAGAGGAAGAAGTTGGACCGAGCCAAGCAAGGGATGTTGCCTTGGAGCGTATCAGTGATCAACTCCAGAAGCTTCACGATGAATTTCAAGAGTAGCGAGAGCTTATTCAAAACCAAGAAACCCTGATCGAGAACTTGCAAGGGTTGATTGAGACCCAACAAGAGATGTTTGTTAGCATCCAATCGCAACTCCAACCCCGTCCTCCTCCGAGAGGATCCGCTTAAGGACTGTTTGTAAGCATTCCCACCCCCACCCGATCTTTATCACTGTTTTTACTTACTTTATTTTGTGAAGTATAAGTGTGGGGGGGGGATGCTTCATCGGGTTTGGATGCTAGGGTCTTGTGGTTTGGATATGATTGGGATCTCGGGGTTCTTTTGGCATGTTTTGGGGTTGATGCTCGGGTTTGGCTTGTTTTCGTTGTCTTTTGATTGTAGTTGGCAATATTTTCGGTTGTATCTTGATTGACTTTGCGGGCTAGGGATGGTTTGTTTTGTCAAGAATTGAATGTATTTTGGGTTTGTGGCTGGCATGTAAGCAATGGTTGTTTGAAGTTAATGAAATGAATCACATTATTTTGGTCAGTTTCTATTGAGTTTCACCCTTATTTCCAACCTCAATGAGTGAGATTCGGGGATATGGTAAGTAATTGGCAATGTACATATTGTTTATAGTTTATTTTCTTCTTTGTAGTTTTTGTTTCAAAGTCTAGTTAGTTAGTTTTTCTTTGCTTTTATTTTCAATCTCGCATGTGAATTTTGTCGCTTGTAAAGTCGTATTTTGCTCTAATATCGTTTTCATTCACTTGAACGACGACTTCGGATCAAAGTTTCAACGCTTATGAAGAGCTCGAGGTACTATCTTTCCACCTTACTCTTTCTTCTGTGAATTATCATCATGATCCGTCGCATGCTTGATTTTCTTTTGGGTGGCGAACCCCTTTGAGTGTATGTGTTGGGAATATTTTGTTGTTGGAGCCGTGTGGGCTCGGGTAGCCACCATTTTTACTTGTTTGTTGTTTTTGTAGGTTCTCTACCCTTTTCATGAGACACCTTCGCACAATGAGGACATTGTGGCGTTTTAAGTGTGGGGGGGAGGGGTAGATATTCTGTTTCAAGGGTGGATCACCTAGCTGTTTTGGTTTTTGTTTTCTTAGTTTTTGCCTAGGTAATTTGAAAAATTTTCGTGTGAAAAAGGAGAAAAAAGGGAGTGAAAGCCTTAAATGTTTTTCTTTCAGTTTTATTTTCGCTTTGTTTTGCTTTGTTTCTTGGATCTTGTTGTCGAAATTCATAAGTTGTTCTTAATCTTCTTTAAAAGTAACCGGTTTGAGCATTTTCGCCCCTCTCTCGGGTTCTAGTCATGACTTAACTAAATAGACTCCCTTCATTGAGTGTCTAGTGAGACCTCCGATTCCTTTCACGTTCCGATTGGAACCGGGCGATTCTAGGGGTTTGTGTTCGGGCTTGTTTTGTTTTCCTGTTTAGCAAAAGCAAAAGCAAAAAAATCAAAAAGAAAGAAAAAGAATTCAAAAGATACAATAACCTAATTAAGTGGAGCGTGTCGCTGAATGACATTAACCACCATACACTTAGCCAACCTACACGGGCCTGGTATCAGTGGTACGGCACGGATACCCCTTAACCCTCCTTCTATATCGCTTTGCGACGGAGAGGCGAATGGAAAAGACCGTGTTGGGAGGGTATACCCCATATTTGGGCCGTCCAATTCCGGAAAGTAAGGCTAATACCGACCTTTAAAAAGAAGAAAAAAAAAAGAGAAAAAGAAAAAGCAATTTCGTTGGTAAAACCAACCCAAAAAGAAAAGAAAGTTTTTTCTTCTAAAAGAGTGGGGCCTCTCCTTGCATCACCTACGGCCCTCACCAAGCCAAGGGCGACCAAATGCGAGGAAGGGCAACGCTTCTCTTGGTTGTTTCGTTGTTTTTATGTTCGGACACGAGTCTTTAGAGTCTTTTGGTTTCGGTTAGAACCCACTTACACATTTGCACATGGGGTTTTGCTTGGCATAAGGTGTAGGAGGTTGAAAATCGTCAAGATTGACTTTTATATGAGATAGGTGTTTGTGAGATGCTCCTAATGGTTGCTTTTGGAGGCTTAATAACGTTTTCTTAGTTTAGGTTGCAAGATCTTTCGAATCGAAGCCTTTGTTTCTCTTTCCTTTTGTTTTCTTCGGTTTTGTTTTCACTTTCCCTCTCTCCTTTTTCTTTGGCTTTTGTGGGCACAACCGCTACAAACCCTCACGAGTCCATCTCGTCCACCTGGGCTGCCGGGGGGTTCAAAGGTCTTGGTGCATACGTTAAATGCACCCGTTTCTCTCCCACGACAGAGGAGTTAGTGTTAGTTTAGTTAGTTTTTGTCTTGTTTCGCTCGGGACGAGCAAACATTTAAGTGTGGGGGGTGTTTAGACCCAATTTTGTGTTTAAATACCACCTAAATCCTTAGGCTTTTGACTTGTTTCGTAGTTTAATTCAATAACTTTTAATGCGTTTTTGGTAATTTTGTAGATTTCAGAGTTTTTACTCAAAACGTGGTAAAAAGGGCCATTTTGCAACTATTTTGGGAATCCCGAGATTTCCCGAGACTTCCCAAGTCTTGGTCGAGTCAAAGGCGAAGGAATGCGAAAAGGTCGGACATGTCAAGACGCTCAGAAGACCTTTTGAAGCCGAGCTGGACCGTGGCCACGGTCATGATGACCGCAGCCACAGTGCAGTCAAGTCAGGAGCAAGGAAAGTTGAAGGCCGAAGCTAGGCCAGTCACGATGACCGCAGCCACGGTGGGTTCAAGACTTGTCCAAGGAAAGAAGAGGCCGAGGAAGACCGTGGCCACGGTCTTGGGAGACCGTAGCCACGACGGTGCGAAGGAGCGAAATCTTGTCTGCCCTAAATCGCCAAACCGTACCCACGGTCCAGAGACACCGTGCCCACGGTGTTGCGAAGAGAAGAGAGACCTTGCACTTCACTACGCTGACCGTGCCCACGGTCTCATAGACCGTGCCCACGGTCCCCTGCAGATGCGATTTTTCTGCTGAGTAAAGTGACGAGTTTTGAGTAACAAACTTGGTTTATATATATTGCTTTTAGGTCTTTTAGCAGGAGGAGGATCTATTTATCATATTTTAGCACATACTTTATCATTTTTTATCACATTTAAGCTTTCAATTAGAGTGATTCCTTAGTGATTAGTGAGAGTTTTACTTGGATTATAGTTCTTGCACTGGATTTTATTGGATTTCTATTGAAGTTTTGAGGACTTTTCTTATTATTGGAGCATTGGAGTCTTACTATTCTAGAGCATTTTCCTTTGGCATCAAATCAATGAGCATTTCTTAACTCTTACTCTCTTTAGTTCATTGTTTACTTGTTAATCTCTGTTTTTGTTATTAGAATTGCTTGGTGTTTGTTGGTTGTTGATTATTGTTGATTTGAATATCCTTTTAAGTATGAATGAAGTTATTATTGTTGTTAGCATGTTAGATAAGATGATTAGAGGCTAGAACCCTAATGGGTTAGGGAGAAACTAAGGATGTGAATGGTGTATTTGGATTAGGTTAGCAATTTTAGGGGTAATTTGTAGTGGAATCAACTTCCCACTCCTATTCTTCCCTCAAGTAGGATGTATTTGGGGTACGAAAGACCCCGAATACATCCAACACTTGAGTTGGAAGGTTGAAATTGGGATAGTTAGTATTCTATTCACGAAAGCAAATAGAAGCTAACTAGAGAATCACGTTTCTTTAACCCTTCGGGTCTGTCGATGGACTTTGGGGAAGTTAATCCGGATTATCCTTGAAAAGGGAAATCTGGTGGGTTTATCTTAACGGGATTGTCATTTGATTCTACTATCTTGTTTCCTCCTAGTTGCGAAACCTTCGTCCTAATTGTCGTTTGCATCCCGAAATCTCCCGACACCCATTGTTTCCCCTTTTTGACCGAACCATAGTTGTGTTTGTTCTGTTTTCACCCCAAACCTCTTATTATCTCATGAACATAAACCTTACCTAGAGTCAAGTAGTCATAGCTAAGGCCCCTAGCTCCCTGAGAAAGAACGATAAAAACCGAGGTCTACAAACCAGGTTACAGTGAGGGACATGATCCCATGGATCGTGCCCTCCATGCCAATGGGGAAGGCCGCCGGGGGTACTTCCGGTCAAGGGTTAAAAGTCAACAACATAATCCAAGGGATTGCATGGAAATAAGAGGGAAAAATTTGGCGGCATAATTGAATTGAATAGGGAAAGTCGTCGAGCCTATCAGCTTCCATCACACGGATTGCCGGCGTGGCAGTTTGATTCTGGTCCAGGAAATAGGTTCGGTCGCCGGGCTTTTTTTATTTTCTGGCTGGGCGCACGCATTGCTGGGCTGGGCCGAAGGAAGTGAAGAAGAGAGGAAGGCCGCCGGGGGTTATTATTTTCTTTTGGCTTTGCATTGTTGGGCTTGTTCTGCAAATAAGCAATGCCCAGTGGCCTTCTTATTTTTTGCAATTTAATCCAAATAATTTTTGGCCAATTTTCTCGAGTGAAATATATCGGTACAAAATTCGGTGTCTACAGAGAGCCCCCACTTTGATCGAGTACGAATAGAACGAAGGTTAAAGTAGCCTGAGATGCTGACTGCTTGACGTCTGTCTTTGAGATGAATGTTGTTAGTGCTCTTTTATGTGGCGTCCGGGTGGCGGATGCTGTCGGTGCTCCTTTATGTGGCAACTGGAAAATGACTGATGTCGGTGCTCTTTTATGTGGCGACCGGTACATGGCTGATGTCGCTGCTGTTTTATGTGGCGACCGGAAGATGACTGATGTCGGTGCTCTTTTATGTGGCGACCAGAAGATGACTGATGTCGGTGCTCTTTTATGTGGCAACCAGATGATGAATGTCGTCAGTGCTCTTTTATATGTTGCAACCGGATGGCGGATGCTGTCGGTGCTCTTTTATGTGGCAACCGGATGATGGACGATGTCAGTGCTCTTTTATGTGGCAACCAGAAGATGGACGATGTCGGTGCGCTTTTATGTGGCAATCGGAAGATGTCCTGCAAAACAGAAATGACAAACACAGTATCAGTTTCAAGATAAAATCGAGCAAGACCTTACCTTGGGCTGGTTCGGGATGTAGACAGCCCATCTGCATTGAGGAAGGTCGCCTAGGCTTCCTATTTCAATGGGCCTGGTCCGCTTCAATTTGATGGGCTTGGGCTATCCTTGTCTTAAGGAAGGCCGCCAGTCTTTTCCTTTTTTCTTTTTCTTTTTTTTATTTTCTCATTGAAGGAATCTTCCATGGGGCCGCCCACATGCATGTTGATGTTATTTCTTTGGGGAGCAAGATGATGAGGTTGGATATTTCTTAACAATGAGGAGCGTTTGGCATCTTGAGGTGGGTCCTTGAAATGGACGGTTCGTATTCGTTCGCCTTTTCTATAAATACATAGCTTCATTGCATTCATTCATTCACATCTCTTTCATTTCTTCCTCTTGAAGCTATTCAATTTACTCTCAAAAATTTCTTCTTAAAAGTTGATGGTCTTCTCTTTTATTTGGAGAAAAATGCAACCATGGAGCCACATGAATCCTCCTCTTCCTTATGCAGCTGGATGGGCCCATGAAGGCACTTCGAGGTGGAGCTTCGTTCCTGGCGCCCGAGACCACTGCAAGTAAGGCGTCATCCTCTCCTAAGATCAGCGCACGATACGCAACAATCCATCAGCAAACCAGTAGAACATTATTCTTGCTCGAGATCAACCCCAACAAAGGTGCATGCTGCCCACAACCGCGATGCAAGACTCTTCTAAGCATCACCTCAGGCTTTGCACTCCAAAGTCATATCCTCAGGCTTTGCACTCCAAAGTCATATCCTCAGGCTTTGCATTCCAAAGTCATATCCCGATTGGTGTCCATCACTCTACTTTGACTTTCGCCCTGTCTCGGACTCAATCAAGTAAGGGCTATCTGTAGACACCGGATTTTGTCACAAGTTATATAGCATATCTATATAATATAAAAGCGATCAAATAAAGCAGAAGAGGTCGGAAGACAAAAGCTAAAATACGTGCACTCTACACGTAAGAATGTGCTTTAATGGTGCATGCAAGCTCACATGCAAACTTCTACGTAAAATGCAAGCCATGCAAAATCAAGCTCGAGAGATCACAAGTTGGATTCCTCACAAAAAAAATCATGCAATCATCTTGAAAATGCAAATGGAATGCACTACCGTCCAAGTGTGAACAACCAAGTCCCTAGGCAGATGCATTCATCCCCCCCACCGTCCAAAGATGCATGGAGGAGAGGAGGTTCCTCCCCACGTGCTGGTGGCCGGTCGGCCTTGACCATCGACCACACGTGGTCAATTGACCACGAGCTCCCGTCCACTCCAAGTTCACTCCCCCGCCTTAGTGTTTTGTGCCAATCCGGAGATTACAATGTGGATGCATGTATGTTCATGTGTATCCTCTCCTTCATTCTCCTATAAATACTACTCCTCTCAAAGTTAAACTCACTCATCAAATCATTCTTTCTCCCTCACTCAATCCCTCACACAACAATTCATTCCATTTCTCTCTTCTACTCATTCACTCATCTCTTTCTTATATTCTCTCTAATCTTTCTTCTTATCTCTATTCTCATCATTATCCCATCAATCTTTCTTCCAATCCTATCATGACTTTCATATCTTCATAAACCCCTATTCTAAGCCATTTCCTAATCTCTAAGCTTATCCTATACAAAACCCTACAAAAAACCCTATTCTAAACCCACAAAAGCTACAAAAGAACCCTTTTCTCATCCTATTCTTCACCACTTTTCCTTCATCTCTTTTGGTTCATTTTTGGCACTTGTGAGGAGTATCATCAAGAGGTACTAAGAGGAGCACCTTTGAGCAAGAAGGCAAAGCAAGGCCTCTTCTTCAAGTTAGCAATGTAAGCTTTAAAGTTGATTTTGTCTTCTTGTAAATAATGTGTAAATGTTGTACTTTATTTTCTTATAATTCATGTTGCATGTTCTTATGAAATAATTCTATCAAGTTCCTAGTTATTCTCTTTTCCAAATCTTATAAAAGCACACTTGAAACTTTTAGTAGAGTCTTTCCTTTTGTGAGAGGCGAACTCTTAAAGTTCTTACTTTTCGCGTTCGTAGCCTTACCCCCGAATCCATTCTTGGGTTTCGCAGGCGGAGTCTTTCTTGTTTTTCTCTTTGGTTTGTCTTGGCTTTTCCGTTAAAAAGTCAGGTGGCGACTCCCATTCCGAACTAAAAGCACATCGGGTTGCATAAACTATGGTAAAACATGGTTTTACAACGTGCCGATCCAACTTTAAGGCCTTTTCTTTATGTATTTCTAAATAATACTTGCATAAATTACTTTCTTCCGAGCCTAACATTTAAATGAGCAAATTGGATTGAATTTGGAAAGCTTGGAACAAGTGGATGTTCACTCTTAAAGGTTTAATTCAATGACTCATAAAATGTATAAGTAAAGGGAAAGTGATTTTACAGATATTATTCCTGAAATGTGTAATTAAATTCCTTAAAGGGTCTTTTTCAAAGGTTCAAACTTCAGCACAAATTATCAAATCACACCCCAATCCAACGTGGACGTTCAGAAGCCCGAACGGCGAGGAAAAAAGTCCACACATGTTTAGGGTTTATTAATGTAAATATATGCATGTTATAGGGTTTGATTAGAGTATTAAATCCAATTTCATATGATTCAAGTGAGTTATGATGCAAATTGTGAAATTAGAAATTTAAGTTGTGTTTAATTGTTCCATTAATTTCATGTTCTTGAATAAATCTTGAAAAAGAAATAGTTGGTTGTGATTCTTGATTATTAAAGTATTAATTAGTAATTCTTTTTATGTTAATATTGAAAGCATGTTAGGTTTTTATGAGTTGAAATTTTTGTTATGAATTAGACCTTATATGTGAATCATGCTATTAGATTATTAATATGTGCTATGACTATGATGTTATTACGAATTTTCATTGTTTTCCTTTCTTTAATTTAAATGGTTTATAATTAGTGGTTTAATTTCCTTGAGGTGACATGGTGTTTTGTGAAGTTTTGGATGACAATAGTTTAGTGAGACCTTGCTTATTAGTTTGAGGTTTTAAGAAAAGTGTTAATCTATTACATATATTAAAACAAAACAAAAGTAATCTACAATTGACACGTGGCATGTTTATGAAAAAACTCATTTATTTTATAAGATTATTAATTTCATTAAATCACCTATTCATCTTCCCCCTCGCAAGTATTACTCAACAACACATAATCACATTTAAAAAAAGAAATAACTATCCACTGACATTTAGAATTCAAAAAACAACTCAAAACTGATTATATGATAGTATTAAAACCCAAAATTAATATTAAAAAAGAAAAATTAAAATATTAAAATTAAAATTAAAATTAAAATGTGAAAATGAACAATAAATTACAAAGTATCGAAATTTGTCTCAATGTATAAGACAAAAGATTGAGAATTTGATATCATTATGATCATTTACAACAACTAAAAATATTATTTCTTATTAGGAAAATGGTGAATAAATTACAAATATGATCATCATCAAATACATAAATTATACCCCCCCCCAAAAAAAATACATAAATTATAAGTTCATAAAAAATAGACCCTAAGATTCTTGATTTATTCTCCTAATTTAATTATACAAAACTAATAATACAAAAAAACTAAAATATAATTAATATATAATAAAAATAAAATTCATAAGCTTTTTATGAAAAAAAGTATTCATGAGTCAATCTTTCTTCCACCAAAATTACATTTAGCCTACCAGATTTTGTGGTAATAAGTTTTGCACACCGGACATTTGTGAAATAATTTTCACCTTACACGACATTAAGTGAAAGTGATTTTTAGTGGCAAAATTCGGTTACTTTTCATCGAAAATGAGAAAATACAACAATACCCCTATATGACTATGTGAATGTACCATGTCATGTTGCCCATAATATTTAGAACGAAATGGCTTAAATGACCATTATTGTTTTATATGGAAAAAGGTGTGTCAAAACTATAAATAGAAAAACCAATAGTCGATTCCTCTCACACTCCTCTTCTTCAATACTCTCATGTTAATGCCATATGAATTAATATAAAAGGTAAAAACGTCAATTCATATTTAACTGAAAGCCATACGAATTAATATCAATGGTAAAAAAGTCAATTCATATTTATCTTTTTAATGTTATGCCGGAAAATCCAACAAAAATCAATTATAAAATATCTTAGGATGTTTAAATTTATGAACACTTAATGTCAGGTAAGGTGAAAATTATTTCACAAATGTCGGTGTGCAAAAATTATTACCACATATTTAAGGTACGATAAATGTAATTAACTCATAAAAATTAGATTAAAATAAAACATAAGAGATATCAAAGCGTACAACTCCCATAAAAAATCTATATTATTGTTGTATGTTTTCATTAATAACTAAAAAAAGAATAAAAAAATACTAACATTGCGATAAAAAAATGTAAATTAACCTCTCTTTGTTATAAAAAAAAAAAGGTAATGCAACTTTGTTTGGATTAATGTTGCGATTGTTAATATATGCTTAAATTTAATATTAATCATTACTTTAAAATTTATAATTATTAGTTTTTACTACTAAATGGTGATCCGGGAACGACTAGGGAAGCATGTTTAAATACCCAAGGACCAACAATCAACCTAGGGTTTAAGAAAAACCCAACTTAGAACTCAAGAACAACACCAATTTCTAGGGTTTTGATGCATTATCAATAAAAACAACAACAAGAACAAAGAAGATATGAACAAGGATAAAGATCGCTCACCACCTTGAACTCAAGTCTTCCATGGATGCTTAAAGGTGATCCACCAACAAGCCAAAGAGAGACCCAATAGACTTCACCAAGATTAGCATAAAGAAACACCAACTAATTCTTAAATGAGCCACTCCCAATCACCACCATTAATGGATAAAAAAGAGGAAGATTTGAGGGGGAGGCTTTTCAAATACCCAAGAAGAATTTATCTTCCAAATATTTACAATTTTCATTCAAAGTTCTCTTCTCTTACAAATGGGGGAGTATTTGAAGAGGATGGGGGATAATGAAGAGGCCAAATATTACAAAAGTGTCATTACAACTCATTAAATTTAAAGGGAAAACAAAATAAAAGGGATGAAAATGAGAAAAAAGCCGTAGCAGTGGAATGGCACGATCGTGCCATATGGATGCACGATCGTACAACTCAAAACAGCCCCAAAAATGGCTGAAACTCGAAAATGGCACGATCGTGCTATCATACGGCACAATCGTGCCGTGCCTTATGGAGGAATGGCACGATCGTGTCATTGGCAGTATTTTTCTACTGACTTCTAACATCCATAACTTCTTCGTTTTAACTTCGATTTAGCCTTATAATATATTGTTGGAAAGCTCTTGGTGTGTACTATAAGCTCACATAATTTCATAGTCATCGGAGTTATATTGAAGCGGTTATGATAAAAATAGTGAAGACATGTCTTTTCTTGTTTTCCAATTTTGGCCAAAAAATGATATTCTTCAACTTGTTCCCTCATGACTTCGTCCTAGCCTCCTTGGGGTAGGTTTTTCGGGCTTGACTTGATGTTCTATGGTTTCATACCGAATCTTGTGTAATGACCATAAGGCCCCTTTGCTGGATTCCAACCCCGACTTGACTCCTCGACTTGGCATTGAATCTGCTAACTCCATTCTTGTCTTCATGAGTGATTTTCCGAGCTTGAGTGTTGATAAATTAACCGATTCACCATGAGACTTCTTGGATTCGAGACCAAATTCCAAGAGGCATTTGAAAATCTCAGGATTGGGCCATTAGGCTAGTGAGGCCTTAAGTACCCCCTTGATCCTTATGGATCAAATGGTATAATGATTTATAATTTCTCTAAAACAATTTTATTTTAATTATTTTTATAAATAAATTATATTTATTTATGAAAATAAGTTTCCAACAAACTATATTTATAATGTATATGCATAGTCTCTATTATTTTAATCATTTATGCCGATGTTTAAAATTAATATTTTTTGAATGTTATTGATAAAGATTTAAAGAGAATTATAAAGTCAAAGTCAACTAACGTTAACAGACAAAATTTAGCGAAAGACTCAAACGGTAACTTAAATAATTTAATTAATTATAAATATTATAATTCAAATTTTTTTAATGTTTTAATTATGTTTCCTTTTAATGATAATTTAAATAGTTTATTTAAGTATGTGTTAGATTTTTATTTTTGTCTTATTTTTATAGTTAATTAATATGTGATGTTTATGTTTAAATTGGAGCTAAAACTTATCAACTTAGATATATATGTGAAAATGTAATATTATATTTTATCGTCAAATTAATTGTAATATAAAACGATTTTGGTAATTAAAAATCCTTTTAAAAATTATATGAAATTTGACATGGCTATATTTAATATGTATGAGTTTGTTTTTTTCTTAAAAGTTATTATATAAAATGGCATGTAAAATGCCATAAACTGATTTCAAAATTATATTTGTAAAGGATACGAAAAACGGCTATATTCCAATGGCTACTTTTTCCAACGGCTATATTCCAACGGCTATATTCTAACGGCTAGTTTTTGAAATAACATTGTCTATATATACAGCTTCATGTTTGTTGGCCATTCATCCCCCAATTCTCAACAATTCTCTCCTTCTACTCAATTCATCTTATCATCTGTGAAACAATTTACCCTTGAGGCAGCAAAATGGATAGAAGATCTGGAAATAGCCAACAAAATTCTCCTACTTCAAACCCACAATATCCACAATATGGTAGCTATTACAATTATGATTTAAATGCGAATTACTACCATAATCTCTCCCAAACTTCAAACCCACAATATTTGTCTCAACCAAACCACCCCACATTTGTCCCTCCTCCGTCAGGGTCGTTCATAGGGATGCTGAACGACGATGGAAATGATGTGGTTCGGCTTGGATCTCAGAGCCAACCATTCGTTGTTGAAGACGGAGGCAACGAACTTAACAGAAGCGCTTCCATTCCAGCACGGCCCAGGAGAGCTAGAAAAGGTGCGGCGGAATTGACTGACTTGGAGGATGAAATTGTCATTGGCGCATGGTTAAATGTTAGCAAGGATCCAATAGTTGGTACTGGTCAGAAGAAAGATACATTCGAGAATAGGATGTATCAATACTTTTGTGAAGCGAAAGCAAATCGCCCAGATGTTCAGTGGCCAGAAGGTAGAACACCATCAACCATGAAGACCCGCTGGAAGAGGATTAGGGTGCCTGTGACAGACTTCTGTTGCGCATATGCAAGTGTCGTACGCCGCAACCCGAGTGGCTGCAGTGAGGCTGACTACAGCCAAGGAGACATACAAAACGTTGCATGAGGGAAAGGCATTCACGCTTGACAAATGTTGGCAACTACTACGCAATGAGGAAAAGTGGAAGATGCACGTAATTGAAGAAGAGCAAAAGACGCAACACTTCACAAAAAGAACGAAGAACACAGTCAGCGGGGCGTACACAAGTTCGGGTTCTAATTCTCATTGTGTACGAATTGATGAGGACGAGGAAGAGCAACATCCAGACCACACCCCAACCAGCCGCCCACCTGGAAGGGATGCTTCAAAAAGGAATGCGAAGGCCAAAGGGAAGGCTACATCTTCTGACAGTTTTGCTCCACCGAATTTTGTGTTTGAGCAGCTGAGTTCAATGTCAACACATGATGAGAAAAGGGTGGACACACTTGCAAGGCTTGCAGAGTTGAGGGCACAATCGTTGGAAGAGCAGAGAAATTATGCGAAGATTAAGCAGCAAAAGTTGGAAGAGTTAAACAATTACAATAAGGTTAAGCAGAGAGAGTTGGATATGCAAATCATCAATATGGATCTCTCACAGTTTCAGGATGAGGAACAAAGAGAAAAATATGCGAAACTGCAAAAAAAGGCCTGGGAGCGCCTATTAAGTGACGAATGATGAAGCAGGGACGACTATTAACTTTTATTATGCATTATGCTTGTAACATTTTAGTTTCGTTTGATTTTAAATATGTCGTTGCTCTTATTGTTTTTTTAATTAATTACGAGGTTTATATTTTAGGGTTTTTAATTATCTGGCATTTTGGTTTTATGCTAATTTATGAATACATCTTATGCATTATTGTGCGGTCAAATCTGTCATGAAACTTCACAAATCCAACAAATATCTTCACATGCAGTCAAATCTGAAATAATGGAGCATTGTATTATCCAATCAGTGTATTGTCAAATTTTTCTGAAAAGTTGACAATCCACCACACACTTGACATAATGGAGCATTGTATAGTCAATTCATTCTGAAAAAGCAAGTAATTATGTGGATTTCTGTCAAATATCTTCATGTATAGACAATCTAAGACAAGACATCACAATAATTCAATCTTTGAAATAATTTCACATCTGATTTCCATTTGTGTATATATACTACTACCAAAGGAAACATATTGCACCAACAACAAACACTTTATTAAAAACACATATCTGCAATCTAGGTTTAAAGTAGTTATCCAAAAATGTCTTTCAATCCATACGATAATCAAAATATGTCTTACAATCCATTTGATAATGATCAAGTTCGTGAGCTTGATGCGGCTATTGACGAGGCCATTGAAGAGGAGGCCGCCTCTGGTTCGACTTTCCAGAGGGCACTACAGTTAGTACAGGCGTATTATCCAAACTGGAGGCCAAGTAGTCCTCAAGCGTCCCCTCCTACTCGTAGGAGACATCCGCCGTGACCATGAAGAAGCGAATAACCGCCAGACATGGACTACTTCTCGAAAATCCAGTGTGTACCGATGAAATGTTTCGGCGACGGTTCAGAATGGGCCGACACTTGTTCCTTCGCATTGTGAACGCCTTGAGGGAACATTACCGGTACTTCACCCAAAGGAAAGATGCGACGGAAATCGGGCCCATCCCCTCAAAATGCACCGCTGCGCAGCATTAGCGACGGAGCACGCGCGCGACTCGTTGGACGAGTACTTTCGTATGGGGAGGCAACAATCTTTCTGCATCAACAATTTCGCGACGGTGTCCAACAATGTTTTGGGCGGAATACTGCGGAAACCAATCGAACAAGATATGACCCGTCTTCACGGTGGCGAGCAACGTGGTTTCCAGTGAATCTTTGGAAGTGTTGATTGCATGCATTGGAAGTGGGAGATATCCCGCTGCGTGGCAAGGTCAATACCAAGGTGGACACTGGCGGACAAGAATCGCCGTGCTAGAAGCGATTGCGTCGCACGACACTTGGATATGGCATGCGTTCTTTGCGCCTGGTCGAACAATGACATAATTGTGCTTGGCGAGCATTGTTTGATGATCTACTCGAAGGCCGCTCACCGGAAGTTCAATTTACTGCTGGAGGTGAGCATTTTAATTATGGATATTACCTTACTGATGGTATTTATCCGTATAGACCCACCCTAGTCAAATCTATATTAAGACCTCAGCTGCCCAAACACGAGCTATTTGCAACTTATCAAGAAGCAAATAGAAAAGATGTCGAACGAGCATTTGGAATCTTGAAGGCTCGATTTGCTATAGTTCGTCCCCCAGCTCGGTTTTGGGATGTCTCAACCATGAAGAAGGTTATGAGGACATGCGTCATACTGCATAATATGATAGTCGAGGATGAGAGGGACACGTTCACCTATAGCTTTGGTACACCACAATATGATATGCCGTTAGACGAAACAGAACTTACAGCACCAACCATTGGTCGACCCCCAGTTTTCGAAGAATGGTTGAAAAAGAAACTGGAGACTCGTGATAAACAGGAAGGTATGCGCCTTCAAAATGCGTTGGTTAATCATATCTGGATGAAATATGGAGCTACGTACAATCATAACTGATCCATCCATTCCGCAATCCATAATTAAGTTGTATTAATTAGTTATGTCGTACCTAGTGTTTAATTGTGTACTTCTTTTTAAGTATTTTCATTTCTTGTTCTGTTAGTTTAATCTTTGTTTTTATGTTGCATTTATATTTTGTTCAGGGTTGTACTTTGACGACTTTTATTAATGTAATCTTTAACATGTAATCTTTAACGTAATTATATTTCTGTTTGCTGTATTTTATATTACTCATTAGGTTTATTGTTTAAATACTAGCTATTGCATTAATCAACATATTTATTTTTAAAAATTTTAAACATAATCATTTTTTAAATACAAAATAAAAATTTTATAATAAAATAAAAATATATTAGTACAGTATTTTCACATTTCTAATTAATTTTTAATATTTAAATTATTAATTATAACTATACAATTTCATCATTGTAGAAAATAAATATAGTCCAATACAAAAAAAAAAAAGAAAACAATTATACTCTACATGTGGGTCCCATAATCCAATAAAATATTACTCCCTACCCCACTTATCCCTCACCTCATCCCCCAACTCTAAGAACACCATTAACAATACCATACCCCAACACCCATTAAAATAATACTATTTCCACTATTCATACCCCACTCATCCCCCAATCCCAGGGACACCAATGTGGATAGCCTTATTGCGCGTCACTGCCGTATCCCCGAAGGAATACAAGGCGAGAAAGAAAACTACAACTGTCTGTCAACGGCAAACCAACTAACAAACTCATACTTCGAAATAAACCTCAAAACTAACTTCAAGTTTCTCATAAAAGAAAAGCAACATATTTAACGACTTCTAGACATGTCGTCCTCACTTCTAATTCCCGTCCCCAGCATATAGATCTTCACCTGAAAACAAAGCATTTCAAAAATGAGGGGGAAATCTCAATAATGTCTACCCCTAACGTTAAAAAACAAGTTAATTTTATTTCAATTCATTTGAGGGAGAGGGAACCAGTCAAACCTTTTCATAAACCGTTAAACCCTTACAACTGTTTTCTTCAACCCAACCCATTCGTTTTATTATGCGGGCGGGATATCAAATCCCATAAAGTAACATCGCCTACCAAAGGCATCAAAACATTCACCTGCCAAAGGCATCAATGATAACCACCTACCAAAGGCATAAATATAATAATCGCCTACCAAAGGCATAAATATAATAATCGCTTACCAAAGGCATCAATAATCGCCTACCAAAGGCATCAAAATAATCGCCTACCAAAGGCATCAAAGAATAAACCCGCTTAATGTTTCACTTGAGTTATTAGTATATTATGCAAAGCTCAGCTCACAGCCCTCAAGTCAATCCCAACCCAGGTTATCAAAACCAATAACAAAACTACTTATAAAAGACCATCACGATTTCTCAGCTCATAAATCAACAATCACAAATAGACATCAAAACAGATGGCCACATTTTCAACATAAAGTCTCCTTTCGGAATGCAATTCTCAAAACAGATTAGAAAACATTAAAACACATTTAAAGAGCATCCCGGTGGGGATTAGAGCATAGACATTACCTGGTTAGCTTCACTTCACAGCAAAACGAACACACTTGAGCTCACTAACGACGCGAATTAGCTCGGACCTAAAAGTAGGATAATTATTCTAATCAAAACGTGCCCTTCGAAGTTAGTATTAACTACCTCCTACCTAACCCTCCCCTAGGAACACTATAGGTTCCTATCAATCATGAATTTACACTTTAAATTACCTAACACATTCTAAGTAATCGCATAATAATACCAAATAAACCTTTACAACACAAAACACATTCATTAATAATTCACATAAACAAGACAGATTACAGCATCCACATAAAAAGGGTCGAAACTTGACTTCCCGACATCCTATTGGTCTGGTTTTGGACTTTTCGGAAACCTCGGGATGTCTACTAAAACTCTTAAGCGTCATCTTTCCAAACTGTCCAGATCTGACCTAGGTCTGGTAATCGAGGTATAAGTCGACTTATAAAATTCCAAAGTTCGGTCCGTAAAATTCCTATGAAATCTAACATCTAAAGAAACCTTCAGTTCAACGGGTTTGATCAAAGGACAACTATACTAATCGTGGTGACCCGATCTTTAGACCCCATCAAAATTGTCCCGTTACCGGTTTCCATTTAATTTGCAAATTCGGATCTAACTTTCACCATTCGATCCAAGGGTCCTAATTTGGGCTTAAAACAGTAACTAAGGTCCAAGGTAATTAGTATAATCCAACTAAAGTCCACACATCAAACTTCCTACCATCAAAACCAAAATGTAAAACATGAAATCAACGTTAATATTTCCACTAACCCTAAAAGCATGCATGAAATAATAATAACATTATCCTAAACATGAATTCTACAATAAACTATTTCAAGGTCCTATAATAACAACATGGATGATCATAAAATACGAATTTCTTAAACAATAATCAAGAAAGAACTTAAAGAACATGTGAATAAAATATAAAGAACATGTAAACATTCAAACTACCAATCAAGAATCTCAACAACTAATTTCTTTAAACAAGATTTAATCAAGAATCATAAATTAATAAACAAGAATCGAACTTTAGTAATTCAATCGCCTAACTTATTAAACAAGATAAAATTAAACATGATTGAAATAAAGAACATGTGAATACTTAACTAACGATTCAAGAATTAATCTAGGTAATTAAACTTTAAAAAATTCATGCATACAATAATAGTATTTTCTAAAACCCTAACATGATTCACAAGAAACAAGTACCTTAAACAATTGAACAATAATAATTTTACTACAACTATTACAACCCTAATACACCAAATTAAAACATAAAAGTTACATAAAATAATTTAGACAATTTACAATAAATAATACAACACAATAACAAATAATTACAAATTACAACTTAATAAAATTACACTCTTAATTACCCAATTACAAGATTTAAAACAAGAAATAATAATAATACAATAATAATAATAACAGAAAATAAGGAAAAAGAGAAAGAAAAGTTTCAAAAAGATTAGGGTTTACGTCAAGGGGGTTCTGGGCGACGGGTTTTTCCGGCGAGGGCTGACAAGGCACAGCGGCAGCGTCGAGGGAGGAGCGGAGGTCGGAACTCGTCAACGACGGTGGAGGTCGGTGCAGGCGCAGTTGGTGGAGTTTTCGAACAGGGTCTGCGTCTTCTTCGTCGGTCTGAGCGTTGGGCGGCAACTCCAGTTGTCGCGATCTCGTCTGGGTGGCGAGGCGGCGGGAACCACTTCTAGTGGTGACCTGAGCGGCGGTCTCACGGTGGCAGGAAGGCGGGAGATAGAGGGAGAAGGGTAGGTTTGAGAGTCAGCGAAGGAGAGAGAATGAGAGACAAGAAAGATGATGGTGGTGCTCCGGTGGATCGCGGCGGTCGTTTGGTGGTCGGCGCGGCTGTGGTTGGGTGGACGGCAGAGAGACGGGGAGGGAGAGAGAGAGAAGGAGAGGTGGGGTGAGAGGCTAGGGTTAGGGTTTGAGTTAGGGTTTTGAAAGGGAGATTAACCTTTTATACTAACTACTAATTAAGGCCCAACAATACTATTCTTAATACTAATCCAACCCAATACTAAAATCTGATTTTTTTTTTTTTTGGAAAACAACTAATAACAATAATAATAGTAATAACAATAATAATACCAATAATAATATTATTAATAGTAATCACATAGCAAATAATATTCACATAATTATTCATATAACACAATAATATTAATAGTAATACTAATAATAATAGAGTAAAACTAATAAAACTAAACCCAGGAAATTACCGATATACCCTTGTTAGTCCCTCACGATCCTACGAGCTCAAGTGCTAGCAAAAAATAACACAAACGAATAATAATAAATAACGAAGTCAAACATAATATACTAACGACGTCACGGTCAACATCTTTGGATTTTTCGGGGTTTTACAAAATTACTATTATACTTTATTATATATAATTAAGACAATATTAAAATGAAATGTAGATTTTAGTATCCTTTACTATCATATTTTGTAAATTAATTTTGAAGACAATTTGTGCGATACAAATACAAAAATAATGATAGAACGATTGCTCTATAATTGTTTTTATTAATTTCTAATAATTATTTTAACTGATAATTATTATAAAATTCCTCCAAAAAAAATTACATGTTAATGCTAAAAAGTTTTCCCGTGCATCGCATGGGATATACAATGCTAGTTAAAGAATTAAAACTTGTTTAATTAAGTTCTAGCTTTAGTTAACCATGAAGTTTAGGCCCTGGTTGGGTTATGAGGAACCCTTAGACCTTAGCCCACTATTTTGGGCTCAAATTAGGACCCCGGGATCGGATGGTGAAGGTTAGAACCGGAATTACCGACTACAAGTGAATCGGGAACGGGACAATTTCAATAGGGTGTAAAGAACGGTTGGACCACCATAAGTGGTATAGTCGTCCTTTGACCAAATCGTTTGAACTAGAGGTTACTTAAGATGTTAACTTTCATAAGAATTTTGCGGATCGGACTTTAGAGTTGTATAAGTCAAGTTATACCCCAATTACCATACCTAGGTCAAATCTAGACAGTTTGGATTGATGACTGTTTTTGAGAATCTTAGAGTGTGTTTTAAGTCTCGAGTTCAACATAAGAGTTTTAGTAGACATCCCGAGGTTTTCGGAAAGTCCAAAACCAGACCCAAAGAATGTCGGGAAGTCAAGTTATGGCCCTTACTATGTGAGTGATGTAACATGTCCTGTTGTTTGAAATGTGTTGATATGTGAAAATGTTGATTGGTTTTAATATGTTGATTATTTGAAATGTTTTATTTAATTGTAAATGTGGTTATTTATTTGAAAGGTGTGTGTAGTTTAAAATGTGTTAATTCATGAATAATGGAAACCCTATGGTATTCCAAAGAGAGGGTTAGGTAGAAGGTAGTTAATACTAACTCCGAAGGGCACGCTTTAGTTATAGAAAATAATTCTATTTTTTTAGGCAGAGCTAGTTCGCGTCGTTAGTGAGTTCAAGTGTTCGTCAGTTGATGTCATGTGAAGATATTTAGGTAATGTCTATACCCTAATCTCCATGGGATGCTCTTGACTAGTTTTAATGATGTTTTTACTTTGATTTCGGAGTTTGCATCCCGAAGGGGACCTTAACTGAAACTTGACTATCTATTTTGATTGAAAAAATTGCGTTCTTTGACTTATAAAGTATAGACAATCCATTGGTTTTTGTGTTCAAAGTGTGTTGGTTTGGAATTGTTGTTTGAAAGTGTTAGTTTTAGAAAATGTTGGTTGAGACTGGTATGACTTGAGAATGTAAACTGGACAAAATAAATTATATGACCAAATACGGGTTCGGGTAGTCTCCCCATGACCAGGATAGGTTCCTGCACGGAGACCTTAAACTGTTTTGGTGATTTTTCCCTGTTTTTTTGAGGCATGAATTCTATAAAAGGTTTTTCCTGTATAAATTAGTTGTCTGCTTTAATTGTTGGAAAATGTTGTGATCTGGTCTCAGTATTGGACGTTAGGTTTTGGAAAAATGGGTTGGGTGTTGTTTGAATGTTGATGACTGATAACTCATAAGACATTAATATCCAAAGTGAAACATTCAGCGGGTAAATTTTGTTACTTCTCTGAGGCAAGGTGTGCACACGTGTTAGAACCGTCTGAGGATCTAGTATCCTAATCCTTGTTTGGGATTAGCCATCCAAATTTGGGACCATCTATATACTTATGTCTCATCCCTTGTTTGAATTTGGACCTTCTGAAGACTTGATGTCTCGTCCCTTGTGTGAATCGGGACCTTCTAGAGACTTGATGTCTCGTCCGTTGTCTAAACTAGGATCGTCTAGAGACTCAATGTCTCGTCCCTTGTCTGAGTTCTGATTCTAAAGGCAGAGACCTCTGAAAGATCACCCACATAATAAAATTGAACTAATTTCGATAAGGGAACTACTCTTACTCTAGGTGCTGAATCTGACCTTGATGTTTTGACTATGATTCTGATTTGGATATTTTGTTTCGAATCTCATTATAATAGTTGGATTACCTGGATAGAGAAGTTATGTTGAGTTCATTATATGATTTACTTTGATTGCTCTGAAC
Organism: Portulaca oleracea; assembly: GCA_029582165.1. Taxonomy (NCBI): domain Eukaryota; kingdom Viridiplantae; phylum Streptophyta; class Magnoliopsida; order Caryophyllales; family Portulacaceae; genus Portulaca; species Portulaca oleracea. Next base: position 9,606,582 of record CM055885.1, on the reverse strand, counting down.
TGAGAATTGAATTGTTTTCTTGGATTTGAGAAGTTACTCTGATCATCTAATGTTATTCGAATAGTTTTGCTGAGTTGAGAAGCTTGAACCTTAAACTCTTAGAAGGGACTCACTACACGTAAAGCGACGATTTGAATCTGAGATTGAACGTCACTTGAGCTTTTTGGAACATTGTCATTTCTGAGTTGAAAGCTTGTACTATTGGTTTCTAAGTTCTGTTATTTCTGAACTCTGATTATTTTTGGGTTGAGATTCAAATGAGTTGCGAAAAGGTTTGACTTGTTCCCCTCCCTTAAATGAATTGAAATGAATTTGAATTGTGTTTGACAGTTAGGGTTAGACAATATTGAGGTTTCCCCCCTCATGTTTTTAAATGTTTTGTTTTCAGGTGAAGAGTTAAGTGCGCCTTCTCGATGTCCATTCTCCGTCACCGACGATATTCGGTCTCATTTCGTGACGAATAGATACCGTTAATTGAGTATTTTTCCTTGTAATTCCTTCACTTGGTTGGGATATTGGTGTATTTTGAAGAATTTAAAGAAAAGCCACAAAAAATCAAGAAAAGACAAGAAGAAAGGTGAAAAGCATCTCAAAGCCATGTCCCAGCTCAAGGACGCAGCCCAGTCCGGTGATAAGAGGCTGGCAGCGTATAGGACCCTCGGAAAGAGTGACCCTCTTTCCGTGATGCGCTACTTAAACAATCGAGAGTCAACTAAGGTTGCTTAATCCTCAAATAAGGATATTTTTATTTTACGAAATTCATTTTCGGGGGTAACTTTTTACTTATTCAATAATCAATTTTTATTATTCACATGTTTGAAATTACGTCAAATTAATTTACAAATAATTAACATAAAATCTGATTCAAATCCGGGCCAAAACCCAATAGAGAATACTTGGAAAACTCAAAGGCCATGTGACCTTTAATAATTCGTATGGTATTTTCCCTTGAGCGGACTCCGGATCGGAATATGGAATTACGTAAAATGATAAAAAGAGATTATATAAAAAAAGAAAGAGTCGGCAGCCGATTTAAGGAAACAGGCAAACCATAAAATAATAAAATGACTCCGGTCTACGAACCCGAATTCTAACTTCGGGGGCAAGGTTACGAATTTGAGAATTAAAATAATTCTTGAATTCGCCTATTAGAAAACAGACTCTACTAAAATGAAACTTAAAATGAAATTGAGCGGGAATAACTTTTTAATAAATTTCACGAAATTATTATTCAAACATGCAAATGAAATAAAAGAATAACGATTTTTTACAAAGAATGTACAAATAACACGTTTACATGAAAGAAACTACATTATTGAAATTTAAAGGATGAACGAACCTCACTTAGAACTTCAAGATGATGAGTGGAAGATCAAACTCCTTATGATGACCCTTGACCGTGGCTTGATGATGGCTTGGAACGAGGGTTCTTTTATGATGGATGTGGTTTATGATGATTATGGTGATGGTTATGGATGATGAAAGAAATATGATGTGATAAGAAAAGAAGAATGGAGAGAATAAGATGATGATTACAGAGAGTTGACGGTAATATTTGGTGGTGAGTGTTGATGAAATGTATGGAGGAAGAGGGTGGTATTTACAGGTGGATGGTGAGGTGGTGAGGATGCAAGGTGAGGGACATGATCCCATGGATCATGCCCTCCATGCCAATGGGGAAGGCCGCCGGGGGTACTGCCGGTCAAGGGTTAAAAGTCAACAGTATAATCCAAGGGATTGCATGGAAATGGGAGGGAAAAATTTGGCGGCATAATTGAATTGAATAGGGAAGGTCGTCGGGCCTATCAGCTTCCATCACACGGATTGCCGGCGTGGCAGTCTGATTCTGGTCCGGGAAATGGGTTAGGTCGCCGGGCTTTTTTTATTTTCTGGCTAGGCGCGCGCGTTGCTGGGCTGGGCGGAAGGAAGTGAAGAAGAGAGGAAGACCGCCAGGGGTTATTATTTTCTTTGGGCTTTGCATTGTTGGGCTTGTTCTGCAAATAAGCAATGCCCAGTGGCCTTCTTATTTTTTGCAATTTAATCCAAATAATTTTTGGCCAATTTTCTCGAGTGAAATATATCGGTATAAAATTCGGTGTCTACAGAGAGCCCCCACTTTGATCGAGTACGAATAGAACGAAGGTTAAAGTAGCCTGAGATGCTGACTGCTTGACGTCTGTCTTTGAGATGAATGTTGTTAGTGCTCTTTTATGTGGCGTCCGGGTGGCGGATGCTGTCGGTGCTCCTTTATGTGGCAACTGGAAAATGACTGATGTCGGTGCTCTTTTATGTGGCGACCGGTACATGGCTGATGTCGCTGCTGTTTTATGTGGCGACCGGAAGATGACTGATGTCGGTGCTCTTTTATGTGGCGACCGGAAGATGACTGATGTCGGTGCTCTTTTATGTGGCAACCAGATGATGAATGTCGTCGGTGCTCTTTTATATGTTGCAACCGGATGGCGGATGCTGTCGGTGCTCTTTTATGTGGCAACCGCATGATGGACGATGTCAGTGCTCTTTTATGTGGCAACCGGAAGATGGACGATGTCGGTGCGCTTTTATGTGGCAATCGGAAGATGTCCTGCAAAACAGTAATGACAAACATAGTATCAGTTTCAAGACAAAACCGAACAAGACCTTACCTTGGGCTGGTTTGGGATGCAAACGGCCCATCTGCATTGAGGAAGGCCGCCTAGGCTTCCTATTTCAATGGGCCTGGTCCGCTTCAATCTGATGGGCTTGGGCTATCTTTGCCTTAAGGAAGGTCGCCAGTCTTTTCCTTTTTTTCTTTTTCTTTTTTTTTTTCTCGTTGAAAGAATCTTCCATGGGGCCGCCCACATGCATGTTGATGTTATTTCTTTGGGGAGCAAGAGGATGAGGTTGGATATTTCCTACCAATGAGGAGCGTTTAGCATCTTGAGTGCTAATTGAGGAAGGCCGATGACCCTTCCCATTTATTTAACCTCTCATGATTTGACCCAAAGTGGAATGTCATGCGATTTTCTTTTGTAACCTCTCATGTTTTGACCCGTTAGTAGAGTGCTAATCGAGTTCATGCTTCGTAGCTCTTAGTTCTTTCCATTTGATGTTTTTAGGAAGATTCCCTAAAAACCTATGGGAATCTAAAGAAGCTCTTGAAGTTTGTTGATTCCTTGGGAGAGTTTGCCCGCTACATTCTCACAGCTACTGCCTTTGCAACTTTTCAGTCATGTCTGGTGGCTTGGATTGGCAAAACCCACCATGTTTTAGGGAGAGCTCTGGCTGAAAAGTTTTGGGATACCACCAATTCCTTTCATTTGTCAATAGGTGAGATGACGGTGACCCCAACAGATTTTGTTATGATCACAGGCTTTTGTTGGGATGGCCAAAATGTGGAGTTTCTCAAAGATCCTTCTCCGGGCGTCATGGCTATGTTGGGCCCTGTGTTGGCACGCCTCCGGCCTGAGCAAGGTTTAGCCAGCTTGTCATACCCACACTTCGAGGCCTTATTTAGTAGTGACCACTTCGCAACTCTTTCGTTGGACCAGCGTCGCTTCTTGTTCATGGTGTACTTCGTTTGTTCCACCATCTTTGCCAACCATGGTGACAACATATTGTTGTCTTGGATGGGAAATTTGTTGGACTTTGACGGTGTTCATCAACTAAACTGGGGCAAAGCAGCCTATGCAGCATTTCTCCATGTCCTCCGTCGTGGGGTGAGGATTTCCCAAAATGGCGAGCCTAATCTTATGCATCTCGCTCGTATGCACTTTCAATACGGCCCTACACTATGGAAGCTGCTCGAGGTATGTACTCAAGACGCTTTCCTTTTTGTGTTATTCCACTTCCTTTGTTTATATCATGTGCGAATTACTCTCTCTTTATGCAGGCATGGGCTTGCGGATATATTGGTTCTTTGAATATTCGCCCTAAGAAGGCTAGCTTGGTCCCTGCTATTGAACGTTGGCCTGTCAAGAACATACAAGGCAAGAAGTTCCTTGTAGGGCGCTTGGATGACATTCGGAACGTCCTAGATAACCTTACACCGGTATGGCTTCTTATCCTTTCTTCTTCCTGTTTAAGTTATCGGTCATTTGTCATAACATCCCCCATTGTAGGCCCAAGTGAACTGGCGCCCATGGGAAGGTTTCGATTTGGAACGGCTCCCAGCCCCCTTGGAGTTGGCAATGCATGACACACGTCTTCGTGTGTTGATCGAGTTTCCTTCGGGCTTCGTTTAGTATATAGGGGAGCGTGCATCGATGCAGATCTTAGGGCGCCATCCGCCACTTATTCTAATGGACCCTCCAGAGCAGATGTTTGGGCCTTGGCGCTTAGACGCAGATCCTTGGAGAGACGCCATCCAAGGTCAGGAATTTGAGCAATTCATTGTAAATGCCTTAGAAGATCGTTTCGCCAAAGAGCTCGATCGGTACCTCAGTCGTGTAGCTTTTAGGGTGATATGTATCCCTTCCCTTATACTACTCTCCATCTTTGCGCATTATGTTCATTTTCTGGGTACTTGCCAACTTGGGCCTTTTGGCAAGGCCGTTGAAGAAGGAATACCTGCTGGAGAAGAGAAGATTAGAGGCTTCTTGGAGGTAGAAAAGAGAAGCTCATGCTTTGCATTACAGGAGTTTGATCAGAAACCGGTAATTTTCTTTCTATTTCACCTCTTGTTGTTCCCTTTTTTTTCTTTTGAATAACCTTAGTCTTGTGTCCTTTCAGCCAAGGTGGGCACGCTTTTGGGGTATAATCAAGGAGTGGAGCACCATGAAGAAGCATATCCATCAAGCATTCACTAGCTCAGGCAGATATCAGGGTAATGTAGCCAGAGGCGCGGATGTGGAGGCTGATGCAAAGTCTGACCCTAGGGAACCACCGCCACGATCGAATGTCATTCCTCCTCGCCGAGAAGCACCTCGTCGTTCATCCGCTGGAGAATACACTTCACATGTCTAGTTTCGCGAAGAAGTAGGTGGCTCTTCTCGCGTCCCATTAGCACCGGTTCCCGAGGGTCGAGGGAAGGGTGTTTTGATCGAGGGTCAAGGTTCTGTTGGCTCTAGTAAGAGTGGTTCTGGGGCCCATTCTCACCATTCTGAGTGTATGAAGGATGATATGGCTCAAATGTCCTTGGGAGAGCCTCATGATCAGGGAGGCTCGTATCACAATACTGGATATGGTGGCAACACTCGACCTCCTTCATATTGGGTGGAGGATAATTCAGAGTCCAGTGTCACCTACCGACCTTCTCATTCTCGCCAAACTCCTGCTTCCGTGCGCTCTGGTCGTCGATGTTGCGAGATAGTGTTGAGGGATCGTGACTCAGGTACATCCGTAGGGTATATATACCGATACTCAGACCCTAGCGGATGACGCTACTTCATATCATGCATTTCCTACTGCTCCCTCATTTGGCTCTAACACTTACTCCGCGGGGTGGCCCATCCCTGCTCCTGATATGGGTCCTTCATGGCCCATGGGCCCACAAGAGTGGTCATCACCTCAACATTCTTGGTTCGGAGGATCTTTTTCTTCTGGTTGGCTAGCCCCCGGTTATGCAACAGATTCTGCTTGGCCGACTCCTTCTTTTGGTTAGTACGTCCCGGAGCATTCTTGGCTGGCTGCCTCGCAAGAATCTTCCATGTCATCACCTTCAAGGACGTCTCCGATCCCAACAGAGGTGCCTTTTTCTAAGCCATCACCTCCAAGGGAGCCATCTCCAAAATCGTCACCACCAAGGGAACCATCTTCTGTTCCGAAGCAGACACGGAACACTCCTTTTCCTCCTCAAGTGCCTTTCTCACCTCTGACACCTCCAGTTCGTTCATACCCGATATTATCGTGCCTCGACACCGTGACCGGCCTTGATTATTACTCCTGGGATACTTATTTCGGTATTGGGGGTACTTCCAATGCCGGAACTTCGAACGTTGGTGATGGCATGGCTGAAGATAGCGGTGACTCGAGCTCCTTGATGTGATTTGACTGAAAGCTCCTCCTGTATGCAAGACTCATGCAAGACCTCTCTTTTTTTTATGCAAGAATTTTAATGTACGACTTTTTTTTATTAATGCAAGACTCTATTAATGCTTTGTATCATGACTCAAATATCTAATGCATTTATGTTTTATTTATGCAATGGGATCCATCCCGCTTCCCCAAATGAAAAAGATAAAAAAGAAAATGAAAACCTAAGTGTCAGAGTTCATCGGGCATAAATTTCAGAATAGGTCTTGATTGGTTCGATAGATAACTCGAAGAAGACAATACACACGGGCCATAAAAGCAAAAAATCCCAAAAGCCTAACAAAAGAAAAAGTCTTGCGGCCTTCCTTTGGGCCGAATAGGAACTGAGGATGGGCGAGGTGTGCGCGCGCCTGCTTGCTGAAGAGTAAGGTCGCCTGTCCTTGCCTTTTTTTTCTCTCTTTTTTTTTTTGTTTTTTAGCCGTTGCAAAGCTTGAATCATGGGATATGATCATCAACGGTTGTATCATCGTTTGTGATGATTCTTAACCCATTTTTAGTCTCCTTTGAATAGTATAAATACCCCCCTCCCTCCCAAACATCCACAATTCGTCCAACATCTTTTGTGAAGTATTAAAGAGAGCTACAAAAAATCCTCAAAAAGAAGAGATCGATGGCTTTCAAAAAGAAGCTAGCAACTTGGATGACCACTCTATCCAAGGAAGAAAAGCGAGAGCTTGGAGATCTAAGCTGACGCAATTACTGAGTTTGCGTCAGGTGCGTGCGAATCTTGATTTCCTTCGGGTCGCTGAAACATTTTGGGATTCCAAAATGCATGTGTTTCGCTTTGGAAAGAAGGAATTATGCCCATTGTTGAAGGAATGGTCCTCACTCTTGGGAACAAACCATTGTGCTCCTCCAACTTCGCCACCGTTGTCTACTAACTCCAGCAAGGACTACAAGGAGCTGTTGTGCCTCCTCGCGTCATCGGAAATGCCTTAATTGGAGAGAAGGTACGTTATCAAACCATTGTTGAATACTTTCAAGCTCCTGAACTTTAGAGTAATGCCCTGTGATAAGGGTTCGAGCTCTCGTGCTATGCCTTTTGGGCGAATTCTATTTCTACCATGGAGGATAACGCACTGGCCCGGTCAATCTGATTCGAGTTGTCGAGGACATGGCTCGGGGTTACAACCCAGTTCCTTTAATGCTGACAGAGACATGCTGAGTCTAGATTACCCTGATCCTGAGCATGAATTCTGAGGAAGCCCCCTGTTACTTCAAGTAATTATTATATGCCATTTTTTTAGTTTGGGTTATATTGGTGTGCAATTATAACCCTTACTAATTATTTTCTCTTTGTTGAACAAATATGGCTGATGGAGCATTTAGGGCTTGTGGACCCACGACGTCTTCTGCTTTGATGAACTACGGTCAAAGGAAGAGAAAATTCATTGATCTTCGCTCCGTTACAGCATGGATCTCATTCCTGAAAGCGCCTCGGGATATCATGTGGTGGATTAAGCGGTGGTATATCCCTGAATATGTCACTTGTGACTCAAAGAATGCATATGTGTGCATTGCTGGTCTGACTCACATGACCTATTACTTCCCTGATCGAGTGTGAAGGCAGATGGGACAAAATCAAATCATCCCTGAACTGATATGTGAAGGCCCCGAGTTTCTGAAGATTCGTCAATTTGTCGTGGAATCATGGCTAAAATATTGGGAGAAAAGGCTCACCATTCGTGCCCCTTCGAAAGCACACGCATCTCCCTATGTTGATTCGGGCTATCATGGTTGGTTGATAGCGGCTGTGGAGCCTCGCCGTGCCGGAGAGGTGAGAAGAGAACAATCAGCAACGTCGGTGAAGGAAAGACTTGGTCTCCGCACCACAGTAAAGGACTGGTTAGGGCCTAAAAAATTTGCAAAGGACCGGCTTGAACCCAGAGCTGAAGGTAGAAAACAGCCGAAGAGAGTATATCACCCAAAGAACACAGAGACAGGACTAGTCAGTCAAAAAGAAGAAGAGACAAACCCCGAGACTATTGGCGATGCAATGGAAGTGAATGAAGATTAGGAGATGGAAAGAAATGAAAGGAAGAAATGAAGTTGTTGTTGCCATTAAATAATCTTGTATTTGATTTTTCGAATTTTCAATAACAAGCAATGTACTTTTGTCCCTTAATGAAATAAAAAAAACAACATTCTTCTAATCATTGTTCAATTTGCAAATTATATCTTTATGAGAATACATTTTAATATAACCCAAGTGTTTGGAAATTGGTTCTTCAGTTGCTTGGTCATATTTAAGCGTAACAACGTTTGAGCTTATCCAAATTTGTGGGTCGAATAACATCTTCTCCATCCATAGTAGCAAGTCGGGCTGCTCTTCCAGGTAGAATCTCCTCAATCATATAGGGACTCTTCCAATTAGGTGCAAACTTCCCTCTAGGGTCTTGTAGAGGTGCCCTCATCTTCTTAAGCACCAAATCACCTTCTTGAAGTGCACGATCCTTAACTCTCTTGTTGAAAGCACGGGTGATCCTGCTTTTGTATACTTGCACATTATGCAATGCCCTTAATCGCCTTTCATCTATCAACATCAAATCCTCGAACCTTGCTCGTCCCCATTCTGCTTCTGGCAACTGACTTTCTGCTACTATTCTTAACGAAGGAATTGCTAACTCAACTGGAAGGACTGGTTCATGTGATGGAGATGCAGCTAGGAAATTAGAAACGACTCAGCCCTTTATGGACTTTTGAGGCAAGTATTGGAGGTTGAACTTTGAGAGTATGACAACCCATCGAACGATGCGGTTATTGATGGTGGGTTGTTCCATGATGAACTTGACGGGATTGTTCTCGGCTATGACATACATAGTGTGTGAGAGCATGTAATGCCTTAACTTCTTGGTAGCTCATACCAATGCAAGAGCCATCTTCTCTATGTCAGCATACTGACTTTCGTACTCCAGGAATTTCTTGCTCAAGTAATAGATGACGCTCTCTTGACCTTTTATCTTTTGAGCCAACATAGCCCCCATTGTGGAGCTGGTTACTGTAAGATAAAGGAGGAGAGATCTGGTACTGGAGGCATAAGCACCGGAGGATGTTGCAAATACTCTTTAATTTTGTCAAAAGCAGCTTGACATCGATCGTCCCATTCTACCTTACTTCCTTTTTTTTTCCAATTTCTTGAATAAAGGCTCACATGCCATGGTGAGTTTAGAAATGAACCTGCTGATGTATTGAACTCGCCCTACAAATCCCCTTATCTCCTTTTCTGTTTTGGGCAATTGCAGATCTTGAATAGCCTTTATTTTTTAGGGATCTACTTCAATGCCTCGTTGGCTGACCACATAACCTAGCAATTTTCGAGAGGTGACACTAAAAGTGCACTTTGCGGGGTTAAGCCGCATCTTGTATTTGTGAAGCCGAAGGGAGAATTTACGGAGATTAGGAACATGCTCATGTCTCGTCCTAGACTTAACAATCATATCATCAACATAAACTTCTACTCCCTTATGCATCATGTCGTGAAGTAAGGTGTTGGCGGTCTGATGTATGCAAGGTCGCAATGACCTCACAAACACCAAACAGACGCACAACACTGGAAATCTGTGACATCACAATGAATTTGAATACAACCAACTCAAAATAGGGTTCAAATCAACAAGGATCAAATGGATGATGTGTGAATGTGATCGGACGAACAAGATACACAATCGAACAGAAATGAGGTGTTTTGGGACCTCACAATAGAAAATCAAATGCAATTAACTCCAAAACAGACCAAACAACATCAAGAACTCATGAGGGATTTTGGGACTCGTTCAAATGGATTGAAATCAACAGTGAGGGATGAAAAAATCTAGAAAAGGAAAGATAGACTTGAGCTCAAGCTGATGCAGGCACACCACAGCTAGAACACAAGGGCAATGGACTTGATTACCTCAATGGATACAGGCACACCACCATTGAAGTCACCAAGCTCTACATGCACACTATGATTGCCAAACCCTAGATACTGAAGTAGAATTAACCAAGGTTGAGAGTTTAACGTCACTCACAAATAAGAGGCTCGAACACTCTTCTATTTTATCAAATTCATATGTCAAGTTGTTATCTACAATGACCTCACAGAGGGTATATATAAACCCAATTGAGATATCTAATTAGGAGTTTCTTAAGCAAAAAGAAAACATCCTAATCTTGCTTAATTAAACTAATTACATCAGAATAAGATAATATGTAGCTAATTTATGAAGCTTCTAGATCATTTGGAAGATACTAGAAACATCACACATGGCGCTTTCTCATTGGAGCATCATTCTTCACTTGGATACCAAATTCGTGGCTGCCAACTGTCAAAACAAGGCTGGTGAATCACCTCACGAGCTGGAAGGACCTCAACAGCTTGAAAGTGACGTCTTCATAGAGGACCTCAATGACAAACACCTCATCGAATTGGAAAGACCTCAACAACTCAAGAAGTGAAGTCAAAAAGATGCAAATAGTCTTCCTCCAGTAGGGAACGTCCTTGTACGTCCAAATTCTCAGCACATTCAAGATGGAGGTCCTCGTGCGTATATTCAGATTGCATAGAAGGCTAATGACCTCCAACTGGATCAACCATTGACATTTAGGAAAGCTCAATAATAAACTTCCTTGACATCCAAAGAGAAGAGAATCACAAACCAAGTTGAAAAGAACAACCGACTCTAGATAAACGTCCTCAATGCATGTCCAGAATGAGATAGCTCTGTTGAAGCCAAGTGACCTTCGGACCATGTAAACTTAGACATTATGAATGACTCTTGGACAATCATGGAAGGCACTATGCCACTATTATTGAGACAGTAAAGATGTCCTCACATTAGGTGAATGACCTTTAGTATTGTCAAGGACCATCTGGGATTCATGGATGGCCTCAAAGCATGTTGACACCAAATAAGTTTGCGAGGGCTGATCTCCATCATTCCCCCCAAGTTGAGAAAAGTTTGTCCTCAAACTTGGAAGGTTTTCCCCTTTAGAATAATATGGCCTCAAATCAGCTACATGGAGGGTTGCACTTCCACCAAGTTCATCCGAAAAATCCAACTTGTAAACATTGTTTCCCACCTTCCCAATGACCTCAAATGAGTGCTCTAGCCTTAGAAATAATTTGGTAGAATCACTCCTTCTCCCATATGGCCTTGCCTCACCTCCAACCATGGTACTAGCAAGATTTCGTGGACATTACATTGATGTGTTATCCATCCATTCAGCATAAAACACAGCTATCAGCCTTAGGATCTTGAAGGCCTCATTAGGGTTCATTGAGTGGCTAGGTTGCTTGTGAAAAACGATACCGGGGTCAAAAGGATTTTGTAACGTCCTTTGTAAGGTAAGGCTTGGTGGTAGATCATGAGAAACTTTACCTATCCTTGTGAGGATCATCGAGCCACTGGTCAAGATAAGGTCCTCAACCATGTCAGGGATCTTTAGAAACCATAGGGTCAAGGATGGAAACCTAGAATCGTGGGTTCTGAGGGTTATCTCTTTTGTGGAGGGTAGTAATGTGGAGATAAAGTGGTATGGAAAGTAGGTATGGGAACTCCCCTTGTTGAAAAGGAAGTTATTTGGTATGAGGGGTTTTTGTGGGGCTTTTGGGGCTGTTTTGTGGGTTAAGGACAGTGGGGGTTTCAGTGGTGAGTTGATGGTAGGATTAATGACAAACCAAGGTTGGTAAGGAGTCTGCAAATCAGTGCTTGACTGCCTGGAGGGCCTCAAGACAGAATGGTTGGAAATTTGAGCAAAAGGGTAAGCGACAGTAGCACAACTTCCTTCATCAATGGTCAAGGGACAATCATTACCATTGTTAACACAACTCAAATGAAAGTTTTCCTCCCTTTGCTTTTAACCTTCATGTGTAGAAGAACCGCTAAAGACTCTTCTCACCACTAGCATTTCAATCTCTTCATCATAAACCGGATCTCCCAAAAACTCTTTCTCACATTCATCTTCCAATTCTGGTTCATGTACATAAGAACTACCAAGGACCCTTCTAATCACAACCATTTATTTCACAATAAACATCCAATGCATATTCTCCAATATAGAACATATGATCAAGACATTAACCACATTCCAAACTAATCCACAACAAGCATCATCAAGGCTCACAAAATTAAGATAATATGACTTCACTTCTATTCCACTATCTTGACTCAACCAAAGTTATATAATCTCGATAACCTTCTCAACACAACACCAAAGCACATGAAATTTCACAAAACACACATTCATGAAACTCCCAACTAACCAAAATATTTGCAAGTATGTTTCATTCAAGCCCAAGAAAATAATGTAGTAAGGAAATTCTTGAGATCCCATACCTTGACCAAAATATTGGATACCAATTAACTTAAAAAGGATCAAGGCTGGACAATCAACATCATCAATAAAGACATTGATCTCCTCCGTTGAGTTTGTTGGGGGCTTGATACTCCATTTCTCATACTTCGACCTCCTTCGCTTCCACCTCTTCCTTTTTGGTCTTCTTATCACCTCCAAATTCACCCATAGAATCGACCTTAGTTCAAAATCAACCAACTCAACATTGAAGCCACTGGAAGCTTCATTCTCCATTCTCATCCTTGCAGCACGCAAAGATGTCATGTCGTTCATCATCACAAATTGAGGTTCAGATTTTGCCAATGTCATTGGCTGACAGAACCCTGAGGTCGTTGACTATGTCAAAGACAGACAGTCCTTAACCTCCTTATCATAGACGAGATCCTCCAAAAGTTCATTTACACACTTGTCTTCATCAAGATCCTCTACTTCCTCATCATATCTAGGAGTGAAATCTATATTGACTTCTTCTTCCTCCTCTAACCCCTTATAATCTTCTTAATCTTCATACACGTCAAAAATAGGAGGGTGATTAAAATCGACCTCGTGTTCATCCTCTTGAGATTAGACCTCAAAAGAAAAAAAGGGCATCCACAACTTCTGGCGCATCATCAACTTCTAGAGGGATATTAAAATGAATCTCTGATTCCTCTCGTATTCGATGTCCTCCCTTGGATCAGGAGTGGTTCAAATAAATTCTTGGAATTATAATTAAATTCACACCAATCCATCTCCAATTGTAGCATATTAAAGTCAAGGAGTTGTAACTCACACTTCAATATCCTTAACCTCCTTTTATCCTTCAAAATCTGATCACTCTCTCGAGATGAAGGCTTGCTGAAAGTCATGGCTATTGGGTTTTTTTTGTAGCTATGTGTTTGGAATGATTTTGGGATGTGTTTAGGCTCAAAGGAATCAAAACTCACTCACCAAGATGGTAGCTAGCTCTGCTACTTTCTGAGGTGTTCTACTGCTGCCCAACATCATGAATAACACAAATAAACCGCCTCCTAGATGAAACTCAGCTCTGATACCAAGTTGATGTATGCCATGTCCCGATGATCAGAGTGATGACCTCACAAACATCAAACAGATGCACAACATTGGAAATCTGTGACCTCACAACGAATAACCGAATACAACTAGCTCAAAATATGGTTCAAATCAACAAGGATCAAATGGATGATATGTAAATGTTATCTGATGAACAAGATATACAATCGAATAGAAATGAGGTGTTCTGGGACCTCACAATAGATAATCAAATGCAATCAACTCCAAAACAGACCGAACAACATCAAGAACTTATGAGGGATTTTGGGACTCGTTCAAATGGATTGAAATCAACAATGAGGGATGAGAAAATCAGAAAAGGAAAGATAGACTTGAGCTCAAGCTGATACAGGCACACCACAGCTAGAACACAAGGGCAATGGACTTGATTACCTCAATGGATACAGGAACACTACCATTGAAGTCACGAAGCACGAAGCTCTACACACACACTATGATTGCCAAACCCTAGATACTGAAGTAGAATTAACCAAGGTTGAGAGTTTAACGTCACTCACAAACAAGAGGCTCGAACGCTCTTCTATTTCATCAAATTCATATGTCAAGTTGTTATCTACAATGACCTCACAGAGGGTATATATAAACCCAACTGAGATATCTAATTAGGAGTTTCTTGAGAAAAAAAGAAAACATCCTAATCTTACTTAATTAAACTAATTACATCATAATAAGATAGTATGTAGCTAATTTATGAAGCTTCTAGATCATTTGGAAGGCACTGGAAACATCACTTATGGCGCTTTCTCATTGAAGCATCATTCTTCACTTAGATACCAAATTCGTGGCTACCAACTGTCAAAACAAGGCTGGTGAATCACCTCATGAGCTGGAAGGACCTCAACAGCTCGAAAGTGACGTATTCATAGAGGACCTCAATGAAAAACACCTCATTGAATTTGAAAGACCTCAACAACTCAAGAAGTGAAGTCAAAAAGATGCAAATAGTCTTCCTCCAGTAGGGAACGTCCTTGGACGTCCAAATTCTCAGCACATTCAAGATAGAGGTCCTCGTGCGTATATTTAGATTGCATAGAAGGCTAATGACCTCTAACTGGATCAACAATTGGCATTTAGGAAAGCTCAATAATAAACTGGATCATCCATTTTTGATAAAACATGTTCAAAAATTTTAAGTTTCTTAACTTTTAGTTTCTGTATAATCCAAAAGCGATACCATTAGATTAATGATAAATAATATTATCATAAAAGTATAATATTATAATTTTTTGAAAAAAATATATTAGAAGAAATTATCATCCATTTTTGATAAAACATGTTCAAAAATATCCATGAAAAATAAAAATTAGAGACAGTAACTTTTATTAACTCACTTTTAATATTAAAAGTATTTTTTTAGGCAACAGAGATAGTTAATCGGGGGAAGTAGTGAGTTTTTTTTATTATTATTAAAACTGAAAAATTGGGCCTGAGAGACCAACAGCAAAACAATCTCAATTTTTTTGGGCACTACAACCCAAAGGTGGAGTCCCTTACACCTACACTCCATGCGAAAACCAAATGACAATAAAAATAGAGACACTACAAACAAATAAATGATAAAAAGAACCTAATTAAACGGCTATGTTGTTAAACTCGGACCGTATCGGGCAGGAACCGGTGACAAAACCGATCCGAGTTAGCCTATAGCCCGTTTCAGTGGTTAAACCGCTCTGAACCGGACTGAACCGTTCGGACCGGAACCGACGGTTGAATCGGTTCAGCTGGTTTTCAACCCTTTTTTTTAATAAATTTTTTCAGCCATGTTTCACAGTTTGCCAGATAAAATAAAGGGAAATTGGATTCTAATAATACGAACTTTTGGCCATATAAGACTTAATAATACGAACTTTTGGCCATATAAGACTTAATAATACGAACTTTTGATTTGGTGATTAATAATACAAACTTTGACCCCCTGTTACCCCCAATAGTACGCCACCGAGTTAAGTTGACCTTTACTCGGTGGCGGTCTGACGTGGCGGCGGAGGCACGCGCCTAGTTGTTTTGACTTGGTCACGTGATCCACATTGATTTAAAAAAATAATACGAACTTTTACCTATGTTGCTCTGAATAATACGAACTTCTTTCTCTCTCTAAAAATCACAGATCTCATTTTTTCTTTTTCATCTTCTTCAATTCTCACCCTCACCCTCCCCATTCCCAGAAAACCCAGAAAACTCCTCTCTCTCTCTCTCTCTCTCTCTCTCTTCCTTTCTTTTCATCATCCCCACTTCTTTTTTTTTTTTCTCTAAAAATCCCACATTTCTCTTTTGCATCTTCATCTTCTTCAATCCTCCCCCTCTTCATCTCTTCATCACGAGCCACAACTTGATGCTCAAACTCGTCAACAATGGCGGAATGCCTTCTCAAGTTCCCCAGCCACCCTTTTTTCCACTTCACTACTCTCCTTCTTCTTCTCAACTTCCATCACCCTTTTTTTTATCCAGATCTTTGCAAGGAGAGCAGTGAAGTCAAAATGGGGAGAGGTTTTCTGGGTCTTCTCAACAATGGCGGAATGCAAGGAAGAGAGAGAGAGAGAGAGGAGTTTTCAAGGACTTCTGGTTTTCTGGGATTGGGGAGGGATGATTGAAGAAGATGAAGAAGTAAAAATGGGATCTAGGATTTCTAGAGAGAGAAAAAAGCTCGTATTATTCAGAGCAATATAGGTAAAAGTTCGTATTATTCAGAGCAACATAGGTAAAAGTTCGTATTATTTTTTTAAATTAACGTGGATGACGTGGCAAAGTCAAAGGCCGTGTTCGGCAATAGCGTTTGAGGTAGCGTTTAGCATCTTCACTAAGTCAAAACTCTAATTGCATAAATATTAGTGTTCGGTAAGCTAGCGTTTTGAGGAGCGTTTAGCGTTTTAAGGAGCGTTTTGTGAAACGCTAATAAAGTTAACGTTTAGCGTTTGGAGTAGCGTTTCATATTTTTCGGTCAAAAAATACCCTTTGTAATATCTTTGGAAATTATTGATACCCTTTTATGTCAATTTACATTAATCAGTTAATTGAACCGCTAAATTTACCGAACACAATTCTTATTTGAACATTCATCCGCTATCCGCTACTTAAAACGCTATCTGCTGCTTAAACCGCTACACGCTACATAAACCGCTATCAGCTATCTAAAACACTAATTTTGCCGAACAGGGCCAAAACAACCAGGCACGTGCCTCCGCCACATCAGACCGCTACCGAATTAAGTTCAACTTAACTCGGTGGCGTACTATTAGGGACAAAATGGGGTCAAAGTTCGTATTATTAATCACCGAATTAAATTCAACTTAACTCGATGGCGTACTATTGGGGACAACAGGGGGTCAAAGTTTGTATTATTAATCACCAAATTTAAAATTCGTATTATCAAGTCTTATATATATATATAGCCAAGAGTTCATATTATTAGAATCCAATTTCCCTAAAATAAATTATTGTTTCAATTTTAAACTTAATTTCTTTTTAAAAAAAATTTCAATTACACTTCTATCGTTCTACGCAGTACGCACCGTCCCAGTACCCAGCAGCTTCAAGCCTTCAACTCTTCTTTGTTCTTCGACGGTTCGACCACCGCCGTCAGCCACCGCGACCGAGTCTCGATCCAAGGGCCAAGGCAGCAACGCCGGCGCCGCCAGCAACCAAGCGGCCAACGTCCGGCGACCGGTGAACGGAAATCCAACTTGTGAGTTCTCTGATTTTCAATTTTAGGGTTTACAATTAACTATTTCAATTTAGGGTTTTCATTCCAATTTGGTAAATTATTGAACTTTATAATTTGTGATTTGTCTGTGAATAATTGAATATTTTGTGAATTTTGATTTAGTAAATTAATATGAGTGAGTCACAAAGTATTGAGGTTTTTCATTCCAATCTTAGGGTTTACTGTGACTGTCATTGGTTTTCAATTATAGATTTTTCATTCCAATTTGGTAATTGGTAAATTATCGAAATTTATAATTTGTGATTTGTTTGTGAATTATTGAACATTTTGTGATTTAGTAAATTACTGGTAGCGATTATTTAGCAAATAGATTTGGGAATGTTGAGTATTTTGTTGTGATTTGTGATTGTTGTTTGTGTTTGTATGTTGTTTTGTCAGTGAGTAGCAAAGTGTTGGTTATAATATGGATCGTTCTAATTCAATTTTACGATACTCCGCCTCAAAAAGAAAAATTTCTGTCAGTGATAGTTGACTATTGAAGTATTTGACAGTTTGTGTAATTTTTTTTCCAAATATATGATGGTTATTAGTGTAAGTGGACACCCCTATTTTTGAAGTCGAGATCCGCCACTGGATGTTTAGAAAGCAGTTACACTTGCACCCAAAAGAGATGAGGGAGAGTGTCAGTTACACATATTGGTGGTTAATTTTTTTAATCTAAACGGCTGGAATTTTATTTGGATAGAATCAATGACTATTAACACCCATTGCATCAGAGTGCACAGTTGGGGGAGGGAAAGAATTACAGAGACCCATTCTACAATTTAATATATAGATATATAGATATATAGACTAGTTGCTAATTTCTTTTTTATTGCTAATGTTAAATTTTAAAGTCATGTATGCATTATTGTTAACACCATCCTGGATCCCCCATTCAAGTTTCTTTATGATAATGAGAAATACCCTAGAAACATAGACAGATTATGACGATTTGAACGAGTTTTGTTTTGTGGTGGAATTTGTAAAGCTGCAGAAACATGGAGAGATCACATGGGAACTATTTGTGGGCTATTTGAAATGTATTTAATATTCATCAAACTTGTTATCCCCGAAGTCAGCTGTATTTGATTTTGTGGTATGATTGGTCTCTTTTAAAACGTGGCTATGATGTGATGTTTGGGAAAATTTCTGAATGTTCCGGTGTTATGAGCTTAATTTGGCTTAGGGCATAGTAGAAAACATGAGAAAAGCCATATTGAATGGCCACTAGAAGTCTAGAAATATTGCAAAGTCAAACCTATCAAAGGGAGAAGATGATCAATTTTCTTGAGAAAGAGAAAAGGTTATGAACGAAGTGTATTTCCTTTGAAAGTTCAGATGAGCTATATTTACATGATTTTAGGAATGTTGGCGAATTATCAAAGTAAGATCACACATCTCTATTTTTGGTTTCATTCCCAAAATTGCAAGTGTTTGCAATTGCTATAGTTATGATGCGTTTGCTTGCTATTTCGGATATTATTGTATGTTAACTTATTAGTGTGACCTAAACATGATTTGTTTGGGGAGTCTCTACCCGGTAGTGACTAGGAGTTATATTATCTTAATTTTTTAAAAAATTGATTTGTTCTATGAACTTAAAAGAGATTAAAATATAGTGTGAATGATGAATGGGAAAATGATGGTCTAGGATCCTAGTAACTTGTGAAGGAATGGCTTTAGAAGTGTGTTTCAAACTAGGCTCAGAATTGCAAGAACTTTTGAGGTGGAGAATTGAACTGCTTCTAGGATTTATGCTACTGTTTCATCAAAATCTGAGACTTGGAGTTGGAATTGCTTATTTGTACAAACTTTTTACCCCATGAAGGCCAATGAGTTGCATTGATTGTAGGATCAGGTCTCTATGGTCGAGAGTTAGAGTTGCGAGTTTGATCACTATCAAGAATGAGAACTTGTATTGTAATATATAATTCATAACCATTGTATAAACAATTTGAAATATTTTAGTATCCTTATTTCCAATGCTACAAACTTAAAGGAATATGTAACCTTGAATAGTTAGGCTGAAATTTGATCTCGAGTGCTGACTAGCTTGAGATGTTAGAGGGATGGATGCTTCACTTTATATTTGTAACCTTGAATGTAGCTTGAGAAGCGGGAAGTACAAATGGGAGGAAGTTGGAGAGGGTTGTGGCATGGTAGTGCGTTCTGAGTCAAGGGAGTTTGTAAAGTACAGTTTGTGGGTGCTAAGATCTTGTTGGCCATTAATAAACCAGAGAAATTTCGTATTAGTTATTTTTGATGCCTTCTTTGTAGATGATTAACTGACTATTTTGATTCCGTTCGCTTACAGAGCTTTGAACGTTGGCCTTACAAAGTTCAAAGGACAAAATGCTTTCAGGTGTCAAGGTCATCTCCCGAGATGAAATCAATAAAGTAAGGCATAACAATCTTTTAGTTGATGTCGCTGTCTTAGCAACTCTTTCATTATTGTTGTCTAAGCCTTAACATCTCTTTCATTATTGTTGTCATCTTTGTTTTCCTTTCTCTTGTTTGGTAGGGTGTGGGATTGGATGGTGCATAGTTGTCTTACTTTTAAACAGGTGAACATGTTCTTACTTTTCTCAGGCAAACAATGAAGATTTGGTTGATTCTAGGAGAGAGAGTAGAAAATCAAGGAGTAAGGAAGAGAAAAGTAGAAAGAAGACGAAGAGTCTGCGGTATAGCAGTTCTGATGATGAACATTTGGAAAAAATTAATAAGTCTAAAAAGAAGAAGTGGTACTCGTCTGATGAGCGTTCAAATTCTGCTTCTGATGATAGTGGTAGTACTTGTGATGAAGACGAGAAATTGCGCAAGAGGCAAAAGACAAAGAAGAAGAATAAGAAGAGTAGACATCATGGGAGCTCTGGGGATGATGCTGCCAAGATATCTAAAAAGAAATCAAAAAGAAGGAAAAGAGGTTATTCTTCAGAAGATTTATTTTCAGATAGCTCCAGGGATGAAGAGGATGATGATCGTAGAAAAAGAAAACATAGCAAGGGTAAAGAAAAAGTTCAGAGAGATTATGAGATGGACAATTCTGGTAGAAAATCATGTCAACTTTTACTTATTGTTCATGTTAGCGTTTATTATAATGTGGTTGGATCCCTTATTTTGCCCCTGTTTTTGGATCTAAACATAAACACAGATGGCCCTGGAGTCTCTAGCTCAGCAAATGATGTTGATATTGTGAGAAAAGAAATGGGATTAGAATGGATGCTTAGACCGGCTGAAAGAGTAAAGAAAAATGTTGAGCCAATTAATGAGCATCACTCGCAAGAGTCTCCAAGCGCAGAGGTAGGATATTGGCCCTTTTATGTCATTTTCCTTTTTATTGAGGCCAACCAGTTAATTGAATATGGTGACATTGGCTTTGTTTATTCATCTAATCATGGGATTTTTGTATATGTATTGTGTTTATATGAGGTGTGTTGTAGGTTTATATTGACATTCTTTGAAGGAAGCATATATCCTAAAAGCTATTAATGATGTAGATGCTTGCATAAGGTGCTTGTTGACAAAAAGAAACTGTTTTCATTAAAGAAAAAGGGCCCCACCCATACCGCCACCATCCTTGGGTGATTTTGTGCATCATAGTCAAATGATAGGTATAGGACCATTGAATTGAAAACATAATTTTCCAATTGGAATTTGGACTGTGTGATTTTAACTATCCATCTGTTTAGTCGGCGCATGTTGTTGCATTTTAGTTTCCCAAAGATCGGTTTGTATTGCTGTAGATGAATCTACTATTCTATAATCCAAATCTTTACATTTAGATCTATATGCCAAAATGAGTGGTGTGGTGGTGCTACTTGATTTGGGAGTATAGCCTTATAGGCATATACACATTTAATTAGCTAATGAAGGCCTTCCCTCTGTGGTTGAAGGTTTATGATTACCCTTTACCCTTTTTTCCACAATCTATCTTGCGGAGTTGATCTTATCGTATCAATTTTTATGAACAAATACACTACTTGATTGTAGCTGTGCAAGATTTGCTGAGGTTCAGAGGCAGGCAGCTTTGCTTTAGCAAGGAGAGAGATCAATTCCTGGATGCCACAAAAGGTTTTGAAGAAAAAACGTTTTGCTTATTAAATCAAGGCAAGGGTCGCATGGGAGTCTAAGGGAGTAGTAGGCAAGGGAAGGCCTGTTATCATGTAGCATATGTAACCGTGAATCCTTTTTACTCATTTATGATTGTGGAGCTCCAATATTGCCTTGTTGAAATTTGGATTTTGGATAGGGTAGAGATGTACCAATTTATTAATATCGGTGTCACATATAGAGCTCTAGTTTGCTACTAGCTTCACTATCAGGTTTTATCGTTCAAGTTGCCAAGTTACTTGTCCATTTGTTTGCTAAACTCTGTCCTGCTACTTAGGGACACAATAGTATGTTCCATGTAATATTAGAATGCATGAGAAGATTCATTTGATTCCTTTTCCCTGTAACAGAAAGTGAATCCCAAAGAACTTAATCCATATTTGAGGGACAATGGAAGTGGCTATCCTGAGGATGTTGATCAAACAAAGACTAAAGGTGACCAGCTTTTGTCTTCTTCTTTAGTTGGCGATGGTGGAGCCAGTTGGAGACTGAAAGCTTTGAAGCGTGCTCAAGAACAAGCAGCTCGTGAAGGGCGAAATCTCGACGAAGTATGCTGCTATTTCATATGGTTTTGAGGACTATAAAATTGTAATGTTCTGGATGATCTGACGCCAGAATTTCTTCACTAAACCTGTCAGGTTGTTCAGGAGCGATGGGGATCTCTAGGCCATCTGGCTGTTTCTGTGGCATCTCATAATTCTGCTGCTCCTCGTGCTCATTTGCATGCTATCAAGTCCCGGAAGATGGAGGCATCTGAAGATGTTAGATCAGATCAAAATGATCAATGTAAACGGGATGCTAAAAAGGTGATTCTGATTTATTGTGTCTGCTTATAGATCTACAAATCTGTGTTAC
Organism: Portulaca oleracea; assembly: GCA_029582165.1. Lineage (NCBI taxonomy): Eukaryota > Viridiplantae > Streptophyta > Magnoliopsida > Caryophyllales > Portulacaceae > Portulaca > Portulaca oleracea. The sequence continues at coordinate 9,584,492 of CM055885.1, read as the reverse complement.
AGAGCTCATGCCATATTTATCTGTTGAGTTACCGAGATCTTTTCTTAAGCATGTTATATTGATAATTAAACTTCTTTCCACTCTTTGTGAAGAACCTTTCAGGATCGTTTGATGGTATGTAATATGAATGTCCTCTTGAGATTTATGAATCTCTCAATACTTTTATCCTTCCATGGAGTGCGTAATGATATTTTGACTAATAGGCTGTTGGTTTTATACAATCTTGACCGCAAAGCATGTTATATTATATTCAAAGAATTTGTTGAGGTCATGCTCTGAATTCTTTTGCTTACATGCAGATTGTTTCCTCCCTTTCGTCACTATAAATCTTCGTCTTGCTCATGTAGTATCACTAAAATGAAATTCATACATAAATAGGTTTATGGTAATGGGTCCACCCTTTTTGGTGTTTTGAGTAATTATTGACCTATTTTTCGGGTTTTTTTTGGTGTGATTCTAGAAAATAAATTTGCCCTTCTCCATGTGTTAGTGAAATGTTGCACCAATTTCCGTTAGGTCAAACCGTGGAGCAGATTCATCTATGGTTTCGTTTGATAGCAATGGTCTGTTTCTGTGAAAAGTTAGTGTTTCACTTGCATGCACAATCTAAATAAAGATTTTTGGTTAAAAGTATTACATATCCAGCTTGATTAAATTTAGAAATTTGCACTGGTAGTTCAAATTTTCTCATCTTTCCTAGTCGTCGCCCTTCTTTGATCTTGTTAGGATAAGTTGTTCCAAACTTCCAATCTAGTACATGTGGATTTATTTGCAGGTCAATATAAAAGTAATTTCAGAAAAGGTTTGTGCTCTTGACGCAAACTGGGAGGATGTTTTTTGAGAGTTTTCCTTGGGTGGGATATTACTGTGTTTCCATTCAGCAATTTCAGCAATAAAAGGATTATAGACGTCTATCTGATGAAATAATGTGCTTTTGTCGATTACATATAATTTTTCCCCAATAGTTTTTTTTTTTTTTTTTTTTTTTTGGGATGCGAAAATGAGTAGAAATAGTTTAAGCTCTTATTGTTTTTTCGTCATTGTTTGTATTGCCCAGGAAGTTGGACGTGATTATCTAAGGGATGTTTCTGTTCGTCACCCTGAAATGAAAGCACCCAAAGTTCATGATTCATTATCATGGGGGAGAAGGAAGGGTCAACATACGCACAAAAAGGATGCCGAGCTTGTCTCAAGAGCAGTTTCTAGCATAAACAAGTTTGCTAATGATGGAAACTTTATGAAGGGCTTCATTGGGCAGGATGATAACACTGAAGTTTACTCTTCTGATGTTTCAAGTCCAAAACCTGATAACAAGTTAGAATCTGATTCCGCAGCACAGAAATTAAACGAGGAGAAGCAGCCTTTTAGCGCTAACCAACTTGCAGCAAAGGCTATGCAACTACGACTGAAAGGCAAGAATGAGGAAGCTGATAAACTTTTGGTGAGATGTCACCTAATTCTTGATTCCTAACTATACCTGTAGCTTTCAAGTCCGTCCTAACTATGTTTGTCAAAGTTCGCTACTATAGTTGTAAAGTTTGGGCCATGTCGGGTTAGATGATAATGCATTGATTCTGTTAGTCATATTTGTGCTCCATGTCTCTCTGGATGAATTTCTGTATAGTTGTAAAGTATGGTCATAAATTTCCTGTCCTAATTTTGAAATGGACCGATCTTTTCTGGGTATAGACACTATATGTTTCGTATTTCTGTTGTCTGAAACCGAATATAAGCTGGTCTGAATTTGTCCGACCAAAAATAAACGATAAAGAGCTGGGTATGGGACATCATATTATGTCCGACTCGTCCGGATCCAAAATTACCCAAACCCGAATTATTGACAGTGTAGTCCTGGGAGTTTCACCTGACAGTGACACAGCATATTAGAAAAGAAGAATCTTATTTATTATGGCCTTGTATCGTGATTCATGAGGATTGTGTTAGGTGCTGGATCCACCTTGCCCTACTTGAGATCTCTAGAGAACCCTGATTTTCTTGATTCTTTAATGTCTGCTTAAGTACAGTAGGGCAGTAGGCTATGTGCTTCTGCAAGCGGGCAACGAGTCTGTTTTCTCGGTTTTATGCACACACAGATGGGCACTATTATATATAGATTTTGATGCCTAAAAAGAAACATTAAGGAGAAATGAATGTTATTTTAGTCATTCTTTGTGTGATGTCAATGTATACCTTATGCTGAGTTCGGATTTGCTTTAGTAACCACATTGTTTCTTCGGGGTTATCGCTTGTTATCAGAAAGAAGCAGAAAATGCCAAAGCAGAGCAAGATAAAGGCGAGAGGTTGATGAAACTCAGAAATGATGTCCGCTCAAGCAGGTATTACATTGGCACATTATCAATCTTCTCTACGGTATAGAGTTTGGCATTTGAATGCCTTTGTGGTGTTGTCTTATTTATTATGCTATGAATTCACCTCCTTTTTCTTGAACAAGGTTTCATTCCTGCAAGGTGTATTTACTGTCTTGATATGATATATATGTATTCTTTCTGTAGATATGTCACACAAGACATAACTATGCGGCAGAAGGGGAAGGAATATGATAGTGACATTCATATGGCTCAAAGTATAATGAAGAACAAGCAATATAGTATGTCTACTCAGGTTGACGATGAATATGACTATGACGGGGCTCCAGCCAAAAAGAGTAGGAGAAAAGGACCAGAGCATAATAACAGGTCAGAGACCAGGCAACATTTGGGGAAACACATTGTAACACAGCAGGAGCGATGCTTGTATTGTTTTGAGAACCCAAAAAGGCCTAAGCATCTTGTGGTAGCCATAGCGAATTTTACGTACCTGATGCTGCCGCAATTTCAGCCAGTTGCTCTTGGGCATTGCTGCATTGTAACATTGCAGGTACAATCTGTTTTACACTCTCTGTAGACCATGTTAATGTGCTTTCAGAGGTGCTTCTATGTTGGGAAGCACCTGATGACAAAGAATTTGCGAATTATCTATGTGGATTCCTTGATTCTCCTCCGACATAATGACTAAGGTTGACAGGAGGTTTTTTATTTTTTTTTTTTTTTTTTTTTTTTGGCGGGCGGGGGTAGATGGTAGGATGTTTTTCTTTTCAATTTTGATCTAGGAGATTTTTTGGATTGATGTATGTGTGGTTTAAAAACTGATCAGAGTAAACTAATCAGACACACTACTGAGAGGCCAAGGATCAGGAATGATGTAATCGATCAGCTGATATCCGTCAGGATTAAGGAAATAAAAACAAACAGGATAGAGCAAGGAGCCTTTTATTGATACAGAAACACCACAACCAGAGGAACCAAGGGCTACTCTTGGTGTTTGATCTAAGATACAGAAACACCACTTAGATCAGCTAGATTATGATACGGATACACCACTTAATCTGCCAGCAAGTCTACTTATCACCACTTGGTTAGCCAAATCAAGATATAGAAGTAGAGATTGAGAGTTTTTAGACACTCACAAACACAAGCTCTAGGCTTTCGTTCACAAACTCAGATGATTCTGAAATGAATTACAACAGCTGTGCTATTAAGATAGCAAGCAGCCAGCTCAACCAAGCTAATTAGGTTTCCTAATGACTAAGAAACCTTAATTATAGCTCAATTAGTCTAAGCATTACATAATTCAGCTGCTTAACCATGTTTATAACAGCAAACTAGCTAAGAAAGCACGAGAGAGAGAGAGAGACATCACGTAAGATTTGGAGCTGAATCATTCCAGTGCAACTCCTACAGCTGTTGTTTCCTGCCTTTTATGCCTTTTAATTGCATAGCTTAATTGTATTAAGCTGCTGGATCACCCATCATGTCATCTAATATCAGCCTACTGTGGAAAAACTTGGATTGGGAGCAGATTTAGCCTTGAAGTAGCCAAAAGGCAGCAGCTGCCCTGGATTGAGCTACCCGGGTACATAGCAACTGTGACTGATCTGATTTCAGTGATTTCTAAGCTAAGTGATCTCAAAATAGTGCATGCTGTAGCTTGCTGGAAAGCTTATTGGATGCACTACAAAAGAGTCCTAGGGCATAACCCCAGAAAATCACTCAGTAGGAAGATTTGTACACAAACAGATCAGCTGTTCTACTGGATGTATGGAGACGATATGGCATTCCTTGACCATTGTAGCCTCTACAGGATCTGAATGAGAGTGTGCAACGGTTTTCGTAGGCTGATTCCCATCATGGATAGTTTTCATATGTGATATATAGTCTTTTTTAAGTAGGCTAACTTTGCATCCTTGTGCAGTTGAAATATATGTGGTCTTCTTTTCATTGATTAATAATGGCATTTTCATGCTTCATTGCAGAGTGGGGCTGATATTCTGCTTGTAAACTATTTTCCTATTCTTATTTCTTTTATGTATCCATTCTAGCATGAACAAGGCACGCGAATGATTGACGATAATGTTTGGGAAGAGATACGCAACTTCAAGAAGTGCCTCATTATGATGTTTGCGAAGCAAGATAAAGAAGTGATCTTTTTGGAAACAGTCATGGGATTGGCCCAACAACGTCGTCACTGCATGATCGAGTGCATACCATTACCCAAGGATATTGCTAATGAAGCACCTCTGTATTTCAAAAAGGTTGGCTTATATCGATCCTTTTTTTAAGATATGGATTCTTTTCTTAAGATCTATAATCATAGATATTATGTAACAATGCCACTAAAGTTGCTGCCTGCACGTTGTATTCTTTTAAAATCTGTCTTGCTTTCCTCCAGTTGTTTACGTTTGGTAGTGCTCCTCGGGTACTCGTGTGTGTTGAGTTACTTTTGATCTAGAAAACTGTGATATTAGTTGGGAAAACAACATGCTTTCTTATTTTTTTTGATAGGAACAATGTACTTTGTTATTTGTGAATGGATTCATTCATGCATACACACAAAGGGAAAAGACGAAGAACAAAAGAGAAAATAATAGAAATTGACTAATCAGGGTGCAAGTTCCTTGTAAAATGCTTGTGGATGTGCTATTAACTCCTAATTGTCAGCAAGTCTAAGTGTGACCATGAACGTCTGTATTGCTAGCATGAGGCTCGGTTAGACAGCTAAGCGATCTTCCCATCTTGCAATTTCATAAAGATTTAATACTAATGGTTCATGTTTGGTCAATACTTGGTCTGTTGCTTTATATCTAAATTCATTGGTGGGTTTTGGTGCACTAAGCGTGCCCCTCTAATACCTTTTTACGTTTGGTCATTGTCGACCTTGTTGCATCTAATAACTTTGTGCTGTGTTAGTTCTGTTTGCAGTGTCAATTTTACTGATAATTTACTTTGATAGTTTGTCCCATCACCTCCTACTTGGCTCAAGTAGACTTCCTTTCTTTCTCTTGTTTTCTGTGTGAGCATACGATGAATCATTGTCTTTTCGTCCTATGTGATATTCAGGCAATTGATGAGGCTGAAGATGAGTGGAGTCAACACAATGCCAAGAAATTGATCGATACTAGTCAAAAAGGACTGCGGTCTTCAATCCCCAAGAACTTCCCCTACTTCCATGTGGAGTTTGGACTAAATAGGGGATTTGTACATGTGATTGATGATGAGTCACAATTCAAAAACAGTCTTGGTCTTAATGTTGTGAGGGGTATGCTTCAGAACCAAGATGAGGACATGTACCGTCGTAGAAGGTACGAATCAATTGAGTGCCAGAGGCAAGCAGTTGCAGCATTTTCCAAGGACTGGGAACCTTTTGATTGGACAAAACAGCTGGATTAGGAGGTAACCAATCCTCCCGAATGTATTTAACAATTGAACCTCGACTTGTTTCACCATCCAAGTAGCTTGCAAAGGTATTTGACACTGTTTTTCAGTGTGTTGTTTTATAATTAAGTAAAGCTAGATAGCTCCCTAAATTATCCACAACTCTGTTTGCATTTTTAGATGATGCAAAGTGATTACAGTATTGAAACATGTAGTTCTCTTTGCAGTTTAGGAGTGGGTTTTTGCATATCAAATCTGTCTGCTTTCAGGTCGTTGGATCTCCCGGTACATTGCCAATGCAGGACTGATAGTGGCTGTTTATCTGATTCCCCTTGTACTCCATAGCTGGGAGTATATTGGGTAATGTTATTTTTCTTTTGTTGTCAGTTTAATCTTGTCAATCGTTGCATTGCTTTTACAATTGCCCATGTGCTTGTAAATGTACTAATCTAACACGTTCTATGAATTTGCTGCTACCCGTGCTAACGGTTTAGGTCCAAGGAGTAAATGATATGAGTTGTTGTTTGTTTACTTTGCTAAATGAGAAGTATAACATGTAGAATTTAATGCCTCAGCATTCATACCTGAGTCATGTAGCTGTATCTGGATAATACCACCCTGGGCGCTATTAGCTTTTTCGTTTATCAAGTTGTCAACTTGTGAAATTGAAAAGGACACCTTAAAAATAGCGGAAGCTATGATTCTCAAGTGCGGGAAAATAATTGTGAGGGAAACATAATATTTGATTTCAGGGTGCATATTACTGTCAGTATCGATGTGCAAGGGCCAAGGGACAAGCATACTTTTAACTCTTGTGACAAAAAGTCTATTCTGTAAAAAGAAAATCTTTTAAAGTGTTTTGAGGTTGGAACGGCTGCTCTCTCTCTCTCTCTCTCTCTCTCTCTCTCTCTCTCTCTTTTGGTGTTTGTGGGTCCCTTTTCCTTTTTTCTGGAGGTTGTTTGGAGTGCATTTAAGTCATTAGAACTAGAAGCGTATGAGTTGTGCGGTTGTGCCCCCCTTTCTCTCCCTTTTTGCCCCCTGTGATATGGCTTGCAAAATATAAAAGGAAATTAGATTCTAATAATATGAATTTTTGGCCATAGTAGATTAAGGGTGTGTTTGGTATGGATCCATTTTTCGGTGTTTGGGACTGAAAAATAGAGAAAACGATTTTCAAAGAAACTCATTTTCCCCACCTCTTTTTAAATTATTTTCTCGACTCCAACCTAATGAAAATCATTTTCTCCCTCTCTCCCTTATTCTCTCTCTCTCTCTCATCTTTCTCTCTTTACACCACTCTCTTTCATACATCTGTTTTAATCTCTTTCTCTGGTTGATTAGTTATGGAAAAGAAAGGGGAGCTGCAAACTGGAAAGGGGAGCTGGAGATCTGGAAAAGCGAGAGTGATGAAGAGGAAGAGAGAGAGAGAGAGACAGAGGGACTTATGTGGACAAATAATGCTGATTGGGACATCTCTCCGCCGCCACGTCATCCCTCCGCCGGTGGCGTACTATTTAATAATTAGAACCAAATTTAAAGTTCATATTATCTAGTCTACTATGACCAAAAGTTCATATTATCAGAATCCAATTTCCCAAATAGAAACATCATGATTGTGATGATAAGTCGGACATTAAAATTTTTTGGTTCTTCTAGATTATATGTAGCATGTTGAGAGACGTGACTTTGATGTTAATCAGTGCCTATCAATGTTAATGATTAATAGTTATGATAAGTTGCAAAGAACAAACATAAGAAACACCCTCACCGAAGAAGGAAAATCCAAAAATATAGAAACTAAAGGAAATAAAGTATCTATAAGTTTTCAAGATATTTTTTTAATAAAATAAGAGGCTTGTGATAATTGTGAGATAAGGAAATCAGTCTAATGTACGAGTCTGTGGCTGTCAAGTAATATCCAAAACTTCTAATGATTGATGGCAGTTCATACGTTGGTATCTCTTACTGAACAATGAAGATGGAAGAGGGAAGATGGAAGATGGAAGAGGCGTTCAGTTGTGAGTGTTGAATTCCTATGGCCTATCAATGTCAATATCCCTGTAGTTGGACTTGCGTTGTTTTTTGTTTGGGTAAACTACTATTATTTTCTTCCTCGGCTTAATTTTATTCAATTTATTTATTTATATTTGAATTGACCTAAACTTATCCAAATTTTTACACATTATGTGTGTATTATTAATTTACGTCTTTTGTCTTGTACTCATTACGATACTTGGCCCTTTGTACTCTTGTACTTTTACCTAATGTTTGAAATGAAGGCAACATCCTCCCCCCAAAAAAAATAAAAAAAAATCTCCCCCCAAGAAAGTAAAAAAAAAAAAAGTAAAAGAAAAATTATGCATACAATGACATATAACAAACAAAAAGTGCAATTGTAAGTGGTTCGTCTACAACTAATGCTGTGGAATCCGGTTTCGTTCAGGAGGTTGATAATTCAGTGGTGAATAATACAATTGCTTGCAACAATCTGAGATTGGCAGAATTGCATCATAAATTTGTTGCCACAAGAAAAGAGTTGCTAACTGAAGTCTAAGCCTTTCTGTAGCAGTTTGGAGAATACCATTTTTTGAATGGCTCATGACTCGGTTCTGCTTGAACGTTTATTGGGTTTGAAAGCTTTAAATAAAGAGGCAATGGTTTTGAATATTGAAAGGATTTTGAATGCTCCAAAACAAAGCCATTATTGTGAAAATCGCTCATCGTTTGCCATTTTGTTCTATTGTTGGGTAGCATTATATGCTTGAGCAGTTGTTTAGTTGCTGGTTGTAAATACCAATTTCGGCATTTTATGGGTTTTCCCAATTAATACGCGAAAGAAAGGTGGCTAAACTGATATCTAAATCTTCCTCCTTTGTTAGCAAGATGTAATGATTTAATATCTATTACTTGCACTCTGAGCATGTGTTCCTAATTATTGTAAGTTAACACAATCATAGTATTTAGTGAACAAGAATAATAATAAGAGTCAACAATCGTAGTATTTGGTGAATAACCATAATAACAAAAGTGAACAACAACAATAATAAGAGTGAAAAATAGTAGTATTTGGAGCACATGCTCCACGTGCACCTAATAAATTGAAGTAATGATTTATAGATGACGAAATGTTGATATTTTCAAGGGTGTAGGATGTGATCCTTGTGAGTGTCTGATTTGATCCTTGTGAGTTGTGAGTGTCTACACATCCCTTAGCAACAATGGCAAGAAGTCTTAGTATATATGTCCTGCTTTAGTGGAATTTGGGGATATCCAAATGGGATTATATAGGCCCTGTTCTTTAGTTAGGTTGAATATAACTCTCACAACTTATCCTAATTTATTCAAACCTAACATAGTTCCCCCAAAAAGCATTCACACTAAAAACACAATTCCCCAAAAAAAATCATAATTTATCTCAATTTATCTTAACTTATCCATCCAAATCTGAAAATAACCTAACCAAAGATATAGGCATGAGATTACTCGATGACTCACCCAAGTCAAGCTGATTTTTTGTGATCATTGTCGAATGAGAAAGTTTTTCGGGTTGTAGTAAATCTTCGCTGTATTGTTTATGTTTAGCAGTTTTCGTAGGCATGTATTGTTTGAACTGGGCTATTTGCTGTTTTCGGATTTTTTGTGATCATTGTGAACCTTTAAGTCTCTGGCTTGCAATAATCGAAAAAAAATCTAACCAAAGAACATGGCAATATGTATGCTTACTTGAACAAAGTTTACGGTTTGTAGAGATATAATTAATTCCATTAGCCTTACACATTCCTTGAAACCAAAAGTTGAAGAAGCTGACCAAGGTTGGTAGGAGGTTGAGATGTAACAGCTTTAATTCCAACATTATAGAGGGAGATGTTTAATACTACTAGTTTATAATTCTGGACTGAAAAGCCAGGGGAAGATGGTAATAAGACAGAAGCCACCATGTTTGTTAGTTTTTGTTTCTGTTTTGTCCCCTTCAGTTCTTCCTAGCTACTTAGCTTAAACCACTGGGGCATTTCCTCATCTTCTAATATCAACCCATCATTTATTGTATCAACCTCCTCCCACATATATCATTTAATGAATTTGGTACTGCACTACTACTGGCCAGCTCTGTATTGTCTGTTCTCCCCCATAAAAAAAATATTATCAGGGCCCCCTTGTGAAAATTTCTGCTCTTCCTTTTGCCTTTGTGTCCACCAAATTAGGAAAAAGAAGCATAATCTTAGTATTTGCTTTGAAACTAAGCAAATAAAGTGAGTTTTGCTACATTTATATCCCGTGAATCAAAATTATAAGTAGTTGATTCGCTCTTCCTTCTTTTTTAAAATTTTTTTTTCTTCTAAAAGCTAGCTAGTTGTGCACCTTCACGTACAACCAGCCGTGTTTTGCCTTTAGATCATTTTATTTCGTGGAAAAGTTCCAACTTATAGTTGGCTAGAATTAAGACAACTTCTAGTGTGGATTTCATTACATTTTAATCAAATGTAGGAGGAATTGCAGTTTGTGTCTTCTGATCTAATTTTTGAATTGTCATTTGGTTCTGTTTTATTACGACATTGGTACGTTTAAGCTGCTCTCTTAGAGCCATAATTCATTTTGTTGACCTACTTTTAGAGAAGTAAATACAAGTAATCGCATTAGACTCCCAAAATACTAAAAAAATATTAGACTCCCAAACCAAATTGTGTCCAAATAACACAAATAGGAGATATTTTTAAAAGCAAAGCAAAGACCACAAAATTTGGTGTGCCAAGTTAATGGATTTAATGCATAGAAAAAAGGTGACATAATATACCATGTTAGGCAACTGTGTAGGGTGTAGCTATGGGGATGAGTAGAGGCGGTGATATGGCTACATTGATGAGTAGAACCGTGGGTGTTACTTTCAAATCTAATCTATCTCCCACTACTCACTAATTAAGCTCCATCCATACACAATTAAGAGCCTTAATTAGCCGGTAATAGTTGGATGACCCTCTTCTTTTTTTTTTTTCTCTATAAATTATTATACCACCTTTCCTTACTTGAGCTTCAATTAAATGAACCTCTCCTCCCCTAAGTCCCCAAAGCTTTTGTTGTCTGTCAGTCACCCTTCACTTCACTTCACTTCACTGCACTTCCCTTCCACTCTCTCTCTCTCTCTCAATCAAATGGGGTTCTTCATCTTAGTATTCCTGTTCCCTTCACTATATTTCCTATTTTGGTTCCTAAAATGGGGACTTGTTGGTAGGTTCCAAGATTGTTACATAATGGAGTACGAATGCTACAAGCCTAGTGATGACAGGAAGGTGAGCACCCAGTTCTCTGGTGAGATCATAGCCAGGAACAAGAACCTTGGGCTTAATGAGTACAAGTTTCTCCTCAAGGCCATTGTTAGTGCCGGCATTGGGGAGAATACTTATGCCCCAAGGAATGTTCTTATGGGACGTGAAGACAGTCCTACATTGTCCGATTCCATCTCTGAGATGGACGAGTTTTTCCAAGACAGTGTTGGGAAACTTCTTTCTAGGTCCAAAGTTTCCCCCGAAGAAATCGACATTTTGGTTGTCAATGTCTCCATGTTTGCAGCAGTTCCATCCTTGGCATCAAGGATTGTCAACTACTACAAAATGAGGGACGATGTCAAGGTGTATAATCTTAGTGGTATGGGGTGCAGTGCAAGCTTGATTTCTATCAATATTGTCCAAAGTGCCTTCAAATCCCAAAGGGACAAATATGCTTTGGTTGTCACATCCGAGTCACTAAGTCCCAATTGGTACTCGGGTAACGATCGCTCCATGATCTTGTCCAACTGCCTTTTCAGGTCGGGTGGCTGCGCCATTTTGTTGACCAACAAGTGGGGCCTACGAAATCGTGCTAAGTTGAAGCTCAAGTGCCTAGTACGGACCCACCATGGGGCCAACGATGACTCATACCACTGTTGTATGCAGACGGAAGATTCCCTAGGGAGGCTTGGGTTCCACCTGAGCAAGAGCCTCCCTAGGGCTGCCGCCCGGTCCTTGGTGGACAATCTCAAAGAGATTGCCCCGAGGGTGTTGCCCATTCTTGAGTTGGCCCGGTTTTCAGTCCTGGTGCTTATCCGGAAACTGACAACCGGGCCAACCAAGGGCATTTCGAGTAAGCCTACAATAAATTTCAAGACGGGAATAGAGCACTTCTGCCTCCACACAGGGGGTAAGGCCGTGATTGATGGGATCGGGGACAACTTGAAGCTTAACGAGTATGATCTCGAGCCAGCTAGGATGACTCTACACCGATTTGGGAACACTTCCGCGAGTAGCTTGTGGTATGTTATGGGATACATGGAGGCTAAGAGAAGGCTAAGGAAAGGGGATAAGATGTTGATGGTTAGTTTTGGGGCAGGGTTTAAGTGTAACAGCTGTGTGTGGGAGGTTGTCAGAGACTTGGATGCAACTGTTTCTGCTTGGGATGATTGTGTTAATGATTACCCTCCTAAAACCTTGGCTAATCCTTTCTTGGAGAAGTATGGTTGGATTCAAAATGAAGATCCTTCCACTTTCAAAATCCCTGATGATTACAAACCCTAGGGGCTCATCACAAATTACTCTTTTTCACTGGGACATATATATTCTTCTTCTTTCTACTCTATTCTTTTTTTATTTTTTTATTTTATTATTATACAGTTGGGTTTTATTAGTAATTGTAGTTTTCCATTTGGATGTTATACAATCCTTGATTAAAAGGGTTTATTGCCTAATAAGGGAATCCAAGCTAGCTAGGCAAAACCATATATCACCAATTAAAGGACGACGAAGCTTAGGATATCCCGTAATTTGTTAACTTTGTGTATTTTATATTTGTGTTTTGGATATGAAGAATTTCTAGAAAGAAATGTTAAATGTGTAAGAATTACTCCTCTAGCTAGGTTCTGCATTTGCTGTTGATATGGGTTCCCTTTCTCTACTAGCTAGCATTTAATAGTTATCAGAAAAAAGCCTTGTCTTGCAGCTTCATAACCATGCATGTAATAAATATCTGCCTTCAAAGTTAGTTGCTGTAAACCAAGTACTGAATTTCAAACTATGGTGATATCTATTGGGATGGGCATCAGACTGCTTAAATTGCACCTGCACCAATGTCTACTTGCGAAAATTATGTCCATAGTCATACCAATACATTTTTGTTCTATTTTCTTTAAAAGTCTTATACTCGTGTTAATAAGGTGTTCTTCCCCCCCCCCCCCCCCCCCCCTAATACTCCCTCCATTCCAAATTAATTGACGAAATTGGAGTTTTCACACATACTAATATATAACTATAATAACTACCAAACCTCAATTGCATTTGACTTTTCTCTCTCTAATAAAGGATTTTTGGTCGTCAATAATATCAACTTTGGGGGCATTGGACGCTAATAATATAGACTATTTTCTTGGTCACTAACAATACCAAGTATCGACGTATTTTCCACCAATAGTATACCACGGATTTGGTGGTATTTTGACTCATGAAAAGATGACATGACTCCATAATGTGTGACATGAAAGGCGGAGCTTGTGTAGAAAATGTTGATATGGACATTAATCTACTTTCCACGTCTCATTTTATGGAGTCATGTTATTTTTCTGATGAGTTAAAACATTAACGAATCGGTGGCATTGTTGGTGGAAAATAGGTTGATAGTTGGTACTGCCAGTGTCCAAGAAAATAGTCTACATTATTACCAATACCCCCAAAGTTGGTATTATTGGCATCCAAAAGTCCCTCTAATAAATCATATATATATATATATATATATATATATATATATATATATATATATATATATATATATAGGGATATTGGATTCTAATAATCCTTACTATCACAAATTGTATGGCAATAATCCCTACTAACATTTTGGATTCTGGTGGTAAAAAAAAAAAAAATTGTATTGTAGTGGGACAAAATCGAGTGTATATGCTAAATATCATAGATTTTGTGTTGCATTTAATTCAAAACTTTGTATAACACTTTATCACGATTTTTAATGAATTTACAACATTTCTCCCAATTTGTTTGAATTTTTTTTGAATTTTTTATGATTTTTTGAATTTTATTCCTTTTAAAAAATCATAATAATTGCTCGGAATCTCAAAAAAATAATTTAAAAAATGTTTTAGTAACTACACTTCATTACCTATCTAGGGGTAGGAACCAAAAAAAACAACAATATGGGGTAAGCATGGAAAAAATAAAAAGCATGTGGTGATAGATTTGGTACCACTACGATACAATTTTATTTTTTTTTGGACCATCAAAATCCAAAATGATAGTAGGGATTATTGCCATACAATTTGTGATAGTAGGGATTATTAGAATCCAATATCCCTATATATATATATATATATATATATATATATATATATATATATATATATATATATAGGAAGATTGGATTCTAATAATCCATACTTTTGCAAATTGGATGGCAATAATCCCTACTTTCAATTTGTATTCTGATGGTCCAAAAAAAAATTGTATTGTAGTGGGACATAATCGAGAATATACCCTAAATATCATAGATTTTGTGTTGCATTTGATTCAAAACTTTGTATAACACTTTACCACGATTTTTAATGAATTTATGACATTTCTCCCAATTTTTTTCGAATTTGTTTTCTATTTTTTATGATTTTTTCAATTTTATTTCTTTTAAAATATCATAATAATTGCTTGGAATCTCAAAAAAATAATTTAAAAAATGTTTTAGAAACTACACTTCATCACCTATCTAGGGCCAAGAACGAAAAAACAAAAACAATATGGGGTAGACATGAAAAAAAATAAAAAGAATGTGGTGATGTATGCATTAATGTGTGTATGTTTGCATTGACGACTGTTCTTTATTTTCAATTTTTTTTCATATAACACTATTTTTTTATTTTTTCGTTATTGTTTTTTTCTTTATTCTTTTAAATATAACCTCGATAATATTTTCAATAATATGTGTAGTTTACATGCGTCTTGTGAAACACATTGGTCTAAGTACTAGTATTGTAAAATAATTGAATTAGATATTGGGAATAAAAAAGTGACAATTATTTTGGAACATGTTTTATTCGGATACATAGAGAGAATGCGAAGTGTTTTCCTAATAGTCAGCCCATACTCATGTAGGTGATACATACATATAACGAGCACTTTCGAGCAATTATGGGTGATGATATGTGTCTTGGGGCAAGTCACTGTTTAAGTGCCTTGCTCATGATATTAATACTTATTATTATTTTTAACACTAATTTTTTGGTAGGTACTATTAACTATCAATTATAAGAAGCTTACAACGTGTTGGCTACGCCAACAATTAAATTTGACGCCATAACGAATGAACCCAATTCGTTAGGCATATTTTAGAGTCTTTTTGTAAATTTTAAAAAATATGGATAAAAATGTAATTTTGTACCATTTATATATATTTATTATAGTTATATAAGCCAATCATATAATTTTTTCCAATTTAATTTACAAATATATAGGTTTTATATAATGGAAAAACACTTAAGATGTGTCTTGCTCAAGACATTTATAATTTTCGATTATAGAAAGGTTGCTCTGAGACTTGCAGAAATTAAAAGTGGAGGCCAGATTGCAAGAATTTGATGCTTCATCTCTGTATGAATGGAGATCGATAGTCAAGTTTAATTTACCATAATTTGTTGTCCTTTACAATTATGTCCTCAAATTGACCACGTAGCACTTTATTTATGGTCGGGAAAATGGTATTTGAGCGGCTTGAATATTTATCATTTTTTTAGTTCTTGATCTTTTTGCGATATGTATGACAAGGTGGAGTGCAACATAGAAATCATAGAAAGAGTTCACTCACGGATACCAATAAAGATTTATGGACAAACTCATTTTTCTTAAGAGTTACTATTGTTGGGGAGATCCAAGGGGTGAGCCCACTTCAACCAAGGTCCATGGTACACAAGTTAAATGAGGTTCCATCTTAAATCCAATTGATGTTAAGAGGAGTAGCCCACTTGACTTATATACCATGTGCTTTCTATTTACTTTTTCGATGTGGACATTTACTCATGGGTGAATCCCAACAACTACCTCCGTCCCATTATATTTGTCCATCTACCTAATTTGAGAAGACCAATAAGTATTGGGAATTGAGGTGAAAAAATTGTAATTTACCTAAACTACCCCTAGTTTAATTGAAAACAATAGTTAATGGAATTGTAAAAGTGATGAATGAATTTATTAATTAGGGATAGAAAATGAATTACAATTGTTGGAATTGTAAATAAGACAAATATTTTAGGACAAAGAAGTTAAGTGAAAGGACAAATATTTTGGGATGGAGATAGTATTTACTACTCCTTCTGTTCTATATTAACTGTCATATTTAGAAATTGTGCAGCCAAATTTAAAAAATTTTGAAAATAAATGTATCAATATATACACTCACTTTTTTCATGAAATTAATTACTACCATTAGACTCCTAACGAAAAATATTATTCTACAAGTATAATATTGTAACTGTTAATAAAATTTTATATGAAAAATTATTAATCAAAGAGTGATATTGGAGACTGTCATAGTACAACTTGGACTTGTCTCTCATACGGAACAGTCAACTAAGTGACAATTAATATGGAACAGAGGAAGTATATTGTAAATTTTCAAAGCGATACAAGTTCATTTTAACTTGTAAATTTTCAAAGCGATACAAGAATATTTCTCTAAGGTACTGGGTGCTCCAGCATCTGTACTAGAGAGAAAGATGTGTTTAATGTGTCTTGATACCACTTGATGTGTCTTACAAATGCTTGGAACACTCCTATTTATAGGAGATACTACGAGGGCAAACTTGTAACAACCTTAGTTAAAGGAACTTAGTGAGAGTCCTTAAAGATGATCATAACCTTATAGCCGTTGGGCATTAAATTGGAGGTTAGCGTCAAGCTTCACATGGTCCATATTGATTATGCACTCAATTTTCGTGCTCTCTAGACACCAACATGGTCTCTGTTGGGTCAAGAACAGTTTGTGTAAACCATATAATTTGGTATGGTCCTTATACTTGTCCAATACTTGTACAATTGTACTCTTAACATAATCTAATAATCCCCTAAGCATTTCAAGCATATGTAAAATACCATTGAAGCAATCTTGAAGCTTACTTATAGATTTAACACCCCTCCATTTGAAATAACCATACTTACAATTATGACTAATAACCCTTGCCATTAGAAATGTATACTTCAAACCTAAAAGTATAAAGTTCCCTTGTTATTTCTGAATGACTTAAAACTTTCAAACATCCGAGAAACATGGAGAACGCATGCCTAGTAAAATTAGATTTCTCTTTGAGATTTTATTTAGTTTGTACTATTATGATTAACGTGAACATCAAGTAGACACATCTTTGAACTTTATGTCCATTGTGATCAATCATGTATATCCCACACATACAATTCTCATACTTGTGCTTAACAACACCATATATAATGGACATGTGTATGTCATAGTTACCAGGAACACCACTTCAGGTGGCGACCAACGTTCCAAAACGCGGAACGTTTGTGTACCTGAACATGAAATTAGGCATTCTTGGCGTTCCGATTTGCTGCCGATTGCTGAAGAGAGGAGTAGATCAAGGCAGAAAGGGATGAAGGGTAAAGGAAAATTGTAAAGAAGAGAGAAACCAATCACTATGGAGAGGGAGCAATCATCATCGAGCATGCAACTTGGGGTATGGAGGCCATCATCATCATCATCATCATCTTCTTCTTCTTCTTCCCTCTCCCCTTCTGCCGCCCTCTCTCTATATTTCTCACAGAAACCACAAATCAATTAAAACTATAGTTTCGTTTCCTTCTTTTATATTCTATTTAAAAAAAGTGAAAGTTTAGTGTGGTATGGGCTGGGCAATATTTAGTTGGGCCTTCCATAACCTATTTCAAGTCTGCTAAATTGTAAAATTGTTTAAGATTTAGGTATTTCTTTTACTCAAAGTTAAATAAGAATTATTTCATCAAAAAGTGTTTCTAACTCCTATTAAAATTAAATAAAAAACATTTAATATTAATGTAGAAAGTATTTGATAACTTATAATATTTCTATACTAATTTATATTAATGGGGAGAATAGCATAATAAAAATGAAATTTTAGAGCGATCCTAAAAAGCGAATTTCGTTTCGAGATAATGTTCCAAATTACCTAGCATTCCCATTTTGGGGGAGGTGGCGACCCGCGTTCCTATTCCCCATTTCACCATTCGATCATTTCGCGTTCCAGTAACTATGGTTTATATCCTTTAGAACTTAGCCCAAAGTTACTTTCAAACTCACATTCTTTTTCAGTTTCCCATACCTTGTTACTTCATGTTCGGGGCAAAGTGCCCCCCCTTTGGACAAATTAAATCAAAATGACCGGGATTCACCTCTACCGGATGCATACAGAATATGGTTAATATGGTAAAAGTATAAGGCAAGACAACTAAGACGGGAAACACTCGCCAGGTGGATCATGATACAAGTACGCAGACTCATGTACGGAGAGGGTAAAATCAACTCACTAGCCAAATTGCTCTGATAAGCCCACCCATGCTCATCCTCCTACATGCTCCTACTAGTAAACATTTCACGAGGATCAGCACGCTACCGCAATAATTCCAACACCTGCGCAACTAGTTGCTCACCCAAAAACCACATGTACCCTTGAGGGCCCACCAATATTCGCCTCTGAGAACCACACAACAACACAAAGACGCTCACGATTGTCATCCTTGGGAAAGGTAGCTCAAGGGCATTGCATCTACACACATAGTACAATAATAATAAAGACGTGCACACTCCACAAAAAAAGGTGTCAAGTATAGGGGCACAAAGGTTGAAGATCGTAATATATATTTGTGGGTACAAAGATTGAGGATCGTAATATGCGTACTTTAAATATGAAAATTTTGAAAAGCTCTAGTTGGGTAATATTACTTTTTTTTTTAAAGAAAATATTAATTTTTAGCAATTGCTTGGATATTGTATTTAATTATTAATTGGTCAGTTATCATTATCTATGTATAGATCTTTGTTATGTTTAAAAATTTTCATGTTTTATTAATTGACAAGGTCAATTACCTCAAATATTTTTTCAAACATAATGACTTTACAAAAATAAGAACAATTACTATAATCTTTTCCGTTTTCAAAAAAGAACAAATATAACTATACGTGTATTCTTCATCAATATAAGAATTTACAAATGTATTCAAATAATTATATATAAAGATATTAAAAGATATTTTTTTAGGGATATTAAAAGGGAAATTTAAATGGAAAACTAAGACTCAAAGTCTAAAATAAAGGTCCATTAAATAAAAGGAGAAGGATAGAAAAGAACATTTTTTTCATTAAAAAAGATAAAGCCACTTAATATTTGTAACTTATAATTTTGATTAATTATTCCTTCATTAATTACTATTGGTAGTCATACTTTAATTTCATGTTTTTAATCCCACCCAAAAAAATATTTTTTAAATATTCATGTTGTATATACATATGGGAGCTGATGAGCATGGGCCTTTTGTGAGCGTGGTTGCATTTCTGCCGGAAATCAAGTGTTATTTTCGTGAACATCAATTATGTAATGTGGACATTAAGTATTGTTATTGTGGATATTAACTATGAAGGTTGGACATTAACATTTGATGTTCGCCAAACAAAATCTTTATATTCCCATTGCATACTAATTGATGTCCATGAAAAGAACATTTGATGTCCACCTTTCATATCTGATGTCCACAAAAATATCACTTGATGTCTGCCAGAAATGCAACCGTGCTCACATGCTCACAAAAATGACTATGCTCATATATGATCAGTTCCCTACACACACACACACACACACATACATATGCTTCTTTGGTCGACCCAGATGAAGGCACCGCACTGGAATTCCAGGAAGCAGAAATTGTAGTTGGGGTGCATTTAGCAAGGATCGAGAAAATTGAAGTGTAGAAAGAGGTGGAATACTGGCAAAACTCCATCCTATGTTGTGTGATTGGAGCTAATCCGCCTTTCCCAATTATTGAAGGATTCCTCAGAAGAATTTGGGGCTGTTACAACATTAACAAAATCGCAGCCATTAGAAAAGGCCTGTTCCTGGTCAGATTCGAGAAGGAAGAACACCAAAAAGAGGTACTCAATAGGGGAATTTTTTTTCTTTGATAACAAACCTCTAGTTGTGAAACCATGGACTCCCACTCAGAGAATTGATCTGGATGCAATTAAAACTCTACCAATTTGGGTCAAGTTCCCGCATTTAGACATTCAATATTGGAGCACAAAGAATCTGGGGTGTTTAGCAAGTCTGGTGGGAGTGCCCATCAAGACAGATAAAGCAACTAAGGACAGAACACATTTAACTGTAACAAGAGTTTTGATTGAGGTTAAACTTGATACACACCTTCCTGATGAGATCAAATTTCTGAATGAAAATGATATCGTTGTCTCACAGAAGGTAGATTATGATTGGAAACCAATTAAATGCTCAAATTGTCATATGATGGGGCATAAGACTGAGGATTGCAAGAAGAATGATTCAAACAAACCTTAGAGACAGAGCCAGAGACAAATATGGCAGGTCAAGAAGCAACCTCAGAGGGAGGTACATGAAAACGGTTTTATTAGGCCACCAAAGACTACATATAGGGAAATTACAAGCAAAACAACTCCTCACAAAGATCAGACTCTAATAAAAAACAGATTCACTGCCCTAGAATCAAATGAGGAGGATAAAGAAGATTTCTCACAAGAACTCTCAGTGAAGGAAGGAGATGTTGGTAATGATGAGGATAAAAGCTCCTCTGGGTCCGATACAGATCAACAATGAAGTTCATCATATGGAATGTGAGGGGTCTAAATGACCCTAGAAAGCAAGAGGACGTGCTGTACTTCTTGCACGATATACAACCTTGTGTAGTTTGTTTACTAGAGACTAAGGTGAAGGCTCACAATGAATCCATACTCTCTCAAGGTATGTTCAAGTCTTGGTCTTCAGTCAGTAACTTTAATAATCATTTAGGAGGTAGAATCTACCTTGCCTGGCGACAAAACAAAGTGCACGTGAAGATGATTCAGACAAATGCTCAGTATATCCACTGCCAGATTCATGATCTCAGTAGAGACATCAAAGTGTATTACACCTTTGTCTATGGGTTTAATCGAATGGAGGAAAGATTAAGTCTTTGGGAAAATCTAAAACTTATTTCTGACAGTGTTGAAGGAGCTTGGTGTGTTTTGGGAGATTTCAACTCAATCTTGCATGAAGAAGACAGAATCAATGACACTCCTGTTCATAATTTTGAAACTCAGGATTTCCAATCTTGTATTGATTACTGTCAGCTCACTGAGATGAACTGTCAAGGTGCAAAATCACGCATGGTCAAACGGTCATGTTCAGTCCAAAACTGATCGGATTTTCATAATGCAGATTGGTTACTTGCTACTGATCTGGTGACTGGATCTTATCTTCCTTAAAGTCTCTCTGATCATAAACCAATTTTAGTGGAGTTTATGGAAGGTCCAAAAATGCAAACCTGCTTCCGGTTTTGTGACATGTGGGTAACAGACCCAACCTTTGATGGCATTATTGAGAATGCTTTACAGAATGTCAGACCTGGTTCCCCAATGCATGCTCTCTATCATATGCAAAAATCTCTCAAACCTGCTCTCAAAGCACTAAACAGACACAAGTATGCTGACATTCATCAACAATGCAAGGAGGCTAGGGAAACTCTACTGAATATTCAAACTTCCCTTACGACAGCCCCAAACTGCCAGCAGCTCCTACGAGATGAAAATGCAGCCAGGAAACACTACAAAATCATTCTTAAATCTGCACATCAACTCATCTCACAGCAAAGCAAGATTGATACTAGCGCCTATGGTGATACATGTTCTGCATTCTTTTTCAGCAAGATGAAGAAGAGGAAAAACATATCAACAGTACACTCACGTACTAATCAGAATGATCAAATTATTTCTGGTTTTCAAAATGTGGGCGAACACCTTGCTCAATATTTCCAAACTCTCCTGGGGGAGAGCCCTGTTTACTCACAGCATATTGATCATTCCATTATCCAACAAGGTCCTTCATTGACCTCACATCAGCAGATCCGTTTGTGCATGCCTTTCAGTAAGAGGGATATCAAAGAAGCTCTATTCTCGATCCCGAATACCAAATCTCCAGGCCCTGATCGTTTTTCAAGTGGATTTTACAAATATGCTTGGCCCCAACTGGAAGAATTATTTTGTGCGGCAATTAATGAATTCTTTGAGACAGGACGGATGATACCTGCCCTGAACTCTACAATTCTTGCTCTCATTCCCAAGATAGATAATCCAGGTACAGCTGCTGATTTTAGGCCAATTTCTTGCTGCAACACAATTTACAAGACAACTTCAAAATTGATTGCATCAAGATTGAAGGCAATCCTTCCTCATATAATCAATGAAAGTCAGACGGGTTTCATTCCTGGGAGAGAAACTTCTTCATAATGTTCTAATGTGCCATGAACTTTCCCGAGGGTTTCGCAGGAAAGTGTCCAAATCAAAATGCATATTCAAAATTGATCTGTGAAAGGCTTTTGACAGTGTCAAATGGGGATTTATTCAAGAAATCCTGCAGGGATATAAATTTCCCCCACAATTCGTGGAGTGGATCATGAGTTGCATCACTACCACCTCTTACACAGTTCAGATCAACGGAGGCACACATGGCTATTTCAAAGGGTTCCAAGGTTTACAATAAGGGGATCCGATATCCCCGCTCATTTTTGTCCTCACCATGGAATATCTCTCAAGGAGTTTGTCTACAACAGCTAAAGAGGCCAGATTCAAATTCTTCCCACGATGTAAGAAATTAAATATTATACATCTGATCTTTGCGGATGATTTGATGATTTTCTCAGCTGCAGACCCATATAGTGTTCAAAAAATCGTGAACACTCTGTCTCATTTTTCTCAAGTCTCTAGGCTTAGTTCAAATGCAAATAAATCCAAGGTCATGATCAATGGTATGTCACAATTCATTGAAGATCAGATCTTACGGATTACACGCTTTGAAGAGGGAGACCTCCCGTTTTACTATCTAGGAATGCCGATTACTGATGGTCGGTTAAGCAAGATAGACTGTCAAAAACTGATTGATAAAATCACCGCGAGAATCAAATCATGGAGAACTGCAAATATTTCCTATGCCGGAAGGGTGATTCTCATCAACACAGTAATCATGGGTGCTTTTTCCTACTGGGCCTCTATTTTGATCATCCCACAATACGTCATTGATCAAATCACAAGGATCTGCCGCAATTTTCATTGGGAAGCTGATATCCATTATTCTAAGACTCCCCCTATTAGCTGGGCTACAGTCTGCAAGCCAGAATCATGTGGGGGACTTGGCATTAAAAATCTGAAGATCTGGAACAAGGCCTTGATTGCCAAGCAAATTATGACAATTCCCGAGCAAAAAGAAAGTCTTTGGGTCAAATGGATACACAAAAGATACATCAAAAGGCGAGATTGGTGGATTTACAAACCGAGGGGGGACACGTGTTGGTATTTCAAGAAAATATGTGATGTAAAATAGCAACTTACAGAAGCAAATGTCCCCAGAACTCAAGACTTAGTGACTATAGGTTATAAAGCTCTTGATAAAGACAATGTCAAGTGGCCATGGGCAAGGATTGTATGGAACAAATACAATACGCCAAGACACTCTTTTTGTGCTTGGATGACACTCCATGGAAGACTTTAAGTGAAAACCAGGTTGCACCACCCTACCATTCATCCTAATTGTCCAATGTGTAGCAATCATGAAGAGACAATAGAACATCTTATGTACGAATGCAACTATGCCCAACAGGCCAGAGAGCATTTGAACAAATGGATCAAGCTTCCAAATGCAATGAGCTGGGAGCAATGGGGAAGAAAAATGCTTAATCTCAAGAACAATAAGCCACGGAAGCAGGTTATCTTTACCGTCTATGCCTCTTATATATACAACATTTGGCATGCGAGGAATACTTTATCTTTCAAAAATGCCAGGAAGGATCCGATTAATGTATTTCAAATTATTAAACATCATCTTAGGGATAGAATGCTTTTTCAATATACATAGATATGTTGTGCATTTAGGTTTTGTAATATGGTTATCCTTTCTTTTTTGAATATATATCACATCTTTTCAAAATATATATATATATATATATATATATATTGAAAAAAATGTGATTGTATATTCAAAATAAACATCAAAATCATAGTGTTACAAACCTAGGCACACAAGATATCTATGCATTTGTTTTGATTTTTCGTATTATTGATAAGGAAAAGAGTTCTATCCCTAAGGTGATGCTTGATCAAAACGAAAACATGTCTTGGGTCTCTTGTGATGTTCTTGAAAATGACATTATTGCGAGCTTGCCAGATATTGTAAATGTATGATGCAAAAGCCGCATACATAATATGGTTTTTATGCTTGCTTCCTTTCATGTTGCGCAACTTCCTAGTCCAAGCCGCCCAATTTCCTGCAGTAGGAATTTTAATCCATGCATTTAGATTTTCTCTAAGTTGTTTTGCATATTCACAATCATGGAATAAGTGCTCAATAGTTTCATCATAGCTGCTGCACATAAGGTATGTTGTTGTTGATGAATTGTGCAGTCTCGTTTTGACTTGGAGCCTCCCATGTAGTGCCAACCAAGTGTAGAAAGAATGTGGAGGAGTATTAAATCTGTTCCACACTATCTTGGCCCAGAGCCATTTGCAAGCATTTTCCGTAAAGCGATTATAGCCTTGCTTGACAGTATAAGGGTTTTGTAGAGGATCGCAATTTTTTTTAGCTGTTCCTTTACCTGGCAGAGTTTTTTGAAGTACCAACATGTGTCCGCCTTTGGGTGATACTCGCACCATTCTTTCCCCTTAATATATCTCCCATGGATCCATTTGACCCAGAGGCTCTCCTTTTGTTCTGCAATGGTCATCACTTGTTTTGCGATAAGTGCTGCATTCCAATGACTCAAATTTTTTATTCCCAGACCACCACTTGATTTTGAGCAGCACACTGCATTCCAACTTATCAGGGGAATTTTGGTATAGGCAGCATTAGCCACCAAGAGGAAATTTCGACAAATTTTGTTGATTTGGTCAACTACCTGTTGGGGGATGATCAAGATTGATGCCCAATAAGTATAGAGACCCATAATTACAGTGTTAATGAGCATTACCCTGCCAGCATAGGAAATATTGCTGGGACGCCAACATCTTATCCTTGCTGTGATTATCAACCAGCTTCTGGCAATCATTTTTGCTGAGTCTTCCATCTGTGATTGGCATGCCCAAGTAATAGAAAGGAAGGTCACTCTCTTCAAATCCTGTAATTTGCATAATTTGTTGCTTTGTAGGGCTTGGAACTCCGGAGATCAGAATTTTGGATTTATTAGCATTAGATGTGAGGCCAGAAGTTTCCTGGAAGTGATCCAGAATGTCCATAATTGTTTGAACTGTATGAGGGTCTGCAACACTGAAGAGCATGAGGTCATCTACAAAGATCAAATGGGTGAGCTTTACATCCTTGCATCGAGGAAAAAATTTGAAGTTTTTATCCTATGATACAAAGATTAAACTCCTCCATAGGTACTCCATAGAGAGTACAAATAGTAGCGAGGATATTGGATCTCCTTGACGTAGACCACGGGCACCTTTGAAATACCCATACGTTCCACCATTGATTTGTATGGTAAAGGAGGAGGTAGTGACACAACTTATTACCCAATCTATGAACTGCTGGGGAAATTTGTATCTGTGAAGAATTTCTTTGACGAATTCCCAGTGAACACTATCAAATGCTTTCTGTAGGTCTATCTTGAAAATACATTTGGATTGGGTAGCTTGCCTTCTGAAACCTCGAGACAGTTCATGGCACATGAGGATATTATGAAGTGATTCTCTGCCTGGGATGAAAGCTGTTTGACTTTCATTGATTAGATGAGTGAGCACTTGCTGAAGTCTTGAAGCAATTAGTTTCGAGACTGTCTTATATATTGCAACGGGCAATAGGTCTGAAGTCAGCTGCAGTTTCTGGATTCTCTGTCTTTGAAATAAGAGCAAGGATCGTGTAATTCCAAGCAGTAATCATCTTTCCTGTGGTAAAAAAATTCTCTGACAGCTGCACAGAGCGGCTGTTCAATATAAGCCCAGGAGTGCTTAAAAAAACCACTTGTATAACCGTCAGGACCAAGTGATTTGATATTAGGTATGGAAAATAAAGCACTCTTAATATCTTGATTTGTGAATGGAGCACAGAGGTTTAGTTGCTGCTGAATTGACAGTAGAGGACCTTGGAGAAACACATCCGGGTTGGTTTGGCTTCTATGACCAATGTCTACACCCAGAAGCTTTTGAAAATAATCAGCAAGATGATTACCCACATTTTGAAAGCCAGAGATGTTGTTGTCATCCTGATCTTGCATAGTGTAGATTGTGGATGCATTCTTTCTTTTCTTCTTTTTACTGAAGAAATATTTGGAACAAGTGTCTCCTAGAGTGATAGCATTCAACTTACTTTGCTGCGACAGGAGTTGATGAGCAGATTTCAGAATAGTTGTGTACTGCTGTTTGATTCTGGTTTCCTGATTAATAAGCTGACGAGATGTTGGCGTTTCTGACAGCAGCTCTTGAATTTTGATCAGTTGCTTGCGCTTTTCTGTACATTGGCGATGAATATCAGCATATTTCCTTCTATTTAGGGCCTTAAGTTCAGGATTGAGGCCCTTTAGGAGATGATAAATGGAGTGCATTGCAGAGCCTCCTTTCATGTGTTGCACAACTGTCTCAATTATATGCTCAAAACTTGGATCATTTGTCCACATGTCACAGAAGCAAAAACATGGATTTTGTTGAGGACCCTTCTTCATCTCAAGTTGAATGACTTTGTGATCGGAAAGGCTCTGATGTAGATAAGTACCAACCACATAGTCATTGGCTAGTACCCAATCCTCATTAAAGAAAATCCGATCTATCTTTGATTGTACATGACCATTGGTCCATGTATGTTTAGCTCCATAGCATGGCAACTCAAATAATTGACAGTGATCAACACAATCTTTGAAATCCTGGATTTCAAAATTGTGAATTTGGGTGCCATTAATTATGTCTTCCTTATGCAGGACTGCATTGAAATCTCCCAAGACACACCATGCATTATCCATACCATCTGAAATGTTTTTCAAGTCATCCCAAAGATGTACCCTTTCTTCCATTCTATTGAAACCATAGACAAAGGTATAATATGCCTTTGTCCCTGTGTTGCAATCAGTGATTAAGCAATGAATGTATTGTGCATCAATTTTGATGGGTTGCACATCCACTTTATTTGGTTTCCAAGCAATTAGGATTCGACCACCTGAGTAATGTGCAAAATTCGTAAGAGTAGCCCAGTACTTGAACATACCTTTAACAATGAAGGTTTCCTTCTCATGCTTGATTTTTGTCTCTAATAAACAGATAATGTTGGCTTGCACCTCATGCAAGAAGACTTGTACATCCTCTTGCTTCCTGGGGTCATTCAGACCCCGTATGTTCCATGAGATGACTTTCATGTGGAGTCTGAATCAGACTCCGAGGACTGATCTTTCCCCTCGCTGTCATCTTTCAATTCATCTTCTGCCCCTTCCTCTAGTTCATCCTCTTCCACATCATCAAATCTTTCCAACTGATGAAATTTGTTTTGCAAAGGAGTGTGCGAATCTGTGGTATTTTTGTGTGGGATTGAATTGGCAGTCTTTGTAGGTTGTATAAAACCTAGTTTATCAACATCTCTCGAGATCTTCTGCTTTGGTCTCCAAATCTGGACTTTTTCCTTTGCATGTTTCTGCTGTGTTTGTGTTTGTGCTTCTTTCTTCTTACATTCCTCTGTTTTATGACCCATCATGTTGCAGTAGGAACAATTAATAGGTTTCCAATCATATTCTACTTTCTGGGTCACTATAACTTCATTCTCATTGACAAATTTGATTTCATCAGGGAGGGCTTCATCGATCTTAACCTCAATCAAGACTCTGGCTGCTGCTAAGTAAGATCTGTCCTTAGTAGCTTTGTCGGTCTTAATTGGCATTCCAATCATACTTGCAATGCTGCTTAGATTCCAGTATTGTATATCAAGTTGAGGGAACTTTACCCATATTGGCAAGGTTTTGATCTCATTGATATCAATTTTCTGTTGAGGAGACCATGGCTTGACTATTAGAGGTTTTTTATCAAAAAAGAAAATCCCTCTGCCTAGGACTTCTTCCTTATGTTCTTAATTATCAAATCTGACCAAAAATAAGCCCTTACGAATCGCAGCAATTTTACTCACCTCATATTTACTCCAGATTCTGTGAAGAAATCCTTCAATCACAGGGAAAGGTGGGTTTGCCCCAATAACACAACACAAGTTTGAATTTTTCCAATAATCCACTTGTGCTACTTCCTCTTTTTCCATTCTTGCAATTCTCACTCCATCGATTTGTTCTGCTTCAATGTACTGAAGATCAGTTCCAGCATCTGGATCCACCAACGCTGAGTAGGTCGTCTTCTTGATAACTTTTGTATTCTCTTTCTGGGCTGCTTCCTCTTCAACATTTTTTTCCTGTTCTGCCTCAATATTTCCCATTTGTTCTTCAGAAACTACATTTGTTGTGCTAGAAGAAGATCTCGATTCTGTTTGTGTCTTCTTTGGGTTTTTATTGACTTTCTTCTTTGCAGCAGAAGCTTCGATTTGGGTTGTTTCTGTTTTAGTTGCCGGATTTTTGCTCGGAGATCTGTCCAGTGACGAGTTGGTGGCTTGTCGGCTGCTCACCTTCCTGGTCTTTGCCATGGCTAGGGCTGGGTGGCCCTGGACCGAGGAAGGAAGGAAACCAAATCTGAATCGCCTGGGAGTCGCCTGGAGAGAGAGGCTCCGATTCTGTTATTATATATATATATATATATATATATATATATATATATATATATTTTTGAAAATATGTGAAATATATTCAAAAACAATAGGCAAAGCCAATATTACAAACTAATTACACAACATATCAATGTAGTTTGAAAATCTTCTTCTGTTCTTAGTAAGGAAGAGTGTTCTATCCCTAAGATGATGTTTGATAGTTTGGAAGATCAGAACTGGGTCTCTTCGGAGGTTCTTGAAAGCTAAATTATTCCTTGCACTCCAGATGTTGTATATGTATGAGACGAAAATGACAAAAATGATATGCTTTCTCGTCTTATTTCTCTTGAGGTTGAGGAATTTTCTCCCCCATTGATCCCAACTTGCTGCCCGGGGAATTTTGATCCAATCATTCAGATGATTCCTAGTTTGTTGAGCGTAATTGCAATCAAAAAATTGGTGATGTATTGTCTCATCATGATTTCTACACATCGGGCAGGTAGGATGAATGTCGGGATTGTGCAGTCTGGGTTTAACCTAAATTCTCCCATGTAACGCCATCCAAGCACAAAAAGAATGTCTTGGAGTGTTGATTTTATTCCACACGATCCTAGCCCAAGGCCAATTGACATTTTCCCCATCAAGAGCCTTGTAACCCTCTTGCACTTTGTAATGGATTCTTGGGATATTAGCCGACTTAATTTGTTCTTTTACACCGCAGAGCTTCTTGAAATACCAACAAGTATCCCCCTTCGGTTGATATTCCCACCAATCTCTATTTTTGATGTATCTTTCGTGAATCCACTTGACCCATAGACTTTCTTTTTGATCGGCTATTGTCATTACTTGCTTGGCTATCATGGCTGTGTTCCATAATTTCAGATTTTTAATGCCAAGTCCCCCACAAGATTTTGGCTTGCAGACTGTTGTCCAGCTAATAGGGGGGTCTTTGAGTAATTGATGTCAGCTCCCCAAAGAAAATTGCGACAAATCCTTGTGATTTGTTCGATGACATATTGGGGAATTATCAGGATTGAGGCCCAGTATGAGTAAGCACCCATTATGACTGAATTGATAAGAGTCACCCTACCCGCATAGGAAATATTAGCAGTTCTCCATGACTTGATTCTTGCAGTAATTTTGCCAACCAATTTTTGACAATCCATCTTGCTTAACCGACCATCAGTAATCGCCATACCCAGGTAGTAGAAAGGAAAATCACCCTCTTCAAAGCCTGTAATTTGAAGAATTTGGCTTCTAATGGAATTCTTAGCTCCACTGATGATGACCTTAGATTTTTTAGCATTGGAGCTTAGTCCCGATACCAGATTGAAATGATCCAGCGTATCTATGATCTTTTGAACACTGTAGGGATCTGCAGCTGAGAAAATCATCAAGTCATCAGCAAAAATTAGGTGAGTTAAGTTAAATTTCTTACAACGTGAGAAGAATTTGAAATTGGCCTCCTGAGCAGTTGTAGAAAGACTCCTTGAGAGATACTCCATGGTGAGGACAAACAGGAGTGGAGATATCGGATCTCCTTGCCGAAGTCCTTTGGTCCCTTTGAAGAAACCATACGTTCCACCATTGATCTGAATTGTGTATGAAGTGGTGGAGATGCAACTCATAAACCATTCAACAAATTGAGGAGGAAATTTGTAAGCATGGAGGATTTCATTGATAAACTCCCACTTCACACTGTCAAAAGCCTTCCGCAAATCAATTTTGAAAATACATTTTGATTGTGAGGCTTTCCTGCGAAATCCACGAGATAACTCATGACACATTAGCACATTGTGAAGGAGCTCTCGGCCAGGAATGAAAGTTGTTTGGCTGCCATTGATCAAATGGGGGAGAACATCCCTTATTCTTGAATCAAGCAACTTATAGACTGTCTTGTGTATTGTGTTACAGCAAGATATAGGCCTGAAATCTGCAGCTGTGCTGGGATTGTCAATCTTTGGGATGAGAGCAAGAATGGTGGAGTTAAGAGCAGGGAGCATTCGGCCTGTCTCCAAAAATTCGTTAATAGCATCACAAAATAAATCTTCCAATAGAGGCCAAGCATGCTTATAAAAGCCACTAGAAAACCCGTATGGGCCTGGTGACTTATTATTTGGGATGGAAAACAGTGCAGCTTTGAAGTCTGTTCGATTGAAAGGCTTGCACAACGTAACTTGCTGTTGACAGTTTAAAACAGTACCATTATGGATGATGGAATAGTTGATGCGCTGAGAGTTATCCACATTCGAACCAAGGAGAGAATGGTAGTAAGTTTCCAAATGATGACCCACATCCTGAAAACCAGTTATAGTATGCCCATTTTGATCATTTAGGGAGTAGACAGTGGAGTTGAGTTTCCTCTTCTTCATTTTGCTGAAGAAATATTTAGAGCAAGTATCACCATAAGCACTGGAAGCTAGTTTACTTTGTTGAGAGATGAGCTGTTGGGCAGATTTAAGAATGCCTCTGTAGTGTTCTTTTGCAGTTCTTTCAGCCTCCAACAGTTGCTGGTTTGTAGGATCTGATAACAGGCCATTTTGGATGTCCAGAAGGTTGCCTCTGGCAATCTCACATTGCTGATGGATGTCTGCAAATTTCTGCCGATTGAGAGATTTTAGAGCTGGTTTGAGAGATTTTTGCAAGTGGTAAAGGGCATGCAGATGTGAACCGGGTCTGATATTATGCATAGCATTCTCAACAATTGAAAGAAAATTTGAATTTGTAACCCACATATCGCAGAATCTGAAGCAGGACTTTGATTGAGGGCCTTCCATAAGTTCCAGCAGAATGGGTTTATGATCTGAAAGGCTCTGAGGAAGATAAGATCCCACCATATAATCATTTACAACCAACCAATCTTAATTGTAAAAAAGTCGATCAATCTTCGACTGTACATGACCATTCGACCATGTGTGATTTGCTCCTTAACATATCAATTCACTGAGCTGACAATAATCAATACAATTTTTGAAATCCTGGGTTTCAAAATTGTTAACAGGGGTGCCATTCATTCTGTCTCCTTCATACAAAATAGAGTTGAAATCTCCTAACACACACCAAGCTTCTCCTACATTATGAGAAATATTCCTTAATTTCCCTAGAGACTCAAACGATCTTCCATTCTATTGAAACCATAGACAAACGTATATAAAGCTTTTGTATCTCTATTGAAATCCAAGATGTGACAGTGAATGAATTGTGCATCAACTTGGAGCACTTGAAAATCCACCTTATTTGCACGCCAAGCAAGATAAATTCTTCCGCCCATATGAGTACCAAAATTATTGTGTGAAGACCAAGAAGTGAACATACCTTGAGAAAGATGGGATTCTTTTTCAGATTTTACTTTGGTTTCAAGTAAATAGACTACATCGGCTTTGATTTCCTGTAATAAAATCATAGTGTCCTCTTGCTTCCTGGGGTCATTGAGGCCCCTCACATTCCACGTGATGATTTTCATTGTGGATCAGAATCAGATCCTGAGGAGCTTTCATCCCCTTCATTACCTTGATCTCCTTCATGCGATGATTCATCCTTTGAGGCATCTTCATTTTCTTCCTCATGGTGCTGTAATATATTGAAGCTGTTCTTGAATGAGGTGTGTCTAATGTGAGATGTGGGTTTTGTTGGAGACTGCCTGCTTATCTTAGAAGGCTTGATGAAACCATTCTCATCCACCTCCCTTTGATGCTTCTGTTTTGGCTGCCAGATTCGTTTCACTTTTGTCTTTGAATCCTGATCTTCTTTCTTCTTATAGTCTGCTGTCAGGTGCCCCATCATTTGACAACAGGAACATTTGATTGGCTTCCAGTCATATTCAACTTTCTGTGAGACAACAATATCATTCTCATTCAAAAATTTGATCTCATCAGGAAAGTTCCCATCAATCTTCACTTCAACCAGGACTCTTGCTGCAGTTAGATGGGTCCTGTCTCTGGTTGCTTTGTCTGTTTTGATGGGCACCCCCACCAAACTAGCTAATCCTCCCAAATTCTTTGGACTCCAATATTGAATATCAAGATGTGGGAATCTTACCCAGATTGGTAGAGATTTTAGCTCATCCAGATCGATACTTTGCTGGGGCGTCCAAGGCTTGACAATTAATGGTTTATTATCAAAGAAGAAGAGACCCCGTTTAAGTACCTCAATCTTGTGCTCTTCCTTCTCAAATCGAACAAGAAAAAGCCCTTTGCGTATGGCTGCAATTTTGCTAATGCTGTATTGACCCCAAATTCTCTTCAGAATACCTTCGCTGATTGGAAATGGTGGATTGGCTCCAATCACGCAGCACATGATGGATGATTTCCAGAATTCCACCTCTTTCTGGACTTCCCCTTTCTCAATTCTTGCTATTTGAATCCCATCAACATCTGCTTCTGAGAATTCTAATGCTGTGCCATCATTCAGATCCACTAGAGAAGCGAACGATGTTGTAGTCTTCATCTCTGGATTTGGATTTGTCTTTGCCATTTCTTGAGTTGCTGCTGCTGCTTCGTTGGAATCATTTTTTTCAATCGGAATTGCAGCTTGAATAACAGTAGTCGATCTTGTTTCCCGATTTAGAATTGTTGTTTGATTTTGTTTCTTCTTTGCCTTTGCCATGGCAGGGGCACTGAGAGAGAATCTCTCTCTAACCCTAGACAGAGAAGAAGATATATATATATATATTATTATTATATATATATATATATATATATATATATATATATATAATTTACATACATAGTCTAAGCATGTTTTCAACGTAAAGTGTGATTTATTTTTGTTCGGTATAATCCATTGGTCTAAAAACTAGTATAAATTTGTGAGTCTATAGCGTTTTTTTATTCTTTGATCATATATGTATTTGTAATTTGTGTCCATATTTTATGTATGACCATGAATTTATAACTATAATTTATAGTTTTTATTCAAATTATGAACATATATATATTTATTAATTTTTATATCACTTCAATGCCCTTGTTTTTTAATAGGTATTACACTAAACCCACCGTAAAACTTGTAACTATCAAAATTCAAAGTCTAGTAATAAGGATGGATCTCCTATATATTTTTATATAACTTGAACTTTGTCTAGTTCAATGTGTATTAGTGCATGGTTGCATATGCACTTGCCTGAAGAAATTGCAGGAGTTGAGGTAGAGGAAATAGAAGCGGCAGTGATAACGAGATGATTAATGATTAGGTGGCAGGCACATCACATGAGTAGTAGACCAAGCCAGCTAAATGTTATCCCCCATTGGTGTCCTACAACTACGTGGACCGCCCAACTACTAAAAGCCCTACCCTACCTACCCCAGACCCCCACCAATTGACGGAGCATAAATCATATTGCCTCCACACTTCACCTTCATAATTTCTTCAACCCATAATCAATTCTTCACTGTCAACGCTTAAAATGACACCTCTCATATATATATATATGGATGACATATTGTCAGGGGCAAAGCTAATATGAGTTTACGTCTGATTAAATGATCCGAAAAAGAAAAAAAGAAAATTTTGTTATTATTTAAAATAAAATAAATATCACGTTTAATAAAAGCATGAAGTTTCATCAACTTCACTGGCAATGTTGTTGATTTCACGTGAGAAATCTAGGCATCCTAAGGTGTTGTTCTTTGGTAAGGTTAGATTCAGATTAGGTTGGTTATGTTAGAATAGGAAATGAAAGGAAATGATTGGAGAGAAAAGAATATGATTTGTTTGAGTTAAGTTAGTTGTTGGGTGAAAATATTTTATTTATTTTTTGATAGAAGGGTGGAAATATTTTATTGAAAAAATTTGAATATTATGAGTAAAAATAAATGAAAAAGTTATAAGTGTTAGAAAAAAGTGGATTGATTTGAAATTAAAATAATATTATTTGAATTTTTTTTATTTTAAAAGTTGTTTTTTGTTTAAGTGTTTTTTAGGGATTTCAGCTATGCTAGGTTAGATAAGGACAAGTTAAGTTAAATTAAATTAGGTTAGGTTAGGTTGGTTAGGTCTAACTCAACTAAAGAATAGGGCCTTAAATCTACTCATGTAATTGCGGGTTTATGGATTGTCGAATTTCATTTTAATGTTGGGAAGCTTCCATTTTTAATTATATATATTTTCTGAACATAATTTTTAGATCTTCATGCTTAGTTGCCTACAATGCCCTTGTTTTCTTGGCTATTACTAGTTCTGGTAATTTCTGACTGGACCTGATAACCTGACCCGAACATGCCCGTAATTTCTGGGTTTTGAACACGATTTTCTCATTTAAACCCGAAATACACCGAACCCGAAAATTAGTGGGTCAAACATGACCCGCTCGTTTGACCCAAAAAATTAATTTTATAAGTTCAACTTTATTAGAATTTATGACTTTTCATTATAATTTTTAACTGTTAAACTATAAGCGCAACTTGTTTATTTGTCATTTCTCTAATTTAAGTTAAAATAGTTACAATAATCTATCGTTATTAGAAGATAATCATATTTCATAATCTATATTGCACAAAAAAGTTGTATTTAGAGACCGTTTTTTAAAAAGAAAAAACGGAAAATGTTACAGTCCTAACCCGTTGGGTTGACCTGAAACTGAAATACACCCATGTTTACCCAAACTTGAAATACACCCAACCCGTATTTACCTGAACCCGATATACGCTCGACCCAAAACCTGTCCGTCGACCGATTTGACAGGTCTAGCTATTACACTAAACTTTTTTTTCATTCTAAAAATATGTTTGCTACACTAATTACTATTATTATTATTATTATTATTATTATTATTATTATTATATATATATATATATATATATATATATATATATATGTATGTATGTATGTATATATATATAGGTTTCTAACATAATTTTGAATTGAAATTTAGTTCTGATTCTAATTGTTCTTTGTCAAAATTAAGTTGTTGAAGTATATCGGGGTCGGTCCCATTTTGGTTAACCAATGGTTGTCGGCTCGCTTAAAGCCACCCCTCTGTCGCCATGGTTCAAAACTCGGCCACATGATCTACTTAAAGGTGGATCTGGTACTCGAAGGGCCTTTCGAGTCATCATTAGGAGCTGTGTTCATTTCAAGGAAGATCTCAGGCGATAAGTCATGGTTTTGGATCCTCATGGGGATCCATCTTAGGTCTTCTAAGGGACCTCGAGATTATAAGTACAAATAACGAGGATGGAGGAAATTCGTTGTCTAAGCCAAGCAAGGCGTCGCCCCCGTACTGTATCTTGGAATCGAGTTTTAAGTCTGACTTCCCCCTTTTTGTCTCTCCCTCTTTCTGTGTAATTCCATTTGTATCCCGTCCCTGATATATACACATGTAAAGCCCCTCTATTCGAGTTAGTTTTTTGAAGCTTATAGGTTTTAGCCACAAATTTTCTCTACTTGGGAGATTGTAATTGAGGGTTTTCAAACTAAAATTCAATGAAAGCAATCCTTGTGCATGTAACTTGTTGATTTCTCTTTGGTTAGAATGTGAGTTTCTCCTCCAGTACTTTTTGTGAGATTTCTTGAGTGATTTAAGTTCCTTTGCTTGCGGGAAATCCTTGTGCATGTTCATGATTATCCTAGTTCAATGTGGTTAGAATGTGAGTTTCTCCTCCAGTACTTTTTAATTCTTGTTTTTTAACAAAAACTCCAAAACCCTAAAAATAGTTGTTATTTGTATGAGTTCTATAGGTGGATTTCCATCATTCACATGATTTGTGTGAACCTAGGTCCCTTGTTATCCTTCATTTGGTATTAGAGTTAGGAATAACACATTTTTTTTAGGGTTTATTGTTTGTGCCCAGATTTGCAAATTGTTGTTTGGTGAGGATTTATTGTTGTTCATGGTGTTTTTAATTTTGATGAGCAATTTGGGTACCCCCATGTTAAGGCCCATTTTTAGGCCTAAATTACTCTCTGGGCTTGCTATTTTCTCTCGATTCCGAGTCGTTTTCCTTACTTTTACTTGGTTTTTAGTTCTTTTGTAGGTTTCTCGCATTCGAGGAGTAAAACAACGCAAATGAACATTTTAAGGGCATTTTAGGGAATCCCCGAGGATTTCTCGAGCCAAAGCGAGCAGAGAAGCAAAGCAGAAACGACCATGGAACCCTTTTCCTCATTATTGAAGCAAAGCAGGATCGTAGCACCCGCACCCGCTACAATCTTTGTAGCGGCCGCGATACCCATGGAAGGCAGAAAGGGAAGGAGACCGAAGGGCGTGACACCCGCTACAGCTGAGGTGACACTAGTGACAGCCGAGTGATGAAGGTAGTTAGCCAGAAAGGTCGCGCCCGCGACTAATCTTCTGACACCCGTGACCCCGCGCATATTTGGAATCGGCTTGGGAGTTTTCTCATCGTCGCGCCCGCGATGGTCCTGGGTTACGCTGCTCTTCTGCGGCTAAAACGGCTGCGTTTTATGTAACTCCCTTGCTTTGTATAAATACCTTAAGTGACGATTTTATAAGAGGCAATTGAGGGGAAGTTGTTTTCCACCTTTTACATTTTTTTAGCTTTAGTTTTAGTTAGAGAAAGTTGTAATGAGTGCATTGATTTGTTAGGATTTCATCTTGACTTTGGATTGTTTGAGTTTGTAATCAAGATTTGAAGATTCGACAATTGAGAGATTGTCTTGGATCATCATCTCTATTGTTCTTCACTTGTTTGTTTCGCCATTTGATAAGTATGTTCTTCCCTTCAACTCTTCTTTCCTTTTGTTAATTACTTTAATTGCTTGTTAATTGCTTTGATTGCCATATTGATTGATTTGCTTGTTATTGCTTTCATCTTACCTTTAAAAATCATGATTAGGTTTGGACTTGATGATGTTAGCTTAGTTTTGGTAATGATTAGTTTCTAGATACCCTATGGCTTAGGGGGTGATTAGGGATGTTGATAGGTGATTACGACTAGGTTAGAAATTTAGGGAGTAATTAGGTAGAAAATCAATTTCCCACCCTAGTCCTTCCTTCAAATGCAATCCATTAGGGCCTGAGAGCTCCCTAATATATTGATCGCTTGTCAATGGAAGGCTAGGGATGGGTTAGTTAGTAACTCACTCACGAAAGTGAGGATGGACTAACTAGGGAATTATGTAGTTTTAACCCTCCGGGTTCGTGGTGGGCCTTGAGGTAGTGATTCCGGACTACCATTGAGAGAGGGAGGCCGGTGGGTCTTTTCTAGCAGAATACCCACTTGATTTTCCCCCATTTTTACCCCATAGCTGCAAAACCTACTACTCTTGATCCTGTTGGCATTCTAAAAGTCCCTGAAGACTATTTCTACGTTTGACTGGACTATTTGTCTGTTCGTTACCCTGTTGTCCTAGTGAAATAATCAACTAACCTTTCTTGTCTTCCTAGCGATCTTGACTTCTACCTCGACCTAGATCCTTTAGATAAGACCCCCAGCTCCCTGAGAAGAACGACAAAAACAGGTTAAACAAAACCACTATACACAAAATGGCGCCGTTGTCGGGGAGCTAACGCCCCTAGTTTTAGTTTCTTTGGTTAGAGGTTGTCTAGATTGCTTTCACGCTAGAAATTAGAGTGTTTGAGTCTACAGGAATTTAATTGATGCTTCTTTTGTTCTCTTTGGTGCATGCAAATTTGCTCTAATGCCTACCGAGCTTCATAGGAGGCTTTGAGTCCAAATGGCTGAGAGACAAGATGATTCACCCCGTACTTTATCTTCGTATTCCGTTCAATCTCCAGGTACGGGAGGCAATCCCATCGCATTACAACCATTAGCATTGAACGTAGTGTTCGAATTCAAGTTATACCTACTTGAAGTCTTTGAAAGCAACCGATTTCATGGGGACATTTCTGAGAGTCCCATTGACCATATCGACAAATTCGAAGATCAGATCAGTTTTGTGCAGATTCCTGGAATATCATCGAAATTTATGAAACTAAAATTCTTTCCTCTAACTCTGACGGGGAAAGCAAAGATGTTGCTTCAAACATGCCCTCCTCACACTTATTCTTCATGGGAGACATTAAGCAGAGATTTCCATCATCGATTCTTTCCAGTGGAGGAGACACACCGATTCAGGCTAGAAATCAGTAACTTCAAGCAAGGGTCGGGAGGAACTCTTTTTGAAGCCTGAGGGAGATTTAAGGGTCTCCAACGTCAGTGTCCACATCACAACTTTCCTGATTAGATGTTACGTCAACATTTTTACTATGGCCTCTATGATACTCTCAAAGAATTCGTCGATAACGCATCCAGAGGGATGTTTCTCAGGAAGACTACGGATGAGGCAAACATTTTCCTTCATGAACTATCTCAAAACTCTCCCCATTGGGGAGGAGGTCGAAGTTCGGGGAGTGATGCTACTGAGAAATTCCTCATGGATACTATTATGGAGTTGCGACAGAAATTGGCGCTTGATGAAACTTCCAAACAATTGAAGGTCGTCCATGAGATGTAAACCCTTGCATCAATTTCTGTTGCTAATACCCATAGATGTGAGTTTTGTCTTGGTCTCATTTAGCAATGTGCAAAACTTCATCAACCGGAGCAAGTGAATGTCATCCATTCTTTCTACACTCAATATCACGCTTCCGACTACCAAAACCACCAAGTTCAACCATTTACCTACCCACAAACCATCCCACAACCTCAAGTTTCTCAACCACCTCAAGAATCCACGGTAGAGAAGTTGTTGTAGAAAATTATGGCGAACCAGGAAAGCGAAAGGGCTCGTCTTAGAGACCTTGAAATCCATTTGACCCAAGTTGCCCAACAAAAGCATCTTTCTCAAACCATTCAACCTCAACCTATCCCGAGGGTGCAAGTGAACGCTATTACCCTATGGAGTAGAAGAGAAGTTGAAAGACCCGTAGTGATGAATGAGTTTCTTTTGGGAGAGAAAGAGGGAGATGTTGTTGATATAACTGAAGAGGAGGGTGTGGAGGTTAAGCAAGCTAGTGTTGAGAAGAATGAAGAGGAATTAGTGATTGAGAGAGTTAAAGATAAGAAGAAGGAAGCGTTGAGTTGAGAAAGGGAAATAAATTTTGAAAGAAAATGGTCATGAGCGACCCACAAAGCAATTGAAACCATATCGACTACTAATTCCTTTTCCTGGGAGATTATTTCAACAAAAGAGTGATGAGAAATTCTCCAAGTTCAATGAAATGCTCAAGAAGCTTCAAGTTAATATTCCTTTCTTGGATGCCATTTTGGAGGTTCCATCGTTCAAGAAACACTTGAAGAGTCTTCTCACAAACAAAAGGAGAATTGAAGAAAAGTCCACTATCCACCTCAATGTTGGGAGCGTAACCCCCAAGAAACTCGCCGATCCCGACAGTTTCTCTATTCCTTGTGCAATAGGGGATATGAAAATCGACAAAGCTCTTTGTGATCTCAGGGTGAGTGTGAGTGTCATGCCTCATTCAGTATGCAAGAAGCTCAATTTAGATAATTTGACTCCGGCCACGATTAACTTGCAGCTTGCTGATAGATCTATTAGAAGGCCTCTTGGCATACTAGAGGATATCCTATTTAAGTGGGGAGCTACCTTATTCCTTGCGATTTCTTCATTCTCGAAACGGATGAAGATGTGAATATCCCCATCATATTGGGTCGACCTTTCTTAGCTACGGCTGGGGCCATGATTGATATAAAGAAAGGTCGTTTGTCACTCCACGTAGGAAGAGAGCGAATTGATTTTGATATTGATAGGAAGAGAAGGAAACCTCCTTTCAAGGAGTCGTGTTTTAAAATCGATGCGGTGGCGGAGATTACGGATGAGCATCCGGGAGAGTACTATTTTCTTGAAGTGGAACCGGATGATTAGGGTGAAAATAATAACTTTAAACCCTTGCACTCCAAACCAAATGAAAATGGAGGCCTCTCCTGAGATAATTTCCTCAAGATTGTCCCATTGAGAAAGGAAGTTTCTTTGGGTGAGACTTATATTGAGGGCAAAGAAGTGAATTGTGTGATTCTCAAAGGCCCAAGACCCGGTAAACCCCCAAACACCAAGATGGAGTTACCTTCTATTTCCCTACGACCTACCAAACTTTTGAGGAGGCAAGCTTCGTATTTGCTTAAGGTGAGGAGGCGATGGAAAAGGAAAAGGAAGCGAATGTAGAAGAAAGTAAGGAAGTCATTACCCTTATTTCCATTATGGTTGACTAGACCACCGAAGGAGTACCCGATCGATTCACGAACCTCACCGAGAAGCTTGGGAAAAAGAGGAAGAAGAGTTGGTGGAAAAGACTAACAATGCTTCTTTCGTGTACCCCGTAACTTTTAATGATCAAGTCGGTAACTAGGTCAAGCTAGGGACCTAAAACAAGCGCTCGATGGGAGGCACCCCATATTTTTCATTATTTTTCTTCCTTTTGCTTTTCTTCTTTATTTTTTGGGTTTTTCATTTTCTCTTTATTTTCTTTCTTACTTGGTTTTCTTTGGTTTTTCTTTGTTTTCTTGGTTTTCTTTTCTGTGTTTTCTTTTGAAGTACTAGTTATAGGAAGAGTGAAAAGGGAAAAAGAAAAGAAAAGAGGAAAAAGGAAGTGAAAAAGAAAAAAAAGGGAAGAAGAGTAGATGAAGGTTTAGGAGTAGAAGAAGAAAAATTGAAGAAAAGAAAAATGAAGTGCAAAAGATAATGAAAGTAGGAAATAAAAACAAAAGGATTGAAGTGAGTGAAAAATCGAAAAAGTGAGTGTAAGAGTGAAGTGTTTGAGGGATAAGTGAATGTTGATGAAGTAAGGGTGGAAGAAAATTGAAGAGGAGAAAGTCTTAAAGAGGAGCCGGGGGAGCGTAGCAGGTGCCACAGAAGATGTAGCGCCTGCTACAAATTGCAACAAAGCAAAGGCTAAATTCTCCAGATCTGTCGCGCCTGCGATAACTATTTAGTGCTCGCGGCAGTCTGCGTCTCACATTCCGTTAGAAGCTCGTGGCAGCCGCGACAAGCAGTGTAGCAACCGCGACCAGCAAGATCAACATTTCCCTATTCCCAGTTAGGTCCCGCCCGTGACGGTACTGTACTGCGCAATCTGTCGGCCTAAAAACCCCGACAAACTCCCTTGCTTTTCATTTCTTTCTCAATTTCGTCACACACTCTCTCTAAACCTTAGCGCTCGTGACCTTTTCTCACCATTCCCACACAATTTCCTTTCTACCGACCTTCAATCTCATATCCTCACCATCTTCAATCTTCTTAGTTCTCCCCTTCTAACCTATTGGAAGCCCTAATTTCTCAAGAATCAGGCCCAAGTGTGCGAATTCAGCATCATTCATCCTCCAAGTTGATAGTGAGGTAATCTTTGTGTTAATTGTGTGCAATTTAATTCCTACTCACTTGGATTATGTTTGTGCGTGGATTCCTTGTTGTGTTATGTAAGTCTTTGTCAACACATATACGTATGCCTGGTGGCTACTGTGTCACAGTATACACAAGTGCACAGATTTTGGTTGCATTCTCATCCTAGTGTCTAATCGAGGTAACCTTCGAGCTA
The DNA here is from genome assembly GCA_029582165.1 of Portulaca oleracea. Classification (NCBI taxonomy): domain Eukaryota; kingdom Viridiplantae; phylum Streptophyta; class Magnoliopsida; order Caryophyllales; family Portulacaceae; genus Portulaca; species Portulaca oleracea. Next base: position 9,542,401 of record CM055885.1, on the reverse strand, counting down.
TTTGCTACATATATTCATTTGCAAACTCATCTTTTGTGTTGCTTGTGCTTGATTTTCAGTTTTCTTTGAGATTTAGGAACCCCATAGTTGAGTTTCTTAAAAATTTTCATCGTTTCACAAACATTTGCTCGAATAAACCATGAGTAGAAGCAAGAGATCTCGATTTGAGGAGTCTCCTTCACCACCCCCGGGGCCATATTCACCCGGAAAAGAACGTTACAGGGCACAACCGGCCACACAGATTCAGTGTGGCCTAAAGGCAAAGGTTACATTCCAGAGCGACACTCATAAACAACGATACATGAAGTTCGAAGAACGGAAGATATGCGCTGTCGACGTTTATGATGCAGCGACGGTGAAGGTAGTCTATTGAAAACCAAGTTTTGACCATTTCATCAGTACTCTTGGGTGGGAGGTCTTCATCACGATCGATGACTTGACCATTGACCAACCCCTCCTGAAATTCTTAAGTTTGCTACGGGTTACGACAATGGCACAAAGAATGCCTAGTTTGATTATCGGGTAGTGAACAAGGACAAGGAGTGCACTATTTTGCACTGCCTCCAGGAAATCAACATAGAGAAGAGGCCCACTACCATAGGGATGGGTCACATTATTTTCCATTTTCTCAAACACGAGGGTTTCATGGCCTAATTGAAGAAGTGGGAGCCGCGTTACTTCCCGGACCTAATCGATGGAGTGCGGTTGCAAAAGATGGGCATCATTGCAAAGAACCAGTCTCGTACGATCTATGTCCACGGGCACGACGCCGATATGACTTCTATTCACCTTGATCCAGAGCACGCCGAGAGGTGGCTTGACATCACCAACCCCCACAAATGGTCATGTGGCCAGGAATATGGTGGCCGACGAAGAGTGGGACGCCCAGATGTGCTCGAAGACGCAGAGGAGGAGGAAAATGAGGAGAAAGAAGATGAAGAAGAGGGGAAAGCTGGGGGGGTGTTGAGATTGGAGAAGGGAGCGGAGGATCATCATGGTATTCGCTAGGACACATCAACAATCACCTCGTGCAATCGAGTGGGAACTTCCAACAACAACAGACTTTACTCCATAGTCAGCACAACTTGTTGGAGAGTCAATAAGCTTTGCTGAACGCCCAACAGTCTACACTCAACAATGTCCATTTCCAACTACAAAGGCACGAGGAGTACTTTTAGCATCAAAACCAGTACTTCCGCGATTGGGGGTATTATCATTATTCCATCGCCGGCCACAACCCAACGCCAAAGGATTACAAGAACCCCTATTATCGGGCATATTTTCCCTGCTATCTGTATCCTCCACTGGGAGGACCCCATCAGTGATTTGTGAGCGTCCCCACCCCCACTTAACCTTTTGAATTCTTTTTGCATATATTGTGGTATTTTAAGTGTGTGTGGGGGGGGGGGGGGAGGCTTCATGGGGAGGTGAGTCGGGGAATGAGTCAAATTATTATTGGTTTTGCTGGGTCTGCTGTTGTCATGAATGAGCTATCCCTTGCATTGCTTATCATTCTTCATTTTAGCTTTGCCCTGGTTGTCGTTTCTATGTCTTTTCTTATGGGTTATTTGGCGGTGGTGGTTGGTTTGCATTCGATTTTATCGAGCGTAGGACCGGGTATAGCGAGTATTTTATCATCAATTCCCGCCTCAAGGAGTGAGATTCGGGGTTTAGATTTGTCCCGGTCAATGTATATATTATCCATATTTCATTGCATTCTTTGTCTTTTTAGTTAGTTTCTTTTCATATTTTAGTCTTGCATGCTAGATTTTGTGCATTTAGGCTATCTCTATTTCCATATCCTAACCCTTGTACATGACGCTTTTGGATCAAAGATTGAGAATTTGCATTCTGAAGACTATTGAGGTAACCTCGTTCCATTTCTCCTTTTGATGTTCATACTGATCCTTGTTGCATGCTTGATTTTACTTTTCGGTGGCGCGCCCCAAAGTATGAAGTGTTGGTTATCATTGCTATTGGAGCCGTGTGGGCTTGGGTCACCACCCTTTTACGTGCTAGTTGTAGCTTTGAATGTAGATATCTTGTTGTACCCTTCATCCCTTCATGAGACTTTCTGACCTACAATGAGGACATTGTTGCACTTTAAGTGTGTGTGTGGGGGGAGGGGGGAGGGGGAGGTTATTTGTATTTGAGGGTAGACCACCTAGCATGTTTGTTTCATTCTTCTTTTAGGTCTTGTTAATTTTTAAAAATTTTGAAAGAATTTGTTAATTGTTGTTGAAAATGAAAGGAAAAAGGAAAAAATTGTGAAAAACCCCCAAAAGAGCTCTTTTTCTTTTTAGAAGATTCGGTTGTTCACAATCGTGTAGATAGTTGCTTAATTGGCCAAGTTAATCATTTTGAAGCGGTCGATATGAATAATAATAGGCTTTAGGAAGGATTACTGCCATGACTTACCTTTATTAGGCCCTGACATTGAGTGCGAAAGTAGAATCCTCACCCTATTACACGCCCCGATTGTGAATTTCCGTCCAAAGTTGGAAAGTTTTAATTGTTTAATTCTCTTGCTCTTCTTAATTAATTAATAATGTCGACATAACCAATGAGGGTTGGTGTGAGTGGACGATGCTCACACCCCTTAAGTACAATGTTTACGGATGGAGCAACCCGAATTGGGAGGGTAACCCGTTGCAAAGGTCGGTATGATTCTCGAAAAGCCGACACCTTAAAAGTTTGAAAAAAGAAAAGAAAGAAAAAAAAAAGAAAAAGAAAAAAGAAAAGAAAGAAAGGAAAAAAATGAGAAAAAAAAGGGAGAAGAAGTAAAGTTAATTAATAAAACCCAAGCTCGAACATGAAAATGACTTTGGCTGACCGACCTAAATTGGAAAAGACCAATTAGGGCCCACTTGCACTTGTGCACGAGGATTTGTGCTGAACATGAAGTGTTCGGGGTTGAAAATTTGAAAGATTGGCAGTTTTTCGACCTTGGTGTCCCTATTTGTTCCTGTTTGCTTCTTCCATCTGATTGATGAGGTGGGTTGGGGAACTTAGTGCATTGTTGGGACGCGATTATCTTTTTCTTTTTCCTTTATTTTTGTTTTCGCATTTGTTTTTCACTTTTCCTTCTTTCCCTTTCTCTTTTTACATGGCTTTTGTGGGTATAGTCGCTACAAACTATCACGAGACCCACCTCCTCCACCCGGGCTGCCGGGGGGTTTAAAGGGCTTGGTGCATACGCTAAATGCACTAGTTTCTTCCCACAAAAGTCGAGTAGTTGTTTAGTTCTAGGTTATTTGGTTCTGTGTTTTTTTTGCTCGGGACGAGCAAAAGCTTAAGTGTGGGGGGAGTTTAGGCCCATTTTTAGGCTTAAACTATACTCCCGAGCTTGCTTTTTTCGCTCGATTCCGAGTCGTTTCCCTTACTTTTACTTTGGTTTTTAGTTCTTTTATAGGTTTCTCGCATCCGAGGAGTAAATCAACGCAAAGGAGCATTTTAAGGGCATTTTAGGGAATTCCCGGGCGTTTCCCGAGCCAAGTCGCGCTAAGAAATGAATCGGAGACGATCTAGGAACCCTTTTCCTCATTATTGAAGCAAAGCAGGGTTGTAGCACCTGCTACAACCTTTGTAGCGGACGTTACACTCATTGAAGGAAGAAAGGGAAGGAGACTGAAGGTTGTGACACCCGCTACAACCAAGGTGACACCCGCGACAGCAGAGTGATGAAGGAAGTTGCCGAGTACGGTCGCGCCCGCCACACCCACGACCCCGCACATATTTGGAATCACCTTGGGAGTTTTTTCACCATCGCGTCCGCAATGCTAGCTATTGCACCCGCGACGGTCCTGGGTTACGCTGTTCTTCTGCGACCAAAACGGCTACGTTTTATGTAACTCCCTTGCTTTGTATAAATACCTTGAGTGACGATCTTATTAGGGGTAGTCTAGGGAAGCTATTTTCCACCTTTTACATTTGTTTAACTTTAGTTTTAGTGAGAGAAAGTTGTAATTAGTGGATTTATTTGTGAAGATTTCATCTTGACTTTGGATTGTTTGAGTTTGTAATCAAAATTTGAAGATTCAACAATTGAGAGATTGTTCGATTGTAATAAATTGGGGTAAGAGAGTAAGGGTTGTCGTATCTCAGGGATGGTGTGTTAGGTTTTCATGAAATTGGTTTGGAAAGGTTTTCAATATGCAGGAAGAAGTAAACAATTAAACTAAACTAATTATGAATTGAGAACAAGAACAAGAAATCAAAACTTAACTAAAGAAACTAAACTAGGAAACAAGAAAATAAGAAATTGAAAACAAACCCTAACTACTAGAACAAGACCAAGAAACTAACAAGAAAATTAAAAGCATAATCAAGAAAGAACGCTAATACTACGAATATCAAAACTGAAATCAAAGAAAAGAAATTATACCTAGAATGCATTGTATTAATCTTGAATCTTGAACTTTGAATCTCGAATCACAAATCTTCTCCCGAACAAACAAGAAAAAGCGTGATTTGTATTACTAAGAATGCTCGAATCCTCACCTGAAGGGAGAATTCGAGGAACATTAATCCTCCTCTTCAATGAAAATTGGATTTTTGGGTGAACTAATACTAATGAAATTGAAAAATACAAGAAAGCGAAAGAGAACAAGAACTTGAAGAATTAATCTCTTGCATAAATCCAAAAAGGTTGAATTACAATTGAAGGCTAAGAAAACTTAAGAAAACTCCATTCTAAAACCTAAGTAAACTAATGATAACTAATGAAAAACTAAGATAAAAACTAAGTAAAAACCTAAGATGCTCTCTAGTGAAATATAATATGGTTTATATAGAAAAGAATTAGGGAAAAAAAATAACAAAAACCCTAAAACCCTAGCATAGTCGCCGCGCTTTATTTCCGGAACCGGGCCGTCTGTCGCGGGTGCGACGTCAGAGGTTGCGGGCGCGACACTTCACCACGGTCCGTGGTCTACACCACGAGCTGACTGTGGTGAGCGCTGCCTCCATCTTTATTTTTTTCGCTCTTGGTTGTAGCGGGCGCTACAATATCGATCGCAGGCGCGACCAGTTGACGGTCCATGGTCTACATCATGGGCTGACCGTGGTGAGTGTTGTTTCTTCCGTTGGATTTCCGAGTTCCAGCCGACGTCGCAGGCGCGACACAGGGGTTCGCGGGCGCGACCCTTTTCTGCCAGATTCGTCCGTCATTCTTCGATTTCGATCGTCGCGGGTGCGAAAGATATTGTCGCGGGCACGACCATTGTCTGCTCGGCTGTAACGGGCGCTACACTCGTTGTAGCGAGTGGTACGCCTGTGATGTTGGGCTGTATTGGCTGTTTTGGCTCGGTTTTTCTTCTAAGTCCCGATTTTCCTAGAAAAACACAAAATTATCCTAAGTAATATATAATTAAGGGGCAAAAACAAGCAAAACACCTTATAGAATGATATTAATTCGGTTCGGAACGAGACCGAACAACACTCCCACACAAAAGTTTGCTCGCCCTGAGCAAACTAAAGAAGAAAAAGAAAAAGAAACCAACTACCCTAACTCACTTTCATAGGAATCACGGTTGCATTTAGCGTATGCAACAAGCCCTTTAAACCCCTTGGCAGGCCAAGTGGACGAGGAAGGTCTCGTGAGGGTTTATAGCAACTATACCCACAAAAGCAAAAGAAAAAGAAAAGAAAAAGTAGACTCAGATTAAAAAGGAAAAGACTTAAGAAAGAAAAAGTAAAAAGATGAAAAAAAAGAAATAAAATGGGTTAGCGTTACGGTTACAAATATAAATAAACACCCCCTCAGGCTAACCAATCAAACATATCAGTCCATCAACCAAATACCAAGATCAATCTGGAAGAGAACAAAATCAGTGTAAAGTAGATGGAATAAAGTTTTCGAAATTAAGTAGAGAGAACAAGTACTTTAGATGCGAAAAACCGCCAACAAACTTAGATGAATGCAATATGCGTGGTTGGTTGTGGACGTAGGCCAGTCAAAAGAGCAAACCTCACTTTAGGATAAAAATTGAACACTCAAACACTCAAATTTGAATGTGTATGTGGGTTTTTCTCATACTCAGACCAAAAGCAACAACCTACCATAGGCTTGGTAAGAATCTCGCTCTCCACTGCTAGTATGCAAATACACAAGTGACAATCAAGAGGATTTTTTAGGGTTGTAATGAGGCTTAGGTTAGGGGAAACTAGTTGTAATATTTGGGTATGAGGAGTTTAAAGAGCCATGATGGATTGATATTCAAAAAAATAAAATATCACTCTCAACTCACCTTCTTGCTAAATTTGGGCAAGGAACTCAATTCTCCCTCGTTAATATCGAACACCTCATCAAATTTCTTCAGATGGGTCAAAGACTTTCCAAACTTTCAATTGAATCTCCCTAATCACCCTTTTCTCTTTTTCTCTTTATTTTACTTTTCTTTTTTTTTTTTTGGTGGGTGATCAAGGGAGAAGAAAAACATAAAATATAGCTTTGACCTCAATATATGTCAAAAAACATCATAACCAATTGGCTAACTCATAATAATTGGGATGTGTAATGTGTCCTAATTCAATTAAAATCAAAACTACCCCCAATATCTCAATTCCATTCACAGCAACACCAAACCAATTTTCGCTCCCGAAATAATGAATTCTCACACATCCAAGCAAGGCAAAGGGTAGGAATTAATAAAGGACATGGTTTATATTGTCAAGGTTTCATCACAAAAAGAAAGGTAATCAAAGGTTAGGCGGGGCTAAAGAACGGTAATAATATTGTTAGGTTGTTTGGCTATGTATTTTAATTAATAAAGAAAAGAATGCCTCAATCATATTGTCACAATATGTAATGCAAATATGCTGTCTCAAGGAACATGCAAAACAAGTTCTAGAGGTGCAACTAGGGTTGGAGTCACTCAAGAAATAAAAGAATTGATAAAAGTGATCAATTCATACTTTTAGGCTATGTGGACTCACGGGATAGGGCTCATTCAACTAAACCTAGCCCAAAGATTTGCGGCACGCATATTTACACTTACTAAGTTAGTCAAAGCAGTTAAACACACCATCCATTACTTGACTCAAAATCAGAAGATTTGCAAATTCAGTTTCAAAAACTTTTAAGTTCTCAACCAAACTTTTCAAGGTGAAGCAAGACAAACTGAAAGTCTAATCGGTTTACAAATCATCACCGGAGGTGTTCCCGACAGGCTAATCCTAATTGATAAAAATTTAAAAAAATTTCGCCTAATTTCAATGATAACTGAAGTTATTTCTCTCCAAAAACTAGTAAGGCACTTGTGCCACCCCACTCCCACAAAAAAACTCTACAATGTCCTTATTGTGAATAAGGCGACACCACAAAAAAAAAACTCAAGCTGGCATGCATGCCTCCCCCACCCCCACACAAAATGGCGAACAATGTCCTCGTTGGAATAAAAAATAGAGATAAGCAAACATACAAATAGAAAGAAAAAGAAACACACCAAAAGAAAATAAAATAAAAGAGGGAAAAGAAGGCCAACTCACTAACCGTAATAAGAAGACATGGAAAGATATTACCTGGATGGTTTCTTGCCAAAAGATTCAATCCTTCTCTCTTGACAAAGCAAAGTTAGGAGAATGAATCAAGAAAAATCAAGAAAAGAAAGGGTCAGATATACAATATATACAAGAATCTCAACTTACCTTCCTTCAAGCACTAGGTGGATCGTGGAATGTAACACATTCTACGTCAGCGGTATCAGGGAATTCTAAGAAGGGCTTCAACCTGTGCCCATTCACCTTCAACACAGAATTGTTAGATGGGTCCTTAATCTCAAATACTCCTGAAAGGAATACTTGAGTCACAATAAAGGGTCCAGCCCACCTAGATCTTAACTTTCCAACAAACAAGTGCAACCGGAAATCATAAAGGAGTACCTTTTGTCATGAGAAGAAAGCCTTTCTATGAATGATCTTATCGTGTAAGATTTTAGACCTTTCCTTATCATTCGCTCATTTTCATAGGCTTCTCTCCTTAACTCCTCGAGCTCACAAAGTGTAAGTCTCCTCACCTCACCAGCTGCTGACAAATCAAGGTTAAGGGTTTTTAAAGCCCACCAGGCTCTATGTTCAAGTTCAACGGGTAAGTGACAAGGTTTCCTAAAAATAGCTCTATAAGGTGACATCCCAATGGGGGTTTTATAGGCCGTTCGATAGGCCCACATGGCATCAATCATCTTAACAGACCAGTCTTTTCTATTCCTAGACACAGTTTTCTCTAAGATCTGTTTAACTTACCTATTGGAGACTTCTACTTGACCATTAGACTGTGGATGGTAAGCAATGGTGAGCCTATGCTGAACTGAGTACCTCTTCAATAAGGCCTCAAAGGATATATTGTTGAAGTAGGTTCCCTGATCACTAATAATGGCTCTAGGCATTCCAAATCTAGAAAAGATGTATTCCCTAAGGAACTTGGTCACTACTTGAGCATCATTTTTCTTATTAGGGATAACCTCCACCCACTTAGACACATAATCAACAGCCAGGAGAATATATTCATTCCCAAAACAATTGGGGAATCGTCCCATAAAAGCAATACCCCATACATCGAACACATCAACAAAAATCTCAGGTTGTAAGGGCATCATATCTCTCCGAGTAATCTTTCCCAAACTTTGGCACCTAGGGCACCTTTGGGCATAGTCATGAGCATCTCTAAAAATAGTAGGCCAGTAAAACCCATTCTGTAAGATCTTGTATGCAGTTTTCTTTCCACTATAATGTTCCCCACAAGGTTGGTCATGGCAAAAAGAGAGGACATCCATAATGGATTCATCAGGAACACATCTCCTAAGTATCTAGTCAGGGCAATATTGAAACAAATAAGGGTCATCCCATACAAAATTCTGCACAATGTGAAGAAACCTGTCCCTGCCATGCTTATTCCAATCACTAGGCATCTCTCCAGTTACCTTAAAGTTCATAATATCAGCAAACCAAGGTTCCACTCTCACACTAAAGAGTTGCTCATCAGGAAACTGAGTAGCAATAGGGGTGGTTTTCATAGTGTCAGGCACAATCCTGGATAGGTGGTCAGCTACAGGATTCTCAGCTCCTTTCCTGTCTCTAATCTCACAGTTTCTTGTAACAACAAGACCCACCTAACTAGCCTAGGTTTGGAATCTTTCTTTTCCATAAGATACCTAATAGTTGAATGATCAGTATAAACTATGACATTAGCACCAAGCAAGTAAGGTCCGAATTTCTCAAAGGCATACACAACATCTAGAAATTCTTTTTCAGTCACAGTGTAATTTAATTGAGCATCATTCAAGGTGTGGCTAGCATAATGAATAACAACAGGTTTCTTATCAATTCTCTGGCCTAGCACAAAACCAACAGCATAATCCGAAGCATCATACATGATCTCAAAAGGTTCTCTCCATATGGGAGGTTTGAGAATTGGAGGAGAAATAAGGGCATCTTTAAGTTTATTAAAAGCCCTATTACAGTCAAAAGAAAAATGGAAAGGTACCTCCTTAGCTAACAGTAACGACAAGGGTTTAGCAATTTTATAGAAATCCTTAATGAATCGCCGGTAAAACCGGCGTGTCCTAAGAATGAACGAACTACCTTAACAGAAGTTGGAGGAGACAAATTCTTAACTAAGTCAATTTTTGCCTTTCTACCTCTACCCTATCCTTAGAAATCACATGCCCTAGGAGAATCCCCTTTTTCACCATAAAGTGACATTTTTGCCAGTTAAGGGTCAGACTCTTTTCCTGACATCGACTCAATACGCGATTCAGGTTAGCTAAGCAAGCATCAAAAGAAGTACCAAACACAGAAAAATCATCCATAAAAATTTCCGCACATTCCTCCACTAAGTCAGAAAATATCGAAATCATGCACCTCTGGAAGGTTGCAAGGGCATTACACAAGCCAAAAGGCATCCTCCGAAAGGCAAAGGTGCCAAAAGGACAAGTGAACGTGGTCTTTTCCTGGTCATAGGGGGCAATAGAAACTTGGGTATAACCAGAATAACCATCTAGAAAATAGTAATACTCATGCCCAACAAGTTTTTCAAGCATTTGATCCATGAAAGGGAGGGGAAAGTGGTCCTTCGTAGTGGCTTTGTTCAGCTTTCTATAATCAATGCAGACTCGCCAACCAGAAGGGACACGAGTAGGAACTAACTCTCCCTGTTCATTCTCAACAACAGTCAAACCAATCTTCTTAGGGACTATATGGATAGGACTCACCCACTTGCTGTTAGAGATGGGGTAGATAATGTCATGATCTAGCCACTTTAGGATCTCTTTCTTAACTACCTCTTTCATATGTGGGTTTAGTCTCCTAAGGGGATCTCTATGGGTAGCATTTTCATCTTCTAGGAAGATTCGATGCTGAACAATGGAAGGGCTAATCCCCTTAATGTCACCTAAGGTCTACCCCAAGACTCCCTTGTTCTTATTAAGAACCTCAATTACTTGGTTTTCCTGGTCCCTACCTAAGTTAGAAGCAATGATTACTAGGTAGGTCTCACTAGGGCTAAGAAAAGCATATTCCAGCTCAAAAGGAAGGGGTTTCATCTCAAGTGTGGTAGATGAAGGTTATTCATGCTCAACTATCTCAGGTGTGGTTTGAGATGCAAATAAAGATTCATATAGCACATCATCATCAAACACATCAGAATCACACAAAGAATTCAAATCATCAGGATTGATTCCTAATGCAGTCAACTCATCAGCAAAAGACACATCAACACAGTCAAGTTGCTCACTATCAACAAAATCACTTACCCAATTAAGGGTACTCTGCTCATGTTCATCAAAACCTAAGGGTGACTTTTGCAGGTTAAAATTATTCAATTCCATAGTCAAATTTCCAAAAGTCAATTTCATCCTACCATCTTTATAGTTAATCCAGGCATTAGAAGTAGCAAGAAAAGGGCGGCCTAGAATAACTGGGATCTCATCTCTAGTACTTTGAACTCTAGCAGTTTCTAGTACTACAAAATCAACAGGAAACACAAAATCCCCAACTTTAATAAGAACATCCTCCACTACCCCCTTATGTACTCTAGTAGACCTGTCAACCAATTGCAATACCATCCTAGTAGGCTTTAGTTCACCTAATCCAAGCATCTCATACATATGCAAAGGCAACAAATTCACACTAGCTCCTAGGTCAAGCAATGCTCTTTCTATCAAGCTATCACCTATGGTAATAGAGATAGTGGGGCATCCAGGGTCTTTGTACTTAATGGGCATCTGGTTTGACAGAATGGAACTCACATTTGGGGCTAAGAAAACCTTCTTAGGTACTTGGGTGACCCTCTTAGTGGTACAAAGCTCCTTAAGGAAGCGGGCATATGGAGGGATCTGCTGAATAACATCTAAAGGAGGAATGTTCACGTTAACCTGAGAAAAGGTCTCCCTAATTTTGTCCAGAAATTTTTGGTCTTTACTCCCCTTTAACCTCTGAGGATAAGGTGGAGGGGGCTTGTAGGCCCCTGGAGGTGATGGACTAGTTACAAGGTTAGCCTTAGGTAAGGTTTTAGTGCGAGGAGGCTCAACTGTAGCAGTTGGTCTCGCTCCATCAGATTCATCATCAACAAAAACAGTCTCATTAGTAGATTCATCATTCACAGTCTTTTGTCACACACATCAGAGGATTTCAGTTTCACCTTATTATCAACTTCTCTCCCAGAATGGAGAGTGATTACAACACTCAGTCCTCTAACCTGACTAGGGTCACCAGATGACGAACCTGAAGCTTGCCCATTGGGGTTTGCCTCAGGCTGCGCAGGAAAAGTTCCTTTATCTCTATTAGCTAGTATCATTTGAGAGAATTGATCATTCATTTGTTTTAACACTTTCTCAACATCACTCTTCATGGAGTCCTTAACTTCTCTTAGGCCATTCTTTAATTCCCTAATTTCTCTCTCATACCTATCCTCATTAGTGTACCCTGGTGGAGGTCGAGTTTGGGCAATCTAGGGATGGATAGGTGGCCCTCTAGGAGTTGGATAAGCTGCATGGGGTGGTGGTCGATTCTAAGGAGGAGGATTTCCTTGGAAACCCCCTCCTTGTCTAGGTGGTCTCAACACATTCTGATTCTCGGGGCCATAAGAGAGTAAGGGGTGCTTGCGCATCCCCTGGTGCTGGTAGGGTTGGTACTAGTCAGGCCTATAGTTATGATGCATAACATTCACATTTTCAGTACTAGCAACCATTTGTTGAATATAAATAGGACAGGTAGAATAAACATGGTCAACACTTTGGCACAAGGCACATGACACAGGTGGTGGGGGAACAAAAGTAGTAGTCCGGTCATACGAGTTAACCTCAGCACATGTTTTAGGTTGTGAAGCAACTAATTGTTGTTGGGCTAAGGTTTTAATCATATTCTCAAGAGAAGCGAACCTAGCCTCGTACCCTATACTCTCACTCACAGCGTGTACACCTCCCCTGGCATTAGACAATTGAGCACCTAAGGATTCATCTATAGTGGTTCCCTATTGCATTGCCCTTTCAGACATGCTTTCTAAGAAATCCCAGGCCTCATCAACAGTTTTATCCATAAAACCCCCCTGACTCATTGACTATAGTGTGACTCTAGTATCATGGTCGATACCCTCATACACGATTTGACACAGTCGTACTAAGTCAAGACCACTATGAGGGAATTGGGACAACAAGTTTTTGAAATGTTCGAAAGCTTTCCAGTAAGGCTCTCCTATGTCCTGTCTAAATTTTAAAATCGAATTTCTCAGTTGAATAGCTAAGGAGTTTGGAAAAAACCTTTTCATGAAAACTTTTAGAAAACTGTCCCAAGCATTGATGGACCGAGGTTTGATGCTATACATCCACCGCTTAGCGGTGTCCCTCAGAGCAAAAGGTAGGTATTTTAAAAGTACATAGTCTAATGGGACTCTTGGTGGAGTTATCATGCTAATGTATTCTTTGTACTATGCGGTGCATATGAGTGCTAATCCAGTACCCGTGAAAAGTGGTAGGTTCTGGGTGTAGTGCTGCCTAGAGTCAAAGGTCACTCCTGTAGGCAGGTTGGGAAGTACAAAACATGATGGTGGTGGGTCATAAGATGGGTATAACTGGTTATAAAGGGTTACCCTAGGTGGAGGTGGAGGTGGTGGCGGTACTTCTTCAGACATCTTTGGTGATTCTACCGAGGGTTCCTCCTTCCTAACCAATCTTTGACTACCAGGACTACGAACCCAAATCTCAGGTTGATGTACTTTCCGTTTTTTCCTTGAAGTCTCAATTGTTTTATTTATTTGAGGAATGCATGCACGAGGCAGGAGTAGACATAGTGTTTAAGAAGAAGCCCTCTCCCAACTCAGGCTGTCTCCGAGCAATACAACTCATTATCCCATCGGCCAATAAGCTGCAGGAAGGCGTCCTTCGGGCCGGCCTCCCCGAGGGGATGGGGGGAAACGGTCCTTAAATGAAGCTAAAAATGAAGCTCAATAAGTTTATGTACCAGATATCGGCCATGGCCCGATTTCTCTTCTTTCTTTTTGATTTCGGGTTTCTTTATTGCCCAGAACGCTAAAAAAAAGGTGGGGAAGAAGCAAGCCGAACCTTTTTTTTGGTTTTATAATTTTTTTTGGTTTTTTTTTTTTGAAAACTAATCTAAGAAAGCAGTTAAACTATTCACGCACAAACCACTAACCTAATCTACCAAATAACGCCATCCCCGGCAACGACGCCATTGTTCGTTCGTAATAAATTGGGGTAAAAGAGTAAGGGTTGTCGTACCTCAGGGATGGTGTGTTAGGTTTTCAGGAAATTGGTTTGGAAAGGTTTTCAATATGTAGGAAGCAGTATATAATTAAACTAAACTAATTATGAATTGAAAACAAGAACAAGAAATCAAAACTTAACTAAAGAAACTAAACTAGGAAACAAGAAAACAAGAAATTGAAAACAAACCCTAACTAGTAGAACAAGAACAAGAAACTAACAAGAAAATTAAAAGCATAATCAAGAAAGAATGCTAATACTACGAATGTCAAAACTGAAATCAAAGAAAAGAAATTATACCTAGAATGCATTGTATTAATCTTGAATCTTGAACTTTGAATCTCGAATCACAAATCTTCTCCCGAACAAACAAGAAAAAGCATGATTTGAATTACTAAGACTGCTCGAATCCTTACCTGAAGGGAAAATTCGAGGAACCTTAATCCTCCTCTTCACTGAACATTGGATTTTTGGGTGAACTAATACTAATGAAATTGAAAAATACAAGAAAGCGAAAGAGAACAAGAACTTGAAGAACTAATCTCTTGCATAAATCCAAAAAGGTTGAATTACAATTGAAGGCTAAAAAAACTTAAGAAAACTCCATTCTAAAACCTAAGTAAACTAATGCTAGCTAATGAAAAACTAAGATAAAAACTAAGTATAAACCTAAGATGCTTTTTAATGAAACATAATATGGTTTATATAGAAAAGAATTAGGGAAAAGAAAATAATAAAAACCCTAAAACCCTAGTATAGCCGCCACGCTTTATTTCCAGAACTAGGCCGCCCGTCGCGGGAGCGGCGTCAAAGGTCGCGCGCATGACACTTCAGCACGGTCTGTGGTCTACACCATGGGTTGACCGTGGTGAGCACTGCCTCCATCTTTATTTTTTTCGCTCTTGGTCGTAACAGGCGCTTTAATACTAGTCGCGGGCGCGACCAGTTGCCACGGTCCGTGGTCTACACCATGGGCTGACCGTGGTGAGCGTTGTTTCTTCCGTTGGATTTCCAAGTTCCAGCTGACGTCGCGGGCGCGACACAGGGGTTCGCAGGCGCGACCCTTTTCTGCCAGAATCGTCCGCCATTCTTCGATTTCGATCGTCGCGGGCGCGACCGTTGTCTGCTTGGCTGTAACGGGTGCTACGTCTGTGGTGTTGGGCTATATTGACTGTTTTGGCTCGATTTTCCTTCTAACTCCCGAGTTTCCTATAAAAACAAAAAATCATCCTAACTAATTGTTGACATTTTTCCTCGCCGTTCGGGCTTCCGAACGTCCACGTTTGGATAGGGGATGTGATTCGTGATTTGTGCTGCGGTTTAACATGTGAAAACTCTATAAGGAATTAATCACACATTTCATGAATAATAACTTGTAAAATCACTTTCCCTTTACTTATGCATTTTATGATTCCTTGAATTAAACCTTTAAGCGTGAACATCTACTTGTTCCAAACTCTTCTAAATATAACCCAATTTGCTCATTAAAATGTTAGGCTCGGAAGAAAGTAATTTATGCAAATATTATTTAGAAATATACAAAGAATGCCTTAAGTTGCATCGGTACATTGTAAAACCATGTTAACAACAGTCTATGCAATCCCCGATGTGTTTTGGTTCGAAATGAGAGTTGCCATCCGACTTTTTAAGGGGAAAGCCAAGAAAAAACCAAGAAGAAAACAAAGAAGACTCCACCTGCGTAACCCAAGTGGATCCGGGGGTAAGGTTACGAACTCGAAAAGTAAACTTTAAGAGTTCGCCTCTCACGAAAGGAAAGACTCTACTAAAAGTTTAAGAATGTGCTTTTAATAAAGTTTGGAAGGGAAATGAATGAAAGAAAGAAATATACAGCATATACACTTTATTTACATAAGGAAAGAACACTTAAGAGCTTACATTATGTCTTTTGAAGGGAAGCCTTGCCTAGCCTTTGTGGAAGCCTCTTTGAATGCCTTTGCAAGCCTTGAATACTCCTCTTTAAGATGCTAAAATGGTGTCAAAACTGGATGGAGAAAAGTATGGAAAAGGGGGTGAGAAAAGGGTAGGAAACGACTCTTTTTGTGATATTTTATGATATTTTTGTGAGGCTTTTGGGAGTTTTTATGGGAGATTTATGTAGGGGTATGAGATGATAGAATAAGAATATGGATTAGTGGATTGAAGAAGGTGGAGGAATGAAGATTATTATGGCAAGGAGATGGTGGAAAGAGGATAGAAAAGGTGTAGGAAGAAAGAGCTTTTTTTGTGGGGTTTTTAGCAATGTTTTAGGATGCTTTTGTGAGGGTTTTGGGTAAGAATGGAGGGGATACTATGAGAGTATGGATTAAGGGGTTTAAGAGGACGAGGATAGGGAGATTAGAATAGTAAGAGAGTGGTGGAAAGATGATAGGAAAGGAGTGGTAGAATGATGATATTAGATTAGAGATTAGTAGGGAGTGATGAGAGGAATGAGAGAATGGATGAATGAGAGTTTAGGGGGACGGATGAGTGAATGATTGAGTGAGTTTGGCTTTGGCAAGAGGAAGTATTTATATTCTTAGAGAAGGCTTAGGATACATGCATATTCATCACATACATCACCCTTAACAATCACATACAACTCATGGTCAAATTGCACAGAACACTAGGCAGCAAAGGGGGGTGTCTTGGAGTAGACGGTGGAGCTAGGAGGCTGAATCTGGGTGTGTACGGAGCTAAAGGCCGAACGGCCTTGGGAAAGGGGAGGATGTATCAAGCTCTTGTCCATACATTCTTTGATGATGAGGGTTTGAATGGGATGCATACGAAGTCAGCTTGTTCACACTGGACGGTGGAAGCTTATTTGATGTATATGAGATGTCTTTGAATGCTTTTGTGAGGCTTTGATCTTGAGACCTCTTGGTGAAATTTTGTATGTGATCTTTACTTAGCTTTTGCATGGCTTTCATGGTTAAATGAGGCTTGATTGCTTACGTAAAGATTGAGCATGCAATAGGCTAGGAAATTCACATGAAACGAGGCATGTGTTTTAATCCAAACTTGTGCATGTAGAGGGCATGCGAGCAAGTGTCCCGGATTATCCTTGGCTTGGCTTGGCTTCCATAGTTTCCTTAATATAACTAAAGTACATAACTAAAGTACATAAAGAGGAAATAATAAAAATTACATCAACGACGTACAAAAACTATTCTAAAATTCGATGTATGAACTAGCTTATCGACCAACTTGTTTTTCTTTATTTCTGCTTCGTTTATATAGATATGCTATATATTTATGTGCCAAAATCCAGTGCCTACAGATAGCCCCCACTTTGATTGAGTACCGAATAGGACGAAAATCAAAGTAGAACTGATTTGATGGACACCGGTCGGGATATGAATTTAGATTGCAAAGCTTGGGGTGATGTTTGGAAGTTGAGTCCTGTACCGCAGTTGTGGGCGGCATGTGCCTCTGTCGGGGATGATCTCGAGCAAGTGTGATGCTCTACCTGACTGTTGATGAGTTTTTGCGTGTCGTGCGCTGATCTCAGGCGAGAATGATGCCCTACTTGAAGTGATCTCGGGCGCTTGATGATGTCCTACTCGAAATGGTCTCGGGTGCTGAAGGCGTCTTACTTGAAGGTGTGGGCTGACACTTGGAAGCTAAGTCTTGTGTCGCGGTTGGCGAACTTGCGCCGATAGGTTATCTCAGGCGAGAATGACGCCTTACTTGTTGGAGAGACTTCATCGGACATGATGGTGATGGCTGTAGGATGTTATTTTTCTGGTCTTTCCCAGTGTCGATTCCAGTCTTTCCCGATGTCGTTTCCAGTTTTTCCCGATGTCGATGTTGATGATTGTTGGCATGTTTAATGGCGAGGGACTTCATCGATCGCGATGTCAACAGCCCTAGGGGTTGAGACTTCACCGAAACTCTACCAGTGGCTCAGGATTGAGACTGCATCGAAACTTTGTCGATGGCCCTGGTTGTTGAGACTTCACCGAAACTCTGCCGATGGCTCTGATGCTGATAAGGACTTACGCAGATGGGCTACCCTGTTTTTGGATTTTTTGACGATGTTGATGACAAACTGGACGCGAGGCCAGATGCCAGACTAACCAGACGCGAGGCTGGAAGCCGTTGATGATGATGATGACAAACTGGACGCGAGGCGAGATGCCGAGACTAACCAGACGTGAGGATGGAAGCCATTGATGATGGTGATGATGATGATGATGACAAAGCGGGCGTGAGGCCGATGCGAACTAACGACGTGAGGCTCGGCCGACCTACGGGCCGCAACGCCGAAGCTAAAGGAAGACCGAAACTCTGGCGATGGCTCTGATGTTGAAACTTCACTGATCTCAATTAATGCATGTGGCTCTGTTGCCGATGGGGACTTACGCCGATTGGCTACCCTGTTTTTGGTCTTTTTGATGATGATCATATTTTTTATGCCGATGAGACTTCACTGGACGCGATGCCAGTGGCCCTTATCCTGAGATCTCGTCGAACCCGATGCCGACGACTCTTATTGCTGAGACTGCACCTAACTCTGCCGGTTGGTCTGATTTTGATTTTCGGTGGCAATTCAATGCCTGGAGACTTCATCGATCGCGATGTCGATGGCTCTTATTTTCCTCAAATTATGTCAGCATGATCATTGAGAGAATGCTCTTATTTTGGAACTTGATGCTCTATTCTTCTGAAGACCATTGCTCCTTATTGGGCACACTTAGCCATGCTCCTCCTTGAAAATGTACAAGCTTGAGCCCTTCGAAACAAGCATGGAGGAAAGACAAAGGCTCCTTCTTTCGCTAGGCCGGCCGGACACTAGAAAAGAGAGGAATCCTTGAATTCACTCGGGCCCTTAACAACAAGCATGGAGAAAAGACAAAGGCTCCGTCTTTCCCTAGGCCGGCCGGACACTATAGAGAAGAGAGGAATCTTTGCATTCACTCCAGCTTTTGTAGGCCATGCAGGAGACCAACTTGCTTGCAATTATTGTAGATAGCCCGAAGGCTGATCAGACGTGAGCCTAGGAAAATGAGGGCGTGACATGTGGCTGTGTGAATCGAACTCTTGTGATCACAAATTGGAGCTTCTTCTTGGCCTTCTTCTTGTTTTTTGGATTTTCTTCTTTTTTGTATTCTTGGCTTTTATTGAGAAGTGATGGCTTCTTCCGCCCTTATTCCTCGGTATGCTTTATTTCTTCTACAAGCTTATTTTTATAGCATGTTGTTGTTGAAATGACTTGCATGCTATTGCTTGTTTCAACACATTAAGTTGAATTCAAAGTAAATGATACTTCAAATTTTGTTTTAAGCGCATAGACGTCTACATCTTCTTTGCTCATGGTTGCATGAGTTTTGAAATCCACTGGGGGAACATGGATTCTTCAATTTCACCCAGTCGCCGATCCGTATCAGTCATGTGAAGAATCTGTCCTTCGTGTCGGACAGTTGCCATTCGTGTCTGGCAGATGAAGATGATCTGTCCTTCGTGTCGGACAATCGATTTATGACTTGATTGGACGCTAGCTTGACCTGCTAGAGTTGGATTGCAGGTTGCTCTAATCTTGCTCTTAGTGATAAGAAACCATGTCGACCAGTCTGAATGAGATGGTATACGGGCTTTAACTAGCCCCCAGTGTTGCGTTCTGGAGCAACGATGTGGCACTTCTTTGCATTTTTGTTTTTCTTTTTTATTTGATATGCTGGTATACATGCAAATGATCTACTAGACTCTTGCACAAACAAGACATTTTTATTTTTTGACACAAATATTCATGCAATTATGCATTTATGCATGACTTATGGACCTTATGCATGACAAACTGACTCTATGCATGATAAACTTAACTCAATGTGACTTTGACACAACTAATGGATGCAAAGCAAACCTATTATGCTTAGACACGACACACACATGACGCTTTATGATGCTAAACATGCAATTCTATATGCAGGTAACCCCCCGACTCTTTATTTAGACAATGATTTTCTAGGAAAAATCTTTCCTAAGACACTGTTTTTCTAGGACAATGAACTCCTAAGACAATGACTTCTTAAAGTCAAGGCCATTTATGGGGAATTTCAGGAAAATTGAGGATGAGGAACATTTCGGTCAAGGGGACAAGGAAAAATGGCGGAGGTGTTAGGCCTGAAGGATGTGCTTCTTGGATGCTCATGTAGATGACCTCGATTGCTTGCAAATGTATGATGATGTATGACAAGCCCCTGGTTCGGCATAGACTCTTGATGATATTGTCCTGCTTTAGAGGGCAACTTGAGGATTTGCAAGCCTTTAGTTTGGTGAACTGACGATATGGTACATGGGGACCTTGGAATGGAAGGAGATATTGCTTCTTATGCTGCACTGATGGAGGTATGTCCTTAGTCATGAGTCTCTCCTTTTGCCTAACTTACCCAAAGGGTTTTCAAGTCAACTTCTCTTTTCTTTTCTTTTCTTTTCTTTTCTCTTTTTTCTTCTTTCTTTTTTTCTCTTTTTCCTTTTTTTATTTTCTTCTTTTCTTTTTTTCTTTCTTTTCTTTCTTTTTTTTTTCTATTTTTCTCTTTTTTTTTTCGAGACCACTATTAGGACAGTAATGAGAATGAAGATCTAGGACCTTGTAGAAGAGGGAGTAGGTGTCTCTCTTATAAGCTATCTCCGATAAATGTCTCGGACGATGTCACAAAGGTAGCGTGAGCCCCCAGTTTAGAGTAGCTTATCTCCGAGTCTGTTCATGATTGCATATGTCGCCAGTTAGTCGCTAATCTGATGTAGACATCTTTTGCTCTTGTTGAGAAGTGAGACACACTCATGTATGCTAAGAGTAGGCATTAAGAACAGAGCCTCATACTTGCATTAATGATCGAGATGAAAAAGTCCTCAAAATGGTGAGATGAGATGAAAAAGCTAAGAAGGTTGGCTAGAAAGTGTTTGGTGAAAATGATGATGGGAGAGGTATTATTAATGAATGGGATGTAAAGACACTTAAGAATGAATGTGCCTTAAAAAGGGAAGGAGAGATGGTCAAATGGGATAAACATCATCTCTTGAGAAAAGGTTGGAACATGGGGATAAAGAGACACGTAAGGACGATGGTGTCTTGAAAGGGTAAAGAGATGGTCAAATGGGGTAGACATCATCTCTTGGGAAGAGGTTGGAACATAGTTGATGGAATGATGTTCAAGTCTGACAGAAGGAAAATGGAAAATGGACGGTTAACGATGGTGATAGAAATCCAGAGTTTACTCTCCTTTTGCCTAGCCCGCGCAAGTGAATTTTTGGACTAGCCTTTATTCTCTCTTTTTATTTTATTCTCTCAAAGACCAGTTTATTAAACGACGACACTTTCTAAAGTGAAAAATATTGGTCGGGCCTTGAAGAGGTTTTCCTACGTATCCAAGGTGGAATGGGGCCAGTCGTAGTTCTTTGAGCGCAACTTTGAGGGGTAGTGCCTCGAGGAAGCCTTAATGGTTCGGAAAGATGGTTATGAAGGCAGGTTATGGATGGTTATGAAGGCGTATGAAGGTTATTGAAGGCTGAAAGGTATGATGAGGTGTACGGATGATGAGGTGATCAATGGGATTTTTTTTTTCTGGTGTAGATGACACTTATTTCCTAATTCTTATTCTCCCTCCTTTCTTTCTTTCTTTCCTTTCTTTTTTCTTCCTCAAGGTTTTTTTATCTTACTTTCCCCCTTTTTTTTTGTTATATCTCCCTATTCTTTCGCCATCCCTCTCAACTTTTTTTTCGTTTTCTCTTTTTTTCTTTTTCTTTTGTTTTTTTGGAACTTCTTTCTTTTGAACCTCCTTTTTCGAGCTCCTTCACAGGTTGCCTCCTGTTCTCCCTTGGTCATAACACACCCTTTGGATTTGGTCAAAACACACCCTTTGGTTTAATGAATGAAAGAGTTTTGAAAAGGTTGAGGTTTGATGCAAAAGGCTAGAAATGTAAATGGTAGGTAGTAAGTGGTAGGTCGAGATTGGATGAAAAGACGAGGGTAATGTGGTTGGTGATATGAAGGCTGGGCGGAAGCCCCCTGTCCTTGACACATTTGGTTAAGCTGCGGCCTTTCTAATGAGGGGTGTTCACTTTAGAGAGGTTATTGGACTCGGTCTTTCCTAACAACACTCTCTCCTTTTGCTCAGCCTACTGGATGGGAATGCATGTTGACTTCTCTCCTTTTGCCCGGCTTGCCTCAATGAGGTTTTCAAATCGGCCACTCTATAGTTTTTCACTCTGTTTTTTATCACTCTTTTTTTTTTTGAGTTTCTCTTTATCTCTCTAACCTTGGATTTAGGAAAATGAAAGAACGAGAACGAGAACGAGATGTAAGACAAAAATATGGAAAGATATGAGAAGGTGAATTTGTCAGACTTGGTTTGTGAAGATAGCGGATGGATGAGAACTTTTCAACTCAAATCAAAAGCACAAGCATGAAATTCTACTTGAATAAATAGCAACAAGAGCAATTGAATTCAAGGAATGAACTAGAAACTGATTCTTAATTCTAACAGACTCGGGAAACGAAATGCTTGGCAACCAAGGACTGTAGCTAACTCTAAGGCCCCTTTTGATGATGTGCCCTCCTTGCCTTCATATGGGGAATCCATGCTCTATCTTACCCCCTGTGCTGCTTTTGGTAGGGATAGTTCCCTAACTGGATCATGTCCTCAATCGTATTCTTCAAAGTCCAACAATTCCATGTGTCATGTCCCCGGATCTATTGTAGTTGCACAATTTCCTGTCACCCCAAAAATTCTCTTTATTGTCGGCTCAGGCCTTGATCTTGACACTAAATAAATGAAGAGAAACTCATCCCAATGCATGCATGTCCTAAATGAACTATATGGGACTTCCTAAAAATGAAAAATGCTTATATGTTGACTCGAGAGAGACTCACCCAGGACATGGGTTTGAATATGCTGGTTGACCTACATGGAACTTCCCAGGATGCAACACTTCTATATGAAAGACTTCTATATGCCGACTCAAGAAAAAGACTTAGCACGATATGAGTCTACATGTCCTAAAATCTATATGAGATTTTCCTAAAGTGCAAGTGCCTATATGTTGACCCGAAAAGACTAACCTATGACATGGTTTACACTAGACTTCTTAAAAAAAAAAAAAGAAAAGAAAGGCACTCACGTGATATGCCAACAAAAAAAAAAAAGACTCACCCATGACATAGGTGTACGTTGGACTTCCTAAATAAAAGACATGTATCTACATGACGACTCTAGACACATACTTACCCATGACTTAGTCCTTATACTAGAATTTCTACAGAAAGAAAAACACTTACATGCTAACTCTAGACAAAGACACACCCATGCCATGGGTTTGCAATTAACAACCTTAAGGTGAAAGATACATGCTAACTTAGGAAAGAACCTACCCATGACTTAGACCCTATATGAGACTTTCTGAGGAATGAAGACACTTACCTGCTGACTCAAGAAACATCCTAACGACTTAACCATGGTATGGATTTTACTTTGGACTATCTAAAAAAAGACAGACTCACATTGACTTAAAAAAAGATTCACCTATGACCTAGACCTCGTATGAAAACTTCTTAAAGACTAGAAGACATTTACATGCAGATGCTAACACAAAGACTCATCCTAGACCATATATGAAACTTTCCAAAGAATGCAAGACACTTTCATGCAAACACTAACACAAAGATTCATCCTAGACCTAGGTTTACATTGAACTTCCTACAAATGGAACACACATGTTGACTCAAGAAAGACTCACACATGACACGACCTTGCATTGGACTTCTTAGGGATGAAAAACGCATATTGACCTAGGAAAAGACTCACTTAGGACCCATACCTTATTTGCGACTTCCTAAAGAATGAAAAACACCAACATGGTGATTCTAAAACAGAGACTCTAAAATACAGACACTTATTTACTGACATTGAAATGCAAGACACTTACATGCAGATTTTGAATTAAAGACTCACCCATAACTTAGGTTCACATGTCCTACGAACCTAGGTTCACATGTCCTACGAACCTATATGAGACCTCCTAAAGAATGCAAGACACATACATGCAAACTCTAAAACGAAGACTCACCTATAACTTGGGTTTACTAGATCATACATGATATGACACCTCCTAACGTGTAAGAAACCTATTTACTGATTCAGGAAACAACTCAACTGTAACACAAATTTACGTGTTCTAACTTCTATATGACAATAAACAACAACACTTTTTACAACGACAGTATTATAAAGGGCCGGATAAAGTCAATCATAGCGAGTTGACATAAGTTGGAAAGCGCAAGTGAGTGTTTTTCAATTCGGATGGGCTTAAACCACAAGCCGACTGTTTTAAGGAGATTCCGTCACTTGAACTAACAAACTTGTGTTAACTCAAGCTAAATTGGCTATTATGCGGACTAGAATAATGCTCGACACACTAACAGACTGACTTTTATTTACACACTCTTTTTTGTGTAAGACCCAACATATTTACTTATTTAACTCGAGGAAAGTGGATGTCATAGAGGACCGAATAAAGCCATCAAAAGGTGAGTTAAAACAAACTTATAAACTCAATTATTAAATCCACCATGGATGGGCTTAACAACTGGCTGACCATGGATTTTATTTTAGGCTTAATAATCGAATTTATAAATTTATTTTCTCAAACCTTGTGTCTATTATGCGAGCTAGAACAACACACACTAACTTTGTTTTATTATTAATCATTTTCTTTGGACCCAAAATAAGAGAATGCTGAGAAGGGTCGAATAAAACCATCAAAGTTGAGTTAAAATGAATCGATAATCAAGGCCAATTAACCTTTAAAACGGATGGGCCTCACAACTAGGTCGACCATAAAATTTAAGGTTAATTAATCGAGTTTATAAACTCATTTCTTCTCAAACCTAACGATTATTACGCGGACTAAAGCAATACCTCAAAATTAGGTCCGACTCTAACAAAGACACAACAAACACAAACACAAACACATATTTACACTTAACAAAGACTCAAAACACGTGTTAACAAAAACATAACAAAGACTCAAAACACGTATTTGTACCTAATAACGACTCAAAGCACGTGTTAACAAAACCCTAACAAAGACTTAAACACGTGGCAAAGACTCAACAAACTCAAACACGTGGTACAAATTCAACAAACTCAAACACGTGGTACAACAAGCACATGCACAAACACAAACACATACACATGCAGAAATACATGCACAAACACAAACACAAACACCTACACATGCACATACACATACATATCCACATGTACAGACGCATACGCATACGCATACACATGCACAGACACAATACACATGCACAGACGCATACGCATACACATGCACGAACACATGTACAGACTCATACACATGCACAGACACAATACACATACACATACACATACACATGCGCATGCACAGACACAATACACATACACATGCGCATGCACAAACACATACACATGCACACATAGTCTACAACACACCTTATCTACTTTACGGACCTAACTCTATACGGACCCTAAGGACAACTGATCACTATAAAGGACCGACTAAAGCCAAACATGGCGAATCAGAACCGAGTATAGGAGTACAAGTTAGTGTTTCTCAATTTGGGTGGGCCCCATCAACAGGTCGACCGTTTTAAGGAGAATCCGTAACTTGGACTACCTACACAGACCAACTCGAGTCATGATGATATTATACGGACTAGAATAATGGCCGACAGCACTGACGGTTCGACACTTTTCTATACATTTTTTATTCTATTTGTTTAGGAAAACGGAGATTATAAAGGACTGTATAAAACCAACAAAAGCGAGTTGTAATTAGTTTATGGACTTAATTGCCAAATCCAATATGGTTGGGCCTAACCACGGGTCGGCCAAAAGTATGATGGATTCTATAATTAAATCTATAAATCAATTTACTCAAGCCTAGTGATTATTACGCAGTCT
This sequence comes from Portulaca oleracea, assembly GCA_029582165.1. Lineage (NCBI taxonomy): Eukaryota > Viridiplantae > Streptophyta > Magnoliopsida > Caryophyllales > Portulacaceae > Portulaca > Portulaca oleracea. The sequence continues at coordinate 9,516,741 of CM055885.1, read as the reverse complement.
AAGACATTATCCGCTAACTTTGTTTGATTTATTAGTCAGATTTTTTGGACCTAAGGACAACCAATAATTACAAGAGGCCGAATAAAGTCAAGCTTGGCGAATCAAGCCTAAATCAAGGAGCACAAATCAGTGTTTCTCAATTCGGTTGGGCCCCATCCACAAGCCGACCGTTTTAAGGAGAATCCGTAATTTGGGCTACCGACTCAGACTTAATTCGAGCCATGTTGACTGCCATGTTGACTAAAATAATGATTAACAGGATCGACGACCCTTCTTTCTATTCCGTTTTTTTTTATTTATTACCAGAAAGCAAGTATCATAAAGGACTAAATAAAACCAACAACGAGCGAGTTATAATTGTTTTATGGATTTGATTACCAAAATCGATATGGTTGGGCCTAACCACGGGCCGACCATAAGTGTGATAGATTCGATAATTAACTCGATAAATTAATTTTGCTCTAGCTCGGTGATTATTATGCAGTCTAAGACTTTACCCACTAACTTTGTTTTGACTTTAATCAGGTTCGTTGGACCTTTGTTAAGAATATGTCGTAAAGGGGCATATAGAATCACCAAAGGCGAGTTGAGTTTACCTTATGAACCAAGAGAATAAACCTTTATAGATAAATGGGCCCAACTACTAGGTTAACCATAATTTTTGAGGTTAATTAACTTAGTTGGTAAGCATGACTCTTCTCAGTCCAATGACTACTGTATAGACTAGAACAACACTCCTAAACTTGGGTCGACACTTTACAATGAAATTAAACACATATCACATAGCGTACATATGAACAAGGGGTATCCTAAACCAAGGCTCTATGTAGAAAAGGGTTTATTGGCTGGATAAGGCTTAGCGGCTCATGTACTCGCCCTAGTGCATTCTTGTTGTAAAGGAAACTTGAATGTGTGGGGTGTTGCTCTTGGAGGCTCGAGTGGAGACCTCATAGAGTGATGCATGAGTGGATGTGGTGACTAATGCTCTCTTTGTGTAAATCCACCAATTGAGTATATCCGGCATCCCATGGGTTATTTTTGTGGTTAAAAGAGGAAAAGCCTAATGCCGCAGATTTACGTGCTCTTACGACATATTACATGTTAAGGGAGTGCCCCGGTATATGCAATGCATTATGCCTAAAAAGAATGACTTAATAATATAAAGTAAAAATTCATTTTCCTTCCAAAAATTTTAAAGCACACTAAACTTTTTTCAAGTTTTACCCACTTTAAGAAAACTCCCCAGTGGAGTCGCCAAAAATCCTGTCGACATTTTTCCTCGCCGTTCGGCCTTCTGAACGTCCACGTTTGGATAAGGGATGTGATTCGGTGATTTGTGCTGGGGTTTAACCTTTGAAAACTCTTTAAGGAATTAATCGCACATTTCATGAATAATATCTTATAAAATCACTTTCCCTTTACTTATGCATTTTATGAATCCTTGAACTAAACCTTTAAGAGTGAACATCCACTTGTTCCAAACTCTTCTAAATTTAACCCAATTTGCACATTAAAATGTTGGGCTTGGAAGAAAGTAATTTATGCAAATATTATTTAGATATATACAAAGAATGCCTTAAAGTTGCATCGGTACATTGTAAAACCATGTTAACCATAGTTTATGCAATCCCCGATGTGTTTTGGTTCGAAATGGGAGTCGCCACCCAACTTTTTAAGGGGAAAGCCAAGAAAAAACCAAAAGGAAAGCAAAGAAGACCCCAACTACGTAACCCAAGAATTGATCCGGGGGTAAGGCTACGAACTCGAAAAGTAAACTTTAAGAGTCCGCCTCTCACAAAAGGAAAGACTCTACTAACAGTTTAAAAATGTGCTTTTAATAAAGTTTGGAAGGTAAATGAATGAATACTTTATAGGATTATTTCATTGAACATGCAAAAGAATGAAAGAAAGAAAGATACAACATATACACTTTATTTACATAAGGAAAGAACACTTAAGGGTTTACATTATGCCTTTTGAAGGGAAGCCTTGCCTAGTCTTTTTAGAAGCCTCTTTGAATGCCTTTGGAAGCATTAAATACTCCTCTTGAACATGCTAAAATGGTGTCAAAAGTGGATGGAGAAAAGTATGGAAAAGAGGGTTAGAAAAGGGTAGTAAACGACTCTTTTTGTGATGTTTTATGATATTTTTGTGTGGCTTTTGGGAAAGGAGTGGTAGAATGATGATATTAGATTAGAGAGTGGTGGAAAGATAATAGGAAAGGAGTGATAGAATGATGATATCAGATTAGAGATTAGTAGGGAGTGATGAGAGGAATGAGAGAATGGATGAATGAGAGTTTAGGGGGAAAGATGAGTGAATGATTGAGTGAGTTTGGCTTTGGCAAGAGGATGTATTTATAGGCTTAGAGGAGGCTTAGGATACATGCATATTCATCACATACATCACCCTTAACAATCACATACAACTCGTGGTCAAATTGCACAGAACACTAGGCAGCAAAGGGGGGTGTCTTGGAGTAGACGGTGGAGCTGGGAGGCTGAATCTGGGTGTGGACGGAGCTAAAGGCCGACCGACCTTGGGAAAGGGGAGGATGTATCAAGATCTTGTCCATGAATTCTTGGACGGTGAGGGTTTGAATGGGATGTATACGAAGTCAGCTTGTTCACACTGGACGGTGGAAGCTTATTTGATGTATATGAGATGTCTTTGAATGCTTTTGTGAGGCTTTAATCTTGAGACCTCTTGGTGGCATTTTGCCTGTGATCTTTACTTAGATTTTGAATGGCTTTCATGGCTAAATGAGGCTTGATTGCTTACGTAAAGATTGTGCATGCAATAGGCTAGGAAATTCACATGTAACGGGGCATGTGTTTTCATCCGAACTCGTGCATGTAGAGGGCATGCGAGCAAGTGTCCCGACTTATCCTTGGCTTGGCTTGGCTTCCCTCGTTTCCTTATTCTAACTAAAGTACATAACTAAAGTACATAAAGAGGAAATAATAAGAATTACATTAACGATGTACAAAAACTATGCTAAAATTCGATGTATAAACTAGCTTATCGACCAACTTCTTTTTCTTTATTTCTACTTCGTTTATATAGATATGCTATATATTTATGTGCCCAAATCCAGTGTCTACACTAATATATAATTAAGGGGCAAAAACAAGCAAAACACCTTATAAAATGATATTAATTCGGTTCGGAACGAGACCAAACAGAGATTGCCTTGGATCATCATTTCTATTGTTCTTCCCTTGTTTGTTTCACTATTTGATAAATGTCTTCATCCCATCCACTCTTCTTTCTTTTTGTTATTTACTTTAATTGCTTTGATTGCCATCTTGATTGATTTGATTGTTATTGCTTTCATTTTGCCTTTAGAAATCATGATTAGGTTTGGACTTGATGATCTTAACTTAGTTTTTGTAATGATTAGTGGCTAGATAACCTATGGGTTAGGGGGTGATTAGGGATGTTGATAGGTGATTAGGAGTAGGTTAGAAATTTAGGGAGTAATTAGGTAGAAAATCAATTTCCCACCCTAGTCTTTCCTTCAAGTGCAATTCATTAGGGTCCGACAGCTCCCTAATGTATTGATGGCTTGTCAATGGAAGGTTAGGGACGGGTTAGTTAGTAAGTCATTCACGAAAGTGAGGATGAGGCTAACTAGGGAATTCTGCAGTTTTAATCCTCCGGGTCTGTGGTGGGCTTTGAGGTAGTGATTCTGGACTATCCTTGAGGGAGGGAGGCCGGTGGGTCTTTTCTATCAGAATATAGACTTGATTTTCCCCCGTTTTTACCCCCTAGCTGCAAAACCTACTACCCCTGATCTTATTGGTGATCTAAAAGTCCCCGAAGCCCATTTGTACCTTTGACTGGACATTTTCCTGTTCGTTACCCTTTTGTCCTAATGAACCAATCAACCAACCTTTTTTGTCTTCCTAGTGATATTGACTTCTACTTCGACCTAGATCCTTTAGCTAAGGCCCCCAGCTCTTTGAGAAGAACGATAAAAATCAGCTAAACAAAATAACTGTATACCCCAACCCTCGTGTTCATCCATTGTTGTTGGGAGTTGTTGTTACTCTTGACTGTTTTTGAATGGTTGGAACTAAAGTTTGGTTGTGTTGAATTGAAATTGTTGGAATTTGTTCACGGTTGCGGTTGTTTTGTTGGTGGTTGGTGGTGGTGGTGGTTCTGAGCCCATCCAGGTTAGTTTTTTATTATGCATTCCCCTTGCTGGTTTCTGTTCAATCGCAGCATAGTGCGGGTGTAATTCTCATATCCACATAGAGTTGGTACTTCCGAACCAAGAATCTATGGAGCACTCACAAATTAGGCTTGATGTTGACGTTTTGAGTGTTTGGTAGACATGTACATAGGCTAAACGAAAAAAGAAAAGGTACAATTAAAGAGGGAAAGAGCTCGGGGGTGTTACCGGACCTCCTAACGAGAGAAAAAGGGTTGGTGAAGGGGTTTAGGGATGATTCATAGACAACCTATTCAGCACAGGAATTAGGTGAAAGAATAAGACCCGAATCCCTATCACCAGAGTTAGGATTTGATGCTTACTCCCTAGATTCCACCAACATTCCCATAGGGATGGTTTCTAGATAACATAATGGCCTAATTCTCCTAATTGGACACTAATCCCACGCCAATGTATATTAGTGTCCAATTAAACCATCCATAACTCTCCAATTCGATGTTGAGAGAAAATTTACAACCTCTTGGCATCAAGAATATTGACATCTAATGGAGTGGTATGGTAGGAAGTACTAAACAATTTACCGAATCATCCGAAACCACTCAACCTAACCTAAGCCCGGGTTCCGTAGTTTTAGAAATGATCGATATTTGGTAATCAAGTGTGAGGATTGCAAGGATAACTAGTAAAAATTTCCCTCTCTTGAGTTGTAAATTGATGCATACTTTCCAAAGTCCGTCATCACTCTCGCATATGACGAGCTTTGATAGTATACGAACGGAACTAGTTACTCCTACCTTTATCTCCAACTCAATGTTTGGGGAAGGATTCATAACCTCTCGGCACCAAAATCCTCCACATTGAGAGGAAATAAAGGGAGGAATACTTAAATACCTCATTAATCACCCTACTCCTACTAATATAAGCCTCATCCCCTATTAGAGGCCCTAATTACCCTCTAACCCTAAATAAACTAGCAACACATATTCACAACTACCACTATTCTAACAATCAACTTAACATTTAATATCATTGTAGCTAGCAAAAACTAACATAACAATGCTAATAAAAGTAATAAAAACATAAACAAGGTAATCAATAAGTAATTAAACCAATTGAAAGTTGAAATTAAAGGGCATGACTCATGACCGTGAGGTGGTGTGTCACGACTGTGACACACCTTCTGTTCTGGAGCTGCTCTCTATCTCTGCTTGTCGCAGCCGTGAGGGTGTCTGTCATGACCGTGAGGCATATCCTATCCATAGTTATTAAAATCTCGATCCAGATCAACGATTCTATGAGTTTACGATCCTAAAATCCTCCACCGATCCAACCCTTACTAGGATCTTAAAGTAGTTAGGATCGTACGATCTTGGTTTTGGCTGAATATTATATGTTAGAATCGCAATACGATTCTACGATCTAGCGATTCGATCCACGATCCTACTTGAATTTGATTATGTTTGCACAAAATATCATCTTCAAAATTTTGTCATAACAATTTAAATTTTGTATTGAAGTTATCAATTGATTTACATTTAACGTATTGCTTCATTACTAGTGAATAAAATGTTAAGATTTTAACTATCATAGAACTTTATTTGATATTTTCCTATTGTATTATAATCTTACGATCCTCCATCCGATTCTACGATTCCGATCCTAACTACGCCCATCGATCCTAACTAGGATCCCGATTCAAAAAACCTTGATCCTTTCTTGAATTCTGATTTCATCTTTGATGTGTCATGACCGTGACAGCTTCTCTGTTCAGGGGGTCTAAGGACTCCAACTTAGCTGGTCTTGGGAGGCATTGGTCATGACTGTGACATGATGGCTTACGGCCATGAGGCTTTAGTTGGGTTCTTTTCAGTCTTGTTGTGGCCAAGGGTTGCCCTTCAACCTTTTTGGTCGGGTTTTCACGATATTTTCATTAGGATCCCGACCGTTCTTCAAATCACTCCGGTTTTTGCCTCTTTTAAGCACTTTTCATCCACATGCATATTATTGCCAAGGAAACATAAAAGGGAAGAAAAGTAACATAAAAACACTATATTTAGTCATGGAACCGAGGAAAATACCAAGGGAAAAGGATGCATTTAGGCTCAAAATCGAACCTAGACACCCTCCCCACTTAGCCTTTTGCTCGTCCTAAGCAAAATAAAGCAAAGAAGTGCACTAACCTAACAATAAAACATTTAACTCACTTTTGCAGGAATCACGGATACATTTAGCGTATGCATCGAGCCCTTTAAACCTCCTAGCTGCCCGAGTGGACAAGCTTGCTCTTGTGAGGGTTTGTAGAAGCTATACCCACAAAAGGAAAAGGAAAGAGAATAAAAAAGGAGAAAAGAAAGTGAAAATCAAAACTTTTACAAAAGAAAGGAAGAGCTTCTGATCGTAGTTTTGCAAAAGCTACTCAAACAATGTCGTTGATCAACCAAAAGCAGTTAATATGTACATGCCAAGACACTAGACTTGGGTGAGACCAATATTTCAGATTTCCACATCAACCTTGCATAACATGTTCCTTGTGCACACGTGCATGTGTCTCTAGTTTTATTTTCGGTCAATTGAAGGCAAAGGCGATCAATTCTCGGCTATCCATGCACTTCATTTATAATAATCAAAGACTCAGTGTACGTCACTCCTGCCCTATTTAGTGTCGCACTTAGTTTAGTGAGGGTCGCAGGTTATATAGGAGGAGGTTTCGGACTTTATTTACTCATTTATTTTAAATTTTTTTTCTAGTTGGCATGTTTTGAGATATAGTGTGGCCCGTGTGGGGTTCACTCTCCCACCGTGGTTTTTCTCCGTACATAAACGAGGTACTTAAGGGGTGAGGGGTCGCGAACCACCCACGCCAAACCACGTTGGTAAACCAACAAACAAGCATATATACATTTTTCATTTTTTAATTTATTTTCTTTTCTTTTGTTTTTATGACGTGTTTTTCGGGAATTTAGACGGACCTCCGAAAAGGGGTTACCCTCCCAACTTAGGTTTCTTCATACGTATATGAAGTACTTAAGGGGTCTAAGTGTCGTCCACTCACACCAACCCTAGTTGATTTTGCCGGCTTATTGAGAGCTTGGAAAACATGAAAAACCAAAACAAAAACCTCCTAAACCAAGAAAATCACGAAAACAAACAAGAAGTGATTGAAGGGTAAGGAGCTGCTATGCAAAGGTAAAGAGGCTAAAAAATAATTCATGGTAACAACTGAAGGAAAGGTTTGACACGCACATAATGATTGTTTTTACTAAACATCTCAGCTAAAAGCATAAATACAACCATAAGCTACTCCTAATGAAGAAAAAACTAAACTCTATTTGGGATTTTCACTTGATTTTTCACTTCTTTTTTTTCAAATTTAGAACTTAGGAAAAAAAAACCCAAAGCTACACAAGCAAATGGAAAACAAAATGAGAAAGCCTAGAATTACTTAAGTAAGAATATCCCCCCCCCCCAACAATAAAATCTGACCATGTTCCTATTGTGGGGGTAGGAGTCTCAAAATGGTGAAAAACAAACACATAAAAACAAGTAAAAACACAACAGGTGATGACCCAAGCCCACACGGCTCCAACATCGCAATTACCAACGTACACACAATGGGGTGCACCACCAAAAGCGAAAAACAGGCATGCAAGAATAAACTAAACAAGCAAAATAAACTGAAATATTTATAAAAAGAAGGGTGGAACGAGGTTACCACATGGTCTTCAATAAAAACAAGAAATATGATTAGGTGAACCTCGACCACAACGGGAGCATCAACCACTCCTTATTTGGAAAGGTATTGAGATGGGGCCCGAGCATTGAAATCAATGGTCTCCAAGCCTTCCCGCACCCCCTTCATAAAACAAGAGGAAAACAACTTCAAGGTCGGGTGCGGCATGCATTTTAAGGCGGACCCGGGACCTTGGAAGCATATTCGGGTCATCCCTGGAAGTGGCATCCACTTCAAATGGGACCCGTACTATGGGAGTGGAGCTACGGGTCCTCATCAGGACCTACTTCGGGCCTTTAAAAGGGTTCGGAGTCATTCGGAAAGAATAAGCGGAAAAGGGTCAACGTGGGTTGTCGCAACCGACGCGCCTTCACGCTTTGGGTCATAACTCCTTCAACATAACTCCGATTTGTCTCAAATTTTGGGAGCTTAGAGTACACACCAAGAGCTTTCCATCGATATCTTACAGACCTAAAAAAGAGTTCAGATGAAGAAGTTATGGGCGTTTGAAGTCGGCAGGGAAAAGCTGCCCAGAACACCGACTCGCCTGAGTCATTGGATGGCTCGCCCGAGTCACTCGTCTGTCCAAGCTGGTCACGACCGTGACCTAGAGTGTAGCGCTCGCGACGTCTGTGGCAGGTTAACGGCTCGCCCGAGTCAGCGACAAACTCGCCCGTCTGGCGGACACCGTCGCGCCCGCGACCCCCACCGAAGCTGCTGCTATTGTTGTTACCAGTGAGCAAGCTCGCCCGAGCCAGCTGCCGGCTCGCCCGCGCCGATCTCCTTTTCTGCCGATTTTGCCTGCCAAAACGTCTGTGTTTTAGGCTTTAGTCATTTTTGTATAAATACTCGTGGCCTTCAATTTTTTGAGGAGATTTGAATGATATTGAATGGCATGCTTAAGAACTCTCTCTAGCCTCTCCTCCCAAAATCTTGTTTACTTTATCCAATCTTTATTTGGTGGTGTTCAAGTCATTTCTTTAGTGATTAATAGTGGTTTAGCCTAAATAATCATGGTGGAATGTTAGGCCAAGGTTGTGGACTCTCCTAGCCAAGGTCATATGCAAACCCTACCGAACCTAAGCTCAGTTTTCCTTAGATTCTCCTCCGAAAACTCAAGCTCCATGCATCCCACCACGATGTTAACGCTCCATCTGGTATCAGAGCCTCGGTTTTTTATTTGCTTGAGTTGTTTTTCTTTGTTGTGCTTGTAGTGTTCTCTAGTGTTGGGTTTTGTGAGTTATATGCAATTATTGGTGACCCCCAACCCCAATGATATCATAGTTTGTTGGAAAAGATTATATTGTGGGTGTATTTGTTGAATTTGTAGCCATTTGGTGCATAGGAAAGAAGTTGGAAAATAGTGCATGCAAGGTGTTCGATGAAATGTTTGGCTGAAAAAACACAAAGAGCCCTTAGCCAAACACTACCCAACTACAAAAGAACCCCCAAACTCCAGAAAATACCCCAAACACAAACCGTGCCTCACCTTTTCTCTCGGTATGGACGACGAAGCTCGCTCCGAACGAGAGGAATCGACCCACCGGAGTAGCTCTGAACTTCGGGCTATCGAGTGCTGACTCGATACCCATGACGAACGGTTCTCGTCCATTGATCGCACCCTTAACGCCGTTATGGCGCAGATTGACAATCTCGCCCGAGAACATCAAGGTCAATCCAAGAAATGTGTCAAATGTAGATGTGTGGGACACGATGCCTTGCAATGTCCAACGATGGCTATGGTTGAAGCTTGGCTTGAGGAATATTTTGGTGTGGTGGAGCAAACTAGTGCCATGATGGATATATAGAAATGATGGAGGAATTTGACGAGCACAACAAGCCTGTTGGGTGCCACACAACCACGTTCATTGAACTTCGGGCCTTTAAAAGGGTTCGGAGTCATTTGGAAAGAATACAACATGGGTGGTCGGAATCGATGCGCCTTCACGCTTTGGGTCATAACTCCTTTAATATAACTTCGATTGGTCCCAAATGTTGCGAGCTTAAAGTACACCCCGAGAGCTTTCCATCGATCTCTTACGGGCCCAAAACGGAGTCCGGATGAAGAAGTTATAGGCGTTTGATGTCGGCAGGGAAAAGCTGCCCGGAACACCGACTCGCCCTAGTTATTGGACGGCTCGCCCGAGTCAGTCGTCTGTGCAAGCTAGTCGCGCCCGCGACCTAGAGTGTAGCGCCCGCGACGTCTGTGGCAGGTTAGCGGCTCGCCCGAGTCAGCGCCAGACTCGCCCGAGCCGCCCGTCTTGTCGACACCGTCGCGCCCGCGAACCCCACCGAAGCTGCTACTACTGTTGTTGCCAGTGAGCAAGCTCTCCTGAGCCAGCTGCCGGCTCGCCCGAGCTGATCTCTTTTTCTGCCGATTTTGCCTGCCAAAACGACTGTGTTTTGGGCTTTAGTCATTTTTGTATAAATACTCGTGGTCTTCATTTTTTTGAGCAGATTTGAATGATATTGAATGTCATGCTTGAGAACTCTCTCTAGCCTCTCCTCCCAAAATCTTGTTTACTTTATCCAATCTTTATTTGGTGGTGTTCAAGTAATTTCTTTAGTCAATAGTGGTTTAGCCTAATTAATCATGGTAGAATGTTAGGCCAAGGTTGTTGACTCTCCTAGCCAAGGTCATATGCAAACCCTACCGAACCCAAGCTCGGTTTTCCTTCGATTCTCCTCCGAAAACTCAAGCTCCATGCATCTCACCACGACGGTAACGCCCCATCTGGTATCAGAGCCTCTGTTTTTCATTTGCTTGAGTTGTTCTTCGTTGTTGTGCTTGTAGTGTTCTCTAGTGTTGGGTTTTGTGAGTTGTATGCTATTATTCGTTACCCCCAACCCCGATGCTATCATAGTTTGTTGGAAAACATTGTATTGTGGGTGTATTTGTTGAATTTGTAGCCATTTGGTGCATTGGAAAGAAGTTGTAAAATAGTGCACGCAAGGTGTTCGATGAAGTGTCTGAGTGAAAAAAACACAAAGAGCCCTTAGCCAAACACTACCTAATTATAAAAGAACCCCCAAACTCCACAAAATACCCCAAACACAAACCGTCCCTCACCTTTTCTCTCGAAATGGACGACGAACCTCGCTCCGAACGAGAGGAATTGAGCCACCGGAGTAGCCTTGAACTTCGGGATATCGAGAGCCGACTCGCCACCCGTGACGAATGGTTCTCCTCCATTGATCGCACCCTTAATGCCATTATAGCGCGGATTGACAATCTCGCCCAAGAACTTCAAGGACAATCCTGGAAGTGTGTCAAATATAAATGTGTTGGATACGATGCCTCGCAATGTCCAACGATGGCTATGGTTGAAGCTTAGCTTGAGGAATCCTTTGGTGTGGAGGAGCAAACTAGTGCCACGATGGAGGAATTTGACGAGCAAAACCATCCATCCACACTTGAAAAGTTTGAACAGGTTGAGAAAAAGCAAAGTTCAATGAACGGGGTTATTGTCATTAAGGCCGTTGAAGGAAAACCTCATGAGCTTCTTGATGTACATGGTGAGCTTGGTGAAGTTCTATGCCAAGGGGAGGATGAGAACATCGATCTTTCCCTTCCTCCCGTCCTTGTTGAAGAGGCCCAAGAAGAAGCTTCTTTGGTTTTATCATTGCCACAGATCGAGGAATTAAACACCAATGGAGATGATTCCTATTTCCTTCCACCCATCAGCATTCAAATTCTTCTCCATGGGAAGAATAAGGTAACCGAAGGCTCTCCTTTGAAATTTATTGAATCATGCTTGAAAGATGGACATTGTGGAGTAGAGTCTTTGGGTGAGTCGTGCATGAACTTTGGGAGACATTGGTTGTTTGGTGATGTTTGAGTTTTATGATGAGCAGGTGATGTCCACGATTGAAAATTCTCTATATTTTGAGTGGCATGCTAGGAATCCTAGTGTTTTCTTTATTCTTGGACAGAAGTATAAGTTTGATGAAGCCATGATTCTAGTTCAACCAATGTTAATGAGCTCGTCGTTTGTGTCGTCTCTCAATGAATATTGTTTGCACGTTGGTCGTTGTGGTATGAACTCTTTGAATGGGTCATACATGTTATTTGGTCATCATTGGTGGTTCGAGAAGTCTATTGGGATGTCGAATCTGTCTTTATTCGTTACACTCTTGATGTGTTCACTACCACGAGGCCATGTGGATGGTTTGATGGTCCTCGTTTGGTTCTTTCTACACCGTGTCCGTCCTATGCCTTTGAAACCACCGTTAACCCACAAAATCAGACCCGGGGTGGGAAGAGAGTTGTGGAACCTTCTCTTTTCGAGCAAAACACGGGTTGAGTGTGCTCTTAGTGAGGACAAGCGATCTCTTGCTTTGTCTTTACCTTGCAGCGAACCAAGTGACAAAGAGTGTTCCCAAACTCCATAAAAAATTCTCGTTCCTTCCCTTAATCCCTTATCTCCACGCAACAAGCCTCCAACCATATTCTTTTATTTGGATGATGGATATATAGTGGGTTTCGAAGCTTGTTGGGTGCCTTGTGTGATTGTTCACGGCAATCGAGATGTTTGCAGTTCTAGGGTGCCAAGTTGTGGAGAGGGCCTCGATTTTTACTCCCAAGAGTTGAGGGCAACTCTTTTTCAAGAAGGGGAGTATGGAACGTATTAGGATGAGGACCAAGCATTGAAATAAATGGTCTCCAAGCCTTCCCGCACCCCCTTCATAAAACAAGAGGAAAACGACTTCAAGGTCGGGTGCGACGTGCATTTTAAGGCGGACCCGGGACCTTGGAAACGTATTCGGGTCATCCGTGGAACTGGCATCCACTTCAAATGGGACCCCGTACCTTGGGAGTGGAGCTACCGGTCCTCATCGGGACCTACTTCAGGCCTTTAAAAGGGTTCGGAGTCATTCGGAAAGAATAAGCGGAAAAGGTTCAACGTGGGTTGTCGGAATCCATGCGCCTTCATGCTTTGGGTCATAACTCCTTCAATCTATATAACTCTGATTGGTCTTAAATATTGGGAGCTTAAAGTACAGACCGAGAGCCTTACATTGATATCTTACGGGCCTAGAACGGAGTCCAGATGAAGAAGTTATGGGCGTTTGAAGTCGCCAGGGAAAAGCTGCCCAGAACACCGACTCGCCAGAGTCATTGACAGCTCGCCCGAGTAATTCGTCTGTCCAAGCTGGTCGCGCCCGCGACCTAGATGGTAGCGCTCGCGACGTCTGTGGCAGGTTAACGGCTCGCCCGAGTCAGCGCCAGACTCGCCCGAGCCGCCCGTCTGGCCGACACCGTCGCGCCCGCGACCCCCACTGAAGCTATTGCTACTGCTGTTGCCAGTGAGCAAGCTCGCCCGAGCCAGCTGCTGGCTCGCCCGAGCCGATCTCTTTTTCTGCCGATTTTTCCTGCCAAAATGACTATGTTTTGGGCTTTAGTCATTTTTGTATAAATACTCGTGGTCTTCATTTTTTTGAGCAGATTTAAATGATATTGAATGCCATGCTTGAGAACTCTCTCTAGCCTTTCCTCCCAAAATCTTGTTTACTTTATCCAATCTTTATTTGGTGGTGTTCAAGTAATTTCTGTAGTGATTAATAGTGGTTTAGCCTAATTAATCATGGTGGAAAGTTAGGCCAAGGTTGTGGACTCTCCTAGCCAAGGTCATATGGAAACCCTACCGAACCCAAGCTCGGTTTTCCTTCGATTCTCCTCCGAAAACTCAAGCTCCATGCATCCCACCATGACGGTAACGCTCCATTATTCTTCAAGACTTGGGCTATTAGCCTTTTAGCCAGTCAAAACCCGTAGTAGAAGGTCATGCATCCTTGAATGTATTTCAGAATGATTGATGCAAGACAATACACAAAACAATGAGTTAGTATAAGTAAGGGCTCTCAACATCTTATCGAATGCCTTAAAAAATCAATTAAATAATGATGCATGTGAATGATTTGGATTTTTCTAGGCAATTCCTCTAGGTAAGCATGATAAGGGTCAAGGAGGGGATCGTACTCTCTAAGCGAACCTAGGTCAAGGTATGTGTGGTCGGGTAAAAGGGTGATCATCAATGAATGCAAGGGGATTGTATGATTGGAAGAGGGGGATACATCATCAACATATTTAATGCACATAGGAGGGCTCTCAACTTCCTCCACAGCCTGATGAAAAACAAGTGTCAACCCATAATCATCATCTAACTCATCAATATCATCAAGTGTGTGTGAGGAAAAAGCATTATACCCCATGACAACTGAGAAAAGATTGAATGGGGAAGAAATTTTTTTGACAGAAGAACTAAATGATACATGGTACCTAGAAGAGAAGATACAGAACTATATATAGGAGGAAGAAAAGAAAAAGAAAAGAAAACAATATCAAGATTAGTTATAACTAATCTTGATGAGCTGGACAACGTTATTGTTATTCTTCAAATTCCCCCCCCATGGAGACTTGTCCAGAAGACCAAACTTTGCAGAAAGATGATTGTGATGATGTTCTCCCAATGGCTTTGTCAATATATCAGCTAACTGCTCATCTGAAGACACATGAGAAAAACTAAGAAAACCTTCCATCAATTTGTCTCTAGTATAATTACAATCAATGTTTGGGTGTTTAATTCTCTCATGAATTGGATCTTCTGCTATGTGTACTGCTGCCTTATTATCACAATGTAAGACAACTGGAAGCTCCAAGGGTATCTTTAGATCTTGAATAAGCTATCCATATTAATTCGGAAGTAGTAGTAGACATAGCCTTGTATTCTGTTTTAGTTGTGAACTTTGCTATTGTATTTTGTTTCTTTGTTTTCCAAGATTCTAAACCTTTTCCAAAAAAAAAAAAAAAAAACAGCATAACCAGTAAGTGATCCAGCTATCATCTGACAAGCACCCCAGTCAGCATAACAATAAGCTTGTAAATTGAAATATGAATTTGCAGAAAAGAAAAGCCCACGATTGGTAGTTCCTTTGAGATATCTTAATACATGAAGAGTTGCATCATATTGAGGTTGAATACGTGCTTGCAAAAGTTGACTCAAGTGTTGAACATAATATGAAATATCTGGTCTTGTGAGCGTTAGGTATAAAAGTCTCCCAACACTCTCAACATCACATAAAGTTGCGTCATCATCAACAATCACAAACTCAGCAGGTAAGGATTCTACACATGAAGAAGGGGTTGGAATTGTTAACGATAAAGATGCATCGTCTTGAACATCAAAGGGGAAATCATAGTGACCAGGTTCATAATCCATAGAGAATGATTCATAATCACACATATGCGTCATGAGGAATAATTTCTATATCATGAGATGGTGGTACACAAGTCAAGGAAGGAGCAAAAGAGTCATCATCATTATTTTCGAAATCACACAAAGGAGGATTAACATGAACTTTAGGGAAAAGGGGGAAGAAGACTCGATTCTACTCAAAGCGCACTCCTCCGGAGAGGAAGACCCAATCTCATCATTGCCACTTTCAAATAAATCAGGTCACAATTGATGAAATACAGAAATTATCTCATAAGCCCTTCTCTCGTTGTTTTTACTATTTTTAAATTAAACTCTTCATCTTGTTGCACACAGTGCACATCATTTTCAATAAAGGTCAGGTGAACAACATAAGTATATGAGAGGATAATATGAGTAGATAATTTAGATTGAGCATATGGGGGGGGACATGCATGGGAATTGAAGGAGGAGAGGAAAGAGTACTCTCATACGAGTCTTCATAAGAGGCTTCCCTTGGTTGATCCACAAATGGAGATTGAGTATGCAAATCAACACAAGGGGAAGGGGGACTAATATTAACATATTGACTTTCATAGTGAGATCTAGCATGGTGATCGAGCACATCGATTATCAAAATAATAACTTGAAGCATGACAACACACCATAAATCTACGTGTACCCTCAATCAACCAATTAAGCAAATCTCAAGCTTCATGATCATTATCAACATTAAAACCGTAATAATTTAACAGATTACGAATTTCAGAATTCACACCCTCATTAATAACACATAAGATTAACCAATCAGAAAATTTATGACCATGTGGAGCCCAATAAGTAAGGTAATAATTCAATCTATCACGATAATCCCAAAACATCTCTTGCTCATCTTGAGGGAAGTCAAAACATGCCATTTCTCTCTTTTTTTCTTAATTGTTTTTTCTTTTTAGATTTTTAAAACCTAGAGGGAACGCTCAACAAAAACTCAAAGGTCGAAAGGCGCAACTCCCCGACAACGACACCATTTTATTCAATTACAGTATAGTGCGGGTATAATTATCGTATCCACATGTAGTTGGGCTTCCGAACCCAAGAATCTATCGAGCACTCACCAATTACACTTGATGTTCAGGGTTTTTAGTGTTTGGTAGACACATGGGCTAAACGACAAAAGAAAACCTACAATTAAAATGGGAAAGAGCTCGGAGGTATTACTGGGCCTCCTAACGAGAGAACAAGCATTGGTGAAGGGTGTTTGTTAGGGATGATTCGTAGGAAAGCTATTCAACACGGGAATTAGGTGAATAACATAATGGCCTAATTCTCCTAATTAGACACTAATGACACGCCAATGTATATTAGCGTCCAATTAAACCATCCACAACTCTCCAATTCGATTTTAAGAGATAATTTATAACCTCTTGGTATCAAGGGTATCGACATCTAATGGACAGGTATGGTAGGAAGGCTTAAACAATTCACTGAATCATCCGATACCACCCAACCCTAATCCTGGATTCCGTAGTTTTAGGAATGATCGATATTTGGTTATCAAGTGTAAGGATTGCAAGGATAACTAGCATCAATGTCACACTCTTGAGTGATAAATTGATGCATACTTCCGAAAATCCGCCATCACTCTCATATATGACGACCTTTTTGTAGTATTCAAACGCAATCTAATCTAATCGGTTCAAAATCTCTCGCTAGAACAAAGTATGAACTAATTACTTCTCCTTTATCTCCAACTCAATGTTTGGGGAAGGATTCATAACCTCTCGGCACCAAAATCCTCCACATTGAGTGGAAATAGAGGGAGGAACACTTAATTTCCTTATTAATCACCCTAACCTACTAATACAAGCCTAATCCCCTATTAGAGGCCCTAATTACCCCCTAATAGGGCTGTCCATGGTTAACCTAAACCGTAAACCTAAACCGAAAACGGTAAAATCGAATCGGTCAAACCGGTTAACCGGTTGGAGTTTTTGATTTTTATGGTTTCGGTTAACCAAACCGGTATTAGCGGTTTAGGTTTCGGTTCTGAATTTTTGAAAAATGGTTAACCATGGTTAACCGGTTATATGTAATTAAAAATAATAATTGAATTCATCTACTGTTTGTCCACTGTCTGATTGTCCATGTTTGGGGAATTTTGGCGAACTTTGGCGAAATTCAAAAGCAAAAAAAAAAGCGCCCTTTTTTTTATTTTTTTTAAATTTATAATTAAAATAGCCCCAACTATAATTTAAAAAAACCGCGGTTAACTGCATTATTAAAGCGGTTAACCGCAAGTTTAGGTTTGGTTTAGGTTTATGATTTTCAAAAGCGGTTAACCGCTTTAGGCGGTTAAGGTTTAGGTTTGTAAAAATTATAATCCGCAAAAGAGGTTAACCGCTTTTGGACACCCCTACCCTTAATCATATAGGAACTAGCAACACATATCCACAACTACCAGTATTCCAACAATCAACGCAACATTCAATATGATTCTAGCTAGAAAAAACTAACGTAACAATGCTATTCAAAGTAATAAAAAACATAAACAAGGTAATCAACAAGTATATAAAACAATTGTAAGCTGAAATTAAAAGAGAAGAAGAGGAGACTTACTA
Organism: Portulaca oleracea; assembly: GCA_029582165.1. Taxonomy (NCBI): domain Eukaryota; kingdom Viridiplantae; phylum Streptophyta; class Magnoliopsida; order Caryophyllales; family Portulacaceae; genus Portulaca; species Portulaca oleracea. The sequence continues at coordinate 9,499,023 of CM055885.1, read as the reverse complement.
GAATTTGGTACTAATTGATGCTCTAAAGGTAAAGAAAACAATAATGAAAGATTCAATTAAAAAAATAAACCCTAAATTTACTTTATATTGAATTTGCAATCGGGAGAAAACCCTTATCTAAACCTCCCTAAAACTAAAAGCTAAAACCCTAAGACTAAAGCTAAGACCTAATAATGAAAGATGATGTGGAAATAACGAGTCTCTCTACTTTTACCATGGAAGAAATGGGTTAAAACTCAATCGATCTGGCCCCAAAATAAGTCGGCGGAAATAGGTCGTCACGGTCGTAACGGGATTTGTCACGACCATGAAGTATATTCTGTCTTAAACCAAGAATTCTTCTCTCCGATGTACGTGTCACGACCGTGAGGACAGGTGTCTCGATCATGAGGACATGTGTCATGGCCGTGAGGTGGTGCATCACGGTTGTGACACATCTTCAGTTCTGGAGCTGTCTATCTCTGCGTGTCACGGCTGTGAGGGTGTTTGTCACGACTATGAGCCATCTCCTTTCTTGAATTCTAGTTTCTTCTTTGATGTGTCACGACCGTGACACCCTCTCTGTTGAGGGGGACAAGGGACTCTATGTTAGCTAGTCTTAGAAGGCATTAGTCATGGTCGTGACATTACGGCTCACAGCCATGAGACTCTTGTTGGGTTGTTTTCAGTCATATTGTGGCCAAGGCTTGGCCTTCTAGCTTCTAATGCCGGGCTTTCTCGGGATTTGCATTAGGATATCGCCCCTACTTCAAATCGTCCCAATTTTTGCTTCTTTCTGCACACTTTTCTTCCATATGCATATTATTGCTAATGAAACCTAAAATGGAAGAAAAGTAACATAAAACACTATATTTATTCATTGAACCGAGGAAAATGTTAAGGGAAAAGGATGAATTTAGCCTCAAAACCGCGCCTAAACACCCCTCCCATACTTAGTCTTCGCTCGTGTAGAAAAATATCAAGCAAGGAACTCACTAAGTATAACAATAAAACACCCAAGTCACTTTCGTTGGAATCGCGGATGCATTTAGCATACGAATCAAGCCCTTTAAACCCCCCAACAGCCAGTTTGGTCTCACAAGGGTTTGTAGAAGCTATACCCACAAATTCCAAAGGAAAGAGAAGAATAAAGGTGAAAAGAAAGTGAAAATAAAAATTTTTACAAAAGAAAGGAAGAACTCATGATCACAGTTATGCAAAAGCTACTCAAACAACGATGTTAATCAACCAAAAACAGTTAATATGAACATGCCAAGACACTAGACTCGAGTGGGACCAATCTTTAGGATGTCCACATCTACCGTGCCTAACGAGTTCCTTGTGCGCAAGTGCGTGTGTTTCTAGTTTTATTTTCGCTCAAGTTAAGGCAAAGGCGGTCAAGTCTCAGCTATCCATGTACACATGCTCATTTTTATTAATTCATGACTCGGTGTACATCATCCCCGCCTTATTTAGTGTCGTCCTTAGCTTGGTGAGGGCCTCGGGTTACATAAAAGGAGGTTTCACACTTTATTTACTCATTTATTCTTAAATTTTTTTTCTAGTTGGCATGTTTCAAGATATAGTGCGGCTCGTGTGGGGTTCACTCTCTCAGTGTGGTTTTTCTCCATACATAAACTTGGTACATAAGGGGCGAGGGGCTGTCAACCACTTACACCAAACCACGTTGTAAACCAACAAACAAGCATATATACTTTTTTTTTCATTTTTAATTTTTATTCTTCTCTTTTGTTTTCATGTCGGATTTTTTGGGAATTTGGACGGCCCTCCGAAAAAGGGTTACCCTCCCAACGTAGGTGTCCCCATACGTATACAAAGTACTCAGGGGGTGTGATTGTGCACTCACACTAACCCTAATTGGTTTCGCCGGCTTATTAGGAGCATGAAAAACATAAAAAACCAAAACAAAAACATCCTAAACCAAGAAAATCACGAAAACAAACCAAAGGAGATGGAAGGGTAGGGAGACTGTTATGCTAAGGCAAAGAGGCTAGCGAATAATTCATGGTAACAACCGAAGGAAAGGTTTGGCACACACATAATAACTGTTTTTTTACTAAATAGCTCATCTATCTAAGCAGCTAAAAGCATAAATACAACCATAAGCTACACCTAAATATTAAAAAAACTAAAGCTATACAAGCAAAAGCAAAATAAAGGAGAAAGCCTAGAACAACCCAAGCAAGAATTTTCCCCACGCCCACTCCCCCCTCCCCCTCACACACACACACATAAATTTCACAATGTCCTCATTGTGAGGGTAGTAGTCTCAAAAGGGTGAAAAACAAACACATAGAAACAAGTAAAAACACAAAGGTGGTGACCCGAGCCTACATGACCCAACATCCAAGTAACCAACATGTATACAGTGGGGCGCACCACCAAAAGAGACACACAGACATGTAAGAATAAACGAAACAAGCAAAATAAACTCAAATATTTACAAAAAGAAGGCTGGAACGAGGTTTCCACACAGTCTTCAATAAACATATTTAGGTGAACCTCGACCACAACAGGAAAATCATCCACTCCTTATTCTTCAAGACTCAGGCTCTCAATCTTGGAGCCAGTCAAAGCCTGTAGTAGCAGGTCATGCATCCTCGAATGCATTTCAAAATGATGGATGTAAGAGAACACACAAAACAATGAGTTAGTATAAGTAAGTGCTCTCAACATCTTATTGAATGCCTTAGAAAAATCACTAAAATAATGATGGAAGTGAATGATTAGGATTTTTCTAAGCGAGTCCTCTAGGTAAGCATGATAAGGGTCAAGGGAGGGGGCATTGTTCCCTCTAAGGGAACCTAGGGACTCAAGGCATGTGTGGTCGGGTGAGAGGGTGATCATCAATGAATGCAAGGGGATTATATGATTGGAGGGGGATACATCATCAACACATTTAATGCACATAGGAGGCTTCACAACCTCCTCCACAATCTAATAAAAAAAAGTCCCAACCCATAATCATCATCTAACTCATCAATATCATCAAGTATGTACAAAGAAAATGCAGGATTATACCTCATGACAACACTCTCAATATCACATGAAGTTGCATCATCATCAACAATCACAAACTCAGCAGGTGAGTATTCTACACATGAAGAAGGGGTCAGGATTGATGACGATAAGGATGCATCATCTTAAACATCTAAGGGGAAAGTGTAGCATTCAGGTTCATAATCCAAGAAGAATGATTCATAATCACACACATATACATCATGAGGAACAATCTCTATATCATGAGATGGTGGCACACAAGTCAAAGAGAAGCAAAAGAGTCATTATCATTATTTTTCCAATCACACAAAGGAGGATTAATATGATTATTAGGGGAAAAGCAAGAAGAAGACTCGATTCTATTCAAAGCACACTCCTCAGGAGACGAAGATCCTAACTCATTGCCACTTTCAAATAGATCAGGTCGCATTTGACAAAACACAAAAATTATCTCATGAAGCCCATTTTCCATTGTTTTTCTATTTTTACATTAGATTCTTCATCTTGTTGTACACAATTCACATCATTTTCAATGAAGGTCAGGTGAGCAACATAAGTAGAAGAGACGATAGCATGAGTAGATAATTCAAATTGAGCATTAGGGGAGGGGACATGCATGGGAATTGAAGGAGGAGAAGAAACAGTACTCTCATATGAGTCTTCATAAGATTTTTCCCTTGGTTGATCAACAAATGGAGATTGACTATGCAAATCAACACAAGGGAAACATATTGACTTTCATAGTGAGATCTAGCATGGTGAGTACATGGATTGTCAAAATAATAACCCGAAGCATGACAACACTCCATAAATCTACGGGTACCATCAATCAACTAACTAAGCAAATCCCAAGCCTCATAATCATTGTCAACATTAAAAATGTAATAATTTGACAGATTACGAGGTTTAGAATTCACACTCATTAATAACGCATAATACTTCCTAATCAAAAAATTATAACCATGAGGAGCCCCATAAGCAAGGTTATAATTCATCTATCACGACAATCACAAAATATCTCTTGCTCATCTTGAGGGAAGTCAAAACATGTCATTTCTCTCTCTTTTTTTCATATTTTTAATTTTTTTTTCTTTTTAGATTTTTAAAACGTAGAGGGAACGCTCAAGAAAAACTCAAAGGTCGGAAGGCGCAACTCCCCGGCAACAACGCCATTTTGTTCAATCGCAGCATAGTGCGGGTGTAATTATCGTATCCACAGGAAGTTGGAGCTTCCGAACCCAAGTATCTGTCAAGCACTCACCAATTAGGCTTGATGTTCAAGGTTTTGAGTGTTTGGTAGACACATAGGATAAAAGACAAATGACAAGCTATAATTAAATAGGGAAAGAGCTTAGGGGTATTATCGTGGCCCCTAACGAGAGAAATAGGGTTTGTGAAGGGGTTTAGGATGATTCATAGGCAAGCTATTCTACACAGAAATTAAGCAGATGAATTATCATCAAATCCCTCTCGCCAAAGTTAGGATTCGATGCTTACTCCCTAGATTCCACTATCATTCCCATAGGGATGGTTTCTAGATAGCATAATGCCATAATTCTCCTAATCGAACACTAATCACATGCTAATGTATATTAACTTCCAATTAAACCATCTATAACTCTCTAATTTAATGTTGAGAGATAATATATCACCTCTTGGCATCAAGAGTATTGACATCTAATGGAGAGGTATGGTAGGAAGTGCTAAACAATTCACCGAATCATCCGATACCACCCAACCTAACATAAGCCTGGATTCCGTAGTTTTAGGAATGATCGGTGTTTGGTTATCAGGTGTGAGGATTTTAAGGATAACTAACATCAATTTCTCTCTCTTGAATGATAAAGTGATGCATACATCCCAAAATCTATCATCATTCTCGCATATGATGACCTTTGATAGTATTTGAACGCAATCCAATCTAATCGGTTCCAAAATCTCTCACTAGAGCAGATTAGGAACTAATTACTCCTACATGTATCTTCAACTCAATGTTTGGGGAAGGATTCATAACCTCTCGGCACCAAAACCCTTCACATTGACAGGAAATAGAGGGAGGAACACCTAATTACATCATTAATCACCCTAATCCTATTAATCCTAGCCTAGTCTCCTATTTGGGGCCCTAATTACCCCTTAACCCTAGAGGAACTAGCCATACATATTCACAACTACCACCATTCCAAAAATCAACTCAACATTCACTATAATTCTAGCAAAAACTAACATAACAATGTTAATCAAACTAACAAAAACATAAACAAGGTAATCAACAAGTAATTAAACCGATTGAAAGCTAACATTAAAGTGGAAGAAGAAGAGACTTACTAGAATTTAGTAATATTTGATGCTCCAAAGGTAAAGGAAACAATAATGAAAGATTCAATTACAAAGATAAACCCTAAATTTACATTTAATGAATTTTGTAATTAGAAGAAAACCCTAATCTATTCCTACCTAAACTTAAAAGCTAAAACCCTAAGACTAAAGCTAAGACCTAATAATGAAAGTTTTTGTGGAAGTAACGAGTCTCCTTACGATATCATGGAGGAAAGGGGTCAAAACTTAGTCGTTCTGGCCCCGAAAATAAGTCGGCGGAAACAGGGCGTCACGGTCGTGATAGGGTCTGTCACACCCGTAAGGTATATTTTGTCTAAAACCCAGAATTCTCCTCTCTTATGTGTCAGGGTCATGAGGACAGGTGTCATGGCCGCGAGGGCATGTATCACGGCCGTGAGGTGGTGTGTCACGACTGTGATACACCTTCTGTTCTGGAGTTGCTCTCTGTCTGCTTGTCACGGCCGTGAGGGTGTCTGTCACGGTCCTGAGGCATCTCCTGTGTTGAACCCTGACTTCTTCTTTGATGCGTCACGACCGTAAGGACCTATGTCACGACCATGACATCCTCTCTATTCAAAGGGTCAAGGGAGTCCATCTTAGCTAGTCTTGGGAGGCATTGGTCACACCCGTGACATGATCGCTCATGGCCGTGACGCTCCTGTTGGGTTCTCTTTAGTCTTGTTATGACCAAGGCTTGGCCTTCCACCTTCTCGGGCCAAGTTTTCTCTAGACTTGCATTAGGATCCCGACCCTTCTTCGAATCGTCCCGATTTTTGTCTCTTTTTCCGCACTTTTGCTACACATTCATATTATTGCCAAGGAAACCTGAAACGGAAGAGAAGTAAAATAGAAAATACTATAGTTATTCATGGAACTAAGAAAAATGCCAATGGAAAAGGATGCATTTAGTCTCAAAACCGAGCCTCAATAGTTTTCCCTCATCTTCCCCCACAAAATTATCTTCGCAGAACTCCTCAAAATTTCCTAGCTACAAAGAACTCAAACCTATAAAACCAAGCTCCACTATTTACCTCCATGTCATGTTCATTGAGCAAACTTGACTTCTTCCTCTTCCCTATTCCCTATTCCCTAAACCAAACAAAACCAAACTTTGAGATACCCCTTCAACGACTCGTAGAGAAAGTATGAGAGCTACAACGAAAACTGGGTGACATGCTCTGCACCATGGCCCATTCGCAATTTGAATCCAAGAGAAGGGATAGTCGTGTTTCCACTTGGACTCCTAGAACTCACCATAGTGATTATACGAGGTCTTATGCTGATTATCGATATGGTGGTTCTCAAGGTAGGAGAACAGAGAAGGAGGTTACTTCATGGCCTTCTAGAAAGGGAAGTACTTAATCTCAGAGTGCGACTTCATCCAAGAGAAGTTGAAATTTCAAGCTACCCAAACCATCTTCCTGAGCTCAATAGAAGGTGCAGAATAATTTCGGAAACTAAAGGATAGGAAATGTTTCACATATCGGGTGTATGGTCAATATTAAGCACAATGCCCTATGAATATGGATGAAAATTCCAGAATAAGTGTAGTTGTTAACACCAAGGCGCCAAAGGCTAATGTAGAGGTTCGAGCGTAAAAAAGAGAGAGCTCCACTCCTACGCGATCCTTCATCATGTCTAAGGATTTCCGGGATGACTATCAACAAGAGAACATCTTCCGAACTTGGTTCACCATCAGCCGGAGGGCATGCAAGATCATCTTCGATAATGGGAGTTGCACCAACTAGGCATCTACCTAGATGGTTGAGAAGCTCGAATTATTGGTCTTGACCCACGTCCACTCATATAGCTTACAAGGACTAAATGTTGGCAAAAACCTCGAGGTGACCAAACAAGTCTTGATCTCCTTCTCCATTGGCCTTTATGAGGATAACATTCTTTGTGATGTTCTTCTCATGGGTGCTTGCCACCTACTACTTGGTAGACATTATCAATTGGATCAGCACGCCATCCACGATGGTCGAAAGATCATTTATTCCTACTTTGTTGGGAAAGAAAAGATCAAACTCGCTCCTTTACCCCTTTCCAAAATCGACATACCACAAACCAAGGTGGGAAGTGAGAAGAGAGACCCTCCAAAAGAGTGATACATGGGATAAGAGTGCTTTGAGCGAACGGAAGCACATCAGGCTTTACTGGTACGAAGAAGCAACCCTAGTGAGGTTGAGCGATCCTTAGCTCCACAAAAATTTCCAACCTCCATCCATTGTCCCTCACCATTATCTACAACTCCTACCGGGCTCTACATAGAGCTTCCAAGTGTTGAGCCATGCTCAATCACTCCCGAGCCTCGTCATGGAGTTGAGTTGTTTGACGGTACGTCCATGACCACTCACCTGCGCTCCATTACTTCCACATCGAGGTTGTACATGGAAAAGGTCGTTTCCACTAGCCTTGATTCTGTACACTCATGTGATGGGTTCCTTATTGCTTTCAACAAGTTGATGGGTGCTAGACGTGTTCGGGTCCTTCGTGATGCCGACTTAGCCCCTCCTTCTCGCTGAATTGCTACAACTTTAAGGAGGGCAGGTCGATGAGGGTCACCTTGCTCTTGCTGATGGAGTACATTTGGTTTCAGATGGGGATTTGGAAAATTTTGAACATCCAAGAGTTGAGGACATATCTTTTTCAAGAAGGTGAAGAGGTCCGGGTTCCTTTCTCCTCTCTGGTGACCACCGCCAAGCGAACCGCCTCGTCCAACTCGAGCCTCGAGTTGCAATTTCCGGTCACTTCGGGAGCTGGGAGGCTAGTCTCGGCCATCCGATGGATGGGCCCCGGGGCTCCTTAGGGAGGGGCCCGCTCACAACACCGACCCCGGAGTCCTCGGGACTGGACCGGGCCGTCTCGAGACTAGAGCATAGAAGGTATCGGGGTGCGAGTGTTTAAAACCCCCAGGATTAATAAAAACCAGGGCACAACTGCGGCCATCAGAGAGCTAGCTCGACCGAGCCAACTCCTGGCTCACCCGAGCAATGCTTCTGCCGAGCGTGAACTAGGCGTCAGGGGGCTTGCTTGCCCGAGCTGTTCCTTTTGCTCGCCCGAGCAGCGTTTCTGTCAGGCTATCATCTTGCGCACAACCACGCATCGGAAGACACGCCGCCGAGCCTTCCTCCCGCCGCCGAGTGAACCTGCCGGAGATCTGCGCGACGCGACTGCCGACGATCGACGACAGTGAAGGCCCGCCGCTGGTATTCCTTTTGCTCGCCCGAGCCGGTGTTCTGGAAGACACCTTTTTTACGCTGTTTTGGCTTAATTTGGGGTTTAGTATAAATAGCTTGTTATTATACTTCTCCAGGCACTTTTTTGACTGATTAATGAATATGCTTATGCATTGCTTAGGGTTTCTCCCTCCCTTCTAAAATCTTGCTTTACTTTATCCATTGATTAATGGTGGTGTTTGCAAGTCATCTCTTTATTGATCATTTGGTGGAATCATCCTTTATGATGGTCATGGTGGGATGCTAGGCCTTTGGTGGTGGAGTTTCCTTTATCCAAGGTCATATCCAAATCCTTTGGGTGATCAAGCTCTTATTCGATTGTGAATCAAATCTCTCAAGCTAGTCCATCAATCTTTCCCATCACGCCACGCTCCATTTGGTATCAGAGCACAAGGTTATTCATCTAGCTTGAGTTTTCCATTGTTCTTGCTAGTTTGTTCTCTATTGTTGGAATTTTGGTATTTTGATTGAAATATTGGTGTTCCCCAACCCTTGTGACTCCAAGTGTGTTGGAGAAATTGTTATTACTATTGTGTTTGTTGATTTTGATGCATACTGGAGCTTTAAGGAAGAGTTGGAAAATTTGTGCACACAAGGTGTTCGATAAAATGCCGAAGTGAGAAAAACACAAAGAACCCTTATCCCAAACACAAGCCAACTACAAGAAAACCCCCAAACTCCACAAAATATCCCAAACACAATCCGTCCCATACCTTTCCCTCGATATGGATGGTCACGATGATTCCGATCGAGAGGAATCAAGCCACCGGGGTGGCCCTCAACTTCGGGTTCTCGAGAATCGACTTGCTACGCATGACGAACAATTCTCCTCCATCAATCGAACCCTTAATGCCATCATGGCACGGTTGGATAACCTCGCCCTAGAGCGTCCGGTTCCGCCTCGAGTTGAACGTCTGAGGCGTACAAAGCCCACCGTCCTCCTCCAAACTTTGAGTCGGTGGCGATGCTAGAGGCTCTCCACGACGCCGAATTCGCCGGAATGTGCATGAACAACCCCCTCGAGATGATTTCCAGGACATAAAAATTGACATTCCCGAATTCCACGGTTCCACTGATCCGGACGACTACATCGAATGGACCCAATTGATGGATAGGATCGTCGAAACCAAGGAGTGTGATGAGGAGAAGGCTTATAAGATCGCATGTTTGAAACTCACCAAGGCCGCTTCGCTTTGGTTCGAGAATATGAAATCACAACGGGCTCGAGAAGGGAAGGCGAGAATTTCCACTTGGACCCATCTTAAGCAAGTGATGAATCGCCGTTTTTTACCAAGCACTTACCGTCATGACAATCTGAAAAGAGCCTATGCCCTAACTCAAGGCAGAAGAACCGTTGGAGTGTACATATTTGAATTCGAGCAACTTCTCATCAAAAGTGGCCTCCAGGAACCTGAAGATCAAACCATGATGCGTTTTTTGAATGGCTTGGATCCCACCATCGCTAAAAGGGTCGAGATCCAACCATACTATTCCCTGGATGAGTTGTGTAGTTTGGCCCTTCGGGTTGAACGACGTCGGAAAGAAAGGACTCTCGCCAAATCTACTTCACGCAACTATTTTCCACCGTCAAATCGACCTCCTTTTCAATCGGCCACACCCAAACCTAGCGAGACACCCAAGTTCCCTGCGACACCCCGAACTGACAAAGGGAAGGGACTTGTTGTGGCGTCTCCTATGGGGACCACTCGTCTTTTGGAAGGAAAGAAATGCTTCAAGTGCCATAGGTATGGCCACTTCCAGGCCGATTGTCCAAACCGGCGTACCTTGACTCTCAAGGAGGTTCAGGACATTGACGAGGAATTGCAAGGAGCCCAGGATGAGCCTGAATTTGTTGTCGAGGATGCATACACTAGTGAGGAAGGAGAAACCGCGGCTGTTTCGCGTGACCAAGGAGACGCTCTTGTCTTGAGGCGAGCTTTGCATGTTCAAGAAGTCTCTCTTGACAGAGCCCAGCGGGAGACTATATTCCAAACACGATGCTTAGTTGGGGGCAAGGTGTGCGAGCTCATCATCGACGGGGGAAGCTGTACTAATGTGGCCTCTACCTATATGGTTGACAAACTGGGATTACCCCTATTGCCACATCCCCGTCCTTATTCGCTGAAATGGCTCAATGACCGCGACGACATTAAGGTAACAAATCGTGTCTTAGTGAATTTAACCTTTGGCACTAACTACAAGGACTCTATTGTTTGTGATGTTGTCCCCATGAGCGCGTGTCACATATTGTTGGGTCGACCGTGGCAATTTGACAAGAAAACCACTCATGACGGATCGAAGAATACTTACTCCTTTATCCACGAGGGCAAGAGGGTTAAACTCCTTCCACTAGCACCACATGAAATATCACCACCTAAACCTGGGGCGGGAAGCGAGGAGCCCAAACACTTGAGTGAGACACGGGTCGAGCGAGCCCTAAGCAAGGGGAAGGCCATTTTTGCCTTGCTCCTCTTAGAGGCGAACACATGTGAGGAAGTGAAACCTAAACACCCTCTCGTTGCCCCCCTTCTTGCTGAATTTGGAGATGTATTCCCCGAAGAGCTCCCACCGGGTCTACCTCCTATCCGAGGTATTGAGCATCAGATCGACCTTATTCCCGGCGCTCCACTTCCAAACAAGGCGGCATATCGGTGCAACCCGCAAGAGACAAGGGAGTTACAAAGACAGGTTGACGAGCTTATTTCACGAGGCTATGTTCGAGAGAGTATGAGTCCGTGCTCCGTCCCGGCCCTCCTGGTTCCGAAGAAAGATGGTACTTTCAGGATGTGTGTAGATAGCCGAGCCATCAACAATATTACCATCAAGTATCGGTACCCTATACCGAGGCTTGACGACATGCTCGATGAACTACATGGTTCCTGTATTTTCTCCAAGATTGACCTACGGAGTGGCTATCATCAAATCCGTATGAAGGAAGGCGATGAGTGGAAGACAGCGTTCAAGACAAAAGGGGGATTATATGAGTGGCTTGTCATGCCATTTGGGCTTTCCAACGCCCCGAGCACATTCATGCGTCTTATGAACGAGATGTTGAGGCCCTTTATTGGTAAATTCGTCGTGGTTTATTTCGATGATATTCTAGTATATTCGAGGAGTGAAGCGGAGCATATTATGCATTTGGAGCGGGTGTTCAAGGTTTTGCGGCAACAACGGCTTTATGGTAAACTGGAGAAGTGCGAATTTTGCACTCCCCAAGTCAGCTTTCTTGGGTATATTGTTTCCGGCATGGGTATTTCTATGGACCCTTCGAAGGTGGAGGCCATCTGTTCTTGGCCCTCTCCCTCTACTATCACGGAGGTGAGGAGCTTCCACGGTCTTGCTTCGTTCTACCGTCGGTTCATCAAGGGCTTTAGTACCCTTACCGAGTGCATGAAGAAGGGCGCCTTTGAGTGGACCCGAGCAGCCCAAGGAGCTTTTGAGAAGCTGAAGTCACAACTTTGTGAGGCTCCGGTACTTGCTATCCCGGATTTCACACAAGCCTTCGAAGTTGATTGCGATGCTAGTGGTGTAGGCATTGGGGCCGTGTTGATGCAAAACCAGCGTCCTATCGCTTATTTCAGTGAGAAACTCAGTGGTTCAAGGAGGAACTATTCCACGTATGATAAGGAGTTTTATGCTCTCGTTCGGGCTCTAGATCATTGGTCACACTATTTGAGGCCGAGCCAGTTTGTCCTTCATTCAGACCATGAGGCGCTCAAATATTTGAATGGACAACACAAGCTTAGCTCCCGGCATGCTAATTGGGTTGAGTTCCTTCAAGGATTTAATTTTGTAGCGAAACACAAGAAGGGGAGTATAAATGTGGTCGCCGATGCACTTTCGAGGAGACACTCTCTCCTTTCCGTAGTTGAGGCGAGGGTACTTGGGTTCCAACACTTGAAGGAGTTTTATAAGGTGGATGATGACTTTAAATCACACCTCGGTGGTGGTGATGGACCGTATTTGCTACAAGACGGATTTCTCTTCAAGGGCAACAAATTGTGCGTTCCAAAATGTCCGTTGAGAAAGCTTCTAGTGCGGGAGGTTCATGGAGGTGGACTCGCTGGTCATTTCGGTATCAATAAGACCATCGACATGTTAAAGGAGCACTTTTATTGGCCGAAGATGGGAGGCGATGTGCAGGACGTGATATCAAAGTGTATTATTTGCCACCATGCCAAAAGCCAGTTCCACCAAGGGCTTTATACACCTCTTCCGGTTCCGAATGGTCCGTGGGAGGATTTGAGTATTGTAACGCCCCAACCTTAATCACAAGATTAAGACTATACTTTAGAATCCCAAACCTGTGATTAGCGCAGCGGAACACCTTAGGTCGAGGCATTACCGCCGTCCCCACTCGGGACAAGGCAAAAACACAATACCAAAAATATAACAATCCACCATAAAACTGTACTTAACTCCATACAACTCAAACGCTAAACTTAAAGTACAAAAACATTATACAACCTTTAATTAAACATACAATATAGACTTTCCACAACCAAGTGGCCTTTAATGCCCTTGAGTAACCTTGATTACCGACCATCGATCGCCTTTAGAGAACTACCATGTACAGACGACTTACTTCTGCTTAACCTCGCCGTTATCCTGGGAGCTCGGACCGCCTAAAAACAAAACATTGAAATACATTCGCAAAGTGAGTGGGGAAACACTCAGTACGTAAACCTCCAGCACGTAAACCGTTCGAAAGACGGTTTTAGTGCCGGCATTTAAATTCATTTTGAAAACGGGGAAGGGGTTAAAATAGGACTTGAGTGACATGATCATAAACATAAACCAATAAAGATAGAAAGTAGGTGGAACCCTTACGATCGGTGCAAGCACCTCACACACGCGTATGCCCAAGTTGATCTAAACTTGGAATGATTGACTGCTAAGCGATGACATCAGCTGTGTCAAGGCACTCTGATCAGGAGTGCTAAAAACATAACTGTAAATATAAGCATAGAATGCGGGTCCACTATTAAACATAAAGACATTGTAAACCATAAAACTTGACATGGCATAAATCGAATGAACCATGAATAAGACTTAGATCATAAAAGCTGGACAATTTGCGTACCTCGAAACGCATAGAAGCTTGGTGGCTTGTCTCGGCCTCGGGATGGCTTGGGCGGCTTGGAAACTAAGATAAAAGAAGTATAAAGTGGAGAACCGAATAAGGTTCCTAATTAGCTTCAAATGTTTAGTAACTTAAGAAATTATGAATAAAGTAAGCTTAGAAAGAAAATTTGTGTTTTTATGAAATAGAGTTTTTTTAGCATAACTCGGGTTAGAAAACTCGGAATTAAACAAACGAGTACTTCCCGGAATAGGGAAAATTAAGTTCTACAACTTTGTTAACAGGACCGAGGTCCAAAAATGAAGGGAAGGGCTCGAAAAACAGCCCGGACAGAAGCTGATTTTTAAAGTAAAGCTAAGCGATTTGGATTTTTAGAGTTAAACTTGGATAGAAATCTATAATAGCTTAACGGAAAGCTTGAAAGGCGAAGAATATCTTGAATAACCGGAATGATGTAGTATGGAATTTGAATCTTTGAGGGTTAATAAAGAATTTATTAAAACTTGTTAAACTTGTAATGAAAAATGTCGTCAAACGACAGAGAAAAATTATAAGAAATAGCTATTGGTCGTAAGACTTTTTAGAACGATGCAACGGAGTTGAGTACTTGGAAGAAAGTTACTCCTCAAGGCAAATTGATGATCAATGAAGGTCTTTACCCCGATAAACATCTAAGTTCTATAAGTTTTAACCCCTAAGTCACCATGAGATAACTTAACTTCACATATATTAATATTATTCCACGACTCGCTGTGAATAACCAAATCTTTAGGAGGTAATCTCAATCACCAATTTGACATACTTCAACTTAAAATACATATCCAAATCATCCTAACATTGACACAAAGGTCATCACATGATTAGAACCCTTAATTGGTCCACTATTATCCACAAGGTAAGAAATTGATAACTAAAGTTCTGGGTAAAATTCAGATTACAGCCCTTTAGTCTAAGGCTCATATCTCTCTCACCCGATATCCAGTGATGGCCCAAAACCCTAATTTGGAAAGCCTACAGAATGTTCTTCAAGTCTTATGTTGACCACAAATTGGTTAGAGCATCCTAAAAGGTCGAATTATAGCCATAAAGTCAGAATTCATACTTAAAATTCTGGACAGAACCCCGATTTCAGCTCCTCAATGAAAACCTTGTATCTTCTATTCCCGACATCGTATGGAGGCATACTATACATTTCCGGAAAGCTTAAAACGTCACCTAAAACTTTTATGTTTATCATTAAAACCAATAAAGTCTCCAAATGGACGAAAAATTGACATTTAGCTACTGACTCAGAAAACGTATATAATTGCACACCTATACAGTTTTGGCCATATTCCGGGCTACACATATCGGATTCTCGAAATTCCAAAGCCCATAGTTAGATAATGACTTAAGCTATCTTTTTAAGCAAAAATATGGGCCAAACTCATATCTTACATCCCCTGGAAAAATCAGATTTCAACCAGATTCACACATAACCCTAATTTAGCTTTGCATGCAATTTATATGAGGTAATTTCTCCCTAATTTCATCTCAAAGATACATTTTAAGCATAAACCCTTATTATCTAGAACTAATTTCCCAGAAATTACTCATCCAAGTCCATAAATTTCACATGCATGGCCATTGTTTGCAATGAAAACCCAAGGAGAACATAAAGACAACAAAAATCTTGACTTACTTACCCAAATTTCTCTTTGATTGTGAGAACCTTCACTCTTTCCTTGCTAAACTCAAGAACACCACTTTAATTTCTGAGATTAACATGATTTATACAAAGAAACTCAGATTTGATTCATAAAAATCTAAAGAATTGAAGAGGAGTTAGGGATGGAAGGATTTACTCTTGAATGGAGGGAAAACAAGAGAACAAGAGAGCAAGGGGTGTGCCGGTGGCCGGAGATGGCCGGAAAATGGCCGGCGACGGCTGACATGGCGGCAGCAGTGGTCAAGCGTAAGAAAGGGGGCTGCTCTGCGTGGAGGAGGAAGAAGAGAGGAAAAATGAGGGAGTTTGAAATAAAAGGGGATGAATGAGGGAGTGTGAAATTTTATCATCCAATTGTTATAATAACTTACCAAATACTCAAGCCCAAATACACTTCCTCCTTCACTTAATTCAGCTAACCAAGACAAATAAAATTAGATTAGGTAAAATAATTGGTAATAAACTAGCTAAGGTTAATTGGTATACCTTGGGTAGAATAAATTGATACAAAGTTAAATAAGGTAATTTGAATTTAAATTAGACGAAATCAATTAGTAATACTTAAAATAAAATAAAATAAATTGGTGGGATGATACTTAAGAAAATAAAATGAACGATAAAATATAATTAGGACGATTAGATGATTCGAGTATAATCGAAAATGTACATAAAAATTAATGTAACTTTCCTCGGTTAAAACCGTAAAGTTAAGAATCGTAAAATAAATTACATAACTTAACTCGAAAATAAATAAATAACCATAAACTCATGATAGTAATTATGTATGATAAGAATACTTTATCAACCGTGGTAATACGTATATAAAATACTATAACCAACCCATTTAGCCACCTCCTTACTCGAGACCTGTCGCCACAATAAAAATAATAACAATGGTAATAAAAATGAAACGAAAAATTTTAATAGCGTAATTTGGGTTAATCACGGTGATTATAATTTAGTTAATATGGGTTTTAGGGCGGGTCGTTACAAGTATGGACTTCATTGTAGCTCTTCCCCGAACTGTGCGTGGCAAAGATGCAATCCTGGTCGTCGTCGACCGCTTTTCTAAAATGGCGCATTTCATTGCCTGCGAGAAAACCGATGACGCCACACATATTGCCACCCTTTTCTTCCGAGAGGTGGTGCGCTTGCATGGTGTCCCGAGGACTATTGTGTCGGATCGTGATACTAAATTCATGGGTCACTTTTGGAGGTCTTTGTGGAAGCTCTTGGGAACGAAGCTTTTATTTAGCACATCGCATCATCCTCAAACAGACGGCCAAACTGAGGTAACTAACAAGACACTCATTACAATACTGTGGTCTTGTGCGGAGTCTACGAGATTGGGATGCCAAGTTATGTCACGCCGAGTTTGGCTATAATCGGTCCCCCTCTCTTGCTACGGGTCATTCGCCCTTTCAGACTTGCTATGGTATCAACCCCATAACTCCTATCGAGCTCCTTCCTCTTCCTCTAGAGTCGAGGGTTAGCTTTGAAGCAAGTGAGAAAGCCGCTGAGATCCAGAAGCTTCACCGGCAAATTCGGGAAAAGATCGAGCGCACCAATGAACTTTATAAAGCCCGAGCCAACAAGCATCGCCGTGATATCACATTCAAGCCCGGGGACTTGGTTTGGCTACATCTAAGGAAGGAACGGTTTCCATCCCGGAGGAGTAATAAGCTAAAGCCACGAAGCGAGGGACCGTTCAAAGTTTTGGCCAAGATAAATGACAACGCCTACAAGCTTGATCTTCCGGGAGACATCGGTGTTTCATCAACCTTCAACATCGGGGACCTCTCACCCTACATTGAGGATGTTGAACCCGACGTGGATTTGAGGGCAAATCCTCTTCAAGAAGGGGAGGATGAAGAGGTCCGGGTTCCTTTCTCCTCTCTGGTGACCACCGCCAAGCGAACCGTCTCGTCGAACTCGAGCCTCGAGTTGCAATTTTCGGTCACTTCGGGAGCTGGGAGGCTAGTCTCGGCCATCCGATGGATGGGCCCCGAAGCTCCTTAGGGAGGGGCCCGCTCACAACACTGACCCCGGAGGCCTCGGAACTGGACCGGGCCGTCTCGAGACTAGAGCATAGAAGGTATCGGGGTGCGAGTGTTTTAAACCCCCGGGATTAATAAAAACCAGGGCACAACTGCGGCCATCAGAGAGCTAGCTCGACCGAGCCAACTCCTGGCTCACCCGAGCAATGCTTCTGCCGAGCGTGAATTGGGCGTCAGGGGGCTTGCTCGCCCGAGCAGCGTTTCTGTCAGGCTATCATCTTGCGCACAACCACGCATCCAGAAGACCTGCTCGCCCGAGCCTTCCTCCTGCTCGCATGAGTTGAACTTCTGCCGGAGATGCTGCGCACGCGACCTGCCGACGACTGACGACAGCAGGCCCGCCGCCGAGCTTCCTTTTGCTCGCCCGAGCCGGCGTTCTGGAAGACACCTTTTTTACGCTGTTTTGGCTTAATTCTGGGTTTAGTATAAATAGCTTGTTATTATACTTCTCCAGGCACTTTTTTGACTGATTAATGAATATGCTTATGCATTGCTTAGGGTTTCTCCCTCCCTTCTAAAATCTTGCTTTACTTTATCCATTGATTAATGGTGGTGTTTGCAAGTCATCTCTTTATTGATCATTTGGTGGAATCATCCTTTATGATGGTCATGGTGGGATGCTAGGCCTTTGGTGGTGGAGTTTCCTTTATCCAAGGTCATATCCAAATCCTTTGGGTGATCAAGCTCTTATTCGATTGTGAATCAAATCTCTCAAGCTAGTCCATCAATCTTTCCCATCACGCCACGCTCCAGAAGGGGAGTATGAAGTATATAGGGATCGGCCCCGTTTTGGTCCACCTATGGTTGTCGGCTTGGTTAAAGTCACCCCTCCCTCTCCTCAGTTCAAACTCGGCCACATGATCCATTTAAAGGTGGATCTGGGTACTTGGAGGGCCTTTCAGGCTATCATTGGGGGCGATTGTCATTTCAAGGAAGCCACCGAGTCGTAGGTCATAGTTTTAGATCCTCATCGAGATCCCTCTCAAGTCTTTCAACGGACCTGGAGATTCTAGGAATGACGCGAGATGGAATTCGTTGTGTAAGCCAAGCGAGGGAGAAGACGTGAAGGGAGTCACGACCGCAGCCTTTTAGGTCACGCACGTGACAAGGCTCGGTGGCTAGAGTCACGCCCGCAACAAACTTGGTTGTGCCCGTGACACCATTTCTTAAGCCTTGAAGTTGATAGACAACGTCGCTCCCACGACGTGCTGTGTCACGCCCGTGACCTTACGAAAAGGAGAAGACTTTGTTCAGAAATCACCTAGGGTCATGCCCATGACCACCTAAGTCGCAGTCGTAACCAACCCATGGTCATGCCTTCGACCCTAGAGGTCACGTCTATGACCCTCCTGACAACATATTTTGGTTCTTATTCCCGACAAGAGTCACACTCGAACATTAAATTTTGTGTCCCGACCGCGACGTGTCATGTCGCGCCCGTGATGTTTCTTGGAATGTCGGATTTTAAGTCCGACTTGGGAGATTGTAATTGAGAGTTTTCAAAGCCAAATTCAACAAAAATAATCCTTTGGGTAGGATTTGCTTGTTGATTTCTCCTTGGTTGTGAGTGTGAGTTTCTCCTCCACTCTTTGTGAGATTTCTTGTGTGATTCAAGGTCCTTTGCTTATGGAAAATCCTTGTGCATGTTCTTGATTATCCTAGTTCAATATGGTGTGTTCAATTCTTGTTTTAGTTCTTGTTTATAAACAAAACCCAAAAATCTTAAAAATGAATGTTACGTGTATGAGTTCTATGACTAAATTTTCATCACCTATATCATTTATGTGAACCTAAGTCTCCTGTTATCCTTCAGCTTTTGATTGAGTTAAATTAATATGATTGTTTCATTAAAAAAATGATTGTTTAAATTAATGTCGATCACCTTTTATTGCATTTGTTCTTTATTACTCAGGTAAAACAACCTTTAAATACTTTGATTTCTATAAATATACTTTGACAATTGCTTAGAATAAAGTATTTAGAAAATCTTGATGATGTATGATGTTGGCTACATGCATTGGGTTTATTAGCTGCAGGTATTGCACTATTCCGTCATATTTAATTTGTGCATTCGCTTCTATAATATACGTACATACTTTGGCCTGTTTGGCAATCAGCTGGTAGCTGTTAGTTGTTAGCTTATAGCTATTACTGTTAGTTAATAGCTTTTTGGATTAGTTGTTTGACTTTAACTGTTTGGGTTAGCTGATTGCATGAAAAATATTTGGTAAAATAGTTTTTGTGAAAAGCTATCTCAAAAAGTTTCATCAAGTAGCTTTTTGAAACTAGTTTTTTGGGTCCAAAAAACTAATATAAAAAGCTACTTACCAAACACCTCAAGTAACTTTTTAACCTTAGTCAAAAAGCTAAAAGCTATCGAAAAAGCTAAAAGCTGCCCAAAAAGCTGGGTAGCCAAACGCTCCCTTTAACAACTCCAAGGGAGTTACCCTCTGGCATTTTGTTGATTTGATATCCAAAGGTGGAAAATCACGGCTACTTAGGTTCGGTTCTTTTATACGGTTGTGGTAATGATGTGGTGTGGTGGAATTTGAAAAAGTGTGGTGAGAGTTGTGGTAGGTGGGGTGGGTGAAGAGAGAGATAATGAAAAAAGTAGAAAAAAAAAGTGAGGAGACAGAAAAGTGAAGAAATATATTGCTAATATTTGTGTTGTGTAGTGTGGTGAAGTGTGGTAGAAATTAAAAAATATGGTGGAATTTGATACAGCGGCACAACCTACCACATAAAAACAGAGTCTTAATCAACAAAGTCGTTGAACTTTTAGACGTTCCTTAGAAACAAATTAAAATACTGTATTTTGATATCATTAAACATCAAGTTTCATTTTCATCATGTCATGTTGATGGACACATGCATCCAACGAATTGATACTCTCAGTGCAACTGGAGCATGACAATGAATTTCGTAGGGAAATTATAGTTCGAGCCTTTATTAAGTTTTGACCAGTATGCTCGATCTAATTAGTCATTGTTGATTTGGTCTTTTGAGGCTTATTAATTGTCGTCAACTATTTAGGTCCCAGAAACGAAATGTATAATAAGTAGAGTGTTGACTTTCGAGCTTAATTACATCATGTGGATATATGGATCTAACATATCGTATTCATAGTGTATATATTGTTAGATAATATATCATTAAATCTTCAACTATAAATTTAAGTTTAGTTCAAATGATTTCACATAATCTACGAGTATTTGAACAAAATATCACTCAACTTTCCAATTTCGAAAAATAAATGTCATTGATTTTTAAAAACTTTCATCATTGCCACTTAACTTTTCAAAATAGTCAAAAATATCATTGAAATCTACTATAGCAGGTTTTGAACCGGTTAAAAAATTATTTGGATAAAAATGTCACTCAACTTTCTAAAAAGTAAAAAATGTCACCCAATTTTCCCAAAAAGTAAAAAAATGTCACTACCATCAATTAAAATAAAAAAAATGTCATTAACATTCATTTATTCAAAATTAATATAATATTCAATTTCAGCTGGATATTCGCTAGCAAATAAAAAAAATTGTTTATAAATCATGTAATTGTAAATTAATTTTTAACGATTAGGATTTTATATAGTATGTTGAATTTTTTTATGATTTCTCTGTTAAATTTTATTTTGTTTCTTTTTTTTCTTCTTAAAATATTTATAATGATATTTTCTTTATGTCTTGTTCTCTGTCACTTTTGTCTTACTATAGTCTGCAACACATCACTTTAGCGTTAAGTTAGATACACACACATCACTTTAGTTATATATATATATATATATATATATATATATATATATATATATATAGATCCAGTAGGAAGAAAGATACGATAGGAAGGTAGGAAAAAACGATATGGAGCGTACAAATCTAATCTTATGGTTGATAATAAAACAAGCTTCTTTCCCAACAAAACATCTAGTAGTTTTCGAAAAAAAAAAATTCAGTTAGGTAGGTAGGTAGGTAGGTATAATTGGCTAGAATCCTGCAAAGAATGAGAGAGATATGTATTTCCTTCCCTTAATTGTAGGGATTAAATTATCCAAATTTAACTTCATTATTATCAAAAACTGAAGAAAAAACAGAAGTTATCAAATTGTTGGGATTATTTCGTCCAACATAATCGTTGCATCTCACACTCCATGACCACACTTCCTAGTATGCATGACCACACTCTCATAAGTCAAAATTATATCAATAATATCAAGTTATATATGTGACGACAATTCCTTAATATCCATTATTATACTCCATTATGGATATGATATGTGTATTTGTATTTGTGTACAAATAGTTAACTATTGTAGGCCCTGGAAAAGTATAACTTTCATAATGTCCATGACCGCTAATATCCACAACCATATACCATGACCACACTATCCATAGAATATGAAAACGTACAGTGTGTTCAGAGTGTGGACAAATTTATGCAGTGTGTTGGGTATATTTATTGAATATGACCACTTTGTGTTCCGCGTGTGGATAAATTTATACAGAGTATGGATAAATTTATGCAGTGTATCGGGTATATCTAAGTGTAAATTTCAAAGATGGAGGGTTCAAAGTGTGGACAAATTTATGTAATGTGTGGTCATGGATATTAGATACTGTGGTATTGGATGTAATGCGACAATAAATATATTATTTGATTTAGGGAGGTGTGATTATGTATATAGCGGAATGTGGTCCTTGATATAATTTCATAACATTGATATAATTTGATTTATGTGAGTCAGGTCATTAATATTAGGGAGTGTGGTCAAGAAGTGTGAGAAACAACAATGATGTTGGACGAAACAGACCCACGACAAAATTCTTACAGAATGTTGACTTCTGTTTTTTTTTTAGTTGTGGATAATAATTGAGTTAAATTTGTATAACTCAATCACTACAATTTAGGAAAGTAAATCTGTCTCTCTCTATCTGTCTAATCTCATGCATGCATGATTCTAACTAATCATATCCACCTAAGTGATTTTATTTAAACTTTCACCAAAAATCACTAGCTAATTTATGGGGTAGAAAGGTGGTTTTATTATCAGCCATCGGATCAGATTTGTACGCCCATATTCAACGTTAAAGTGATATGTTGCAGACTATAGTAAGGCAAAGGTGACAAAGAACAAGTCATAGAGTGAATGTTATATAAATATTTTAAAAATAAAATAAGGAAAAAAAAATTTACAGAGACAACTTTAAAAAAAATAATGTTACTATATAAAATCTGAATCATAAAAAAGTTAATTTACAATTACATGATTTATAAACAAAATATTTTTATTTTCTAGCGAATCTTTAGGTAAAACGTGAATATTTTTATATATTAATTTAAATAAATGAAAGTTAGTGATTTTTTCTATTTTAATTGATGTTAATGGCATTTTTTACTTTTCGCGAAAGTTGAGTGACATTTTTTACTTTTCAGAAAGTTGAGTGACATTTTTATACAAACAATCTTTTAATCGGTTTACAACCTGCTATAATAGGTTTCAATGTCAGTTTTGATTATTTTGGAAAGTTGAGTGGCAATAATGATAGTTTTTAAAAATCATTGACATTTTTTACTAAAATATAAAGTTGAGTGGCAATTTTGTTCAAGCACTCCATGGTATCCGAGCCAAACTAAGAGTCTAGGTTTGAATCTTAGCAGCCCCATATTTATTTGCGCAAAGTTAAGGAGCCCCTTGCAGCATCCACGCTTCAAACCCAAATGACATTCCTATTAGCGGTGTTCACAGTGCGGTTCGAGGCAGTTCTAGTTTCACGAACCGGTGCACCGTTTGAAACGGTTTTCCAAAATCGTAAACCGGAACCTGAACTAGAAAACCCTTTTTTTTTATAAACCGGTGCACCAGATTTAACAGTGCGGTATCACCGGTTAACCGGAACCACCTTTATTTCCATAAAAATTTAAAAACCATCATTATATCAACCAAAAAAAATCAGGCTCAGTTTTGGTTTTTCGAAGTCCAAATATGGTAATGCACTAATGATCGTGTCCTAAAACGAGTATTTAGGCCTTTTTGCTGCTCTTGGCTTAGGATGACTCTTTTAAAACATGTGGGAGTATGCAAAGTGTGGTAGCTCTATCCCATCATGCAAAAGTAGGGGATTTCTACTCGACCACTGTTAGGAATGCAGGTTTTGGCCCTTCCAGTTCTCAGGACGAGTCACAACCGAGGTCTTTTGCGGATGTGGCTTTCAGAAGCATATTTGGCGGTTCTCAGAGTAGTTCTTATGCATCATTGGCAAGGCCTCCCTTTTTTGTTTTTTGTTTTTCCTTTATTAGTAGCAGTTGAATGTACGAGAAATAAACAAATGCACAAGAAAATGCAAGCAAGGAGAATCTATTTATGCACGTGGTTTGACTCTTACTAAAATGCATGCAAGCCCCCAGCTTTTTTTATTTATCGGTCAACCTCAGACTGTTTGCAAGAGGTAAAAATTAAATACAACGAGTTTACTAAGCTACGGAGAAAAAATAACATAATTACAACAAAGACTATATATAAAATTAAAAAACAATTACATGTACATATTTTTATCCTAATACGCATATAGGACCCTAGGACCATGTCTTCTCACTCCACACGTACGTACACGGTTCAAGCCTTTAGGGAGATTCCTCCCCCTTTGCTGGAGGCCGATCGGACTTCACACTGTACATTGACACTATTTAAGCAAGGCTTAATATCATTCGACTTTGTCTCATTCTGCCTTCTTGCTCTTGTCTTTTCTTTCTTCTATTCATGGCCTTTGAAAAGAATTAAGCTTGGCCTATGGATGAATTCTCTTTCGAAACCCGAGAAACGCCTCTTAACCTATTACAACTTGTCTCTCATTTTAAGCTAGCCTGAAAGAAGTTAAGATCAATTGGGATTTTCTCAAGCCAGCTTTCACATTTTGGGATTCCAAGCTTCATGTCTTTCGGTTCTCCTGGAACGAATTATGCCCTCTTCTTGAAGAGTGGGCTTGCATCTTTGGTTTTGACATTTACGCACCACCAACGACTCCTCCTCTTGCTTCTAATTATCTTGAGAGATTCGAGGAATTGACGAATTTCAATCATCGGGCCTTAGGGCCTGTTCTGATGAACAACATGGTGGACCTTAAAGCCCTGGTAAAATTCTTTCAATCACCGGAGGCACTCAAACTCAAGTCGGCATCTCGAGTACGAGGTTTGGTCTTTTGCATTCTGGCTGAGTTTTTATTTTACCATGGGGGTTCAGGTTTCGCTCCTCCTTCCTTCATTCATACTGTAGACAAAATGGCTCGAGGTTATAACCCAACCCCTATGATGGTTGTGGAAACTCTCTTGGGCCTCAATTCTTGGAGTTCCACACAAGTTTTCTAGGGAAGCCTTCTCCCCTTCAAGTAAGCATCGACATTTTTATTATATTTTTTCGTATTATTATTTTTTGTATCATTTTTTTATTTTGCATGAACTGTTTCGATAATTCACGTGGAATCATTTTGTCGATTTTTCCTTGGTTGTATCCTTTCTCTTTTTCCTTTTTTTTTGCAACCAAGATTCTTACTTTCTCATTCTTCTCCGTAGATACCGCTTATGGAACACCTCAGCATGGTGTTCTCTCCCGTAATCCCCTTCGGAACTGGCCCACTTCTGTCAACGCAAAAGGAAGTATGACGCCCATAGAAGCTTCGAAGAGTTGGTGATTGTTAAGTGTATTTTATATATATGTGATCTAGGATTATTTAGAGTAAATTTGAGTGATTATCAATATGATTTGGCTATTTTATACTCGAATTCTCTATATTATGTTTGGTTGGAGTTTGGTATAGTTTTGTAGAAATTTGGAGCAATTTGGATCAAATCAAGCTCATATACAAGCAAAGGAGTCCAAGTGGATCACTAGCAAGAGAGAAATCTACCCCAAGGCCCAAACTTAGGCCCAAGATGTCATAGGATATCGTCAGGCTGCAACACGGGTTCTAACTTGATTAACACGACCCGTGCCAGGGTCCAGAGAGCAGCAAAATTGGAAGAAATCTCCAACACGACCCCTGTCAGCTCACCACGGACCGTGGTGGGGTGAAACGGTCTGTGGTGGAAGGCTGTTATAGCGTTTTGACGTTTCAATTGCTCTTAATTGCTATATAATTGCTGCTACGGCTGTTTTGGTTGAGGATTCATTACATTCATCATCATTCTCATTATCACATTCATCCATCCCTTCATCCACCATTCCATCCAAGTACATATATAGTTGAAGATTGAGAGTTCATTGGAGTTTGAAGATTAACTTCCAAGAATCCATTGAAGAGGAGGAGCAAAAGTATCAACTAATCATCAATCAAGCAAGGATTGATTCGACACTCGATTTACTTCTCTTTCTTATAGTTTTCATGCATTTTAGAATAGATTTTCATATGTTTTGTTATTCGAACATGAGTAGTGAGTAGTTTCAGAAGTTTTGGGGGATAAACCCTTATTAGTTTATCTTATGGATTGAATATTGTTGGATTGAACAAGTTTGTTTATCTAGTTTGAATGCATTTTATTTATCCTTTGATTATGTATGTCATTGCTTGTGTTTGCGCACCATTAGCATGGATTTAGATTGTTGAATGAAGGACTGAACGGAGAAATTCGATAGTCGGAACCCTTAGGATTAAACTAGTATATGAAGTGAACTAGAGATAGAAGACTTTGTAACTAGAGGTCATTGGATAATTTGATATTTAACTTAGATAAAATTGACACAATAAAGAGTCTAAAAGATCAATTTTACTAAGCAATCTGTTTCATTGCCAAAAGCTCGGTACGGAATAATTTAAGCGATTATCGACCCTAAAATGTACCAAATTAGTGACATACATGTTCAATCCACTTGTTTGATTCGTAGAGTTACTTAGGTTTTATTCCCAGAACGTCTTTTTCTTATTGATTTCATCTTGTGAAGTATGTGAATATTTGATTTATTTGACCTTTTTAGCGATTAGAAATAGAATTAGTTATCCTGAATACAAAACCCGACCGATGTAGCAATCACATAGGAAGCTAGTTTGGTGTGTAGTTAGCAAAGTCCCTGTGGGATTGACCTTATTATTTGCTACACGTACACCCGTGCACTTGCGGCGTATCACTGATCTTCTTGAAAGATCACAAAGAAATCCAATGGTGGATTCAATGGTGGAAGGTCCTGTGCTTCTCCAACCATTCTGACAAGGCTGCTCATATCACCTTGCTGGGTCTTGGGGAACTCACTTATTACTTCCCCGATCGGGTCATGCGCCAGATGGGATGCTTACAAGACATCCCTCTCCTCCCATGTGAAGTTCCTGACCTCACTTATCTCCAAGGTTCGGTAGTTGAATCATGGATTATATACTGGAAGAAAAGAGTGGGAGTGAAAGCTCCTCCTCCTCATCATATTTCCGCTTCATCAACCGAGGGATACCGGGTTAGCTTACCACCACCATCAGTGCACACCATTAGCGTAGGAGGCATTCTCGCTCATCTCCCCGAGAGATCCCGCAATTGAAGAGTGTTATCATTGCTAAGGGACCGGGAACGGATTCTAACCAACTAAAAGGAAGTCACTCCAAAGAAGGAAAAACAAGCAAGACTTGTTGAGTGAGCACTAATGGGTGTAGACACCGAATGTTGTACTGTAACGCCCCGGAAATTCAATTATAGAAAAGTCAAAGTCAAACTAAGGTTAAGAGACAAAACTTAGCGGAAGACTTCAAATTTAGTTTGGGCGTCACTGCCGTATCCCCGAAGGAACACAAGGCGAGAAAGGAAAACACAACTGTCTGCTAACGGTAACTACTAACAACTCAAAACAAAACTTTAAGATTTCATAACGAAAACAATATAAAAAGATTCAAGGACTTCTAGACTCGTCGTCCTCACTTCTAATTCCCGTCCCCAGCATTTAGAACTTCACCTGAAAACAAAACATTTCAAAAATGAGGAGGAAATCTCCATAATGTCTACCTCTAACCGTTAAAAACAATTCAAGTTCATTTCAATTCATTTGAGGGAGAGGGAACAAGTCAAACCATTTCACAAACTTTTAATCCCTTAACTGTTTTCCTCAACCCAATCAATCCATATTTTATTATGTGGGCGGGATACCACATCCCTTAAAGTAACAAATATCATACGGATCCCAAATCCTCGCCTACCAGTTACACTACGTGGTCCGGACCTTTTGCCTACCATAGGCTACGACTAGGGTCCCAGACCCTTTGCCTACCACAGGCTACGACCATAATATCAAGAGTTCACATTTCCGCCTATCACAGTTACCCGGTCCTGGACCCTTTGCCTACCACAGCACGACCAAAATATCAAGAGTTCACCTTCCGCCTACCACAGCTACGACCAGTGGTCCTGACCCTTTGCCTACCACAAAGCTACGACCAAATAAACCCACTTAATGTTTCACTTTGAATTAATAGTATCTTATGCAAAAACTCAACTCACAACTCTCAAGTCAAACCCAACCCAGGTTATCAACACCATTAACAAAACTTCGAATAAAAGACCATCCAATTTCTCGACTCAAATAAACCAAGGTCACAATCGAAACAAAAGATTATCAAAACAGATGGTCGTATTTCCACAAAAGTCCCTTTTCGGGATGCAATTCTCAAAATAGATTATAAAACATCAAAACACATTTAAAGAGCATCCCGGTGGGGATTAGAGCATAGACAATTACCTGAATAACGTCACAGTATAGCAATAAGGAGAACACACTTGAGCTCACTATCGTCACGCACTAACTCGGGCCTAGAATAAGAATAATTATCTAATCAAAATGCGTTCTAACGAAGTTAGTATTAACTGTCAACTACCTAACCCATCCCCTAGGAACACTTAGGTTCCTATCATTTATGATTTACACTTAACACACTCAAGGAATTATATAACAAGTTCACACATAAAATTTACTCAACAATTTTCATAAATAAAAGCAAGCAGCGGACAGATTGTAACGTTCACATAAAACGGGTCACAACTCGACTTCCCGACATCCTATGGGTCTGGTTCAGGACTTTTCGGAAACCTCGGGATGTCTACTAAAACTTCTATGTTGATGACTAAGCCCATATCAGTCCCGAACGACTGTAAAAACACCCATCTTCGCAAATAGTCCAGATCTGACAGGTTCTGGTAAAAAGATTATAACTCGGGTTATACAAATCAAACGTTCGATCCGTAAACTTCCTATGGTTCCTAACATCTAAGGGAACGTCCAGTCCAAAGGGTTCGATCAAAAGGTAACTACACTAGCCATGGTGACTCAATCTTTAGACACTAACGAAACTGTCCCGATCCCGGTTCTTATTTAATTTATAATTTCGGTTCTAACTTATACCAATCGGTCTTGGGGTTCTAATTTGGACTTAAAATGATACTTAGGGTCTAAGATATAAGGTCCAACTTAACTTAGGTCCAACAATTAAACTTGTAGAAGTAAACTTATTAAAAACAAGAACACTTTAATAAAACTTTAATTAAAAGTTAAGTCGTAAGGAAATAAAATTTCTTAGAACATAAACACGTAAACAAGGTTTTAAAGATTTTAAAACATGAATTAGTTATAAGGTTATAACACTACAGCAAGAATTTCACAAGTAATACAAAGGTGGTTAAACATGCGGTTTCTTTAATTAAGAAAATCAAGAAAAACTTTAGGGAAGAACAAATAAAGTAAAATGTTACAAGTAACTATCTATCAAGAAAAACCAACAACTAATTCCTTTACTAGCTAAACAAGAATTCAAGAATCAAGAAAGTCTTAAAGAACATATAAATGAAATATAAGGAACAAATAAATATTTAAACTATCAACAAAGAATCCTAAACAAAACTAATTTCTTTTAAACAAGATTCAATCAAGAACCAAGAATTAATAAACAAGAATTCAACCTAAATTATTAACAAGATTTGAACATGATTGAGATAAAGAATATGTGAAACCTTAACTAATAATTCAAGAATTAAACTAGTTAATTAAACTTTACGAATTCGTGCATACATTAATAAAGTTATCTAACCCTAACATGATTTACAAGGACAAGTACAATATCAATTGAACCCTAACAATTTAACTATTACAACCCTAGTAACAAAAATACATATAATAATTAAACAAATTACATGTAAATAAAACAATACAAGAATAAATTAATTACACATAACAACTTATTACAAATTACACATAATTACAATTAAGAACAAGATTACATATAATTTTCCTAATTACAAAATTAACAATACAATTCAATAATTATAAAAACAGAATATTATTTTTGAAAATAAAAACAGAAAAGGAAAAGGAAAAAGAAAAGGAAAAAAATATCAAAAACAAAAAGGAATCAGTTAGGGTTTTTAGGGTTAGGGTTTTACGTAGGGTTTAGACGGCTTTCTCCAGCGAGCAGGGCGGCGACGGCGACGAGACGACGACGGCGACGAGGGCGGTGGTGGTGATGGGGTGTCGAATGGTGGTGGTCGGAGCGGCAGAGTCGTCGGAAGGGAGTGGTGGCGTCGGGTTTCGAACGGCAACAACAAGAGCAGCCGCGGCTGTTTCTCTCGACAGGGACGTGCGACGGTGACTCCGGTGGGTGGCGGTGGTGACGGCTGCGCTGGGCGGCGACGACGGTGGTGGCCTTGGGCGCATCGTGCGGTGGTGGTGGCTGGGCGAGCGAGGGAAGGACGAAGGAGAAAGAGAAAAGAGAAAGAGAGAGAGGAGGGTCCAGGAATGGTGGTTGCGGCGGCTTCCGGTGGTGGCTGCTGGGTGGCGGGCGGTCGCGCAGGGAGAAGGAGAGAGAGAGAGGTGTGGGTTTAGGGTTTGGGAGAGAGATTAGGGTTAGGGTTAGAGGGAGAGAGAGGGTTTATATACTACCCATAATTAGGCCCAAATTAACCCAACTAATCCTAACTTGACCCATTTAACAACTAAAACAGGTTTTTCTTTTTGGAAGAAAAATTAATAATAATTATAATATAGGTAAAATAAAACACCAATAATATTTATATTAATAATAACATATACCAAATAATACTCACGTAATTATAATAACACCAAAAATATTAACCTAGGAGAATACAATTCTACCCTTGTTAGTCCCTCAACGGTCCTACGAGCTCAAGCGTTAGCATAAATAAACACAACACGAACACAGTAAATAACGAAGTCAAACCTAATTTATTAACGACGTCACGGTCAACATCCTTGGATTTTTCGAGGTTTTACATCATTACCTTCTTAAAAGAAGTTTCGTCCTCGAAACTTAAACTTAACCCTAACGGTCCGGTAAGGAAACTAACGGTTCCATTCCTCCTAGAACTCGAGGTTTTACATCACTACCTTCTTAAAAGAAGTTTCGTCCCCGAAACTTGACGCGCCTTAGGCTTGGAACAAGTGAGGGTACTTCTTCCTCATTTCGTCTTCTGTTTCCCAGGTTGCTTCCATTGTGATTTTACCATTTCACTGGAAGGACGTCTGTGAATCAGCTTCTCTCAGCAATCTAGAATCTCCTGCGACTGCTCCTTGTAGGTCTGGTCCACTTAGCCTTTGAATTCTCTTCGGAGGTCTTCTTCTGGTTTCAGGCCCTCCTCGGGACTATATTCCGTACCCACCTCGGGTTTTTAAATCTTTCGAAGGAGCTAGAGTCTCAGGCTCATATCAAAGGCGACGATATACAACCCAACATATGAAAAAAATAAAATAATCAATAACGCACTTGCAACATATAAAAAATCCAAGAAACAGATAAACATTCCATACCCCCATCCTACACTCATCACTCCGAACGTAGCATCCTAAGGTCTAACTAAACCTAAGGGACACTTAGGAGCTACCAGGTCGCAACCCAGAGCTCTAATACCATTCTGTAACGCCCCGGAAATTCAATTATAGAAAAGTCAAAGTCAAACTAAGGTTAAGAGACAAAACTTAGCGGAAGACTTCAAATTTAGTTTGGGCGTCACTGTCGTATCCCCGAAGGAACACAAGGCGAGAAAGGAAAATACAACTGTCTGCTAACGGTAACGACTAACAACTCAAAACAAAACTTTAAGATTTCATAACGAAAACAATATAAAAAGATTCAAGGACTTCTAGACTCGTCGTCCTCACTTCTAATTCCCGTCCCCAGCATTTAGATCTTCACCTGAAAACAAAACATTTCAGAAATGAGGAGGAAATCTCAATAATGTCTACCTCTAACCGTTAAAAACAATTCAAGTTCATTTCAATTCATTTGAGGGAGAGGGAACAAGTCAAACCATTTCACAAACTTTTAATCCCTTAACTGTTTTCCTCAACCCAATCAATCCATATTTTATTATGTGGGCGGGATACCACATCCCTTAAAGTAACAAATATCATACCAGATCCCAAATCCTCTGCCTACCACAGGCTACGACCAGGGTCCCTGACCTTTTGCCTACCATAGGCTACGACCAGGGTCCCAGACCCTTTGCCTACCACAGGCTACGACCAGAATATCAAGAGTTCACATTTCCGCCTATCACAGGCTACGACCAGGGTCCCAGACCCTTTGCCTACCACAGGCTACGACCAAAATATCAAGAGTTCACCTTTCCGCCTACCACAGGCTACGACCAGGGTCCCAGACCCTTTGCCTACCACAGGCTACGACCAAATAAACCCACTTAATGTTTCACTTTGAATTAATAGTATCTTATGCAAAAACTCAACTCACAACTCTCAAGTCAAACCCAACCCAGGTTATCAACACCATTAACAAAACTTCGAATAAAAGACCATCCAATTTCTCGACTCAAATAAACCAAGGTCACAATCGAAACAAAAGATTATCAAAACAGATGGTCGTATTTCCACAAAAGTCCCTTTTCGGGATGCAATTCTCAAAATAGATTATAAAACATCAAAACACATTTAAAGAGCATCCCGGTGGGGATTAGAGCATAGACAATTACCTGAATAACGTCACAGTACAGCAATAAGGAGAACACACTTGAGCTCACTATCGTCACGCACTAACTCGGGCCTAGAATAAGAATAATTATCTAATCAAAATGCGTTCTAACGAAGTTAGTATTAACTGTCAACTACCTAACCCATCCCCTAGGAACACTTAGGTTTCTATCATTTATGATTTACACTTAACACACTCAAGGAATTATATAACAAGTTCACACATAAAATTTACTCAACAATTTTCTTAAATAAAAGCAAGCAACGGACAGATTGTAACGTTCACATAAAACGGGTCACAACTCGACTTCCCGACATCCTATGGGTCTGGTTCTGGACTTTTCGGAAACCTCGGGATGTCTACTAAAACTTCTATGTTGATGACTAAGCCCATATCAGTCCCGAAGGACTGTAAAAACACCCATCTTCGCAAATAGTCCAGATCTGACAGGTTCTGGTAAAAATATTATAACTCGGGTTATACAAATCAAACGTTCGATCCGTAAACTTCCTATGGTTCCTAACATCTAAGGGAACGTCCAGTCCAAAGGGTTCGATCAAAAGGTAACTACACTAGCCATGGTGACTCAATCTTTAGACACTAACGAAACTGTCCCGATCCCGGTTCTTATTTAATTTATAATTTCGGTTCTAACTTATACCAATCGGTCTTGGGGTTCTAATTTGGACTTAAAATGATACTTAGGGTCTAAGATATAAGGTCCAACTTAACTTAGGTCCAACAATTAAACTTGTAGAAGTAAACTTATTAAAAACAAGAACACTTTAATAAAACTTTAATTAAAAGTTAAGTCGTACAAGGAAATAAAATTTCTTAGAACATAAACACGTAAACAAGGTTTTAAAGATTTTAAAACATGAATTAGTTATAAGGTTATAACACTACAGCAAGAATTTCACGAAGTAATACAAAGGTGGTTAAACATGCGGTTTCTTTAATTAAGAAAATCTAGAAAAACTTTAGGGAAGAACAAATAAAGTAAAATGTTACAAGTAACTATCTATCAAGAAAAACCAACAACTAATTCCTTTACTAGCTAAACAAGAATTCAAGAATCAAGAAAGACTTAAAAAACATATAAATGAAATATAAGGAACAAATAAATATTTAAACTATCAACCAAGAATCCTAAACAAAACTAATTTCTTTTAAACAAGATTCAATCAAGAACCAAGAATTAATAAACAAGAATTCAACCTAAATTATTAACAAGATTTGAACATGATTGAGATAAAGAATATGTGAAACCTTAACTAATAATTCAAGAATTAAACTAGTTAATTAAACTTTACGAATTCGTGCATACATTAATAAAGTTATCTAACCCTAACATGATTTACAAGGATAAGTACAATACCAATTGAACCCTAACAATTTAACTATTACAACCCTAATAACAAAAATACATATAATAATTAAACAAATTACATGTAAATAAAACAATACAAGAATAAATTAATTACACATAACAACTTATTACAAATTACACATAATTACAATTAAGAACAAGATTACATATAATTTTCCTAATTACAAAATTAACAATACAATTCAATAATTATAAAAATAGAATATTATTTTTGAAAATAAAAACAGAAAAGGAAAAGGAAAAAGAAAAGGAAAAAAATATCAAAAACAAAAAGGAATCAGTTAGGGTTTTTAGGGTTAAGGTTTTACGTAGGGTTTAGACGGCTTTCTCCAGCGAGCAGGGCGGCGACGGCGACGAGGGCGGTGGTGGTGATGGGGTGTCGAAAGGTGGTGGTCGGAGCGGCAGAGTCGTCGGAAGGGAGTGGTGGCGTCGGGTTTCGAACGGCAACAACAAGAGCAGCATTGTTTCTCTCGGCAGGGGCGTCGCGATGACTCCGGTGGGTGGCGGTGGTGACGGCTGCGCTGGGCGGCGACGACGGTGGTGGCCTTGGGCGCGTCGTGCGGTGGTGGTGGCTGGGCGAGCGAGGGAAGGACGAAGGAGAAAGAGAAAAGAGAAAGAGAGAGAGGAGGGTCCAGGAATGGTGGTTGCGGCGGCTTCCGGTGGTGGCTGCTGGGTGGCGGGCGGTCGCGCAGGGAGAAGGAGAGAGAGAGAGGTGTGGGTTTAGGGTTTGGGAGAGAGATTAGGGTTAGGGTTAGAGGGAGAGAGAGGGTTTATATACTACCCATAATTAGGCCCAAATTAACCCAACTAATCCTAACCCAGCCCATTTAACAACTAAAACAGGTTTTTCTTTTTGGAAGAAAAATTAATAATAATTATAATATAGGTAAAATAAAACACCAATAATATTTATATTAATAATAACATATACCAAATAATACTCACGTAATTATAATAACACCAAAAATATTAACCTAGGAGAATACTATTCTACCCTTGTTAGTCCTTCAACGGTCCTACGAGCTCAAACGTTAGCATAAATAAACACAACACGAACACAGTAAATAACGAAGTCAAACCTAATTTATTAACGACGTCACGGTCAACATCCTTAGATTTTTCGAGGTTTTACATCATTACCTTCTTAAAAGAAGTTTCGTCCTCGAAACTTAAACTTAACCCTAACGGTCCGGTAAGGAAACTAACGGTTCCATTCCTCCTAGAACTCGAGGTTTTACATCATTACCTTCTTAAAAGAAGTTTCGTCCCCGAAACTTGACGCGCCTTAGGCTTGGAACAAGTGAGGGTACTTCTTCCATATTTCGTCTTCTGTTTCCCAGGTTGCTTCCATTGTGATTTTACCATTTCACTGGAAGGACGTCTGTGAATCAGTTTCTCTCAGCAATCTAGAATCTCCTGCGACTGCTCCTTGTAGGTCTGGTCCACTTAGCCTTTGAATTCTCTTCGGAGGTCTTCTTCTGGTTTCAGGCCCTCCTCGGGACTATATTCCGTACCCACCTCGGGTTTTTAAATCTTTCGAAGGAGCTAGAGTCTCAGGCTCATATCAAAGGCGACGATATACAACCCAACATATGAAAAAAATAAAATAATCAATAACGCACTTGCAACATATAAAAAATCCAAGAAACAGATAAACATTCCATACCCCCATCCTACACTCATCACTCCGAACGTAGCATCCTAAGGTCTAACTAAACCTAAGGGACACTTAGGAGCTACCAGGTCGCAACCCAGAGCTCTGATACCATTCTGTAACGCCCCGGAAATTCAATTATAGAAAAGTCAAAGTCAAACTAAGGTTAAGAGACAAAACTTAGCGGAAGACTTCAAATTTAGTTTGGGCGTCACTGCCGTATCCCCGAAGGAACACAAGGCGGGAAAGGAAAACACAACTGTCTGCTAACGGTAACTATTAACAACTCAAACAAAACTTTAAGATTTCATAACGAAAACAATATAAAAAGATTCAAGGACTTCTAGACTCGTCGTCCTCACTTCTAATTCCCGTCCCCAGCATTTAGATCTTCACCTGAAAACAAAACATTTCAAAAATGAGGAGGAAATCTCAATAATGTCTACCTCTAACCGTTAAAAACAATTCAAGTTCATTTCAATTCATTTGAGGGAGAGGGAACAAGTCAAACCATTTCACAAACTTTTAATCCCTTAACTGTTTTCCTCAACCCAATCAATCCATATTTTATTATGTGGGCGGGATACCACATCCCTTAAAGTAACAAATATCATACCAGATCCCAAATCCTCTGCCTACCACAGGCTACGACCAGGGTCCCAGACCTTTTGCCTACCATAGGCTACGACCAGGGTCCCAGACCCTTTGCCTACCACAGGCTACGACCAGAATATCAAGAGTTCACATTTCCGCCTATCACAGGCTACGACCAGGGTCCCAGACCCTTTGCCTACCACAGGCTACGACCAAAATATCAAGAGCTCACCTTTCCGCCTACCACAGGCTACGACCAGGGTCCCAGACCCTTTGCCTACCACAGGCTACGACCAAATAAACCCACTTAATGTTTCACTTTGAATTAATAGTATCTTATGCAAAAACTCAACTCACAACTCTCAAGTCAAACCCAACCCAGGTTATCAACACCATTAACAAAACTTCGAATAAAAGACCATCCAATTTCTCGACTCAAATAAACCAAGGTCACAATCGAAACAAAAGATTATCAAAGCAGGATGGTCGATTTCCACAAAAGTCCCTTTTCGGGATGCAATTCTCAAAATAGATTATAAAACATCAAAACACATTTAAAGAGCATCCCGGTGGGGATTAGAGCATAGACAATTACCTGAATAACGTCACAGTACAGCAATAAGGAGAACACACTTGAGCTCACTATCGTCACGCACTAACTCGGGCCTAGAATAAGAATAATTATCTAATCAAAATGCGTTCTAACGAAGTTAGTATTAACTGTCAACTACCTAACCCATCCCCTAGGAACACTTAGGTTTCTATCATTTATGATTTACACTTAACACACTCAAGGAATTATATAACAAGTTCACACATAAAATTTACTCAACAATTTTCATAAATAAAAGCAAGCAGCGGACAGATTGTAACGTTCACATAAAACGGGTCACAACTCGACTTCCCGACATCCTATGGGTCTGGTTCTGGACTTTTCGGAAACCTCGGGATGTCTACTAAAACTTCTATGTTGATGACTAAGCCCATATCAGTCCCGAACGACTGTAAAAACACCCATCTTCGCAAATAGTCCAGATCTGACAGGTTCTGGTAAAAAGATTATAACTCGAGTTATACAAATCAAACGTTCGATCCGTAAAATTCCTTTGGTTCCTAACATCTAAGGGAACGTCCAGTCCAAAGGGTTCGATCAAAAGGTAACTACACTAGCCATGGTGACTCAATCTTTAGACACTAACGAAACTGTCCTGATCCCGGTTCTTATTTACTTTATAATTTCGGTTCTAACTTATACCAATCGGTCTTGGGGTTCTAATTTGGACTTAAAACGATACTTAGGGTCTAAGATATAAGGTCCAACTTAACTTAGGTCCAACAATTAAACTTGTAGAAGTAAACTTATTAAAAACAAGAACACTTTAATAAAACTTTAATTAAAAGTTAAGTCGTACAAGGAAATAAAATTTCTTAGAACATAAACACGTAAACAAGGTTTTAAAGATTTTAAAACATGAATTAGTTATAAGGTTATAACACTACAGCAAGAATTTCACGAAGTAATACAAAGGTGGTTAAACATGCGGTTTCTTTAATTAAGAAAATCAAGAAAAACTTTAGGGAAGAACAAATAAAGTAAAATGTTACAAGTAACTATCTATCAAGAAAAACCAACAACTAATTCCTTTACTAGCTAAACAAGAATTCAAGAATCAAGAAAGTCTTAAAGAACATATAAATGAAATATAAGGAACAAATAAATATTTAAACTATCAACAAAGAATCCTAAACAAAACTAATTTCTTTTAAACAAGATTCAATCAAGAACCAAGAATTAATAAACAAGAATTCAACCTAAATTATTAACAAGATTTGAACATGATTGAGATAAAGAATATGTGAAACCTTAACTAATAATTCAAGAATTAAACTAGTTAATTAAACTTTACGAATTCGTGCATACATTAATAAAGTTATCTAACCCTAACATGATTTACAAGGACAAGTACAATACCAATTGAACCCTAACAATTTAACTATTACAACCCTAGTAACAAAAATACATATAATAATTAAACAAATTACATGTAAATAAAACAATACAAGAATAAATTAATTACACATAACAACTTATTACAAATTACACATAATTACAATTAAGAACAAGATTACATATAATTTTCCTAATTACAAAATTAACAATACAATTCAATAATTATAAAAACAGAATATTATTTTTGAAAATAAAAACAGAAAAGAAAAAGGAAAAAGAAAAGGGAAAAAATATCAAAAACAAAAAGGAATCAGTTAGGGTTTTTAGGGTTAGGGTTTTACGTAGGGTTTAGACGGCTTTCTCCAGCGAGCAGGGCGGCGACGGCGACGAGACGACGACGGCGACGAGGGCGATGGTGGTGATGGGGTGTCGAAAGGTGGTGGTCGGAGCGGCAGAGTCGTCGGAAGGGAGTGGTGGTGTCGGGTTTCGAACGGCAACAACAAGAGCAGCCGCGGCTGTTTCTCTCGACAGGGACGTGCGACGGTGACTCCGGTGGGTGGCGGTGGTGGCAGTGCGGCGGCGGCGGCAGCGGTGGTGGCCTTGGGCGCGTCGTGCGGTGGTGGTGGCTGGGCGAGCGAGGGAAGGACGAAGGAGAAAGAGAAAAGAGAGAGAGAGAGGAGGGTCCAGGAATGGTGGTTGCGGCGGCTTCCGGTGGTGGCTGCTGGGTGGCGGGCGGTCGCGTAGGGAGAAGGAGAGAGAGAGAGGTGTGGGTTTAGGGTTTGGGAGAGAGATTATGGTTAGGGTTAGAGAGAGAGAGAGGGTTTATATACTACCCATAATTAGGCCCAAATTAACCCAACTAATCCTAACCCAGCCCATTTAACAACTAAAACAGGTTTTTCTCTTTGGAAGAAAAATTAATAATAATTATAATATAGGTAAAATAAAACACCAATAATATTTATATTAATAATAACATATACCAAATAATACTCACGTAATTATAATAACACCAAAAATATTAACCTACGAGAATACTATTCTACCCTTGTTAGTCCCTCAACGGTCCTACGAGCTCAAGCGTTAGCATAAATAAACACAACACGAACACAGTAAATAACGAAGTCAAACCTAATTTATTAACGACGTCACGGTCAACATCCTTGGATTTTTCTGGGTTTTACATGTACGGATAAATTTCACTCGGGAAAATTGGGCCAAAAATAATCAGGCTTTAATCACAAAAAAGAAAATAAAAAGGACACTGGGCCTTGCCCGTTTTCAAAGCAAACCTAGCTGCGCCAAAAAGCCCAAAGAAAAAAGGAAGGCTCGGCGGGCTTCCTCATTCCCTGGGCCTCCAGCCAGTCCAGTAACATGCGCCTCAGCCCGTGAAAAAAAGCAAGGCCCGACGGCCTTCCTCAATTTCCTGGACCGGGTATGTAACTGCCAGCGTGGCAATCCATGTGAGGGAAGATCAACGGCCCGACGACCTTCCTCTTCAAATGTGAATCTCGCGCCAGAATTTTCCCTCCTTTTCCATACAATCCCATGATCACCGCCGGTTGACTTTTTGACCGTTGACCTGAGCAAGGTCGTCGGGGCTTGCTATTGGCATGGAGGGCATGATCCATGGGATCACGTCCCTTACCTTACATCCTAACCACCTCACCCTCCAACTATAAATACCCCCTCTCATCCACACTCATTTCATCAACTTTCATCATCAACAATCCTCATCTTATCACCTTCTACTTTCTCCATAATCACCATCCTACACCCTTATCCTCTCCATTTCTCTACTCTTATTACATCATACTCACAAAAATTCCCATTCATCATTCATAATCATCATCCATAATCATCATCCATATCATCATCACACCAACCATAAACCACATCTCTAACCAAATAGCTTTCCTTCCAAGCCATTATCAAGTCACGGTCAAGGGTTCATCATAAGGAGTTCAATCTTCCATTCATCATATCGAAGTTTTAAGTGAGGTTCGTTCATCCTTTATGTTTCAATAATGTAGTTTATTTTATGTAAATGTGTTATTTGTACATTTTTTGTAAAATCATCATTCTTTTATTTCGTTTGCATGTTCGAATAATAACTTCGTAAAATTTATTAAAAGTTCTCCCCGCTCAATTTTATTTCAAGTTTAATTTTAGTAGAGTCTGTTTTCTAACGGGCGAAATAGAGAATTATTTTAATTCTCAAATTCGTAACCTTGCCCCCGAAGTTAGAATTCAGGTTTGTAGACCGGAGTCATTTTTATTATTTTATGGTTTGTTGGTTTCCTTAAATCGGCTGGCGATTCTTTCTTTTTATAATCTCTTTTTATTATTTAACGTGAATGTTTATTACGTCGAAAAAATTTATAAAATAATTTACACAATTCCATATTCCGTTCCGGAGTCTGCTCAAGAGAAAATATCATAGGATTTGTTAAAGGTCACAAGGCCTTTGAATTTTCTAAGTATTCTCTATTGGGTTTTACCTCGGATTCGAATCGAATTTTATGTAAAATTATTTGTAAATTAATTTGAGGTAACTTCAAAACATGTGAATAATAATAATTATTATTGAATAAATAAAAAGTTACCCCCCGAAAATGAATTTCATAAAATAAAAATATCTTTTTTAAGGATTAAGCAACCTTAGTCGGCTCCGACTCAAACTAGGACTTGACACATCGCGGATTCGATCGTTTAAGTAGCGCATCGCGGAAAAGGGGTCCCCTTTTCCCAGGGTCCTACAATGGGTCTAAGGACTCCGACTCAAACTAGGACTTGACACACATATCTAGTGAGTAGGATGGAAGGAAAGAGATGGAATAAATGTTGAAAAGAATGTGTGTGTTATGTGTTTTGATTATTGGATGTTTTTCCTTTATTAAAATTAGTAAAACAAAATGTATTTGAAAAAGGATGTACTTCTTTTTATTGATATGAGAAGCAATATATTACATTCAGTTTTACAAGAAGCAAAACAAGTTATGATCTTCTTCTTCTCAACCTTGTGTCTTCAACTGCAACGCCTTTATACCTAACTTGTCCCGAAGGATTTTTAAGTTAGTCTCTACTTCTTTCTCTTCTTCTTTTTTTCTTCTCAACTTTTTTTTTTTAACTCTCCTTTTGCCTGATCTGTCTCAACGAGGTTTTCAAATCAGTCACTCTATAGTTTTTCACTTTTTTTCTTTTTTTTTTTGTTTTGTTTTCTTCTCTCATAAGCAAGTGGCCTATTGGCAATTCGGTTGCTTGCTTTCATAAGGTAATGCATGTTGAAGTAGCTAAGGATATCAACCCTTAGAGGCTTAGACATAATACCTTTTAAATTGGTCTAGGTTAACAGGCTGAATGAGCTCTTCTCCTTCAAGTGTTGCCAGCCGAGCAGCACCTCCTGGGGTAATAGAGATAATGACATAGGGTCCCTTCCAGTTTGGAGCAAACTTGCCACTAGGATCCTGACAGGAAGCCCTCATTTCCTGTAACACCAAGTCACCTTCCATCAAATCTCAATCCTTAACTTTCTTATTAAACGCCTGGGAAATCCGACTCTGATAAAGTTGGTTCTTGTGCAAAGCACGGAGTCGTCGTTCATCCAACAAAGTTAACTCTTCATATTTAGCCCGAGCCCATTCAGCTTCAGGAATTTAGCTTTCAGCAATGATTCTCAGGGAAGGAACAATAATCTCTACAGGCAAGACTACCTCCATTCCATACACCAAAGAGTATGGTGAAGCCCCAGTTGCAGTCCTAATTGAAGTGCGATACCCCCATAATGCAAAAAGGGGGTTTTCAAGCCAATCCTTGTAAGTGACCGCCATCTTCTTTATAATTTTCACTAGAGCTTTGATCACAGCCTCCCCTACTCTATTGGTCTGTGGCCGATAAGGAGATTCGTGATGATGTTGGATCTTATACTTGGCCAACAGAGTCGCAAATTCACCCATGAAGTGACTCCCGTTGTCGCTCATCACCTCATGCGGTACTCCATATCTATAAATGATGTTCTTCAGCATGAATTGGTCTACGTGCTTCGAGGTGATTTTCACATATGAAGCAACTTCTACCCATTTAGTGAAATATTCCACAGCAACCAACACGTATTCATGACCTCCGGTGCTCTGGGGTGAAATATTTCCAATGATGTCGATACCCCATACAAAAAATGGCCATGGCGAGGACAAAGTGGTTAGGTAAGATGATGGTTGATGCTTAAGATCAACATACTCTTAGCACTTTGGGCTTTTTCTCACAAATTGAAGACAACTTGACTCCATAGTGGAACAGAAATATCCAGCTCGTTGAATCTTCTTCACTAGCATTCTCACATTCATGTGTGGTCCACATTCTCCTCCATGAGTGGACCTCATTAGTCCTCCGGCTTCCACTTCATCCACATATAGCAGATTTATCCTGGTTGTAGCCTTCTTGTACAGGCGATCCTGAATAATACAATACTGCGCGGCTATCAATCGGATAGCCCTTGGAGCTCGGTGCCCAGCATCTGACGAGTATGCCCCATCTTTCAGGAAGGTATAAATGTCAAAGAACCATGCCTCAGGGTTGATAGAAATTATCATAAAAAGTTGACGATGGGCAGGTTGAACCTTTCTCTCCACTACCACCGTCAGATTCTGATCCTTTTCCAGCATAGCCACCATAGACGATAAGTTGGCCAGGGCATGGGCCAATTCATTGTGACTTCATGGTAGGTATTTGAACTCAATATGCTTCAATCTCTTGGCCAAATCAAACAAGTGTTGTTGATATAATGCCAAAGACTCACTTTTCACCCTCCAAACATTGGTAGCTTGATGGACAATCAAACTTGAATCTCCAAACACTCGCAATCTTTCAATACCCATCTCCAGAGATGTATATATACCCAAGATGCAGGCCTCATATTCGGCAGCATTGTTGGTGGCGTCAAAATCCAGCTTGACCACCAAAGGAAAGTGCAGATCTTCGAGAGATACCAACAAACCCCCGGCTCCACACCCCATCTGGTTTGCAGCACCATTGAAATATAGCTTCCAAGCCTCCTCCTCCACTTGGAACACTTGCTCATCAATAAACTCTAAGCCCCCAGTATTAGTCTTCTGTTGGGAGTTCAGCCAGAAAATCAGAGTTTGCCTGACCATTTATAGACTTTTGATGTTGGAAATTAAGATCAAACTTGGACAGTATAACTACCCATCGGGCGATCCTGTTGTTAATAGTAGGTTGCTCCATGTTGTATTTGACCGGGTTACATGCCACGATCACATAAACAGTGTGCAATAGCAGATAATGACGAAGCTTCTTTGTAGACCAAACTAGTGCCAAGGCCATCTTTTCGATCTCATAATAGCGGGATTTACACCCTGAGAACTTCTTACTGATGTAGTATATAGCCTTCTCCAGATTATCGAGCTTTTGGGCC
The DNA here is from genome assembly GCA_029582165.1 of Portulaca oleracea. Lineage (NCBI taxonomy): Eukaryota > Viridiplantae > Streptophyta > Magnoliopsida > Caryophyllales > Portulacaceae > Portulaca > Portulaca oleracea. The sequence goes on along the minus strand of CM055885.1, from coordinate 9,455,628 downwards.
AATATGGCACCCATTGCACCCTGGTTGATTGTAAGATAGAGCAGTAACGGTTTTCCCGGCACGGGTGGGACTAGTACTGGTGGACTCATCAAATCGGCTTTGATCTTATCGAACGCTGCTTGACACTGGTCGTCCCATTCAACCTTTGACACCTTCTTCAATTTCTTAAATAGTGGTTCGCAGGTCATGGTGAGCTTGGAAATAAACTTGCTCAAATATTGCACTCGTCCTAGGAACCCACGAATTTCCTTTTCCGTTCGAGGTGGAGGCATGTCTTGGATAGCTTGAATCTTAGATTAATCAACTTCTATTCCCTTTTGACTGACGATATACCCTAACAACTTCCCTGAAGTCACTCGTAATGCACACTTCTGCGGATTCGATCTCATGTTGTACTTGCGAAGCCTAAGGAAGAACTTGCACAAGTTAGGGATATGGTCTTCAGGCCTTTCTGATTTTACAATCATATCATCCACATATGATTCTACTTCCTTATAGATCATGTCATGGAGTAAAGTGGTGACGGTGCGTTGGTAAGTGGCACCAGCATTCTTCAATCCAAAGGGCATAACCATGTAGCAAAAGGTTCCCAACGGAGTGATAAAGGATGTTTTCTCCATGTCTTCTTCAACCATTTTGATCTGGTTGTAGCTAGCATACCCATCCATAAATGATAGGAGTTCATGCCCACATGTATGATCAATAGGACGTCGATGTGTGGCAAAGGAAAGCAATCTTTTGGGCTAGCCTTGTTCAAGTCTTTAAAGTCAACGCACATCCGTACCTTTCCGTCTTTTTTCGGTATCGGAACAGTATTGGCCACCCATTTTGAAAACTCTACAATTCTAATGAACTTAGCTTACAACTGTTTCCGGACCTCATCATGAATCTTATCGGACCACCCATTCTTGATTTTGTGTGGACGCTATTGAATTGGCTTAGCATTAGGGTAGAGAGGTATAGCATGCTCGGCGATTTCCCTGTCGATCCCAAGCATATCCTCATAAGACTAGGTGAAGACGTCGATAAACTCTTTCAAGAGAGTGGAGAACTCATGTTTCTCCTTTAGGGTTAATGATTTGCCAATTTTCAATTCCCGGGGAGTTTCACGCATCCCCACATTGATGGTGATGGTTTCTTCAACTACTGACATGTGATTCTCATACTCGATTATAGCTTGTGTTAATTCATTAAAGTCTTTTAAATGTTCAGCATCAAATTCATAATTATTAGCACAACAATTAAGGGGAAAGGAACAAGAACAAGAATACTCGGAAAGGTTTACTTCATTGAATGTAGAAATGGATACAGACTCATCAGACATGGGTCCGAAAGACTTAGACTAAACTATAGATCCACTAGTGCTCGACTCAGACAGGACCTTACAAGGTTCTCCTAACACTAGAGTACATTTATTACCGGTAGAATCGACCCAGGACATCTCACGGCGACCTCCATCAACAGAGATCATGGTGGTTGGATCAAATTCAGGACTGGACAACACAGCAACCATCGGGTCCACTTCTTTTCCTTCTTTTGTAGCTTCCTGGCCGAATAGCATACCAAACATGTTTCCTCTAGCGAGATGAGTCCACTCAAGAGGCGATGACTCATCTGATTTTGGCTTGACCACTTCTTTCACCAAAGCCTCACAGTCAATAAAAATCTCCAATCCAGGAACACGGACACCATTGACATAGCGAGGTTCCGGGAATCCATGTTAGGGAAAGTCATCCCCTTGCCTAATGAACTGCCCATTCAGTGTGAGCGGATATGGTTTGGTCTCCATCAGCGTTGGAGAGTCGGATTGGTTCCTTTGTCGGGCCAGCATGGCCTTAGTGAGATAAACCTCTTGATTAGTGGGTTTTTACCCCAAACCAAAACGACAAGAGTGCGTCGAGGTGGAAAACTTTGGCGCGACCTTATCCGGTCTTTTTCCTAGAGACATCCCAGGGAAGTACCCCTGTTTCTTCATGATAGCATGTACTTTCATATTAGAATAAGGATCGAAGTCAAAAGGTGCTTCGTCCTCTATGACAGCAATCATCTCAAAATTGTGGAGCTCCATGTGAGTAGAAGTATGTTATATCTCTACACAGGCTGCTTGGGCTCAAAAATTTCCAGAGACAGTTCCTCCAGAAAGGGTAATCACTTGGCCTTGATTGACCATCTTCACCTTTTGATGCAGAGTTGATGCTACTGCGTTACAGTTGTGTAACCATGGTCGTCCTAGTAGTAGATTAAAAGCAGTCGGGATGTCCAGGACCATGAACTCTACATTTTGAGAAATGTGATCAAAGGTAATAGGTAGAGTTATAGTGCCCAATGATTATCGAGGTGTGTTGTCATGAGCACGGAGCAACACAGCATCCTAAACCACTTGACTCTTTTGCACCCCTAATTTGGCAGACGTACGCTAAGGGAAAACATTTATAGCAGAACCATTATCTACCAAGATCAATGGGATCACTTTACTAGTACAAATTGCTATTAAGTACAAGGCTTTGTTATGGTTTACACCGGATACTAGTAAATCTTCATCACTAAAGGAGATTGCCCCTTAACTAGCAGTAACATGGGAAACCAACACCTCTGGAGTTGTAGAAGTAGGAATGATGGCATTTTGGAGAGCCCCCAGTACAAGCTCTCGATGTAGCATAGAAACACACATTAATTGCCAAATGGAAACATTCACCATTGTCTTCTTCATTTGTGTGAGGACCGAATCCTCAGGTGCAGTTGGCATCTCCGTCCTGGGAGTGTTAGGCGTCGGAACCACGGGATCACTTCTAAGTTGATTATGTCTCCTAAACCTAGTCAAAAATGCGGAGTTGGGCGGAACCTCTTCTTGATCGGACCAAAAGTCATCGCCAGGAATTTCTTTATAGACATCCTCTTCATCGCTTACCCATATACCATTGACAGTAAAGGTTGTCAAATCTTCAAGGGGGAGTTCAGTGCTCCTTCGTCAGTAATACATTCAGATGGGTCAAAAGTACCCTCTCCTACAAAAATAGCATGATTTGGAAGAGGATTGCTTTTGTTGTTGGGTATCCTTGTTGACTTGGGTGCTAGTAATTCACCTGAGCGAATCATTTTCTCGATGAGGTTCTTGAATGTATAGCATCGCTCGGTGTCATGACCCCTCATGCTCTGGTCCTTTGTTCTCAGGCTCTGGCTATAGTGTAGGTAGCTGGATCTTGTTGGACTTTAGCACACGGTCCAAGGATTCAACATAAGTCATATCCAAGGGGGTATAAGAATCATACTGAAAAATGTCGTCTTTTGAAATGGGCCACAGTTCACGTTTTGGATGACATTAGTCTCAATCACCCTTGGAGCATTGATAGTCCTCTGTGTCGTGTTGTTACCTTTCCAACTCTGAGACACTGCATTTCTCTCCTTCCGTGCCTCCAACTTTGGGCACAGCTTTTTTAAGTACTCAAAGTTCTCTACTACATGAAAGTCTAAATGCTGGACCGGACTTATCTTTAGACTACGGATGAAGGTGTCTAACTGAACTTCTGTTGGAATAATGTCAGTCACTTGGGACATCTTAGAATGTCGCCTCTCGTAGTAAGTCGAGAATAGCTCGTCATCTCCCTCGCGAATGGCCATAACATTTGTCAAAGTCACTTTGTCCCTTTGAATCTTGTTGTAATGCTTGATGAATGCTCTACACAAGGCAATCCAATCTCCTTGTGTCTCCAAAGGAAGAGTGTAACAACAATCTAATGCTTCATCATTCAGTGACGATAGGAAAACTTGCTTGTAATGCTTAGTGCCGATGCCACAGAGTGGCACCACTCAGTTGAACTCCCATACATGGTGAGTTGGGTTGTCAGATGGACTAAACTTCTTCAGGGGTATGTCCATCTTGCCAGCGATTTTGTCATTAATCTCAACAGGTGGTTCAAATTCAAAGAAATGATTGGCAAAAGCAGGCATCTGACTGACAGCATTCTTAAACACATTCAACTGCACCTTCATCTCTTGGATGACAGGAGTGTCTTGTAGCTCGACTTCGATCTTAACTGGCACAACTTGAGGGGTAGCCATTGGTGGTGGTGGCTTAGGTGTTGGGTCATCTGGCACATGGATGACTCCTCCCGTACTGGGACCTTCCCCTAGTTTTCCTTTGCCTTTATCAACAGTGGACACAGGGTTAGGGATAATCTCCATAGCATCTTCATCATCATTGCTCATCCCTACATGCACATTAATACGGGACAGGGCTTCCAATATACAATTCAAAGTCTCCTGTTGTTGCTCAATACGGCTATTTTGTTTCTCGATGAGTTCCCGCTACCGGGCGGTATGCTCCTCGTCTTTCTTTTCCTGTTGTAAAGTGGCGAAGGTAATCGAACCTTCCATCTGGTTGAATTTCTCCTCGAGAAATTTGGTCAGAGCAGAGTTGACCGAATTGTCACCTTGGTTCTCATTGGCAGACATGTCGAACTGTAGACGGCGAGAGACCTTAGGCTTAGGATTCTGCGGAACGTAATCCGGGTTACGGATCAAACACCGGGATGGTCCTAGGATTCAAGCTAGACTCGGGTCTCCTATACTGGCTAAAGAACAACCACACATAGTTCAGAGATTGACCTTTTAAAAAAAGAAAACTACTCATCCCGATGAATGCATGACTTAGCTGACCTATATGGGACCACCTAAGGTGCATTACCAATATGCTGACTTAAGGAAGTGACTCACCTAGAACATGGGTTTGCATGACCTAACTTTACATGAATCTAAGGACAACTTGATCATCATAAAGGGCCGAATGAAGCCAAGTATGGCGAATCAGAACTGAGTAAGGAATCGCAAGTCAGTGTTTCTCAATTCGGATAGGCCCCATCCACAGGCCGACCGTTTTAAGGAGAATTTGTATCTTGGACAATTTGTCAGACCAACTCAAGCCATACTGACTATTATACGGGCTAGAATAATGATCGACATGACTGACAGTCTACACTTTCTACATTTTTTTATCTTATTTTACCAGGAAAGTGGATATTGTGAAGGACTAGATAAAACCAACAACAGGTGAGCTGTAATTAGTTTATGGGCTTAATTGCTGAATCCAATATGGTTGGGCCTAGCAACGGGCCGACCATAAATTCATGACGGATTCAATAATTAATTAGATAAATTAACTTACTCAAACCCGGTGATTATTACACAGTCTAAGACTTTACCCACTAACTTTGTTTTGACTTTTAATCAGGTTTGTTTTTTTTTTTACCTTTGTTAAGAGAATGTCGTCAAGGGCCATGTAGAATCATCAAGGCGAGTTGAGTTTACTTTGTGAACCAAGATAATTGACATTTATAGATAAATAGGCGTAACCACTAGGTTAACCATAACTTTTGAGATTAACTAACCGTAGTTGTAAACATGACTCTTCTCAACCCAATGATTACTATATGGACTAAGACAACATCTCTAGACTTGGGTTGACTTTTTACGACAAAAGTAAGCACGTAGCACATAGCATACACATAAACAAAGATACCCTAAACCAAGGTTGTATGTACAAGAGGGTTTATTGGCTGGACAAGGCTTATCAGCTCATGTACTCGGCCTATTGCATTCTCGTTGTAAAGACAACTTGAATGTATGGGGTGTTGCTCTTGGAGGCTCATGTGCAGACCTCGTAGAGTGATACATGAGTGGATGTGGTGACTAAGGCTATCCCGATGTAAGCGCACCAATTGAGTATAGCTGGTCCGGCATCCCATGGTTATTTTTTATAGTTATAAACAAAACCTAAACCGGCGCTTTAAGTGTAACCTAACCAACATTCATGACCAGGAGGTAGCCCGGTATATGCAATGCATTTATGCCTAAAAAAAGAATGACTTAATAATATAAAGTAAAAACTTATCTTCCTTCCAAAAAATTTTAAAACACACTAAACTTCTTTCATGTTTTACCCACTTTAAGAAAACCTCCCCAGTGGAGTCGCAAAAATCCTGTGGACATTTTTCCCCGCCGTTCAGGCTTCCGAACGTCCACGCGGATTGGGGGTGTAATTTGGTGATTTGGTGATTTGTGATGGGGTTTGAACCTTTAAAAAAACCCTTTAAGAGATAATCATTGTAGACACTGAATTTTGTACCGATAAATTTCACTCAGGAAAACCGGGCCAAAATAAGTCGGCTTAAATCAAAGAAAATAAGAAGGCCAGTGGGCCTTGCCCGTTTTCAAAATAGACCCAGCAACGAACAAAAAAGCCCACAGAAAAAGGAAGGCTAGGCGGCCTTCCTCTCTTCCACAAAGCCTTCGGCCTAGCCCAGTAGAGCGCGCCCCAACCAGGAAAATAGGAAGGCCCGGTGGCCTTACACAATTCCCTGGACTGGTAATGCAATTGCCAGTGTGGTAATCCATGGGATCATGTCCCTCACCTTCCATCCTCACCACCTCACCCTCCTACTATAAATATCCCCTCTCATCTGATGTAAATCAGCCCACGCTAAGTCCCCCAAGCCCAATCAAGGAAGCCCACTTGAAACACCAAGTTAAAGATGGGATCCTTCATGAAAAGACTCCATTCTACACAGGCCCAGCAAAGAAGATTCAGTTCTTTTACATAGAGGTAAGATGGGCTAAGAAGGAAGGATACAAGGTGGAGATTCAAAGGCCCATTCATATGGTGTGTTTCTTATTTCAAGAGGATGTTCAAACATCCTAGATGGGCCAAAGACACACGCCAAGTCCAAGGAGCTACATGTCCAAATCAAGAAAATTCAAGCCAAATTTAATAATCTTGATTTTTGGATGTAATTTATTTAATTATAGTTTTAAATAGTTTTGGTGCGTTTTAATTTTAGAATAAATGTAAGATGACAAGTGAATTATAAACTTGATCATCCTAGGTAGATTAGGCGTGTAGTTTATCTTTCCTAGAAAGAGATTGGCTATTTTGTAACTAATCCATCTTGGATTAGGAAAGCCAAAACCAACTAGGATAAGGTTAGTTATAACAAACTCCCCCTAGGATAAGGATTCCTAATCCAAGGGAGAGTAGGAATAAGTACGCGACTAGTAGAGGAATTCTCCTTGGCTTGCACGCCAATTAGGAGTCTCCTAGTTTAGAATAGCTTGGCTTTCACGCTAAGTAGGAGTACTAGTCCCTTAAGGACTCTCCTAGTATAAATAGCCTAGGCTTGTAATCAATTCAAATCCAATTCAGAAATATGAAACCCCTTAAGCTTTTAGCTATCCCTCAAGTGTTTGGATAAACTCTCACCCTTTTCTTCTATTGTATCTTGGTTTGGCACCCAAGGGGTTAGGAAGAGCTTGATCCTAGGTTGGGGTCTAGATCAAGTTAGCCCTAGGTTGTCCTATGTGTGGATTCAATTAGGAAACCTAGATCTATCCGGTCTTACCTTTCTATCAATATAGTTAAGGTGATTACCCTGTGAGCTTTTTGTCAATACAGTTAAGTCACATTAATCCTATACCCTACCCCTTCATCCCCAACGCCACCTCCTATCACCCTCACCCCCCCCCCCTCAAACGACTCCCACCTCCTCAAATACACTCCACCTCCTTTCTTTTCTCTCTCCATAACAACCTTCTCTCTCCTCCAACAACCTAACAACCTCACACTTTCTCTCCCATCAAACGCCACTCTCTCCCTCTCTCACCCCCATCCTAACGTCACCCTCTCCCTCTCTCACCTCCCTTGTTTTACGTCATCCCCCTTCAAACCCCCATCCAAGAATCATCCATCTCCCATCTTTCCCATTCAAGATTCATCCTCACTTGAATCTTGAAACTACAAAAGCCCTCACGACAAAATAACCTCCATTAAACCCTAATTCACGAGAGCCTCCCCCTTTCTTTCTCCTTAATCTCGTGAACCACCCCATCCTCATTGTTTGGTTACACGTGTTTCATGTATTATTGGAATCAAGAACCTTTCTTGATCCGGTAATACATCAAAAGTGGTATCAGAGCTCTAGGTTGAGGTTGAGTGTAAACCAAACACGTAACCTTCAAATCCAAAAGCCTAACCTGCTAATCCACAGGTTTAACCTGCAATCCAATCACGTAACCTTCAAACCTTCAGTACCAACTTGCAATCCTAAACTCCACAAACAGCCCAAACACATTATCCATCCTTACCCAACGTCACTCTGGCGTTCCAACCCCTACCATGGCACACGAATTGCTCTTCATGAGGAGGATCCTCAGCAGTTCGATTGTCCCAGAAGACCAACAACAACGAGAGGTTATCTTTCAGTCTCGCTGCACCATCAAAGGAAAGGTCTGTTCCTTAATCGTTGATGGAGGAAGCTGCACCAATGTGGCTTCAACAACTTTGGTGGACAAACTTCAGCTGAAAACTAGTCCACATCTCAAGCCCTACACCATCCAATGGCTCAATCAGGGTGAAGGACTACCAGTTACTCATCAATGCTTGGTAAGCTTTTCCATTGGCAAGAACTATCAAGATACTATTTGGTGTGATGTATTGCCTATGGATGCTTGTCATATTATGTTGGGAAGGCCATGGTTATTTGACAGGAGTGTGATGCATGATGGAAGAGCCAACACCTACACCTTCAGGTTCAACCACAAAAAAATCACCCTAGCTCCACTTAAAATAGCCAATCCGTCCCCACCCAAAGAGAGTGATCCAAATCCCATCACTTCTATGACCACTGAACGCCCTGAGTTTAGTGAGCATAAGGAGATCACTCCCTTAGACCCAAACACATATCATAGCCACAAAAAGCCCACAAAAGAACCCCCTCTTGCTACTCTTCACGAGAACTCATATGAGAGAACATCAGCAATGTCCACTCCACGTGAAGTCCAACAATACGTGAACCCTAGTGATGTTCCAAAGGTTCATAGGCAAGATGAAGATCTTCTAGAAAAGGGTATGATAGGGAAGACACTCAGTCCATGCGCCATCCCTACCCTTTTGGTCCCAAAGGAAAGAAACCAACGTCTGTGCATCAACAAGAGTCCTATCTAGTACAGGTTTCCTAAAATTGAAGATCTAGTGGATGAACTAGATGGTACCCGAGTCGTTTCAAAGATTGGTCCAAGAACTGGGTACCTTGATCCAGTTCGAATTCAAGAAAGGGACACTACTATCAAAACTAAAGGAGATCTCCATGAGTGGTTAGTCAAGCTTTTTGATCTAACTGATGCTCCCTCACTTTTTATGAGATTGCTGACTCAGGTTTTGAAGTCCCTTATTAGCAAGTGTATTGTTATCTACTTTGATGATATACTTGTGAACAGCAAGAGTGAGAAAGGTAACATCTTTCACCTCCAATCTGTTTTGGAGACCTTAACTCACGCGTGGTAGCGTGGTAAAGTATCGAGTGTTACTTCTTCATCAACAACACAGTCTCTCTTGGTTATGACCTTTCGACTAAAGTGAACAAGGGTGATGAAGAAAAAGACAAAGCTATCAAGAAGTGGCCTACTCCAACTAGTAAGCAAGATGTTCGAAGCTTCCCCGGCTTGGTTTCTTTCTATGGAAGAATTGTGAGGAATTTCAGCATTATTCTACGACCTGTGGCCTAGCTTTGGAAGTATAGGAAGCTATCATGGACGCCAGCAGCTCAGCAAGTGTTCGACATCATCAAGGAAAAACTTTGCACCGCACTTTGTCCTTACTAGGTAGCTTTGATAAGAAGTTCGGGTCAGTGTGATGCTTCGAGTTGGTATTGAGCCATTCTATCTCAGGAGGAACGCCCCTTAGCTTATTACATGGAGAAGTTTGGTGATCCTAGATTCATGGAAGATAATGGAAGTAAACTCCGCTTATACAGTAAGAAGATCTCTTCCAGTCCAGCGAGTTCTTGGCAACTAGGAAAGAAAACTGGAGATATACTTAGCCTTGGTCTCACCTTTGGAGACCCAAGGTTCATGGAGAATAATGGAGGGCAACCCAAACCATCTACTGAGGAGATCACAGTTCACGTGAAGGTCCTGATTCACGTGAAGATCACAGTTGGGCCAATCGAAGTCTTGGACTTGAACCTCCAAGTTTGAGGACAAACTTCTTTCAACAAGGGGGGAATGATGTAAATCAGCCCACGCTAAGTCCCCCAAGCCCAATCAAGGAAGCCCAATTGAAACACCAAGTTAAAGATGGGATCCTTCATGAAAAGACTCCATTCTACACAGGCCCAGCAAAGAAGATTCAGTTCTTTTACATAGAGGTAAGATGGGCTAAGAAGGAAGGATCTGAGTGGAGATTCAAAGGCCCATTCATATGGTGTGTTTCTTATTTCAAGAGGATGTTCAAACATCCTAGATGGGCCAAAGACACACGCCAAGTCCAAGGAGCTACATGTCCAAATCAAGAAAATTCAAGCCAAATTTAATAATCTTGATTTTTGGATGTAATTTATTTAATTATAGTTTTAAATAGTTTTGGTGCGTTTTAATTTTAGAATAAATGTAAGATGACAAGTGAATTATAAACTTGATCATCCTAGGTAGATTAGGCGTGTAGTTTATCTTTCCTAGAAAGAGATTGGCTATTTTGTAACTAATCCATCTTGGATTAGGAAAGCCAAAACCAACTAGGATAAGGTTAGTTATAACAAACTCCCCCTAGGATAAGGATTCCTAATCCAAGGGAGAGTACGAATAAGTACGCGACTAGTAGAGGAATTCTCCTTGGCTTGCACGCCAATTAGGAGTCTCCTAGTTTAGAATAGCTTGGCTTTCACGCCAAGTAGGAGTACTAGTCCCTTAAGGACTCTCCTAGTATAAATAGCCTAGGCTTGTAATCAATTCAAATTCAATTCAGAAATATGAAACCCCTTAAGCTTTTAGCTTTCCCTCGAGTGTTTGGATAAACTCTCACCCTTTTCTTCTATTGTATCTTGGTTTGGCACCCAAGTGGTTAGGAAGAGCTTGATCCTAGGTTGCGGTCTAGATCAAGTTAGCCCTAGGTTGTCCTATTTGTGGATTCAATTAGGAAACCTAGATCTATCCGTTCTTACCTTTCTATCAATATAGTTAAGGTGATTACCCTGTGAGCTTTCTGTCAATACAGTTAAGTCACATTAATCCTATACCCTACCCCTTCATCCCCAACGCCACCTCCTATCACCCTCACCCCCCTCAAACGACTCCCACCTCCTCAAATACACTCCACGTCCTTTCTTTTCTCTCTCCATAACAACCTTCTCTCTCCTTCAACAACCTAACAACCTCACACTTTCTCTCCCATCAAACGCCACCCTCTCCCTCTCTCACCCCCATCCTAATGTCACCCTCTCCCTCTCTCACCTCCTTTGTTTCACGTCATCCCCCTTCAAACCCCCATCCAAGAATCATCCATCTCCCATCTTTCCCATTCAAGATTCATCCTCACTTGAATCTTGAAACCACAAAAGCCCTCACGGCAAAATAACCTCCATTAAACCCTAATTCACGAGAGCCTCCCCCTTTCTTTCTCCCTAATCTCGTGAACCACCCCATCCTCATTGTTTGGTTACACGTGTTTCATGTATTATTGGAATCAAGAACCTTTCTTGATCGGGTAATACATCATCATCCACACTCATTTCACCAACTACCATCATCAAATACTATCAACTCTCATCATCATTAATCTTTATATTATCATCCTCTACTCTCTCCATAATCAATATCCTATACCCTTATTCTCTCCATTTATCTTCTCTCATTACATTACACTCACAAAATTCCCTTTCATCATCCATATCCATCATACATATCACAATCACACCGATCATAAACGACATCCACCATCGAATAACCTTCATTCCAAGTAATTATCAAGTCACGATCAAGGGTCATCACAAGAAGTTCGATCTTCCATTCATCATATCAAAGTTTTAAGTGAGGTTTGTTCATCCTTTAAGTTTCAATAATGTAGTTTCTTTTATGTGACCATGTTATTTGTACCTTCATTTTGTAAATCATCATTCTTTTATTTCATTTGCATGTTTGAATAATAATTTCGTGAAATTTATTAAAAGTTCTCCCCGCTCAATTTCATTTCAAGTTTGATTTTAGTAGAGTTTGTTTTCTAACAGGCGAATTCGAGAATTATTTAATTCTCAAATTCGTAACCTTGCCCCCGAACTTAGAATTCGGGTTCTTAGACAGGAGTCATCTTTTATTATTTTATGGTTTGTCGATTTCCTTAAATCTGCTGGCGACTCTTTTTTTCATATAATCTCTTTTTATTATCCAACATGTAGGTCATTTACATCAAAAGAATTTATATAAAATAATTTACATATGTCCATATTCCGATCCGGAGCCTACTCAAGAGAGAATGTCATAGAAATTATCAAAGGTCGCATGGCCTTTGAATTTTCTAAATAATTCTCTGTTGGACCATGGCCCGGATTTGAATTGGATTTTATGTAAAATTATTTATAAATTAATTTGATGTAGTTTCAAGCATGTAAATAATAGAAATTGATTATTAAATAAATAAAAGTCACCCCCTCGAAAACAAATTTCATAAAATAAAAATATCCTTATTTAAGGATTAAGCAACTTTAGTCTGCTCCTGATCATTAAGTAGCGCATCCGAAACAATTCCCCGAATGAGAATTTTTTCGGCTCCTGCAGATTGGCGACTCCACGGACTTGAACTTAAAAATAGGGTAAAACATGGAAAAATCGAGTTGATTTGAAATTGTAAAGGGATAAAGTTTGTTTATTTCACGATTTTATTATTCCTTTAGGCATTTTGCATACCGGGCTACTCCACGGGTCTTTTGACACGGGAGCACAAAAGCGACGGTTAACCTAGGATTTTCACCCGAGAGCGGGCGGCCACTACTTGTGTGATGCACTCTACATCGCCAAGCATTTTGGAGAGGATTCACGTGGCCTAGGGTCTATACAAACCATGTGGATGATGGAAATCCATCCATAGAACTCAAAAACACTACAAACCAATTTTTTGGGTTTTGTATTAATGGAGATAAACATGAAATTAAAAGATATGGACAATTCTAAAGAGAGAAATCTCACCAAATTGAACTAAGATGTTCAATCTCTAGCACAAGGACCTTTCACAAGCAAAGAGTCTTGAAACACCAAAGAAATCTCACAAAGAGTGGAGGTAGAACAACCACTCACAAAGAAGAGAAATCACCAAGCAATTTTCCACCCAAAGGATTAGTTTTCATTAATTAGGGTTTGAAAACCCACAATTACAAACTCTCCAAGTGAGATGAATTTTTGTGTCTAACCAAAAACCTTCATAAACTATCTCTAATGGAGCGGAAACATCTATATTTAAAGGAAAGGGAGAAAAAGGGGGGGGGAAGACACGGAGAAAAGGCGGAGAAATGCGCTGCTGGGCGGAACACAAAAAAAAAAAAAGAGGCGCTGGCAGCGCCTAGATGAACACTACCAGCGTCTCTTCCAAGGAGGCCGAAATCCACGCGGAAATGATGCGTCACGGGTGTCACACCAGAGGTCGCGGGCGCTACAATCAGGTCCCGGCCATTACTGGGTAATTGGCGCAACAGCAACAACCGAGCAGGGTATGGTCGCGGGTGCCACAAGGGTGGCCGCGGGCGCGACCTCATGGCAGTTTTTTCTGCCGACTTCAAACGCGCATAACTTCATCATCCAGACTTCGTTTTAAGCCCATAAGGTATCGATGGAAAGCTCTCGGTGTGTACTTTAAGTTCCCAAAATTTGAATTCCATCAAAGTTGTATTGAAGGAGTTATGATCAAAAGAGTGAAGGCACGCCCTTTTCTAGCCTTTGAACGCCTTCACCACCTTGTGTTTATTCTTGCCAATGGTTCTGAAGCTCCTTAAAAGGCTCAGGAATGGTACGATAGAGACGAACCAAAAGTGAACTGATCCCCATACGGTTCATACTCCCCTTCTTCGAAAAGAGTTGTCCTCAACTCTTGGAGGTTCAAAACTATCCGCATACCCGTGTAGACCCAAAAGTATGTACTCCAACAGTCAAAGTAGAGTGACGCTCATCGACCCGTCCTTCTAAAAAAATGTAGCAATTCCGGCGGAAATGAGGGGCCAAGTCGACATTAGAAGGACCTAAACACGTCTAGCACCCATCAACTTGTTGAAAGCAACAAGGAATTCGTCACATGAGAGCTCGGGGTCAAGGCTAATGGAAACAAACTTTTCCTCGTTCAACCTCGATGTGGAAGTAATGGAACTCGGGTGAGTAGCCATGGACGTGTACTCATGCAACTCAACTCCATGGCAAGACTCGGGAGCGATTGAGCATGACTCAACACATGGGAACTCTACACGGATCTCGGTAGGAGTTTTGGGTAAGGGTGAGGGACAAGGGACGGAGGTTTGAAATTTCTGTGGAGCTAAGGTTCGCTCAACCTCACTAAGGTCGCTTTTTCACAAAAGTAAATCCTGATGTGGCTTTCCTTTGCTCGAAACACTCTCATCCCGTGTTTCACTCTTTTGAAGGTTTCTCTTCTCACTTCCCACCCCAGCTTGTGGTATATCGGTTTTGAAAGAAACCATCCTCATAAGACCAAGCAGAGAAAGAAACCAAGATTTGTTGGGTTACCTCGAAGTCGTCGCCATCTTTTAGCCCTTACAAGCTATACGGTTGAAGATGAGCCGAGATCGGCAATTGGAGTTTCTCAACCATGTAGAGAGGCCAAGTTGGTGCAACTGCCACCGTCGATGATGACCTTAGCTGCCTTCTCGCCGATGGTGAACCTAGTTCGGAAGATACTCTCCCGTTGAGAGTTATCCCGAGAATCCTTGGTCATGATAAAGGATTGCCTAGGAGTTGAACTCTCCCCTTCTTGCGCGCGAACCTCAACACTAGTCTTTGGAGCCTCTCGTATGGCTATCTCACTTGCTTTGGAACTTTCAACCATAGGGCATTGGGCTTAGTACTGACCGTAAACTCGACATTTGAAGCATTTTCTACCCTTGAGCTTCCGGAGATATTCTGCACTTTCCTTATGAGCTCGGGAAGATGCTTTGCGTAGCTTGGAAGTTCGACTTCCCTTGGATGAAGTCTTACTCCAAGAGTGAACATTTCCCTTCCTAGAAGGCCATGAAGTAACCTTCTGCTCCATTCTCTTAACTTGAGAACCACCATGACGATAATCATCAAAATACCTCGAATAACCACTATGGTGAGTTCTAGGAGACCGAGTTGAAATGTCACGATCCCTTTTCAATGACTCTAGTTGTATAGGGGTCGTAGTGCGGAGTAAGTCACCCATTCAACGTTGAACTTCTCGAACCTTCTCTTCAATACGTTGAAGAGTCTCCTTGAAGGTTGGTTTAGGTTTGGGTTTAGGGAAAAGAGGGACATCATGTTTGCACGAAGCATAAGACTTGGAGGCCATTTGTGGAGCTTGGTTTTCCTGTGGGGTGTATAATTTGAGCGGATGGAGGTTTGGGTTCTTTGTAGCTAGGAAATTTTGAGGGGGTTTTTGCAAGGCTAAAATTTGTGGGGAAAAATGGGGTGAAATCGGCAAGGGGAATGCACCAAGAAGAACAAACCTGGATGGGCACACAACCACCACCAACAAAACAACCACTTACACAACCACCAACTCAAAAAAATCCAACAAATAAATTTCAACACAACTCAATACTACTCCCAACCTTTCAATCTACAATCAAAAACAACAATAACACTGTTCTGTTGCGGTATTTTTGTGGTTTTCTGTGAGGTAAGGGTTGTCGAATCCACGGGGGTGTTTAGGCTTGAGAAGGAAATCGGTTTGCGTTAGGAATTTTCAAGTGCAGAAAGCAGTAAATTATGTAAAGAAAGTGATTAAACTAATCTAGACATGGATAATAACAATCAACACTAAAGAAAGCAATTAAGAGCAAGAAATAAGAAAGCAATTAGAAAGAAAGAAATGCGAAAACTAGAATGAACAATGAAAATGGGAACAAGAGATTATACCTCCAAAGTACTAAATCTTCACTTGAATCTTTAACTTCCAAATGATTTTCCCCCGAACAAACAAGAAAATTGTGAATTGGATTACTAAGGATCCCCAAATCCTCACTTGAAGTAGAATTTGTGACCTTTAATCCTCCTCCTCACTCAAAGTTGGATTGTGTGTGATTAGAACTAGAAAGCTTGAAATCAAAGCATTAACGGAAACCGAGAGAGAGAGGGGGATAGAGAAAGCTTTGTAAATAGTTCTATGGAAAATGCTTGAAAGAAGAGTTTAATACAAAATTTCAAGAAAACTTGAAGAAAGCTTGAAGAACAATTAGAGGATTAAAGCAAGATAAAGGAAAGCAATTAAACCTAATTCTACTCTAATCCTACTCCTAAACTAGCTAATTCTACTTCCTAGATTACCTCATAGTGCTGAATGTATGTGGGTATTTATAGAAGGAATAAAAAACATCCCAAAACCCTAAGATTACAGCTCAGTAGCGCCGCGCAATTTAGCAGATTCGCCGACCTTCGCGGGCGCGACGCCTTGGGTCGTGGGCGCGACCCACATCTGCCCTATTCCTGCGTCGCTCGTTCTTCAGTCGTCGCGGCCGCTATCCCACTGGTCGCGAGCGTGACCTTTGCCTGTTGCAGGTGCGACACATCCGATACCGGGCGCGACTAACTCCTGTCCACGTGCACTTCCTTCTCACAGCAGCGCGTCGCGGGCATGAGAGTTCAGGAGTCGGGTGCCACGATGTTCTGCCTCCTTGCCTTGTCGTCCTCCCTTTTGGGTTGTAGCGCCCGATACCAGGGTTGTAGCGGGTGCTACGCCCCTATTTTGGACTAAAACTTGACAAGGGGTTCCCGGGTTGGTCTCGCCTCGGTTCCTGGCTTGGGTTGACTTGGGTCAGCTTGGGTTGACTTAGGTCAGCTCGGGATTCCCTAAAAAGCCTCAATTAAGCCCAATTTTCTTCTAACTCTTTATTTTCCTACAAAACACGAAATCATCATATCTAATATATAATTACGGGGCTAAACACAAGCAAATATACCCTATAAAAGATAAGAATTCGGCTTGGAACGAGATCGAACAACACTCCCTCACAAGGGTTTGCTCGCCCCGAGCAAACTAAAAACAAAGGTAAAGAAAGGGAAAAGAAACTAACTACCCTAACTCACTTTCGTAGGAATCGCGGATGCATTTAGCACATGCATCAAGCCCTTTAAACCCCTTGGCAGCCCAAGTGGACGAGGAAGGTCTCGTGAGGGTTTCGAGAAGCTATACCCACAAAAGCCAAAGAAAAGGAGAGAGGGAAAGTAAAAAACAAAACAAGTTTGAAAAGAAAGAAAAGCAAAAGCTGCTTGCTCAAGGAATCATGCAATCGCCACTAAGAAAACAATATTAATCAACCAAAAGGAACCATTATGAGCACCTCAAATCACCTAACTCACTATATTGCCAATCTTTAAGGTTTTCGATTCCCAACATCTCCTACAAAACAAGATCCTATGTGCTCGAGTGCAAGTGTTATTCTAATCGAATCTGATTGATCTAGAGCAAACCACAATCCAAACTTGTATCAAAGCAAAAGATTATTTAAGTGTCGTCCTTCCTCGCTTGTGTCGCCCTTGGCTTAGTGAGGGGCGCAGGAAACGCAAGGAAGAACTTCACATTTATTACGATTTAACTTCCTTTTTGGGTTGGGTTTTAGAATTTAGCGGCCCAACATTTTCAACTTAGCTCAATGAGATTAGTGTTAGATTTTTCGGGATTTGAACGGCCCATAACGGGGTTTGCCCTCCCAACATGGGTTACTCCATACACTACTCCATACGAAATGAAGTGCTTAAAGGGTAAGAGCGTCGCGTCGCTCATACCAATCCATGTAGGTATACTAACTTAACATCAGCCCTTGCTGGTTAGCCGGCAATTAACCAATTAATTCAATTTAATTAGATTTCACTTTTTCAACAAGCTCAGATATGATCTACTAAAGTCTCACAATTTCGAATAGAACGTGAAAGAATCAAGGATTTTATTAAGCACTTAACGAAGGGAATCTACATAAGTCATGACAATATTTGAACTAAGGACGATAATGCTCATACGGGTTGCTTTTAAGGAGATTAAGAAAGTCTTCTAAGCATTGACTACACTTATCCTAAAAACAAAGCAAAAACTAAAGAAAAACGAAAACGAAAAAAGTTTTTCACTCCCTTTTTTCTCCTTTTTCACACAGAATTTTTTAGATTTTAGACAAAAACTAAGAAAAACAAACACAAAAAACTAGGTTGTCTACCCATGAACATCGAAAATATCACCCCTACTCCAACACAAAACATCACAATATCCCCATCGTGAGAAGGGTGTCACAAGTAAGGTAGAAAACCGAAGAAAAGCATATATACAAAACACTTATCACATAAAAAGTGATGGCGACCCGAGCCCACACGGCTCTAACAACAAGATAATCCCAACATTCACACACAAGGGGTTCTCCATCCAAAGAAAAATCAAGCATGCATCATGGATCAAAAATATAAACACTCAAAGAGAGAGCGGAAGGAGGTTACCTTAAAATCTTCAATTAAATACAACTCGATCCGCGATCCAAAAGCACCAAGCATAAGGTTAGAATATACAATTTAAACTACCTAAATGCTTAAAACTTGGCATGCAAGATTAAAAGAAAAATAAAAATATATACAAGGCACTACTAACTAAAGAAAAACCAAAATATTTACAAATTGAATCTCACCCTTTTTTTTCTTCTTTTCTAGACTCAAAAGCTGGAATGCATACTACCCCCCCCCCCCTCCCCCCCACTCCCACACAAAGAGTTTGTCATATCCTCAATGGAAACTGAAGTAAGGTAAGCAAGCATTCCAAAAGAAAAGAAAAAGAATACACAAAAAGAAAGCAAAAGAAGAAAAGAAAGAATACTCACTAATTGTACAAGAAAGGTGAGGAAGGATATTACCTTGAAGGCTTCTTATCAAAAGACTCACTCTTTCCCACCTCAAGATATTGGGCACCAAGTCAGAACCATTCAATGCGTGGAGTAACAAGTCATGCATCCGTGAATGCATCTCATAATGGTGTAAGTAAGAGCACACTCTCAAAATTACATCAACAAACATTAGTGCTCTCAACAATTTATCAAATGCCTTAGAAAAGTCATAGAAAGGACGAGCCACAGGAATGTACAAGACTTTCCTAGGCACTATAAATGGAGACATGACAAATGGATCCTCCCATTGACTTGTAAATGGAAATTGAGTATGCAAATCAACGGGAGGGGGCAATACAACACATTCCTGAACATGCTCATGCAAATACTTGGATGCCAACAATGATTCAAACTCAATATCCCTGCAATTTTCATCAAACACTGATTCCAAATCACGGCTTTCATCCAAATAATCATCATAATCATCAATGGGTGATAAGGAAAACGCAGGGTTAGACCACATCATAACACTCCCAACATCACAAACAGGCACATCTTCATCTTCATCAATATCAGACTCATCAGAAGAACTATCAGTATCAGAAGACAAAGGTGCATCATTCAAATCAACATCGAAAGTGAAAGTGGAAGGTTCCGGGTCATAACCCATCGTGAATGACTAATAAAGCATATCATCATCAAAAGCGTCATTGTCACAAACCAAGCTCAAACAATCATGATCAATCCCCAAAGAATTAAGCTCATCATCACAAGATTCCACATCAATGGATGCACATGAAAGGGTAGCTAATGCCTCACTAATGCAATGATCCTCAATGAAAGTGAACAATTCGGTATCAAGCACACATTCAATCACAAAAGATTCAATTTCACTCTCAACAAGATCATGTTGAATTACATCACAAGTAACATGGCATTCATCAGACTCAACCTTTCCTTCACACAAAAGCATGGACAATGGTGTGGACAATGGTTCATCATCAAGCATGTTTTCATCAAGTTCTACATCATCACACACAAAATTATCATGTTCCTCATGCTCACTAGGTGTCGCTAAAGCTATGGAATTTCTAAACCCTAGGAATGGTCTGTTATAGTAGTCATCATCCTCATTATAATCATACACAGAAGAGTCAACATGCATTTCAGGACTTAAAGATGACAAATGATCTACTTCAACATTCGAATCAACCATTTCTGAAGAAAAAGCTTCTACCCAAGTTTTAAGAATGTGTTCAAATTCATCCGAGCATTCATTCAATTTCACACGCATCTCAACTTGCAAATCATCCAATTCAACACGAATATTATCTAGCTCAACTTGCACACAAGATTCGGAAGCATGATATGGAGACTCACAATGCACGCACACAGGATGAGACTCAA
Source organism: Portulaca oleracea (assembly GCA_029582165.1). Classification (NCBI taxonomy): domain Eukaryota; kingdom Viridiplantae; phylum Streptophyta; class Magnoliopsida; order Caryophyllales; family Portulacaceae; genus Portulaca; species Portulaca oleracea. The sequence continues at coordinate 9,435,373 of CM055885.1, read as the reverse complement.
CAACATCACATGGGAAAAGATCATAAGAATTTTCCACATAACCCCCACCATAAGATTGATCATCAAAATACATGGAGTATTCATATGATTGTTCAGGGAAGGTCTCACAAAAATTTTCCATATACTCTCCACCACTAGATTGATCATAAAGATTTGGGGGGTACTCATGATACGGTATGGCTAAAGTCTTAGAGGGTGGTTCATGATAAGAAGGTTGATCACTAGGAATAACATTTCTTTGTTCAAGCTCATAAGTATCCCTAGACAACCATTCAAGAAATTCTCAAGCAACATCTTCACCTAAATTAGAAAATCCATAAAAATTGAAGAGATTACGAGTTTCATAATTTATACCCTCATGCACAATTCCCAACATATCCAATATACCATAAAAGATACCATACAATTCATACTGAGCACGGTAATCATGTAATCTAGCAAAATATCTCTAAAATGTTTCATGCTCAAATTGGGGAAATCGGGGACTAGCCATAACTCTCTTTTTTTATTTTTTTATTTTTATTTTTTTTCGATATTCAAATTTTTTGTGACCACATTTTTTTTCTAGAATAATCAAGAAAGCAATAAACTATATACACACAAACCAATAACCTAATCTACCAAACAACGTCATCCCCGGCAACGGCGCCATTGTTCGGTTGCGGCATTTTTGTGGTTTTTTGTGAGGTAAGGGTTGTCGAATCCACAGGGATGGGTGTTTAGGCTTGACAAGGAAATCGGTTTGCGTTGGGAATTTTCAAGTGCGGAAAGCAGTAAATTATGTAAAGAAAACAATTAAACTAATCTAGACATGGATAATAACAATCAACACTAAAGAAAGCAATTAAGAACATGAAATAAGAAACCAATTGGAAAGCAAGAAATGAGAAAACTAGAAAGAACAATGAAAATGGGAACAAGAGATTATACCTCCAAAGCGCTAAATCTTCACTTGAATCTTCAACTTCCAATTGATTTTCCCCCGAACAAACAAGAAAATTGTGAATTGGATTACTAAGGATCCCCAAATCCTCACTTCAAGTAGAATTTGTGATCCTTATTCCTCCTCCTCACTAAAAGTTAGATTGGGTGTGATTATAACTAGAAAGCTTGAAATCAAAGCATTTACGGAAACCAAGAGAGAGAGAGGGAGAGAGAAAGAGAGAGATAAAGCTTTGTAAATACTTCTATGGAAAATGCTTGAAAGAAGAGTTTAATACAAAATTTCAAGAAAACTTAAAGAAAGCACGAAGAACAATTAAAGGATTAAAGCAAGATAAAGGAAAGCAATTAAACATAATTCTATTCTAATCCTACTCCTAAACTAGCTAATTCTACTTCCTAGATTACCTCATAGTGCTGAATGTATCTGGGTATTTATAGAAGGAACAAAAAACATCCCAAAACCCTAAGATTACATTTCAAGAAGACCGCGCACTCGCAGATTGGCGATCGCGCGTGACTGGTCGCGCGACCAGATCCGCCCCATTCCTCCATCGCTCGTTCTTCATTCGATGTGGGTGCTATCCCACTGGTCGCGAGCGCGAACGTTGCCTGTCGCAGGTGCCACACGTCCGATAACGGGCTCGACTAACTCCTGTCCGCGGGCACTTCCTTCTCACTGCAGCGTGTCGCGGGCGTGAGAGTTCAGGACTCGGGTGCTACACTGTTCTGCCTCCTTGCCTTGTCGTCCTCCCTTGGGCTGTAGCGCCCGCTACCAGGGTTGTAGTGGGTGCTACACCCCTATTTTGCACTAAAACTTGACAAGGGGTTCCCGGGTTGTCTCGCCTCTGTTCCTGGCTCGAGTCGGCTCGGGTTAACTTGGGTCGACTCGGGAAATCATTCGTGATTCCTTAAAAAGCCTCAATTAAGCCTAATTTCCTTCTAACTCTTTATTTTCCTACAAAACACGAAATCATCATATCTAATATATAATTACGGGGCTAAAACAAGCAAATATACCCTATAATAGATAAGAATTCGGCTCGGAACAAGACCAAATAAACACCCACATTAATGGATGAAGTGAGGGATTGTGTTTGGGGAAAATTTGTGGAGTTTGGAGTTTTCTTGTAGTTGGCTAGTGTTTGGCTTGGGGTTCTTTGTGTTTAGTTCTCATAGACATTTCATCGAACACCTTCCGTGCACTATCTCCAACTTTTACCTTAAAGCTCCAATAGACATGAAAATCAACAAACACAAACACAATAAAATATACTCCAGCACATTTGGAGGGCACAGGGAAATGGGGAACACCAATATTGCAACAAATCCACAACACCAAGAAAACCAAAAATCACCACCAAACAACAAGAACAATTCCAACACAAACAAGAAATCTCCAACAAAACTATGAGTTTTATGCCTAGATCTGATACCAAATGGAGAGGATTTGCGTGGCCTAGGGTCTATATAAACCATGTGGATGATGGAAATCCACCCATAGAACTCAAAAACACTACAAACCAATTTTTTGGTTTTTGTATTAATGGAGATAAACATGAAATTAAAAGATATGGGCAATTCTAAAGAGAGAAATCTCACCAAATTGAACTAAGATGTTCAATCTCTAGCACAAGGACCTTCCACAAGCAAAGAGTCTTGAAACACCCTAAAAATATCACAAAGAGTGAAGGTAGAATAACCGCTCGCAAAGAAGAGAAATCACTAAGCAATTTTCCACCCAGAGGATTAGCTTTCATTAATTAGGGTTTGAAAACCTACAATTACAAACTCTCCAAGTGAGAGGAATTTTTGTGTCTAACCTAAAACCTTCATAAACTATCTCTAATGGAGGGGAAACATCTATATTTAAAGGAAAGGGGGAGAAGGGGGGAAAAAGACACGGAGAGAAGGCGGAGAAACGCACTGCTGGGCGAAAAAAAAAAGAGGCGCTGGCAACGCCTAGATGGACGCTATCAGCGTCTCTTCCAGGGAGGCCAAAATCCACGCGGAAGTGAGGCGTCGCCGGTGTCACGCTAGAGGTCGCGGGCGCTACGAATGTCGCGGGCGTTACAAGGCAAGTCCCAGCCGTTACTCGGTAATTGGCGCAGCAGCAACAACCGAACAGGGCATGGTCGCGGGCGCCACAAGGGTAGTCGCAAGTGCGACATCCTGGCAGTTTTTTCTGCCGACTTCAAACGCGCATAACTTCTTCATCCAGACTCCATTTTAGGTGTATAAGGTATCGATGGAAAGCTCTCGATGTGTACTTTAAGCTCCCAAAATTTGAATTCATCATAGTTTTATTGAATGAGTTATGATCGAAAGAGTGAAGGCACGCCCTTTTCTAGCCTTTGAACGCCTTCACCACCTTGTGTTTATTCTTGCCAATGGTTCCGAAGCCCCTTAGAAGGCTCAGGAATGGTCCGATAGAGACGAACGAAAAGTGAAACGATCCCCATACGGTTCACATTTGGTCTCTCTTCTCACCCATGTTACACTCCAAGGCTTCCTTGAAGTCCGACGAGCAACACCTCACACACTTTACCTATAAACTTTATATAAGTGAAGTGCGCCGAGGGGAGAACATGTGGGTACCTCATCAATCCCAACCATAGTAATCCATGAATGTAGAGCCTTGGTTTAGGATATCCCTCATGTTGTATGGTATGTGAATATTTGCTCCCTTTCCCCTTTCTTTTTTGTAAAGAGTCGACCCTAGTTTAAGAGGCTTTGTTCTAGTCCATATAAAATTCATTGGGTTGAGAAAATGATTATTTATTAATTAGGACAATTAACCTCAAAACATTATGGTTAGCCCAATGGACCGGCCCATTTATGTACAAAGGTTGATTATTTTAATTAATAAAAAAACTCGACTCGCCTTTGATGATATATATATGGCCCTTTACGATGTTCTCTTAATAAAGGTCCAAAAAAATTTGACTAAACTTTCAACAAAGTTAATGGATAACGTCTTAGACTGCACAATAGTCACTAAGTTTGAGTAAATTAATTTATAGATTTAATTATTAAATTCATCACATTTATGGTCGGCCAGTTGTTAGACCCAACCATATTGGATTTACCAATTAAGCCTATAAAATAATTATAACTTGCTTATTGTTGGTTTTAGTCAGACCTTTACAATATCCATTTTCCTTGAGTAATTGGAAAAAAAAAAGTGTAGGCTATTGGGGGTTTTTTGCATTTTGGACCCTAAACTTTGGGGGTATTTATTTTCTGAACCCTTGGTTTTCAACATTAATTTTTTAGACCCTAAAGTTTGTAGGATGAATAAAAAAGACCTTAAATTTTGTGGGTTGAAGAAAAAGGCCCCTGTCTCATTCTTTGTTTTCCTCCCATGTTTGAATTTATTTCCTGATTGACGTCAAACTTCAGGATTATGGTCAAAACAGATATTGAAGCTATAATACACCTCTCTTATTTATGTCTGGGCTACTTAGACCCCTGACTACAGGGGTTTAAGTAACTCCAACGTGAATAAGAGAGGTTTATTATAACTTTAATATCAGTTTTTACTTTAGTCTTGAAGTTTGCCGCTGATCGGGAGAGAAATTCAAACATGGAAAGAAAAAGAAAAACGGGAAACAGGCTTTTTCTTCCGCTCACAAACTTTAGGGTCCTTTTTTTCATCCTACAAACTTTAGGGTCCAAAAAATTAAAGTTAAAAACCAAGGGTTCAGAAAATAAATACCCCTAAAGGTCGGGGTCCAAAATGCAAAAAACCCGGCTATTGGTCTTGTTGAACATTATCTTAATCCACATAATAGCCAGTATGGCTCAAGCTGTCTAAAGCCTGTCAGCCCAAGTTATGGATTCTCCTTAAAACGGTCGGCCTGTGGATTGGGCCCATCCGAATTGAGAAACACTGACTTGTGCTTTCCAACTTATGACCAACTCGCTATATTTGACTTTATTCGGCCCTTTATAGTGTTTTGTTGTTAGGTCTATATAGAGTTAGGTCATGCACTCCCAAGAAGTGGGTGAGTCATCTTTTGGTCAGCATGAAGGTGTCGAGTCTGTTAGGGTCTTATATAGGTCTTTTAGGACATGCATGCATCGGGTAGTAAGTGTCAAAGTAATTATCGAGTTACTAACAAATTTCCATACAGGCACGATAGGAGGTCGACTACGGGCCCGCATCAGAGATCCACATACTGACTGGTTGGTTTTAAATCTAAGCTGCGATCCATCTGTCATTCAACCCAGAGCTCGAATTATGGCTGAGGAAATATTCCAAGGGATCCCTGTCCAAGGCACTGAAGCCAACATCTCGAAACAGATGGAGGATCTTTACACTAAAATGCAAGGCCTAGTCTTTGCAAATTCCCTCGAACAGGAGCAAAAAAATTGGGAAGAGGTTCCATGAGCAACAACAGGTGATGGATGGCATGCTACAAGCCATCAGCAAGATCAATAATAAGTTAGAACTGAACACTGAAAGAGATGTAGTAGAAGTCCATGGGTATGAATCTGAGCCCAAACTCATCAAGACACCTGTATGGGATGAGTCAGGGGGCTTCAGGTCATTCAAAGGGAAGTCCAAGGCAATCTTAGAAGTTCCCAAAGTCACTGAAAATCCTACTATCAAGACCTTAGAACAAAAACTAGAGAGTCTTAAGAGCACTATTCCGACCTTTGCTGACAAATGCACATATGTGCCCTTACCTGTCCACCCGGTCCTGAAGGTGGCTGATAAAATTGAGGTGCCTAACATTAAATTCAAGCCATCTGAAAATCCTACTCATCATATTGAGGAGTTCATGCGACTAGCACCTCTCAACAAGATTGATGCTGACTTGTACTCTATAGTCTTCCCATCCACCCTAGATGGAGAAGTCAAAGTATGGTACCATGCCATGTCACCTCAACTCAAGGCTGCTTTAAGGCTTTCATGAACCATTACAGTCGCATCTAGAAGAAGCAGGCCACTATAGATAACCTGACTACCATGAAGCAAGGGAAGACGAGTCTTTCTTGGACTATTTCGAAAGGTGGCACACCAAGCTGTCTCACATCAATGAGACCATACCTTTGCGCCTGCAACTGACTACATTCAAGCAGGGACTCAAAAGTAGCCTGGCTCGGCACTTGGGATACCATGTGATCAAGTACTTCGATTACTTGAATGACCTTTGCGTCCAACTTGAAACCATGAACAATGAGAAGGTCGCTGCCAAGGGTGGAGGAATTACAGCCCTAACAGGAGGGTTATTGGTCGCCCAGCAACCCTTCTAAGAGCGCTGAGACTAATGTAACCAAAGTACGACCATTACACCCCACTTGACACCACCTACGTCGATGCTTTGGCTCATCTCTTAAGAAAAAACCTGCAAGTTACCTTTACCAAGACCAGAGCTAGAAACGAAGTACCCAAGCTGGGATGAAAGTGCATTCTGCAACTATGACATATGTAAGGGACATGACACCAAGAAGTGTTGGACCTTGAAGAATAAGATTGAGGGTATGATTCGGTAAGGGAAATTGCCTCTGCCAATCAAAAGCAGCACAGAAAACCTACAGGAGCAGTTAATAAGGCAAGGCAACACCACAGAAAAGGGACTTTGAAGTTGGCTAGGGTCCCAATTATGTTAAGAATCCTGTTTTCAGAGTCAATTAGGGGTGCCATTGAGTCGATCTTTGATATGCTTGTCTTTTGAACTCAATAAGATGCATCTATTTGATTGCGATTGTTTGAGAATCTCTTGCTTGCACTCTTAACTTAAGTTGAAAAGCTCCTTCACCCATTCATTAGCCTTAACATCCAAGTCTGACATATCCATTTATCATCACCCTTATATACCCTTCCATTCACCAAGTTTGTCGTCCTACGAATCCATGGTTTAATAAAAGAAAGGAGAAAAAAGAAAAAAAGAGAAAAAATATAAGAGAGAAGCTAGTCTGCATTCATCAAGCAGGCTGGGCAAAAGGAGAGAAGACCAAAACCATCAGTCTCTTGAAAATGGACATCTCTATGCTCCTAGAACAGCAGCTTGAATAAAACGTACCTGGGACAGGGGGCTACCATCTCACCACCCACATCGCTATTTGTATCACCTGTTACCTTCATATTCGCTCACAACATCTATCCCTACTTATCATCTACATCTCCATCCAAAGTTCTCATTCACCAAATCATCCCTCTCTTCATCACTCATAACAGTCACCATTTGAAAACCCTCAGCCTTGACCAACCTGATCATTCTCCTCATGACCACTTCCTATATACCCCAAAGCCAAAAGGTGTGTTGTGACTAATATCATTAGAAAGGCGAACATAAGTCAGTCAATCCCATGAAGAAGAAAGTCAAAAACTAAAGAGAAAGAAAGCGAAAAAAAAGAAAAAAAAAGAGAGAATTCCTAGTTGGTTCACCAACATGGATCGGCATGAATGGTACGGCACTCATGTCCCTTAAGCACTTTGTTTGCGTATGGAAAAACCAGTGCTGGGAGAGTAAACCTCGTTTGGGCCGTCCAAATCTCGAAACATGTCAACAAAAAAAGGAATAAGAAAGCGAAAAAAAGGAAAAGAAAAAAATGAGGGTGAGAAACCAGAGACGGAGCTAATAATCACGCACACCGAAAAACCCTCATAAACCTTCCAAATTGTTCTCAAGCCTTGCGCCCCGAGCCTTCACATCGTCATCACGCCTTTGCAACCATAACCATCCTCAAGCCTACCTTGCCAAACCCTCCTCGAGGCACTAATCCTTTGAAGCTATAGCTTATGAACTATGACTGGCCTGATTCTACATCGGATACATAGGAAAACCTCTTTGAGGCCCGGCCGATGCAATTCACCTTAACGCAGCATCCTTTGTCCTCAAAATTTTGGTCTTTGAGAGAGAAAAAAAAAATTAAAGAGGCCAGTTCGGAACCCTGAGCTAGGCAAAAGGAGAGTGAGAGAACAAGAGAGGCTAGCTTGAAATCCCGAGCTAGGCAAAAGGAGAGTGAGAGAATATGAGATGTTAGCCTGAAAACCCGTCAGGGCAAGTTAGGCAAAAGGAGAGTAAACCCTGGATTTTGAAGCTCATTCATATCCCTACCATCATAATTTCCTAACCTTCTTTCCGTCAGACTTGGATCACCTTCACATAACCAACCACCTCTCTCCCTATGACATGAATCCATCTCAACCATTCCCTCACCTCTTCTCCTATGAGGTGACTTAACCCTGGCTAACCATCAACCCTTAGCTAAAACTAGTGCTTGCAAAAATTCGGGTTCGGGTAAATTCGGGTCGAACAAATTCGGTCAATGCCAAAATTCGGACGGGAAATTCATGTCTGGACCCGGTCTTATTTTGGGTCAGACCGAGTCAGACAATTCGAACAAAGCTAAAATCGGGTTCGGACAATAAAAAAAAAGAGAAATTTCATGTCCGAATATTCGGTCAAATCAGTCAATATAAAAATTCGGACGAAAAATCTATGTCCAAACCCGATTTTTCCGGGTCGAACAATTCAGGTAATCCGGGTCGGACAAAATTTTGCCAGCGCTAGTTAAAACATAGTCATCTGTCAATCATGACAGACCCAGATTCGACCCTCGACCCACCATCATCTCCTTTTCACCAAGTGCCACATGAACCCGTTCGATCATCATCAGACTTACCCTTTCTTTTGCCGACCTTCTTCATCCTCCCATACCACCAGAGCTTTTTGACTCAATCATTCGTGCAAGTACGAGATTCAATATTTCGTGGCCCGTTCTCAGCAGATCTGAGCGAGGCCCATCCATCAAGGACAAGAAATCATCCACATCAATGGCTAATTGCAAACAGCATCTAACTCAAGAGAAGAGTTCATTTGAACTAGGGCTCCCCTAACTATCACATAACCTGCAAAGGTGCTCTACATATCTCCACAATGAACCAAAGAAGCAAGAGGACAAAACAAGTCATCAAGGATAACGCCTTCATCATCATGCCTCGTCACAAGCCTCACCTATCTAGCCCTATCCTGAAATTGCATGTCGAGTTGCTCTGACACTTAGGGAATCATCGTCCTAGTCTTGGCATTGGGGGCTGTTTGCATATTGAGTCACATGCATTGTAAAATATTGTTCATGTACATTTTCTCCTCGTCATTGCATTGCATCAGGAGGTCATGCATGAAGTCAACCGTCATGCATAAGTTCATAAGAGTCTAGAATCTAGAAGACCAATGGCATACATACTCATCGAGAAAAGGGGGAGAATCAAAGAATATTATCTCTCATAGAGACTCAAGCTCGGCTGCGAATCATTAAGAGCGAGATTAGAGAAATCTCTAATCACACTCTGGATGACTTCTATCTATCATCCTCATGACGATCTTCTAGTCTGCCAAAGCAACAAAAGTTGCCATGGACGCCACCAACACAATCACCCGCCTCAGGAAAATCCATTGGGCGTCATCAGCTACGGGAAAATTCGTTCAGCAACATCACTTCATCGACATCGTCATCAACATCGGGAAAATCCGAAAAGCCCTCATAACTTCATCGACATGGGGAAAATCTGATCTGCCTCGGGAAAATCCTTTGGGCATCATCAACATCATGAAAATCCGATCCGCCTCGGGAAAATCCGTTGGCCATCATCAACTGCTTCGCCTCGGGAAAATCCGTTGGGCATCATCCACTAGTTTGCCTCGAGAAAATCTGTTGGGCACCATCAACATCAGGAAAATCCGACTGCCTCGGGAAAACTCGATGGGCATCATCAACATCGGAAAAATTTGATCCGCCTCAGGAAAATCCGTTGGGCATCATCAACATCGGGAAAATCCGACCCGCCTCGGGAAAATCCGTTGGGCACCATCAACATCGGGAAAATTTGATTCGCCTCGGGGAAAATCTGTAAGGCATCATCGACACCGGGAAAGACAGGGACATCGACAGAAACAAAGGAGAGGGGGAGTTTGGATCAGTTGCGATCAATCTTCCAGACAGGTAATTCTCTATATCTCCATCCATTAATCAAAATGATCTGACATTCTGCTATGGTTTTTGTGCAGTGAACCGTCACCAACACCTGGAAATCGGGACATCATCTTCCAGCATCCATCTTCCGGGCCACATAAAAGAGCACCGACATCAACCATCTTCCGGTTGCCACATAAAAGAGCACCTACATCAACCATCTTCTGGTTGCCATATAAAAGAGCACTGACAGCATCCACCTTCCGGTCGCCACATAAAAGAGCATCAACAGCATCCACCTTTCGATCGACACATAAAAGAGCGCCAACGGCATCCATCTCTAAGATAGACGTCAAGCAGTCAACATTTCAGGATACTTTGACCTCCGTCCTATTCTGACTCGATCAAAGTGGGGGCTCTTTGTAGACACCTAATTTTGTACCAATAAATTTCACTCAGGAAAATCGGGCCAGAAATAAGTGGGCTTAAATCAAAGAAAATATGAAGGCCAGTGGGCCTTGCCCGTTTTCAAAATAGGCCCAGCAGCGAACAAAAAAGCCCACAAAAAAAGGAAGGGTAGGCGACCTTCCTCTCTTCCACAAAGCCTTCGGCCCAACCTAGTAGCGCGCGCACCAACCAAGAAAATAGGAAGGCCTGGTGTCCTTCCTCAATTCCCTGGACTGGGAATGCAATTGCCAGCGTGGCAATCTGTGTGAGGGAAAATCTACGGCCTGGCGGCCTTCCTCTTCAGATCAGCATCCGCGCCAATTTTCTCCCTCCCTTTTCCATGCAATCCCATGATCTTTGCCCGTTGACTTTTGACCCTTGACCGGAGCAACCCTCGGCGGACTTGCTATTGGCATGGAGGACATGATCCATGGGATCATGTCCCTCACCTTCCATTCTCACCACCTCACCCTTCAACTATGAATACCCCCTCTCATCCACACTCATTTCACCAACTACCATCATCAAATAATATCAAATCTCATCATCAATAATCCTCATACTATCATCCTCTACTCTCTCCATAATCACTATCCTATACCCTTATTCTCTCCATTTCTCTTCTCTCATTACATTACATTACATTCACAAAATTCCCTTTCATCATCCATAACCATCATACATATCACCATCATATCGATCATAAACCACATCCCGAATAACCTTCATTCAAAATAATTATCAAGTCACGGTCAAGGGTCATCATAAGAAGTTCGATCTTCCATTCATCATATCGAAGTTTTAAGTGAGGTTCGTTCATCCTTTAAGTTTCAATAATGTAGTTTCTTTTATGTGAACATGTTATTTGTACCTTCATTTCGTAAATCATCATTCTTTTATTTCATTTGCATGTTTGAATAATAATTTCGTGAAATTTATTAAAAGTTCTCCCGGCTCAATTTTATTTCAAGTTTGATTTTAGTAGAGTATGTTTTCTAACAGGCGAATTCGAGAATTATTTTAATTCTTAAATTGGTAACCTTGCCCCCGAACTTAGAATTCGGGTTCGTAGAACGGAGTCATTTTTTATTATTTTATGATTTGTCTATTTCCTTAAATCGGCTGGCGACTCTTTCTTTTTCATATAATCTCTCTTTTTATTATCCAACATGTAGGTTATTTACATCAAAATAATTTATATAAAATAATTTACATATGTCCATATTCTGATCCGGAGCCTACTCAAGAGAGAATGTCATAGAAATTATCAAAGGTCGCATGGCCTTTCAATTTTCTAAATAATTCTCTATTGAGCCATGGCCCGAATTTGAATTGGATTTTATGTAAAATTATTCATAAATTAATTTGATGTGTAATTTCGAGCATGTAAATAATAAAAATTGACTATTAAATAAATAAAAGTCACCCCCTCGAAAACAAACTTCATAAAATAAAAATATCTTTATTTAAGGATTAAGCGACCTTAGTTGGTTCCCGATCATTAAGTAGCGCATCTGAAACAATTCCCCAAACGGGAATTTCTTCGGGTCCTACAATCATATATTTCTGGAATAATAATTCGTAAAATCACTTTCCTTTTACTTTGTGCATTTCGTGAGTCATTGAATTAGACTTTTAAGAGTCAACATCCACTTGTTCCAAACTCTTCTATATTTAACCCAACTTGCTCATTTAAATTGTTAGGCTCGGAAGAAAGCGATTTTATGCAGAAATTATTTAGAAATATACAAGGAAAACCTTAAAGTTGCATCAGCACATTGTAAAACCATGTTTTACCATAGTTTAAGCAACTCGATGTGTTTTGGTTCGAAATGGGAGTCGCCACCCGACTTTTTAAGGGATAAGCCAAGACAAAACCAAAAAGAAAACAAGAAAGACTCCGCCTGCGAAACCCAAGAATGGATCTGGGGGTAAGACTACGAACTCAAAAGGTAGGAACTTAAAGAGTTCACATCCCACAAATGGAAAGACACTACTAAAAGTTTTAAGTGTGCTTTTGATAAAGTTTGGAAAGAGATAAATAGAGACTTTATAGAATCATTTCATTGAATTATACAAGATGGAACATAAGAAAGAAAATGTACAAATACAACACTTATTTACATGAAAGAGAACACTTTAAAGCTTACATTGTACCGTTTGAAGAAGAGGTCTTACCTAGCCTTTGTAGTTGCTTGAAGATGCTCCTTTTAGTACCCTTAGATGACTCCTCCCAAGATGCTGAAATGAATGGAAAAGAGGTAGAAAAAAGGTGGATAAAAAGGGGTCTCTTTGTAGGTTTTTAGGAGGTTTAGGATAGGCTTTTGT